>CAVLGL010000090.1:21780000-23030000 GCA_963668995.1 Parnassius mnemosyne
TGTGCTATCTTATTATTTACTTTTTAACTCAGCCAAGTTTTTGGCTACCAAGACTGCTCTTATTGAGCATAATCATTTGACATTTAATTTGGAATCAGTTCCAACTAATTTAAATTAGTGAATGTGACAATAGAGGCAATCTCTAGCAATAATAAGAGTTTAATTAATTTTGAATACAGCCCACAAATAAGTAATAAAAATTGTTTACACCTGGTGCATCAAAATATACAAGGCATGTTGGGCAAAGAATTGGAAGTTGAATTGTTTTTAAATAGTAACAATATACACATCCTTTGTATTACTGAACATTGGCTAAAAGATTATAATTTCATGTTTAATTTCAGAAATCACCAGGTGGTCAGTTCCTTCAATAGAGAAAAAAGTTTACGTGGTGGCTCCTTAATATTAGCAGATAAATCATTATTATATAAAGAACGTAAGGATATTGTGAGCCTCTCTGTTGAACGAACTGTAGAAATGGCTTGTGTCGAGCTTGAGCACCTCATTGTTGTAAGTGTTTACAGACCCCCATGTGCTACTTATGACCATTTTGAAAGGATTGTGGAAGAAGTTTTACTCAAACTTAATAAACAGAACAAGTCTGTTGTAATGTGTGGAGACTTTAACATCAATCTCCTTGAAACTTCTTCCATTAGTATTAAGTTTCGCTCATTGTTTAAATCGTATAATCTTGTAAATTTATTCTTAGAACCAACACGTATTGCTGGGCCTAGTGCGACCTGTATAGATAACATTTTTACAGATGTTAAGCCCTTGCATAAATCAATTATTCAAAATTTAAGTTCAGATCACTGTGGACAGTTAGTATCACTACCTTACATACACAAAAAACAGAAAAATAAGAAAGTTGTGTTTGTTCCAATAAATGAACATCGCTTGGAGAGGTTTAGAAGTAATATAATAAAAAGACTTCCATCACTTTCGTTTAAAAATAGTGCTAATTATTTGTATGCTACATTATTTGAAATTATACGTTGTGAATTTAGTAGAATATTTACTTCTAAAACTTTCTCTTTTAACAGTCGCAAATCATTTAATGAATGGGCGACAGTAGGAATTTATAAAAGTAGGCGAAGGTTATACGAGCTTTATGATGAAAGATCATATAATAGTAGTGTTATATTTAGAGATTATGTAAAAACATATTCTAAAATATTTAAAAAAGTGTGCTCCACTGCTAAGGCTTTACATTTAAGCAACAAAATTAAAACTGCATCTGACAAAATTAAAATGACCTGGAGAATAATAAATAGTGAAACGGGCAAGGTCAAACCGCGCAACTCGGATTTTCAATTGAATATTAACAATAATTTAACGCGATCTGATCAAGAAGTTGCTATGGCTTTTGAGAAACATTTTACTGATGTTCCTTGTTTGACAACAAAATCATTAAATTCTTCTCCTACTGTCGCCGAATCATTGCTCAAACAAAATGTAAAGGCTTGTTTAAATACTTTTAAATTCCATAGGGTACTGCCAAAAGATATCGTTAAATATTTTAAAACTATTGATGTTAAGAAAACGGCAGACTTATGGGGGATTTCCGTTAAAGTTATTTTATCTATAATAGATACATTAGCACCTTATCTAGCCACTATATTTAATATAAGCGTCGAATCTGGTGTGTTTCCTGATTTAATGAAACATAGTAAAGTCATACCTATATTTAAATCTGGTAGTACATTAGACCCCGCCAATTTTAGACCAATTTCTGTACTACCAACATTAAGTAAAATTTTTGAAAAAATTATTTTAGATCAGCTGTTAAGTTTCTTTAATATTAATAAATTGCTACATAATAATCAATTCGGTTTTACAAGGGGTCGCTCGACAACTGACGCTGGAGTTGAGCTTATTAAACATATTTTTTGTGCATGGGAGAATTCAGAGGATGCTTTGGGTATATTTTGTGACCTTTCCAAGGCCTTCGACTGTGTTCACCATGAGACATTAATCAGGAAGCTACAGTACTATGGTGTCAAGAACACAGCGCTTAAACTTATTATTTCATATTTAAGTAATAGAAAACAGAAGGTTATTATCAATGGTAAAAGTTCTTCCGGGTCACCTGTACTAATGGGTGTACCTCAGGGCTCGATTCTCGGCCCATTCCTGTTTCTGGTATATATTAATGACTTACCTCACCTTGTAGGGGATAGTCATGATATAGTATTATTTGCTGATGATACTTCCTTGATTTTTAAACTTAAACGTCAATCATTTAAATGTGACGAAGTGAATAATGCTATATCAAAATTAGTGCATTGGTTTAACGTTAATAATCTGCATTTGAACGGAAATAAAACTAATTGTGTTAAATTTACAACAACGAATGTTCAAAATCTGAATACCATTGTGTTTTTAAATGGGGAGGAATTGAGCCCTGTTGTATCCACTGTTTTTCTTGGCATCACTCTTGACGCAAAGCTCCAGTGGGGCCCCCATATATCCAAATTAGCAAGCAGACTAAGTTCTGCAGCCTATGCTGTAAAAAAGATTAGAGGTCTCACTAGTGTCGAGACAGCTAGATTAGTTTATTTTAGTTATTTTCATAGCATAATGTCTTATGGGATTTTGCTATGGGGAAATGCGGCTGATTCAGAAACTATTTTTGTTTTACAGAAGAGGGCCATTAGAGCTATTTACAATCTAAAACCGAGAGAGTCTCTTAGAGATAAATTTAAAGAAATTAATATATTAACTTTGGCCTCTCAGTATATTTACGAAAATTTAATGTATGTTCACAAAAACAAAGATAGTTTTAGTAAAAGAAGTGATATACATTCTGTAAACACTAGGAACAAACACAAGCTAGTGATACCAGTTTCTCGACTCCACAGAGTCAGTAATTCATTCTTGGGGCAATGTATACGCTATTACAACAAGGTCCCGGAAAGTGTACAGGTTCTCTCTATTACCAAGTTTAAATGTTTTATTAAGCTGAAATTGTATAAAAAGGGTTATTATAGTATAAATGAATACATGGTTGATAATAACCCCTGGGAATGAGGTGATCGCTTCCAAGCAGTTTCTAAAATAAATTTTGTAAATAGTTTGTAATCATTTATATTGTAAAATTTATTTTAAAAAAAAGTCCCGCTGGGTTTCTTGCTGGTTCTTCCCAGGACAGAGGGTTTTTTTCGAACCAGTGGTAAAGTTAAAAATGACTTTCAATAAGAATTACACATGTAATGTATATTGAATAAAAAAATATTCTATTCTATTCTAGTCAGAGGATGGGCAGCAGCATCTTCCTGGTAATGGCAAAATACAATAAAAAACTGCGGTTGCCAACCCGCTCGCCAGGCGTGGCAACTATGGCAATATACACCCCATGATGAAAGTTGCGAAGAGACGGCTCCTAGTCACCGGCGGCCCCGCTATTCCTGGCTACGGTGGCGACCATGGTAACGGCGGGGCAGGGAGTGCTAAGAATCTCCGGTGGAGGTTCGGTTGCCACCTACGACGACTCGACCTGGCAACATACAACGCACACACCCTGAGGACTGACGAGAAGATTGTGGAGCTGGAAGAAGAGATAGAGACAAGTTACGCTGGCATATTTAGGATTATCCGAAGTCCGAAGAGAGAGGGAGGACACGGTAATCCTCGAATCCGGCAACTTGCTCTATCACCGGGAGGGCGACCATCTGTCCCAAGGAGTTGTCGGATTTATCGTCCAAACAATCTGTCGTTAACAACGTTGTAAAGATTGAGAGTGTGTCGACGAGGGTTGTGTACCTTATACTCAGAATCACCAAACGGTATTCACTGAAGGTCATACAGGATTACGCACCAACCTCGGCACACCCCGATCAGGAGGTGGAGGAAATGTATGAGGATATCTCTAGAGCCATGCATTCCTCTAAAACCCAATATATGGTGTTAATGGGAGACTTCAATGCAAAACTAGGCACAAGAGAGAACGGTGAGATGAAAGTGGGGAAATTTGGAATAGGGCAACGGAACCCAAGGGGCCAGCAGCTGGCCGACTTCATGGAGAAAGAGGGACTCTTTATGATGAACTCTTTCTTCCAGAAGCGGCCCTACAGGAAGTGGACCTGGTCGAGCCCCGACGGTTCGACAGAAATTGAGATTGACTTCATTATGACGACCAGACGACAACTGTTCAGTGATGTCTTTTTTTTATAGGAGAGGGATAACACTGAATTTGCTCATTCAATACCGGTTCGATCGTAACAATACAACTCTGAACTCAGTGATACACAACAGTGACAGACATGACCCTTACGTACGTTATGTACATGATTGAACATTACATAATATCTGCAGTCTCGAATACTAGCATAGATTTAATTCCAGAGCTTTTACTTTTTAGAGGAGAGGGAGTAAACGAGCATACGGCTCACCTGATGGTAAGTGACTACCGCCGCCCATGAACAACTGCAACACCAGGGAGGGAATTGCAGATGCGTTGCCGGCCTTTTAAAAAGGAGTACGCTCTTTTCTTGAAGGTCTCTAAGTCGTATCGGTCCGGAAAAATCGCTGATGGTAATCGATTCCACAAGGAGGTCGTGCGAGGAAGAAAACATCTTCTAAATCGCACAGTGGTGGACCGCCAATCATCCAGATGGTGTGGATGGTATCGGGAGTTCTGCCGCGATGTGCGTTCGTGAAATTTGGCGGCTGTAATCCGAACAATTCCTCAGAGCACACCCCATGGTAGATGCGAAAGAAAATTCAAAGGGATGCAACATCTCATCGCAGTGCCAATGAATCGAGCCGATCGGAAAGGGCTCGGTCGTCGACGATTCGAGCCGCTCTGCGCTGGATGCGGTCAAGTGGAAGGAGCTGGCATTGGGGAGCCCCTGCCCAGAGATGCGAACAGTATTCTATGTGAGGCCGAACCTGCGCCTTGTAAAGTTGCAGGCGGTGTGCCGGCATGAAATACTGTCCCGCTCTGCTAAGCACGCCAAGCTTTTTAGAGGCCAATTTGGCCTTCTCTTCCAAGTGACCACGAAACTGTACGTCACTCGATATGTCGACTCCGAGGATACCGATACTGGCTGAGGCAAGAAGGGGAGTGCCTTGAAACTGAGGAGATACGACAAAGGGGTTCTATTTAGCGGTAAACGCGTACACTTGTGTCTTCTGAGGATTAAACTGGACTAGATTTAGTCGCCCCCAATCCGAGACTTTGTTCAGCAAAGACTCGACTTCAGACACAAGTTTGTTCCGGTACTCGGCGACGTTTTCCCGAGAAATATTGGCACGGCCGGTGTATAGAGCATCACCAGTGCTGTCATCCGCATAGCAATGAATGTTACCAGTTAGCAACATATCATTGATATGCAGAAGAAACAGCGTTGGTGATAGCACACAGCCTTGTGGAACACCAGCATTAATAGGCTTGTAGTCAGAACATGCACCGTCTACAACAACCTTGATGCTCCGATCTGCAAGGAAGCTGGTGATCCAATTGCACAATTTCTCGGGAAGCCCATAGAAATGGAGCTTCGAAAGAAGCGCTTTGTGCCAAACCCGATCGAAGGCCTTCGCAATGTCCAGACTAACGGCCAACGCCTCCCCCTTGGACTCTACTGCCTCCGCCCATCTATGGGTCAGGTAGACCAGAAGATCACCAGCTGATCGAGCCTGACGAAAACCGTATTGGCGGTCACTAATCAGCTGGTGATCCTCAAGGTACCGGATGAGCTGGCAGTTAATAATGGATTCCATTATTTTGGAGAACAAGGAGGTGATAGCGATAGGCCTATAGTTGGACGGGTCTGAGCGGTCGCCTTTTTTAGGTATCGGGTGGACAAAAGCTGTCTTCCATGAGTTTGGGACTACGCCTTGGGAGTAGGAGTACCGGAAAAGACGCGTTAGGACCGATGCCAACTCCGGAGCACACGTCCTCAGCACAATTGGGGGGATTCCGTCAGGCCCACTCGACTTCTGGATGTCCAGGGAGAGAAGTGCTTTGCGAACCGAGCGCTGTGAGAACAGCACATCCGTCATGGAGCACTCACACCGCGGGATGGTTGGCGGTGTTTTCCCCCCGTCATCAAGAGTCGAGTTGGATGCAAAAAGGGAGCCTAAAAGGTCAGCTTTGTCTTTTGCGTCTTGGGCCAGTGAGTCGTCCTCCCTGTGCAGAGATGGTAGAGATGGCTTACAGAAATTCCCTTGGACAGCCTTGGCGAGAAACCAGAATTCACGGGTTCCCGAAGGAAGGCGAACTAGTTTCTCGCCAATTCTGCCTATGTGCTCTGACTTTGCCTTGGCAATAACTCTTTTGAAGGACCTGGAGGCGAAGTTATACTTCTTTTTAAGTGTGATGGTGTTTACATCCCGAGTCGCCGAAGCCGCAGCTCAGGCTTGATAACACTTTGGCGGTGTCTCTCGACATCGCCAACGCCTTCAACTCCATGCCCTGGAGCTGCATTAGGGAAGCACTCCGGTATCACCGGGTGCCGACCTATCTCCGTCGTATAGTCGGGGACTATCTGACGGATAGGGCCGTCATCTACCCCGGTCGCAACGGTAAGCGGAACCGGCGAGAGATGTCGTGCGGTGTCCCACAAGGTTCGGTTCTGGGGCCGCCCCTGTGGAACATCGGTTACGACTGGGTGCTGCGCGCCGACCTCCCTAACGGCGTCAGCGTAGTTTGCTACGCTGACGACACGCTGCTACTGGCACAGGGGGGGTCGTACGAGGCGGCGGCGGAAACTATGACACGCGGGGTTGCGATAGTCGTTGAGAGGATCCGGCAGCTGGGTCTTGAGGTGGCTCTGCACAAGTCCGAGGCCATGCACTTCCATGGTCCTTGGAACAGGCCACCACCGGGATCCTCAGCGATGGTAGGAGGGGTATCCATCGGCGTCGAGTCGACGTTGAAGTACCTAGGACTCGTCCTCGACGGCCGATGGAACTTTGTTGAGCACTTCCGACGTTTGGCTCCCAAACTGGAACGGACCGGAGCTGCCTTCAGGCGGCTCCTGCCGAACCTGGGGGGGCCAAACGCCTCCTGCCGGAGGCTCTACGCGGGGATTGTGTAGTCCATGGCCCTTTACGAGGCCCCGATGTGGGCGCTTGGTTTGGCGCGGCTTGCCGTCCACCACCTGAACGCGCCCCAAACGGTGGTTGCCGTGAGAATGGTTCGCGGCTACCGCACGATCTCCCGCGAGGCAGCGTGCCTCCTTGCCGGTTTGCCGTCATGGGATCTGGAGGCGATAGTCCTCGCGCGCCTGCACGAATGGCGCGCGGAGGCACTATGCCGGGGGGAAACCCTGCTGCCGCGGCAAGTTGTCGTGCAGCGGACAGACTTCCGGCATGATCTCATGGCGACATGGAGAGAGCGACTGTCGCAACCCCGTGCTGGGCACGCCACTATAGCGGCGATAAGACCCCTCTTTGAGGAGTGGCTTGAGAGACGCCACGGCGTCCTCACCTTCTGCCTGACGCAGGTCCTCACCGGACACGGTGTGTTCGGGAGGTTCCTGCACCGAATCGGGCGGGAGGAAACGCCCGGGATCTCCCACTGCGAGGATCGACCCGAGGACACGGTGGAGTACACCGTGGAGGTGTGTCCCGCCTGGGCGGAGCACCGCCGTGTCCTCGTAGCGGCGATAGGCGGCGGCGACCTCTCGCGTCCGGCCCTGGTCGAAGCCATGGTCCGGAGCGAGACGGAATGGGATGCCGTCACCACCTTCTGCGAAGCAGTAATGCTAGCGAAGGAGGTGGCGGAGCGGGAGAAGGAGAGAGCAGCAGCTTTCCTTCCCGGCCGCCGCGGGAGACGCCCCGGGCGTCGGAGGCTACGTCGTGGCCCCCGGCCACCGTAGGCGCGGGCCTGTGGACGGCGAGCAATGGGTAGCTCGCCGTCCGTCCGTCCAACGACGACAGGCCGTGTCGACGGCGCGTTTTGTCCCACGCGCGCCTCAAAGAGCTGTCAGCAGCGTGAAGGGGCCCGCAAGGGCCGACGCCTGCCGGGGCTGCGGGCTGTTCGAAAGAGATACCGCGGCTCCGGAACGTAAGGGCACTGAAGGAACACGGATGGTTTTTAGTCAGTAAAAGTCTGACACTCCCTTCCGCTCCACCCAGAGCGAAAGGCGTCATTTGATGATTTTCCATCCGCAAAAAAAAAAGGCTTGATAACACTCCTGCTTATTGCGTATTGCAGTCTTACAGGAGCGATCAAACCAAGGCTGAGATCTCCCTTCGATGGGTACCACAGATGATGGAATAAATAGTTCCATTCCCTGTAGCACCACATCAGTGACAGAGTCAGCAACAGCGCTGGGATCATCCGGCGAGAAGCAAACCCGCCCCCATGGGTAGGATGCAAAGAAAGACCGCATTCCGTCCCAATCCGCCGACCTGTAATGCCAAACACGGCGGCAACCTGCAGAACGCAACCGCGAGGGGAGCGTGAGTGGCACCACACTCCGGATCAGACAATGGTCCGAAGAGCCGAGAGGGGCATCGACGGAAACCTGATATCCGTCCTGATGAGAGGTCAGCAGAAGGTCCAACAGGGAAGGTGTATGATCCTCCACATCTGGAATCCGCGTAGGCGAAGTAACCAGTTGTGTCAGACCATATGCCAAGGCAAAGTCATAAACAGATCTCCCCGCATGATCGGTTAAACGTGAACCGAGCCATTCGGCGTGGTGGGCGTTAAAATCGCCAAGGATCACGATCTCTGCGGATGGGACCTGTTGTAGCTAGGAATCTGTAGCCATTTGGACGTGGTCGATGAGTCGGTCTATTTCGGCATTACCGCTATGGGACCTATAGAGGCACCCGTAGACGCGCGGATGGTCGTCGCTGTCTACGCGTAACCAAAGGATGGACGGGTCCAAACCTTCAAGACTGCCGAGGCGTCGAGAACAGATGTCCTCTCTGACATACACGCAAACTCCAGCCCGAGGCACAAAGGAGTACTCCAATTTGTACCCTGGGTAGAAGAGATACGAAATATCAGCCGGAGAGGAAACCTGCGTCTTGGTCAGAAAGAGCAAGGCCGGCTTCGCCGTCTTGAGATGGTAGTGGACGGCGTTTAGTTTAGAGTGAAGTCCCCTGATGTTACATAAATTCACGGATAGCGAGGCAGGGGTCGCCTTGGTATTGTTGCTCAGTTTGCCCCGAGCAGTTATGTTTTTGTTTTGAGCGGAATTTTGCCGCCCCCCCCCCCCCCCCCAGAATACGCGGGGCAGCCTGAGCACCCACGCTCAGGATTGGAATAACATGGTCGTGGATGCTCAGCGAGGGATTCTCTAGGGGTACTTGTACCCTCCTGGGGTAGTCTATTGTGTAATTCCGCTACCATGTTGATGGGGGGAGGGGAATTGGGCCTCCGGCTACCTGCACTCACCAGACGAAACACAGAAGCAGAGCTTCTACTTCATGCCGGTATTCTGTGAGGTCGTGGTACCAACCCGGCTCGAGCCGGCCCATACGTGCAACAGCAAAAACTGCTGCGTGGCTCTACCACCGTGAATCGATGTCTCAGTGATCGCGAGGGTGAAAACCGGCAGCGATCACCGAATGGTTAGAGGCACACTGAACCTAAACGTTAAGTTGGAGAGGTCTCGTCTAATGAAGTCAACGCTCCGTCCCCCTCGTGTTCTAGTCCAGAGTCCCGAAACCTTTCAGCTCGAGTTACAAAACCGTTTTCAGTGCCTAGAAGACTGCAATGAAGTGGACGATTTGAATGACAAGCTCGTGGAAACTGTCCATGCGGTCGGAGCTAAGTTCTGCTAGACCCGCCGCAGAAGAACACAAAAACTCTCCGATCACACTCTTAATCTCATGGCTGTTAGACGGGAGATGAAGCTACATTCTTCAACAGATTTGACAGCATACAGGCAACTGAACCGACAGATCTCCAAATGCATGCGGCGGGACTTACGCAACTTCAATACAGCTCGTATTGAAGAAGCGATCGAGCGGAACCAAGGCTCCAAAGTCTTTGCCAGAGATCTGTCTGCCAGAAAGAGCCAACTGTCAAAGCTGAAGACCGAATGTGGCAGCATCATTTCCGGGGCACCTGAGATTTTGAGTGAGATTGAGAGGTTCTATGGGCACACATCATCGTTGGAGCCGCACGCAAGTGTGAGTAACGATCCAAGAGCGAGTCTTATCCGACATTATTCCGATGATATCCCGGACGTCAGTCTGAGCGAGATTAGAATGGCTCTCCAGCACCTTAAAAACGGCAAGGCCCCAGGCGAGGATGGAATTATAGCGGAGCTTCTGAAAGCGGGTGGAAAACCGGTACTTGAAGTCCTTCAGAAGCTCTTTAATTCCGTCCTCCATGGTGGCATTACACCGAAGGCGTGGA
The DNA here is from genome assembly GCA_963668995.1 of Parnassius mnemosyne. Classification (NCBI taxonomy): domain Eukaryota; kingdom Metazoa; phylum Arthropoda; class Insecta; order Lepidoptera; family Papilionidae; genus Parnassius; species Parnassius mnemosyne. Next base: position 21,790,325 of record CAVLGL010000090.1, read on the forward strand.
GCAGAAGTGCGGTGGTCTTGTTCTTCAAGAAAGGCGACAACGCTCTCTTGAAGAACTACAGACCGATTTCCCTTCTGAGCCGCGTCTACGTGCTGTTTTCGAGAGTCATTACGAATCGTCTCGCGCGCAGACTTGATAACTTCCAGCCTCCCGAACAAGCCGGTTTCCGAAAAGGCTTTAGCACCATAGACCACATACATACCCTTCGGCAAATTGTACAGAAATCCGAGGAGTACAATTTGCCACTATGTCTGGCGTATGTGGACTATGAAAAAGCCTTTGATTCCGTCGAAATTTGGGCGGTGCTGCAGTCCCTTCAGCGATGCCAAGTTGACTGTCGGTATATCGAAGTGGTGTACAAATAAATGTATATTATTATATTATGAAAAATGTAATAGCTACTATAAGAACTACATAATACTATAATAACTATAAAAAATTATAAACAAAGTTAATAAAACACTATATTTAATACGATAACGATCGTTACGGACTTACTTATTTAGAAATAATAAGAGAGGCGACTAAATAAAATAGCCAACCAAAAAAACTTCACCATTAATTAAAGCAAGTAAAGTTTGAATGAGTTCGACTTCAGATAAAAAACGCAATAATTAGTGAAAATGAAAGAAAATACTTATTTTACACAAATATTTTGTAAAAAAAAATTATGTTTTATTAACTTTGAAAAGAAAAATTTTAAAAGGTTAGAAACGCGAAATTTTTCGCGTTCAATTTAATCATTTTTGTTTGTAGTTAGTCTGAAGTGTAGAGTCAGTATGATTACAGGCTCACAAGCATCACATCTAAGTTCTCAGTGGTAAATTTGGTTGCAGCTGTCAATGGGCTGTTGCTGCAGTACCCACATACCATTGGGTAGATTGTTAGTTTGCTTGTCACACATTTTTAATATGGGTAAAACTCTACACAAAATTTAAAAAAATTCAAAGGTTCTAAAGTGAAAATATCGCCACAAGTCATAATATTGTCACAGCTTAAGATTATAGACTGTGATATTGCCACCCTTTTCTGACTAGTGAGTCGGTCGAGGTAGGCCACTCTCTTACCTATTTCTGTCGCCAAGCAATATTGTGTGCAGGACTGTGTTCTGGTGTAGAGAGTTACACAATGTGAGACATTCCATCTTAGTCCTCAGAGGCAACAACGCATCTGTAGCCGTGTGTGTTTGAAGTCGTTTGCACTTGCTCTCGTGCTGCAGTAGCCTCTTACTTTTAGTGACTGTAACTTTCATTGTCACTTCAATGTTGTAAAAAAATATTAAGTCCAAAAACCTCAATCAAGCAACCAAAATTTAACATGAAACATTTTATTCGCACAATGTGCGAAATTTCATCACCATTCCAGCTGTCCCAACGCGACTGTAGGACAAATATTCATCAAAATACTACATTTACAATATTACTATAAAATTAATACGAGGCAAGATAAGCTTCATCGTTACCTAATCGTAAATATTACAGCTACACTTCTGAGAAAGCACCAAATAGTTTGGATCGCAACCAGCTTGCGATCTGCGGTCAACATTTGCAGTTAAGTTTTGTCATAATTCTACAAGACTAGACTGAAATGTTATGTTAAACTTACGTAAACCTGTGTGCATGTGTGTGCACAGCTACAGTTAGTAAACGTGAACATGGATCACGGTCAAATTAAACAGCATAAAATCTGAAAAATTATTTTATTAGATTTGTAGTATTGAGATACTTAAATGACATCATAAATAATCCATATTTTCCTAAAATAACTACAACTATTAACCATATTATGTGGTAAATATAGGAAACACAAGGCATTAAAATAATTTGTGCCACTTTAAAATACAATATAACTACATAACTTTCAATTCAACTCTTCTTAATATTATTTCGGAAACACTAGCATCTAGTTTATTCTGTTTTAATTCTATATACATAATAATGTTCATTTTTGTTTATTTTGAGTAGGCTTAATATTCATAATAAAAGAGCAACTCAAATTTAATTTCTGCCCACAATATATAATTTTAAGTGCTAATTTATCAAATATTTGTGGGTGAAGGGTAAAATCGGGATATCCCTCAATATCCGAGAAATAAAATGTATTTTGAAAGTTGCACTGGAGCAACAGTGAGAAAAGGATACAGTCTCACACCAACTAAGCGAAAAATTTGCGGCATACAGTTTACTTAAGTTGGCATTCAATACTGTTATCATCAATGCACGGCAGAGTTACTACGGGTACTACTTGTTAAAGAAAAACACTCAGTCGCAAACTTTAAGCTAAGTGAATTCTCAAACTTTACGCTAAGTGAATTCCCATCCTTACCGACTTACCGTCTGTATCTTAAATTACATTATGCCTTTATAGTCCAGTAGGAAGAGGAAGTCGCATGAGTACCGAAAACTATTCCACCCCAATTTTTTATGCGTTTCTCTTCAAATTGTAAGCGATTAAATAATTACCTATATGACCTTTTTTATTTGTATTTCATCAAATAATTTAAAAAAATAGTCCGTTTGAAAATAACCCTTCCTTGCAAATGAATAAAAATCGGGTTAAACAATATGGCACCGAGTTGCCCCGGGCAACATGCATTTATATCATCAGTAGGACAATTTGAAGAGAATCCTATTTGGTCTAATTTCATTCTATCTGAATTTTGTAATTAATTTATAAAGTACTTATTATTTAAGGTTGAATACCAGCACTAATTGGCGGTTACAGTACCAGAATAACATAATCAAGATGCGTGTACCATATTTGAATAAAAAGTTATATCTATCAAAATCTATGTCATTAAAATATAAATATTAATACCATATTTAAAAACTATAATTAAGGCCTGCCACATACATACGGAAATCCGTTTCGGGATTCCGTTTCGATATTCCGATTCGGGATTCCGAACGCAGCAAGTCCATATAAAATCAGGGAACCGCCACACACGTACGGTAATTTTCCGTAGAACCGTGACGGGACAACCTACCAGCACTTTTCTTACATAAAAGTTCGTGGAGCCCAATATCGTCAGTACCGCTACCACAAGGGCACTTGTGAGTTTAACAGATTGCCGCTCCTCGTCGGATTCCTACGGTTATGAGCAAGCCTTCCCCGTCAAGTACAGTGCCAAAATCATTTGATGGTAAAGCATGTTATTGATCACAAAAGAAATTAATTAACCAACGGATTATTCCACTGCTTTTACTGGTTAATTTCAAGTGGAACATTCTTGCTAGGACAGATGGTTTGCCATGTCTGCCTTGCCTTCACAGCAAAACACAGGTATACTTTATTATAAATAATTATATTAGATAATTTTTTGGTTAGCTTTATTATACCATGGTCTAAGTTAGCATCGGCCTCGCTATGTTTCTGTGTAGCCTCGGCCTATTAAAATCGTCCTCAGTCATAACAATTTGTACCCTAGTTATTTTCAACTGCACGACTGCCCGAACCCAGAGTGATTTCATAACCACTCTAGGCACCATCAGAGCATTATTGCACCTGAGTATTTAACTTCTGTGGAGAATTTTTCTTTTCACCTTTATATTTTATAAATTTTTATTGCCCTGTAAAAAAAACGATGCTATGAAAAACAATTTTATTCTTAAAGTTTAATCCCAGGTTTAAGCGATTTAGACAAAGAATGTTATTATTATTTTACTTTACGTTAAAAGCGATTTAAACTTGTTATCGTTTTCTTAAGTAACTTTGAACGTGTATTGTAAACGGGTTAGCTGAAATACTGGTAACTTAAATTAACTCAAATGGCCTTAATCCAATTCTATCTTTATCTATTTTATATTTAGTAAAGTTACTTTGCACTGGGTCTTTCGTGATAGATGTACATATATATAAAATCTTGCCGTCATCTAGAATGTTATCGAAATATATAAATTTTAGTGCAAGATGTCACAGGTCTTCTTTTGAACTCACTACGTATGATACTCGTATAACGATTATGCTTAATTATTGGGAGACACTTGACTCACTATGCATTGTTGAATACACGGGGACAACTAGACCCGAAATTCAGCAATTTTCGCTTCAGATAATTAACAGAGTCAAAGGCTTCTTTGTGGAATTCTATTACATTGAATATGGAAAAGGTTTTTTTGTTTATAGTCAATACTTTTTTGGGTATAATCATTATCATAGTCTATTTTACAGTAGATTTTACCTTTTATAGTAAGTAACTTTGTATTTTTTATAAAACGGTAAGGCCCCAGGCGAGGATGGAATTACAGCGGAGCTTCTGAAAGCGGGTGGAAGACCGGTACTTGAAGTCCTTCAGAAGCTCTTTAATTCCGTCCTCCATGGTGGCATTACACCGGAGGCGTGGAGCAGAAGTGCGGTGGTCTTGTTCTTCAAGAAAGGTGACAACGCTCTCTTGAAGAACTACAGACCGATTTCCCTTCTGAGCCGCGTCTACGTGCTGTTTTCGAGAGTCATTACGAATCGTCTCGCGCGCAGACTTGACGACTTCCAGCCTCCCGAACAAGCCGGTTTCCGAAAGGGCTTTAGCACCATAGACCACATACATACCCTTCGGCAAATTGTGCAGAAGTCCGAAGAGTACAATTTGCCACTATGTCTGGCTTATGTGGACTATGAGAAAGCCTTTGATTCCGTCGAAATTCGGGCGGTGCTGCAGTCCCTTCAGCGGTGCCAAGTTGACTGTCGGTATATCGAAGTGTTGAAGTGCTTGTACAGTAGGGCTACGATGGCTATCCGAGTACAGAACCAGAGTAAGAAACCTATCCAATTGCAGAGAGGTGTAAGACAGGGTGACGTCATATCCCCGAAACTCTTCACCGCTGCATTGGAAGACGTTTTCAAGCTTCTGGACTGGAAAGGACACGGTATCAACATCAATGGCGAGTACATCACTCACCTTCGATTTGCCGACGATATAGTCCTTATGGCAGAATCGCTGGAGGACCTAAGCACTATGCTCAATGACCTCGATAGTGTTTCCCAACGGATAGGTCTTAAGATGAACATGGACAAAACAAAGATCATGTTCAATGTCCATGTCACACCTATGCCGGTAGTTGTTGGGAGCACTAAGCTCGAAGTTGTTGACGAGTATGTTTACCTGGGACAAATAGTCCGACTAGGTAAGTCCAACTTCGACCGAGAGGTCAATCGACGGATTCAACTCGGCTGGGCAGCGTTCGGGAAGCTACGACACATCTTCTCGTCAGACATACCTCAAAACCTGAAAACGAAATTGTACAACCAGTGCGTGTTGCCAGTGATGACTTATGGAACTGAGACGTGGTCCTTCACTGCTGGCCGTATGAGGAAGCTCAAGGTCGCTCAGCGAGCTATGGAGAGGGCTATGCTCGGAGTTTCTCTGCGTGATAAACTTAGGAATGAGGATATCCGCAGTAGAACCAGAGTAACCGACATAGCCCAACGGATTAGTAAGCTGAAGTGGCAGTGGGCCGGCCATATAGCTCGAAGAACCGACAACCGATGGGGAAGAAAGGTTCTCGAGTGGCAGCCTCGTACCGGTAGGCGAAGTGTAGGGCGTCCCCCCACGAGATGGAGTGACGACCTGGTAAGACATGCAGGAAGTCGATGGATGCAGGTGGCTCAGGACCGTGCTTTGTGGCATTCTTTGGGGGAGGCCTATGTTCAGCAGTGGACTTGTGAAGGGCTGTAATGATGATGATGATGAACTTTGTATTAATATACATTAATAATACATACATCAAAAACGAAACGTCATGTTATGTAAAAAAGTTATGTAAATCGTTATTAATTAAATTTTACCACAGATTATTTTATAGGTAATTAAGGATAATCATAATTTTAAATGGTATATATGGTTCAGATTGTTCTATAATCTTAAATATATGTATATTTTTGTATCTCAGATCATAAAATATATTTCATTAAAGCGATAGTAGCTCGATGCGCGACGGTAAAGAGTATGATGCAAACCAGTAACATTCATTGCTATGCGGATAACGGCACTGGTGATGCTCTACACACCGACCGTGCCAATATTTCTCGGGAAAACGTCGCCAAGTACCGGAACAAACTTGTGTCTGAAGTCGAGTCTTTGCTGAACAAAGTCTTGGATTGGGGGTGACTAAATCTAGTCCGGTTTAATCCTCAGAAGACACGAGTTTGCGGGTTTACCTCTAAAAAGAACCCCTTTGTCGTATCTCCTCAGTTTCAAGGCACTCCCCTTGTTGCCTCGGCCAGTATCAGAATCTTCGGCGTCGACATATCGAGTGACGTGCAGTTTCGTGGTCCCTTGGAAGAGAAGGCCAAATTTGCCTCTTTTTTAGCTTGGCGTGCTCAACAGAGTCGATTAATCGATTACCACCAGTGATTTTTCCGGACCGATACGACTTAGGGACCTTCAACAAAAGAGCCTACTCCTTTTTAAAAGGTTGGTCTGGTGTTGCAGTTGTTCATGGGCGGCGGTAGTCACTTACCATCAGGTGAGCCGCTTGCTCGTTTACCCCTCTCCTATAAAAAAAAATGATCTGAGAAACTGAAAGACCGTGGGTTCGAATACACCACCGTTAGCCTAGTGTCGTGAAGTAATTATAGCACAAGCATCGAAAGTTTAAAATTTGAAGTGATTAACAAAAAAATGTAATGTTTATAATATCATCGCTAGTACTGTTTTATTTTTGCAAAGACCGGCGTAAAATCCGTATCATGAATATATATGTACGTATGTATGTAGTGACCATGTTTTAGTGTTGGCTTCTTTTCAATGAGGATACTTACTAATGAAACTTCCTACGAAATATGTACGAATTAAAGCGAACTTTTTTAATTGGCAACACTTCTTTGTACCTAATGCTCGGGCTCTGACGCTACGCTGAGCAGATTTCTAAGTCAGCAGCTTCGTTACATTAGTTTATTTTTACTTTGTGAATACGCATGCTATATACTAGGCAATCAGAGAAGAGAAATAGAGAAATACATATAGCTTCGTGGTTTAATGATCAGAGTATCAGAAAAAGTGTAAAAGTAGTATTTTTTTATAGGATAGGATGACAAACGAGCACACAGTCCACCTGATGATAAGTGGTTGCTGTGGCCCATAGACATCTACATCTATCATCAATTGCGAATAAAAATGCAGATGCGTTGTCACCCGTGAGGATTAAGATGGATTGCCTCTTTTCCAGTAAAAAGGGTCTCCGGTTCTCTACACTCACCATACGAAACACAGCAGTGTTAAGCTGCTATTTGACGCTGGTATTCTGTGAGAGCGTGGTCCTTCCCTGGTCGAGCCGACCCATTCGTGCTACAACTATATTACTAATATGGCTGCAGCATGGTTGTACCACGTAAAAAATTATAAAAATTACGTATATGCATATACATATTCCTTGGAAAGAAATTCGTTTCTTCCAATGTGGATACATCTCTGAACAATAGTTGGACGAAAGAAAATAAGAGAATAATTCTAAGAAAAGACACCACAGCCGCAATTATAAACAAAATATATTAATCTCCCTTAAAGGCCTAAAAGAAAGTTTAGTAGATCTTTACCAAGTAGGTCTTAATAGTAATTGCAAAAAAAATTATACATGTTATATACACAGAGTAAACAATAAAAGTTTTATGATAAGTTTTTCTTTTATTAAAACCTATGAAATGTGTTTGTGTCCAACCAGATCCTTATTTAAATTTTTTTTTTATTGAGCATTAAGACAATACCTGTTTTAATGGTCGCCATATATTTTGGCGTTGTGGCCGCTAAGTGTAATTTGTGCAGCAATTAATTTTAGACAAAACGAATGAAAACCATTACTTTGGATTTACGCCTTTTCAAACACCCAAATCAAAATATTATGTATGTTCGATCTAGTCGAGCGAATATTATCTAGGACCATCTATCGAAGGCCATTAAGTCTTTCTAGTTGTCACATTTTCTTAAAATAATTTTTCAAACAAGCCTCTTCTTAGGCAAGCTTCTTTACAATTATTTCCTTCACCAGCATTACAAAGAACACGTAATAAACTAGCACTTAAAATTGCGAAACATAATGCTAGTGAGAATTAACTTGGACGCGCTTAATATAAAATTCAAGACGAGCACACAGCGTCTAAGCTATTGTGGTTCCTTCATTAATATAGTCAGCACGTAAATATATCTTTATTCTTTTAAGTGTGGTACTCAACATAATTTGATAAATAAATTGTCCTAGCGTTCGTTACGTCTTTGGGCATACGCATTATTCTTTTCATATTGTAATGTTTTTACAAATGTCTAAGTCTCAGGAGTCCTTTTTCATTCTTTTCATTAATAGGATAGGGTGACAAACGAGCACACAGTCCACCTTATGGTAAGTGTTTGCTGCGGCCCATAGACATCTACATTTATTCTCAATAAAGAATTAAAATATGCAGATGCGTCGTCCCCGTGAGGACTAAGATGGAATGCCTCTTTTCCAGTAAAATGTGTCTCCGGTTCTCTACACTCACCATACGAAACACAGCAGTGTCAAGCTGCTATTCTACGCTGGTATTCTGTTAGAGCGTGGTCCTTCCCCAGTCGAACCGACCCATTCGTGCTACAACTATACTACTAATTTAGCTGCAGCATGGCTCTACCACGTCTAAATACACATATACATAAGCTGACACAATAAAACTCTAAAAACGTATAACATTAGCTTACGAATCATAGAACCTCTCTAAATAAATTGCCGTTGTAGCCCCGCGATAATGAATATTCGAAGATTTTCTTTATACAAAAGAAAATTCTCTCCTGAAACCATTCATCAATATTTATGGCACTACGCCATCATTTTCCCCTCTTTACTTCGATTCTTTTTCTTTATATTCTTGCCATTATAGTTTTATAAGACATTTTTGTTTCAATTCTCAGCACTTTCGTGATTTTCGTGTTATTATTTCACTTTATTATAAAAACACTTCAATTCATCAAAGTTGTTATTCACATTAAAGTAGAGTAAAGTGTCCAATAAGAGAAATTAAATATAACTATGAAGGACTCACAAAAGTGGCCTATAATGTGTATTATAATATACATTTGAAGTAGTAAAAAAATTCTTTTCGCATTTTTTACTTTCTATATTGCAAATATTATCAATAAATGGTAATGAAAAACTATTATTTCTTCATGCACGACACGACATGCTTAATCCGTAAACGAATTTCTGTCGTAAAAAACGCGAGCAACGTTTTTTAAACGGATCCGTAGTAAAACTGCTTTAAGTCGCGGTGGTGGTGGAAAAACCCAATAACCGACTTTTGGCCCGAACACGGGTTCGAAACTTGGAACCTGTCATCTCTCTTCTCTAAATGATTAGCAGTCGCGCTTACTACCATAAGACCATAGAAATATGCAGAATGCGTCAAATGTATGCATAACTAGAAAACAAATGTTCTTACTCCTCAGCTCATCACGCTGGGCAGGTGAGTTTATGCGCGCAAAGCTGATATCCTCCCTTTGGTAATAGTACTCCCAGTTACTTAAACGTAGTGATTCATCACTAGTCTGTGGTAATTGGATTCGTCACTTTTGGATAAGTAATAACGACAGTGTCATCAAAAATGGACCTGACAAAAAAATGGAGCTACTCCAGCTTCACTCGGATGGAGTCCGTTAATGTAATTTATTCAGTCAATTTTTGATTTCACAACAAGTGGTAAAATAAAAAAAAATTGTACAACCGACTACAATATAAATAAAATGAGAAAATCGTCAATGTAGTCGAAGTCAATTAAATACGCATAATTAAGGATAACTCAAAAACTACTGGTCAGATCTTGATAAAATTTATATGGAGCATGAGAAGCACCAGCATTCAAATAAAAAAAGAATCATCAAAATCGGTTTACCTAGAAAAAAATTTCGAGAAACACACATAACAGAACAGTAACATATCACTGGAATTGGAGAACCTCCTCCTTTTGTTTAAGTCGATTAAAAAAAACTCTAAGCTTTTCGGATAAAATATAAAATCCTAAATCTAAGCTAAACCTAAATCTAAGCCTAAATCACTCCTGGTATTGCTCTCTCTATCTGTTGGTGAAGTTTCAAACCAATCGGTACAGCCGTTCCGAAGATTAGCCCGGATAGATAAATAAATAGAAATACTGACAGACCGTCAAAAATGTCAAAAGAGGATATTCATATCATAATGGCATGCGAGTAACCCGCTGAGTTTAAAAGATGGCAGTTATTTCGAAGTTACAGACAGACACTTCAATTTTATTTTTATTGTTAGATTTCAAGGACAATTTTTTCCGCAATTTTTTGAGTGGCCCACAAAAAACTGAAGTGATGTAAGACTGCATGTGCAGGCACTGCCATTTAGGTACAGAAATAGGTAGGAGGGTACTCCTAGGCAGAAAAAGAGTCATACCACCTTGGTATACATATTCGCAGCGTAATGGCAGCGTAAAAGAATCCACTACTTCATGACATAGCTGATGTTGTAACAGGCGCCCGTGGAAAATGAAACAGGAGATGGACAGCAGCATCTTCCTGATAACAACTAAAATAATAAAAAACTGTTAATGCCAACGCACCAGACATTTGGTTGGCTCTAGATACCCTCTACATTTGGGGAAGGCCAATGTTCAACAGTAAGGCTTTTAATAGGCTATAGAGAATGAATGACGTTACAGTAGCCTAATGGCAGGATTCGTAATGTTAATAGCGTTACTAGGTACTATTCTTTAAAAAAAATATAAACTACAAATGGTTGATATCGTGACGGCCTCATTCGTTAATTAATATGGCAAACGCAAGGAAGTCGTTGTAACGTAAAAATTGAAAGAAAAACGGGGAACATCGGAAGTTCTATGCCAGTTGTTATAACTCAAGTTAGTACTTTAAATAAATCAAGTTCAAATAAAAAAGATGCTAAATGTTGAAATAAATCTGTCAACTGCAATACATTAAATTAGATTATTCACGACAACTGACCGGGTAGAATATTGACCGCGGAATAGAAATATCCACTACCTCGTATCGTCCCATGGCAGTCGTAAGAGGCGACACAGGTAAACAAGCTAGGAGATGGGCAGCAGCATCTTTCTACTATAACACATAAAAACTGTGGTTGCCAACCCACCTGCCAAGCGTGGCAGATATCCCCCTATGAGAGAATCTATGGAAGAGAACTATATTCAAAATTGGACTTTTGATAGAATGTTACGGTGACGGTGACAGTGACGGTAATTGATCGTACTAGTAGATTGTTAACGCTGTTATTGAAAGTTATAAATCCAGTTGTTAAAATTTTATCTTCATCATCATCATCATCATTACAGCCCTTCACAAGTCCACTGCTGAACATAGGCCTCCCCCAAAGAATGCCACAAAGCACGGTCCTGAGCCACCTGCATCCATCGACTTCCTGCATGTCTTACCAGGTCGTCACTCCATCTCGTGGGGGGACGCCCTACACTTCGCCTACCGGTACGAGGCTGCCACTCGAGAACCTTTCTTCCCCATCGGTTGTCGGTTCTTCGAGCTATATGGCCGGCCCACTGCCACTTCAGCTTACTAATCCGTTGGGCTATGTCGGTCACTCTGGTTCTACTGCGGATATCCTCATTTCTAAGTTTATCACGCAGAGAAACTCCAAGCATAGCCCTCTCCATAGCTCGCTGAGCGACCTTGAGCTTCCTCATACGGCCAGCAGTGAAGGACCACGTCTCAGTTCCGTAAGTCATCACTGGCAACACGCACTGGTTGTACAATTTCGTTTTAAGGTTTTGAGGTATGTCTGACGAGAAGATGTGTCGTAGCTTCCCGAACGCTGCCCAGCCGAGTTGAATCCGTCGATTGACCTCTCGGTCGAAGTTGGACTTACCTAGTCGGACTATTTGTCCCAGGTAAACATACTCGTCAACAACTTCGAGCTTAGTGCTCCCAACTACTACCGGCATAGGTGTGACATGGACATTGAACATGATCTTTGTTTTGTCCATGTTCATCTTAAGACCTATCCGTTGGGAAACACTATTGAGGTCATTGAGCATAGTGCTTAGGTCCTCCAGCGATTCTGCCATAAGGACTATATCGTCGGCAAATCGAAGGTGAGTGATGTACTCGCCATTGATGTTGATACCGTATCCTTTCCAGTCCAGAAGCTTGAAAACGTCTTCCAATGCAGCGGTGAAGAGTTTCGAGGATATGACGTCACCCTGTCTTACACCTCTCTGCAATTGGATAGGTTTCGTACTCTGGTTCTGTACTCGGATAGCCATCGTAGCCCTACTGTACAAGCACTTCAACACTTCGGTATACCGACAGTCAACTTGGCACCGCTGAAGGGACTGTAGCACCGCCCAAATTTCGACGGAATCAAAGGCTTTCTCATAGTCCACATACGCCAGACATAGTGGCAAATTGTACTCTTCGGACTTCTGTACAACTTGCCGAAGGGTATGTATGTGGTCTATGGTGCTAAAGCCCTTTCGGAAACCGGCTTGTTCGGGAGGCTGGAAGTCGTCAAGTCTGCGCGCGAGACGATTCGTAATGACTCTCGAAAACAGCACGTAGACGCGGCTCAGAAGGGAAATCGGTCTGTAGTTCTTCAAGAGAGCGTTGTCACCTTTCTTGAAGAACAAGAGCACCGCACTTCTGCTCCACGCCTCCGGTGTAATGCCACCATGGAGGACGGAATTAAAGAGCTTCTGAAGGACTTCAAGTACCGGTCTTCCACCCGCTTTCAGAAGCTCCGCTGTAATTCCATCCTCGCCTGGGGCCTTACCGTTTTTAAGGTGCTGGAGAGCCATCCTAATCTCGCTCAGACCGACGTCTGGGATATCTTCGGAATAGTGTCGGATGAGACTCGCTCTTGGATCGTTACTCACACTTGCGTGTGGCTCCAACGATGATGTGTACAGCTGCCCATAGAACCTCTCAATCTCACTCAAAATCTCAGGTGTCCCGGAAACGATGCTGCCACATTCTGTCTTCAGCTTTGACAGTTGGCTCTTTCTGGCAGACAGATCTCTGGCAAAGACTTTGGAGCCTTGGTTCCGCTCGATCGCTTCTTCAATACGAGCTGTATTGAAGTTGCGTAAGTCCCGCCGCATGCATTTCGAGATCTGTCTGTTCAGATGCCTGTATGCTGTCAAGTCTGTTGAAGAATGTAGCTTCATCTCCCGTCTAACAGCCATGAGATTAAGAGTGTGATCGGAGAGTTTTTGTGTTCTTCTGCGGCGGGTCTTGCAGAACTTAGCTCCGACCGCATGGACAGTTTCCACGAGCTTGTCATTCATATCGTCCACTTCATTGCAGTCTTCTAGGCACTGAAAACGGTTTTGTAACTCGAGCTGAAAGGTTTCGGGACTTTGGTTTGGGGGATGGAGCGTTGACTTCATTAGACGAGACCTCTCCAACTTAACGTTTAGGTTCAGTGTGCCTCTAACCATTCGGTGATCGCTACCAGTTTTCACCCTCGCGATCACGGAGACATCACTGAACAGTTGTCGTCTGGTCGTCATAATGAAGTCAATCTCATTTTTTGTGGAACCGTCGGGGCTCGACCAGGTCCACTTCCTGTGAGGCCGCTTCTGGAAGAAAGAGTTCATCATAAAGAGTCCCTCTTTCTCCATGAAGTCGGCCAGCTGCTGGCCCCTTGGGTTCCGTTGCCCTATTCCAAATTTCCCTACTTTCAGCTCACCGTTCTCTCTTGTGCCTAGTTTTGCATTGAAGTCTCCCATTAACACCGTATATTGGGTTTTGGAGGAATGCATGGCTCTAGAGATATCCTCATACATTTCCTCCACCTCCTCATCGGGGTGTGCCGAGGTTGGTGCGTAAACCTGTATGACCTTCAGCGAATACCGTTTGGTGATTCTGAGTATAAGGTACGCAACCCTCGTCGACACACTCCCGATCTTTACAACGTTGTTAACGAGAGACTTGTGGACGATAAATCCGACACCTCCTTGGGACAGATGGTCGCCCTCCCGGTGATAGAGCAAGTTGCCGGATTCGAGGATTATCGTGTCCTCCCCCTCTCTTCGGACTTCGGATAATCCTATAATATGCCAGCGCAACTTGTCTATCTCTTCTTCCAGCTCCACGATCTTCTCGTCAGTCCTCAGGGTGCGTGCGTTGTACGTTGCCAGGTCGAGTCGTCTAAGGTGGCAACCGAACCTCCACCGGAGATTCTTAGCACCCCCTGCCCCGCCGTTACCATGGTCGCCACCGTAGCCAGGAATAGCGGGGCCGCCGGGGACTGGGGGCCGTTTCTTTGTTACTGTCATTCATAGGGGGGTAATTGCCATAGTTGCCACGCTTGGCGAGCGGGTTGGCAACCGCAGTTTTTTATTGTAATTTGGCTATTATCAGGAAGATGCTGCTGCCCATCTCCTGCCTGTTTCCCTTTGTCGCCTTTTACGACACCCACGGGACGATATGGGGTAGTGGATATTCTTGACCGCCACTACACGGCACGGCTAAAGTCTAAACAATCCCTCAATATGACATGATAATACAAGCAATTAATAATCGTTTTCTCTACCAGTTAAAAATGTACCCGTATATACAGGGTTACAGGTTAAGTCGACATAGATCCTTTAGGGGGTTGTAGTTTGCATCATTACAGGCTGGTTCGACTAAGAAACACCATACCCCAAACTTTTTTTCAAGATACCATTTTCAAGATATTGGATATTTAAGCTTTTTTTTATAAAAATTGCCAATGTTTCGTCTATTGTACTACTTTCACCAACCGAGTTCACCAATCAGACTGTTCACGTAGAGGTTAAAAAGTGCAGGCGAAGACAGGCCGCCCTGTCTTACCCCGCACTCCAGCCCATACACCTTAGATAGCAATCCTGCCCACTTCTCTTGATTCTGTAGATTGTCACACCAATACTGAAACAGACCTATTAGGTGTATATTTAACCGTATCAAAGGCCTTCGATAAGTCCAAAAAACAGGCTATAATACATATATGTGTCCTACGATTTGTGTAGTAACGTACGGTGTGCTTGAGACAAAGTACAGCACTTTCTGTGCATTACTGCGGTCTAAAACGAAATTGTGAACACAAAGATTGAGGGATGCCTGTAACTTCCTCTCAAGCAGACCGTCGATCACTTTCGCTATAGTAGTAGCCAGTGAGATAGGTCTAGTTATTTTTGTCCGACGAATCTAATGTTTTATGTTTCAATGCTGGCACAACTATCGTTTTCATAAAATCAGAAGGTACGAGTACGAATGTCCTATGTAAAAAGTAAATAACATGGCCAGGACACGCGGAAGGTAGACACCAGCATATTGCAGGTGTTCGATACTGATACCGTCATGACCTGAAGATTTACCGCGCTTCATGTTTTTTATTACGTCTTTAACATGTTTAGGCGTAAAAGAACATGGTTTCATCTCCATCCCGGATACCTGCATCGACATTCTGTGACGAATGTTGCTTGGTATACTTGGTATAGTGGTTTTTAAAAATATTTGTCACCCTCCCCGCGTCACTTTCACCATCCACATTCGCAGGGACGCTCGGCCTTGGATTCAATTTGTTGGTTTGTTTTCAAAATTTAGGAAAATCTTTGTTTTAATATGTGTAGCCAAAATTTTCATTTTTAGTTTTCTACTTTCTTTCATTATTTCCTAATAAATTCCAATTTAAGGTTTTCCATACAATATCCTCCTTTGAAACTCTACTTAACATTTTATTCCAACCCACGACATTTTTATTTCTACATTCCCCTACTCATGAGTAATTTTATCGATTATTAATGTATGTTCTAACCTAGAACAGTGGTAAACTCTTCAGGAAAATCTATATATCTAAGCTTTTCACAACAAATTTCAAAATATTTATTTATTCGACTTTGTTTTCTTACACCTCATACAGCATTATCAGATTTAAGATTATATTCTTGTACGTTATAATTCAGTTTTTCCATATCAATAGTTATTTCCCTTTAAAATAGCCGAACTCATTTAGAAAGAATCAACCCTGAACTCCTTTACATATTCTTTACAACAATTGTAAACAGACATTTAATAATATCTAGATATAAGAAATAGCACTTAGGCATAATATAGATATAATTTTTAATTTTATGGTATTATAATTTAAGTTTGATTTTGTTAGTAATTTCATTATTTTATATTAACTAATATGCAGACAAAATGTCACTAATTGAGAAACGTTTTGTTTTGTTTAAATGATTTTATAATAGCAATATTTTCTTTAATAATCTTAGATTATTGATAGGTCCTCTGCGCTGAGCGCGCGAAGACCTATCAATAATCTAAATTAATAATCCTAAAATGATTAATTTTTCATAGTAGTATTTAAATTGTAAGTGACGTACGCATATTTATTTACATATGTATAATATATGTTTCCACTGTTTAAGCATCCTTATTTTAATATCAATTTTTGATGAGTGTACAAAACATATACATTATATTATAAGACAATTTGTAAATTGTGCAGAAACTCGTATAAACTCGTACGGTCAAAGCAACACCACTGTATCAAATCACAATTGTTTGTAATTACCCGTCATTGTAGAATAAGCTTGAATTTGTTAACAAAACTATAATGTGATGATAAGATATCGAACGTTAATAATGTGCTTTTAGATGTAGTTTATTTCTAATAACTAATGAGATAATAGTCTCTGAATAACGCCTTACAAAAAATGTGTAACATTAGTTAATAAATGGCCACTGGGGATGGTATTATAATCTCTAGCGGAAAATAAAAAAAAATCGCTTAAGAGGTTATCCCAGACCTATAGGCAATTATAACGCTTTCCCAGCTCACGCCATTTCGTCAACTGAATTAATACTATAATTGAATTGTTAATTTTCTTCTTTGGCAGGATTTCTTTATTTCGTCAGATTTAAATTTTATCATTTTGTAGTTTACTTTTATTAGGTATTGCATAAAATGTACATATAATATAACTTTAAGGAAGTTTTAACAATCAACTAATTTTATTAATGAAACAAAAGTAGGTTGTTCCGTTACCGTTTCAGCTTATTAAGGTCCACTGAACATAGGCCTCCCCCATAGATTGCCTTATAGGGGCGATATTTGCCATAGTTGCCACGCTTGGCAAGCGGGTTGTCAACCGCAGTTTTTTTTATTTTTAGTCGTTACTAGGAAGGCGTTACTGCACATCTACTGATTTGTTACGATACTCACGGGATGGGGTAGTGGATATTCTTACAACGCCACTAGACGGTAATTTTGTTGTTGTCATCAACCTAAAATAATTTCCTTCTGCCTTTGTGCTCACTGTTTCTGCCTGTTGATCATTTTTAACGTGGGAAAATCCTAATAGACTTCATCTGCAGCGGAGGGGCGAAAAAGCTATGCCGGACTTTTAGCGACTAAATCGACAATGTAATACAAAAAAATTTGAAAACTTGTTAAGGAAATATTGTTTTTTTTTTTATAGGATAGGCTGACAAACGAGCACACAGTCCACCTGATGGTAAGTGGTTGCTGTGGCCCATAGACATCTACATTTATCCTCGTTTGTGAATCAAAATGCAGATGCGTTGTCACCCGTAAGGACTAAGATGGAATGCCTCTTTTCCAGTAAAAAGGGTCTCCGGTTCTCTACACTCACCATACGAAACACAGCAGCATTAAGCTGCTATTTTACGCTGGTATTCTGTGAGAGCGTGGTCCTTCCCCGGTCGAGCCGACCCATTCGTGCTACAACTATACTACTAATATAGCTGAAGCATGGCTCTACCATGTGAAAGATTGTTGAAAAAGGTCTACTATAAAATAGTTTTCAATGTGTGGAAATAATGAATCCATTAAAATTATATACCGTAGGCGCTGTTTTGAATTTATTATAAGTTGTAGATAAAATTATATAAAAAACGACCCCAGTTTTTTTTTTCGGTTTTTGTCTGAAAGGTCTTGTATTCTGAACCGGCGTCTTTTCTAACGTTCATAACAGTTTAACATTTAAAAAGTAGTTTCACAACACGGAGTCTCACTTGGGGGCCTTGAAAAGGTCATAAAGATTTCGCTCTAAATATTGTTACAAGCTTGAGGTTCGAGACAATTAAAAACTGCCGATTGAATTACCAAATTTGACACTTTAATTACGGATACTAATTACACCTTAAAACACACTAATAATAAAACACAATAATTCTACTGATCACATAAGTTCGCAGTTGTTTCGCTTCGAAGTATTCTCTTGTATCGCCAATTCAATACTGCCTCGGTCGTGGTCTATACCGGCCTTATATAGGGCCTCAGATAGTTTCCAGAACCTTCTACTGTAGCGACATCTAGAATGTTCGAGTACATATCGGTCCCGAAATTTCTGGAAGGATCTCGATTCTCCTAGTTCTGCTACTCGACACTAGAGGGCGCTAGTGTAACTAGTGTTGCCATGTACTAGACATTAATAATGGCGCGCAACACCTTCTTTTACTCGACACTAGAGAGCGCTAGTGTAACTAGTGTTGCCATGTACAAGACATTATTAGTGACGCGCAACAATATTATTTACTTTCTCTTTGACAATAAAAAACGTGTAGTGCTATTCATCCACTACCGTTTATCATCCCGTGAGTGTCGTAAGAGGTGACAGAGGGAAACGATCAGGAGATGAGCACATGATGATAACAACTTAATAAAAAACGCTGGTATCAACCCGCCTTTGAAGCGTTGCAACTAAGTCAATTATGAGGCAATCTATGGGAAGGTTTATGTTCAGAAGTGGACTTTGGTGGACTGTAATGATGATGACAATAAAATACACCAGTCCGATTGTTATCCCCCTTTCGAAATAGGTTGAAAATATTGAGGAATATAAGTTAAAAAAATAGTACCCACATGTTCAAAGAAATTTCAGATGCAGGATTCCACCCGGAACGACAGACAGACAAACAGACAAATAAGAAAGTGACTTAATAAAAACGTAGTAAAATTGTTATCGTCTCAACGGCATGCAAATAACCCTCTCAGCCCAATATAAGACACTTACACTTCTATATTACAGACAGATACTTCAATTTGATTTATATGTATAGGTACAGACGTAGTAAGCTGGTAGTTTTAATTCGTCTCTCATCAAAATTACTTTGTTAGTCCTTTCACGTTGTAACATTGTTGTTAAGCAGTAAAACCTATTAAATTAAAACAGATAAACTAGAAGTTTGTCCCTACAGCTTTTATTGTAATGACAATACTTTGTCTTCTATTTTCTCTTCACAGGTAATAAAAGAATAGTACATTAAAAGAATTTGCCTTAAAAAAAACAATTAAATTGAAATAAAACAAAGTACGTAACACGTAAATTCATTACACTAAAAGTTGTGTTAGAAAATGCTTCAAGATTTTCTTTTTCGTAAAGTACTTTGATTATATAAAGAATGCCATTCTTTGTAACATTCCTGGGGGGAGGCCTATGTTCAGCAGGTAACTCGTGATGGTCCGTAATGATAATGCTGATATTGAATATTGAATATACGAGTACGTACGTACGTACGATTATAATTATAAAGAAAAATAAGTACGTACAGAATAATCAATATGAAATAGCAGCATAGCATTTTCCTATATTGAGCGACGAGAACGGGAACCCCTTTTTAATGGTAACTAGGCATTCCATCTAAGTCCGCAAAGGTGACAAGAATATGTATTTTAATTCTATAATGAAGATAAATGTAAAGTTAGTACACTATATGCCAAGTAAAGTTGATGTGTAGGAAACATGAATGGACGGAAAGTGCCTACCTTTAGAACTGCTCTCTGAGCACTTTCTAGTGGGAGCAATATTGTTTTAGAAGCACCACCCCAGGAAGTAATGCCACAAGTTAGTATGGATTGACACAAAGCTAAATAGACCTGTCTTATCAATTTGAAGTCAGTTATGTTACGGAGATATTTATAAATATATAATAATTTTTTTTGAAGCGTCAGTAGCCTAATGGCAAGGCATGGACCGCGAACTCGAAAGGTCGTGGGTTCGAATCCACCATTCGACTACTGTCGTGAACCACTTCTAACACAAGCATTTTAAGCTTACCAGAAGTGGTTAAAGGGAATATTAGTAATGTTTAATAGCATCACTAGTATTTTTTTTAATTTACGAACTCTACATAGCACAAAGTAAATCGATGTGCTTGCGGAAATTTAAATTTGTGTCAAGCGTCATACCTAGATATTTTATATCGTCTGCTTTTGTTAATACGGGACATGCACATGCAGTGTCATCATACGAGCTACAATTATGAGCGTAAATATTTAGGTGAGTAGGTACGAGTATGTTATTGTTTCTCATTAAAAATAACATGTATTGTGTTTTATCTGCGTTTAAATTTAGGAGATTGTTAAGAAGTCAATTAGACCATACTATGTTAAAACCTTGCTGAGCTAATTTATAAGCCTCGTCTCGTGATTTAGCTGATAACAACATAGCTGTGGCATGAACTAGATGGAGTGACGAGCTGGTAAGACATGCAGGAAGTCGATGGATGTAGGTGGCTCAGGACCGTGTTTGGGGACCGTGGTGGCGCATTCCTTGAGGGAGGCCTATGTTCAGCAGTGGACTTGTGAAAGGCTGTAATGATGATGTCGATGATGATTATTTTTAAGTTACATTAAAACTTTTTCAACTATTTTACCCTACAATATAATATACTAAACACTAAACAAAATCCATTTCCACAAGTATTTACAAAAAACTATTTACGTAAACAGCGTTAAAAAAACTTTAACATTCAATCCCCTAAAACGCCCTAGCCCTGACTGCGTATGCAGGCCGGGTCGCCTCGCGATTGTAGGTAATTATTTCACGCAGGTAGCAAGAGTGAGTTTGACAGTACAATATTTTTACTATACAAAATAATAGTAATACTCTGATACAAATTACCCTCAAATTTATTTAAATAAAATATTACTCGGTAACAAACCCTCTTTACTATCAGAAACCGTTCTGGAGGTCAATTGCCAAAAACAACAAAGGTGAGAAAGCGGATACTCAACTTGCTCTCACAATGAATCATTCATCAGCAACAAAACAGCGCACTGCACCATATACTCAGCATACCGCAATCCAGTTCGACTAACCGTAACATGTTCTCGCCACAAACACACACCGGTGTAACGTGAAGGACCCAATATGCAAACCAATAGCTACACTACCCATCTCAACGTAACACAGGGCAACCTCTCAGCAACACGATCTTCCTTTCCTATACTAGTAGAATACCCCAACGGGCATAGTAACCACAGTGTGACTCGCAGAATTACCGACTGATCCCTCTCATTCTGGTTTCTGATGATGTTAATGCTGTTAGCCTTTTTGGCTTTTACAACTTCATCGGCCTCAGGGCTCGCGGCCTTGCGGCCTTACTGGACGCAAGCTAAAATGGGGGTGAATTTATATTACACTGCCTCGTTACATGCGTAACGATAACTCCTAGGACAGTTTACAGTACACATGGATGAGTTATCTAACAACAATCCGAACAGGGGATGGCGGACTCCGGCTCTGACGGCTAACTCATAACGTTCGTTTTTCGGTGAGTGTGTAGTGTTTATGTGCGAATGGCCAGCGAAATTTCTGTCGTGGGAATCAAGGAACGGGGGTTTCATTAGATCGTTACGGGGCCTCCGAAGGTTTTCCGTAACGTTCGGAGTCGGAGCGTAGGAGGCTGCACTTACCACTAGCGGGAGATTTCCTTGAAATATTCAGAGATCGTCGGAAGTTGACAGTCTCGGTGTATTTCGGAGTTTCGCTGGTACCACTGAGCTACGGTGGTGCGAATGAATCTATTTTGGACGAATTGGAGGTCGGACAATGTCTATGGGCCGCGTGCACGAAAACTACGCTTGCGTATGACATGATAGGTCTTAGGTAAAGTTGTAGCTTGTGTCTTAAGGACAGTTTGCTCTTGCTGTTAACTAGCGGATGGAGGCGACTAGTGACGAATTTGGCACGCATGCGGACATTGCGAATGTGTTTCGCGAATATCATACCGTGGACGAAAGTGACCCCCAGATATTTGATTGCCAGGGGATCTGGCGACCGAACTGATTAGTCACCTGCACGATACCTTATAGAACGAGTAAGGAATTACAGTTCTACCCTCATTTCTTCATATTTTCTTTTATTTTTATATCCTCATTGCTAACGATATAGAGAGGGGAACCGAGCGGGAAACTAGCTTTCTTACACACAGCTCATTATGTAATATCGACTGAATTGCAGTCATTCAAATACTGATAACAGCCCGAACCTGCTCGTATGTCACATGACGGTCATCTAATATAATAGTTCGCACAGCTGCGATGTTTTCAGGCGTGACCGCTGTTCTTGGTCGACCTGCAGAAGAAACAGTGCTGAGCGACACACGACCGCGTCGGAACTCGGCATACCAGCGGTATATTGTCGTTTGACTCGGTGCTTTAACATCATAAATCGAAACAAGTTCGCTGAGACATTTATCTTAAAATAAGCCGCGACGAAAATTGTGATAAATTATGGCACGGAAATGTTCACGCGTGAGCTCCATTTCTGTTTAACTTTAAACCACAGAACACAATTACCACAGAACACTAATACCCTTAGGCGGGACAATTACTCTCTACCAAGAGCTTTAAACCAACATAGTTTTTATTTTTAAACATTTTTTTAAATTGTTTGAATGTCATTAAGATTCTAAGAGGCCAGTATTCAAATTTCAAAACAAGGTTTTATTGTAACTCAATCCGAAATATTCTATTCCCGATTATTTCAGTGCACAGAACACAATTACTCTCTACGTGTGCCCCTCGTAAGAAAATTATATTTTGCTGAACTGATAATAACATCTATTTACTGATGTATTGGATGTGTCATAAATCCTAACTCGTGTGTAATAAAACCATACTCTGCTTTAAAATACCTATAGCGCCATCTAACTAGTAGTAGTAAATTAGTTGATTACTAAAATAAAAACTATGATATTTAGAAAATAACGGGAAGGAATAATAACATCTCAAAATTGGATAAAATAATTGTTAGATCGCACGATAACTTAAATTTTAAAACTTTTTGCAGTTGCAAAATGGAACATTATGTCTACTGTGCAGTTCCTATGATAGATAGCGTGCTGATATATATTTATTCTAACGGCTCAACCCTTAAATAATAATGTGAAAGTGTGAAAGTGAAAGTCCTATCCAAATCTGTTCACAGATTTTTGTGTAACGCTTGTGCAGACAGATAGACGTTTCCAAAAAAAATTGTTTTGGCATTTGTATCGATAATATAGTGTATTGTGTTAAAAAGTTAAGGTTAAAGTTACAGCATATATACGTCCTACTGCTGGGCACAGGCCTCCCCTCATTTCCGAGAAGGTTTTAGGGCAAAGAATTGTCCTGCCGCAGTGCGTGTTGGCCGACCTTCACATGACTTCGAAATATTTTTTTTGTTATTTCTCAAGCATGCAGGTTTCCTCACGATGTTTTCGTTCACCGCCGAGCACGTGGTAAAAAGTGTATTGTGTACCCCAATTCAAATTTCAAAAAAGATTCAATGTATAGAAATCGTCGGGTTAGTTTTATTATAGTATAGATAGGTATACTTAGAAGTACAGTACAGTTTTTTTCACACTGGCTACTTCGAAGTGTGTTTTCCTACATTCGACTTACCTAGTATTCTAAATTCAAATCAATGTCATAAAAAATCAGAGGTTTATTTGTTTTTCCGCAGTTTGTTTTCCACGATATCGCTGAGTCGGCAAGCATGGAAATATATTGATTCACATTATTTATGAATATTCAGTCGTAACGTCAATACTACACAGACAACACGCACTGTCAGCGACGTATGACTGTACCAGGTAAAAACCGCACGGTGCGTTTTTGGTTTGGTCCAGTGTTGATTTATTCTTTTGCTTTTTTGTTGCATATATAATAATAATGTTATAAGGGGTAAAAATGAGTCATAAATATAAATTAAGTATCTTGAAAAAATGTATGTATTTTTTACTTTAACAGTTATACAATAAGACGAAAAATTAAATTCATCTTGCAGTAAAATCAATATCATAAATCACCATGGCAGCTATAATATCATAACCAAGGAAATGTCAAATACCTATATTTTAACGAAATACAAGATTCCAAGAGGAATAAAATTTACCTAATTTTAATCATCGTTTTCCACAAGCAAAACTCTATTCTTATCAACTCTAACATTAGGTGCGCTTTTTAACTTCTTAATAAATTTTTCAGCAATCCTATCATCAACTTCATTTCCTGTTATGTCGGAATATTCAGCAAGAACTTTTTTCTGTAACCTTTTAAAAGGTACCTCATTATCCTTTTTTTGTAAAACAGACAATATAACTGCATGCCAATCAAACTTTTCTTTTTGATTAACACATTCTTCATTTTTAGCTACATTTTGATCATGAAGAGAAACTTCAACTTCTTCTTCTACTTGTACTTTTGGTTTCTTTTGCTGAACCTTTATTTTATTAACATTGTCATTTTCAACATCATTTTCAACAATTTCTGGAATGGTTGTTGCTGTATCCTGACGCTTCCTCTTTTTATTTTTATTTTTTCCTTCCGATTGAACCTCATCTTCTGTTGTTGTGCCATTAGTTTTATTTTTATTCTTTTTGCCTTTCTTTTTCCCCTGAATATCGTCAACTTCTTCATCAGCCGGTTGTTGTTCTGCACTCTGTAATTCGGCCTCATACTTCTTACGTTTCTTTTCTTCTTTACGTTGTTTCTTGGACAATTTTTTCTCTGAGACATCATTATGCCCATTTGTTTCTTGTGAAATGCTCTTTTCTATTTCATTTTCATCTTCCGTCTCATTTTCTTTTTTATTGCCATTCTGTACATTAGCATCAGAATTTCCGTTTACTTCTGACACTCCATTCTTTGGGTTTTGATTTTTATTTTGAGCATTCAAATTAGACAGTTCTGTAAGTTTGACGGAAATCAAATTCCAAGCCTCATCAATATCCTTCGGATTTGTCTTTTGCCCACATACATTCTTTACAAAATTAATGAATTTAGGTTTCTTCCTAGGTGTATTATTGTGTTTGCTAATAGTTTCTATAATTTTGCGAACATTTGGAGAAGTATTCTTGTATTCGTCTAATACAGATTGCAACATCTCAACCCAAGCATTTTGCTTTTTCTCACCTTTCTTTTCTTTTGCAGTAAAACCTTTTCCAGAATAACGCTCTTCTTCTGTGATACATTTGATATGTGCTTCATAATCATTACCTCTGAAAAATAAAAATATAAATTAGAATATACTATATTAATAATACTTATTGAAAGTCACTCTTTTGTTTCATTACTACACAACAACTATATTAACTTATGTATGTATTTTTTTGTTTTTTTTTTCATCCCTAGTGGCCGTTTATTAACTAATGTTACACATTTTTTAATATAGTTTTGTTAACAAGTTCAAGATTATTCTACAAAGACGGCTAATTACAAACAGCACTCCGATTTGATACAGTGGTGTTGGTTTGACCGTACAAGTAAATAATTATAAATTTACGAGTTTCTGTACTATTTACAAATTTTCTTATTATATGCTCTGTATATACTACTAGAAAAATGTATGTTAAACCACTTATGTTAAAAACTTATGTATGTTAAACCACTGTAAAAATACTGGGTTGGATTTGCAATTGTTTGGCTGGAGTTTGGATGAGTAAGGTATTGTATTTGGTAGAGGTTTAGTCCTCGATTATAACAATACTAATAAATAAATAGCATTAGAAGGTAATGATGCACTGTTTTCGAGAAAATAAAATAAAAACTATTTATAACCTATAAATGGGTAAAACATGGAAAAACAAATGCAATATTACTCTGAAAGCTGGATAGCATACATAATTTTGAGTAAGTGCAACAAGGACGTAAGACCATGTCAAAAATTAGTGTCACATTATTGACACTCGACAGAAAGTATAGACCACAGAAGAATAAAAATACCATAGAAGTATGATAATAATGTGACACTTCTCCACCCAGAGAAGCCGTGGCGGACATTTGAATAATGTTATTTTCCATACACACAACGAGAAATTAAAAATAATAACTGAAGAAAACATTAGATTAAAAGACAAAATATCGACATTGGAGCAGAAACTTATGGTCATGGAAAGAGAGAAAAGAAAATACAACTTAGTCTTCTTTGGCATTGAGGATAGTGGAAAATCAGAAGCGGTACTAGTAGACTACAGAGTGCAAATACCTGCACGGCTGATACAACGTCCCAAAGCAACATAACAACCAGAGAAATAGACAAAACACAAGAAATTTACAACATAGAAACAAACAATATTTATAGAAAGGAGAATAAATCAACAAAAAACAAAAATACATTGAGCTCGAAAACACTAGATCTCATTCAAAAACGGAAAGAACTGCTTAAAAATAGAAGAAATAAAACAATGTTACATGAAATTATTGAACTAAGTAAGGATATAAGTCGCAACATAAAACAAGATAAGTCGAATAAAAGAATAAAATGTATCCAAAAACACATTACTAAAACAGGAAGTATAAATAAAGCACTTAAAGAATTTAAAAAACAACGCTATGGGTCCCGAGAATGAAAAGCAAAAACAACAAGGACGAAACAAAGAGACAGCCAAAACATAGCGACAGAATATTATCGGAAATTATACTCTACCGAAAACACCTTAAAATTCAACATAAACCTTGAAGAGAAAATAGAAGAAACCCCTCCATTTTTGAAAGGGAAGTTCAGCATGCGATAGAAACAGAAAAATGATAAAGCTCCTGGACCTGATCATATAACCAATGAGATAATGAAAGCTAGATTGCCAGAAACAACAAAAAACTTACTAACTTCTTTAATCCTCTCCTAAACAAAGAATCCATACCTTCACAGTGGACAATAAGCACTATAGTACTCATCTTTAAGAAAGGATCATGTCCAACATATACAAGGTGTTCTCAAAGATAATACTGAAACGCATCACCAAAAAACTTGAAGAACAAGAATCAAGAGAACAGACTCGATTCCGATCGGGATTAGCAACAATTGATCACATACATGTGGTAAAACAGCTCATTGAAAAATGTCAAGAATACGATTATCCATTATACATGGCATTTGTGGACTATAACAAAGTGTTTGACTGCCTGGAACATCAGTACATTTGGGAAGCCCTGAAAAATCAAGGAATAGAAAATAAATATATAAGGATAATAAAAAATGTGTATTCCGATAGCAAAGCACGAATCAAACTAGAAGCAGAGGGGGAAATTTTTCCAATACACAGGGTAGTGTGGCAGGGAGAACCACTCTCACCAAAACTATTTTCATCCGTGCTAGAGGAAGTCATCAGGAAGATGGAATGGGATAACATAGGGATTAACATAAATGGAACACATTTAAATTTAATTTTTTGGGATTTCTTTACGTGGTAGAGCCATGCTGCAGCTATGTTAGTAGTATAGTTGTAGCACAAATGGGTCGGCTCGACCGGGGAAGGACCACGCTCTCACAGAATACCAGTGTAAAATAGCAGCTTAATGCTGCTGTGTTTCATATGGTGAGTGTAGAGAATTGGAGACCCTTTTTACTGGAAAAGTGGCATTCCATCTTAGTCCTCACAGGTGACAATGCATCTGCATTTTGATATGCAAACGAGGATAAATGTAGACGTCTATGGGCCACAGCAACCACTTACCATCAGGTGGACTATGTGCTTGTTTGTCACCCTATCCTATAAAAAAAAATCATTTAAGATTTGCAGATGACATAATACTTATAACACATAACCCGGAAAGTCTTAAAAACATGCTCCAAGATTTATCATGTGAAAGTAAAACGGTGGGACTAACAATAAATAAAACAAAGACAAAGATAATAACAATCAGATCCCAAATAAGTATCTCAGTAGATGAGGAGGAAATAGAATATGTAAATTCCTATGTATACTTAGGCCAACTTATCGCCTTCAACAACCAAATGGATTCAGAGATTGAAAGACGGGTAGCCAATGCCTGGAAGAGATTTTGGTCCCTCAAAGAAGTGCTACAAGGCAATCAATATAATATTGCAATGAAAAGGAAAGTATACAATACATGCATATTACCAATCCTCACCTATGGGTGCCAGACCTGGGCAAACACACAAAAACAAAACCAAAAACTGATTATATGCCAAAAAGCCATGGAGAGGAGTATACTAGGTTACACAAGAGATAGAAAGAGAGCTGTAGATCTAAGACAAATTACCAAAATTGAAGATGTAGTATTTAAAACTAGAAAACTCAAATGGAGGTGGGTAGGTCACATGATAAGAGAGAATAGAAATAAATGGACGGAAGATATAACAGAATGGACCCCTAGATACCAAACAAAAAGAAAACAAGGAAGACAAAGAAAACGTTGGTCTGATGACTTAAAAAAGCATGTGGGTCCAATATGGCACAGAACAACTGAAACAAGAGCAGAATGGAGAAAGCTGGAGGAGGCCTTCGTGTCGCAAAGACACACCGACACGAAGCCCGCTAACAACAACATATTTACCTAATAATATAATATCAACTAAAATTAAATACATAGTGATATTAATAATGTATAACAGTAATTCATTAATGTTAAGGTCAATTTTACTTTTAAAGTTAGATATTTTAATTTACATGTATAATTTTAACTATGAAATGATAAATTATGTATAATGTGTTGGTAATAAAGGCTTAAAGGTAAAGAGGTAAAGGTATATTCCATACATAATGGCTTCGATAGGTCTTTCAAACAAATAAAAAATTTCGATGATATCTCACACACACTTTGTTTTATTTAAATTTAAAGATTGCTTAATGAAATACCCTTTATATTTACAATTACTAAATCAAATAAATGTTTACAAAAAAATTTGTTTGTTATAGATGCTTTGAAATAAACTTGGAATTAACAAATAAAGCAGTTTTTAAATAACAATACTACATAATGATTTCTTATATTTACGCAAACACTACACATTTAAATAAAACTAATTTTACGGATTTTAACTTTAACTTATGAATGTAAAATAAGTTAATATATGCGATAAAATCCGTAAAATTAGTTTTATTTAAACAATACTACACCCAAAATTTATTTTTGCACTTGTTCCTCAGAGAGACACAATTAATATGAAAACTCAAGTTCAAAAGTTGAAGGACAGAAGGTCAATAATAATATTTCGTCTTAACAAGGTCAAAGCTATTAATGCAGCTAGTAATCCTTACATTTTGGGGAACAAGTGTTATTTTTAAATATATGGCAAAAAAAATGTATTTACTGTGTAGAATTTTATAATAGATTATAAAAATAGCGTCAGTTTTATGGTAGCAATTGACATAATTATTGCAAAAATAATTGATTTTCAAAATTGTTTTTCTCAAAAAGTATGCGTTTCCGCATGTTGAAACT
Organism: Parnassius mnemosyne; assembly: GCA_963668995.1. Lineage (NCBI taxonomy): Eukaryota > Metazoa > Arthropoda > Insecta > Lepidoptera > Papilionidae > Parnassius > Parnassius mnemosyne. The sequence goes on from CAVLGL010000090.1 coordinate 21,819,736, forward strand.
TTGCCTGTGTGCTTATAATAATGTATCCTTTCTGTAAAAATATCAACCTCCAACTCGATGGACGTCAATGGAAAGCTAAGCCGCTTGAAATAAGCCCCCCACAGTGACAGACTCCACAAATTCAGTCGACTTGATTCTAAACACAACCCATGGAAACTTTAGGTGTTTAAACCTTTTAACCTAAAATTCAGATATTACGGAGTTCTTGTTTTCCGCAAAAGCAACTTTGAGATTGGAACTATCTCTCACCCTTGATTAACCTCAAATTTATTGGCCACTTAAGTAAATTCTAGTCCAAATAAAAGCAAAATGCTGTAGAACAAACTATAACTAACTGCCCTAATATTTAAATGCAGTATATGTAGCAAATTCATCATTTACTACTATATCTACCAAACCATACATATCAAGCGTTTTACTTACAGAAAGTCTTTAAAACAATCCATACAAGACAAGTTAGGATTTCGGTTTCTACATTTTGTGAGATAATGTTTTTCTACTTTCGGCTTTTGAACAGATTCACCACAATGTCCACAAGTGAACACCACCATATCTTCTTCAATAGTTATCCCAAAATTCAAGCAATGTAAATAAACTAACTGACATAAACACGTGTTTTATTTAAAAATAATCAAAAATTCAAAGTTGAAAAAGCCAATTGTCAATACGTTTACGTCAGTATGGCATGTCACAACTCACAACTCACAACTCACAAACAGAACAGGAACACCATTAGGCTGGCTTTTCACTATAGGATATAACATAATATTATTATCCCTACAGTGCATGATTTTTTTTTTTTTACGGTAGTGAATAAAATATATGTGGTTACTGGTTATGTAAATTACTCCTAATTTGTAAAAAAACAGTGAAAAAAATCATCATAGATCGTTTACTTAAAAAATCGAGGTTTTTTATAAGACGCATATGGGTCACTAAATGCAATGTGCACTACATTTCTACTCTATATGGGGTAATCTACAAATAACAAAATTTAATGTTTATTAAATGTTTTATTTAAAGGAAAATGAAAACTTTAACATAAAAGGTTGAAAACAGGTCTAAGCTTTTAGTCTTATTAATCACAAACATAGGAACAATTTGGATCACCAGCTTCCTTGTAGATCGGAGCATCAAGGTCGTTGTAGACGGTGCATGCTCTGACTACAAGCCTATTAACGCTGGTGTTCCACAAGGCTGTGTGCTATCACCAACGCTGTTTCTTCTGCATATCAATGATATGTTGCTAACTGGTAACATTCATTGCTATGCGGATGACAGCACTGGTGATGCTCTATACACCGGCCGTGCCAATATTTCTCGGGAAAACGTCGCTGAGTACCGGAACAAACTTGTGTCTGAAGTCAAGTCTTTGCTGAACAAAGTCTTGGATTGGGGGCGACTAAATCTAGTCCAATTTAATCCTCAGAAGACACAAGTTTGCGCGTTTACCGCTAAAAAGAACCCCTTTGTCGTATCTCCTCAGTTTCAAGGCACTCCCCTTCTTGCCTCAGCCAGTATCGGTATCCTCAGAGTCAACATATCGAGTGACGTGCAGTTTCGTGGTCACTTGGAAGGGAAGGCCAAATTGGCCTCTAAAAAGCTTGGCGTGCTCAGCAGAGCGGGACAGTATTTCATGCCGGCACACCGCCTGCTACTTTACAAGGCGCAAGTTCGGCCTCACATGAATTACTGTTCCCATCTCTGGGCAGGGGCTCCCCAGTGCCAGCTCCTTCCACTTGACCGCATCCAACGCAGAGCGGCTCGAATTGTCGACGACCGAGCCCTTTCCGATCGGCTCGATTCATTGGCACTGCGAAGAGATGTTGCATCCCTTTGCATTTTCTTTCGTATCTACCATGGAGAGTGCTCTGAGGAATTGTTCGGATTAATCCCAGCCGCCAAATTTCACGAACGCACATCGCGGCAGAACTCCCGATACCATCCACACCATCTGGATGATTGGCGGTCAACCACTGTGCGATTTAGAAGATGTTTTCTTCCTCGCACGACCTCCTTGTGGAATCGATTACCATCAGCGATTTTTCCGGACCGATACGACTTAGGGACCTTCAAGAAAAGAGCGTACTCCTTTTTAAAAGGCCGGCAACGCATCTGCGATTCCCCTGGTGTTGCAGTTGTTCATGGGCGGCGGTAGTCACTTACCATCAGGTGAGCCGCATGCTCGTTTGCCCCCTCTCCTATAAAAAAGAAAAAAAAACATAAACGAGATCAAAATTACACAAATATAGACATGGCATAGCTCACTAATATTATTGTCTTGAATTACTGCCTACTAATTCAAGACAATAATAATTGACATAAAACAATTTTTTATTTGTTTAGACATAGTGAGACATTACATTTTTGGCAAGTCACAAAAGACTTTCCTTTATATCGTGGTAATTTGCAACGCTGCCTAGGGTTAGACTAAAACGAAAAATGGTCAATACAATCAATTCTAGAATCTCTAGGTGGTACCTTAGCTTTCGGCTTCTTCTTTTTAGGTCTTCCAGCATATCGGAAATCAGCGATGAATGTCGTGCTCTTTTTCGAGTCAGTGATAGCCCAGAGAGACACAAAGCTTTAGATGATTCCATCCGAAATTCTTCCATTCTTTTGTACAAGAGTCAACTTTTTATGACCATTACATACCATGTACGATTTCGTTGTACGCATTTTTATTTTATGCTTTCCTATAAAAGAATCGAGCAGATCGACGCCACCCATGTGTCCGTTGTAGTGACGTATGATATTGGATATTGACCCACGTAACGTTTACTCTTCTTACAAAAGAGTTTAACCTTTTTGTGCCGGACGGGCGTAACTCTCCGGAGTAAATGTTGTCGAAGATACTCCGCGAGTCGCTTACGTCCTACACCTATAGGTTCCGGGGGATACTTTCACTGCCGTCTCTGTGTGTGCTGCTGGAAAACTGTGGACTGAGGTTTAAAATTAAAATGCACGATTTATAAATTCAAATAGCAAGGGAGTGGCCAGCGACTGATTGATTAGTCGTGAAATTTTATAATTATTATTTATTGACCACGGTTGTTGAATACGGTTGTTCAACTACGGTTGTTCACTATTGGTTGGTCACTATATATTTCAAAAGATTTCATTAAAATGTGCGGTAGTATTAAAATATCTATTGGTAGTATCAAAATATCTACTGGTAGTATCAAAATATCTATTGGTAGTATCAAAATATCTATTGGTAGTATCAAAATATCTATTAGTAGTATCAAAATATCTATTGGTAGTATCAAAATATCTATTAGTAGTAGCTGGTTTTCTAACACTACTGACTAGCAGCTATTAATCAACTAAAACTAGTTGATTTTATCACTTGTGTAACTGCGAATATCAGTTACCATTTTTTTCGTCTAGCTAACGCTTTTAACTATATGCAACTGCGAATTTTCAGTTGCCACTTTTTTCGGCTATGTGTAACTGCGAATTTCAGGTACGACCTTTTTCGGCTAGTTAATACTTTTTCTAATTCACTTTTACTGTTCACTATGTTCTGCTACTAGTCACTGCAGCTACTACCGGATACTACTGCTTGTTACTGGTAGTTCTTCCTACTATCACGTTACTGAGTTTCGCCCCCATAAGGTAGACTTCGGCTATACTGTATAGTGAGCCGCTTGCCATTTTCCGTTTTGCCTCTTTATATTAAAATATTTTCACTGTGTATTTAGCATAAATTGTAATATTTTCTATATAAGGTTAAATCTTACACTAATATGCTAAACATCATTAAATCGGCATTTTGGTCCTTTATCAGTATATGATAAAGGTTATTCAATACATTAATATTTAAAAAAGTTATTAAACGAAATGTCCCAAATTTTCATAACAAATGGGTACATTAATTCTTTAATTTTTCTATAACTACCAAATGCGTTTCATTGTACAAATTATTTCTTCACTATCGTAATCTATATACCATATGCTAACTAAATGTCATATTTACAAGTCTTTTAGAACACAAAAATATTCTCATTATTTTTAGTATAAATAAACTATTGCGCAGTTAATTAAATTTCCAGAAAGTTATACGATATGACGCGCTGTGATTGGTCGATTTTTTCTTAAACGATTAAAGTTGTTTATATTAACTATTATTAAAACAACACTCTATACCAATATATTAAGAGTTATAAACACTCTGTAAACCTATATTAACAAACTATTTACTCGATTTCGTTGGTAATTTCATTTTTTATACAAAAACAATATTCTTTCATCACTTTGTTTCTTAAAGTCGTTAGGCCGTCGCGAACACTTTTTTTAGGTTCCTCACCAACAAAAGAAGATGTTAGAACAACAAGTTTGTTATCCATCCACATAACTGTAACAACTGGTATTCCATCTACGGTAGTACACCACTCTTCTGAATACCCACGTGCTTTCTAAGCTTTGAGTAGTTCTTTATGAGAATATAGTATAGTATAATAATATAGTAAGGTATCTATATATTTTCTCGCAGACGACCTTTAGTTACAGTGCCCAATCTATGTGTTCCTAATATCGCTAAATGTGACACCAATTCAGGAGATATAATAATTATCGAAGAACACTTTTTACTTTTCATGCCTAGGAACACTTCTACATAGTGTGAGGCGTCCGCCCACTGGATGGAGTGATGATCTGGTAAGACATACAGGAAATCCATGGCTGCAGATGGCTCAGTATCGTGCTTTATGGCATTCTTTGGGAGAGGCCTATATTCAGCAGTGGACTTGTGAAGGGCTGTAATGATGATGACGGTGTATCAAAACCAACAGAGACATTTAACGGTTTGCAACAATAAAAAAAAAATCGATGTATTTGTCATTTTATGCCGCACTTGTGGTTGAAAATGATCTTATTAAATAAATCATTTTAAATAATTTTCATTCATTTAGTATTATCACCTACAAAGATGGAGAGGTAATGGATTAAGCAATGTATTATTAAAAAAGAATCATTTTGCATTCGTATATTATACACTTTGCATTTATATTTAATAAATTAATTATTTTAATTTAATTAAATTTTAATTTTTGTTAAAAATGATTCACCCCCAGACTAGAATTTTAAGCAGTATATTTACATAAATTTCACAAAGACAAACATCCAGACCCGGTACAATTATTTGTAGTGCTTTCTTGAAACAAAAATAAATTACCAACCACACAATTACCACACACACATTATTTACAGTGTTTCAGAAATAGCTGATAGTTATTACATAATTCATGGTAAAGAGGTTTCCGTGACAAATTAGTCAACAGTTTTTATTCGATAAATAAATAGTTGAAAATATTATTACTTTTATCAACAGACTTTGCAATATTATATAAGTTTAGGATAACTTTCACTAGATGAGGTGACGACCTAGTAAAATGTGCAAGATGAATGCAGGTGGCGAGGACCGTGCTTTGTGGCCTTCCTTGACTACATAAAATGAAGTTGTATCTTTAAATATTTCCTTAATCAATGCCATACATTGCATAAGTTAAGTTTATTGAAACTAATTTCTTTGTTTTGTTTTATCGACCTCTTTAATAACGAAGAAAACCAATTAATTCGTGTCTTGTAATAATCTATAATCAATGGCTTACCTCTAACTAGCTGGCAGCACAGCATTATAATTTATAACTACAACTATAATTTACTCGAGACTTGGTCTAAAGGTCTAGATACCAGGCCATAAACTCCAAAAAAAACACAACTATAATTTTGATTTTTGTACAGTGCCACCTGGTGCCACCAACTTATCTGTTCAGTTGACAGAGTCCCTAGTGGAGTGCTTACTATTGCCATTTAAGAAATTTACCGAGGAAATAGATGACTACATATTCTTTGCACATAATGTAAATTAAAACAAATTTCGTGTTAATATATTAAAATTAGTGTTATTATACAGGATGATTGGGAAATGGGTGCAAAGCTTTCAAGAGCCGCTAGTATAGACAGTTTAGAACCATTTAAACCATGCTAGTCTTAGATGAAGTCTAAGCATTTTCTTTTTAAATAAGTTTTTATTATTTTTAGCGAAAATGCCCAAAATTTTCTAATTAACTATTATTTATGGCCAAGTTAAACATTAAAACACATGTTTTTTATTTTATTCTATTAAAGTCATGTGTAAGCAATCTAATAAGACATGTTTTAAGTACATGTATTTTAAGATAATTTTTTTTACAGACGTTTGAAGTTTATGAAAAAAATATATAATTTATAAATACCGTGTTTAACACTCATTAAAAAAAAATAGGCTAGAATTTTTCGTTCAAACCTCTTTGAAAACATGCTTGATTATTGCTCCTTGTTTTGAGGTATCCGATGCCGATATCATAAAAAAAAATGAAATTAGGACCTGCAAACCAATTTGAGGAAGAAAAAATTTTTCTTTTGATATCTACTTAAAACAAAATTTGAACTGAAATTATCAATTTTTGATGTTTAAAATAACTGCCGTGATTATTGATTACAAGCACAGGCCCGGTTTTTGCTCTACAAATAGTTTTTTTGTTCAAAATTGTAGCGTAGTAAAATTCTAAGAAAGAAGTTGTGGGGATTCTCTAAACAATAGCTGCCCAGGCATACATGCACCTGGCGTGGAAGATAATATTTTGGCAGCGTTTGAAGCGGATCCAACTAGTACTAGAGTAGTAGCTCGAAATTTAAACATTTCCCAATGGAAGGTGTGGCATACAATGCACCAAAACGACAAATATCCTTTCCATAGCAGAGGTGTGCAAGGTCTGGAAGTGCAAGATTTCCAAAGAAGGATGTAGTTCTGCCGTTTTCTACTTAACAGGGATATTGAGGATGAATGGTTTTTAAAATCGATCTTGTGGACAGATGAAAGTAAATTTTTAGGGAAGGAATCACCAATTTACATAACCTGCACGAACGGGTAGACAAGAACAATAATCGACATTGGAAAAAACAAGTATCCTTCCAGAGAACATTTTCAGTAAATGTGTGGGCTGGAGTAATAGGCAGAACATTGATCGGGCCCCACTTCTCACCGGACTCATTAAATGGCGAGAATTACTTGCAATTTTTGGAAATGAATTTACCATTGCTTGTGGAGCAATCCGGTGCCCCGATATTTGAAACAGATCGAGAGGTCATTTTTCAACAAGATGGCTGCTCATGATGACTTTGACCGTTCGAATTTTTAAATAGCAGCTTCCATCAAAGTTGGATTTGACGAGATGGACCCATCCCTTAGCCCGCACGGTCACCTGATCTGACCCAAATCGACTTTTACGTGTGGGACCGGGCCAAAGAACTAATTTATACGAGCATAGAAATAAATACAAAGGAAGAACTAATAGCTCGAATATATTCTGCATTTGAAACCATGAAGACGGAGATGAAACTTAAAATCACGACCACAGAAGTGAGAAACCGGGCCCATACTTGCATTAAAAATAACGGCCGTTACTTTGAACATGAATAGTAAAAGATTTCAAATTAAATTTCGTTTTAATAAGTTAGCCAAAAAATTTAATTTACTATCTCAAATTGGTTTTTAAGACTTAGACTCAACATTTTTTAAGATATCTGCATGCATGATACCTCAAAACAAAGAGCGATAATCAAGCATGTTTTCAAAAAGGTTTGAATGAAAAAAAAACCTAGCCTAGTATTTTTTTAAATGAAAGCTAAAAACTGAATTTATAAATTTTAGAACTTTTTCGTGAACTTCAAACGTTTTAAAAAAAAATTATCTTAAGATACATGTGCTTAAAACATGTCTTATTGAATTGCTTACACATGACTTTAATAGAATAAAATAAAATACATGTCTTTTATTTTTTAATTTGGCCATAAATAACAGTTAATTAGAAAATTTTGGCCATTTTCGCTAAAAATCATAAAAACTCATTTAAAAAAATGTTTAGACTTTATCTAAGACTAGCATGGCTTAAATGGTTCTAAATTGTCTATACTAGCGGCCCTTGAAAGCTTTGCACCCATCTCCCAATCACCCATTTATATTTTATAAAAAGAATTGTGGTTGTGATCTTGGAGTTCAAGCGGCAGAACTCCAGGAATTCCTGTTTTGAATGATGTACCCACGTTAGCTACAACAATTCATCTTCTGCGTCACTGGAATCACTTTCACTGTCGCTCTGTAACTCTATAATAAAGGGTTGATCTAAATACGCGTCTTTTTGTCTGTATCCATTTTCTTTTTTTTTTCAATTTCCACTCCACCAGTGTAATTTTATGGTCTGTATCTTCAGTTGTTTGGGGCATTTGAACATTAGGTTTTCCAACATTTTGTCTGCTATGTTCCTTTTCAATTGCGTTCAAGTCTCAGTGATTAGGTGGCAATCTAAGAATATTATGGCCATGACTTTCATCAGGCTATCAATTCCATATTCCGGAGCAGGTTTATTTCTCTTTATTAACTCATATTTTTTTATTATATTCGGTAGGAATTTCTTTTCTCACTGAATAAAATTCGTGAATTTTTCTTTTTATCCAATGTCAGAATTATCAATTTCATGTTTCCCGGTTTATCTTTGCCTTTCTTTGTCAGGGGCAGAAGTTTTAAAAATGGATTCTTCAGCGTGTTTTACTTCATTGACGAGTTTGTGTACTACTGTCTGCTCAGAAACACCTGTAACAAAACGAAAAATAATTATTATATAGGTATAATTAAATAAATATAAGCCCGTAAATATGCCCTCACTAAAGCTACTTCCTAGACCACAAACTACAAACCCTGGTATATTAGACGGATGCCAGTAAATTGAGATAATTTTATGTTTCACGAGTACATTATTTGGTGATTTTATGTTTTCATATCTGGCAATACTAACCTGTCGCAGCAGCAACGCGTTCATGCAGCTTTTCAAATGGTATAATTGGGGCTTGTAAACCAGTGGAGTAGCGTGCCTTAGAGGTATCCAAATTTGTATCAAAATTTGTCGGGGGGCCCAAATGAAGAGTAAAGATTTTTTACAAAAGGAACAGAAACTCTCGCATTGAATTAAAATAACTATATGTTGATTATAAGTTATTACTTACAATTAATACTCCTAGGAATTAAGCTAATCAAACAATTCAAACCAACATCCTGTCTCATAAAAGACCTTAGAATTTTTCCTTACATACGTTCGGGGCCCCTGTAGCCCGGGGGGCCCGTATCACTATTGTAAACGTTTCTCTTCTCTCATAGAACATAAAACTTTTAGTATAATCTGGCGCGTATCACTTTTAAGAGCTTTAGTTAGGTATTTTATTTGCACTTTTTAAAAACACTCTGAATAAATAACAGCTGACAGCGAAATGTCATTTACAAAATGGCGGGCTTAGACTGGCTTTTCACTATGGGATATAATATATATTATATCCCTAAATATAAATTATATCCCGCGATTGGCGTTCACACTGTGAGATATATCTTTTAACCAGTGTGCGTTCCTCATTGGTCATTGAATTACCCCCCTTTACCCCGTACACCGTTCTGCGGGGGTGCGGAACGGTGTGCGGGGTACAGGGGGCGAAATATAATATGAAAATATCGCTCGGTCGATCGAAAAAATATTTGTAGCTTGAGATGTAATATATATTATAGCTCAGTGTTAACGGTTCCATATGAAATGTATGGTGAGCGATATTAATTTATATCTCGAGATGTAATATATATTATATTATATCCCATAGTGAAAAGCGGGCTTTAGTTCCAATTTTGTTTTGTTCACCTGAACCATAGACTTAGTCCATCCTCTATCTACGACCTGGAACAGATAAGTTTACAGGCTAATATTTTACTAAGATAAGTTGGTGGCACTTTTGAAGTTTGAACCACAGAGTACTTTTCAATTTCATATATTATACTGGTTTTAGTGTTTCTATTCTATTTAGTTTGTGACTGGTTTGAAGCACAGAGTATCTTTGTATAAACCGAAACTGGTTTGAAGTTTGAACTCGGTTTCGGGTGTGTCTTGTGTGGTCTAAACTTTTGAAATTAGTTTATAATTCTTGTTATAAATGACTTTCATGTTTCCTAAATATGAGAGTTTTATATAGTTTTGTATTATTATTGACTCTTTCAGGTAATGCATAAAACTTAAAACATTATTTGTATGTTATAATAATATTTGTAATAAACTGAGAATATAATTGTTGATCGGTTTAAATGTATTTACATCTATTTGTTAAACAGACGAACAAAGCCAATGAGAATTCAAGTTTACCTAACTAGTTTTACCGTTTCAAACGATAAATAATTCACATATCATTCATTTTTAGGATTAACAAGGGCAGGTTATTACTATGGTGATAAGGTGTCTCAGTCAATATTACAAAAAGAAAAAGAAAAAAATCGTGTAACATGGTGCACCACTTCAGTGTTGGAACAAGAAAAATGTGAAAAGTTGACTAAAGCTGCTATGCTTGATAAAGGGCTTTTTGGAGATGATTATATTGAAGTTGCTTGTAAAAGAGTAAGTAAATAAAACCAAGAGTAAAGGTCGTGTTTTAAAGTTCCTTCTTGCCTTTTATTTCTAACATAACTTTCTCTATAAATGTCACATGAATAGATTGGCATAGTGATAAAATGTTTCAGCTTTTCTTATGATAACATAGTTTGATTTTGAATCAAAAATTACAAAAACAATGAATCAATCTAAATTGCATTGCATTATTGTCTTCTCAACAATTTCATATTAATACACTGAAATTGTTTAGAAAACACTTTAGAAATGGTAACCTCATGGAGGAGATCTGGTCTGCTAAGTGATCAAATCCATGAAGAGGCAGATTTTTGATGAAAAAATATATTTGAGGTTATGTGTACAAAACATCTCTTAAATCTAGCCTGAAGATATGGAGGAAGTAAGAGTACACTACAATGGAGTATTTTTTTATAGAATAAGGGTGACAAACGAGTACACAGTTCTCCCGATAGTGAGTAGTTGATGCGGCCCATAGACATAGACATTTACATCTATGCTCTATTAAGAATCAAAATGAAGATGCGTTGTCGACCTGAGGACCAAGATGGAATGCCTCGTTACCAGTAAAAAGGGTCTTCAGTTCTCAACACTCACTATATGAAACACAGCAGCATTCAGCTGCTATTTTATGCTGGTATTCTGTCAGAGTGTAGTCCTACCCTGGTCGAGCCAACCAATTTGTGCTGTAACCATAATATAGCAGCAGCATGGCTCTACCATGTATAAACAAGTTAGAAGAATCCCTCCAGAAGCGAATCAAAGCTTAGAAGAACAAAACATATTTTTGACATACTATAGACAGTGGTTTAAACCGCTTGACTGCCCGCCATTTGACTACTGTCATGAATCACTAACACTAGCATTTAATATTAACTGCAGTAGTTGATTAGGAATATTAGTGATGTTAGTAGCACTGCGGTTCTTTTTTAAAGTAATTACCCAAAATTAGCACCTACAAATGACTACTGTACAAGATTTATTTTTAACATATGTGTACAAAGTTGGTACTGGGAAACTTAAATATATATAACATAAATATGCCTTTGATTCTCCTTTTACTTTAGAAAATTTTTACAAAAAATTATGAAATTATACAAAATATATGCATTTCCAAAGGGAGGCAGTGTGGCAGGGGGTTTCCCACCTCCTCCACTCTTCTCCCCACTCCCAATACAATAGTAAGAGGTAGTTAATCTCCAGTGTTTCCAGCACTGCAAGTTTTTTATAAATTGCAGTACCAGACATTTTGCACCTTTGATGTTGCTCCTCGTCTCAGTGCTGGATATTTTATGCTTGCTGGAAAACCGTTGGTTATACTGCTTTATCTACAGGTGTTATTAAATCTTTCTGCCACTTTCCATAGTCACCTCTTACAAAACATGTGGGATTAAATGGTGTGATTTATTGTTAAATGTTTCCTCCACACAGTACCATGTCTTTCTTCTCAACTCAGATGAAATAAAAAAAGGTAGATACTGCGCGGCCTTTGTTATTGGTGAAGCCAAAAAACTCCGCTCCTTTAAGTAAACACACGCGTTCACGCACACACATGCATCAAACTACGCTCATTTTCGTCAGTACCTCTCGGGGCGTCGTGCCGTAAATTTGCCTACAAAATGCCGCCATTTGTAATTAAATGGTGCAAAAACAATACTAAAGTGAACAAAAAGTCTGAAGGAATATCGTTTCACACATAAGCACTCATTTAAATATATTTTATTTTGTCATTCCAACACAACTTTAAAGGTTATTTGAAGCACAATTCCGAGATTACGTAACGGGAGAATGTTGCCAGTTTTTCTTATTTCTAATAGTCCAAGATTTGGGTAATTAATTTTAGGTTAAGTCATAGAGGTATATGTAGTCAACATATTTTTTTAATTACGTGTTATTACGTAACATCAAATTCAAGTCAAGGTAAATATTATTTTTTTTAACTCGCTGATGTATTTTTTTAATTCTTGAGTACTTAGAATTATTTTATTATCAAAAACTATTTATGATTTTAGGCTTCTAACGAATATTTTAATAAGAGATGAACGAGTAGCTGCTGTAAGACTAAGCCGAAATGAACTACAATGGTAATCATCCTCATCTAGTGTTGTTTGTTCAGACCATTTTGATAAAACTGACTTGAACGACAAAACGTGGACTTCACTGAGTTCCCAGAACAGGATACAGGAACAGGTAATTTTAACCGACTTCAAATAAATAAGGGGTTCCTTTTTTCTTCTTGTATATGTTATATAATAATTATGTGTGTTTGCGATTTTCGCAGGATACAGTATATCTTTCGTTATTAACTACTTGTTTATAATTATGTATTTAGATTCTTCGACAGTTTTATTTCTATTACAGAAACTATTTCCGCCTTCTAATGCAGTCAATAAAGAGTCAGACGCCTCAAAAACAGGAACTCGACCCTCAAAGGAGTTATCAATTACTTAAAAACTCAAAATTTCATTGACACAGATTTATATAATTGATTAAGTGAAAACATGGCGATAGTACATTTATTTTTAGTTACAGTACATTTATTTTAATTTTACTAAGCAATTTTTTTATAATAAATATGTTTTACATCACATATGTTGTATTTTTTCTCGATGCTTACATACTCATTCGACGATCTATCAAGAAGACTTTTAAATGATCTACAGACGCCTCCTACGTTCATCATTCAATTATTAAATTGTTGATATTTATTAAAACAGACAGATTTACATTCGCATTCGCATCGCATATTACTCTTATATTTATAGTATCGTATCTCAATTTTCAGGGACTTTTTTTAAAAAGTGGCAATACCACTCTGACTCACACAAAGTTATAAAATTAGTTACAGTTTTTTATTCTACGTGCAATATCTACCTTTTTTTACTTCATCTGAGCTTCTCAATGACAAATATGTAAATAGTGTAAATTTGCTTCCACGATATTAATATGATTTGTCACAATAATGTGTTAAACATTTAACTCAATGATTCAAATTGTTCTGAAATCAAATTTAGTCAATAGTAATGTATTACAAAATGACTATAATTATGATGTCCATTAAGTTAGTGAATAGGCTTGCAGGTGACTACTTTATCCCAAAAGAAGCTTTCATAATATTGGCACACCAGCAACAAATGAAGGTGACCAAGTTTATATGATAGGTATACTTTCTTATGATTATGAATACCAATAAAATTGTGCCTGGGCTGAGCCTAGAAAATTGTGTTTAATTCTAGTCTATGTATAAGATTAGACTTGTAAGTATAAAAACCAAACTTTGGTCCCTATTGGACAAATATTTGAAAGCAATTTCAGTAGGCCAATTGTGGCAGCTATTAGTATTATATATTATTATGTAAAATCTATTTTTGGCCAATTTTGCAATATTTCTGTTTGTGTCAATAGACAATAAAAAAAAAATCTAATATATGTATAATATTGGTAGTGATTTTCCAGATATTTGTTTATGGATGTTTTGTATATTATTTTGTTATAGCAAAATTAAAACTTACACTCATTTAATGAGAAAAACAATTGATTGATGCATCATAAAAAAGATTTAATGATTATTTTAATGTGTGGGACTGATGAGCAAAAACTAATGGCAGAAAATTTGTCTTGCAGTTTTTTACTCCATAACCAATTTTTGACTATATATTATATATAATTTTGAAAATTTGAAGCTAACCCTTTCTGTTACAGGCCTTTGATGCAGAAGATTGCATGACTTGGGTGGATCAGGGAGAAGCATCTTTTTTGGCCTTAGATGCCGGTGAAGTATATATTGCAGGAAGATATCACTCACTTGTTCCTATTGCTCAAGAGGTATTTATACATTCATATCTTATATGATGTTACCCTTTACAGAAAAGATATTTATACCCACTGGGTTTCTTGCTAGTTATTCCCAGGATTTTTTTCCTTGTTTGCCAACTACCAATATTTTCTGCCAGCATCAGAAAAATCGCGTAGTGGCAGTGTAAGAATATTCACTACCCGTGGGTGTCATAAGAGGCGACAGAGAGAAAAAAACCAGGAGAGGGGCAGTAGTGTCTTCCTAATAACAACTACAAAATAAAAAAGCTTCAGTTGTCAAGTTGCCTACCAAGCGTGGCAACTATGGTAAATATCCTCCTATGAGGCAATCTACGGGGGTGGCCTATGTTCAGCAGAGGACTTTGATAGGCTGTAACGATAACAGTAACACAGACTAAACATAGCTACGAAGCTTGATGAATTTTAATAAATAAAATAGTAGTAGGACATATTATGCAAAAAGATATATTTGTCCTTTTGTCAGTTGATTTTATCATGTTTAATTTTTACCTTAAAAAGCCTATGTTTTGGGATCTTTATAGCACCTATGCACATTGGGGCCTGATGTGTTTGTCATCCTGATGTCATAAATAACTTGAATTACCTGCCTTGGCCTTTTTCACTACCATTCTCCTTCCTATTAACTCCGAATTTCCATAAGAATCTAGGAAAAGATAAGCAAGTATAAACATAAGAAGCACCTCCTCTCATTAAAAAAGCATCTCTGTAATATTTTAAGATTGCACTCAAATCTACCACCATCAATCAAGGGGATTTTAATGATTAAATCGGAACTGAATTTTCCTCTACTTATAAACAACTAATTTCTTAATATCCTTTAGTCTCTCTCAGCTAGTAAATGTGGTCCATAGTTGAGTGCTTCATTTTCTCTTCTAGAGAGCAAATTGTTTGGACCCTCTGCTGATCAGTAATCCAGAAAAGTATAAGTCCATTTCCTCATCCTTAGGAACCACAGACTACTATAATTAATTGTCAAAAAAGTACCTACCTGATTGAATCCGGTATTAAGGGTAAAAGATGGTTATGATGTTACAATTAATTAAACAGACTGGGAGTGAATTTTAATGGTGCCTCTAATTCCTATTAAAAGGCTCTACACAATCATCTTCGTCGTAACAAATTTCTGGCATCTTTCACCACTGATTGGTTAAGCCTCAAAGTCGCTGATTCATTTAGTGAAATATACCATTTACATGAACTAATCTATGCACAATAGTGTCCGTACCCACATTAAAATATTCATTTTCGTGCGTAGGTATCAGGTAATAGTTAAGAGAAACACTACTTAAATTATTAAAATAATACTTCTTTTCAGCTATATGGCAATGGGGAGCCTTACCAGTATTCAGTAGCAGTAGTAAAAAAGGGAGGTCTACCATCTGTCCAACAAAGCACTGGCCTCCATGGGATGCGTGGTGCAAAGGCGTGTTTTCCTAGTGTTGGAGCTTTAGCTGGCTGGGTAATGCCGGTTCATATTGTAAGTTCAAAAAATTATCATATTTATTTTATATTAAATGTAATTTAATTAAGAAGAATCATCTATTAATTAATATTTCTAAAGTGCTGATTCTATTAAGCAACATTCACTTTAGTCTGCAAACAATGCAAAGTTGTTAAAAATAGCTGTATTTATTTGAATTGTTTCAAAATTACTGGCACCTTTAAAGTATCCGTGTAGTGGTGGCGTAAAAAAAATTACTACCTCAATATTATCCAGTGGGTGTCTAAAGAGGAGAACAGAGGGAAATTATAATTGATAGAATCAGGCGTTACTTTGCGAAAATTTATTATAATGGGGTTTTTATGAGGGCGGCACTGAAAATTTCGGGAATCAAGGAAGTGACACAACATTACTATTTAAAAATGTATTTATTGCTTTTCGAAGTATTCTCCGCGAAATTTGACACATTTTTCCATACAATGGAACCAATCATTGAAGCAACCATTCCATTCGGAAGTTGGGGTCTCCAAAATGGCCGTTTTGTAGGCGTCCACAGCTTTTTCAGGTGATGAAAATCTCTGTCCACGCAATTTATTCTTTATTTTAGGGAAAGTATAGAAATCATTAGGGCTTAGGTTGGGGCTGTACGGCGGATGGTCTAATAATTCTATGTTTTCTTGCTCTAAAAACTCTTTTGTTCTGTGTGCGGTGTGAGAACTCACATTGTCGTGATGGAGGATGATGCGGCGGTTGCAGTTCTCTTTACGGGGTTCAGAAACGAACTGTGGCAAACAAATGCTAGCATACCATTCTGCATTAACCGTTCTTTGTCCCTGAAGAGGAATAGTCGTAACATGGCCGGTTTTGGAGACAAACGTGGCCACCATTTTTTTTGCAACACTCCGTGAACGAACAATTTTGTTGGCTTTAACTCATTTTCGAACACCCAAACTCGTGACTGGTTTTTTGTTTCGGGTTCGTACGCGTATATCCAGGATTCGTCACCTGATACGATGTTGTATACAGCATTTGAGGATCCTGCGTGGAATCTTTCGGGAGTTCTGACGCACCAAGTAACGCGAGCCGCTTTTTGCTCTTCACAGAGCGAATGCGGTATCCATCGGGAAAACAACTTTTTTACACCTAATTGTTCATGCAAGATTATTTGTATTTGACTAAAGTTGCCTGAAATTCGCGGTATGTCACATGTCGATCTTCCTCAATCAGCTTACGCACATCATCAACGTTTTCTTGGGTGACTGCAGTTTTTGGACGACCTTGACGGGGATCATCACTGAGCTTGACACATCCACGTTGAAATTCAGCAAACCAGTGATATATTGTGGTTTTGGATGAGGCTTCATCACCAAATGCAGAAATCATCCGGTCAACACACTGTTTCTGTGTTAAACCACTTCGAAAGTCATAATAAATCATCGCTCTTGAATTTTCTCGAGTCAATTCCATTTTCTCAACGACTAAACAAGTTTGACAAAACCTTGTGACAAGACCGAGAATCTTTTTTAAATAAATAAATGGTATTCGATTTTTAAAACCAAGGAGTTTTCAATTAAAAAGATTTTAATATGACAGGAACAGTAGAAATATTCCATTCCCGATACTTTTAGTGCAGCCTATGTATAATTTGCTTGATTCCGCGTAAAGAAAGAAAATGATGTGTCCTGCCCAGTTTTAAGGGTACCTCCCACCCTCCCTCAAACGCGCGCACTATACCCTTCGCCGTTAATCCCAGCACTACCACCCCCAGCATCAGCACACTAGGCACGACACACCACTCTCGAAAATACGACACGTGTTTCGCCTCTACACGAGGCATCCTCAGGTGAAGTAGACTCTGCGGAGGCTGGCCGCTAAGTGAGCGGCAAGCCGAAACTATTTATACTACTTGCTGACGCAACCGCTCTCCAATTACGTAGCGAGCGATTACGTCATGCGATCAATCACCGCCTGACGTACGCCGATATTTGCTGTGAAATTCTTCTTCCTTCCTTTATGGCGGTTACGATGAATTCGCCAATGACATGTTAAATGTGAGAAGGTTTAATTGGGACACAAACTCTGCTTAGAAAAGGAAATTGATAATACAAGAAATGGTAACAAACGAATATTATGTGAATGATTTTGGTAATTGTTATGGAACTAACTGCTGAATCGCCTAAAACAAAAGACAGACAATGTTGTTAGAACAATACAAATGTGTTATTATATGACAAACAAATTATAGTTTAATGTAATTAGTGTTAATAAAATCACATAAAATATATACAAAAGAGGTATTTGTGAAGATTAGAAGGGAGTTAAAGTCTATGGGACGACGGATGTCAGGGGGCAAATAATCGTAAAGAGATGATGATAATTTGGTGCAGTTAAAAAAAATATGATTAGTGTTTCCCTCATCTAAACCACATTCGCACAGAGAACTATCCAATGTCCAATTCTCAACCGGCAGACAATAGAGGTGGCATGTTTGTTTGCTTTATTAAATATGAAAAACCAAGGTCTTGATGGAATATTATCTTGTATAGCAGCATAGTGCTTGCCTTTTAGTATTTGTGATGCTTTCCATATCTCATTCCACATATTAACAAGCTTTTTCTTAGCAAGTGACAGCAAGTCATGGGAATAAGTAACATTTAGTGGGGTGCCATTTCTAGTAGCCTCTTTGGAACACAAATCTGCTTTATCATTTTCTCAAATACCACTATGACTAGGTATCCAGGCTAAGCAGACAGAAATCCCTTTAAGATGACACCTCTACAGAATGCTTTTTATATCAAGAATTAGGGGAAATTTATATTTACTTTGAAATTGGTTAGCCAAAATAGCAGATAAACAACTCTTAGGATCGCTAAAGATCACTGTCTTGTCTAGGCTATGTGATTCAACATATAGCAGAGCTTCATGGATTGCAATTGTCTCAGCAGTAAAAATGGAACATAATGAAGGGCACTTAAAGCTAAGGATTATTTAATCCTGGGGATCCAGACAGCTGCACCAGTGCAGCCATCATCAGTATTTTTGGATGCATCTGTATACATGATCATCCAATCTTTCCAATTTTTCCCTATGGCTTCTTTTAATTTTAAATCTGCTTCAGGGGGACCTTTTCTAATATCTAGGTCAAGGTGAATGTTAGGTTGATATATAATAGCTTTGAAAGGAGTATTAAAGAGTGGACTTGTATTGCATGAGAAAATGGGCCCAGGAATTTGGAGAAATGAGACTAAGCTATTAAATAAATGTGGATAATCTTTATGGAGCCAGTAGCTACTTCTGATAATTCTGAGAGGAGGTGTAACCTGGGAATTAGGGGATGAGAAGAGAGTTGACAGATCTTAAAGAAGAATCTGTCTGAAAGATATTGTCTTCTTATGTTTAGAGGAGGATCTACACACTCTACCTGAAGGGCATTAATTGGGGAAGATTTCATTGCACCAATTATAATGCGGAGACATTTATACTATATTTTGTCTAAAGTTTTAAGTGACGATTTATTGCATGGCTTTAAAAGAAAACATCCATAATAGCCAAGATTAATCCAGAAAATGCACGACCGCGGTCTATTATTGTGAAGTTTGCTTGTCCATGGGTTCGTGATACATTCTTAGCCGGAGTAATAAATTTCAATAAAAGAAACCCCAATGAAAAACTAAATACAAGCCACATCGGGATAGGTGGCGACAAAAAACCTATATTTGTAGTCGAACATTTGACCCCGGAGCTGAAGAAAATCCACGCCCTTGCCAGAGCGACAGCAAAGAAATTAAAATACAAATTTGTCTGGATTAAAAATGGTCGTGTCTTTTTAAGAAAAACCGATAATTCTGAACATATTGTCGTGCATAACATCGAGCAGCTCGAAGAATTACAATAGTAAAGTACTTATCTGTCTAGTCTCTTATCGAAATTCTGTTAAAATACGATACATTAAATATATATTACCAAAACGTAAGGGGGATTCGTAGTAAAGCGCGGGATGTAAAACTTAACATACTATGTAATGATTTCGACATCTTAATTTTTTACAGAAACTTTGCTTAATGACGGCGTGTTCGATAGTGAGTTTATTGATGATCGCTATACGGTATACAGGAGAGACAGGGAGCAATTAGACCCAAAAAGAATCAAAAATGGGGGGGGGGGGGTGTAATGATAGCCGTTAAAATACCTTAAAATCAAGCCGTTGCCTGCATTGGGATATTGGGTAAACCAAGTCATGTTGCAATCTGCGTAGTATACTTGCCACCCCCGATGAATAGCAATGTGCTAAGTGAATTCTTAGAAAATGCGTCCAAAGCTTTATTAATACAAATGAATACGTCATGCTAACGGGGGATTTTAATATTAGTAGTATTTCTTGGTCGAAAGTATCGGTATTAAATTGTCTACACCCCTTTAGTAGTTCTAACTTAGCATCTAGTTTTGTTGATTTTATCGAGGAACACAATTTAAAACAATTCAATTCAATATTTACCGCAAATGGCAGGTTGCTTGATTTGGTTCTTTCAAATCATACTCATGTGACAGTTAGTCAAAACTTCAATCCAATAAGCATAATCGATAATCATCATCCGTCACTTAACCTAAAGCTCGAATTCTTGAAGATTAATACGATCAATGCACAGCTCAATGAAAGGTACAACTTCTTTAGAGCAGATTATGAGGCCCTTACGAATGAATTAGATGGTACAAATTGGTCAGAACTTTTACTAAATTGCGATTCAGTTAACTCAATGCTTAATGAATTTTATCATAAATTAAAATCAATAATTGAAAAACACGTGCCAAAGACTAAGCCTAGAAGTACAAAGTTTCCTTTATGGTATAATAATAAATTAATTTCTATGTTAAAAATTAAAAATAAATATCGAGTAAAAAGTAGAATTTACAATAACCTTCTAGACATATTCAAATATAAATCACTAAGGTTTAGCTGTATTAAATTAATTAAAGCAAGTTATAATAATTATATTGAATGCGTTGAAAGTAACCTACAAAAAAATCCTAAATATTTTTGGACACACTTAAAAAACGTAAAAAAAACATCAAACGCGTACCCAGCCAAAATGGTACTTAACAATAAAGTTGCTACCGATGGCTCAGGAGTGTGCAATCTCTAGTGCTGAATCCTTTGCTTCCGTATACGAGAGGAGAGACCTACCCTGCAGAAACATTCCCCTACAAACAGTTACCGAAAACAATCTCTGTTTAATAAACATCAATATTAAGGAAGTAATAAAAAAAATAAAAAGACTTGACGCAAAGAAAGGTGCTGGACCCGACGATCTTCCTCCATCGTTTATCAAGAAGTGTACTAAAGCGTTGTCTTTGCCTATCTGTATTATCTTTAATACATCCCTCAGTACCGGGGTCTTCCCAGATATGTGGAAACTTGCAAGAATAGTGCCTGTGTACAAAAAAGGGAATCGAGATAATATTGCCATCTACAGACCCATATCAATATTATCAGTTATCTCTAAAATCTTTGAGTCCTTGATCTCGCCTATATTGTCACGCCATGTCCGCCACGCTATCTCAGACACCCAACACGGATTTATGACATCTCGATCTACTGTCACAAACCTTTCATGTTTTTTGAATTATATAACACCCTACGTCGACTCACGTTTTCAAGTAGATGCTATCTACACTGATTTCTCCAAAGCCTTCGACAGGGTGAATCACCAGTTGTTAATAGCGAAACTATCATCGTTCGGAATCGGAGGGCCATTACTTTCGTGGTTTGCTTCATATTTAAAAGACAGATTTTCATACGTACTGATCAGAGGCCACTTTTCTCAGAAATATGGGTGCACCTCGGGAGTACCTCAGGGATCCATATTAGGACCTTTATTATTTAATATTTTCGTAAATGATCCAACTAATTGTGTACATAATTCAAAATGTTTCATCTTTGCGGACGATCTGAAACTCGCAAAAGCAATTCTTAACGATCATGATGCACAATCTCTACAAGAAGATGTCAATAGAATTGCTCGTTAGAGCAAGTTAAATGGCATGGATCTCAACGCTTCTAAATGTTCATATATCAACTTTACGCGTAAGCATACTGCATCAGAAACCCAATAAACGTTGAACAATAATCCATTTCAGACATTGAAAATATTTGTAGATCGGCACTCAAAATGCTCGGGTTTTTATACAGGAATTCCAAATGTTTTAAAAAAAATCAAAACGAAAAAACTTCTTTACACTTCCTTAGTTAGAAGTAAATTAGAGTACGGCACCATCATATGGAGCCCTAATTATCAAATACACAAAGATCGTATAGAAAGCATTCAAAGACGATTCACTCAATATTGTTCTAGTGGTAATCATATGGAATCCTATTCCACTCGTCTCCTAAAACTAAAATTAAACTCACTATCGGACAGACGTAAACTATATGATTTAGTTTTTTTGTACAAGCTTACAAATGGGACTATAGATTCAAAGTTCCCTGCCGTGTACCGCGTTCTTCGATTCCTTTACTCAAACACAAATTGTATAAAACTAATCTTGTTCATCACTCTCTTATACCGAGAATAAGCAGATTGTATAACGAATGTGTCCTTAAAGATAAGACTATTGACTTATTTAGCGATAGTATAAAATCTTTTAGAGCCAAAATTGTCAATCTATTTAATAACTCATAGTAAGAATTATACCATAACTTTATATAAACTCGATATAAATGTTGTTATTTTTATATATTTTTAATTTTCATATTTCGTATTGTCTTATTGTGTTTGTTTGTTTTATATTAGTGTTTTACTCGTACTTGTAACAATTATTAAGTTATCATCTTTTTTAAACATGTTGTAACTACCTTTAAATGGAAACATATAAATCTAAAAACGTAGATGATAGAGAATCGCAGTGATGTGAGTCCCATGAAGTATGGTAAATATTAAAATCTCCCATGATAACAACAGGGGGAGTTAGACAAGAAATAAGATTAAAAAGTTCATTTAAGATGGTAACATTAGGATCAGGAATGTATACAGACAGAAAAGATATGTTTAGAGCCTTGACTGCAACAGCATTAATCGAGGAGCTGTGGGAAGGAAGAGGTATAGAAGAATATGTAATTTTTTTTGAGATCAGAATAGAGGAACCAGCATGTCCATCGCTCCTATCATCCCGAAGACATGAATAACCTGAGATCCTAAATTGGGAGTCAGGTCTAAGCCACATCTCCTGGATGGCAAGAACAGATGGACTAAATTTGTTAATAAGAAAGATAGGTTCATTCTTTTTATGTTTGATGCTCCGACAATTCCATTGTAGAATTGTGAATGTTGCTAGTTATTGAAGTAAGCTGAGTAAGTTTATGACGTAAACTGAGGGGAAGTTCTGCGTCACTGTAACGGGAAATCATGTTAATTAACATTGATATCATAAGTTCGCAGAAATTATCATTATTAGAGATGTTATCATTCCCCAGTAAAGCACACCCATTTGGAAGGGAAGAAGGAGGGTTCTCAACAATTGCTTGATGGGCTGGCCTATCATATCCAGAATTTGATGATTGTCTGTAAGTATGTTGAGGAATAAAAATTGTTTTTTTATATGATGTACATTGTGAAGGCTGAGCTGAAGGAGCTGAAATAAAACTGTCATTTATGAGATAAGAGGTCTGATGAGAAGAATTACGAGGCAGACTTCTTGTTGCGTCAGCAAAGGATCTTCGTAACAGAGGGAATCTAGTTGAAGCTTCTAAATATGATATATTTTCTTGTGACATAACTAGTTTAATAGATTTTTGCCTTAGATGTTCAGGGCAGGTACGGTCTTTTGTTGTGTGGGGTCCTGAGCAGAATATACAAGTAGGAGTTTGCCTAGTACATGATAAACCTTCATGATTCTGTGCACATATAAAGCAGCGAGAGGATGATCGGCACTGAGAAGTAACATGGCCAAATCTGCAACATTTATGACACTGAATGAGTAGCAAAACATATTTTTCTACTGGCATAGAGGTGTAAAAACAGTAAATATGTGGTGGAAGTTTTTGTCCAGAAAAAGTTAGAACTACTGTTTGAGTTGGAATCCATGAAACGTTATTGCTGTCACTCACTGATCGTCTATTGAGTCGGCGAGCTTTAATTATAGTACCATATCCAGAGGTAATTTCTATAGCTGATATTAATTCTTGTAATGTCCACTCTATAGGAACTTGTCTGACTAGCCCGATACGAGTGATATTATATGAAGGGATAGTTGTTTCATATTTAGAAGTCTGAAGAGCTGGGTGATCAATAAAAGTGTTGGCATCCGCTGCCGTTTTAAACTCAACTGATATCCTGTTTCGTCCAACTTTTTTGACGCCGTCACGAACTATATTTTTAATGTTATTATGATACAGAAAGTGACCAAATTTAATTGGTTTGAGAGTTACTCCGGACACTTGATCATTTGACGTTTTACTTACGTGAACTAGAAAAGGCATCTTGAGAGTACTTTACTTTCTTATTAATAAAATCAGGATGGGTATATGAGGATTGTATTGAAGAAAACTGTTGGTTTGGATCAGTAATAACTATTTTTTGTGGATGGGCAGACCCATTACTTATTTGGGCGCGTTTACGGTTAATAGATTCTACATTATCAACGGGTAAAGTAAAGGAGTCATTGTGAACCCTTTCGGGATCGAGAGGTTCGTCCTCCATTATATTTCTATAACTAAAATTTACATAAAAACGGCACAATTAAAAACACTAATCTACAGATGTTAAAACCACCACCAATACAAAAAAAAATTACTATAGTGACTCAACAACACTTAATGTAACAATAAATTTAAGCGAAAAAAACTACGACACTTGTATCTCTCACTTAACCTCAAAGCAAAGTCAGCGCTGTGAAATTAACAACAAACTACTGCGAAACGTCCGCCTACCCTACAACCACGCAACCAAATGCTGACCACCGCACCGTGAGCGTGAGGGTGACAAACGACCATGTTGCGAGGCTATATATCATCAAGGAGCAGGCTTAAACATGTTTAAGAGAGGCGAGTTGGAAACATTTGTTTGTTCATTCAGCAGTGCAACATTACCGTTATTATTTTTAATATTTCCTAACTTTTCCAGCACACAGAGTCGTAGCCCTTTATAACAAGTATGTAAGACTTTAAAGGAGTGGTCATTGGATAGGCTGTGTCCAGTGTCTAAGAGATGTTTAGCAAAATGTGATTTATCGGGGTTACAATTTCTGTACGCGGCTAAATGCTCTTTATAACGTGTTTCGAAGTTGCGACCATTCTGATCCACGTAAACGGCTCGGCATCGGCTCGTCACAAACAAGTTTATAAACACCAGACTTTTGACATTTTGATAAGTTAGATATTCATCAAAAGTCATAAATCTCCTTCAAGCAGATCTAATTAAAATATCAGATTGATCAAAAAAGTGGCTTATTAAATTAAATACAAGTAAATGCACAGTCCTCTATATAAGAAACCGAAACCCTCGTTTCATGTATAAAATCGATGATATACCCCTGGAAGAAGTTAAAGTACAAAAAGATTTAGGCGTGAATATAAGTAACGATCTAAAATGAGAACATCACATTACAGTGATAACTAAAAAAGCAAATAGTTTTATTTATCTTATTAGAAAAGTCTTCGAGCATCTAACACCAGAAATGATGCTAAAATACATAAAACATACATTCGATCTATTTTGGAAAATGCATTCCAAATCTGGAGCCCCTGTTTCAAAAAGGATATTGAGTTACTGGAGAAGGTTCAACACAGATTTTCAAAAGTTCCTAGAGCATTGAGAAACATACCATATGAGAAAAGACTGAATAAACTTAAACTAACGACTGTGAAAGATCGCAGAGAACGAGGACAAGTCTCCTCATTCTCTGCGATCTTTCAGAGTAAAAAGTAAAATCGAAACATAAAATTATACATGGACACTACGATCTAGAAAATTTTGACAATGATTTATTCCAGTACGCAAAAACATCACATCTTCAGGGACATCACTTCAAATTAACTAAAGCTGTGTCGCATAATAACTCACACAAGTACTTTTTTAGCCAAAGAGTGGATTAAGCATGGAACGAGCTGCCATCAGAATTGATATCTACACAAACTATTAACCAATTGAAGAACAGATTAGATAAACAACTAAAATAGAATAATTACACATTTGAAAATAGTATACGGGCTTATGTCAGTTGTTTCAACTGCTGGCCTGTTAAGTAATAATAATAAAATTGTCACCGATCCTCTATACTCACCATATAAAATACAGCACCGTTGAGCTGCTATTTTACGCTGGTATTCTGTAAGACCGTCTTTCACTGGTTAAGCTGACCCATTTGTGCTACAATTATACTATAAATATAGCTGCAGCATGGCTCTATCACGAATATACTTTTTAATGTAGTTTATATTAAAGTACTTATAAGATTGAATACTTACAAGAAATGTTGCTTTACCTTTAGATTTGGATGATATTTGAATATCATCTGACTCTTGAATTACTTTGAATGTCACAATAGTTTAAGAAAGGTTTCATAGTGTTGGAAATGTAACAGACAATTTTGTTTCCAGTTAATGAAAGAAGGCGGGTTGAAAATCACAGACTGCAATAATCATGTAAAATCGGCTGTGGAATATTTCGGAGATTCCTGTGCACCAAACTCATTGAAAGATATTTACAATCCCATAGGCGACAATCCTGATAAGTAAGAATATATTACCAATTGTTGTTGTCAATTACTTCAATAATTTTTGTGGTAGCTCTCATCTCTGTGGAAATAATATTATGTCTTTGTTAAGTCCATATACAGCTTGATGGAGATATCTCCCTCTGTAGAAAGATTTACAATAAGGGTCTTCTCTTTACTTGTCTATTATTACTCAGATATCAGATATTCCTCTATATCTAGATATGAGTATATGAGATGAAAGTATGACACATACCCATCCACATGCATTTTTTAGCATATTTGTGTCAATACAAATGATAAAAATAATGATCACTTTGCGGCGTTATTGACAGATGTTCCTGAAAACGCTGTCGTAGTCGTGTTGACTACGCCCGAAAAAGTCATATTGTCCAGCGAAGTTCTTAATGACAGTTATACTTGTTTTTACTAAAAACCATTACTTACGTTACATACTCTTAGTATTTTGCTTTTACTTCACATGACTGGTTTTTGTTTTTTCTGATTACTCGAGTTTGAACTTCAGCGTTTTTTGTGTAAAATAGTTTTATTAGTAAATTTCCTGTTGCAGTTAATTATAGACCAAACAACTCAATGTTTTAACAGCAAATATGTATTACAAAATAGCATTTAAAATGCTATCATTAATACATTTTTATTAAGCATTAATTATCTACATACCTGTTGCTTTCTATTGTCATTTAGTCAAATGAGAGGGAGCTACTTTGAGCATTACTTAAATTGACGTTGATTTTGCTGAGTAACAGCCTTAATTTGTATGATTTAATAAAATTCAAAACTAACAATTAACTGAGATAATTTTTACATTTTTCAGATTATGCAGGCTCTGCGCTGGTGGACCAGGCATACGGTGTACATTAGCAGACCCATATGCTGGGTATGAAGGTGCACTCAAGTGTCTTGTAGCAAACGGCACCGGTGATATCGCCTTTGTAAGAGACACAACAATACAGCATGCATTGTTGTCACACAAAATATTAGGTAAGTGGTATTGAATTACTTAGTAGCGTGTAGTGGCAGCAAAAGAGAATCCACTACCTCATATCGTCTGGTATGATGTGTCGTAAGGGCTTTTACTAATAGCTTGAAGAGATTAAAAAGGTTTATTTAGATCAACGCTATATCATATATACATAAGAGAAACACCACTGACCAACTGACTCATCACAAGATCTCTAAAACTATACACCCGATTGACTTGAAATTCAGTATAGTTACTCATTTCGTAATGTAGGCGCTTAATAAGAACGGATTTTACGATAGTCTTCGCATATAATAAATTCGCAATAGGTTCCGCAATAAAATATTATTGTATGCCCAGCAAAGCGATCAGGTATCAGATATTACTCTATACATACAAATAAATAAAATTAAATTGTCTGTCTGTAATATCGATAAAACTGCCTTTTATCACAGTTTAAAGATAATCTAAGACCTGGTCCACAGTGCGAGCCTAGCGCAGTTGCGCGCGCGAAGTATCAAACATATGAAACCGCCGTTAGCGTCTATAGTGTAGTGACTAAGGCGGGCGCCTAGCGCAACGGGCATGATTGAGATAGTGCGCGTAGTTTTCAAACGTTCCTATCCGCGCGTCGTGGCCCCACTACGGGTAGTAGAAAGATTGGCATGGTTTCCAACATCTGAAATACGGTCTAAGCACTTCAACAAAGCTCGTCGCTGTGGCCGCTGCACGACCCCGCCGTCGCGCCCGCAACAGGCCCTAGTCGCCGCGCATTCTCTGTGGACGAAAACTTGAACAATTTATTTTCGTCGAGAAATCGAAAAATTTACTAACTAAATGTTCTTTAATTATTATCTGAAATCTTAATAAGGCTATATTAATAAATACCAGCCAGATAAAACTGCGACGGTTCGCTAGTAATTAATATAACTTTGTGCTAACTACAAACATGTGTATAGTAAGAAACAATTTTTTTTTCATAGGTGGGGTAAGTGAAGACAGTTTTGAATTAATATGTCGCGATGGTTCACGCGCTCCTGTGACTGAATGGGAGAAATGCAATTGGGGCCGAATTCCGGCCGATGCCATCGTCACTAGTAGTGCTGCCACCCAAGACGAACGTAAACGGTAATATACTATAGAAACTCACACACACTCACTCACTCTCTACACTCAAGTATTATGTATTTTAATGATCGTCACAACTGGACTGTATAAATCTAAACTCACATGATCGCCGCTTGACAAGCTATCAAATTTAAATAAAATCCCATGTTTCAAACAATAACCCTCACAAACACTTCCTAAGCATCACGGTGGTTAAAAGAGATCTCAACAAAGGACATAAATAGTTTTGAAAAAAAATGAAATAATGGGCTGCACAGATCAGTTGCTTCAACTGCTTTACTGACAAAAAAATTATAATAGTAATGAAGTATGTATACTATACATAATGTTTTATGTATACATAAAATTTATTTTATTTATACTCATCAACCAATTCTGAATTAACCTATATTGTATTACTATTTTCAATTTGTTTAATCTTGAGTAGTCCGCCATTCATAAATACTTTCGAATTTTAATTGAAACGAAAATAGAAAACCCATTATTACTAATAAATTTAACAAATTTATTCCTTTCCAGTTACCAAAACCTTCTCCAGAAAATGGTGCAATTATATGGCGAACCTAACCCTTCTAACAAAAATCCAAATAATACTTTCGGGCACCAAAATCGCGATCAGTATGGCAATGCGTTCTCATCTACTGAACGCGATACATTCGACGCGTATAGAAGAGACAGGTTCAAGTTCGACAAGCAAGATGACTCTAATAGGTGAGTAAAAAGTAGTAATTATACTGTGAAGTGGCATCTTTTTTTTATAGACTAAGGAAGACAAACGAGCACACAGTCCACCTGATGGTAAGTGGATGCTGTGAGCCATATACATCTACATTTATCCTCAATTAAGAAAAAAAATGCAGATGAGTTGTCACGCCTAATGACTGAGATAGAATGCCTCATTTCCAGTACCTTTTTGACAAATTTTTTTTTGGCAGAATAAGGGTAACAACGCAAAACTGAGCACAAGAGAAAGCGGTGAGCTGAAAGTAGGGAATTTCGGATTAAGGCAACGGATCCCAAGGGGCCAGCAGCTGGTCGACTTCATGGAGAAAGAGGGAGTCTTTATGATGAACTCTTTCTTTCAGAAGCGGCCCTACAGGAAGTGGACCTGGTCGAGCCCCGACGATTCGACAAAAATGAGATTGACTTCATTATGATGACTAGACGGCAACTGTTCATGTCTCAGTAATCGCGAGGGTGAAAACTGGTAGCGATCACCGAATGGGTAGATGCACACTGAACATAAACGTTAAGATGGAGAGGTGTTGTCTAATGTAGTCAACGCTCCATCCCTCTCGTGCTCGTAATCCACAACCCTGAAACCTTTCAGCTCGAGTTACGAAACAGTTTTCAGTGCCTGGAAGATTGCAATGAAGTGGATAATATGAATGACAAGCTCGTAGAAACTGTCCAAGCCATCGGAGCTAAGTCTTGCCAGACCCGCCACAGAAGAACACAAAAACTCTACTATCACACTCTTAATCTCATAGCTGTTATACGGGAAATTAAGCTGCAGTCTACAGTAGATTTGACAGCATACAGCCAACTGAACAAACGGATCTCCAAATGCACACGGCGGGACTTGCACAACTTCAATACAGCTCATTTTGAAGAAGCGATCGAGCGAAACCAGGGCTCAAAATCTTTGCCAGAGATCTGTCTGCCAGAATGAGTCAACTTTTGAAGCTGAAGTTCGAATGTGGCAGCATCGTTTCCGAGACACCTGAAATTTTGATTGAGAGGTTCTATGGGCAGCTGTACACGTCATCGTTGGTGGATTCGTTACTCACGCAAGTATGAGTAACGATCCAAGAGCAAGTTTTAACCGACACTATTCCGATGATATTCCAGACAGTCTGAGCGAGATTAGAATGGCTCTCCAGCACCTTACAAACGGCGTACAGCGTAGCTTCTGAAAGCGGGTGGAAAACCGGTACTTGAAGTCCTTCAGAAGCTCATTAATTCCGTCCTCCATGGTGGCACTACTCCGGAGGCGTGGAACAGAAGTGCGGTGGTCTTTTTCTTCATGAAAGGCGACAACGCTCTCATGAAGAACTACAGACCGATTTCCCTTCTTAGCCGCGTCTACGTCCTGTTTTCGAGGGTCATTACGAATCGTCTCGCATGCAGACTCGATGACTTCCAGCCTGTTGGTTTCCGAAAAGGCTTAAGCACCATAGACCACATACATACCCTTCAGCAAATTGTATAGAAGACAGAAAAGTACAATTTACCACTATGTTTGGCTTATGTGGACTATGAGAAAGTCTTTGATTCCGTCGAAATTTGGGCGGCGCTACAGTCAAGTCTGCATGCCAAGTTGATGGTTATCCGAGTACAGAACCAGAGTACGAAACCCATTCAACTGCAGAGAGATGTAATACAGGGTGTAATATCCCCGAAACTCTTCATATACGATATAATCTTTATGGCAGAATCGCTGGAGGACCTAAGCACTATGCTCAATGATCTCAATAGTGTCACCCAACGGATAGCTCTTAAGATGAACATGGACAAAACAAAAATCATGTTTTACGTCCATGTCACACCTATGCCGGTAGTTGTTGGGAGCACTAAGCTCGAAGTTGTTGACGAGTATGTTTACCTTTACATGACTTCGTCTACACAATTGTTTTTATAGCAATATTGGTGACTAACAAGCACACAGTCTACCTGATGTAAGTGAATGCAGTGGTCCATTGACACCTATTTGTCCTTGATCATGAATATTTTTATTTAGATGTGTTGTCACCCCTAAGGACTAAGATGGAATGCCTTGCTACCATTAAGAAGGTTCGCATCACTCATCATACGAAATACAGGAACATTATGGGTGAAGCATTAGCATGGTCCTTCCCAAGTTGAGTTGACCTTTTCGTGCTACAGCTGTAAAATGTACTACGGGAAATAAGAGTTTAATAGCAATTTATTTTATTTTATCTTATTTCAGATTTAGCACTCTTGCACCATTCCAGCGAAGACTTGACTACTCTGGGCAGCCTATTGAGCTGCCTTTCCAGCTATTTAGATCTAACGAAACAACTGATTTGTTGCTACAGGTAACCTGTTTTTGTAATGTCACATTTTGAAAGTTTTACCCATACTAGTTACGGTAAGCACCCGCCATATATCTGTGACATTTTGTTCTACGTTTTCGAATAGATATATATACCGCCATTTGTCAATCGCATAGTGTGCACATAAGATTGACATTTGAAACAGTTAATTATATGCCATTAAGTCCTTGTATTATTAACCTATTCGCTGTCCCGTGTACTACCTAAAGTTCTAAGGCGTGTTACGAGGCTTCCTAAACTTGCACAAAATAAAAATAAACCGTGGCGCTCAATATAATATACATATATATATATATATATATATATATATATATATATATATATATATATATATATATATGTATATTATATTATATTACTACCGTGTAGTGGCGGTCAAGAATACCACTACCCCATATCCTCCCGTGGGTGTCGTAAAAGGCGACAAAGGGAAACAGGCAGGAGATGGGCAGCAGCATCTTCCTGATAATAGCCAAAATTATAATAAAAAAACTGCAACTATGGCAAATACCCCCCTATGAATGTAACAAAGAGACGGCCCCCAGTCCCCGGCGGCCCCGCTATTCCTGGCTACGGTGGCGACCATGGTAACGGCGGGGCAGGGGGTGCTAAGAATCTCCGGTGGAGGTTCGGTTGCCACCTTAGACGACTCGACCTGGCAACGTACAACGCACGCACCCTGAGGACTGAGGAGAAGATCGTGGAGCTGGAAGAAGAGATAGACAAGTTGCGCTGGCATATTATAGGATTATCCGAAGTCCGAAGAGAGGGGGAGGACACGGTAATCCTCGAATCCGGCAACTTGCTCTATCACCGGGAGGGCGACCATCTGTCCCAAGGAGGTGTCGGATTTATCGTCCACAAGTCTCTCGTTAACAACGTTGTAAAGATCGGGAGTGTGTCGACGAGGGTTGCGTACCTTATACTCAGAATCACCAAACGGTATTCGCTGAAGGTCATACAGGTTTACGCACCAACCTCGGCACACCCCGATGGGGAGGTGGAGGAAATGTATGAGGATATCTCTAGAGCCATGCATTCCTCCAAAACCCAATATACGGTGTTAATGAGAGACTTCAATGCAAAACTAGGCACAAGAGAGAACGGTGAGCTGAAAGTAGGGAAATTTGGAATAGGGCAACGGAACCCAAGGGGCCAGCAGCTGGCCGACTTCATGGAGAAAGAGGGACTCTTTATGATGAACTCTTTCTTCCAGAAGCGGCCCCACAGGAAGTGGACCTTGTCGAGCCCCGACGGTTCGACAAAAAATGAGATTGACTTCATTATGACGACCAGACGACAACTGTTCAGTGATGTCTCCGTGATCGCGAGGGTGAAAACTGGTAGCGATCACCGAATGGTTAGAGGCACACTGAACCTAAACGTTAAGTTGGAGAGGTCTCGTCTAATGAAGTCAACGCTCCGTCCCCCTCGTGCTCTGTTCCAAAGTCCCGAAACCTTTCAGCTCGAGTTACAAAACCGTTTTCAGTGCCTAGAAGACTGCAATGAAGTGGACGATATGAATGACAAGCTCGTGGAAACTGTCCATGCGGTCGGAGCTAAGTTCTGCAAGAGCCGCCGCAGAAGAACACAAAAACTCTCCGATCACACTCTTAATCTCATGGCTGTTAGACGGGAGATGAAGCTACATTCTTCAACAGACTTGACAGCATACAGGCATCTGAACAGACAGATCTCCAAATGCATGCGGCGGGACTTACGCAACTTCAATACAGCTCGTATTGAAGAAGCGATCGAGCGGAACCAAGGCTCCAAAGTCTTTGCCAGAGATCTGTCTGCCAGAAAGAGCCACCTGTCAAAGCTGAAGACAGAATGTGGCAGCATCGTTTCCGGGACACCTGAGATTTTGAGTGAGATTGAGAGGTTCTATGGGCAGCTGTACACGTCATCGTTGGAGCCACACGCAAGTGTGAGTAACGATCCAAGAGCGAGTCTCATCCGACACTATTCCGAAGATATCCCGGACGTCAGTCTGAGCGAGATTAGAATGGCTCTCCAGCACCTTAAAAACGGTAAGGCCCCAGGCGAGGATGGAATTACAGCGGAGCTTCTGAAAGCGGGTGGAAGACCGGTACTTGAAGTCCTTCAGAGGCTCTTTAATTCCGTCCTCCATGGTGGCACTACACCGGAGGCGTGGAGCAGAAGTGCGGTGGTCTTGTTCTTCAAGAAAGGTGACAACGCTCTCTTGAAGAACTACAGACCGATTTCCCTTCTGAGCCGCGTCTACGTGCTGTTTTCGAGAGTCATTACGAATCGTCTCGCGCGCAGACTTGACGACTTCCAGCCTCCCGAACAAGCTGGTTTCCGAAAGGGCTTTAGCACCATAGACCACATACATACCCTTCGGCAAATTGTACAGAAGCCTGAAGAGTACAATTTGCCACTATGTCTGGCGTATGTGGACTATGAGAAAGCCTTTGATTCCGTCGAAATTTGGGCGATGCTGCAGTCCCTTCAGCGGTGCCAAGTTGACTATCGGTATATCGAAGTGTTGAGTGCTTGTACAGTAGGGCTACGATGGCTATCCGAGTACAGAACCAGAGTACGAAACCTATCCAATTGCAGAGAGGTGTAAGACAGGGTGACGTCATATCCCCGAAACTCTTCACCGCTGCATTGGAAGACGTTTTCAAGCTTCTGGACTGGAAAGGATACGGTATCAACATCAATGGCGAGTACATCACTCACCTTCGATTTGCCGACGATATAGTCCTTATGGCAGAATCGCTGGAGGACCTGAGCACTATGCTCAATGACCTCGATAGTGTTTCCCAACGGATAGGTCTTAAGATGAACATGGACAAAACAAAGATCATGTTCAATGTCCATGTCACACCTATGCCGGTAGTTGTTGGGAGCACTAAGCTCGAAGTTGTTGACGATTATGTTTACCTGGGACAAATAGTCCGACTAGGTAAGTCCAACTTCGACCGAGAGGTCAATCGACGGATTCAACTCGGCTGGGCAGCGTTCGGGAAGCTACGACACATCTTCTCGTCAGACATACCTCAAAACCTGAAAACGAAATTGTACAACCAGTGCGTGTTGCCAGTGATGACTTATGGAACTGAGACGTGGTCCTTCACTGCTGGCCGTATGAGGAAGCTCAAGGTCGCTCAGCGAGCTATGGAGAGGGCTATGCTCGGAGTTTCTCTGCGTGATAAACTTAGGAATGAGGATATCCGCAGTAGAACCAGAGTGACCGACATAGCCCAACGGATTAGTAAGCTGAAGTGGCAGTGGGCCGGCCATATAGCTCGAAGAACCGACAACCGATGGGGAAGAAAGGTTCTCGAGTGGCAGCCTCGTACCGGTAGGCGAAGTGTAGGGCGTCCCCCCACGAGATGGAGTGACGACCTGGTAAGACATGCAGGAAGTCTATGGATGCAGGTGGCTCAGGACCGTGCTTTGTGGCATTCTTTGGGGGAGGCCTATGTTCAGCAGTGGACTTGTGAAGGGCTGTAATGATGATGATGATATATATATATATATATAATTAATACAGTAAGTGAGCAAACAGAGTTCGGGATCATCCATAAAACACGTAACGCATCTTCCGTACTTTTTTAAACCTCCCAAGAATCTTAGAACCTTTTCTTTTAATTACATATTGTCGTTGATTGAATGACACTTGTGATAGTCTCTTCAAATTTGTCTTCTGGTATTTTTTTGTATTTTTTTTTTATATTAATGCTATATATATGAAAAAAAAATATATTTATCTGCTTTACGTAACACCGGGTCGCACCGACTCTCTACCCACGTAACCGCACATAACATGAGAGCATACTCCTCCCCCCTTGTTGAATGAGTTACGTGGTTTACGGATAGATATCTAGATATATAGATATCGATCGTAAATGAATTAAAAGTTAAATGGCCTTACTTAAAATCTTTGATTATCGCTTTCTTAAATTAAATATTACTTATCCCTATACATGTCTCTTTCTATTGTCATTTAATGAATAAGGAGAGAGCAATTCTAAGCATTTCTTAAATTGACATCGATTTTCACGAGTAAAGCCGAATAATTGTAACTGTAACTGTAATTAATCACGTGCATGACAGTGAAGTAGAACATTTAGAAGAAACCCAATCGTCAAATAAAAAAATAAAATGTTTTGAGGACCCGTGAATTACACCCACTAGCATTGGGTCAGTCAGCGCGGCGAACGAGAGTTTTATCTGCTCAAGAAATCCTGGAAATTATAGGGTTTTACTAGAGATGGGCCTACTATGGTATTTGCCGACTAGCCGACTAGCCGACTAATCGGTTTTCAAATTGTCGATCAGTCGGCCGACTAGTCGCCAATGCCGATCATTTTATTAATAGCCATTCGGAAGTATTTGGGCTATGTCGTCATCACTCGGCACTCTCATGCATGCGTAAGAGCCATCGTGCGGCCACGCCGAGCGTGTTGTGACAGCTCACAACACAGTTTTGTTTACGTTTTGATCATTTAGTGTATATTCGGTCTGCCGGTGTAGCCTAGTTGAAATAAATAAAAGAACTGTGTGTAAGGGTGAGCGTCCCACTGTCACACTTACCCCGATATTAGATATTAAGTGAGGTAAGTGTAACTGTATCCGTATTTTAAGGAATAGTGGATTTCAGGTCTCATAAACATTACACTATAAGTACCAATATTATTCTTTATCACTCACCTTGTATCTTGTTTAAAATAACTTAATGACGTATCGAAACACTTAAAAACTTTGCCTCTTAAAATTGCGCGGGCTTTCGCCAGTTTGAGTAGTTTAAAAAAATGACGTCTGTCGATAAAATAGTTGAAGATGTTTACTTAACTGTCGGTATAGTCAATAGCATAAAAGTTCCTGCGTTGTTCAAGAAATGTCATTTAACCAAAAAAACGTATTTATGCCGCATAATTTGCATTTGTCACACTTGCCCCACTGTCACACTTGCCTCAGTCTACCTTACCATTATATGCGGGCTTTCGCTATTGGTACTGTGCATGTTGACGGTACGGGCATGATGAGCCGCCATTTCTAATCCCATTCTTTATCCGTACAGACTGTATATACTTATAGAAATTATGGTGAGAATTAAGTACACAATCCACGTAATGACAAATGGATGCTGTGGTCTATAGACACTTATGGATTTTTTATAGGAGAAAGGGCAGAACAATGTTTGCCTGTCCAGCTGGAATTATCATCATCATTCATCATCATTACAGCCCTTCACAAGTCCACTGCTGAACATAGGCCTCCCCCAAAGAATGCCACAAAGCACGGTCCTGAGCCACCTGCATCCATCGACTTCCTGCATATCTTACCAGGTCGTCACTCCATCTAGTGGGGGGACGCCCTACACTTCGCCTGCCGGTACGAGGCTGCCACTCGAGAACCTTTCTTCCCCATCGGTTGTCGGTTCTTCGAGCTATATGGCCGGCCCATTGCCACTTCAGCTTACTAATCCGTTGGGCTATGTCGGTCACTCTAGTTCTACTGCGGATATCCTCATTTCTGAGTTTATCACGCAGAGAAACTCCGAGCATAGCCCTCTCCATAGCTCGCTGAGCGACCTTGAGCTTCCTCATACGGCCAGCAGTGAAGGACCACGTCTGGAATTATATATTTCCTTTTTTTTTTAGGATGCCACAATAAACTTCCGCATGCTAAAGGAAGATGAACAATCGGCGAAACACATCCTCAACAATAAGTATGTTGGTGACCAAGCAGAGAAAGCTGTGCTAGGTGTCAGAGACTGTCCTATAAAAAGAGCTATATTATGTGTTACCAGTGACCCAGAGATGGATAAATGTGTTAAAATGAGAGTAAGTTGCCATTACATGTTACATAATACCCCATTACTAATTAATCTCACATTTCATCCACTAAACTGATATTTGTTTTCCACAGTAATATAATAATTAGTATATAATATTTTAGTATTTTTATACATGGTAGAGCCATGCTGCAGCTATATGAATTGTATAGTTCTAGCACGAATGGGTCAGCCCGATCGGGGAAGGATCACGTTCTCAGAGAATACCAATGTAAAATAGCAGCTTAATGCTGCTGTATTTCGTATGGTAAGTCACAGTCCTCACGGCTGACAACGCATCTGCATTTTGATTCGCAAACGAGAATCGATGTAGATGTCTATGGGCCATAGCAGCCACTTACCATCAGGTGGACTGTGTACTCGCTTCTCAGGCTTGTGTTATAAAAAAAAATACATATTAGTATATAATGTTGTTGTGACTTTTTAATTTAGGATGTAGTTGCCCACCTAAAATTTCAAAGTATCAAAGCAGCTCAATTATGATGTAAAGTTATAATGTCCTATTGACTGACTTTCGGTCACCGCGGTCAGTCTCAACGGAGGATCGGACAGGATTATAGTTCGCAATGAATGCGCAAACACAGGTACTCTCTCTATTCCAGAGACAGAAGTATTTTTCGAACCAGTGGTAAATAAAAAAAAAATTTCAATAAATATTATGTAATAATCTATATTGAATAAAAATTATTTTATTCTATTTTATTTAGGTTATAATTAATTCCGTCTATTAAACACGAATTTTCACTTTAAAACTTATGATTTTGCAAATACAAGCGGGATTTATTTCGTTCACGAATGACGCAAGGCTGATAGCGTGTATAGTCTGCTCGCTTAGATACGGTCGTCTGTGTCGCTCCGCTTTGGCATGTGCCGCATTTTGTGAAAGGCGTGTTGCGAAGTCAAAGGTCACCGCGTGTGGCGTACACACGCAGGAGAATTTGGCAATTTAAAACGACGTGTCTTAGTGAAAGGTTCTTTACTATCTAATTTGTGTCTACTATTATTTTCGTATTTTATTACAATTATCATAAGAGTATTATTTTTTATTTTTAGAATAGAAAAACATTTATTTAATAAACACAGTAAAATTAATATAAGAAAAGCAAAATAATAAGTATACCGACACTATCTTAGTTAACAGACTATACATAAACGGTCTCGCTTAATTTTGTACAATGTATTCTAACGTCATTTTATACATGTATACTCATTTGTTGCTGTGTGATAGCGGCCTAGAATACTATCACTCCCTCTCATCTCATGGATGTCGTATGAGCCGACAGAGGAAAATGCCATTTTAAAAAAGGAGACCTTTAGGTTTCCGACGGATGGCGGCATAACCATTCCATTCATCGTCAGACCAAAAATGCCCAGGCCTGTCATAGGCAGCAGCATTACAGGTGCGATGTGTCTGACACTGCGATCGCCAACCCGCTTGCCCAGCGTGGCGGTTGAGGGCAAATCCTCCCATGAACAGCACCACAAAAACACGACTCCCAGTTCCCGGTCGCTCCATTATTCCTGACCGTGGTGGCGGTCATGGCAACGGTGGGGCAGGGGGTGCAAATAATCCCCGGGAGAGGACAGGTTACCTCCAAAAACTGGACTTGGCGACGTATAATAGACTTACTCTGAGGCAAGACGGCAACATTTACGAACTGGAAGGGAGAATTGAAGTCCGAGAGGGGGAGGACACACTTACTCTGCAATCCGGCCATCTGCTCTACTTTCGGGAGGGAGACGGCCTTTCCCAAGGCGGAGTAGGTTTCCCCGTTCACAGGATCCTCACTAACAACATTGTAGAATTCTCCAGTGTGTCGACACGGGTAGCATACCTTGTGCTGAAGTTATCAAAAAGATACTCTCTGAAGATCGTACAAGTTTATGCCCCGATCTTGGCACATTCGGATGATAAAGTTGAAACAGTATATGAAGACATTTATACGACCTTACATAACACCACTAAAGCCTACTACAATGTTGTTATGTGGGATTTTAATGCCAAAGTGGGTAAACACACGAGCGTCGTCGATTTTTGGACCTCACGGTTTTGAAAGCAGAAATAACAGGGGACAAATGCTGGTCAACTTCCTCGAGAAAGACGGGCTAAATCTGATGAATTCGTTTTTCGAGAAGAAGCTCCAAATGAAGTGGACCTGGCGCAGTCCCGATAACAAAATAAAAAACGAGATTGACTTCATCACGACTGACAAAAGTCACATATTCAGAGATGTCTCAGTGATCAGCAAATTCAATACCGGAAGCGATCACCGCCTTGTCCGAGACACTCTGAATATCGATTTTACGCTTGAAAGGTCCCGATTGATGAAGTCCACCCTTCGACCAAATCTGCTTCAAACCGCGACTGGCTCCCAACGCTTTCAACTTGAACTTAAAAACCGATTCGATGCCCAAGATCTTAAGGGATGAGGGCAACAGGTTTTGTGGCAAGCAACATATGGGCCGAAAGTCGAAGTTCTCAGATGAGACACTTCAGCTTATGAAAAGAAGGTGTGAGTTAACAACTGTAACGCCATCGGAACAGGTGACATTAACCAAGCTTGTGAGGAAAGCTGTGAGGCGGGACCTGCGATTGCGATACAAGCAGCAATAGAGCGAAACAAGGGATCCAAAGTCTTTTCTCAGGAGCTTGGGAGAAGTCACATCGCAAGACTGTAGACGCATGATGGCAAAGTCCCCACGTTAAAGCCTGAGGTTCTCTCTGAGATCGAAGACTATTATGCCAAATTATATGCATCTCATAAGCCACGACCTGATCCTAAATGCGTGATCCCAGAGCCACGCTCACCCGCCACTATACCGACAGACATCAGACATCTGCCTTAAGGAGATTGAGCTGGCCCTCGGCCAACTTAAAAATGAAAAAGCCCCTGGAAAAGATGAAGTTACAATAGAGCTCTTAAAGGCTGGGAGTCTACCCTTGCTAAAAGAGCTCTGCCAAGTTTTTAACGGCATCTTATGAGATGGGAGAACTCCAAAGGCGTGGAGCAAAAGCATTACAGTCTTGTTTCACAAGAAAGGTGACAAGACTACGCTGAAAAATTATCGACCCATCTCGCTTCTGAGCCACGTCTATAAGTTGTTTTCGAGTCATCGCAAATCGACTCGCGACGAAAGACGACGACTTTCAGCCTGCGGAACAGGCCGGGTTTCGAGGAGGATTTGGCACTTATAGATCACATTCACACAGTGCAGCAAATAATGCAGAAAACAACAGAGTATAATCAGCCCCTGTGTCTTGCATTTGTGGACTATGAGAAAGCCTTTGACTCCATCGAAACTTGGGCTGTTCTGGATTCTTTGGAGCAGTGCCAAATTGACTGGCGGTACATCGAAGTGCTGAGATGTCTTTACAACACCAGTACGATGTTCGTCCAAGTACAAGGTAGTCAAACAAAACCAATCCAGTTGTATCGTGTAGTGAGACAGAGGGATGTTATATCCCCTAAACTGTTTACAAATGCACTGGAGGATGTTTTTAAGACGCTAGACTGGAAAGGACGCGGCATTAACATAAACGGTGAGTAGATCCCACACTTACGCTTTGCTGATGATATCGTCGTCATGGCAGAATCGTTGCAAGAACTTCAGGACATGCTGAACAGACTGAATGAATCCTCTCGACGTGTTGGTCTGTGTATGAATAAGTTATGTTCAACGATCACGTCATGCCAGTTCCAATTACTGTTGATGGTGAAATTCTCGAAGTTGTCCAGGAATATACCTACCTCGGGCAGATATTGCAACTAGGCAAGAATAACATCGAGAAGGAAGCCGATCGGAGGATTCTGTTAGGCTGGGCAGCATTTAGAAAGCTTCGTCGGGTTGTCTCGTCGCCCATACCGCAAAGTCTGAAGACAAAAGTTTTCAAACAGTGCGTCCTGCGTACCACTTACGGTTCCGAAACGTGGACACTGACGAAACCGCTACTCCAGAAGCTCAAAGCCGCTCAGCAAATGATGGAAAAAGCTATGCTCGGAGTTTTTCTGGTAGATAAAATTTGAAATGAAGAAATCCGCCGGAGAACCAAGATTACTGACATAGCCTTCCGTGTTTATAAACTGAAGTGGCAATGGGCTGGCCACGTCTGTAGCAGAGGTGACAACCGGTGGAGTAGACTTATTATGGAGTGGAGACCGCGTCTAAGTAAACGTAGTGTGAGACGCCCCCTGACCAGATGGAGCAACGATCTGCACAAGATGGCTGGTAGAAACTGGATGCGTGTAGCGGAAGATTGGGCTAAGTGGCGCGCCTTGGGAGAGGCCTATGTCCAGCACTAGACTGCCGCAGGCTGATGATGATGATGATGATACTCATTTGTTACCACACATTTTATACGTTATAAATGTTTGGTAACAATTGAGTGGAGGTGGTGGCAAGTGGCGACACGTGGTGAGTCGGAGTTGGCACACAGGTGGCGCTAAAGGCGGCGGTGCTGTCGCCGACGCTGTCGTGCTGGCGCGGGCACAGCGCGCGGCACTGCGCGCGCGCGCTGGCCGACGGCTCGGCCGACCTCGCGCTGCTGGACGCCGCCGACATGCTGCACGCCGCGCACCACCACCGCCTCGTGCCCTTCATGCAGGAGGTACAACAACACGCACACACTCACACTGGCGCTGCTGGACGCCGCCGACATGCTGCACGCCGCGCACCACCACCGCCTCGTGCCCTTCATGCAGGAGGTACAACAACACGCACACACTCACACTGGCGCTGCTGGACGCCGCCGACATGCTGCACGCCGCGCACCACCACCGCCTCGTGCCCTTCATGCAGGAGGTACAACAACACGCACACACTCACACTGGCGCTGCTGGACGCCGCCGACATGCTGCACGCCGCGCACCACCACCGCCTCGTGCCCTTCATGCAGGAGGTACAACAACACGCACACACTCACACTGGCGCTGCTGGACGCCGCCGACATGCTGCACGCCGCGCACCACCACCGCCTCGTGCCCTTCATGCAGGAGGTACAACAACACGCACACACTCACACTGGCGCTGCTGGACGCCGCCGACATGCTGCACGCCGCGCACCACCACCGCCTCGTGCCCTTCATGCAGGAGGTACAACAACACGCACACACTCACACTGGCGCTGCTGGACGCCGCCGACATGCTGCACGCCGCGCACCACCACCGCCTCGTGCCCTTCATGCAGGAGGTACAACAACACGCACACACTCACACTGGCGCTGCTGGACGCCGCCGACATGCTGCACGCCGCGCACCACCACCGCCTCGTGCCCTTCATGCAGGAGGTACAACAACACGCACACACTCACACTGGCGCTGCTGGACGCCGCCGACATGCTGCACGCCGCGCACCACCACCGCCTCGTGCCCTTCATGCAGGAGGTACAACAACACGCACACACTCACACTGGCGCTGCTGGACGCCGCCGACATGCTGCACGCCGCGCACCACCACCGCCTCGTGCCCTTCATGCAGGAGGTACAACAACACGCACACACTCACACTGGCGCTGCTGGACGCCGCCGACATGCTGCACGCCGCGCACCACCACCGCCTCGTGCCCTTCATGCAGGAGGTACAACAACACGCACACACTCACACTGGCGCTGCTGGACGCCGCCGACATGCTGCACGCTGCGCACCACCACCGCCTCGTGCCCTTCATGCAGGAGGTACAACAACACGCACACACTCACACTGGCGCTGCTGGACGCCGCCGACATGCTGCACGCCGCGCACCACCACCGCCTCGTGCCCTTCATGCAGGAGGTACAACAACACGCACACACTCACACTGGCGCTGCTGGACGCCGCCGACATGCTGCACGCCGCGCACCACCACCGCCTCGTGCCCTTCATGCAGGAGGTACAACAACACGCACACACTCACACTGGCGCTGCTGGACGCCGCCGACATGCTGCACGCCGCGCACCACCACCGCCTCGTGCCCTTCATGCAGGAGGTACAACAACACGCACACACTCACACTGGCGCTGCTGGACGCCGCCGACATGCTGCACGCCGCGCACCACCACCGCCTCGTGCCCTTCATGCAGGAGGTACAACAACACGCACACACTCACACTGGCGCTGCTGGACGCCGCCGACATGCTGCACGCCGCGCACCACCACCGCCTCGTGCCCTTCATGCAGGAGGTACAACAACACGCACACACTCACACTGGCGCTGCTGGACGCCGCCGACATGCTGCACGCCGCGCACCACCACCGCCTCGTGCCCTTCATGCAGGAGGTACAACAACACGCACACACTCACACTGGCGCTGCTGGACGCCGCCGACATGCTGCACGCCGCGCACCACCACCGCCTCGTGCCCTTCATGCAGGAGGTACAACAACACGCACACACTCACACTGGCGCTGCTGGACGCCGCCGACATGCTGCACGCCGCGCACCACCACCGCCTCGTGCCCTTCATGCAGGAGGTACAACAACACGCACACACTCACACTGGCGCTGCTGGACGCCGCCGACATGCTGCACGCCGCGCACCACCACCGCCTCGTGCCCTTCATGCAGGAGGTACAACAACACGCACACACTCACACTGGCGCTGCTGGACGCCGCCGACATGCTGCACGCCGCGCACCACCACCGCCTCGTGCCCTTCATGCAGGAGGTACAACAACACGCACACACTCACACTGGCGCTGCTGGACGCCGCCGACGTGCTGCACGCCGCGCACCACCACCGCCTCGTGCCCTTCATGCAGGAGGTACAACAACACGCACACACTCACACTGGCGCTGCTGGACGCCGCCGACATGCTGCACGCCGCGCACCACCACCGCCTCGTGCCCTTCATGCAGGAGGTACAACAACACGCACACACTCACACTGGCGCTGCTGGACGCCGCCGACGTGCTGCACGCCGCGCACCATCACCGCCTCGTGCCCTTCATGCAGGAGGTACAACAACACGCACACACTCACACTGGCGCTGCTGGACGCCGCCGACATGCTGCACGCCGCGCACCACCACCGCCTCGTGCCCTTC
Source organism: Parnassius mnemosyne (assembly GCA_963668995.1). NCBI lineage: Eukaryota > Metazoa > Arthropoda > Insecta > Lepidoptera > Papilionidae > Parnassius > Parnassius mnemosyne. The sequence goes on from CAVLGL010000090.1 coordinate 21,864,238, forward strand.
ATGCAGGAGGTACAACAACACGCACACACTCACACTGGCGCTGCTGGACGCCGCCGACATGCTGCACGCCGCGCACCACCACCGCCTCGTGCCCTTCATGCAGGAGGTACAACAACACGCACACACTCACACTGGCGCTGCTGGACGCCGCCGACATGCTGCACGCCGCGCACCACCACCGCCTCGTGCCCTTCATGCAGGAGGTACAACAACACGCACACACTCACACTGGCGCTGCTGGACGCCGCCGACATGCTGCACGCCGCGCACCACCACCGCCTCGTGCCCTTCATGCAGGAGGTACAACAACACGCACACACTCACACTGGCGCTGCTGGACGCCGCCGACATGCTGCACGCCGCGCACCACCACCGCCTCGTGCCCTTCATGCAGGAGGTACAACAACACGCACACACTCACACTGGCGCTGCTGGACGCCGCCGACATGCTGCACGCCGCGCACCACCACCGCCTCGTGCCCTTCATGCAGGAGGTACAACAACACGCACACACTCACACTGGCGCTGCTGGACGCCGCCGACATGCTGCACGCCGCGCACCACCACCGCCTCGTGCCCTTCATGCAGGAGGTACAACAACACGCACACACTCACACTGGCGCTGCTGGACGCCGCCGACGTGCTGCACGCCGCGCACCACCACCGCCTCGTGCCCTTCATGCAGGAGGTACAACAACACGCACACACTCACACTGGCGCTGCTGGACGCCGCCGACATGCTGCACGCCGCGCACCACCACCGCCTCGTGCCCTTCATGCAGGAGGTACAACAACACGCACACACTCACACTGGCGCTGCTGGACGCCGCCGACGTGCTGCACGCCGCGCACCATCACCGCCTCGTGCCCTTCATGCAGGAGGTACAACAACACGCACACACTCACACTGGCGCTGCTGGACGCCGCCGACATGCTGCACGCCGCGCACCACCACCGCCTCGTGCCCTTCATGCAGGAGGTACAACAACACGCACACACTCACACTGGCGCTGCTGGACGCCGCCGACATGCTGCACGCCGCGCACCACCACCGCCTCGTGCCCTTCATGCAGGAGGTACAACAACACGCACACACTCACACTGGCGCTGCTGGACGCCGCCGACATGCTGCACGCCGCGCACCACCACCGCCTCGTGCCCTTCATGCAGGAGGTACAACAACACGCACACACTCACACTGGCGCTGCTGGACGCCGCCGACATGCTGCACGCCGCGCACCACCACCGCCTCGTGCCCTTCATGCAGGAGGTACAACAACACGCACACACTCACACTGGCGCTGCTGGACGCCGCCGACATGCTGCACGCCGCGCACCACCACCGCCTCGTGCCCTTCATGCAGGAGGTACAACAACACGCACACACTCACACTGGCGCTGCTGGACGCCGCCGACATGCTGCACGCCGCGCACCACCACCGCCTCGTGCCCTTCATGCAGGAGGTACAACAACACGCACACACTCACACTGGCGCTGCTGGACGCCGCCGACATGCTGCACGCCGCGCACCACCACCGCCTCGTGCCCTTCATGCAGGAGGTACAACAACACGCACACACTCACACTGGCGCTGCTGGACGCCGCCGACATGCTGCACGCCGCGCACCACCACCGCCTCGTGCCCTTCATGCAGGAGGTACAACAACACGCACACACTCACACTGGCGCTGCTGGACGCCGCCGACATGCTGCACGCCGCGCACCACCACCGCCTCGTGCCCTTCATGCAGGAGGTACAACAACACGCACACACTCACACTGGCGCTGCTGGACGCCGCCGACATGCTGCACGCCGCGCACCACCACCGCCTCGTGCCCTTCATGCAGGAGGTACAACAACACGCACACACTCACACTGGCGCTGCTGGACGCCGCCGACATGCTGCACGCCGCGCACCACCACCGCCTCGTGCCCTTCATGCAGGAGGTACAACAACACGCACACACTCACACTGGCGCTGCTGGACGCCGCCGACATGCTGCACGCCGCGCACCACCACCGCCTCGTGCCCTTCATGCAGGAGGTACAACAACACGCACACACTCACACTGGCGCTGCTGGACGCCGCCGACATGCTGCACGCCGCGCACCACCACCGCCTCGTGCCCTTCATGCAGGAGGTACAACAACACGCACACACTCACACTGGCGCTGCTGGACGCCGCCGACATGCTGCACGCCGCGCACCACCACCGCCTCGTGCCCTTCATGCAGGAGGTACAACAACACGCACACACTCACACTGGCGCTGCTGGACGCCGCCGACATGCTGCACGCCGCGCACCACCACCGCCTCGTGCCCTTCATGCAGGAGGTACAACAACACGCACACACTCACACTGGCGCTGCTGGACGCCGCCGACATGCTGCACGCCGCGCACCACCACCGCCTCGTGCCCTTCATGCAGGAGGTACAACAACACGCACACACTCACACTGGCGCTGCTGGACGCCGCCGACATGCTGCACGCCGCGCACCACCACCGCCTCGTGCCCTTCATGCAGGAGGTACAACAACACGCACACACTCACACTGGCGCTGCTGGACGCCGCCGACATGCTGCACGCCGCGCACCACCACCGCCTCGTGCCCTTCATGCAGGAGGTACAACAACACGCACACACTCACACTGGCGCTGCTGGACGCCGCCGACATGCTGCACGCCGCGCACCACCACCGCCTCGTGCCCTTCATGCAGGAGGTACAACAACACGCACACACTCACACTGGCGCTGCTGGACGCCGCCGACATGCTGCACGCCGCGCACCACCACCGCCTCGTGCCCTTCATGCAGGAGGTACAACAACACGCACACACTCACACTGGCGCTGCTGGACGCCGCCGACATGCTGCACGCCGCGCACCACCACCGCCTCGTGCCCTTCATGCAGGAGGTACAACAACACGCACACACTCACACTGGCGCTGCTGGACGCCGCCGACATGCTGCACGCCGCGCACCACCACCGCCTCGTGCCCTTCATGCAGGAGGTACAACAACACGCACACACTCACACTGGCGCTGCTGGACGCCGCCGACATGCTGCACGCCGCGCACCACCACCGCCTCGTGCCCTTCATGCAGGAGGTACAACAACACGCACACACTCACACTGGCGCTGCTGGACGCCGCCGACATGCTGCACGCCGCGCACCACCACCGCCTCGTGCCCTTCATGCAGGAGGTACAACAACACGCACACACTCACACTGGCGCTGCTGGACGCCGCCGACATGCTGCACGCCGCGCACCACCACCGCCTCGTGCCCTTCATGCAGGAGGTACAACAACACGCACACACTCACACTGGCGCTGCTGGACGCCGCCGACGTGCTGCACGCCGCGCACCACCACCGCCTCGTGCCCTTCATGCAGGAGGTACAACAACACGCACACACTCACACTGGCGCTGCTGGACGCCGCCGACATGCTGCACGCCGCGCACCACCACCGCCTCGTGCCCTTCATGCAGGAGGTACAACAACACGCACACACTCACACTGGCGCTGCTGGACGCCGCCGACGTGCTGCACGCCGCGCACCATCACCGCCTCGTGCCCTTCATGCAGGAGGTACAACAACACGCACACACTCACACTGGCGCTGCTGGACGCCGCCGACATGCTGCACGCCGCGCACCACCACCGCCTCGTGCCCTTCATGCAGGAGGTACAACAACACGCACACACTCACACTGGCGCTGCTGGACGCCGCCGACATGCTGCACGCCGCGCACCACCACCGCCTCGTGCCCTTCATGCAGGAGGTACAACAACACGCACACACTCACACTGGCGCTGCTGGACGCCGCCGACATGCTGCACGCCGCGCACCACCACCGCCTCGTGCCCTTCATGCAGGAGGTACAACAACACGCACACACTCACACTGGCGCTGCTGGACGCCGCCGACATGCTGCACGCCGCGCACCACCACCGCCTCGTGCCCTTCATGCAGGAGGTACAACAACACGCACACACTCACACTGGCGCTGCTGGACGCCGCCGACATGCTGCACGCCGCGCACCACCACCGCCTCGTGCCCTTCATGCAGGAGGTACAACAACACGCACACACTCACACTGGCGCTGCTGGACGCCGCCGACATGCTGCACGCCGCGCACCACCACCGCCTCGTGCCCTTCATGCAGGAGGTACCACAATAATAATGTTCTCCACAGGATTATAGTAGTGGCCAAGTGTATGCGTAAGCAAAGGTACACTCTCTATACCTCACTCTCATAGTCCGATGGAACGGTAAACCGACACGACCAAAGCGAGATCAGGCGCAGGACCATTGGCTTACGTGCTCTCTGAGGCACGAGAGTGAGCTAACTTTCTGACTCCGGCCAGCTACTGAGAATATCTTGACAGAAGAACCCAATGGCTGTTTTCGGCCCGACCCGGGATTCGCAGCCAGGATCTCATGGTGAAAATCCGCGTTTACAACCACTAGACTAACGAGACAGTCACCGGATTATCATTACAGCCTATAAAAGTCCAGCGCTGAACATAGGTCTCCCCCATATATTGCTTTGTAGGAACGATTTTGGATTTTACAAAGGAGCGCGCGGGGGAGAGGGGGGTAGTAAATTCCACAGTATGGCTGTGTGAGGCAGAAAATTTCGCGTAAATCGCACAGTAGTGGACCGCCAGCCATCGCGATGATGAAGATGGAATTGAGAGTTCTGTTGCAGTGCAAAATGGTGAAATTCAGCAGTTGGAATTAATCCAAACAATTACTCTGAGCACTCCCCGTGATATTTGCGGTGAAAGATGCATAGACATGTAACGCCTCTTCGCAAAGCCAGTGGATCAAGCCGATCGGGAAGAACTTGGTCGTCGACGATTCGGGCCGCTCTCCGTTGAATACGGTATACTGTACGTCTCTCGACATGTAGACGCCAAGGATTGCTGGCCTAGTCAACAAGGGGAGTGCCCTGAAATTGAAGAAATGCGAAAAAGGGGTTGTTTTTTGCAGTAAACGCGCAAACCTGTCCTTTGAAGGTTAAACTAAATTAAATTTAGAAAAACTCAACTTCAGATAAAAGTTTGTTCCGATACTCAACAACAACTTCCAGCGAGTCATCCTTCCTGCGCGGAAATGGCAATGATGGCTTACAGAAATTACTACGGGCAGTCTTGGAGAGAGAACAGAATGCACGAGTTCCCGATGAAAGGCGAACTTATTTCTCGCCAATACTCTCAATGTGCTCCGACTTTGCCCTAGTGATAACTCTTTAGAAGAACTTGGAGGCAGAGTTGTTCTTGTTTTTTGAGTGTGTTAGTGTTTGCATCCCGGGACGCCGATGTGTCGGCTTAGACCTTGTAACACTCCTGCTTTTGCCGTGACGCATCGATGCAATTTTGCAGGAGCGACCAAACCAATGCCGGGATTTGCCGCCGATAGACACTACAGATGACGTGATGAAAATTTCCCTGAAGCACCACATCAGCGACAGACGCAGCAACGATATTGAGATGGGTAGGATGCATAAAAAGCCCGTCCCATCCCGTCACAATCCGCTGATCTATAGTGCCACACATGGCGACAGTCTACAGGCAAGCCAAGAGGGTCATAGACCTGATATCTGTCCGGATAAGAGGCCAGCAAAGGTCCAACAGAGAAGGTGCTTGGTCCTCCACATCTACAATCCGCGTGGGCGAAGTAACCAGTTGTGTCAGACCAAATGCCAAGAGAAAATCGTAAACATCACCCCGCATAATCGGTAGTACGAGAAACGACCCATTCGGCGTGGTGGGCGTTGAAATTGCCAAGGAGCACAATTTCTTCAAATGGGTTCAGTTGTAGCAAAGAATCTATATAATTAATAGAATCAGGCGTTACTTTGCGGAAATCCATTATATAAAAGCTTTTACAAAAATTTACTTCGCAAATATCCGCGTTATAAAATAAAATGATGTGTCTTACCTAGTATGAAGAAGCACCTCCCGCCCTCCCTCAATTGCGTGCACTAACCCCGTCACCACTAATCCCAGCACCGCTACTCCCAACACCACTACACTAGGCAAGACACACCACTGACGATAATACGACACGTGTTTCGCCTCTACACGAGGCATCCTCAGGTGATATAGACTACGGTGGCTAACCGCTAAGTGAGCGGCGAGCCAAAACAACTGCCTTTTATACAAACCGATGACGCAACCGCTCTCTACCTAAGAAGCGAGCGACTGCGTCATGCGATAAAACATGCGACCAATCACCGCTGGACTTACGCAGCCGTTTGTAAAATTAAAAACAAACCGCCGCGCAACGCCCACATTATTAGAGAACAGGCTTGAAGATATTTAAGAGAGGTGAGTTAGTAACATTTGTTTGTTCATTCAGCAATGCAACGGTATTATTATTACTTTTTAATATCTCTAACTGTTCCAGCACACACAGCCGCAGCCCTTTATTACACGTATGTAAGACTTTAAAGGAGTGGTCGTTGGCTAGGTTGTGTCCAGTGTCCAAAAGATGTTTGGCAAAATGGGATTTATCGGGATTGCAATTCCTGTACGCGGCTAAATGCTCTTTATAACGTGTCTCGAAATTGCGACCAGTTTGACCCACGTAAACGGCGTGGCATTCGTCACAAACAAGTTTGTAAACACCTGACTTTTGACGAATATCCAACTTATCTTTACTATTACAGATATTTCTAAGAGAATTGTTTGTTTTAAACGCCACATAAACGCCGTTTTGTCGAAGAGTATTAGCTACTTTTTCAGATATGGGGCCTAAGTAGGTCAAACTGCTCACATATCGATGAACACTTTGAGGTTGAACCGCGTACAGAGAGTTGCGAATAACATGCTTTTGTTTCTTTTTAATTAAATTGTTAATGAGATTTTTTGAAAAACCGTTAGAGACCGCTATTTGATAAATTATATTAAGTTCTTTTAAATAATTTTCTTTACTTAATGGGACAGTGAACAACCGGTTAATGTAACAATAAAAAGCGGCTACTTTATGTTGCCATGGATGACATGATGACGCGGGGATGACTGTGTCGGTGTGAGTTGGCTTTCGATAAATTTGGAAAACATGTGACGATTCTTTTCTTGTTATTGTTAAGTCAAGAAAATTAAGGGAACAATCTTGTTCCAATTCAAGTTTAAATTTAATTTTGTCATGGACTCTATTTATTTTATTGAGGAAAACATCCAGTTGTCTCCTTGTGCCAGTCCAGCAAATAATTATGTCGTCTACATATCGATAGTAATATAAGATATTTTGATTGACAACTATATGTTGTTTTTCGAAATTATCCATGAAAATGTCCGCCATAAGGGGACTTAGAGGGGACCCCATAGCTAACCCTTCTTTTTGTAGATAGAAACGGTTATTAAACCGGAAATAGTTTTGTTTCATACAGAGAGAGGTTAAGTTAAGAAGATCATTTGTTTCCCCGGGATGTAGACGACGTTTTTCAAAGAGATCTGCGAGTATACGCAAACAATCAGGGGATGGGACATTTGTGAAAAGACTATCAACGTCTAAAGATAACAATATGGATTTAGGAGGAATACGAATATCTTTAATTTTGGAAATGAGATCTAAGCCATTTTTTAGGCTGTAAGTGGGGTTGAATCCAGATTTCTCTCGAAGGAGGAAGTTTAATTTTTTAGCAAGGAAATAAGCTGGTGCACCAATATATGAGACAACTGGACGAATAGGAACATGTTCTTTATGTATTTTTGGTAACCCATATAAAATGGGTGCTTGAGGATTCATTGGAACAAGATTGCTCCGAGACAAGTTGTGATCGGGAAAAACATATGATGACTGTTGTATACATAACTTAATATCCGAAGTAAACTTTTTGGTTGGGTCAGACTCCAATAGCTCAAAGTCATCACCTTGGATAACATCGTTAACTTTCTGGCTGTACCCACTACTCTCCATAATAACAACAGTATTGCCTTTATCGGCTTTAGTAACAATAAGGTCGTTTTCCCTTATTCTCTGCTTTAGGGACTTAAAAACAGGGAACTCAGGATTGAAATGGGAAGACGCGGGCACAGCCCGAATTTCATTAGCTACCAAACTTTTAACGATGTTATCTTTCCTTCCGATCACAACAGCCACCTCCGCGTCAACAGCCATAGTCTCTAACGATTTTTGGGAGACCGAAGGTGTTAAATTATACTTTAGGCCTTTATGTAAAAGAGTCAACTCATCTGTTGGAAACTGGACATCGGAAAGATTTTTAACTCGGGGATAAAATTGGTGATATTCTGTATGTATGTCGTTATTACGATTACGGGATGAAGAGGATACAAGTCGTTGTAATTTACGGGACTGAATTTGATATTTCTCATAAACAGCCATTGAAGCAAGTTCTCTGGCTTTTCCATCCAAAATATCAAATTCAATATTATGTAATTTATATGAAAGTTCAGAGTATAATACTTTAAGGTGGATTTTTAAATTATCTCTATTGGAAAACCAACGACGACACTCCTCATTAAGCCAAATGTTCTGAGCTTTAGAAATAGCAATACTGGCCGCTCGACTATTTGTGCTGGAACGTATTTGAATATAATTGGGAATAACATGAAGTTGTTTGCACTGCTGATTGAACCAAACATTTTGGGCAGCAATACGATGGAGTTTTGTTAATTTCACATAGAGTCTTGCCTGGTCGGCCGTGCTAGCCTTTTTAATATAATTAATAGAATCAGGCGTTACTTTGCGGAAATCCATTATATAAAAGCTTTTACAAAAATTTACTTCGCAAATATCCGCGTTATAAAATAAAATGATGTGTCTTACCTAGTATGAAGAAGCACCTCCCGCCCTCCCTCAATTGCGTGCACTAACCCCGTCACCACTAATCCCAGCACCGCTACTCCCAACACCACTACACTAGGCAAGACACACCACTGACGATAATACGACACGTGTTTCGCCTCTACACGAGGCATCCTCAGGTGATATAGACTACGGTGGCTAACCGCTAAGTGAGCGGCGAGCCAAAACAACTGCCTTTTATACAAACCGATGACGCAACCGCTCTCTACCTAAGAAGCGAGCGACTGCGTCATGCGATAAAACATGCGACCAATCACCGCTGGACTTACGCAGCCGTTTGTAAAATTAAAAACAAACCGCCGCGCAACGCCCACATTATTAGAGAACAGGCTTGAAGATATTTAAGAGAGGTGAGTTAGTAACATTTGTTTGTTCATTCAGCAATGCAACGGTATTATTATTACTTTTTAATATCTCTAACTGTTCCAGCACACACAGCCGCAGCCCTTTATTACACGTATGTAAGACTTTAAAGGAGGCTGCGTAAGTCCAGCGGTGATTGGTCGCATGTTTTATCGCATGACGCAGTCGCTCGCTTCTTAGGTAGAGAGCGGTTGCGTCATCGGTTTGTATAAAAGGCAGTTGTTTTGGCTCGCCGCTCACTTAGCGGTTAGCCACCGTAGTCTATATCACCTGAGGATGCCTCGTGTTGAGGCGAAACACGTGTCGTATTATCGTCAGTGGTGTGTCTTGCCTAGTGTAGTGGTGTTGGGAGTAGCGGTGCTGGGATTAGTGGTGACGGGGTTAGTGCACGCAATTGAGGGAGGGCGGGAGGTGCTTCTTCATACTAGGTAAGACACATCATTTTATTTTATAACGCGGATATTTGCGAAGTAAATTTTTGTAAAAGCTTTTAAAGAATCTATAGTCATTTGGACGTGGTTGATGAGTCGGTCTGTCTCGGCATTAACGCTGTGGGACCTGTAAAGGCATCCTTAGACGCGGGGTGGTCGTTGGCGTTCCGAGCGTAACCATAGGATGGACAGGTCCCTACCTTCAAGACACCGAGGCGTCGAGAACTCTCCGACATACACACAAATTTCGGCGCGAGGCCAGAGAGTGTTCCAGTTTGTAATCTAATGTAATGTAAGATAAAAAAGATGTATCAGCCAGAGAGCACTGCAACTCGGTGAGACAAAAGCAAGATCGGCTTAACCGTCTCGCGATGATGGTGGACAGCGTTAAGGTTTGAATAAAGTCCCCTTATGTTGCAGAAATCCACAGCGAGCGTGGGATGGGGGTCCCGTAATGATTTTGGTCCGTTTGCTTTATGTAGAATGCGTACAGGGCGGAGTTGTGCTCCGCCCTGTACGCAAAATATATATATACCCATATACCAATCGTGAAAATATATCCCTATATGCCAATCAAATTACCACATACTGATAATAATGAACAGCAGTATTAACAATGCAAAGTTAAATGTTACGAGTATGTACCAAGCTTTCAAGCTATGTGTTATTTAGCTTATTTTTAAAAACACCTATGTTCAACAATGGATTCTATAAGACGATGAAGAAAACGAAGCACACGCTGACGTATTTTGCTGAGCAGTGAATAAGTTTGATTGTGATTGATAAAAATAGATTTGATATACTTAATTTCCTCTCTTTCTTATCCTCTTGTCCTTCTTGTATAAAACTTCAACAACTGCATGAACCACGTTATAATGAATATTCATTTATGTGTGGCAACTATGGCGAATATCCTTATCACGAAGGCCTATGTTCAGCAGTGGTCTTTTAATACTATGTAATGAATAAATAAATGCGGGAATGACGCATTAACAAGTCTATTTTTATAATAATTCCCAGGAAGTTGTATTTACCATTTCAGTGGCTTAGAAACATGCTTTGTAGGTTGGTGATGATGATGAGTTATATTTTATTTTACTAGTTGTGAAATAAATATCACAACTAGTAAAATAAAATATAACGTTGAAGGAATAAGGTGACTATTTAAGAATTTATTGTTTGAATATTAATTTATATATCTCTAGGTATACACGAACGGTCATAGCTGGTATTATGCTGTGGCAGTGGCAAAGGAACAAGACCCCGATACTGATTTAACATATCTTCGTGGCAAAAACACATGCCATACCGGTATTGGTATGGCCGCCGGTTGGATCTATCCATTAGCGTATCTGCTATCTAATGGATGGATAAGGTAATTATTACTATCAAACACATTTATTTTCTGAAACATTTTTTATAACAGTTACAATTGAGCTAACAGTTCATTAGATATATACGGGATATATTATTTTGTTGTTTTAAAAAACGTTACATACACACTAGGGTTTACTCCTATATCGTGGAGACAGTTTACATATACTAATTTCTAAAGGACAAACATCCAGACCCTGAACAATTATTTGTATATACATTGCCATACAAATACTTGTTCCGTGCGGAAATGAAACTTGCGAACCTTAGCGCAGCAACCCCTTGATAACTGCGTCACGGAGCCGCCATTACTAACCATAGGATATCTTCATTCAACTTCAAACAAAGAGAACAATTGGTGGATTGTCAATCAATTGATATATGAGGATTAAGATGAAATACCTCACAGCCTGCAAATACTGACTCTCAAACCCTTCAAACCAGAATAAAGAATAGTGGATGCACTGCTGGTTGACAGTAGATAGAATAGTGATAGGATTTATATCGAGGACAGACTTAAGCGAAACTCGGCAAAAATGATCCTGTACTAAATGTATTATTATTATTAATTGTAAATTACACAGTAAAAAAGAGCATAATATCCTGTTTAAATAACTATCAATTCACGCGCGTCAGTCTAAAATATACGAAGTACGGGGCGGCCCGACACTAGATGAAATGACGACCTGGTAAGATATGCAGGAAGTCTGGATGCAGGTTGCTCAGGACCGTGCTTTGTGGTATTCCTTGGGGGAGGTTTATGTTTAGCAGTGAACTTGTTAAGGGTTGTAATGATGATGATGAGTCTAAAATTATTTAAGTAATATGTACTATGTACTAGAAAAGGACACTACGAACAAAATCTGTACGGTTGTGCAGGACGCGTGAAAATTCCCTAACGCGTATTGCAAACAACCAAGTCTCTTCGTTTCTTATAGCATGTAAAGACCGCGCGTTCTATCTTGACCGGACTGAAGTTGGCCCTCCGTGAAATTCGCACACGTACCGATCATAGCGGCCTGGCGAGCCATCGATAAAGATGTGCCATTTCATATTTGCTTCGAGATTGCTTAGGGAAACATTTGTTTTGTGCATATCGATTATAGAAGAAATTGAAAATTATGTTTATTATGATAATATTTTTATGAATTTTAATGAAACAATAGTATCTTTTAAAGAATTACGATAAAAAGTTTTAATATATTATAGTAAGTACACAATATTGGCGGGGACAATAATTTCCGTTAGTAAACCCAAAATAACATAACTTTAAATTTTCAATAATGTCCTTATCATTGTATTAAAACGACATGTTGTATTATCACACCAATGAAAATAGGAGCAAAGCATTTAACCATAAGAAATATAAAATAAAATTGAAGGATAATCGATAATCGAGTATTTACTTGATTCTAACCGTGCAATATGCGCGCATTCGTATCTCTAGTCTTAGTTACCATCCGCACTCCCCGCTTTCTGTCACTATTTTGTTCGTAAAAACTATATCTGCGCAGCCACTCGCGACTAATTTCAGCCCGGCCAAAATAGAACACCCGGACTATAATCCTTATAACTTCAATGTCTAAAATACGATATTTTGTTAGAATAAAACTAGTTTTTACGGATTTTATGGTGTTTATTAACTTATATTCCCGCCGTTTCGAGTACTTTACAGTGCGTGAACTTTATGGTCACGAGGCGACTGAGGTGTTCGACGTCCCAATATCATAGTTAACCACAGTTACCTTCAGTTAAATTTAAAATAAAAATTATTATTATTAATTTTGTACTAGCGCGATTAAATCCATTAAAACTAGTTTTAATAAAATGCGTAAAATTAAGAAATCATTACATTTTATTAAACCTACCCTTAAATCGCTTAGTGGTAGAGTAATAGAAGGTAATAATATAAAATCACGTCGAGTATGCGTGTGTGCAGGCCGTACGGGTGCGATGGCGCGCAGGCGGCGGCGCAGTACTTCAGCAAGGCGTGTGCGCCCGGCGCGCTCAGCACCGAGTACGTGGACGCGGACACCGTGCCGCACGACAACCTCTGCCACCTCTGCCACGGCGCCTCCTTCAGGTACACACAAGCACAAGCAGGCGGCAGCCGGCGGTGCAGTACTTCAGCAAGGCGTGTGCGCCCGGCGCGCTCAGCACCGAGTACGTGGACGCGGACACCGTGCCGCACGACAACCTCTGCCACCTCTGCCACGGCGCCTCCTTCAGGTACACACAAGCACAAGCAGGCGGCAGCCGGCGGTGCAGTACTTCAGCAAGGCGTGTGCGCCCGGCGCGCTCAGCACCGAGTACGTGGACGCGGACACCGTGCCGCACGACAACCTCTGCCACCTCTGCCACGGCGCCTCCTTCAGGTACACACAAGCACAAGCAGGCGGCAGCCGGCGGTGCAGTACTTCATCAAGGCGTGTGCGCCCGGCGCGCTCAGCACCGAGTACGTGGACGCGGACACCGTGCCGCACGACAACCTCTGCCACCTCTGCCACGGCGCCTCCTTCAGGTACACACAAGCACAAGCAGGCGGCAGCCGGCGGTGCAGTACTTCAGCAAGGCGTGTGCGCCCGGCGCGCTCAGCACCGAGTACGTGGACGCGGACACCGTGCCGCACGACAACCTCTGCCACCTCTGCCACGGCGCCTCCTTCAGGTACACACAAGCACAAGCAGGCGGCAGCCGGCGGTGCAGTGCTTCAGCAAGGCGTGTGCGCCCGGCGCGCTCAGCACCGAGTACGTGGACGCGGACACCGTGCCGCACTACAACCTCTGCCACCTCTGCCACGGCGCCTCCTTCAGGTACACACAAGCACAAGCAGGCGGCAGCCGGCGGTGCAGTGCTTCAGCAAGGCGTGTGCGCCCGGCGCGCTCAGCACCGAGTACGTGGACGCGGACACCGTGCCGCACGACAACCTCTGCCACCTCTGCCACGGCGCCTCCTTCAGGTACACACAAGCACAAGCAGGCGGCAGCCGGCGGTGCAGTACTTCAGCAAGGCGTGTGCGCCCGGCGCGCTCAGCACCGAGTACGTGGACGCGGACACCGTGCCGCACGACAACCTCTGCCACCTCTGCCACGGCGCCTCCTTCAGGTACACACAAGCACAAGCAGGCGGCAGCCGGCGGTGCAGTACTTCAGCAAGGCGTGTGCGCCCGGCGCGCTCAGCACCGAGTACGTGGACGCGGACACCGTGCCGCACGACAACCTCTGCCACCTCTGCCACGGCGCCTCCTTCAGGTACACACAAGCACAAGCAGGCGGCAGCCGGCGGTGCAGTACTTCATCAAGGCGTGTGCGCCCGGCGCGCTCAGCACCGAGTACGTGGACGCGGACACCGTGCCGCACGACAACCTCTGCCACCTCTGCCACGGCGCCTCCTTCAGGTACACACAAGCACAAGCAGGCGGCAGCCGGCGGTGCAGTACTTCAGCAAGGCGTGTGCGCCCGGCGCGCTCAGCACCGAGTACGTGGACGCGGACACCGTGCCGCACGACAACCTCTGCCACCTCTGCCACGGCGCCTCCTTCAGGTACACACAAGCACAAGCAGGCGGCAGCCGGCGGTGCAGTACTTCAGCAAGGCGTGTGCGCCCGGCGCGCTCAGCACCGAGTACGTGGACGCGGACACCGTGCCGCACGACAACCTCTGCCACCTCTGCCACGGCGCCTCCTTCAGGTACACACAAGCACAAGCAGGCGGCAGCCGGCGGTGCAGTACTTCAGCAAGGCGTGTGCGCCCGGCGCGCTCAGCACCGAGTACGTGGACGCGGACACCGTGCCGCACTACAACCTCTGCCACCTCTGCCACGGCGCCTCCTTCAGGTACACACAAGCACAAGCAGGCGGCAGCCGGCGGTGCAGTGCTTCAGCAAGGCGTGTGCGCCCGGCGCGCTCAGCACCGAGTACGTGGACGCGGACACCGTGCCGCACGACAACCTCTGCCACCTCTGCCACGGCGCCTCCTTCAGGTACACACAAACAAGCAGGCGGCAGCCGGCGGTGCAGTACTTCAGCAAGGCGTGTGCGCCCGGCGCGCTCAGCACCGAGTACGTGGACGCGGACACCGTGCCGCACGACAACCTCTGCCACCTCTGCCACGGCGCCTCCTTCAGGTACACACAAGCACAAGTCGCGCCAATACACCTTGTAAACACCACCAATAAACATCCTGTATCTTTTCTGAAAACTTCACGAACGAACTAGGCACAAACACTCTGTATACATCAAGAACAAACACTCTGTAAACGCTGTGCACATATACATATGTATAAACCCGACTAATACTTGTAACACCACGAACACTCTCTAATCACAACACTGTAAACACTAGGAACAAGCTAGTGATATCAGTTACTCGTCTCCGCAGTCATTAATTCATTGATGGAACAATGGGGCGGGAAGTTGACCGGCGTACATTCTAAGTAAGCTTTAACATACAATGCACAGACTAATATGACGCTTACGCATTGTATCATGCATAAGCATCATATTAGACTGTGAGTGTGACTTACACATTCACTTACTGGGGAGTTTTGGCGGAAACTTGACCGGTGGCGGTTTGCTGCTCTTGTATTATTGTTTAAATTATGGTTTGAAGTGGATTTTGATATGTAAAAGTGAAACAAGTGATCTGATTGTGATGTGATTCTCAAGATTAGGTGTCTGTCTGCTTAGGCGCTTTGGATATCATCGCCAACTGTCAGTTGTCTGCTGGCTCAAGTTGCCGTCAAAATCTCCCAAGGGATGCATAATGTGACGTATCAACATTGTGAAGCAATGTACTATGAAAGCTAATTATACATTGTAACTTCAGGCTCAGAAGAGCTAGAACCCAGGGCCGTAAGGCCAGGTATTTAAAAAAAAAGATGAAACAATGTACCAGTATACGCTATTACAACAAAGTCCCAGGAAATATACAAGGTCCTTTTCTTATTAGACAAGACTTTATAAAAGAAGTTATTATAATATAAATGATTACATGGTTGATAATAATAATAATTTCTGGGATTGAGGTGATCGATTTTAAGTTGTTTCTTATATTAATTTTGTAAAAGTTTGTCGCGGGATACGAAGTTTGATTATATGACCTATGTTTATAGTATTGAGCAAGTAGTTTTTGTATGTAAAGTACTCTGTGGTCATAAGAGCTAATGCTGCACACTGACGCCGACTGCCGGATCTTTATTTATTTGTGTGCGTTTGTAGAACCTAGGGTTGTTCCACACATTTTTAGTGTAACATTACATCCGTATTTATCAACGTCCGTATTATAACCCCCTTTTGTATGGTGGGTCTTGTAAGCATGTAAGAGGAGACTATGGGAAGGTTCAGAAAAGTATTAAGCTTAAGACTAGATTAAGGCAAATCATTTACAAAAGAAAGAGCGTTGGACTTTACGAGCTGATAAAGGAGATAGTTAATTGTTATTTTCATCCATAGACGCTGCCGTCGCGACGCCGGTGAGGACTACTACGGGCACGTGGGCGCGCTGCGGTGCATGGTGGAGGGCGGCGGCGACGTGGCGTTCGTGCGGCACAGCGCGCCCGCAGAGGTGTCCGGCGGGCGGCGCCGCGAGTGGTGGGCGCGCGACCTGCTGCCCGACGACTTGCAGCTGCTCTGTCCCGACGGTGAGCACTACACTATGCGCCGCGAGTGGTGGGCGCGCGACCTGCTGCCCGACGACTTGCAGCTGCTCTGTCCCGACGGTGAGCACTACACTATGCGCCGCGAGTGGTGGGCGCGCGACCTGCTGCCCGACGACTTGCAGCTGCTCTGTCCCGACGGTGAGCACTACACTATGCGCCGCGAGTGGTGGGCGCGCGACCTGCTGCCCGACGACTTGCAGCTGCTCTGTCCCGACGGTGAGCACTACACTATGCGCCGCGAGTGGTGGGCGCGCGACCTGCTGCCCGACGACTTGCAGCTGCTCTGTCCCGACGGTGAGCACTACACTATGCGCCGCGAGTGGTGGGCGCGCGACCTGCTGCCCGACGACTTGCAGCTGCTCTGTCCCGACGGTGAGCACTACACTATGCGCCGCGAGTGGTGGGCGCGCGACCTGCTGCCCGACGACTTGCAGCTGCTCTGTCCCGACGGTGAGCACTACACTATGCGCCGCGAGTGGTGGGCGCGCGACCTGCTGCCCGACGACTTGCAGCTGCTCTGTCCCGACGGTGAGCACTACACTATGCGCCGCGAGTGGTGGGCGCGCGACCTGCTGCCCGACGACTTGCAGCTGCTCTGTCCCGACGGTGAGCACTACACTATGCGCCGCGAGTGGTGGGCGCGCGACCTGCTGCCCGACGACTTGCAGCTGCTCTGTCCCGACGGTGAGCACTACACTATGCGCCGCGAGTGGTGGGCGCGCGACCTGCTGCCCGACGACTTGCAGCTGCTCTGTCCCGACGGTGAGCACTACACTATGCGCCGCGAGTGGTGGGCGCGCGACCTGCTGCCCGACGACTTGCAGCTGCTCTGTCCCGACGGTGAGCACTACACTATGCGCCGCGAGTGGTGGGCGCGCGACCTGCTGCCCGACGACTTGCAGCTGCTCTGTCCCGACGGTGAGCACTACACTATGCGCCGCGAGTGGTGGGCGCGCGACCTGCTGCCCGACGACTTGCAGCTGCTCTGTCCCGACGGTGAGCACTACACTATGCGCCGCGAGTGGTGGGCGCGCGACCTGCTGCCCGACGACTTGCAGCTGCTCTGTCCCGACGGTGAGCACTACACTATGCGCCGCGAGTGGTGGGCGCGCGACCTGCTGCCCGACGACTTGCAGCTGCTCTGTCCCGACGGTGAGCACTACACTATGCGCCGCGAGTGGTGGGCGCGCGACCTGCTGCCCGACGACTTGCAGCTGCTCTGTCCCGACGGTGAGCACTACACTATGCGCCGCGAGTGGTGGGCGCGCGACCTGCTGCCCGACGACTTGCAGCTGCTCTGTCCCGACGGTGAGCACTACACTATGCGCCGCGAGTGGTGGGCGCGCGATCTGCTGCCCGACGACTTGCAGCTGCTCTGTCCCGACGGTGAGCACTACACTATGCGCCGCGAGTGGTGGGCGCGCGACCTGCTGCCCGACGACTTGCAGCTGCTCTGTCCCGACGGTGAGCACTACACTATGCGCCGCAAGTGATGGGTGCGGAATCTGCTGTCTGGTAAGATGTGCAGCAAGTCGATAGATGCATGTCTTTAAATTTTGGTATATATATATATATATACAGGGTATTTTTGGAGCGCTCCCGAAAACTAAGACAGGCGACAGCACCAAGTATACCTTTGATCATGGGTCACAAATAAATTCGATCCTGATGAAAAAAAAATCATCTTTTAACAACGTTTTATTAGCTTTATTCACGCGCCATCATGTTAGTACAGCTAAATGAAACGATAATTTCATAAAAAATATCATGAAAATACTGAAACATAAAACCAGCAGTGGAATGACTGAATTGTATCACCTGACTAAAGGTCAATGTACTCGCGAACGCAAATTCGCGCGGCCCGCAACTAGCGGGCCATACCACTATATACGCTAATGAAAAAATACTGAAATGAAATGTAACCAAGGTTGGAGTCATGCGTTTTTATTCATCGTGTAGGTATGTTTATTATTCTCATGTATTCAGTTATGTACCTATTCAGATTAGTTCAGTACTAAGTTATTTAAAAAAAATAGTTATGAAACAGCTTACCGCTCTAAATCCTCCGTGGTCTTATGAGATGCAGCTCAAATTGTGCTCCATTCATTTCAAGGTAGATTTGGGTGCAGGCGGGGCATCATCGTGTGGTCTTCGACACAGTCCGTACATAGTTTCTCGAAAGCATCCACGATCCTTTGGCGCATTTTGTCAGCACTATCACACTCACGATTAAAAACCCTTTCTATCACATACCAAAAAGAAGTCTAACGGGGTCAGATCTGGTGAGCGAGGTGGCCAAGCGTGTGGTCCTAGTCTGCCGATCCAGCGATCATCAAATAGCTCATTGAGGCGCTCACGGACGAACCTCACGACATGGTATCGCTGTCTGTTCAGTCGCTGTGGCAGAAACACTGGTCCCAGTATGCGATCCTTAAATAAACCTGCCCATACGTTAACCGACCATCGGGTTTGGTGCCCGGTTTGTCGAACAGCGTGCGGGTTAACCTCTGAATACACGTGTGTATTTCTTCGGTTCTACAGGCCGTTTCTGGTAAATGTCGACTCATCCGTCCAGATAATGTGCTCAAAGGAACCAGGCACACGTTGTCGTTGGTATAATAACCAACGGCAGAAAACTCGTCGGCGGTCGTGATCGCCGGGAACTAAAGCTTGCACTTTGTGCAATTTGTATGGGCGCATTCGGTTACGCTTCAACACTTTGTGCACTGCACAGTATGACACACTTGTTCCATCCCGACGTCTTAACAATTTATTTGGCGATACTTCGTGTACCTGGGTTCGGATAACATGTTGCTGTATTCACAATCACTATAAAAGTACGCGTTAAGCATTATTAAAACAAAAAACGTAACAACGAGAATAATACCAACACGTAATCACAAGTAATAACAATACGATTGAGCTGTCGCTCGCGCACGCGTGTACAAAATCAACACGGAACTGTTTCAAAAACTACAATTAATAACGAACCCCAACAAAAGTGAAACCTACTGCTAGGACAGTTATTATACTCTTTGTCTACTGCGTCACAGCGTGAGGCGACACGAGCCGGCCGGGTTACATTCTGCCGTCGTCGGGTTACATAAAGAAGGACGCAACTAACAAAAACGTAAAATGGAAATAAAAAATAAATTGATGAATTTTTCTTTCAGACCCTGTGTCTAAAGTATATTAAAAGGTATCTATATGAAAATTGAAATATATACGTAGAGACATGAAGATTTTAAGGACGAACAAATTTTTTGATAATTTGTTTATTTATTTAAATAAAACGAATTTTCCTTTTCATCTTAGGTTAAAAAATACACCTGGCAACACAAAAACATCGAAGGAAAGACGCATATAACTATTTGCGTCTTTCCAACCTAATAAATTAAAAAAAAAAACTGCCATTCATTTAACAATTTTACATATTTTGGAAAGGTCATTTAAAGTTGAAAGGACGCTAATAGTAATTTACTACTTTTTTTTTTTAATAAATATTAGTAAAGCATTGGTAGTGAGACACAAAAAATAACAACCCGCAACTCTTGAGTAATGATTTTAAAGGGGATATCATACAAGACTTACTACGATAATAATTAAAAATTAAAAATTTTGTACAACCGACTTTAATATAAATAATTAAGGATAACTCAAAAACTATTGGTCTGACCTCGATCAAATTTATATGGGACCACATGTGAAACACCAGCTCTTAACAATAAGATATAAGCTCTTAATAATAAGATATAGAATAATAAGACAAGACCAAGAATAATTGAAATTTAAGTAATCGATGCAAATGTTGTTAAAGATGACGTAGCAACTGGTTAAATAAGTCTTTTCTTTTATGTTGAATTTGTATAAGTCTTTTCTACTAAAAAAAGTCATCTGTGATCAACAGTTACGTCTAAAATTCTTACGATAATTTCTAAAATATAGATATTTGTGAATATTAAAAAAATTTAGTAGATGCGCCTTCTTGTCATGAATCGAATGGTATATTTAACTCATTTATTCATAAATTGTTAGATGCGCCCTTTTTTCTTACGACCGCAGCATTGTTTCGTACCGAGCTAGATACAGGTCGATAGCGGAGGGGGTGTGGGTACAGTCGCGTTCTAAAGTACTACATGGTATTGGGCTATTGTTTTATAATATTATAGTAATTAATTGTTTTAATGTAGAATCATAATAGGTGTTTTACTAGCTACTTAGAACTTTGGAAGAGGTGGGAATTAAAAATGGATAATGTTTACATGAGCATTATTTGTTATTTCTATCGTAAAATATAAAGTAGTTTGTAACAAGAAAACTTTAGCTAAGGGTAACACGCCGTCCATTATGACGTCTTGGGTCACATGGAAGCCAGATGTTAATGGTGTGTTGGTGTTACTTGCTACTTCATCATCACTTTCATCTTCGCTTGAGCTTCCGTCATCAGGTCGATCACATGGTAATTTTTTCGGTATTCTTCCTCCACACTTTTAACTTTACTGCACAATTTTCCCCATTCACCTTCTCCTATCATATTTACCTTTTCGATCACTAGTTTAGTCATAAAACAATAGATATAAATAATTTTTCTTTTCTTCCTTTTTAAAACGAGTCGCAAAGTAAGCTGTGTATGCGACTGTATTTTTGGAGCGAACAAAGCGCGGGAACCAATAGCATGCAGGCACACTAATACTGGCGGATTGTTCCCCCGTCGCGCGCCTTTCGTACCAATATGTGATAAATCGCTCAGTGCCCAAGTTCAAGGCCAGCGTTTGTTTTTCACCGTTCGCGCGTACATTAACCTCCATTAGTCAGGTGATATCAATTCAGTTTCCACTGCTGGTTTTAAGTTTCAGTATTTTCATGATATTTTTTATGAAATTATCGTTTCATTTAGCTGTACTAACATGATGGCGCGTGAATAAAGCTAATAAAACGTTGTTAAAAGATGATTTTTTTTTCATCAGGATCGACTTTATTTGTAACCCATGATCAAAGGTATACTTGGTGCTGTCGCCTGTCTTAGTTTTCGGGAGCGTTCCAAAAATACCCTGTATATATATATATATATATATATATATATATATAAATATATATATATATATATATATATATATATATATATATATATATGGTTTTGGCGTCACTTGAAATGTTTGCAGCACTCCGGCTATGTTTCTTTGTTGGTCTGTGAGGGTACGAGATAAACTGTTGGATATTATACGGTGCGACTACGTGTCAAAATTTTACTTAGATACACGATTTAATTTTCATGCAAAAATGTTTATTCTTTATAGGTACACGCGCTAAAATGCATGAATATGAGCACTGTAACCTTGGCAAGGTTCCTGGATCAGTTTTGATGGGAAGAGCCAACCACACCGAGTTGGATACATTTTCCAACCTCATGGTGTATGCGCAGCAGCTTTACGGCGCAGCGACGTCAGATGATTTTAGGTAAATCATTCTTCTACATTTGTTTTTTATATAAATATATTACTACATATGTAATCTGGTGTATATAAATGATTATGTATCTTCTTAACAACTTCATTGATTCAGGTCATTTGTTTTACAGAGACGATGGTTCATAGCTATGCTAGAATTTAACAGGTGGCGCTGTAATCATGATATTGACAAATTATTTAAATGAAATTATTAGCAAGTGAATTGATTCTCATTGACATTACTAGACGTCTCGCAATTTAGACGCTGCTGCATATCGCACGTCTAAGTATTTTACGTCTACAACAAAATAACTATGCAGTTGCTAAGAATATCCACTACCCCATATCGTTCAATGGGTGTCATAAGAAGCGAGAGAAGGAAATAAACTAGGAGATGAGCAGCATCCATAAGTGGAGTGGGCCTAATGGAATCCCCCAATTGCGCTGAAGACGTGTGCTCCAGAGTTAGCACCAGTTCTTACGTGTCTTCCCCGGTTCTTTTACTCTTTAGACGTCGTTCCAAGCTCATAGAAGACAGTCTTAGTGCACCCGATCTCTAAAAAAGGTGACCGCTCGGAAACGTCACCTATAGGCCTATCGACATCGCCTTGTTATGTAATGGAATCCATTATTAACTGGCAGATCATTAGTGCCTTGAAGAGCATCGGCAGAATGGTGACCATCAATACGGTTTCTGTAGAGGTCGCTCAGTTGGTGATCTTCTTGTCTATCTGACTCACCGACGGATGGAGGCAGTTGGTACCAAGTCAAAGGCCCTGGGCGGTTAATTTGGACATAGCGAAGGCTTTAGATTCGATTTGGCATAAGCGCTTCGTTGAAAGCTTCCCTCTAATGGGCTTACGGAAAATTATGCAATTGGGTCACCAGTTTTCTTGAAAATCGGAGTATTAAGGTCGTAGTCGACAGTGCATGTTCGGCGTGCACATCGAATTGTGAATGCTGATGTTATACAAGGCTGCGACCTATCCTGTACTTCTGCATATCAATGATATGTTGCATACTAGTAACATTAATTGTTAAGGCTACAGTACTGGCGATGCCTTATACACCGGCCGTACTAATCTAGTTTAACCTCTAAAAGACACAGGTTAGTGCGTTTACCGCAAAAGAAAGAACCTCTTTGGTCGTATCTCCTCAATTTCAGGGCACTCCCCTCGTTGCCTCAACCAGCATCGGCATCCTTGGCGTCGTCATTTCGAGAGACGTACAGTACCGTATTCAACGGAGAGCGGCCCGAATCGTTAATGCCCAAATTCTTTCCCATCGGCTTGATACACTGGCTTTGCGAAGAGACGTTGCATCTCTATGCATATTATACGGCATATACCATGGGGATTGCTCAAAGGAATAGTTCGGGTGAATTCCAGCTGCTGAATTCCACCATCTTATACTGCAACAGAAGTCGAAATTCCATCCTCATCATCTCGATGGCTGGCTATCCACTACGGTGCGATTTACGTGGAATTTTTTGCCTCGCATGACCACACTGTGGAATTCATTTCCCCGCGTGCGCCTTTGTAACCTTGCGCCCCTAGGCACGTGCCTAGTTTGCCTTAAGGATAATCCGCCACTGATGGCAAATATTTATGTTATGATATATAATCTACATAACCTATCTCCCTTTGATTAGACCTAAATAGTTAACAAAATTCTAATAATCGTAAGATATTTATGGCATTTTCCATAGTTACTGCTGTTGTCTAAAGACGCCCACGGGTCTAAATAGGATGATAGAATGAATCTCTTGGGCCGCCACCACACGGTATACCACTGCCGGGCACAGGCCTTCACCTGAGGGTTTTAGGGCAAAAAAATGTCTGCCGCGCTGCCCCAATGCGTGTTGGCGAACTTCACATCTTCGAAATATTATTATTTATTTCTCAGACATGACGGTTTCCTCACGATGTTATCCTTCACCGCCGAGAACGTGGTAAATCAGCACTTAAAATTGCAACTAACGATTTCATTGGTGCCGACGGAGATCGAACCCGGCTTGCTCGCGTACTGTGAAATTTATAGCGAGCGCTTAGGCTATAGCTTAAGCGAACTACCACAGCGCTCAAATGTGAATAATATTAATTTATTAAACATTATTACTACCCCTTTATAAAAAAAAAATGTTTTAATTTATAAACTGTTGTAGTTCTGTAGTAATCTTAAATTTTGTTTCAACTCAATAAATCAGCGTGGCGGACTCTACTCTGTTACCTTTTCAGAAACGTAAATTGGTCTATACTATGGCTCTTATATAATAGACTATGACAAAAAAATAACAATTTATACCACGATAGAAGTATTATAACAATTAACAATTCATCCAAATAATAGAAAATGCCTTTACTAGCCCATAGTTTACATAATCTTTTGTTACAGTTTTAGTATGTTCTACTCGCAACCCCCTTATGCTGACCTTATCTTCAGTGATGCAGCGGTAAGGTTGAAACCTATACCACATAGCAAGAGATCAGCGGAAATTATTGCAGGACCCGCTTTACTGCGAGCGGCCCGCATTGTTTCATGCGATGCTCCCCAAGCATCTTATTATGTAGCACCTGATCCAGATTTTTTGTCACATTCCTATAGGATATATATAATGGGACATGTTGTCGTGATCGCATTGTTCTTAGTAATTTTATTGAAATAATTTGTGCTATTATTTAAATATAAGTGCAAACAATTTTAATTTTAGCATATTTAAGCTTTAATTTGTATATGTGCATAACGTTATTAATCCATCCAGTTTCGTGATAATATACAGTAAATCATAGTGAAAGTTGTATGTTGTTTAAAATAAGTATAAGTACATTCTTTATGAATGAAAAAGTATGTAAAAAACAGAAGTTGTATGTAATGAATTCCGTCCACAATATTAAGAATCTCACGACTGATATTTTTTACCAATGTTTATTTCAAAATAAAAATCTTTACAATTGTAATGGTTATTTTATTTCTGATGATTTCTGTAGCATTCAAAGCCTATGGGTAAACTATCAAACTTTTTCATAATTATCTTTAAGTCTGGTCGTTTGCAAACTTCTCTTACAGCTTGTTGAAAAATTTGTCCATTTCTGTCTATTATTCTTGCATGTTCCTTCCATTTTCCATGAATACAATTTGATTTGGATAACTCAGATTTTAGAACTGGTACCAAACTATTACATTTTGGTGTTATTTTGGCACATAAATACAATGCTTTATATGACAAATATCTAAAATGATTTATACAGTAAACAAAATTATAATTATGCGGTTTATTTTTCATTAATACTTCTATCATAGAATTGCATAGTTTCACAGTTACTTTTTCTTTATAAAATATGAAATACTTTTCAATTTCAGAATTTTCACAAACTATAGCTAAGATTGTACAGAATTTATTAGCTGCTAAGCACAATGTTATAAAAATATGCTGCCATACAGTTTTTTCATTATTATAATGTAAATTAAATATGTGGCAATTAATTTGAATACTTGATAATCCTATACGAGTCGCAAGAAATTTGTGAAGATTTACAATTGCATGAGAAAAAGTAATTTTATAGCACATTTGTCCACGGTATATATTATCTGCCCTACTAACACTTAAAGTAGCAGTGTCATAGCAATGACCCAAAAATGTTATCTTATTACTATATTTGATAAGTTTATGATGGAAATTAACAAAAGTTTTATTGTAATTTACATTATGATAATTTGAAAGAGCTTCTAAAAATAAATGAGCATCTTTTATTGAGTCTGTAATATATAAATAATCATCCACAACACGGACAAACATTTTTAATAATGATTCATTTGAATTCATATGCTCTTTAAAATATAGTTTGTCCATATAAGTGTAGTATAGTTCGGAAAGGGCTGGGGAAAATTTGTAACCTTGTACTAGACCTTCCTTCCATTCATAAATTGTTGAACCTACACGAATCAATAAAGGTTTTTGTAACTCTGAAGTTACTTCTTTGAAATTCTGAGCAAATTTCTTTTTTATGTATAAGCACTTTTCTGTCTTCTGAAATTTTAAATGCTGTTCATAAAGTATCTTTAATAATTGTTCCTTATTAATTGATCCAAAAGCATTACTGAGATCTGTTTTTATAAAGTAAAGTTTAGGTTTGCATTTTTGCAGCCAAGTTGAATATAAATTGCTATACTGCTTTTCTAATTTTTCATGAACTGTCCCATTTAACATTTTCAAAAATAATAATTTTTCTTTTATTTTGTACTTTTCTGTCTTCCCAAGATGCCCATATAAGCACACAATGGCTCTGCAGTTATTATTTTGCTTGAGAAATAAATGTAATTTTGGTATTTGTTTTCTTAAAATCTGCAATTTTAACCGCTCTTGGAGATTATTTTTCGTACTTACTCCGTTTTTCATAATAGTTTGATCATATTTATGAATTATTTTAGTTAATATCATACCAGAGATCATTTTGTCATGAAAGCTTTGCCAGTGCTCTTTTTTAAAAAAATGTAGCTTATTATCATCTGAATCTAGTTTACATGTAGTAACATAAAAATTAAGACTAATGATAGCTGATAATAAGTATTTCATAATCCAATGTAGTATTTTATTAAGAATTTCACACGATAAATGGGATGGAAGAGTTTGCCATGGAGACACAGTCAAATCCCAGCTTTTGAGCATTATTGTATAAAAGATATGTTGTTTATTCATTGTGTAAATTATTTCTTGGACAATTCTTTTGAATATTTTATAATTATGTTTTCCACCATATAAACTTTTCGGAACTATATCTCCAAGTGCATTTATACATCCCAAGAACACATCTTTTTTATCAACAGTACTCATGTTTTTGGGGTATTTAAATTGGGTAAAGTACTGTTTAAATTCCTGTTTGCAGTTATTCCTTAAATTATTTCGTAACTCATCCAATATAAAAACAAAATTTTTAGAAGTATTACACACCAAGTCATTGTCTTCAAGAAGAAACTTTGTAAAAGCGTTACCGTTATCCTGATTTTTAAAATACTTTGATTTTACAACATTGCTAAATGATCTTAAACTTTGTTTATTAACGAAGTAATTCGAAAAACATATTGGTATATCCATATTGAATAGAAACTAATTACAAAACAAAGCACTGGCAATAAAAAAAAGTTTAAAAATAGTACATATAAAACACCAACACCACGCAGTTTTTCGCTTCGCATGTTTAAATTTTGCGGCAAGTAGCGACTTGTTTGTTGTGCACAGTAGGCTCTAGGCTTTTTTATTAAGATTTTTGGCTTGGATGCTTGTTTTTAAGCCATGTCTTAATTTCATTCGGGATTTTCGTTTTTAAAGATTTTCAATATCAAGTGATAATAATCCTTTATAGTACATTGCTTCACAATATCTTGATGCGTCACATTGTGTAGTAGTCAGCAGACAGTTGGCGATAGTATCTCAAGGCGGCTAAGCAGACATACGTTTTATCTTGGGTATCACTAGGGATATTCGATATGCATCGATGCATCGAATTCACTCGATGTTTACAATACGATGTATCGAATCGATCCGATATTTTGGAAAGTTATTGATATACTCGATGTGTCAATGTATTTTCATAAAACATCGAATCAATGATAACCAGTCAATTGTAAAAAGGCATATTTATCTATCACTATTAATATTATAACTTCTAAATCAGAAAAACTGAAATATGCTCTGATTTAGAAGTTATAATATTAAACCTGTTGGAGTCACTAGTTGGCAGCTGTCAGTCCTTTAGCGGAATCAAAAAATTAAGATTAGCTGGTTGAGTGTTAAAGAGAATTTAAAGAAAATCGTCTGGTATGTCTCGGTCTTAAGGCGGCTACTCACTTGCGTGCCGCAGGGGCAATCTAAGATGAACAGCGTTCGGGGCAATATCAGAACTCTCTCTACACACATGCCTGCCGTTCAGTGTGAGAGTGTACGTGTCGCTGGACACTCGCGTTGAGGATAGCGCCAGTTTTGGCTCTTTTTTTATATAGAATAAGGGTGAAAAATGAGCACAGTTCACCTGATGTTAAGTGGATAATGTGGCCCATAGACACCCATTTTTATTGATAAAGCAACTAATTAATTAATAATTACCACAATAACAGTCCTTAAAAGCTGCAGCATGACTCTACCACGTTTAAAAATGTTACGACGTTCAAATAACGTTCTTTCTGCGGTGCTACCACAAAAAGACAAAAAAGATATACTGGGTGAAGAAGCCGCTCTTTATAAACTTGGATCACTAGTGTCCAAATTTCAGATTTTTTTTTGGTATCCATTGTATCGCGTGCTGTGCGCGAAAGTCACTAACGAACTGATTGAAATTGCCCCAATTCCGCTACACACGTGGCAGCGGTAGCTTTTATTTAGGGAGCAAGGAAGGGCTTTCGCCCATGTCGCCCTGCTGCAGGGCCGACTTAGAAAATTGGCCCTGCTTTCATACACACATCACAATTAATGAGGCAATTAAGGGTCTTCCCCACTCTCACACCCTAGATTGCCCCTGCGGCAGGCAAGTGAGTAGCCGCCTTTAGACTATTTAACCCAGTGG
Organism: Parnassius mnemosyne; assembly: GCA_963668995.1. NCBI lineage: Eukaryota > Metazoa > Arthropoda > Insecta > Lepidoptera > Papilionidae > Parnassius > Parnassius mnemosyne. The sequence continues at coordinate 21,892,918 of CAVLGL010000090.1, forward strand.
ACTCACCTCGCATGATTATTCCCCTATGCCAAGGTATTGGATTTAAAAGCTTGTGTGTTTATAAAAACTGCTTCCGAAAAGCTTGAAACGTCGGGAATATAAAATAACTTAATTAAACGCGATAAAATCCGTAAGGGTAGTTTTATTCAACTGCTTACGAAATCGATTTTATCATTACAAGAATCGTTTCCGCCGAAGTAAGTGCTCCTTGAAAAATGCCGATCGGTGCTTAAACCGATTGCCGGCGGTTAACGTGTGCATAAAGCAGTCAAAATACTTAAAATTTACAAAAAGATGGATACTTACATATTCCATATGTAAGTACCTAGTCAGGTCATAAACTAAAATAATTGAAACAAGTTTATTCATTATGTAACCATTTATATACCAAAATGAACTTAACAAAACATAGATTCTTATGACACTAAAGTTTATTCAAAATGACCTCCGCGATTTTGAATACAGGCCTTCAATCTGCGCGGCCAGTCGTCTATCGCAGCACAAACGAGGTCCATGTCAATATCGGCGGCTGCCTTAATCAAGGATGTCTTGAGTGACTCCAAATTGGGATGAGGCTTTGAGCACGCCTTTTCCTCCAAGTGTTGCCATATCTTGTAATCTAACGGATTCAAATCTGGACTGGAGGAGGGCCAGTCTTCGTGCCGGATGAAGTCGATTTCACGCGCCGCCAGCCAGTCTTGTGTGCTCTTCGCTCTATGAGCTGGCGCCGAATCTTGTTGAAATACCCAGTGCCTGTTATTGAACATGGTATGAAAAACAGGTTCCACAAGGTTCGTCAGGACTGTATTTTGGTACACAACTGCATTCGTATTTACACCTTCTCACAAAAATGTACCTCTGTTAAGCCCCAATTAGAAACTCCCAACCATACCATGAGCGAGGATGGAAAATGACCTCGTTGGACACGCGGAATACGGTTGCTCGCTTCTTCACTACTGTGTGCGTGTATACCTTATCATTTTGTTTGTTGTAGCTCTCTTCTACGGTAAAAATTTTTTCATCCGAAAAAAGAATTTCCCGATATTTTTTTCCCGCGTACCGCTTCAACAAAGCGCGGCATCTCTACAGTCTCAGGTCCATTAGACGAGCATTCAAACGATGTATTGTTTTTCTTCGATATGCCCGAAGCCCTAAGTCTTCATTTAACACCCTTTTCACCGTGGTTCTGCTTAACCCCATCTGAAGGACCAACAGTTTCTGCTTACGTTTGGGATTTCTTTGAATTCGCGCCTTCACAGCTTTTATCACTGCTGAAGTCCTAACAGACCGAGGGCGATCACTTCTTGACCTGTCATCTACACTAGAGTCTTCATTGTATCGTTTGATGGTACGATAAACGAATCTTTTGGTTATATTCAAATTTTTCAGTATGTCATAAATTTGAATTGGCGCGTAACCGCAACGATGCAACGCAATAACTACAACACGGTCTTCTTTAAGCGTCCACTCCATATTTAAAAATGAGTAAAATCCTAAATAGTATACAGTTTTATTTTCATATCAATTCGAAATTCGAATTCAATAAACTTTTTTGTGGCCAGCATTCTAAAAGAAAAGTTTTTACTGTGTGACAATACTTATGACCTGACTAGGTATTTTTATTGTGATGAATAATTTTTTTTAATTAAAATAATTTAAACTAATATCATAAACATTGACTAAATGGATTAAATTACTAAATGGACCTCTGCTCTGCGCTCAAGTGTCCGAGTCAAAAGAGTTGCAAAATGCAAAAAGAGCTCAATTTGGGCGCCAGTCTTCGTTTTGTAGACCGATAATACACTCCAAACTGCCGTACTGTATGTGAAAACGAACAAGCTATTTGTATTTATTTTCGATAAGGACTGTTCGCGCCAAACGCTGTTTTCGGATTCGACGTCAGAGGGCGCGCGGTTCGGTACCATACCGGTTTGACATTCGGTCGTGCGTAGAACGCGCAAGCGCAGCAGTCGTCTGCCAGCTGTGCTAACGCCAGCACGCTGTCAATTTTGTTCGGGAACTCGGAATAATTAGGCGCGGATAGTAAATATCCTGTCTAGGATTTGTGACGCGCATTCCGTGCTGGAGAGCTTTCCCGGGACTCATCGTGTCTGACTCAGAATCTGTATAAGTGCATTCGACAATATTAGCTAGTGCGGCTTTTGATATTCTAGAAATAACTGTTGTTACGCGAAGCGGTAGTGACCTTTGAACCGGACACTCCCTGTTCGTTTGTGTGTTAAGCTTTATAACAAACGAGAGTTAGTGGCTTCTGTAAGTTAGTTAATATTACGATAGAGTTAATGGACTGTCATCGTGACGAACGAGGAAAGTGACTGTGGACGGCGCCGCGGAAGATTACCTCAATTTGGAGCGGTGCTGACGCCCGGGCTGCTGCCGACGGCCAAGGTCTACTAAGGTCAATCACCATCAGTCACACCCAGATACACATCACAGCACCTTATTTCCCTTGCACTACACAACCACATGCGACCTGACCGACTCCGGAGGGACCAGTCGCCTTGGATATAGGTAAGTAAGCTCCGTCTGATCTTCTCCCTGTTGAATGGCCGTAGTACAGAACGCTCCCCCATATAGTTTAGTGTAACTAGAGATTTTCCACTTTGGCCTTAGGAGGCCCGACCTACGTCTGCTCGTCGAAACTCAGCTGAATGGGCCCCTGAGGTTATGACCTTTATGGGAGCAGCCGTAGGCCATAACAAGGACTATTAAAATTTAATAATTTAAAAGTAATATTTTGCTGAGATACAAGATACGTAGAATTTAAATGAAATTTACAGTAGGTAATTACAGTAAAAAATCATACCGATAATTTTCGCTAGAAGCTGCATAAGGTGAAAACAGCCTCTAATTGAAGTATACTAAAAAATGATAAGAATAATATGATGTAATAAAAATATAATGTCCATCAAAAGGTTTTCTGGAAGAGATCGCTGTTAGCGATAAGACCGCCCATTGTATTACATTTCTTTTTCTCATTTTTTGTTAATATTTATGTTATTTTTTGGCGTACAATAAAGTGTTACCTATAGAAATAAATATAAATGACTGTGAATATATACGTCTGTTAACAATGTATTAGTTCTTAAGATTAAGATACTTTGTGTTTCGTGCAATAAAGAATATCTATCTAACTGTCTAACATCCTTGAACACACACCCTCACCCACACACACCCACACACACACACGCACACACACGCGCACGCACGCACGCACGCACGCACACGCACACGCACACGCACACGCACACGCACACCCACACCCACACACACCCACACACACCCACACACACACACACACACACACACACACGCACGCACCCGCACCCGCACCAGCACCCGCACCCGCACCTGCACCAGCACCCGCACACGCACACGCATACGCACACGCACACACACACACACACACACACACACACACACACACATTTATTTTTATCATTAATGTAGATAAATGAGCTTGATTTGGCTGCAATATAATATGTAAATATTTATATCAATCAGTATTCGTTGTCATGAGCTAACATAAATTCAGAGATTAATCTCCCGATTATACTAGCTTATCTATGTTCAGAGCATAGACATAGTATCTTCTTCTTCAATCCTCTATCTACGGTTCAGAGACAAGGAAAAAGTAAATGTAATGGTGGCGTGGCACTTCACATGGCTATTTGTATTTATGATTGCATGTTGCCGTATTTGGCAAAAAATTCGACGTACGGGCAAATAAGCGATACAACCGTTTACACATGGAGCCAAATACCAAAAAATTAAACATGTTTGCTAGCAGAAAGTAGTTGTACCTACAAAATAGACGTTGCAGCTGGATTTTATTATTTGAACGTGTGTTACAATTATATTTTTTGCCGCTTGCTTCCAGGGTCCCAAATGCATGGGTTCATTTGGTAAAGTTCTAGAAACCTTACAACGGTTTCTTTGTCCCAATTCATTTTCCGTAGGTACCTAAATAATCACTTATTAAGAGGTTATAAACAGGTCCGTCCGTACTGGTTCACAGTTCGCACGCTTATGAGCTCGACCATGTGTGGCCAGTATATTTGCGTATTTGCCTATTGGTCTCCTTTGATGAGCCTTGATTAAACCGACAGACGATCGGTAAGCCGTATTTGTTATTGGCTATATTTGCCAAATAGGAAAATAAGGCAATAAGTATGGCAAATATACTCTCCACACATTGAAGTTATTTGTCAAATACAACAAATACGCATATACAAATAGCCATGTCAAATCCCACCATAACAACTTCTGTTTGTACATTTACTTTTTGGCAAAAATTGCCAAAATTGCGCACTATAGAATTAACCACCACTAAGACAAACGTAGACAGAGAAATAAAGTCAAACCTATGGTCAAGCCAAAGAGTAGGTCATGCCAAGGATGATTTAATAAATGTTGGTAAATATAACCATAGACTTAGAATATTTTGGCGTATAGACTAACATTGTGAGTAGGGCTTAAATAGCGTGGTTCATCGCCTACAGCGTTAGTCGTAGAGAAGAGGAAGTCGTGGTTAAGTAATAGCTGCGCGCATCAATAGATCTGCGAGATTAAGTTGCAGTTGCCGCGGTCAGTCCATGAATGAGTGAATATTTTCTTAATATACGGAGATTGAAAGAATAAAGAGTGCATCTGTATCCTCAGACACTTGGTGCACTTTACACTGTTAAGATCGTTATGTTTTTAAAATTAATGCAGCTAAAATGATAAAAGGTTTATTATTACTTTATACTTTTCAGAGACAGATGAAATAATATAAACATGAAGCGTGATGAAGCCTCATAAACATATTGGCCTTTAAACAGAGCAATCTTATTTAACTGATTCATACAAGTTCCCTTACTAAAATTATTAAGTTTACATTCATATTTAAGTCGTATGTTATAATAAACTTCTATAATTTGTTTAATTATTAATTATTAAATGTTTGTAATTATCAAAAGTAATACTTATATGAAAAATGAAGCAGTCATTATGTACTCCGTGTCCCGCTTTTTTATTTCCCCATCAAAAGATTTTATAAAATATATAAAACATAAATAGGTATGTACTTAGTTAAGTATCTACCTATTTATATTAAAAATATGGCAAAAAAGAAATTCCCGGGAAATTATCCATGGCAGTAAATATTTCTCTCCAAAGATCATAGCTCGAAAATACAACTTTCCGACCTGATTCTTCGGGAGTTTTTTAAGTTTATCGGTAGTGTCACCTGGGATTTTATACATTTGAATTAAAATCCAACAAATGACAGGTAGGTTCAGCTTATTCCCAGGAATATGTTATATGAATTTTTTTTAATTATTTTAGTCCTATCATGATAAAAATTCAGTTAATTTTAGAATTTATTCAATTTCGTGCACTAAACAATTTTTTGAAATCTTTTTACCGCTTCTACAACAACTGCCTTACCTAGTCCGACTATTTGTCCCAGGTAAACATACTAATCAACAACTTCGAGCTTAGTGCTCCCAACAACTACCGGCATAGGTGTGACATGGACATTAAACATGATCTTTGTTTTGTCCATGTTCATCTTAAGACCTATCCGTTGGGAGACACTATTGAGATCATTGAGCATAGTGCTTAGGTCCTCCAGCGATTCTGCCATAAGGACTATATCGTCGGCAAACCGAAGGTGAGTGATGTATTCGCCATTGATGTTAATACTGTATCCTTTTCAGTCCAGTAGCTTGAAAACATCTTCCAATGCAACGATGAAGAGTTTCAGGGATATGACATCACCCTATCTTACACCTCTCTGCAATTGGATAGGTTTCGTACTCTGGTTCTGTACTCGGATAGCCATTGTAGCCCTACTGTACAAGCACTTCAGCAACTCGATATACCGACAGTCAACTTGGCACCGCTGAAGGGACTGCAGCACCGCCCAAATTTCGACGGAATCAAAGGCTTTCTCATAGTCCACATACGCCAGACATAGTGGCAAATTGTACTCCTCGGACTTCTGTACAATTTTCCGCAGGGTATGTGTATGGTCTGTGGTGCTAAAGCCCTTTCAGAAACCAGCTTGTTGGAGGTTGGAAGTCGTCAAGTCTGCGCGCGAGACGATTCGTAATGACTCTCGAAAACAGCACGTAGACGCGGCTCAGAAGGGAAATGGGTCTGTTATCAACGTATAGGATTATTTTGGAGTAAGTAAAACAGAAACCTATATCATTTATAAAAATCGCAAACAGCAATGCACCTAATAGCGATCCCTGCGGTATACCTGAAGGGATTTGCACAGTTGCTGACGTGTAACCATCGAGTACTACTGTCTGACAACGATTCTCAATATAAGACTTAAACCACCTAAACAGATCGCCGCTGATACCTACTTCGGGTAGTTTGCTGAGAAGTATAACGTGATCTAAGCGGTCGAACGCTTTACTGTAATCAGTGTAGACTACGTCCACTTGTAAGCGCTCCGACATGATGGTAGTTAAATAGTCAGAACAGACAATAAGGTTCCAAACAGTGGATCTATTTTTTAAAAAGCCGTGTTGATAATCACTAGTGTTTGTTTGATGCCATGATATACAGACGAGTATACGATTTTCTCAAAGATTTTGGTGAATAAACAGAGCTTGGATATTGGCCTATAGTTTTCTACACGGTCATTTGGGCCTTTTTTTATGGATGGGGGTAATAAATACAGATTTCTAAGTAAGGGGTACTGTTTGCGCCCAAACGCTGGTTTCAAGATTTGACGCCGGAGGGCGCTCGGCTCGATGCGGGGAGTTCATAACCGGTTAGACGAGTGGGCGGTTGGTGGGAGTTAGTTGCTAGCGGCGGCCGGGTCGAGTCCAGTAGTAGCTCGCTGGCACCGGTGCGGTTGATCCGCGTATCTCGGTTATCGCTGCAGAAGTTTCGCGCGACCGGTGTACGGTCTAGATTGCTAGATTTAGTGCGTGTTACTTCGCTACGTAATTGGGGTTTTGTGAAAACCGCCTCGGTTTAGGTTGTCTAGGGTTTAAGTTCTTGACAAGAGGCTTGTATTGTGTTTGACTGATTAAAGTGACTTCTTTGAAAGTAATTGTGCAAATTATATAGTGATTGCGTGTAGTAGTACATTTCGCAATATTTAACTTGCTCGGGTGACGTGGAATTTTGCACGCGCGCGCCGAGTAGATATACGAGGTCTAGGATTCGAACCGCGCATTCCTTTTTTCGAGGGCGTCTCCCGGGTGATTTTTCTGGAAATCATTGTTTAATTATACCGTCGCGTTAAGAGCCTTTTGTGTGTTGACTCTGTAGTTAATTTGCGTGTCAGCTAGGTTAATTTTGAATTCTTATTGCGGCGTGGTGTTTAATATCGAACGAAGGAACTTAGTTGTGTTTGTAACGCTGAACCATGTGACTCATGAAGAGATCGCGTTAGTTCCCTATTTGTAATTTGGTGATAAATGAATCCGGGACATTGAATGTTGAACTTTGAACTACTGTCCGTTACTGTGTCGGGTATCACGTGTTCGATTCTACGATGAAGGTTGAATTGGTCGAGTTGAAGTTAGTTAAATGTACAATAAAGTTAATAGACTCAGATAGTGACAATGAAGAAAGAAACTGTCCATGGTGGACGCCTGCTGGAGTGATGCAGCATTGTGGGGCAGCATGGAAACCATCGCGCTGCCAGGTCACCTCAGCTGGGCCAGGGCACCCTCATATACACACCACTAAACACCACTTTACATGCATATACTCTACTTACGGCCTGACCGAGACTTGGGGCGGTCTTAGATTCGGATGCAGGTACATACCATTTATTTTCCTAGCCTTCTCCTCATTTTGTAGTATGATAGGTCATTTTTCCATAAGGCCATTTGGGCCCGTCCCCACGGCTGCCCGTCGAAGAGGCTACTATGGGCCCTAGCCAAGGCGACATTTGCAGGGGCAGCTGTGGGCCGTAACAGGTACTATTCCTTCCTTAAGCGAACGTCTGTATATTATTGTTAACGGTATAGTCAAGCTTTTAGCACACTTACTTATAAGAATGGCTGGTATACCATCTGGACCTGCAGATTTATTCAGGTCAATAGAATTTAAGAGCTTAAAGACTTCAGTTTCGCTAATTTGTATCGAGTTTATACCCGACACAGTCTGTGATCGCCAACTATCGGGTTCGTATCGGGTGTAATAGTTACTGCGAATTTGGTGAAAATTACCATTAAAAAATCGCTAAATATATTACAAATAATATCCCCTTGGTCTGATGATATGTGTCCATATTTCATTGTAGATGGACAAGCGTTTGACGCTTTTTTATATTTCACGAAGCACCAGAAGATCCTTGGCGATTTATTTATGCTGAGTTCTACCTTTTCTATATAATTGTTGAACATTTCGGATTCTAATTGTTTAGCGCGATTACGTAATATTAAGAGAGACTCGTAGTCTGACAAATTGCCATATTTTTTATATTTGGTGTGATATTTAAACTTTTCTTTTAATATTTTTATAAGAGGGGTTTTATACCATGGGGGGATATTTAGAAGATGATTTTACTACTTTTGTTGGTATGTAAGTGCCGCATAAGTTGTTTAATCGAGTATACAATAGTTACAATGTATCGTCCACTGTGCCCTTAAAAAGATCGTGAGACCATGTAAAATTATCAAGCTCTCGTGATATAGAGGAAAAATCAGCTAAATGGTACATAAACTTAGTCCTTGGCTGGACTGGTAAAGTGTGGTACTCGACAAAATCGGCTAAGACACTGAGAGCCACATGATGAGGGTCTTCAGGCACTAAAGGGTCGGTACATTTTGTTGCGGATAAGTGATTATTACAAAAGATTAAGTCGAGGATTCTGTTGTTAATATTGGTATGAGAGTTATATTGCTGCAGATTACACGTACTAAAGGTATCAAAAAAATCGTACTGAACGGACCCCTCAATATTTTCTGGACAAAGAGAGTATCCATCCTCTTCAAGAGTCCAAGATATATTTGGCAGATTAAAATCTCCCAAAATGACGAAAGCATTAGTTAGATTGGTTGTTACTACTTATGTCGTATAATTTTGTATAAAAATAAGCTAACTGTGCAGATAACGAGTTACTCAGATTTTGTCTGCATAAGTAAATCGTACAAATATGTAATTTATATGTCATTTACGGTTTGGAACGCCGAAGAGTTAACGATACCCATATGTCTTCGGCAGAAGAACGCCAGTCGACCCGCTCCTCCACTGTAAGCTCACGCCTAACAGCAATAAGCACACCACCTCCCAACGCTTGATTTGTAACACTATAGTTTCTATCACGTCTCCAAACAACATAACGGTCATGAAAGAGCTCGTTATTACCAAAGTCATCGTTAAGCCACGTCTCCGTCAAGCATATAACATCATAATTGTTAATACATACATTCCTCATAAAAGTTGATGCCTTTGTTCACAGACCACGTTTTGATAGTAAATTGCCACAGCCATCATTAAAATCATACAAAAACACGGAAATAGCGACGAAAATAACACACCATAACATAAAATGAAGTGTGAATACGCACCTAAAGTGTGGTGGTGAATAAATAATATTAATAAAAAGTATATGAATGTGTTTAAATACAGCAAGTAACATCGCCAATTTGTTCAAAATGTAGCAATCGTTAAAAAAATAAGATGCGTAATGTGTAATATAAATATTTACGAAGAAATAATATTGATTATTTATACAACAGTAAAATACCGCAAGAAGTAATATAATATTTTTTAAGCTAAACGCTATCTTAACTTATATCACAAATGGTGTAAGGTATAAATAAAAAAGGCACCCAGCAGCTATTAAGCCAAGCGACAACAGAACAACAACGTGTACCGTCAGTGATAAAACAAATAAATATAATAAACTTAACGTACCAGTGTTTCTCAAACTTGTTTCACTAATTACAAATAATACAGAAATAGACAAATTTATATTCAGAGAATCTTCTTTAAATCTACCTCCGTTTTTATTGCATGTGTAGGAGATGTCGCATTCTTTTTCATTAGAATTCTACAGTTTTTACAGACTTAGAGAAAAGTGTTATTTTTAAATTACCGTGTACTTTAGTTCCGGTTAACAAAAAGTCACAATGAAAAATTATCGTCATTTTGTCACGTTGATAAAGTTGGATAATACATACATACATATCTCTCCTCTATAATCACTCCTCTTTCCCGTAGGGGTAGGCAGAGACCACTTCTTTCCACTTGCTACGATCCTTACATACTTGTTTCACTTCGTCCACTTTCATTATTCCCTTCATACATGCTCTTCGGTTTAGGGTACTCTTGACCTGGCCTTATTTCAATACGTCTCTGATTTGATCTAGAAACGTCCACCTAGGTCTACCCTTCCAACACTTTCATTCACACTCGCCTTATACACCTCTTTCGTCAAACGTTCTTCATTCATTCTCTCGACATGGCCAAACCATCTCAGCATACCTTTCTCAATTTTTGTCACTACATCTTCTTTCAGACCACAACGTTTCCTTATTTCACTATTTCTTATCCTGTCACTCAGTTTAAGTCCTATCATACTTCTTAGCGCTCTCATTTCAACTGCATTTATTCTGCTTTCATGTTTCTTCTGCCATACCCAACTTTCACTTTCGTACATGAGTGTCGGAACCAACACCCCCTCATGCACAGCCAAACGAGCCTTGTTAGACACCTTCCGACTGCTCATAAAGGAGTGCAAAGCTCCATTCACGATATTTCCTGCATTCACTCTTCTTTCGATATCACTCTCACACTTTCCATCTCTCGTAAACTTTGAACCCAGATACACAAACTCCTATACCTTTTCAATTTGTTCATCTCCAATCACGATATTGCAGTCTGTCACTGCCTCATCTCTTTCAAACACAATCACTCTCGTTTTCTTTACATTCATCTTCATTCCCTTTCTAACAAAAGCTCCACTCATAGCAGTTACCATCTCCTGCAACTTTTCGGCCGAAGACGCAAGTATTACTTGGTCATCAGCATAGAGAAAACATTTGACGAGTAACTCATCCATTCTCAACCCACTTTCATTCTCTTTTAAATCTGTCAAGCAATTGCCCATGAACAGATTAAACAGCCACGGTGACGCTACACATCCCTGTCTTACACCTTTTTCGATATTAAACCATTCAGTATATGCCCCGTTTATTGTTTACACAAGCACTAGAATCCCTATAAAGAGATTGCGATGCTCGTATAAGGATACTACTCACACCGTTCACGGACAGTGCTGACCACAATTCATTCCTCACCACTCTATCATAGGCCTTTTCTAGATCCACGAACGCGCAATAGATCTTCTTGTTTTTAGCCAAACACTTTTCGGCTATGCACCGCAAGGAAAAGACCTGATCTGTACATCCCATTCCCTTTCTAAATCTCGCTTGTGCATCCCATATTTTTTCGTCTGTTTTATTCACAACCCTTTCAATCAGCACTTTCGCAAACAATTTACTGACGACGCTGAGCAGGCTTATACCGCGGTAATTTATGCAGTCCTGCCGTGACCCTTTTCCCTTATACAATGGCACGATTACGGCTTTGCACCAGTCTCCCGGTACTTGCCCATTTCGCCAGCACAAATTGAAAAGGCGGTACAGCTGACTCGCCACTATGCCCTGCCCATTCTTCAGCATCTCAACGGTAATCCTGTCATACCCTGCAGCCTTACCTAATCTCATACTTTTCAGCGCTTTCTCTATTTCATCCATGCTTATCTCACTTTCATCAACATTTATATTAGTTTCCATGAAAGGTGCCGGATGCTGTATCTGCACTTCCTCTCTTTCAAACAAACTTTCAAAATACTCTTTCCATCTCTTTAACACACTTTCTTCTCCTTCTATAATGCTCCCATCTTGACTCCTGATTTTACTCAGCTCCAAGGTAGAAGTTTTTCCTCTGGCAGTGAGCCTCCTATCGAAATCATCCTTTCGTTCTTCCTTCTTTCTAGACACAACTTCTTTCGCTGCTGATTTCAATCTTTTATACTTCGTTCTCGCTTCTTTTATCTCGTCATCCGTTGCCTTTTGAACTTTTTGGTTAGCTTTTGTTGCTAACCAATCCAACCACGCTTTCTTCTTTTCTTGCACAACCCTTTGTACATCTTTATCCATCCACACATTATAGTTATTTCTTCCCTTCATTCTTTTAGCTACCCCGCATACCTCAATAGCAACATTCACGACCCCTTTCTTAAATGTCTCCCACAAATCTTCAATCACACCTATCTCTTCTATGCCTTTAAAACTTTCTTTCAGTTTCTCTACAAACTCATCTTTATTTTCTTTTTCTTGTAGATTGTCCACTTTTACTCTGTCCAAAACACTTGTAGGTTCGGCCCTTCGGTGTCGCCACCGTTTAAAGAGGTCACGCATTCGGGCTATGACCAGAAAGTGGTCTGTGTCGAGGCCTACACCGCAGTATGCCCGAGTGTCTAGCACTTTCTTCCTCAGTCTTTCATCCACAATTACAAAATCAATCATACTTCTAGACTCACCCTCATCTCTTGTATACAAATGGATCTTTTTGTGGTCAAACATTGTGTTGGCCACGCACAGATTCCATTCCAAGCATACTTCAAGCAGGCTTCTCCCATTGTCATTCACTTTCTCGTCCCCAAACGTACCCAGAACTCCTTCATACCCATCACGCTTTACTCCAACCCACCCATTAAAGTCTCCTAACATCACGATCCGTTTATTTTCTCCGCATTTATTCAAAACCTCTCTCATGCTGTCCCAAAATTGCTCTCTCTCTCTTGTTGGGCTTTTAATAACCCACCTCCGTGCAGATCCGTCGGTGCATAGTCCCCAAGGATAAACAAGCGAGTGAGTCCGACTTTTAACCTAATCTAGAGGAGTCTTGATTAGTATGAAAGAATCACACCAACTCCCTGACAGCCTCGGCTGGTTTGGGGGACTCCCGACCAGTATGTCGTGTAGGGGCCATGAACCGTGGTGTCACATCCTTTCCTCTTGGTTTCGTTTACGCACAGAATATCTTTGCATCGTTCATCCATCATCTGACATACTTCATCTACCTTTCAATCTATTCCTCCTCTTACATTCAACGTAGCGAAGCGGCTCTCCGTGGGCCGCTTTTCGCCCCCGCGAGAAATGAGACGTGATGGGTGGCGAACCACATCGCCGCCATTTTGGTTACTTAAATTATTTTTAATATTGTCCATTGCGTTCCCACGAATAGCGAGGGAAAGGTATGTCCCCCCCAGCAGAGCCCCTCATGCCAGGGTATGGCTAGCCTAATTCTGGGGTCGCCCGGTCCCAGGGCAGTGTGGCACGCTAACGACTAGGCTTGCCCCTAGCCATGCATCCATCCACGCGGTAGACATTAGATTGGCAGAGAGGGTAGGAATAGGGAAAGGGAAGGGTAGGTGGTTTAAAACGGAAGATCGGTAAGTTAGAGTGAGAAATAGGAAATGTAGGATATTACTGACCAGGAGGGCAAGGGATAGGACAGTAATAGCTAGGGAAGCCGGGGTCGCATACCCGTATACCATACCACAATTACCGGACAGGTAAATTGCGATGAGTATCCCATGACTTTAAACAAAACTTTAAAAAAAAAGTTGGACAACTACTTGGAATATAAGAACGACTTATATATATATATGCATTTTAGATTTAGTATCAGGTTTTATTGCAGTAGTCAATTTTTTATTACCTTCCTTACCTAAGCTACGTGGCTATCTTATAAGTACCTTTTTAATAACCATTTCTGAAATATAAGAATTTCACCTAACCTAAGCTATCAGTCAGTGTACCGTAACAAGGTAAATATAAGTTAGATGAATAACTAATTTTATTTTTAGAAAATTGTATTGATGTCCAACGTCATATTATGCAAAAATGCAGATACGAGTACAAAAATAAACATAAATCAAAATATTTATCTTTGTACTGACTGATTTAGGCACCATTAAACAAATACAGCAATTATTGTTAATACAATATTTTCCTACAAACGTTTGTGTGTATTTTATTTAATTCTGACCTAGAGATTTAGACTGAATAGATGGTTCTCATACCTAGCCTACATGTTTGGAAACTAATGTTTCCAAACATGTTTTACAAATCATTTACAAAAAATTGATAAACATATATATATATATATATATACAACACGTAACATAATTAACGCACATCCTGAAAGGAATTTGTTCAGAATCGTTTACTGAATCGATTTCTATTATTTTTAATATAGGTAATTTTATATGCCAAAAATAATTAAAACTACGTAAATTACAGTCACACTAAACCTGTACAGTCAAAACAAACTGGAATGGACCGTAACTCAAGGCAATAGGACTTTTAAAAGTGCAGTTTTATTTGTATTAATACAAATTCCGTCATTCAATAAAAAAATAAAGAAAATTGTTACATTATTTCAAGCATGTTAAAGTATTTACAAATACAGAGTTTGGAGTGCCTTGGGTCGGTCACGGCGGCCCTGTCCATTTACCTTCCAGATCAGCTGATTTGACCCTCTTGCCTTTTTTGTGGGGACGTATTAAATCATTAGTTTATTTTAGTGAGACAATAAGTACCGAGGACCTAAAAATAGGATAGTGAATGCTTTTGGAATAGTGAAAAATAACACTGAATTGCTTTCGAAATTAAAATATAATTTAAGGAAACAGTCATTAAAATTTATTGAACAAAGTGGTGGATATTTTGAAAGTGTATTAAAATACAACGTTGTATGAGAGTTTAGGCTATCAGTAAATTAAATATTTGGTTCTTAAAATTATTGTTTTTTTTTATAGGATCGGGTGACAAACGAGCACACAGTCCACCTGATTGCTGTGGTTGCTGTGGCCCATAGACATCTACATTTATCCTCGTTTGCGAATCAAAATGCAGATGCGTTGTCACCCGTGAGAAATAAGATGGAACGCCTCATTTCCAGTAAAAACGGTCTCCGGTTCTCTACACTCACCATACGAAACACAGCAGTGTCAAGCTGCTATTTTACGCTGGTACTCTGTGAGAGCGTGGTCCTTCCCCAGTCGAGCCGACCCATTCGTACTACAACTATACTACTAATATAGGTATAGCAACGTTTATTTAAAAAAAGAAAAAAAAAGCAAGGCTCTACCACGTATTAAATACCACGTAATCTTGATTCACATCTTTTAAACACGCCGTCTTTAAATTATGTTGTCGTATCGCCTCTTATTTTTAGCAGTTTATTATTATTTACAATTACAATTAAAATGTTATGCAAATTCATAACTTTTTGTAATGAATATTGTCTATTGACATTGTATCATAATCAATAAACAAAATTATTCAGAGTCGAAAGTCCAAAGCCTGAAAAGTGTGATGGAAAGATGCAATCAAATGTTTACTAGACTTAAATAAACAACTCGATGCTCGGAGTTCTGACATCTGTTAATGTTCATAGGTAGGTATTTCTTTAACGTAACCAATCGTATATTGTCGGCTGTTTTCGCAACTACCTACCTACAGTTGTGTCAAACGGCGGCGGCATTAACTCTTCTCAGACGCGAGCGAATACCTACTAGGCTAGCAAGACCCTCATATGACCTATACCTAGCGTTCGTGGATTTGTACTGTGACCACAACATTCTTCCGGTATTAATTTAATAAATAATAAATACATAAACATGTTTAACTAAGAAGTCAGTGTATATATTATGATTATATGTGATGATGATATCGTATCGATATTTAAGTTTTTTTTAGTTTAAAAAAAAGTTTATCCACACTAGGATTTTCTCCTGTGTCGTGGAGGCAGTTTACAAACACAAATTGCACGAGGACAAACATACCGACCCGGAACAATTATTTGTAGGCCATACAAATACTTGTTCCGTGTGGGATACGAACCCGCTGCCCCCAGCGCAACAACTAACGGATTTTTAACCAGCATCGATATATCCATCCATCCATTCATTTATTATAGCCTATTAAAATCTACTGCTGAACATAGGCCTCCCCCATAGATTGCCTCATAGGAGATTTTTGGTATCGTTGCCACGCTTGGCAGGTGGATTGACAATCGCCTTTTTTAATTATTTTGAATTGTTATCAGGAAGATGTTGCTTCGCATCACCTGTTTTGAGTAATGTAGTGGCGGTTTAAGACTATTCACTACCCCATTTCATCCCGTGGGTGTCGTAAGAAGCGACAGAGAGAAGTCGAATCAGGTCTGCCAGTATCCACTTGATTTCTGTGAATAGTGCCGCTTTCACATAATCGTCGATAGGTCCTAAGACAGAACCGTGGGGAAGCCGGCGATCATGAAATATTTGATATTCTCTTCGAGCTCCAGCACATTGCCGTCAGCAAAACCATAACAGTACATGATGTCGGCATATTCTTTATTAGAATATGACGCCATTTTAACTTCGACGCACAAAAACAGTAACAATGAACAGTCGGTAACAGATAATGGTAACAGCAATAATAGCATTAACGATAACGACTGAAAACAATAACAAATGAATTAACGCGATGAGAGTTTATTAGAAGCAAGTTTAAACTCGTGCTTGCGCAGTGATCGTAGAAACTAACCATTTCGGTTTATACAAAGGTACTCTGTGAAACTAACTAACGAGCGTCGCTACGACTCAATTTAACTTTACGAAAAACTACGATATGAATATAGCTGTTGTAGACGGAGTGAAGTCAGCTGAATTCAAATATATTTCATGTTTTCATGACTGGAGTAGTTAGTAAACAAAACCTCAATTCACCACAACTATTTACGTAGCCTAAAATAATTAAGTTAATATAACCAAAGAACCGCTGTGTGCATAGAATTATTGCGGTGTTATTATTCTAAGCATTTACACTGAAAAATGCCAAACTACTATCATAGGTACACAGCTTGTTATTAATAAAAAAAAGTTTAACTATAACTATTGTTACATAATTTCTATTATGAATCGTTATAAGTAATAATTGTATAATTTATCTTTTTTGTTTTATATTATTATTTTTTAATTATCAAATATAAAATAGATTAAAAGTCATTGTATTGTCATAATAATTATCATAGATAATTTTCTCAGTTTATTTCTAATTTAGAATTTGAGATACAATACATATTTACATAGAATATTATATAAGTAATTTCATCTTCTAAACATTTCTAATTAATTCACTCATCAGTAATATTTATAACAGTGTTTTACTTATTTTCATATTAAAAAAGTATTTGGATTGTATAATTCTTACACATTCTAACTGTTGTACTAAGTTCAGTTTAAATAGGTAGTAGGGATAGGCTACTACTATTGTGCGATATTATAAAAACATAAAAACTATTGCAATAATTATTAAATGCAATTCGTTTTGTGAACACTAGTAAAGCAAACAAGTAATCAAGTGTGTTATTACCATTGAGTTATACAAGACTAGAGGAGCAAACCACATTACCGCGCGTCGAAAAATGTTAAGCCACTATCTAACCGCGAGGACATAGCTTTGAAACCACTAAACCTTTTTAAGTAAACATATATCTGTCTCACTTACACAAGTCGCGAAAACAATACCGTCGCTAAGATTAGATAAAGATAGACACACAAACATGCAGTGACGGGTTGGTATTGCCTACTATATGAAATTTTACCCAAAAATAAGCAATAAAAAGGAGTTTTTTTAAGCTGCAGTTATTTGTTTTTATTTTAAATATGTATCTTTGCTTATCCGATGAATAGAAGTATAACTAATGAAATGAAAGATATTTTTTTTTCGAAGTATCTTTTATTGTACTCATAAATCAAACAAAAAAATAAATCAAGTAAAAATATTGATTTTAAGTTTCTTATCAAGAAGATCTGAGTTTGAAATATGCATCAACTGTGAAAGCATCGGCGAGTCTTTGTCTCCTAAATTTGGTCTCATGACAAGAATTAAGACATTAAGATAATACTAAATGGTGTTAATCTGTCGTACTAATCCGCTTAAATAAACACGACCGCCATCGCTTTTTCGTCCTAGTTTGTCTTGATCCCGGAAGTGCTTAGAACTAATGAGGGTAGATTTCGAACATACCGCGAAATTCAGGCAACTTTAGACATTGGCATGAGTCAAATACAAATAATCTTACATGAACAATTAGGTGTAAAAAAGTTGTTTTCCCGATGGATACCGCATTCGCTCTGTGAAGAGCAAAAAGCGGCTCGCGTTACTTGGTGCGTCAGAACTCTCGAAAGATTCCACGCAGGATCCTCAAATGCTGTATACAACATCGTATCAGGTGACGAATCCTGGATATACGCGTACGAAACCGAAAAAAAAAACCAGTCACGAGTTTGGGTGTTCGAAAATGAGTTAAAGGCAACAAAAATTGTTCGTTCACGGAGTGTTGAAAAAAAATGGTGGCCACGTTTGTCTCCAAAACCGGCCATGTTACGACTATTCCTCTTGAGGGGCAAAGAACGGTTAATGCAGAATGGTATGCTAGCATTTGTTTGCCACAGGTCGTTTCTGAACTTCGTAAAGAGAACTGCAACCGCCGCATCATCCTTCATCACGACAATGCGAGTTCTCACGCCGCACACAGAACAAAAGAGTTTTTAAAGCAAGAAAACATAGAATTATTAGACCATCCGCCGTACAGCCCCGACCTAAGCCCTAATGATTTTTATACTTTCCCTAAAATAAAGAATAAATTGCGTGGACAGAGATTTTCATCACATGAAAAAGCTGTGGACGCCTACAAAACGGCCATTTTGGAGACCCCAACTTCCGAACGGTATGGTTGCTTCAATGATTGGTTCCATCGTATGGAAAAATGTGTCAAATTTCGCGGACAATACTTCGAAAAGCAATAAATACATTTTTAAATAGTAATGTTGTGTCACTTCCTTGATTCCCGAAATTTTCAGTGCCGCCCTCGTATGATAAAACCGCGCATGCGCGGTAAGATTGTTTACGGCGCATGCGCAACGACATAGAGTAGTGCACAGTTTTTGTTCCGTTTCGAAATTACGAATAGTTGGCCACACACATACGGAATTCCGTTTTGCCCGCAAAATATCGAACGGAAAACTACCGTACGTGTGTGGGGGTCATAGATTTTATTTGGACTTGCTGCGTTCGGGATTCCGAATCGGAATATCGAAACGGAATTTCGTATGTATGTAGCCGGCCCATATACTCTTTGGGCCGGCCTTAGGCGCTTGACAGGTTAATCATGAGATCTACTAACTTGCATTTTACGAATTTTTGTATAAAATCTAAACATAAGTGGCTTTATAAATAATAATTAGCATAGGTAACTAGCACAAACTAATAATAAGCGCTAGGGTAATTAGTAACTACATATAATTTTGTAAATATTGTAAAGACCTTTGATCTGTGATCAGTGATAATTTCATCTGTAATTAAATGTGGTCTTAGCTTAGATTACATATTTGCTAATACGTGTTAAATTAAATTATTTCTTATAAATTATGGCAAAGTCTATAGTGACTGACTTAATTCAAATTTTTAAAAGCAGTATTAATGCAGTGGTGCCAGGAAATTTGGTAAAGAATTGTCTTAAATACTGCTCATCTACACATCGGCTGCAACTTTGTGGTGAAAAGTATGATTTAATTAATAAAAATGTTTACATAGTTGGAACTGGAAAAGCTGCTCGGAATATGGCTTATGAAGTAGAAAAAGTATTAGGCTCTAAAATCAAAGAAGGGATAATAAGTATTCCCAAAGGAAACTATGATCATACTACAATAAATACAAATATGTTTTATTATGAAGGTGCCAAAAATAATTTGCCAGATAAGGATGCAATGAATACAGCTGAAAAAGTAGAACATCTCGTCTCAAACTTAGGTAAAGATGACTTTCTTTTAGTTTTGATATCTGGAGGTGGTTCAGCATTATTACCATTACCGAGGCATCCAATAAGTCTTGATGAAAAAACAATGTTAATAAAGAAACTGGCACACTCGGGGGCAGATATCAAGGAATTAAATACTGTGAGGAAAAGAATATCTGGACTGAAAGGCGGTCAATTGGCTATAAAAGGCAAAAATGCACAAATTGTAGCTTTAATTCTGTCTGATATAATTGGAGATCCCTTAGACTTAATTGCAAGTGGTCCTACAGTAAAAAATGAAGATAACCCTTTACAAGCGGTAGACATTATTAAAAAGTATAACTTATATGAAAATCTTCCACATTCAATAGTTACTGTTTTAAATGAAATTAATAGTGTTGAAACATTTCCAAAGGACACAGTTCAAAATTTTATAATAGGTTCTAATAAACTTAGTACTGAGGCAGCATATTATAAAGCAATGGAATTGAATTATATGCCAATTGAGCTTTCAAATATTGTAAATGGTAATGTTAAATTGATAGCACAAAATTATGTTCAGTTAACCACATCATTTTGCAACTTTTTAAATGGAAAAATTAACAAATTAACATTGAAAGATATTGTGAATAAATTAGACATACCAGGACTTAGTCCTAATTTTGTGGATTCCATTGATGATTCTACTTGTTTTAAAGAAAAAGGTTATTGTTTGATATTTGGAGGAGAAATTAATGTTGAAGTGAAAGGGACAGGTAAAGGTGGAAGAAATCAGCAGCTAGCTTTAGAATTTTCTAATTGTATACATGACATAAAAGATGAAATAAATAATTTTGATGTTTATTTTCTAAGTGCTGGTACTGATGGTATTGATGGGCCAACTGAAGCTGCTGGTGCAATTGGGTATAGTGACTTGATTTCAGACTCCAAAAAGGAATGTCTAGATGTAAATTTATATCTTAACAATAATGATTCATATAACTTCTACAGGAAATTCAAGGATGGTTCTTTCCACATAATTACTGGACATACAAACACAAATGTAATGGATATACATTTAATTATAATAAAAAAATGTAAATAGTTCATAATAACATACTTATTAATATTTTTTGACAATAATTATTTTTTTTAAATTTAGGTACTATAAAGATGGTTTAAGAAATAAGGAGAGTTTATTTGTTTCTTCTTTGTCCTTTTTTAACTGTGCTGAAGCTAATACAGCTTTCTTACATAGTCCTGCAAATTTATCTTTTCGCTTTTTGTTGTTTTTTATAACTTTTGGTTCAGTTCTGATAGTATTGGGTAGATTATTGTGCTTATTACTTAGTGAAAATACTTCTTTTGATTTACTATATATATTTAATTGCATATTGTTTATCTGGCCTGTTTGATGCAATTTTGTTACCACGGGTGTATTTTTCAAAGGTTTACATTGCGTTGCCAATGAAGGTGTTTCCTGTTTTATCACTTTTTTCTCTTTCTTAAGTTTTAAGACTGGTGCCTCACTACAGTGTTTACAGAATGTGCAGATATGTTCCTATAAAATAATTCAGATTTTTTTAGCTATGTATGAACTAACACTAATTTACAAATTTAAAAATCATTAAGTTACAAATTTTGACTTACAAGTTTATTACTCTGTGATAAATTCATACAATCTTTTTTCTGCTTAATCCGTCTCTTTCGTCTTTTGCTGAGTTTAAGGGGTCTAACCTAAAAATAAACAATTATAAACATTTTGGTTTTAAAAAGTAAAATGGGTTTTAAATATGTTATACTTTTATTTCTGTATGTTTGTTCCACTCTAGGCAGCAGTATGAGCATCTGCTTTTATTAGAAAATTGTTGTTGTGGCAACCCATATCCTCTTGTAATTTCCTTGCATCGCATCCTAAAAAGAAAAAAATTTAAACAAAAACTCATAATCAAAATATACTTATGGTGATGCTAAACTGATAATCCAGTAATACTCTTACAAATAATAACTTCTTAAGATTTGTGTATGAACATTATTAGCTGCAACTGGCGCTAAAACTGTAGAAGCCTTGAATAAGAACCCTATTTGCTTTTCGGTCATGTTGTCTTGAATTCTTAATTACAAATATAGCTAGGAGCTAGAAAATTCCATAAAGTTCCGAGTATAATTCATAATCACTAGGTATATAAAAAGTACTCTGTGATCTAATCAGTGCTAATCAGTTATAAGTTTCGATTTCGTTCGTGGTTATGTCAAATGTCTTTTTTTTTTTTGGAGTTTATGGCCTGGTACTGGTATCTAGACCTTTAGGCCAATATGTCAAAAGTCATTTTTTTTTGGAGTTTATGGCCTGGTATCTAGACCTTTAGGCCAAGTCTTAAGTATTTTTATTCGGTTTATTGTAATTTCCCCACTCCTTCATAGTATACTGCTTCACAATATGTTGATGCGTCACATTGTGCAGTTCTTGGGAGATTTTGGCGGCAACTTGATCCAGCAGACAGCTGATAGTTGGCGATGGTATCTAAAGGTGCCTATGCAAACAAACAGCTTATCTTGAGAATCCATCACCATCAGAGCACTTGTTTCACTGTTTCCACTAATAGTTCACATGCGTAGACACTTAATACACAAAATCGCAACACTTTTACATATCAAAGTCCACTTCAAACCATTATTTAAACAATAATACAGGAGCAGCAAACCGCCGCCGGTCAATTTCCCGCCAAAACCCTGTCCAAAACCTGTCAAAAGTCATTGTCACACCAATGTGACCAATTTTTTCTCTGCGATTTTACTAAATTTATCGCCAAATCCTATTAAAATGTACTAAGCATATTTTAAAAAATCAACTAAGTTCCTACCAGACAGCATATCTTTCACATAAATAAAAAGTTAGACTATGCAAACAAAATTGGTTTATTTGTTAAAAATTACGATTTGGATTAATACTTATATGTCGGAGCGTCTATAAAATACCGGTTGGATAGAGGGGGAATTGTGGGTATATCGAGAAATCCCAACTTGTTTGTGCAGTATAAAGTTCACTGTAGGCGCCGTGCGCGAGAGATTCTACTCAAGTCATTCTACTAGTGCTAGAATAGTGTTTTTTTTTTTATAGGATAGGGTGACAAACGAGCACACAGTCCACCTGATGGTAAGTGGTTGCTGTGGCCCATAGACATCTACATCTATCTTCGATTACGAATCAAAATGCAGATGCGCTGTCACCAGTGAGGGCAAAGATGGAAAGCCTCGTTTCCAGTAAAAAGGGTCTCCGGTTCTCTACACTCACCATACGAAACACAGCAGCGTTAAGCAGCTATTTTATGCTGGTATTCTGTGAGAGCGTGGTCCTTCCATGGTCGAGCCGACCCATTCGTGCTACAATCATAATATAGCTGCAGCATGGCTCTACCACGTATAAATGTCGTGGTTCTGTTCGCTGTTGTTATTCTCTTAGTGCAGGCAAGGAGGATTGGTGTTACACTGAGGTAAGTAGTGTTGCTGTTGGTTTGCATACTTTGGTGTTATCATGTAATTACGTACATCACCATACACTGGTGTGTGATCGCGGCGGGGACGAGTTACGGTGTAGTCGAACTGTAATTTCACTATGCTGTTTCACTCACTTTGAATGTATAATACGTTACGTTGTCTTATTACTGATAATGATTAATTGCGTAAGCAAGAGAGCAAGTTGAACATCCGCTCTCACACTTTTATTATTTTTTATAATCAACGCTATCCTAATGTATCTCCGAGATCAGAAGTATCTTCTAGGAAGTAGGATCTTCTGCTGAATGTCCGACATCAGAAATGAATAAAGTCCCTTTGGTCACCCGTGTTTAGTCTTCGAATAGTGTGATAGTTATTACCTTTGTGAAAGACTTCGCGTTGATGACTTTGATTTTATTAAATGTCGAAATAAAATTTGCTGTCCTATTTACGACATTGACGTACCATTAAGGTGTAGAGTAAAAGTTTAAAGTGAAATGTTTTAAGCCAAAAGTTAAATCCTTTTGTTAAATTTATATTCAAGTAGTATTAAGGTACCCGCAAGCACATTTATTATTCCTTAACGTACCTAAATATGTTAACAAATGTCGAAAGAAACGTTGGAGGTATTTTAAAATGAGTTATAGTTTTGCATTTAGTGGAATTTTAAACTGTTCGAGTTATGTTATAATTTGATAGTTTATGCGAAGTATTATTTACATGTGGAACATTTTAAAGTTCAAAATGTTTAAACGATATACTGAAAAAAAAAATGTGTTTAACTATAACGTGCTATGAATTAAAAACGCTAAGTAGTATTTTATATTCTAATGTGTCGACAAGTGTTAAATTTAGTCAGAGTGTTATGTGGTCGACAAAATTGGGATTTAGGTCGGCCACATACATACGGAATTCCGTTTCATGATTCCGTTTCGGAATCCCGAATCGGGATTTCGTGAATACATCACACACATACGTTTCTTTTCGTTCGGAATAACTAAAAGATTTTGTAATTGCGATTCCATTGTGTGCATCCCCTTATCACCCTAAGCTTGCAATATAGTCAATATTATTGTTGCGCGCCACTATTAATGTCGTGTACATGGCAACACTAGTTACACTAGCGCCCTCTAGTTTCGAGTAGCAGAACTAGGATAGTCAAGATCCTTCCAGAATATTTCGGGACCGATATTATGTACTCGAACATTCTAGATGTCGCTACAGTAGAAGGTTCTGGAAACTATCTGAGGCCCTATATAAAGCCAGTATAGACCACGACCGAGGCAGTATTGAATTGGCGATACAAGAGAATACTTAGAAGCGAAATAACTGCGAACTAAAGTGATTGTGTTTTTTTTATTGTAGGGGACAATCACGATAAAGTATTATTTGCTGACGATACCTCTTTAATTTTCAAACTCAAACGACAGTTAATTAATGATGACGATGTAAATAATGCTCTATCGAAATTGGTACATTGGTTTAATGCCAACAATATGCTCTTGAACGGCAATAAGACAAAGTGTATTAAATTTACAATACCTAATCTAAAACATTCGAATACCAATGTGCTGTTAAATGGGGAGGAGTTGAGTCTTGTGGATACCACTGTTTTTCCTGGTATTACTATTGACATAAGGATGTGCATACTTTAAATACTAGGAACAAACATAAGCTTGTAATGCCAGTTACTAGACTCCACAGAATCAGTAATTCATTTATGGGGCAATGTATACGCTTTTACAACAAAATCCCAGAACATATTCAAAGGTTGTTAATAAACAAGTTTAAAACTTTTATTAAAGAAAAACTGTACAAAAAGGGTTATTATAATATCAAGAAATACATGAATGAAAATAACCCCTGGGAATATGGTTGTTCACGCACCTAGTTGCCCAAACTAAGGTCTACCAGACAGGGGCCCATCCAGCTGTTAGGTTCGACGAACAACTAAGTGTGGGGCTCAAAATGGTTTATGGAAAATGTTCTATCCTACTATACTTTAAGGGGAAGGCTAGTCGAATAGAGAGTTCTTACCTGTATCTGAGGCGACGACTGTCTCAAGGTTCGGTCAGGTCGGAGGTGTGTATGTGTTGCGTGTAGTGGTGTTTTTAGTGGTGTGGATTGTGATTGACCTGACGGGACCATTGAAGTCGGCAGCAGCCCGGACTTCGGCACCACTCCAAATTGTGGTAATCTCCAGCGGCGTCACCCACGGTCAATTTCTTTCTTCTTCGCTAGTTCAGTCTATTAACTTTATCGTACAATTAACTAACTTCAAGACGCAACTAAATCCCGTTACTTATAAAACGTAACACGCGGCACAACTTGTAGGTCAAAGTTCACCTTCGCTCACTCCGCAACAAATTGTTTCGAAATCAATCGCGACCTTTAAGGCGTTTAACGCAACTGTACAATTAAACACTAACTTCTCAATAATTAGACAACCTAGAAGCTAATGTTCTAGACTACACGATTAGTCTTCGCGGCACAAATTCGTTAAAAAAATTCGTTGTCACGCAGCTCGAATCAAATCACGGTAAGCAATCAACCGGCAGTTCCTAACAATGAATGTCTCGACACGTCTCGTTCAACCCGACTTTGAAAGGAATGCGAGCACGCGCGGAGGGGCGGAGGTGACCTTGCTACGGCGCTATGCGCTCCGAGCGCGCGTTATGAATTCAATTTTCAACCGGTTAATATTTTGCCTAAACAAACCCCCGCCCCGTACATAAGGACTTATGTCCGTGAGTAGATTGGCAAACGGGATAGGGTCGTGACGGCCCGTTGCAAGACCGAATCTCCAACTAAAACCTCGGCCACCCTAGGCACCCCATCCGATCCATATGACAACCTAACAATGCGCGCACGGCGCCAATACAAAGGCAAGGCGTTAGGTTCTTTAACTAACACGAGGTCTCCAACCCGAGCAGGATCCGTCTTGTCAGAACACTTAATGCGCCGCTGCAAAAGATGTAGGTACTCCAGAGAACATCCGTGCCAAAAACTCTGAGTCATCTGTTGCAGCAGGTCAAATCTTCCCTGAAGGGGTACTCGGGTAGGGCGTTAATCGGCTGGCCAATCAGGAAGTGTCCCGGGGTTAGAACCTCCAAATCATTCGGATCGGGCGACAGGGGACAGAGGGACCGAGAGTTGAGTACAGCCTCAATTTTACAAAATACAGTGGCAAGCTCCTCAAATGTCAAAATAGTTTCGCCAATAACGCGACGGAGATGCGTTTTTGCAACCTTAACCACCACCTCAAATATACCGCCCTAGTGTGAGCAAGCCGGAGGATCGAATTTCCACTGGATGTCGCAATACCACACACATACCCGAAGACCGCGACGCGATAGGAAGCGGCCCAGCGTGGCCACAAAGGCTTCAGTGCTGAGGACACTTACCAGTTCTAAGTTAACGGCCTTAGTGGAGAGGCACACGAAAACGCACAGGTAGGCCTTATGTGAACGCGCGTTATGAAGGTTGGAGGACTTGACGAAGAAGGGGCCAGCAAAGTCGGTTCCGACTCCAGCAAATGGTTGGATGGCCCTGACGCGGTCGGGTAGTAAGTCACCCATCATAGGCTGCGCTACAGTGGCCTTCAGTTTATAACATGGTGTGCACATAAAGATGACGCTCCGAATGGTGCGTCGGCCAGCCAAAATCCAAAACTCCCGCTGCAGAATAGCCGAAAGACCGTTACACCCAGCGTGGGCGTTCTTAATATGATGGTGGGTTATCAGCAACCGGACAAAGGTGCCGTCCTTGGGGAGCAGTAACGGGTGTCGAGACCCGTAAGGCAGTTGGGAATTTCTCAAACGTTCGCCAACGCGCAACATCCCAGCGTCGTCCAGGAAGAGGTTCAGACGGGCCAGAGCGCCCTTGACAACGGAGCCCCGCTTCAAGTTTTCAATCACGGGCTCAAAATGCTCCGCTTGGACCATACGGGTCCAATGCATCAAAGCTCACGACGCTCGCTAGAGGACAAAACGAAATCAGAGATTCGGTTGGACGGGTCTCTCGAATTGCGGACAAATCGGCGCAACCAAGCAGTCACTCCTAAGAGCTTATCGAGAGAGCTGTACCGTTCCAGAAGAGAGAGTGGGCTTATCCTTGCCCACTCCTACTCGGGCTCATAGGCCAGGCAATTCAATTGGTTCGGAGTAATTACTCTGGGGCCAGAATGACTGAGACTCAGATAACCAACCGGGACTCCACCACAGCGGGTGGTTAACCAAGGAGGGGGCCTCAAGGCTGCGAGAAGCGCAGTCTGCGGGGTTCACCTCCCCTGGGACATGTCTCCAGTTTAGAGAAGTCTCAGAACTCTGGATTTGAGACACGCGGTTCGCCACAAAGACCTCAAGATTGTGAGGTGCAGCTCTGAGCCAACAAAGTACTATCTCACTGTCCGACCACGCGTAGACGTCCGTAATGTCAGTTACAGACTTCAAAGACGAGTGAACGTAGTTGAGGAGTCGCGTGAGAAGAGAGGCTCCGGACAGTTCTAATTTAGGGATAGTTAAGCGGGACCTAATGGGAGCAACCTTGCTTTTAGCAAGTACGAGATGGACTGCAGTATGACCAGAGGAGGAAGCACCTTGGCATGGAGACCCGGTTGATGTCCGGAAGGGAGGAGACAATGTAAAGCCATTCTCGCAAGAGGGCTCCGCTAATAGGCTCGTCCCAACCCAACCCGGATATCCAGAGCTTTTGAAGAAAGCACTTAGCCAAAATGGTGACCGGGGTGATCCATCCATTAGGGTCCAAGGTGCGGGCTACTGTAGACAGCACGGAGCGCTTGGTCCATGCTTTGGAGGGGGGGGGGATCGAGTTTTACTCGATACGTGAAGGTGTTCTGAACAGGCTGATATTGAATTCCCAGCACAATCAACAGATTAGGATTTTCAGGGTGCTCGAATAGATGAGGGTCTTGTTGGTCCTCTCCTAGGAGGTCCTTCAAAATATGAGGGGAGTTCAACAACCATTTGCGCAACTCATAACCTCCGGACTTCAGGATGGCAATTAATTCGTCTCGCAAGACAAGAGCCTACTCGACGGTGAAGGCGCCCGTACAAATGTCGTCCATGTAGACAGAAGTCTCCAAAATAGAAGCTCCCCGAGCGTATCTTAGACGCTCTCTCTCAGCGAGTTCAAGGTTCGCATGGCGATATATGGGCTGGACCGGAGTCCATAGGTGGTGGTGTTCAACTCAAGCACCTGTATCGGATCGCTGGGCTTCTCGCACCACAACATCAGCTGATATCGACGGTCATCACGATGAATCACTGATTGTCGAAACATCATCCGAATGTCGGCTACAAAAACCACTTGGTATCGACGGAATTGGGTCAAAATGTCGGATATGTCCTTGATTAGTTTAGGACCAGAGTGAAGACACACAGGGACACACCATTTGACGTGGGGGCGGAGCCGTCAAAAACTACCCGAATCTTACTCTCAGGGGTCCTCAAGACCGCATGGTGAGGGAGGAAGTAGTGCTCCTGTAAACGCCATTCGAAGTTGGACGGTGACATGTGACCCAGCTCTTGATACTCACGCATGAACTTGACATATTTGTCGTGAAAGGCTGGGTCGCGCCGCATGCGCTCCATGAAAAGCAACCTCTTCTCGGCCAGTGCACGAGATTGACCCAAAGGAGGACGTGAGTGCAGAAAGGGTAAGCGAGTAACGAAACGACCGTCGACACGACAGCTGGTATTTTTCTGGTAGAACAACTCGCACTCACGGTCCAGAGGGTTGACTCGAGCCGCATGTGGTGGTTCCTCAATTTCCCAGAACCGCTGGACGACGTCCGAAAGGGACACGCCCACAACAGAGAGCGGGTCGGTCGTCGGAGGGGGAGGAGACCACATAACCGGTCCAAAGAAACTGTGCCCAAATACAGTGGACACGGCCGACAAGCCATCGGGCTGCAGGGCTCGTATCTCACCTAACAAGATGAACCCCAGCGCGTCGGCCCCAAGCAACAAATCTATAGGCCCAGGTTGGGACCATTGAGGGTCTGCCTGTCTCAAACCCGACGCACAACGAACCGCGCTGTCATTTATACGGACGTTAGGGAGAAAACCTACAATGTTATCGAGGACATTTACCTTGACTAAAATGTGAAGGTGTTCGCTGGCGGGGCTGAACACCAACTCTGCTTGTCCCCTAGGAGCATGAGGCTCGGCACCTCCGATACCTACCATCGGACGTGATTCAGAGCTCCAAGGGAGCCCCAGTCTTCCCACCAACCAAGTGGAGGCCACACTACATTGTGAACCCGAATCCAACAGAGCGCGAACCGTTAAGCGGTCGCCGCTCGGGTTGTACACCTTCACTGAGGCCGTCGGCAATAGAACAGTTTGACAGGTGGACTGCTGACGGCTCAAAGGCTCAGAGTAGGCGGCCGTGGTGGGAGCTAGGGCGGCAGCCTCCTATCTGGAGCTGCCTCTATCGGACCGGCACCCAAGCCGGGGGCCCCGAGAGCGGCACTCCAACGGCATCTCGATGACCCGCGGCTGGAATTCCCCGAACGGGCCGACCTCGGGAAATTCGGGGAGCCTCGGCCCCGAGGCCCGGGACAGATACGAGTTCTCAGGAACCCGGTAATACCGGCACCGTCCAAAGGGGGGAGGGCGGCGTTCCAGTCGCGGCCACTCAGCCAAAGGGGGTGAGAACGGTCTAGCTGACCGCTGAGTGGCCGCGAAGCCCCTCTCAACACGCTGAGGGGGGGCGACGACCCCTTCGCCCCTGGGGGAACGACTCCCCGACCGGTCGGGGGAGGGACCCCCCACAGGCACAAAATGACATGGTGGTTGCCCTGGCAGTGCGTGCAGGGCCGCTGGTGCGGGCAGTCTCGTTGTAGATGCCTCTCCAGGCACGAGTAGCACCAGCAGCGCTCCCTGGCGATGGTTTGCCTCGCCGGGGCTGGCTTGCACAACAACTTAGGGCACGACGTCGCCCGGTGATCGGATGCTCGACAATAGGAGCAGGGGGCGCCTCCCTGGCCGCTAGGCCACTATAGGTGGGTAGGGGGTGGCGCCCTCCCGCGGGAGCTCCGCTCGGCCTCAGCGGGTTGGCGACGCTTTGGCCGTCGAATTTCGCCTCTCCCTGGGCACCGCTCGGGTGACAACCTAGGGTTCCTCGGCGGCGCCTGCCGCATTCTCCATTTGTCTGCACTGCTCCTCCAAGAATCGCAGTAGGTCCCTGAAGGGAGGAATATAGGAGGCACCGTCCCCGCCGTACCGCTCCTCGAAGTGGAGCCGAAGGTCGAGAGGCAGGTGAGACAGCACAATGTAGAGCAATAAAAAGGACCATTCGTCCACCAGTAAATCCAGCCGCCTCAACGAGTTGCAAGCCACCACGACTGGATTTACGATGTCCGTACGTAGTCTGGTCCGATCCTCAAGCAGCGGGAGGCTTAGCAACTTCCGAACGTAGTCGTCCGCAATCCGGCGGACGTTGGCGTACCTTCCGGCGAGGAGGTCCCGAGCATTCTGGTAGGCGTCGTCCGACAATTTCAGGTGTCCGACGACGTCTAGGGCCTCCCCCTCCAATTAGGCTAGGAGGTACCCCATTTTCTGGCTGGGTGTCAGGTCCCTCCGGGCGTCCACCAGGCTGTCAAACAGACCGACGAACGTCAGCCATTCGGAGAGGACCCCGGAGAACCTTGGCAGGTCCAGAGTCGGGAGTCGTCCTAACAGCTCCGGCTGAGTAGGCTCCTTCCGAGGAGACTCGGACAGGCCCCTCAGTCTAGCTTTACGCGCTTCCTCTGCATCCTTGGCCCCGCCTCGATCAAATCGTCCGTGAGCGCAAAAAATTTCTCGTAGTCCGCGAGGCAGGAGTCTAGGACTTCCTGTTCCGCATCCGAGGCCAAAAGCTCTGTGCAAGCCTCCTCCACTACAGCCCTTCGGGCATCGACCTGCTCGAGCCGCTTCCCTAAACTATGAACCTGGTCAGGTCGACCTATCAAAATATGGGCGTTCGCGGCCCAGCGCAGCTCAGCCTGCAGGCGAAGCGCCGGTTGCTTGTGCGACGGCATCACTAATAAATACAAACTAATGCACAAAACAAAAAAAAAAACACAAATCAAATTAACAAATAACAAACACTAGTACGATCAAATCAAGTTAAATACAAATTACTATTTATTAAATTAAATACAAGTTACAATACAAATAAAGGTCGATCAACAAAAAATGTCTCGCTCGGACAACCGACCCTTCGACAATTAATCTACTATAATTATACGACAACGATAATTATCCGATTACGTGATAACCTTATCGACCTAGTCAAAGTACCTAGCCTTAACAAAACTACGGTAAGTACCTAGCGTTAACAGAACTGCGGGCGTTGCCCCTTTTTTCTACCCGCCAACAACAAAAAAAATATTTATATGTAATTTTTATTACGTACTATTTTTATACTATATATTATATTATTATTATGGCCGTGGCGTGATTGGCAATCAATCAGCCGCGCTCTTGCTACCAGAATTGTTCACGCATCTAGTTGCCCAAACTAAGGTCCATCAGACAGGGGCCCATCCAGCTGTTGGGTTCGACGAACAACTAAGTGTGGGGCTCAAAATGGTTTATGGAAAATGTTCTATCCTACTACACTTTAAGGGGAAGGCTAGTCCAATGGAGAGTACTTACCTGTATCTGAGGCGACGACTGTCTCAAGGTTCGGTCAGGCCGGAGGTGTGTATGTGTTGCGTGTAGTGGTGTTTTTAGTGGTGTGGATTGTGATTGATCTGACGGGACCGTTGAAGTCGGCAGCAGCCCGGACTTCGGCACCGCTCCAAATTGTGGTAATCTCCAGCGGCGTCTTTGAATTTCACCACGGTGAATTTCTGTCTTCTTCACTAGTTCAGTCTATTAACTTTATCGTACAATTGAGTAACTTCAAGACGCAACTAAATCCCGTTACTTATAAAGCGTAACACGCGGCACAACTTGTAGGTCAAAGTTCACCTTCGCTCACTCCGCAACAAATTGTTTCGAAATCAATCGCGACCTTTATGGCGTTTAACGCAACTGTACAATTAAACACTAACTTCTCAATAGTTACACAACCTGGAAGCTAATGTTCTAGACTACACGATTATTCTTCGCGGCACAAATTCGTTAACAAAATTCGTCGTCACGCAGCTCGAATCAAATCACGGTAAGCAATCAACCGGCAGTTCCTAACAATGAATGTCTCGACACGTCCCGTTCGACCCGACTTCGAAAGGAATGCGAGCACGCGTGGAGGGGCGGAGGTGACCTTGCTACGGCGCTATGCGCTCCGAGCGCGCGTTATGAATTCAATTTTCAACCGGTTAATATTTTGCCTAAACAAGGGTGATCGCCAACATGCTGGTTCTATGAAAAATCACTTAAAAATTGTAAAAACAAAATTATTGTTTAGTGAAATTATGTTTAAAAAAATGTCCCGCTTGGTTTCTTGCTGGTTCTTCCCAGGACAGAGGTATTTTACGAACCAGTGGTAAATAAAAAATGCCTTTCAATAAGTATTAATATTTCTGCTTGAGGGCCTCGTATGCGTGATGGATGAGAGGATAGGCAACGGTGTACATATGTTGTCTTGATAATTAACTACTTGTTTTTCACCCAGATCACGATGATGACAACCCCCACGATACCGGTGAACCCTCAGATGCTCCTGCTGCTCCCGTGGAGACTTCCCAGTGCATGGTGCGGCATAACGTCTCGCAGGCGCTGGTGCGGCGCAATGACTCACTGTGCGAGTGCGGCACGGTCTGTGCTTTTGTTTTAGCCACGTGCGCAGAGCACGCTTGACGCAGCACGTCACTTCAGTATAAGCCAGTCATGCGCTTGGAAGATTTTGCGCTCAACTGAAATGCACCTCTACTATTACAGGACGACCCAGGACCTGATGACTGCGATGGTGATGGCGTTTTGCAATTGAGTGTTGTTAAACCCCCAGTGAACGTGTTGTTCTCGGACGAAAGTCTGTTTACACGAATCGGATTTTCAATCAGCTCAACGATCATTGGTGATCCACTCGGAACCCCACAAATTTACGAAACAGGTTACACATTACAGGTCAAATTAGCTTTAGTGTAAATATTTGGGCGGGAATACTGAATGATAAACTGATAGGACCATTTTTTTTATCAAAGGACGCCTCACAGGTTAATTGTATTTAAGCCTGATGTGAACCATGGTAAATACAATGTTGAACGAAATAATATAAATTATAACTAATATTTCAGAAAAATTAATCTCTACCCATCTGTACATATTTCTAACAAATTAACTTTTCGCGCTATAAGTCTGTCAAATATTTCACCTTAAAATTATGTAACACCGCCGCGGTGACAGAAAAATTCGTGGATACCCTCATGATAATATGTTTCTTTTCTTAAATTTTTAATTTCCGGTATATAACAAAAAT
The DNA here is from genome assembly GCA_963668995.1 of Parnassius mnemosyne. Lineage (NCBI taxonomy): Eukaryota > Metazoa > Arthropoda > Insecta > Lepidoptera > Papilionidae > Parnassius > Parnassius mnemosyne. Next base: position 21,926,674 of record CAVLGL010000090.1, read on the forward strand.
TTTATCTGGCAGCCCTAAAATTATTCCCGCCAAAAGGCTCAGAAGGGCTAGAACCCAGAGCCGTAAAGCCAGTTTAAAAAAAATATTCCCGCCAAAACAACTTATGTCAAAGATATGTCAAACCTCAAAAGTTGGACCGATCCAAATAAATTCAACTAAAAGTTGAAAAATCTCAAAAGTATACTTAAATGTCATAACTCTTTAGTAAAGAGTATAATAACCAGCCATTACCGGCCCAAAGTTTAATAAAGCCGTTACGGGTGCTGGTGTTTGTAATTTTGGTACCTTATTAGGCCTGAAACAATAATGCTTAAGACATCATTAGCCTAAAAACATATTAGTTTGGCTGTTACCACATTGCAACTGTTAAAGCTTGATATAAGTAAAGTACATGAAAATTTCTAATCATGGATGTAGCAGACACATATGCTACTCAAAGACAAGTGAAAGATGAAGTTGGCGTGCGGTGCCAAAAGCTTTTCCAGGACTTTTTAGAAGAGTAAGTATTATTATGTTTAATGTCATAAAAAGCGAAATAAACTGTTACTGTAGTAATGATTTGAGAGTTAATCATTAAGTTATGAAAAAGTATAATTTAGCTAAGCTTATAATAGAACCAGTGTGAAATAGCCAAGTAGCCTGATGCTGTTTCGCATGGTGAGTGAGGAATAGAATAGAATAATTTTTTATTCAATATTGATTATTACATAATTCTTATTGAAAGTCATTTTTTATTTACCACTGGGTTGGAATATACCTCTGTCCTGGGAAGAACCAGCAAGGAACCCAGCGGTACTTTTTTTTTTCAAACATATTTCACATCAATAATTTCGTTTATCCAATTTTTAAATGATTTTTCATAGAACTAGCATGGTGGCGATCACCTTATTCCCAGGGGTTATTTTCATTCATGTATTCCTTGATATTATAATAACCCTTTTTGTACAGTTTTTCTTTAATAAAACTTTTAAACTTGTTTATTGACAAACTTTGAATATACCAAACAAATATAGCTTCAATATCAGTTGCATTACCCTATAGCAAAATTCCATAAGACATTACGCTATGAAAGTAACTAAAATACACCAACCTAGCTGTCTCAACATCTGTGAGACTTCTAATCTTTCTTACAGCATATGCTGCAGAACTAAGTCTGCTTGCTAATTTAGACATATGGGGGCCCATTGAAGTTTTGTATAAATAGTTATACCGAGAAAAACAGTGGTTTCCACAAGACTCAACTCCTCCCCATTTAACAGCACATGGTTATTCGAATGTTTTACATTAGGTATTGCAAATTTAATTCACTTTGTCTTATTGCCGTTTAAGAGCATATTGTTGGCGTTAAACCAATGTACTAATTTCGATAAAGCATTATTTACATCGTCATAATTAATTGACTGCCGTTTGAGTTTGAAAATTAAAGAGGTATCGTCAGCAAATAATACTATATCGTGATTGTCCCCTACAAGATAAGGTAAGTCATTAATATAGATTAAAAACAGGAATGGACCAAGAATCGAGCCCTGAGGAATGCCCATTGATACTACCGGTGACCTTTATACTGAGATGAACTTTATACTAGGAAATGTATTCTACCTTGGTTCTCTTTGGTGATAGTTTATTCTAATTCTTATTTGAGGATAGATGTAAGTGTCTATAGTTCAGATCATCAACTCTTGTCATCAGGTGGACTGTGTGCTTTGTTTGTTACCTTTATTGCTTTAAAAAAAAAAAAACTGTAAATAAATAATCTTTTTTTCTATGTTTTTATAGATTCAAAGAAGATAATGAAATAAAATACGAGAAACAAGCTAAGGAGTTGTTGAAACCTGAATTGAGTACTTTAGAAGTCAGCTTTGATGATGTTGAAAAATATAATCAAAATCTTGCTACCACAATCATTGAGGAATATTATAGAATATATCCTTTTCTGAACCAAGCTATTTTGAATTATGTATTGAGCCTTGCTGATAGTGGCATGAAAAAAGATCTGCAGGATAAAGAGTGTTATATTTCTTTTGTAGATGTGCCAACCAGGCATAAAGTGAGGGAATTGACCACAGCTAAAATTGGTACATTAATCAGAATTTCAGGTCAAATTGTAAGAACACATCCAGTGCACCCAGAACTAGTGTTGGGAACATTTGTTTGCCTAGACTGTCAGACCATTGTTAAAAATGTTGAACAGCAATTTAAGGTAAGGTGTTACCTAGTAAATACAACTAAACTTGGTGTAACAATTGAACAAATTATTTATTTATAGAATGGGTGTAATAAAGGAGCACACAGTCCACCTGATGGTAAGTGGATGCTGCGGCCCATAGACACCTACATTTATCTTCAATTAAGAATCAATGCAGATGCGTTGTCGCCCTGAGGACTAAGATAGAATGCCACATTTGCAGTAAAAACGGTATCTGGTTCCTCTACACTCACTATATCACATCAGCATTTAGCTGTTATTTTACACTGGTATTCTGTGTGACTGTGGTCCTTCCCCGGTCAAGCTAACCCATTTGTGCTACAACCATAATATAGTTGCTGTGGCTCTATTGTTTGGTAAAAATAAAAATGTTGTTTCAAAATAAACATGTTACAACACTAATCCAAATCATCCCATTGGTGTCGTAAAAGGTGATAGAGGGAAACTGAAACTGCACCATCTTGCTAGCAACTCATAATAATAAAAGAACTGGATGTAAATGTGCCAGGCATCACAACTGGCAAATATCCCCCCTATGTTGCAATCTGTGGGAGGCGCCTATGTTCTGCAGTGATCTATGATAGGCTATAATGATGATGAGGGAGGGTACTTATATTAAAAAGGAATGTAAAATATGATGTTAATTGTTTTAAAAAATTAAATAGGTAAATTTTTTTATGTACTTAGATAATCTTTAGAATTAAAAGCTTGACTCTCACAATAACAATCTGAACAGTGGTGTTGAAAAGACTGTTTTATATTTTAAATAGTGTTTGTGAAATTTAAGTCTTATTTTTTGAAAAATACTGATATTAGTGAAATGTCTTAAATCGTCAAAGTGTCTACACACTGAAAAATTATACTGGTCAAATATATACATCATACATCCCTATTAAATTGCAAAATTTGTTAACATTTCATGACTCATGAAATATTAAAAAAAATCTGAAATCTGAAGTTATTCTGATACTCAGCGGCAGAAATTTTCAAGTGTTATTTAAAAAAGTAAAAAGAGTTAATTTCATAATTTCCATTCTTTAGGAACAAAGAAAGTTAACCCTTATTGAACATTACCATATAGTTTTAAGTTATTCTTACTATATTTATTCATAGTAATAATAATGTATGAACCCACAAAATTAAATATCTACTTAATATGATCAATTTTTAATTATAATTTTTGGAAGATTAATTTGCGTGTACATTTTATAGGTATTGGGTCTGATTTTGAAATCCCTAGAGTGTGTAATATGTTAGTAAACTTAACTTGATTTATATATTTGAAAACAAATGATGTCAAGTTCAAATTAATTTCTTTGGACATAGTAGAATTGTATAGCAAACACCTAATGCCATCATCATTAACTTTCTTTAGCAGTGGTGTTTTTGTAAAGGTAAATTCCAAAAATTCTTTGAAAAAAAAATTATGGGCTTGCAAATATCATTATTTTAAATACTTATCTTCATCACTAAATGGCAAGATGATAATGGCAGTAAAATTGCATCACACACCCATCTCTTTTATTTAATGTATAATGTAATAGAGTGTAAAAATTTGTTTTTTCTAATTTATAGTATACAATACCAACAATCTGCAGAAATCCAGTATGTGCCAACCGTCGCCGATTTATGCTTGATGCAGACAAATCGGTATTTGTTGACTTTCAGAAGATTAGAATACAAGAGACTCAAGCGGAGTTACCTCGTGGTTGCATACCAAGGTCCCTTGAGGTTATATTAAGAGCAGAAGCAGTGGAATCTGTGCAGGTATAGTGATTTTTTTTATATATTGTAGTCAGTTGTAAATAATCTATTGACACATGTGGAGGGGTGAGTAAACAAACCATCATCCCATTTTGCTCCATGGAAGTTTTAAGAAGCAACACTGACAGATGGCAGTATAATCATTATTATACTGCCATCTGTCAGTGTTGCTTCTTAAAACTTTCATGGAGCATCATTTGTTAGATGTAAAATTGCAAGACCCCTGCAATTGCAAATTGTTCTTAAAACAAAGTGATAGTGCTAAAATCTATATACTAAATATCTACAAAAATAATATTTTTGTATATTTTATAGGCAGGAGACCGTTATGACTTCACAGGGACTCTTATAGTAGTGCCTGATGTTGGTTCACTATCGTTTCCTGGTGCAAAAGCAGAAATCACTTCACGAACACGGCATGCAAACGAAGGCCAGATGGAAGGAATCAAGGGACTTAAAGCTTTAGGTGTACGTGAACTACATTATAAGTAAGACAAAGAAAATATTTTCTTTTCATCAGTTATAATTAAATGAGACTGTATATGATAATCTTGTGCCTGGTTGGTCATTTTAAAGATCGTTCTGTACTAGTACATTATGGACAGTGAACTAGTCTGTTCTATTAGTTCAATTCGGTCATCAGTACTACTAACCTGTTTAAATTTTATCTATCTTTATGGAATGGTTATGTCAGTCAGTCACTGACTGAATCAGTCAACAGTTAGACTGATAGATGCAATTTAAACAGGTTAATGCAGTCAGTCTCAGTTGGGCGATATTTGCTCGAGTCGTGCTCGAGTTGTGTGATAAAAAATATTATTAACTTAAAATTTGACATAATATTTGATTTCCCTTCATATTTGAACAGGCTTAGGACTCCCATTCTAGTCAATAGCATAAAGATAATATTATACCATTTTTATGTACTGCAATAAAATATTTATCTATACCTACATAAATTTATTGGCCACTGCGTATTATGGTAAAAGGCTAAGCAGAGAGAAGGGATTTGTTGTAAACTGACAATGTGATTTAGGTAGCTAGCTACAGAGAGGCATTCATAGGCTCTTGTCCTTGAATTAAAGATGGTTAATATATATTATTTTAACTGTTAAAATAATTAGTTATAAAAAATAACAAATTTATTAAATAAATAAAATTAACCATAATTAATAAAATTATCATATTTCAGTCCATTCAAAACAATCTGCGATCGATTTCTTACCTTAGTGATTTACAATTTTATATTAAATTTTATATTTATGCCATCTAGCGTCTTTTTTACGTGCCATCTTGAGAGTCAATTAACTTTCGTTTGACAAAATGACTTTAATACCTGTTGAATCGAGTACCCTACAAACCCTAAAAAGTCTCAGGCTATCATTATTGGTAGCCAGAGTTTTATCTCAAGAGTTGACTGGTTCACAGTACCACCTATAGTATTCGATGGAGTTGTACTGAAGATCCCTTACTTTGACAATATCAAAAACCTTGGTATTTGTATTGATAATTCCTTAAATTGGATACGCCAACTGAATGAGGTAATTAAGAAAACCTTTGTCGCTCTTTGTTCACTGCGTCGCCTTCGATCATTTCTTCCCATTCCTACAAAAGTTATGCTCGCACAGTCTCTTCTCCTTCCGATCCTCGACTATGCTGACGCAAGCTATGTAGACATAACTGAGGACCAACTAAATAAGCTTGAGAGACTTCAAAATACTAGTATCCGGTTCATATTTGGATTGCGCAAATATGACCATATTTCCCAATTTCGCTCACGTCTCAAGTGGTTACCTATCCGACTTTGCCGGAACATGCATATTCTTTCTATTCTGTACTGTGTATTATTTCATCCTTCTGCTCCTCCCTATCTAAAAGAGAAGTTTAATTTTGTGGGGCTTCCGGGGGAACCTCTACGGTCTTCTAGAAAATTCGTTTTAAGGGTACCAACTCACAAAACATAGTTTTTTAATAAATCTTTCACTGTCCAGTCTATTAAGCTCTGGAATGCCCTACTTTTGTATATATGCGAAGCACAATCTATTGTAATCTTTAAGTGATTACTTAAAGAACATTACTTGTCTCAATCGTTCGGAGACCGTTAGGATAATTATGAGATTATGTATTTATTGTATTTATCAGCTTTATATTATTGTTTGAGGAAATTTGTAATTTATTTATGTATTTTGGGTAGATATGTAAGTTTGTTTATATACTCTTATATATGTATGTTTATGTATATATTATATGCTTTACTTTATCTTTTGTTATGTATTAGTAATTTATATCATTTCATGTGTTAGTTATTTATATGTTATTTTATTGCATTTATTGTCTATATATCATATGTATTGATATTATATTTTGTATAATTATATTGCACCACCTACCTAGTATTTATTGTTTATTCCTTTACAGCCTTGGTTGCCTGGAAAAGATCGCTATGTAGCGATAAGGCCGCGAAATTGTACATTTAACCTTTCTTTTGTTATGTAATTTGCTTATTTGTTTGTGGTGTACAATAAAGTATATTCATTCATTCATTCAATGGAGTAGATGGCTGTTTACAAAGCAGTGTTATTCGAATGAAAATATTCCTTAAAAACATCAATACATGTATTCTTTTGATATATTACATTAAAATTGTGGCTTCACATGTCTAAAAATAAGCATTGTAATAATTATTTACTATAAAATTAACCTTATATCCAATATTTTATTTAACGCCATGTCTACCTTGAATGTCTGCTGACCAATTCTGGGTTAATCTGTTTGCGTGCGTCGTTCTTTGCTTCATGGCTCACACGCACGGTTTGGCGTTGGTGTCTTGTGAGTGTAGGTGAACGAAAAGAACTGTTAGACCGATTAACAATCTACATTCGGAAACGTATCTTCTAGTACAGTGGCAAGATACGTTTCCTAATCGTTCATCGTTCGCGAACTACACAAGACTAGTATATGATTATGATCTTGTTTAAGCCAGATAATATCCGCGATAGGTAGCGGCGTCAAGCTTATCTGCCTCACCTGCATAGTGTAAATATATGAAATAATAATAAATAATAATGTCCCCCAGAGTGAATTTCGGTTGCAGTGACAACAAGTGTCAACAGTTTTTATACTTGCACTAATTAAGAAACATGGGCAGTACAAATACCAAATTTTCAATTGCATCATTTATGATTGAGCTATTGTTGATTAAACAAGTTAATCAAGAAAATGTTGGACTAAAGAGTTTCCTGCTGTCATTGTTTTGTACATAGTTTTTATTATTTTGAACAGAAATTGCTCAACATTTTCTTTTTGGCGGCATAATTATGTCAATTAGTCGATTTGAAAGATGTATATTAATATACCAAGGGGATGACTACATTGAGAAGGGAAACATTTTTGAGTGTAACTTTATAGATCTTGGCTTCCATTCTGCGAACTTATTCATCTCCTTTCGTCGATTCTAGTATAAAACTGTATTGCCTACTAGAAGGTTAGGCACTATTTGATTTTTGTTTGGAAACTTTAGTATTAGAAATTTTGATCTGCCAATTGAGCAATGACGTGAGTCCAGGGAAACCAGACACTCGATCGATAACTATGAATAACGGGCGATAGCAGAAGTCTGCAAAATAAGTAGTAAAACCATACTGCTTATTTTGCAGGGTTCTGCATCTGTAAAATAATTCGGAATTTTATATCTTGATTAAATTCACTTCTCTGTTTATAGGACCGCATTCCTCGCATGTAGTGTTCAAGCAATATCGCGTAGATTTGGCACTGCAGAGCTTGCTACTGACGACCTCACCACTGAAGACATGAGAAAACAGATGACTGATAAAGAATGGGACAAGGTGAAGAAAGATTTAAAAAAAAATATAATTTTTATTTTTTTAACATACGGTGTTAAGTACACATCTAATTTTTATCTATTATATTATAAATCAAACGATAAAAAAGTTAGAGGATACAAGGAGATTGTTGCCATAAAACTAACTTAATAAAATTTTTCTTTAAAGGTTTATGAAATGTCAAGAGATCGTAATCTTTACAACAATCTAATAACCAGTCTTTTCCCAAGTATCCATGGAAACAATGAAGTGAAGAGAGGAATTCTCCTCATGTTGTTTGGGGGTGTTGCCAAAGTTACAGTTGAAGGTATGTTATATATTTCGAAGAACAAGGTATCTTTATGTATTTTGGTAATCTATATTAAATTGATATATTCCTAATTGCTCCATTAAAGACTGCATCCACAAAATCCTGCGTCCTATAAAAGAGAAGTTTTCAATAAGTTAATAAATAGAAATGTAAGAATCATGCATTACTTTGCGGAAATTCATTATCTTAAAGATTTTAAAAATGAATTAGCCTCAGTCTATGACATAGTACTTAGCTATCACAGAGTATATTTCACCTGGTGATGCCATAGTGTAGAGGTGTTGTGAGGAGCCATAACCACTAATCCCAACACTTAGTGCTAGTGGTAAATAGTACACGCAATTGAGGGTAGGCAAGGAGGTACTTGTTACACTAGGTAAGACACATCATTTTTATTTTTACGTGGATTCTTAGCTAATCAATTTTTTACCTCTAATAAATTTATGTCATCAACTTGTGATTGTGTGTGATGCTATTGTGAGCCGGCCGTAAACCTGGAAGAATTATTGAAAATAGATGAGAAAAAAGGTGCCATGTTGCAGCTTTGTATAGTTGTAGCACGGATGGGTCGGCTCGACCGGGGAAGGACCACACTCTCACAGAATACCAGCGTAAAACACCACCTTAACGCTGCTGTGTTTCGTATGGTGAGTATACAGAACTGGAGACCCTTTTTACGTGAAACGAGGCATTCTATCATAGTCCTCACGGGTGACAACACATCTGCATTTTGATTCGTAATCAAAGATAGATGTAGGTATCTATGGGCCACAGCAACCACTTACTATCAGGTGGACAGTGTGCTCGTTTGTCACCCTTTCTCATAAAAAAAAGCCTCGTACTGGCAAGTGAAGTGTATTGCGTACTCCCACTGGATGAAGTAACGACCTGGAAGGCATACAGGAAGTTCATGAATGCAGGCTAGAGAGGACTTGTGAAAGACTGTGATGATGATAATAAAATGTGAAGTAACAGCCTAGATACCTACCACTCCTAGGCTTAGTCCTCACCTTATGTCTGAGAGGGTATTAGACCAAGAAAGTTCAGAAGTGATAAAATTTTTATTTCATCTTACAATGTAGATTTTGACTAAGAGACAAATTGAATAAAGTTTTGTAAATATTTTTTTTTTATAAGGAACAACACTTAGAGGCGATATAAATGTATGTATAGTGGGTGACCCAAGTACAGCCAAATCTCAGTTGTTAAAACAAGTGAGCGAAATAACTCCCCGAGCAGTTTACACCAGTGGCAAGGCATCAACAGCGGCTGGTCTTACAGCAGCTGTAGTGAAGGTAAATTATATTGGATAATTACTACTAAAACTTAACATAATTTTTATCAGAATTGTCACAACTTATAGAAAACATTCTATTTATATTTTACTTTAATTCCCGACATATCAATGAAATGTTCACCATAGTCTCTGGGAGTCTAAAGGTATTTGATGTCCTTATGCCATAGTTAAACCGGTAACTTCATTACCTTTAGGTTTTAAATATTAATTTTTGGTCCAGAAAGAGCCTACAGTATATTGAGGTCTTGCAAATGATAGGCTTGGACTTGGATTAAACTTTATTAACTATACATCCGAAGAAGATGGCAGTATTTTGGGCCATTTTCTTTATTGGAATTTGGATATTTGTAATTTTAATAACCACGCGAAACGTCCTTGGTAGAAATTTGTGTTCTTTTGCGAGGATTACATAGGATACATGCCCCACTGTGTGGTGGTGTGGTGTAGCAGTATGTGATGGTCTCAAATAAGTCCTTAAACTTAGACTTACGCAATCAGATTGGAGGTAGGCTCAGAGTCAGAAACAGAAGAATAAAGAGTTGCCCCCCGAAGCAGCGAACAGATCGATAATAGAAAAAAAAATTTGTAAATTATCCATCAACTAAATGTGTTAAAAATTATACATCAATTACTAAAATTCAGTACTATTAAAAATTATTTTAAAATCAAAATGTGTTTGTATGCTATTAAAGGATGAGGAGTCATTCGACTTTGTAATTGAAGCTGGTGCGTTGATGTTGGCTGACAATGGCGTGTGCTGTATAGACGAGTTCGATAAGATGGACCTCCACGATCAAGTAGCTATTCACGAGGCCATGGAGCAACAGACCATATCAATTGCAAAGGTTTGTTTATTTATTAATTGTAAGTTATTATCTATAAAAATAATGAATTCGAAAATAAAATAATGAAACTACAATCATATACAAAACAACGTTAACTGAATGTGATACTTTCAGTCCCTTGATAAAACAGATTACAGTATAGTGTACTTTTGCCAGACTATACAATATGTACCCTGTTCGATCCGGGGGTGCTTTTAGTTTTATTGATATGATTATTAGTTACTTGAATACTAAGATTGTAATTTTTTTATTTGATGTTATATTGCGGTCATATGTACCCCTTCCGGATCAGACAGGATGTTTTTCATATATTGTATCTGAAAAAACATCCTGTCTGAAACATAATGTTTTTATTTTTAAAAAATCGTATAAATATGGTAGTAGTTTATGAGGATTGTTTTCTATTGTGGAAAGTAATAATTCATTACTTTTTTCTTCTTGGAATATTTAATATTATAATAAATTGTTAAAAATTAGATACAATTTTACTAATATATTTGTTAAATTAGCAACCTAACAATTAATTCAATTAATAATTAACAAAAAATTTATTTCAGGCTGGAGTTAGGGCAACACTTAACGCTCGAACATCGATACTAGCTGCTGCCAACCCCATAGGGGGCCGTTACGATCGTGCTAAATCTTTACAACAAAATGTGTCTTTAAGTGCACCGATTATGTCGCGTTTTGATCTATTCTTTATACTCATTGATGAAAGCAGTGAGATGGTTGATTACGCTATAGCCAGAAAGATAGTGGACTTGCATTGTAACAAAGAAGAGACATACGATTGTGTTTATACAAGAGATGATCTGCTAAGGTACATCGCCTTTGCGAGATCTTTCAAGCCTATTATTACTGAGGTAGGTTATACATAGTTGATTTTATATTATTCAGTATTTACATTTTTATAGCCTTTGATGGATAAAGATATTTAAATGGATAGACAATTGTTCATAGGCTAACCAAAATAGTATACAAAAAGTAATGTGAGTATTTGTTTGCAGGAAGCGGGCAAGCTACTAGTGGACTATTACACGACTCTTCGATCTCGTGATGGTGGGGGGGCCAATGGGGGAGGATCATGGCGTATCACCGTTCGCCAGCTGGAGTCTATGGTGCGACTGGCGGAAGCCATGGCCAAGATGCATTGTAGTGGTCACGTCGCTCCTCAACATGTACACGAAGCTTACAGGTTGGTTTCTGTTGAAGTCAGTTTTAGTCGTTATTGTGCTGAGTGTTAGCAAGTACACTTGTAGTGCTACAATATTTTCACGGTTAAGTTTCAGACAGTATTTAAAAGTAGTTGCCTGGTATTGTTTTTCAATTTGTTACAAAGCCTCACATTTTAAATGACAAAAAATTAAATAAAAATGACTCTTTCAATTGAGTTAATTAATTTTTGAAGGTACTTCTTCTATTGAGGTGGGTATTTACTAAGGTGGATAGATAAAGTAAAGAGGACAGGTCTCTAGCAGAGTCCACATTAGACTTACAATTTTGATTGACAATTGAGAATTGAGAAATACATGAATGATAATAACCCTAGTATGTAGTTACTAAATTCGCACACTTCCCTGGACAGAGGTATTTTCCAAACCAATCTTAAAAGCATAATTGACTTGATAATATTTATTTTTGTAATCTATGTATGTAAAACACAAAAATTGTGTCTACCTATGTCTGTAATAGACTTTGAAACCATTCAACCAATATGCCCCAAACTGTCAAATCATTAGAAAGGCAATAATACGAAGATGGAGTTATCTGTTTGGATTGAAGTTGTCAAGGTGTGAGGTGTACAAGTGTCGTTCTGTTTTAGGCTATTTCGTACTTCTGAGAGCTGTTGATTTACTTTTTTGTTTACTATTTCTGGTGGTGTTGGTTTTAGTAGTTATAAATCCGTAAGTATTTAGTAATTGTGTTGTTGTATATATATGTAAGTAGTTAAAATAAAATGGAGGAAGATCCTCCCGATCCCGACGGGGTTACATGTGACTCCCATGCGGGTACCAAAAAGAAAAATATGCCTATCGAGATCGATCAGTCGAATCGTAAAAGATCGCAAGCAACCAATAACTCAGTTCATCCACAGAAAAGATTAATTACAGATCCATCTCAACCTGTACCATCTATTCAGACCTCTTATACTCATCCTGACTACATTGAAAAAAAACATAAATACTCTAATAACGACAGTGCGCCCTTTATTGTACATGTAAGTAAGATAGTAGATGATTTATCATCTGGAGTAGTTTTAAAACCGATAAAGTTTGGTCATTTTCTCTACCATAATAATATTAAAAATGTTGTTAGCGACGGTGTTAAGCGAGTAGGGCGCAATAGAATCTCAGTTGAATTTAAAAGTGCAGCAGATGCAAATTGCTTTATTGAGAACCCAGCCCTTGCAGGTGCTAAATATGATGCTGTAATCCCTTCTTATAGTATCACTCGCATGGGAATAGTGAGGCAGGTCCCTGTAGAATGGACATTAGAGGAACTCATTTCATCAATCGAGGTCCCAGCTGGTTTTGGCTCAATCATTAAAGCTCGCCGATTTAATAGAAAATCACTTAATGAAAACCAAAGCACTGTGTGGATTCCCTCTCAAACAGTCCTTTTAACTTTTTCCGGCCAGAAACTCCCTTCTAATATTTATTGTTTTTACAACTCAATGCCCGTTGAGCCCTACATTTTACCACTTATTCAATGTCACAAATGTTGCCGTTTTGGACATGTTACCTCACAGTGTAGATCATCTTCCCGTTGTTTTGTGTGTGCTCAAAATCATGAGGGTATATCATGCACAAGACAGTCTCCCACTTGCCTTTTTTGTTCAGGATCTCACACAGCTAAAGATCCCTCCTGCCCTGAACACTCTAGGCAGCGATCTATTAAACTCACAATGTCACAGGAAAATATTTCCTATCTAGAAGCATCTGCTCGTTTCCCTCAAGTCCGTAGATCCTATGCAGATACTGCTAGAACCCTTCCTTCATATGAGCATCAGACTTCCTGTCCTATTTCAAACCCTCCTTTACCTTCAGTTGTCCCCTCACAATCTCATTCTTACAGGAAGACTACATTCACTCCAAGACTTTCGCCAAATCCAGCATCTAGTCATGGATATGATAAATCTGCCCATGAGGCAATAATAAATACCCCTCCTTCTTCATCTACTAATGGTTGTGCTATAATAGGGCGAAGTATTTCCCCTAATGATAATCTCTGCGAACTGATGGTCTCCATGCTTATAAGTATGCTTTCCCGTTTCAGCGACATGGATCTCCCACTCGCCCTCCGCCAAAAACTTACTGAGCTCATTTCCTTAACAAATAACCTTCCCTCCAATACTTCAGTGGAACTGCCGGAGCATTAAAAATAAGAAAAACGAACTAACATATCTTATTAATAAATACCATCCCCTTATCCTAGCCATCCAGGAGACATGGCTAAAGCCTGGCTCCCATTTTAGGGTCTCAGGCTATTCATGTCTCAGGGATGATAGAAGTGATGGTCATGCTGGCTCTTTCATTCTTATCTCAAAATCAATTACTTATACATTAATTTCCCTTCCTTCTCATAGTCCTTCAATTAATGCTGTTGCAGTTAGAGCTCATAACATTTCTTTCCTTTCTATTTACATTCCCGAACCTAATCTAAATATCTTATCGGAACTTACGAGGATTATATCCTCCATCCCTCCTCCTATGGTAATTCTTGGTGATTTTAATATGCACCATACTTTATGGGGTTCCCATTTTTGTGATCCCTGGTCTTTTACATTCTTAGACATCATTGATGATTTAGATCTCTGCCTCCTTAACGATGGTTCACCTACACGTAGAGTTTCCCCCCTCCAAAATCCTAAAAGTGCAGTAGATCTGTCACTCTGTTCTCCTGCCCTGTCATCCCTTCTTTCTTGGAGAATATTACCCATTTCCCATGGCAGTGATCACTTTCCTATTGTTATCAATCCTCCTAACTCCTATACAGTCAATGTTCCATTCAAACCTAGGTTAAAATATAACACATCCAAAGCAAACTGGCATCTGTATTCCACAGTTCTAGATGAAGAACTTTCATCCCTCCCTACGGTTCAGAAAGAGAATGTTCTTCAGGTGTATTCTACTTTCAAAAATGCTATTTTATCTGCTGCAAATAAGACAATTCCCATTAAAAAACCTTATAAAAATAATGCTCCTTCACCGCCTTGGTGGGATCAAGATTGTTCTGTAGCATGCAAGAAGAGAAAGGAAGCTGAACTAAGATATTCCCGCTCAATGAATTTTGATAACTATATTTTTTATAAAAAAACTGCTGCTGAAACATTAAAATTACTGTCTGAAAAGAAAAAGGCTGGATGGCTTAAATTCTGTGAGTCACTGTCGCCTAGGACTCATCCATCACTGGTCTGGAAAAATATAAAAAAATTCCGATGTTCAGTTTCGGCCCCTGAAAACACAAATTCTAATGATCAGTCTTATTGGCTAGAAAATTTTGCTAGTAAACTTGCTCCTCCTTCAGTACCATCTTACAATGAATGTATAGTATTCCAATCACAGTCCCTGCACTATCAACACAGTTTTGACTCTCCTTTCTCTTATGAGGAGTTATATTCTGTTCTTAATGTCCTTAAAGACTCTTCACCAGGAATCGATGGAATCCCTTATTCTTTTATTACTAATAGCAGTGAATCTACTAAAGCCCATCTTCTTTCTATTTTGAATTATATTTACATGTCCGGTATTCCTCCTGAAGAGTGGAAATCCCAAGTTATCTTACCTATTCACAAACCAGGTAAGCCCTACACTGATCCCGCAAGCTACCGCCCTATTGCTCTTTCTTGCACCATGGCCAAAATCCTTGAACACCTAATAAAAAATCGTTTAGAATGGTTTCTTGAAAGCAAAAATCTTTTAGCAAAAAGCCAATTTGGATTCCGAAAGGGCTTAAGCACCATGGATAGCATTAGTACTCTAGTTACTGATATTCGTATAGCTTACTCTAAACATGAATACCTTGTTGGAGTCTTCCTAGATATCTCGTCTGCATATGACAATGTACTTCTTCCTGTGCTCAGGCAAAAAATGCTTAATCTGAGTATTCCAGTGAGGATAGTAAATTTTGTCTCTAACTTTCTCTCTTCTAGATCCATTTATATTGACAGTCAAAATTCTCTACTCCCGCCAAGAATTGTATGGAAGGGTCTCCCACAAGGCTCAGTACTTAGTCCTTTACTCTATTCTATCTATACTTATGATTTAGAACTTTCTGTTAACTCCTTCTGTAACATCCTCCAATATGCAGACGATATAGCTATATATATTTCCCTAGATAACCTCCTTGCAGCATGTTCTCGCTTGAATATATCAATGTCTTATTTACAGGATTGGTTAACTGATCATGGTTTGTCTTTGTCTGTTCCCAAAAGCAGTGTTGTAATCTTCTCTCGCCATAGGCAAGTCCCTGAAATCAACATTCTCTATAATAATGAACCTATCCCAATTAGGGAGAGTGTAAAATTTTTAGGAGTTATTCTCGACTCCAAACTAGCCTTTTCTCATCACATCAACTATGTCTCCAAAAAATGTGAAAAAAATATAAACATTCTTCGCGCTTTATCGGGTGTCTGGTGGGGCTCCCACCCATTCTCCCAAAAAATACTGTACAACGCCCTTATCCGTAGTCATTTAGATTATGGATGTTTTGTTTTGGAACCGTGCAATAAGTCTTCCCTAAAGATCCTAGACAGGATTCAATCCAAAAGCCTTCGTATAATCATCGGGGCAATGAAATCTTCCCCAATAAATGCTCTCCAAGTTGAATGTGTGGACCCTCCCCTTTATCTAAGAAGGCAATATCTTTCGGACCGATACTTTTTTAAAATCTACCAACTCTCTTCCCACCCTCTCATTTCTAAACTACACCTCCTTTTGGAATATATTTCGTCAAAACATTACTGGTCTCATAAAGAATCTCCCTGCTTATCCAACAGTTTGGTAACATTACTCCACCTACCATACCCAGTATCACAATTCAAGTCCTGCCCCATATTTGATATCCCATATGATGCAATCATTTTCCAACCAAATATCCACCTCGACCTTGGTATTGAGAAAGATTGCCCTATAGCAAATAGTAAAGTAAGTAGAGTCATAGATAATTTATGGAAAGGCTGGCTTATTATATACACTGATGCCTCCAAAAAGTCAGATGAAAGTTGTACTGGAGCAGCAGTTTGGATTCCCAGATTCAAAATAATTCTTAATTTTAAATGCCCTTCTATTTCTTCCACTTTTACTGGCGAGGCCACGGCAATTCATGAAGCTTTAATATATATAGAAGCACACAACTTAAATAAGTCAGTTATTCTTACCGACTCCAAAAGTTGTTTGTTAGCAATTTTGTCAAACCAATTCCAAAGTAAATATAAGATACCCTTGATCCTCAAAATTAAACACACATTGTATAGATGTCATCTCAAGGGCATACAGGTTTCCTTAGCTTGGATTCCAGGTCATAGTGGCATCAAGGGCAATGAAACAGCTGATCTGATGGCTAAAAATGCCAGTCGAAATGGTTTGCCATGTAATTTAACTTACTCCTCAGACATAGTGTTACTTGCAAAGAAGAAGTTAAATAATAATTGGAATACACTATGGAAAGCCACTCAAAATATAAAAGGTAAACACTATGCTGCTATACAATGTGCCATCCTTCCAAAACCATGGTTTTTCAAATTCAATAAAGCTAATAAACATTCTACATCAACTATTTGTAGACTTAGAATTGGCCACGCTTGTACACCAGTACATTTGGCCAAACTGAGGATTAGGGATAGTTCCCTCTGCGAATGTGGGTTGGATGAGGGAACCTCCGACCATATTTTTTTTAACTGTCCTAAATTATCTTGTTCACTCTATGATTATCTCCCTCCTGACATCCCTCGTCCTATAAATTTTGATTCACTTTTAACCTACACAAACACTCCTTATGTATATATTCTGTGTGATTTTATTAACACTAATGGTATAAAAGTTTAATGTTTGTCAATACTAACATACTAATGTAGTTATAGCAACCGTGTTTGTCATTTGTTCTAGGTAATTCAACAGTATAACCATTAGTACTACAAGATAAAAGGGGAAAAAATTGGTTTAAAGGAAAAAAGATACTTGTACTATCACAATCTTCTCTTGTATATGGGCATAGTATTTGTAACTACTGAGCTTCTACTCAATAAACGCTTTCACGCTGACATTGGCGAATGATCAAAACCGCCATAAAAAAGAAAGAAGAAGAAGAAGAATACGAAGATGGTTTTAGATATATACGTTTATTTTCTTTTTTTCAAGAAATAAACAAAATGTATTTCTATTTTTACAGTAGTAGCACACGCCGGGTATCCGCTAGTTTAAATAAAAAATAATTCTATTCTTTTGTATACTACCTATTTGTGTTCTTTTGCGAGGATTACATAGGATACATGCCCCACTGTGTGGTGGTGTGGTGTAGCAGTATGTGATGGTCTCAAATGAGTCCTTAAACTTAGACTTACGTGATCAGATTAGAGGTAGGCTCAGAGAGAAACAGAGGAATAAAGAGTTGCCCCCCCCCCCCCCTTTTACCTATTTTGTTATTTGTATGAATACTGGACTTTCTGATGCTGGTTATGGAAACTCGCCATTGCTTAGTTTTTAATAAGCAACAACAACAACAAAAAAAAAACAATTACATAACACAAAGTTATGTGTTACGTAATTATGTAACATTATTTATTATAACTTATCAGGTTACTAAATAAATCAATAATTCGTGTGGAGCAGCCAGATATTCATTTGGATGAAGATGAACCACAGTATGAACCTATGATGGATGTTGATCAAGAAACGCCCGATGGCAGCACGGGTGAGTTTCTTTCTCTTTTCCCTGTACTTTTTATTCTTCATCTGTCTGTAAACAAAAATGAAAATGGGGCTACGCCACGTAGAGAAGATTGAGGTTATGTCACGCTTTACACTTTAATTGTTTGTTAATGTTGTAATTGTACCTATGTTTAATGTAATAATTATGTAATAGAAAAGGGATAGACTTGAGTATCAGAGACATGGACAATAAATATGTACTCCCATAATATTGTATGTGGGAGTATTTTCATATAGCATTTCTAAAAAGTTTTGGTGGTGTTTTGGAGAAAGAATCTTAAAAATATATCCATAGTTTAGCAATCCAGCACAATTTTACCTTAGAATCTTTTCCATTGTGGTATTTGCATACTAATTTTTACAAAATTGTATTACCAAAAATGTAATAAATATCACCATCAAAGTGTCCATTGTGTAATTCTTCCAAATTACAAATAAAAAACCTTAACAAAGTGAAGAAGTCCATGCAATTAAGTCGTCATGTAATTTTCATTAATTTTCGTAACGTCATTCATAAACATCGTTATAAAATTTTAGCAGAAAAGACAGTGAATGGAGATACTGCGCCAAAGAAAAAGCTAACGTTGTCGTTTGAAGAATACAAAGCACTCAGTGACATGTTGGTCGTTTTCATGAGGAAAGAGGAGGCTGAGGCTGAAACTCGAGGCAAGTATATTTTTATTTAAAACGCCACTTGAATAAGGTTTATTTTCACAATACAAGAGGCAGTGTACAAATATAAACAGCTGCAACATTAGAGGAATTGCAAGAACTTTGCTGACCCTCGAGGAAGAAGGTAGACTTCTTTTCTTAAAGGTTCCTATATTATATTGGCCTGGAAAAATTGCTGGTGATATCAGATCCGATTAAGTAGTCATGCGAAGAAGAAAACTCGTAGAAAATCGTCCGGTATTTGCTTGCCAATCATCCAAATGGTTAGGATGGTATTGAGAATTTTGTTGCAATGTCTGATGGTGAAAGTTGGCAGCTGAAATTAATCCGAACAATTCTTGGGAGCACCCTTCATAGTAATGCAATTAAAAAATCCAACAACTTTTCGGAAGGCCAGCCAATCAGAAACTACTCAGTCATCGACGATTCGGGCTGTTCTTAGCTGATTGCAGTCAAGTGGAAGAAATTGGTACTTGGATGCCCCGGCTTAAAGATGAGAACAATATTTAAAAAGCAGCAAGCGTTTTGCCGGTATGAAGTACTGTCCCACAACTTAACAAGGCAAGATTTTCCATCATTCAATATGTTAACGCCGAGGATTCCGATGCGGGCTGTGGTAACAAGTGGAGTCCTAAAATTAAGGAGATACAACAAAGAGTTCTCTTTTAACGATAAACGCTCTAAAGTTGCTTTCTATCTTGTTTGTTGTTAATAAATGTTTAGGTTAGTCCTTTAGGCTTAGGGATATAAACGTTTTAGTGGCTTTAGGTGGTCTATATTTCAAAAGTATTACCACTTATTATCAGTTTTTAAGAAAAAGTTGGTGAAAAACTTTAAATTCCTATGGACCTAAGTTAGTCTATGAGTTGGGCTTGGATTGGCTCAGGTCTCAACTATTGATTGTTTTCGTTTATTTTATGGCATTTATAACGTTTAGTTAACATTGGCCTACGAATTGGTGTTAATAAATATACTGCCGACAGCCATAGACAAAGTTTTCTAAGACAATTTGTTTTGCATTCCGAGCGCAAAGCGCATAGGTATGTTCTACTAGTGCCTAAAAATCAAGATTCCAACGTTTTGTCGCATGAAATCTTTTTTTTTTAAATATAATTTGAAGAAATCGTATCCAGCAATCATATTAATAATAAAAATGATATAAAATATTTCGGAATTATTATTTTATTAGGATTTAATATTTATTAATATCTATTTAGTCAACAATTAGGAACTTATGTTTCATACAATTACTTATAGGCACTAAAAACAACCAAAAAAAATTTTTTTTTTCAATATAGAGAAGTTTGCTTAATCCTACAGAAAATGAGATCAAAATCTTAATAATTAATCACCCCATTCCATAGCTAAGAAGTCTTCTATTGAGTAATATCCTTTATATCTTTTAATTTGGTTTTCATTCGGGACTCTAATGATATCTTTGTCATTCACTAAAACACATTCAATCTTTTAGGCCGAATCCACTCTTCTTCAGCAGCAGAAGAAATAAAACTTTATATTTCGGATGATTTGACATTCGATATTTGTCATGGAAATAGGGTTCCTTCATAGTTCACAATACAATAACGATCCACAGCTTTTAATGTATTGTTAACCACCTGAGGCTCCAGTTCACCGTCAGCATTAACTTCAAATCTCTATAATATAATCTTCTCCTGGGCTTGTGCCTTTTTTACAAGGTTATCGCGATTTTCCTGTTTTATATAAGAGCAGACATTTGAAGTGGATAATATTCAATTGAAATTAATACTTACCTCTGTACGTTACTAAATAGCAATGCAGCAGACAACTTTTTGGCGCACACAAAACAAACCGTCAAGTACTCTCAACCAAAATGACCTACTGACGTATAAACTATGACAGATGTCAGTTGTTCACGAGTTTTGCGCGTTTACAAAGATATTTTTCACACATTGTTTACAAAGTTTGTTTCAAATAAATAACATCGAAACCAAAACAAAATAAAAATGCGCAATTTCAATTTCGGGCTAATGTTATATTGAAGGCTTAAGTTACCCAAATTGACTGTACGTTTAATATAAATTTATTAGTTAATTATTTTTAATAGGCTAATAAAATAACTTAACCATACTGCTTTCAGGTGAAGAAAGTGCGGGTATGAAGAAAAGTGCAGTAGTGAACTGGTATTTGGAGCAGCTAGTGACGCAAGGCCAAATAGAAAATGAGGACGAATTACTAGAAAGGAAAACATTGGTTGAGAAGGTCATTGATAGGCTCATGTATCATGTAAGTTACATTTATTATAACGTTTTTAGTAAAAATTTGTATTCTCTCCCGCTTCTAACCATATCAGATGAAATAAACAACTTGGTAAAGAAGTTCAAGTTCTTTATGAAGGACAAAAAAAAACAACTTTAATTGAATAACTGAAATGTTAACCCTGGCTGAATTTCATTCTAGTGTACTGTAAACATTTTCGTATTTTAATATTATTTAATTAAATTTAGTATTTTAATTTATTGTTATTTTTGTGTAGGATCAAGTTATAATTCCACTGTCAACCACCGGTTTAAAGGCTACTCAGAAATCATCAGAGCAGGAAATAGAAGATGATCCATTATTAGTTGTTCATCCCAATTATGTTGTGGATACGTAATGTGTGCCTAGTTATAAGCTGGTCTTTATTAAACCATTGATTTTTTATTTTCTCTTTTTTTATTATTCCATTCAATCAAGTGATTTAATTTGTGTGGCATCCAACATGGTGCAAACTGGCGATGGGGGAAGAAGCATTGCTACTGCGATCGCTATTGTTTATGGCATGCACACTGAAATGATCGGGAATAGAATATTTCGGATTGAGTTACAATAAAACCTTTTTTAGAATTTGAGTACTGGCCTCTTAGAATCTTAATGACAATTAAACAACTATGTTGGTTTAAAGTTGACACGTCGTTAATAGAAATGGAGCTCACGCGTGAACATTTACGTGCCATAATTTATCACAATTTTAGTCGCGGCCTATCTCAAGATAAATGTCTCAGCGAACTTGTTTCGATATATGATGTTGAAGCACCGAGTCTAACGACAATATACCGCTGGTATGCTGAGTTCCGACGCGGTCGTGTGTCACTCAATACTGCTTCTTCTGCAGGTCAACCAAGAACAGCGGTCACGCCTGAAAACATCGCAGCTGTGCGAACTATTATATTAGATGACCGTCATGTGACATACGAGCAGATTCGTGTATATATAATGCGAGCTCCCATACGGCTCGGAATGATTTTTTGAAGCAAGAAAACGTTGAGCTAATGAGCCATCCTCCGTACAGTCCTGACCTGAGCCCAAACGATTTCTTTACATTCCCTAGAATGAAAGATTTATTACGCGGTCAACGGTTTGAAGACCCCGAAGCAGCTGTGGAAGCGTACAAATCAGCCATTTTGTCAACATCAACTTCAAACTGGAATTACTGTTTTAATGATAGGTTTGCACGAATGGAAAAGTGCATTAAGTTGAACGGAGAATACTTCGAAAAACAATAAAATACAATTTAGCTATACCGTGCATGTGGTTTTTCTTATTCCCGATCATTTTAGTGTGCCCCTCGTAACGACCAGTGTTAGAAGCCTACCCAGTAGAGGGCCATCGGGCTTGATGTTAACAACACTTGACTTTTAGTTGCTTAGTCTGTACCTCTGCTACCAGTGTTAGCAAGCTTAGCATATCCTTAACATTTTTCGATCACGTGGGTTTTGTCGTTATCTCTACGCCTAAAGATAAATCTATTATGTGTACTATGGGAATCTATTATGTGTACTATAATATAGAAGACTAAACAACTTTAATACTGAAAATTGAAAGAAACAATTTCGTTGAATATGTCAGTTGTTTAATTCACGTTCCATGTAAGTAATGGATATTTAAGCGCAGATGGAGATAAAATTCAGTGATACCTAATCGCTGTTCCTATAACATATCCAACATACAAAAAAATAACTGAGTTGCAGCGCTAAGTGCCGCGGGTTCGAATCCCACAGGGAACAAGTATTTCTATGATACAAATTATTGTTCCGCGTCCATGTTTCCACGTGCAGTTTCGTGGTCACTTGGAAGGGAAGGCCAAATTGGTCTCTAAAAAGCTTGGCGTGCTCAGCAGAGCGGGACAGTATTTCATGCCGGCACACCGCCTGCAACTTTACAAGGCGCAAGTTCGGCCTCACATGGAATACTGTTCCCATCTCTGGGCAGGGGCTCCCCAGTGCCAGCTCCTTCCACTTGACCGCATCCAACGCAGAGCTGCTCGAATCGTCGACGACCGAGCCCTTTCCGATCGGCTCGATTCATTGGCACTGCGAAGAGATGTTGCATCCCTTTGCATTTTCTTTCGCATCTACCATGGGGAGTGCTCTGAGGAATTGTTCGGATTAATCCCAGCCGCCAAATTTCACGAACGCACATCGCGGCAGAACTCCCGATACCATCCACACCATCTGGATGATTGGCGGTCCACCACTGTGCGATTTAGAAGATGTTTTCTTCCTCGCACGACCTCCTTGTGGAATCGATTACCATCAGCGATTTTTCCGGACCGATACCACTTAGGGACCTTCAAGAAAAGAGCGTACTCCTTTTAAAAAGGCCGGCAACGCATCTGCGATTCCCCTGGTGTTGCAGTTGTTCATAGGCGGCGGTAGTCACTTACCATCAGGTGAGCCGCATGCTCGTTTTCCCCCTCTCCTATAAAAAAAAATGATACAGGTGATTATCATATGTCTTGTTCGGCCAAGGTTCACTCATTTCATGAAAATAACAAGAATAAGAAAGAAAAAAAAAAAACAAGAATAAGAAAGAAAAATAACAACAGAAATAATAGCGAAACAAGGAAACAGCAGATATAATCAGATTCATTATAGAAACACCACTTCCAATGTAAAATAGTCACTTTTGTAGTACACTTAAAATTGTTAGCATAAAACGTCTATAAAGTTTGGTAATTTAGGCGTTTTAGGTTCTTTATCTGTCTTATACTGTCATAAGCGGCTTATTTTTACCTAATTGCAGGACCGCCCTGTAAATACTTAAAACAAATAATAAACATGTTAATAATAGCTGTGTAGTAGGTGGGGAAACAACATATATGAGATTAAAGAAGTTAGGCTTGTTAATATCAATATTATTTTATAATTTATGTTACTTATTATTAGTTATATTGTTGTAATAATTATTTATTAAAAAAAAAATGGTAATAAAAATATATATATATATATTTGATTATTAATTTGAACTGGCTAATAGTCGGGGATCCACGGTATGTACCCTAATGTGAATAGTTGTGATTAAAGGGATGCGCGCGTACTGTACTGTTCATATGTTGGGCGCTGGCAGAATAACAGCGTTGTAGGCAACTGCAACATTTATGCTGAGCTAGAGCCCATTCGTTACTACATTATGTAATTCTTGTCATTTCTGTATGTACTCATTTTAACTTTATTGGTAGTAAAGGAAAAAAAAATGAATAAATACTTATTATACTTATTATTATTATAATCATCATAATCATTACAGCACTTCACAAGTGCACTGCTGAACTGCACGGCCATGAGCCACCTGTATTTATTCGGCTTCCTGTATTCCTGCGACTCCCTACACTTCGCTTATCGTTACGAGGTACAAGTCGCAACACGTAAGACTAGCGCTGAACGAAACGTGGAGGGGACGCGCACGAATTGAATTGCACGAATGCGATTGGAGAGCCAATCAGCGCGAGCGAACGATACGCACGAGCCAATTAGCGCGACTTATGCGCAATAACGGTAACCGCGAGACTTTCATGCCGCTACTTGTAAATATGAAATCTACATAATGTATTTTTGTCAATATTAAGGTTGACCAAATACATATTTTTTTGACCAAAGACATACCTCAAAACCTGAAAACGAAATTGTACAACCAGTGCGTGTTGCCAGTGATGACTTATGGAACTGAGACGTGGTCCTTCACTGCTGGCCGTATGAGGAAGCTCAAGGTCGCTCAGCGAGCTATGAAGAGGGCTATTCTCGGAGTTTCTCTGCGTGATAAACTTAGGAATGAGGATATCCGCAGTAGAACCAGAGTAACCGACATAGCCCAACGGACTAGTAAGCTGAAGTGGCAGTGGGCCGGCCATATAGCTCGAAGAACCGACAACCGATGGGGAAGAAAGGTTCTCGAGTGGCAGTCTCGTACCGGTAGGCGAAGTGTAGGGCGTCCCCCCACGAGATGGAGTGACGACCTGGTAAGACATGCAGGAAGTCGATGGATGCAGGTGGCTCAGGACCGTGCTTTGTGGCATTCTTTGGGGGAGGCCTATGTTCAGCAGTGGACTTGTGAAGGGCTGTAATGATGATGATGATGATGAAATACATATTGTTGTTTTTCAAAAATGTAAGATATTCTGTTTGGAATTCTAAGATAGATTCTAAAATAATACTATGCTATGTTATAACGTTAAGGATTGTGAAGGCGGCACCGTTAGGACCCTTTTTATGATTAGTTTACATTTTATTTTTTCGTATCTTGGATAAGTATATAGGACTGACAGTCAGACATCGTATGACAGACTTTTTATTTATGTATATTACTAGCTGTATCCCGCGACTTCGCTCGCGTGTACTTTGGTTTTTTTTTTTTTTATGCGGAACCTAAATCTTTTTCTAAAGTAAAAGTAGTCTGAGTTACTCCTTATAACATTAGCTATCTGCCAATGAAAGTCCCGTCAAAATCGGTCCAGCCGTTTCGGAGATTAGCCGGAACAAGCAGACAGACAATATTTTTAAAAATCGTTTTTGTTATAAGTACCATATATACTTTCATATGCATTTAGTAAAAAACTGTTATTTTGACATTACAAACAGACACTTCAGTTTTATTTATTTGTGTGGCGAGTTTTACACTTTATTTGTTGAAAGTTTTAAATATTAATATTTTATAAATAAATTTTAAGTATTATTAATTTATGTTCTATTATTTATTAAGGTTTTTCAATTGTTAACAAATATGCGTAAATTTTGTAAGACCTTTATCTTAAATTACCTATTAATAAATTAAATTATGTTACCTATTAATAAATTAAATTATGTACAAGCAGACACGCGCCATGCATTTTTTATGTATCTGCATAACGAAGGAATGTGAAACTGGTTCGGTCGCTGAGCCCGCGCCTTCGGGACAGCAGATCGCCAGTTCGTCCGCTTCCGCGTTGCACGTTATACGTATCCCATACCCATTGTCTGCCTAATACCCAAGCTTATGCAGTTCGTATAGTTTAATTCTTCCTTGTACATATATATTACTGTATTCCTGTCTACTCATTTGTGCCTTCTGTATTGTGCTGTTATTGAACTTTATTTCTGTGTGCCTAGCACAATAAAAAATATAAGTGTGAGAAAACGGACTATTAATTAATCAGCCTCCATATGCACTTACATTGGTGACCCCGAACTGTACACGCCATGAGTGAGAAGAGAAAAAGTGATGGTGCAGGCAGTAGCACCAGCGGCGCCGAAAATAATGCCGGACCGTCAGATGATTTATGCCGCGTGGGCATAAATCATCGCGCGCGCCGCCATTTTACGCACAAAAACCGGCATTGTGGTTTGCTCAACTTGAAAGTTAATTTGTGCTGGCTAATATTACCACGGATACCACAAAATTTCACCACACAATGAGCAATCTTGACCCAGTTTACGCAGCGGAAGTCGAAGATATAATTATTGACCCATCTATTGTAAACAAATATGAGCGGATAAAGACGGAACTTGTGAAGAGGCTAACAGCGTCACGAGAGAAGAAAGTCATGCAACTACTGACCCGCGAGGAGTTAGGTGATAGAACACCTTCACAATTTTTAAGACACCTGAAGCAGCTAGCAGGCCCTGACGTACCGGAAAACTTCATGAGGACTATCTGGACCAGTCGCTTACCAACTAGCACGCAGTCCATCATTGCATCACAATCGAAAGCTTCGTTGGAAGAGGTGGCAGAGTTAGCAGACAGGATACACGACGTCGTCGCACCTAGCCCGCAAGTAGCAGCAACCTCAAGATCAACCAGCGACTTAAGTACGATGTGCAATCAAATAGCTGACGCGTCAAGTTCACGCCTTACAAACAAAGTTAGACAGAATGCCGCGCTCGAGGACAAGATGCAACTCTAGCAGAGGTAAGCGTAACCGATCGTCATCAACTAGATCTCAATCGAATTATAGAAAATTCCCTACATGTTGGTATCACTACAAATTTGGCGAAAAGGCAAATAAATGTGTTAAGCCTTGCGACTACGCGGGAAATGCACCGGGCAGTCGTTAATGGCGGCTGCTGACTGCCCAAGCACCGGCCGCTTATTTATTACGGACAAACACACCAAAATGCAGTTTTTAGTGGACACCGGAAGTGATCTTTGTGTGTTTCCGCGTTCTGCTCTAAAAGAATATCGCCAAAAAACTAATTTTGAACTATGTGCAGCAAATGGTTCTACAATTAATACCTATGGTTATGCTCATTTAGTTTTAAATATAGGTTTACGCCGCGACTTTCCTTGGCAATTTGTTGTGGCCGATGTAACTAAGGCGATAATAGGAGTAGATTTCTTGTCTTACTATAATCTTATAGTTGATGTACGCAACAAACGTTTAATAGACAGTAATACAACCCTCGCGACCGCGGCTTCGCTTGCTCAATTTTCTGATGATGTTTCTTCGGTAAAAATAATGTTAGGAAATACAGCCTACCACAACATACTCGCAGAATATCCTGACATTACCAGACCACCAGGTATTCAACGTACACCTACACACAGCACAATACACCACATACGAACAACACCAGGTCCACCAGTTTCTTGCACGCCACGCAGGTTAGCACCAGATAAATTGAAAATCGCTAAAGCCGAATTCGAAGCAATGTTGCAGAATTGGTACTTGCCGACCTTCAGAATCGGCATGGGCATCACCACTGCACCTCGCTCCCAAAAAAGAGAATGGTTGGCGTCCATGCGGCGATTACCGCATGCTCAATGCCCGAACCATCCCTGACAAGTATCCGATACGCCATATTCAGGACTTTGCTTTTAGCCTTTCAGGTTGTATGGTGTTCTCTACAATCGATTTGGTTAAAGCCTATAACCAGATTCCTGTGAGTCCAGAGGACATTCCGAAGACTGCCATCAAGACACCGTTCAGGCTTTACGAGTTCCCATTCATGTCGTACGGCCTTCGGAACGCTGGGCCAGCGTTCCAGCGCTTCGTGGACGAAATGCTCCGGGGACTGGATTTCACGTATGCATATTTAGATGATTTTTTGATCTTCTCTAGGGACCAGGAGACACATAAACAACATCTCCGCCAGGTGTTCGACCGGCTTAGAGAGTATGGGATGGTGATAAATACAGCCAAATGTGTATTCGGTGTGCCAGAGGTGACCTTTCTTGGATAGACATCTCTGCCGAAGGGTCTAAGCCTCTCCCTTCCAAGGTTGAGGCCATTATGAATTTTCCTGCGCCAAAGGTAATAAAAGAGCTACGCAGATTTCTGGGAATGGTGAATTTCTACCGTAGATTCATCCCAGAAGCTGCTAAACATCAGGCACCCCTCAATGAGTTGCTTACGGGATCAGTCAAAGGCTCACATCTGGTTAATTTCACCAAAAAAGAGTATGAAGCCTTCAATGCCTGTAAGGAAAGCCTCTGCCAAGCCACCATGCTAGCGCACCCAGAGTGTGACGCAAAATTAGCGCTGGTCAGCGATGCATCAGATAAAGCGATTGGCGCAACCTTGCAGCAGCTAAAAGGTAAGGACTGGCAACCTTTGGCATTCTTTTCTCAGAAGCTCAGCTCAGCACAGCAGAAATACTCAGCCTATGACCGAGAATTGCTCGCTATTTACAAAAGCATCAAATACTTTCGGCATATGATTGAGGCTAGGGATTTCGTGATCTACACGGATCACAAGCCCCTAACTCATGCATTCCTAACGAGGAAAGAAAACTGCTCACCGAGACAGTTTCGACACTTAGATTTTATCTCGCAATTCAGTACCGATATACGGCACATTGCAGGAAAAAATAATGTGGTCGCCGATACCTTGTCACGAGTCGAGGAAATCGCACAACCCATAAGTCTCGAAAAGATAGCCCAATGCCAGCAAGCTGATTGCGAATTAAAACTATTGCTGGAATCCAAGAATTCCCTCCAACTGCGAAAAGTACGAGTACCCGGCTCAGACGTGGAGATATACTGTGACGACGATGGCAACACCTTGAGACCATTCGTCTCGAAGAGTTTGCGTCAACTGGTTTTTGAAAACTTGCACTCACTAAGCCACCCAGGCGGTAGTGCCACAGCAAAACTCGTTGCCGAAAGGTACGTTTGGCCTGGAGTGCGCAAAGATTGCCGAGAGTGGGCACGTGCCTGCCTGCAATGCCAGCGAGCCAAAGTCACACGCCACGTATCTGCACCCATCGGTAACTATTCCTTGCCAAAGTCAAGATTCGCGTTTTTGCATATTGACTTAATCGGGCCCCTACCTATATCCCAAGGCTACCGCTATGGCCTTACAGCCATTGACCGCTTCACGCGATGGCCCGAGGCAATACCCCTGCCTGATATAACAGCTGAGACCGTGGCTACAGCTTTGCTGAGTGGTTGGATATCACGCTTTGGTTGCCCGACGGATATAGTTTCAGACCGTGGTAGACAATTTGAATCTGTTCTCTTTAAGCGCCTATCTGATATCGCAGGATTTAGGCATAGACGAACAACAGCGTATCACCCTGCATGCAATGGATTATTGGAGCGATTTCACCGACAGTTGAAGGCTGCTATCATCTGTCATGCGAGTGAAAACTGGGTTGACTGCCTTCCACTCGTTCTATTAGGGATCCGAAGTTCTTTTAAGGAAGACATCAAGGCGTCATCTACGGAGTTGGTGTATGGGCAACCTTTACGCCTTCCAGGCGAATTATTTGCCCCACAGATCGACGTAACAGACTACTTATCGCGTCTTCGCAATTTTGTCAAAGAATTGCAACCGTCCCCTACCTCACATCACGGTAGTAAAAAACGACCCATATTCGTTTTTAAAGACCTGGCTACGGCGACCAACGTCTTTGTTAGGGACGACACCATAGGTGGTTCCTTAAAACCAGCTTACACGGGCCCATATGAAGTAGTAGAAAGAGGAGACAAAATATTTAAGTTACTAATGAATGGTAATAAAATCTCGGTTTCAATAGACCGAATTAAGCCCGCCTACGTACTGCAACCTACAGACAAACCTGAACAAACACAGTCAAGCACACAATCACACATACAAAATCACACACAAAGTAAACATATTTTGAACAACCGACACACTCCTCCACACCCAGAAAGAAATATTGTCAGTACTCGATCAGGCCGTAGGGTTCAATTTCCTGACTATTATCGTCCATAACAAGGCCTCTGGAAGGGGGGTGATGTGGCGAGTTTTACACTTTATTTGTTGAAAGTTTTAAATATTAATATTTTATAAATAAATTTTAAGTATTATTAATCTATGTTCTATTATTTATTAAGGTTTTTCAATTGTTAATAAATATGGCGTAAATTTTGTAAGATAGTACCTATTAATAAATTAAATTATGTACAAGCAGACACGCGCCATGCATTTTTTATGTATCTGCATAACGAAGGAATGTGAAACTGGTTCGGTCGCTGAGCCCGCGCCTTCGGGACAGCAGATCGCCAGTTCGTCCGCTTCCGCGTTGCACGTTATACGTATCCCATACCCATTGTCTGCCTAATACCCAAGCTTATGCAGTTCGTATAGTTTAATTCTTCCTTGTACATATATATTACTGTATTCCTGTCTACTCATTTGTGCCTTCTGTATTGTGCTGTTATTGAATTTTATTTTTGTGTGCCTAGCGCAATAAAAAATATAAGTGTGAGAAAACGGACTATTAATTAATCAGCCCCCATAAGCACTTACATTTGTATAGATTATACTTTATTAGGTTAAACTGTGACTATTGAGAGAAAAAGAGTCTTCGTGTAGTTTTTTTTTTGCCGCATTTTCGTACAAGATCTTCCCGCAGTATTAAGTGACGGCGCGGCATAGC
Source organism: Parnassius mnemosyne (assembly GCA_963668995.1). Taxonomy (NCBI): domain Eukaryota; kingdom Metazoa; phylum Arthropoda; class Insecta; order Lepidoptera; family Papilionidae; genus Parnassius; species Parnassius mnemosyne. The sequence goes on from CAVLGL010000090.1 coordinate 21,957,654, forward strand.
ATTTGACTTTCAAAAAGTGCTTTTTAATAACCATTATTCAATAAAAATATTTCACTTTGCCAAACTTGAACCAGTTTACTAACAGAAATTTAATACCAAATTAAATAAAAAAGGGGTGTAAGAAATGAATGAATAGGAAATAATAGAAGGAATGTAAGGAATAAAAATGCTTTTAACAAAACAAACATTCTTAACGACAACTATACAATTCAATCAACATCGTTCAAACACTTTGTACAAATCACTTAAATTAGCTATTTGTAATATTACCCCGTTGCTTACAAAACTAGTGGGTGGTAAGAAATTTCTTCTGATTGCCGGAAATATCACGTGCTCTTGCTTCCATTCCTCGGATTTCTGCATTTCTAGAGTAGAGTCTGGGTTCGGTTGGGAATAAAAAATGGCGGTCTGACGACTAAATGTATCGAAGCATTCCTTCTCAGAATCCCAATTCACTTCTGTGACTAATCGAACTAGGTAAGTAGGTAGCGCACCCATAAATGGAGTGTGGCCATCTAAAATCAAATAATAAAGATCAATAACACATGTTATGTAATTGCCGTAAATTCCTAAGTATACGAGCAACCAGACTTCATTCCGAAAATCCCAAATTATTAATATTTAAAAAATTTATTTCTTGCTATAACCATGTGCTCGACGGTGAAGGAAAGTTCGTCCCGAACTCATGGAAGATAGCTTTGGTGCACCCGATCCTTAAAAAAGGCGACCGCTAAGATCCGTCCAACTACAGGCCGTAGTTTACAAGGCGTAGGTTCGCCCCCACATGAAATACTGTTCCCATTATTGGGCAGAGGCTCCCCAGTGCTAGCTTCCACTTGACCGCATCCAGTACAGAGCGGTTCGAATAGTCTACGATTGAATTCTTTCCGATCGGTTTGACTCATTGGCACTGCGTATAGATGTTGCATCTCTTTGCGTATTTTATCGCATCTACAAGAGAGAGTGCTCTGAGGAATTATTCGAACTAATTCCAGCCGCTCAATTTCACCATCGCACATCGCGACAAAACTCGCGATACCATCCATACTATCTGGATGATTGGCGATCCACTACTGCGCGATTTAAAAGAAGTTTTCTTCCTCTCACAAATCAATTTTATTTTCATAAAAAAAATGTTTTTTTGAGATAACTTTTAAACTAATGTATCGATCCTCAAAAAACGACGTCAATTGCCGTAAACCACAATCAAAGTCGGTTCATTCGTTCAAGAGAAATCGTCGAAAAATTACAACAACGATTTCTCTTGAAAATTTTATGACGTTTTTGAGCTCGAAGAAGAATTCATAATAGGTGGACTTCGGAGCGCATTGCGTTTGAAATTAGCGGCAGGTTGCAGGGATGGCCTGTAGGGTCAACCAATTTTTTTAACTACAGGAGCTAAAATATGCAGTTAAAGAATGTAAGCCAAAAGTTACGAGAATGATTGAAATTTCTTATACAACAGTCAAGACTTATAATAGTAAAAAAGAACAGTATTTTTGAATTATAGAAAAAACAGTTACCCAATAACAGTGGCAACGCCAATAATTCGCCGTCGTTGTTTATTTCGAAAGAAAAATATTCGAATAGCATATCTTTCTTGCTTACCAAGAGCCTTGTCATCTGTTGAACCATTTCTCTCATATCACCTGGAAGAGTATAAAGTAGAGTACAGAAGAGAAAGAAGTAGAAAACACTTAACGTAAAAATATTTTTTATAGAAGACGCGGCAAATGATTATAATATTTGTGACAGCGCTGCCGTCGCACCACAGGCAAAAATAAATCGTAATATCTAAATCACGATATCAAAGTTTCCAAGGTATACTGTGGTATACATACGAGGGTGGATTGAAAAGTACTCGGCCTAACACAGATCCATTCAATTCTAAAAATCAAATCTATCCACATTATTTAGTTCAGTTCAGACTAGTTCATTGTGTGAAGTTCGAAACGTGTGCGATAATTAGTTGTGATTTTATAAATTTATTAACAAAGTAATCGGACATAATTTCCGCGAATGGAGCAAATCGAGCAGCGTGCCGTCATTAAGTACCTCCATAAGAAGGGGCTATCATCAAAAGCCATCCATGATGACATGGTCAGTACATTAGGCGATTGTGCTCTGTCATATTCATCCGTCAAAAAATGGATAGCAGAATTTAAGCGTGGTAGAGAGTGTGAAAGATGAACCCCGCTCTGGAAGGCCTTCGACGTCAACTACTGACGAAAATATTAAAAAAATACTTGATTTAATAATGGGAGACCGTAGATTAAAAATTAGAGAGATAGCCGAGATTATAGGCATCTCTTATGAATGAACTCAAAACATCATTGTCAACAAGTTGGGTTTCCACAAGGTGTCTGCGAGGTGGGTTCCGCGACTGCTTTCAGTTGAACAAAAAAGGACGCGATTGACTATTTCACGCAACTGTTTGGAGTTATTTGAAGCCGATGCAGATGATTTTTTGAATCGTTTTGTTACTATGGACGAAACATGGGTTCATTACTGTACACCGGAAACAAAACAACAATCAAAACAGTGGAGAAGACCTGGTTCACCACCCCTTAAAAAGGCTAAGTCGATTTTGTCGGCAAATAAGGTGATGGCTTCAGTATTCTGGGACTCGAAAGGTGTGATTATGATTGATTATCTTGAAAGGGGTCAGAGTATAAACTCTGATTACTACTGCACCTTACTACGTCGTTTACGAGAGGAAATAAAAGAAAAACGTCGAGGAATGCTCAGAAGAAAAGTCCTGTTTCATCAAGATAACGCCCGTGTTCACACGTCAGTACAGTCAATGGCTGAAATTCACAACTGTGGCTTTGAACTGTTACCGCATCCGCCGTATTCACCTGATCTGGCACCATCAGACTTCTTTCTGTTCCCTAACCTAAAAAAGCACTTGGGAGGTCAAAGATTTTCGACAAACGACGAGGTCAAAGCTGCTGTAGACGCATATTTTGACTCTAAGGAAGAATCATTTTTTTTCAACGGTCTAAATGCTTGGAAGGGGAGGTGGCAAAAGTGTATTGAACTTGATGGTGATTATGTAGAAAAATAAATATATAACTGATTTAGTATTTGTTTATTTTCTTGGTTAGGCCGAGTACTTTTCAATCCACCCTCGTATATGGAGTAGCTCTGTACTACGACATGGAGCGCCGGCCCCTTCCCGGGTTGAACACTTACCCCTGCGGGAAATTTCCCTTTTCCCTTGCACGGCCAAATATTATTACAAGACTATTTGTTCCCCGCGACTTCACCCGCGTGGAATTTATTACGATTGAATTTCATGGGTTTTAATTTTTTTCGCGCGGAATTTGCCTGTGAAAATCCTGTCTAAATCGGTCTAGCCATTTCAGAGATTAGCCGAAACAAAAAAACAGACAAAAACTTCAAAAATTGTTTTTTTTTTATTTTTGTTATAAGTAGCGTATGCAACACGTAACATAATTAACTCAATTGACGGTTATTATTTGCCACTTAATAACTGAAGTTCATTATTCTACTGTGACACAAAGTAAAGAAAATATTTGTTTCTAATATCGTTTGATAATAACTTATTTCTGACCGAATTCTGGTCAAGGTGGTCTAATCTCAATGGAGACTTAGCCATCTGCACAGGGCAGGATTGTAGTGCATGAGTGTATGCGGCAAGCACAACTACTTTTTTATTATCTTCTTTCTTTACATGCTTTCCGATAAATTTCTAGACATATTTTTCTGTCAAGAAGTACCAATAATTGTTTTTGGCCCGACCGGTATCCAAACCCGGGGCTGCACGATCAGCAGTCGTGCTTACGACCACAAACCAATAAAGAATTCGATGTTTACTTTCAAAACTTACCAAACTCAGGATTCCACTCGGATTCCTGTGACCTGAGACCGAGTATGAACAGTTCTTCCACAGGCAATGGATTCGACAATTTGATTAATCCAAAGTTCTGAAAATCGTACAGCATTGTCTCGTAAAAAAGCTCCTCTCTGTAAAATAAGTGTTTGGTATTGCATTATTCAATGTGCTTGACTGTTGTTGGTCTAGTGGTTGTAGTAGTAAGACTGCTGATCATGAGGTCACAGGTTCGATTCCCGAGTCAGGTCTAAAAGAAAATCAGTTGTTGAGTTTTCCATCAAGAAATTCTCAGTAGCAGCCCGAAGTCAGGAAGTTGGCGGTGTCTCACTCCCGTGCCTCGGAAAGCAAGTAAGCCACTGGTCCTGCGCCTGAGCCCCCTTGGGTCGTGTCGGTTTACCGTCCCATCGGACTGTGAGAGTGAGGGAATAGAGAGTGCATGTGTGCTTGTGCATACACTTGGCCACTATAATGCTGTCATGCGCCGATGGCCAGACTCCGTTGAGACCGAAATTCGGTCTGGAGGACATTTTTCAATGTGTTTGAAGGCTTATACTAAAACCTTTTCTCCTTCATCATATTATTTCTTTATCTTTTGTCTTGTCTTCCAATTCATAATAGCGATAGAACCATAAGGGACGATGTGTCTAAATAGTGCGTCAGTAATAGTAATGGTAGGGTGCGAACCGCGATCTCAAAACGTTGTGTGTTCGAATCCGTACTTCGAATATTGTGATGAAACACTCCTAACACAAGCATTTTAAGATTACCAGGAGTGATTTATGGGAATATTATATTAGTAATGTTAATAGCAGTGCTATTATTAAAAAAAAATAGTTATGAATATAGCGGTATAACCCACGGAGCAAATACAAAGAGGAGACGGCCTAAGCAACTGTGCACTGTGATTCTAAATAGGTCCTGACGTCATCACAGTGGGCGTAGCTTTAGTTAATATACTGTCAGCGTTCGTCCCGTGCGCGTGTCGAAAATAGCAAAACAGTAATTTTCGTAGTATTAAGAAGAAAAGGATGAAGTGTGTTTTTATCGTGTAAAAACTAGTCAGATAAACGCTCTGATGCTATGGATGGCATCATTTTCATTTGTAAGTAATATCATAAGATAAATTTCAGCGTCGGATTTCAAATATAATTAAATATATTCGACACTAGATGGCGACATTTTGTGTCATGGGAACTAAAAATATAAAGGTACGTAGAGCTCAGTATTGGTAAAATAATCATACGAAAGTGCTGAAATTTGTTTTGCATTCAGTCCTAAAGAATTTTTAATCGCCAAATATTATTTTTATAGTTTTTATAATAATTTTGTGAACAGGCGGCCATCTATCGTCAAGGTAGCTAAACTACATTGGAACATCGATATGGAACGATGCGAGTAGTTTTACTATTTATCGGTAGATGGAAAATAGTTAAGTGGGCGGGGCTTAACGCCCCCTCCCCGCATATTGTCACGCGTTGTTTCATACTGAAATCTAATTAGAATACCCCCTCTTTGTATTTGCTTCGAGGTATAACCTGACTAAAATATTCAGCGCTATGATCATCAACAGGCTTAATCTTTTGAGAAAAACTTACGCCCAGTAATAGACGTAATGACTACAAGACAACATTAAAATTAAAGTATCACCTTTACTTTTAAAGTTGTCTTGTAGTTTCTTTTGCCATGTTATCATACCAGCTTTCCTACCCATCAGAACGGAATGCAATGGTGCCTGCGTTGCTGATACTGCTAATTTGGTATCTCACAGATTAAAAATAAGCATAAACACATAAAATCTTAATACAGTTATCTAGGTCATAGAACGATACAGTTAAAAATGCTTACGTTAATTTCGTTGTATTGCACAAATACAGCTTCGTAGAATGTTGGATAAGTGATTGGTGGCAATCGATACATGCGATGAAAATCAAATTCGCCAATATTTCCCTGAGATTCATATTGCACTTGTTCTCAACGTCCATACGTAACTGTTTCACACTTGTGAGTTTAGTTTCCACCCTCTCGTATTTAAATGTTCGTGTTTTGAATGATTCTTTTGGATCGATATAAGTTATATTCGCGTGGTCGGCACCAGTACGTAAATTCCATTTTTCTGTAGATTTATTGTTCTCTTTGGGTTCGTTTACAATCGAACTCTCTAGAACATCTGGATTATTTTCCGTTTCCTCGATAATTATGTTCGGTATTTTATTTGCTTCATTTAGGTTTTCTTCGTGTTCATTATTCATTAATTTGTTTTCATTATCTTCTATAAACTCTTTTTCAATGGAATCTTTTTTATTATTATCTATTTGTTTAGAAGCGATTTGGAAAAATTTGTCAATTTTTTGTGTATCTGAACTGACTCTAACTAAATCTTTTGCGTACACCTTGGCCCCATCGGTGGTTTTTTTTATTATTTCATCAACATTTGTTGCGCCTGGTAGACGAGCCTGTGAAATTGACGAATTATAAAGTATTTAGTCAACCGATTAACGAAATAAATTGTTAAAAAATGTGACGACTGTATATGTTTTAGATAGATTCTTATATAGATGGCGCAGCGGCTATCTCTTAAGGTTTTCTCTTTTTAATAAGCCTGACTGCGGGGCCGCGGTTTCAAATCTCGCACGGAAATTTGTATAACCTAATATTTGTCTCTGCATTGCAATTTAGGCATGTTTAGGGTCTCAACGATACATAATATTTTTTAAACAAAAAATAACTTCTTACTTATTTTAGAAAAAAAAAATGTTGATAAGTCCATTACCTGCGTGTACATAACTCGAGAGTAATTACAACTGAGCAGTTTACTTTCAATGCACGATTTTATTTTTTCGATAATCTGCTCCTCATATAGAAACTGAACTTCATGTTTCGTTGGATGTACATTCACATCAACATTTCTGGGATCTAAAAGTCAACTGTTTTATCAATAATGTGTAGAATTCATTATTCTTAATTTATGGATATCAAACCATTACACGAGAATTTTGGCATGATGAGATTGCTGGTGCGTATCTCCTGCTTCAGTTTCCCTCTGTCGCCTCTTACAACACCCACGGGATCATATGAGGTAGTAAATTCTCCTACGCCACCACTACACGTGCCATGTGGTTGGGGTTGCTCGTAAACTATGCAGTTTAAGCCGAGATTATCTACTCCGTTAACACGCCTACCATTACCTAGCATTTTATACGTAGTAGAGCCATGCTGCAGCTATATTAGTAGTATAGTTGTAGCACGAATGGGTCGGCTCGACCGGGGAAGGACCACGCTCTCACAGAATACCAGCGTAAAATAGCAGCTTAAAACTGCTGTGTTTTGTATGGTGAGTGTAGAGAACCGGAGACCCTTTTTACTGGAAAAGAGGCATTCCATCTTAGTCCTCACGGGTCACAGCGCAACTGCATTTTGATTCGCAAGCGAGGATAGATGTAGATATCTATGGGCCGCAGTGACCACTTACCATCAGGTGGACTATCTGCCCATTTGTCACCCTATCCTATAAAAAAAAATTATAATAAATAAATACAATTCCATCAACTTACCTAGCTCAATACTGAGATAAACAAATGCGTGAGCGTTCTTCGGTAGGTACGTGCTATAAACGGAGTCCACCGCTTTGCGTATACCTGAAATAAAAAGAACATTGTTTAATCTGTCAAGCCTTTGAAGTACACAAGAGGCAATCCAAGGTCAACTTTGTAGAACGCTCCAAAGAGTATGGTAATATTTAGAAAGGACCCCTCAGAACCAAAGAGTATATGATCACTACACTACGTTTAGTCAGAACCAAAGTTATTGTGCTCATAACAATTATTTTTTAAATGTTATTTAGATGAACTATAAAACTAAAATTTTATTAGAATTAGTTTCGTTATTAAATTACGCTTCTTTAAATTAACAGAATTTACTTCAAATGACGAGTTTCCGCCTCGCGTCGCGTTTACGTCACATACTTTAGTCTTATATCCTTCGCCGCGTGAGTGTAAGAGGCAACTAGAAATTTTACAAAAAATTAAGTGGGTACAATAGAAAGTTTTTTTGTTAGTTTTTATACAAATGGTAAGTAATTACACTGTTTTAAAATTTAATTCCTTATATTTTGCTTCGTAACAATTTCATATATTTTATAAAATTGCCATTTCAAATACTGTGTCGTTCACGTATCACTATATTTAATAGCCAGAATTAACTGAAAAGTAAATAAAAAGTGTGAGTTATCACAATAAATCATGTAATAAACACAAATTTTCATATCCCACAAAGTCCAATGCGCGAAAATTACGTTTTATGTTATAATTTCGATATATAGTGAACATTATGGCAAAGTTGTTTTCAACAATAACTAAAAATAAAAATGTGAATGTGAAGCACCAGCTTTCAAATAAAAAAAGAATCATCGAAATCAGTTCACCCAGAAGGTTATGAGGTAACACACATAAAAAAACACAGTCGACTTCCTTCATCTGTTTGAAGTCGTTAGAAAAATGGCGTTGCTCAAAGATAGCGTAATAAAGTATATACTTTATTACGCTATCTTACGGATGTACAAGTATATACCTGTGATTTAATTTTTTTTGAGGCTTCTACTGAGTTTATCGATATAATTATATTATATATTTCTTTTCTTTATGAAAATCAAGTGTTTCTATGTCCTTGTTTCTTTCTTCATAATATTTATTCGATTTTAACATATATATATATATATATATATATATATATATATATATATATATATATATATATATGTATATTGAATTTTAACATAATATAGCGATTCGTTAGATTTGCCTTAGTTGTAAAAGTGAAATAATATTTACTTTTTTTTCTTTTCAGTAGAATTGTTTGGTTTTGTTATTTAATATTGTTTTAACCATTGAACTTGTTTACGCAACTTTTGTTTAATAAATTGTTTGATGCTGTTTGATGACTTTTTTACACATAATTGTTTACCACCGGCGGATTTTCCGGACCGATACGACTTAGGGACCTTCAAGAAAAGAGCTTACACCTTTCTAAACGGCCGGCAACGCATCTGCAATTCCCCTGGTGTTGCGGTTGTTCATGGGCGGCGGTAGTGACTTACCATCAGGTGAGCCGCATGCTCGTTTGCCCCCTCTTCTAGAAAAAAAAACACAAAAATATTTTTTTAAATAATAAAATTAATCCCTCCCTCTCCTTACAGTTTCATTCCACTGCTGGTGATGGACCGTTACATCCTATAAAAACCCCCAATGAACATAGGCCTCCACTATATTCCTCATAGAGGGTATACTTGTCATAGTTGCCACGTTCTGTTCCACGGTACACGTACCTTGTTGTATTGAACAGTGGATCAGTCGCCTCTTACGAAACCCACGGAATAGTATGAATATTCATACACCGCCACTACACAGTAATTGATAATTTCTCGAAACATTTCATTTATCGACAAATCGTCTTGCAATCGTCGTCACTCTAGCGCTCACTTGACCTTCATATAAATAATTCGATATTTTAATTGTTGATAATTTTTTTATTTTTGGATATGAACATAGTAATGACTCTAAGTTATTTTTACCATTTTTTAAAAAAATCGTCTGGCCTGACCTACTATACTCTTTGGCTTGACCATAGTTCTAACTAAATATGTCCAATAAAATGTCAAGTTCTGAGAGGTTAACTTTCATAAAAAATGACAACCGTGTAGTGTAGCCGTGTAAGAATATTCACTATCCCATATCGTCCCGTGTTGTAAGCAGCATCTTCCTGATATCAACTCAAAATACACACACATATGCACGCACGCACGCACTAACTCACACATACCACACACTTTTTGAATTTTATTGAAGTTTTGGCAATTTTTTGAAAAGGCAAAATTTGTTATACAATACATACATACATACATAAACACTCACGCCTGTCACCCAGAGGGGTAGGCATTATACAAATTGATCTATAAATTATATTTCATCGATTTGTGCAATCTATAAATTTTTATTTCAATTTTCTCACACAAAACGGCAAGCCGCCGCTCAAATAAAACTACACCAGCGTCACTCATGTCATTATTAGTTAATTAGTCAATATTTAACGTTTCGGTAGACACTTCTAAAGCCTTAAATGAGATGGTCCTCTTTACTCCCAAACATAATTTTGAGACACAAATACTGCCTGAGAATCGGACCAAACGTCCGTTACCCTGTACTCAGCTACTCTGAGCACTTGATCACGCGTCGTACAATAAATAACAAAATAACTTACTCTGTGAGTCTACTAGTCTGTGGTTAATGAACAAGAGCATGGTGCCTTTCTTGTGAGAGTAGTTGACGTTCGTAACGTACCCGTGAAGGGACATCTGCAAAGTGTCGTCTTTCAATCCTATCTCGAGTAATTCCCGTGCTATGGAATTTCCGTGAATCTGTAATCGACGATTTATTTAAATAATTAAATAAATCTGTTAGTGCTCGATAAAAATATTCTTACCAAAAATCCAAAATTACGATAATAATAGCGACGTAATCTCCATTTGGGTGTCATAAATAAAGTTTATAGCTGGATAAAAAGCCATTGCAGTCTTTTTGCTTCTTGTTGGGTAATAGTAACCATTTTATATCATCAGATGGGATGTATTTTTTTATAGGATAGGGTGACAAACGAGCACACAATCCACCTGATGGTAAGTGGTTGCTGTGACCCACAGACATCTACATTTATCCTCAATAAAGAATCAAAATGCAGAAGCGTCGTCACCCATGAGGACTGAGATGGAATGCCTCTTTTCCAGTAAAATGGGTCTCCAGTTCTCTACACTCACCATACGAAACACAGCAGTGTCAAGCTGCCAGTTTACGCTGGTATTCTGTGAGAGCGTGGTCCTTCCCCGGTCGAGCCGACGCATTCGTGCTACAACTACGAGGGCGGCACTGAAAATTTCGGGAATCAAGGAAGTGACACAACATTACTACTTAAAAATGTATTTATTGCTTTTCGAAGTATTGTCCGCGAAATTTGACACATTTTTCCATACGATGGAACCAATCATTGAAGCAACCATTCCATTCGGAAGTTGGGGTCTCCAAAATGGCCGTTTTGTAGGCGTCCACAGCTTTTTCATGTGATGAAAATCTCTGTCCAAGCAATTTATTTTTTATTTTAGGGAAAGTATAGAAATCATTAGGGCTTAGGTCGGGACTGTACGGCGGATGGTCTAATAATTCTATGTTTTTTTGCTCTAAAAACTCTTTTGTTCTGTGTGCGGTGTGAGAACTCGCATTGTCGTGATGAAGGGTGATGCGGCGGTTGCAGTTCTCTTTACGGAGTTCAGAAACTACCTGTGGCAAACAAATGCTAGCATACCATTCTGCATTAACCGTTCGTTGCCCCTCGAGAGGAATAGTCGTAACATGGCCGGTTTTGGAGACAAACGTGGCCACTATTTTTTTTGCAACACTCCGTGAACGAACAATTTTGTTGGCTTTAACTTATTTTCGAACACCCAAACTCGCGACTGGTTTTTTGTTTCGGGTTCGTACGCATATATCCAGGATTCGTCACCTGATACGATGTTGTATACAGCATTTTAGGATCCTGCGTGGAATCTTTCGAGAGTTCTGACGCACCAAGTAACGCGAGCCGCTTTTTGCTCTTCACAGAGCGAATGCGGTATCCATCGGGAAAACAACTTTTTTACACCTAATTGTTCATGCAAGATTATTTGTATTTGACTCATGCCACTGTCTAAAGTTGCCTGAATTTCGCGGTATGTCACATGTCGATCTTCCTCAATCAGCTTACGCACAGCATAAACGTTTTCTTGGGTGACTGCAGTTTTTGGACGACCTTGACGGGGATCATCACTGAGCTTGACAGGTCCACGTTGAAATTCAGTAAACCAGCGATAAATTGTGGTTTTGGATGGGGCTTCATCACCAATTGCAGAAATCATCCGGTCAACATACTGTTTTTGTGTTAAACCACTTCGAAAGTCATAATAAATCATCGCTCTTGAATTTTCTCGAGTCAATTCCATTTTCTCAACGACTAAACAAGTTTGATAAAACCTTATGGCAAGACCGATAATCTTTTTTTAAAGAAATATATGGTATTCGATTTTTAAAACCAAGGACTTTTAATATGACAGGAACAGTGGAAATATTCTATTCCCGATACTTTTAGTGCAGCCCTCGTATACTACTAATATAGCTGCAGCATGGCTCTAACACGTTCTAAAATGTATGCTCGTATCGCCTTAATTACTTCCAATAAAATTTCAGCTCAGAAGAAAGTTTTAGTGTAGTTATATCGTGGTTAGAGCCATACTGCAACTATGTTATAGGTGTAGCACGAATGGGTCGGCTCGACCTGGGAAGGACCACGCTCTCACAGAATACCAGCGTAAAATAGCAGCTTAACGCTGCTGTGTTTCGTATGGTGAGTGTAGAGAACCGGAGACCCCTAATACTGGATACGAGGCATTCCATCTTCTCAGGGGTGACCACGCATGTGGATTTTGATTATCAATCGAGGATAAAAGATCTATGGGCCACAGCATCCACTTACCATCAGGTGGACTGTGTGCCCTTTGGTCGCTTTTATTCTATAAAAAAAGACAGGTAACCCTACATCTGAACTACCTGTTTTCATCATGGGCACTCGGAGTTGGGAATATTTTCCACTGTTATACTTGGCAAAGGGATTAACAATCGCCATAAAATAAAAAACTCACTTCATTGATGCTGCTTTGCGTATGCTGCCGCGATTTCTACATGTGGCATATATGAGATAGTTGATCTAGCTACCTTAAGCCATGTGATACATCAGACATTTCCCATAACTACCTCTTACGAAACATAGGAAATGTAATTAGGAGATGGAATCTCTCACTCTACTAGCACACGGAAAACTCAGTATAGAAGGGTTTGAATATAATTTTGAATAGTATTTACAATTTTTAAGACCTAATATAATTTGCTTAATATAAGACCAATTTCTACAGGAATAACAAACTAAAACTGTATAATGCAAAACAAATTTTTTTCTTCAAAAAGAAGACGTCTTATACCGTTACTGCACGAATCCCGTGAAGTGGCGGTGAAAGGTGAAAAATAAGTAAGAATATCCACTACCCCACATCGTTTCCTGGGTTTTGGAGACGACAGAGGGAAACAAACCGGGAGATGGGCAGCAGCGTATTCTTAAAACACCTGCCAGTGTGGCAACTATGAAAAGTGGTCCCGTTATGAAGTGGGCCATATTCACTGTGGACTTTGACAAGCAATAACGGTAATGGACACGCACGCACGTAAACGTACACACGCACGCCCCACCGACCCATATTTTGTCAAATTATATTTTGTTAAAGGCAATAATTATACGTAATTGTCTTTAACAAAAAAATGATACCATTTCTATTTTTAGTTAAAGATAAAATAAATCATTATAAATAAATTATCATCATTCATCATTACAGCCCTTCACAAGTCCACTACTGTACATAGGTCTCCCCCAAGAAATGCCACAAAGCACGGTCCTGAGCCACCTGCATCCATCGACTTCCTGCATATTTTACCAAGTCGTCACTCCATCTAGTGGGGGGACACCCTACACTTCGTCCGCCGGTACGAGGTACGCCGCCACTCGAGAACCTTTTTTCCCCAACGGTTCTTCGAGCTATATGGCCGGCCCATTGCCACTTCAGTTTACAAATCCGTTGGGCTATGTCGGTCGCTCTGGTTCTACTGCGAATATCCTCATTTCTAAGTTTATCACGCAGAGAAACTCCGAGCATAGCCCTCTTCATAGCTCGCTGAGCGACCTTGAGCTTCCTCATCCGGCCAGCAGTGAAGGACCACGTCTCAGTACCATAGGTCATCACTGGCAACACGCACTGGTTGTACAGTCTTGTTTTCAAGTTTTGAGGTATACCTGACGAGAAGATGTGCCGTAATTTCCCGAACGCTGCCCAACCGAGTTGAATCCGTCGATTGACCTCTCCTCGGTCGAAGTTGGACTTACCTAGTCGGACTATTTGTCCCAGGTAAACATACTCGTCAACAACTTCGAGCTTAGTGCTCCCAACAACTATCGGCATAGGTATGACATGGACATTAAACATAATCTTTGTTTTGTCCATGTTCATCGTAAGACCTATCCGTTGGGAGACACTATTGAGGTCATTGAGCATAGTGCTTAGGTCCTCCAGCGATTCTGACATAAGGACTATATCGTCAGCAAATCGAAGGTGAGTGAATGTCTTCCAATGCAGCGGTGAAGAGTTTCGGGGATATCACGTCACCCTGTCTTACACCTCTCTGCAATTGGATAAGTTTCGTACTCTGGTTCTGTACTCGGATAGCCATCGTAGCTCTACTTTACGAGCACTTCAGCACTTCGATACACCGACAGTCAACTTGGCATCGCTGAAGGGACTGCAGCGCCGCCCAAATTTCGACGGAATCAAAGGCTTTCTCATAGTCCACATACGCCAGACATAGTGACAAATTGTACTCCTCGGACTTTTGTACAATTCGCCGAAGGGTATGTATGTGGTCTATGGTGCTAAAGCCTTTTCGGAAACCAGCTTGTTCGGGAGGCTGGAAGTCGTCAAGTCTGCGCGCGAGACGATTCGTAATGACTCTCGAAAACAGCACGTAGACGCGGCTCAGAAGAGAAATCGGTCTGTAGTTCTTCAAGAGAGCGTTGTCACCTTTCTTGAAGAACAAGACCACCGCACTTCTGCTCCACGCCTCCGGTGTAGTGCCACCATGGAGGACGGAATTAATTAGCTTCTGAAGGACTTCAAGTACTGGTTTTCCACCCGCTTTCAGAAGCGGGTGAAAAATCCGCTGTAATTCCATCGCCTGGGGCCTTGCCGTTTTTAAGGTGCTGGAGAGCCATTCTAATCTCGCTCAGACTGACGTCCGGGATATCATCGGAATAGTGTCTGATAAGACTCGCTCTTAGATCGTTACTCACACTTACGTGTGGCTCCAACGATGATGTGTAGAGCTGCCCATAGAACCTCTCAATCTCATTTAAAATCTCAGGTGTCCCGTAAAGGACGCTGCCACACTCGGTCTTCAGCTTCGACAGTTGGCTCTTTCTAGCAGACAGATCTCTAGCAAAGACTTTGGAGCCCTGGTTCCGCTCGATCGCTTCTTTAATACGAGCAGTATTAAAGTTGCGTAAGTCCCACCGCATGCATTTGGAGATCTGTCTGTTCAGTTGCCTGTATGCTGTCAAATTTACTGAAGACTGCAGCTTCATATCCCGTCTAACAGCCATGAGAGAGTTTTTGTGTTCTTCTGCGGCGGGTCTTGCAGAGCTTAGCTCCGACCGCATAGACAGTTTCCACGAGCTTGTCATTCATATCGTCCACTGCATTGCAATCTTCTAGGCACTGAAAACGGTTTTGTAGCTCGAGCTGAAAGGTTTCGGGACTTTGGATTAGAGCACGAGGGGGACGGAGCGTCGATTTCATTAGACGTGACCTCTCCAACTTAACGTTTAGGTTCAGTGTGCCTCTCACCATTCGGTGATCGCTGCCGGTTTTCACCCTCGCGATCACTGAGACATCACTCAACAGTTGTCGTCTGGTCGTCATAATGAAGTCAATCTCATTTTTTGTCGAACCGTCGGGGCTCGACCAGGTCCACTTCCTGTGGGTCCGCTTCTGGAAGAAAGAGTTCATCATAAAGAGTCCCTCTTTCTCCATGAAATCGGCCAGCTGCTGGCCCCTTGGGTTCCGTTGCCCTATTCCGAAATTCCCTACTTTCAGCTCACCGTTCTCTCTTGTGCCTAGTTTTGCATTGAAGTCTCCCATTAACACCGTATAGTGGGTTTTGGAGGAATGCATGGCTCTAGAGATATCCTCATACATTTCCTCCACCTCCTCATCGGGGTGTGCCGAGGTTGGTGCGTATACCTGTATGACCTTCAGCGAATACCGTTTGGTGATTCTAAGTATAAGGTACGCAACCCTCGTTGACACACTCCCAATCTTTACAACGTTGTTAACGAGAGACTTGTGGACGATAAATCCGACACCCCCTTGGGACAGATGGTCGCTCTCCCGGTGATAGAACAAATTGCCAGATTCGAGGATTACCGTGTCCTCCCCCTCTCTTCGGACTTCGGATAATCCTATGTCATTCCAGCGCAACTTGTCTATCTCTTCTTCCAGCTCCAGGATCTTCTCGTCAGTCCTCAGGGTGCGTGCGTTTTAAGTTGCCAGGTCGAGTCGTCGTAGGTGGCAACCGAACCTCCACCGGAGATTCGTAGCACCCCCTGCCCCGCCGTTACCATGGTCGCCACCGTAGCCAGGAATAGCGGGGCCGCCGGTGACTGGGGGCCGTCTCTTCCTTACTTTCATGGGGGGTATATTGCCATAGTTGCCACGCTTGGCGAGCGGATTGGCAACCGCAGTTTTTTATTGTTGTTTTGCTGTTATCAGAAAGATGCTAATGCCCATCCTCTGTCGCCTTTTACGACACCCACGGGAAGATACTGATGAGTATTCTTACCCGCCACTACACGGGGAATAAAATTATAACATAATTATTTATAAAATATTTCGATGTAACGAAACATACAATCCTAATATTTTCCACAACGGACGATTTGATAGCGGTCTTTATATCTGTATTTTCACCGAACTTCTTCAAAGTGAAGCCCACGTGACTGTTATGTATAGCATAACCTCCAACGAATTCCATTATATGCGTGTACTCTTCCGCGGCGCTACGCAGAGATTTCTTTCGCGCTATAACATTGTAAAACAGATCTTCGACTGTGATTTGTGTGCCATTGTTTCCCGCACTAGCTTTTATTGGCCCTTTTAGTTTGCCATTTTCATAGGAGGCCCTGAAATATTATATTTAGCAAAATTAAAATGATCAATATTAAAATTTGATTATATCTAGTTGCAAAGTACTTTAGACGAGGAATTTGTCCGGTTTTGATCACAGTAACAATTTTAGTATATGTACAAAACGTTTGCCTAAGATATAGTGATAAAAGTTTGCATGCTACCATTAAATCACAAAAGAAGATAGATTAAGTAAAAATAAGTGTTTGCAGTGCTTTTATGCAGATAGTAATGAATAGCATTGTTTTTTTTTTTTTTGTTTTATATATGTGATATTTTTTATTAAAAAGTTCAGTCAATGTGCAATTCCCATGACAATCTAAATACTTTTGTCAATTTTTGAGCAAAGTGTACTGCCTGTCCAACAGATCTCTGACGACAGTCAAAGTTCGCAGGTGCGACATTTTCAATTAATTTCTATCGCACATGTTGGCAACCAACACCGGCCGCCCCTCTTCGTGCACAACGGAAGAGAAGTGGAAAGGGAAATGTGAAGTGGAAAGGGAAATGTATAAATTAGGGTGCATCATGATTCTTGGGGATTCCGTTGTGAGAACACGCGTCGAATTAGTCAAAGTGTAATTAAGTGTCGTGATTACAAACCCAATAATATTGAGTGCTTTGTACAAATATTAATTGAATACATATATTGTGTTATAAGTGCATATTTATTTATAATAAATTATTTCATTGTGTTAACACACATAAGTCTCGAACAATCTTAAAGAAATTGTAATCGGGAAACAAGTGGACAAAAAGTATATGACGGCACCTGCACCGTTGTAGATGCAGTGGCGTCGGTTTAGCTAGACAGAATTCTTGTAAACGACACGTGTACCGCACACCTGCGGCACTGCACCTGCGTTGCCGCCCGTCCTGCTTGTATAAAACGGACTGAGCGGCCGCCGTTAGGGCAGTCTTGACTCTGACGTGGAACGGTACGCTTGTCGTATTCCGTTACTAGTTTATCCTTGACTCGTTGGATAGTTAATTCGTGTAAACGAATTAATTATTATTCCTAACTACAAAATTAGTCTCTGTACCATACCCACTATACTTTCTACATCAGAAGTGGGATAAAGTCCCCATTTTTGCCCACATACAATCTTCGAATAGTATGAGGATTATTACATTTGTGAAAGACTATAATGCATTCTGCATTGATGATTCTATTTTTCTGTTAAATACCGTAATGAAATTTGCTGTCCTACTTATGATATTGTCGTATCATTAAAATGTAGAGAAAAGATAAAGTGAAATTATTTAAGCCAAAAGATAAATCCTTTTGTTCGATTTGTATTAAAAGTACCCTCGAGTGTTTTCATTATTTCTGACGTACCTAAATATGTTAACAAATGAAAGAAATGTCGGAGGCTTTCTAGACAAGTCATCGTTTGCATTGAATGAAAAATTAACTTGTTCAAGTTTTGTTCAATTTGATAGTTCCTGCGAAACATGATTATCATCTGTTATATTTTGAAATTCAAAACGTTTAAGCGATGTACCTACCAAAATAAAGGATTAACTTTAACATGCTAGGAATTGAAAATAATAAGTGACATTTTTGTGTTCTAATGTATTGATCAGTGTTGCAGTTTGCTCCGAATACTGTGTGGTCGTCAAGATTGGGGTTTGATGTCGAGAGATTCGTAGAAGTCTCTACAACAATGATCAATGAGGAAGATGTTGTGACGGCTAATCGAACATGGTCAGGTACGGCCTAGCGCTAGTAAGATTAAGCCTACACCGCTACAGTCTGTAACTTATCGGCAGATCTTACGGCAAGGCAATTCAAGCGGCCGCCGAACACATGGTCCTTTGGTGCTGTAAATGAACGTCTGAGGCTTGGTCGGCTTTCGTAGATTTTGCGCAGTTGCCTCCTTCCCTATGAAATATGTGATGGTATCCGTCTCTACACATAGTTACCGTTTTTTTGCAATGTTTTCAAATGTCATACAGTCGCCGTTTCTTAAGAGAATATGTGATGAATTTTGGAAGCTCGGAATTCAACGGTTCGCAATACATTTATCTCGATTTCTTTTAATTTTGCAAAGCAGTACGACGATTTGCTAGCGCCGGTACGGTGCGATGGCTCGCTAGCGCGAATGTGACACGAACGCAGCAGAACGGAAAGTTGGGGTGCGTTTGCCTGGAGGTAGCCTTATCGGCGCGTCCATGGCTTAAAAGTCTGGGATGGTCGACCGTTGTAATATTTAACAAGAGTTAATATCTGTTAGCAGGTGATGATAACTAGGGCTTCCATTCCGTAATTACGTAATTACGCAGTTACGTAATTACGCAAAAAAATTAAACTTTTGACAAGTCCGTAACTGAAGGGTTGAAATCCGTAACTACGTAAGTATAAGTCCTTATTATCATCATCATCATATCAGCCTATTTCTACCCACTACTGCTAGGTGAAGGGTTTTAATAATAAATAAAAATAATATATAAATCAATTTAGCGACTTATTACATACAACATCCTCTTTTTTAAACAGTATGACATGATAACCCAGGAGCCAACATTGAAACAGAACGAGCGGGTATTTCCACGTAGAGAATAAATTCAAGGCCCCATATGAAGCACCCCAAAAGAAAACTAAACTCACGGATTATTATGTAAGCGACTCTTCCATGGAGTTAAGAGTGACTAGAATGGCAGCATCGGATGGTATCCCGTTGAGCAAATTTTGTACTTCTGAAGACCTAAGGCATGTTTTCAAAAAATCCGGCTACGATCTACCGAAATCATCAACAACTATAACCAGGATAGTTTTAGAGCTACATGATAATACAAAAAACGAACTGATACGTCTTTTAAAGGAAATGAAGTCCCAAAACAAAAGATTTACAATGACATTTGATGAGTGGACCTGTACCCGAAATAAAAGATATATGAATATAAATATCCACAGTAAAGATCTCGAACCAGCTAATTACAAAAATTTGGGTCTGGTGAGAATAAAAGGTTCAATGCCAGCAGATGTAGGAACTCAGCTAATACAACAACATTTGAGCAACTTCGGACTTAGCCTCGAAGACATAGTTGCTTTCACAACAGACGGAGCCAGCGTAATGGTTAAAATGGGCAAAAATTTTGACGGCCACCATCAATTGTGTTTCGCCCACGGCATACGACTTGCGGTTCTCGATGTGCTATATAAGTCAAAGAACCAGTCAACGCCCAATCACAACCCAAAGCAACAAGATAAAGAACTGGATTACGACTCTGAAGATTCTGAAGAAAACTATGGAGGATTTGATATCGAAGTACCAAGAATTCCAGAATCTGAATTTCTGTACAAATATACTATAAAAAAAGTACGAGATTTGGTTAAATCTTTTAAAAAGTCACCCTTGAAAAATGACTTGTTGCATAAATACTCTGTAGAATAATGTGGAAAGGGCCTGGATCTTATGCTCGACTGCAAGACTAGGTGGAACAGCTTGTCGGATATGATTGGCCGATTTTTAAAATAAAAATCAAGTGTCATGAAGGCATTACTGGATTTGAAATCAAATATAAATTTTACATAAAAAGAAATCCAAGACCTGCACGATATTCATCATAGTTTAGATGTTATAAAAACAACTGTGATGTCTTTGTGTCGCCGGGATTCAAACTTATTGACGGCAGATGCTGCTCTTCAGTTTATGTTAAATAAACTTGATCATCAGCACAACGAACTCAGTGAAAGGCTTGCTATTTCTCTTAGAAAAAGAATAAAAGAGAGACGAATGAGTGTATCTGGTATTTTACAGTATTTGCATAACAATGAACAATTTTACGAAACAGTACTTAAAAAAAAAAGAGAAAATAGAAAAAGCTACAGACTAATCATTCCGATCTAGCATAAAGGTGATAAAAGTTTTGTAGGGTTTACTGCCGGAATAAAACTGATTATCACCCGAGTCTGAAGGGTCAGTATAGACCGGACCAGACGCTGTTTTGTCAGGATAATCGAACGATGTTTTACGGATTACTTTTATTTTTATTTATTTATTTATTTTAAAACAGTGTACATGCTGGCTTACAGTATGCCCAAAACGTCAGCATGCTAATTTACAAATTACACTTTTAAATAATAAGTAATTGATTAAGATACATGTCCAAATAAAAAAAAAAATAGATGTCAAATAGATAAAAAAATAGATGCCAAATAGAAGATTATACTATGTCAAATAGAGTAAACTAAAAATATCATTTTCAAATTAACTAAGCTAAGATTAAATTAATATATTACAATATGTCAAAATTGAATGTCAAAAATAGAAGGGCCTTATTACATAGTTGCCTAAAGCTATCAGCAAATAAGTCAGTCTCGTAATCATGTGCAAGCATATCTCCAATAAGCCGTATAGCAAGAGTAGTGGGCGCGTGAGCGCCGCACCTGGTCCGCGCCGGCGGCCGCCACAGAAGACGCGGCCGCCGCCGCGGTGCCACCGTCCCCTCACCATCATAGCCCAGCCGCTTCGGAGCCAATAACCCCACTCTGCTTAATATCGTCGGGCTATCTATTTTATTATGGATGATTGCTAGGTAGAATGTTATCAATTGCATAGCCCGCCTAAGTTTGAGAGTGTCCAAACCCACCATACCAGTAACAAATAAGGACTGATATAAATAGGGGTAATAACCGTAATTCTGCTTATATAGCCATCGTGCAAATTTGCGCTGTATTCTCTCTATCATCAAAATATATTTCTCCTCATAGAGATTCCATACAATGGCACCGTATTCAAGCTTACTACGAACATATGCATTGTAAAGTACCAAAGCGACCCCTATTCCGTCGAACTGTGAAGAAGTGCGAATAATGAAGCCAAGCATTTTACTGGCCTTTTTACATACAGAAATCACATGGTTATGAAAGTCAAGTTTAGCATCTAATAATAATCCTAAGTCACGTATTTCGCTTACCCTTTCTAAGGGCGTGTCAGATAAATTATAGTCTTCATTTAGTGTACAGCGTTTACGCGTGAATGTTATTATTTTACATTTATTATCATTAAAGGGTAGACGATTTAATACGCTCCAATCCAAAACCGCACTGATGTCTCTGCAATGCCTCGCAGTCAGACGGGCCATCTACACCTAGGCTTAATTTGAGATCATCCGCGAACAACAGACATTTTGAGGAAACCACGTTATTCGGTAAGTCATTAATGAAAATAAGAAAAAGCAATGGCCCCAACGTACTTCCCTGACTTACTCCAGATCTTGTGTAATAGTCACTAGACTCAAATGCACCCACTCTAACAAACTGACGCCGATCACGTAGGTAATTTGAAAAAAATTCGACAAGTTTTGGGGCAAAGTCTATCACCGCCAATTTACGTAACCAGATATCATTGTCGACCAGGTCAAATGCTTTTTTAAAGTCGAAGTACGCAGTATCTACCTGCCTACCAGCATCCAACTCAGCATATATATAGTCAAGATGAGCCACAAGATTAGAAGTGGTAGAACGGGCTGTTCGAAAACCGTGTTGACTATGATGCAATAAATTCAGAGTTTGTTTATTAATTTGCTGGCATAAGACAATCTCAAATAATTTTGCAAAGACTGATAAGACAGTTGTTACAGATAACTAAAATTGTGATGGAGCGCGTGCGAGGACGCACGCATGTCAGTATGGCCGTGACGGCACCTGCACCGTTGTAGATGCGGTGGCGTCGGTCTAGCTAGACAGAATTCTTGTAAACGACACGTGTACCGCACACCTGCGGCACTGCACCTGCGTTGCCGCCCGTCCTGCTTGTATAAAACGGACTGAGCGGCCGCCGTTAGGGCAGCCTTGGCTCTGACGTGGAACGGTACGGTTGTCGTATTCCGTTACTAGTTTATCCTTGACTCGTTGGATAGTTAATTCGTGTAAACGAATTAATTATTATTCCTAACTACAAAATTAGTCTCTGTACCATACCCACTATACTTTCTACATATACAATAAGTATACGACATTTAAATAGCAGTGCCACAACATGAATTGGTTGACTCGTTCGGGCAAGGAACAGGCTCCCTCCGAATACTAACGTGAAATTTCAGCATACGAACACACACACACACACACACACACACGCACGCAACACGCACGCACGCACGCACACACACACAAATAGGTCGCATTTTGTGTGTGTGTACACAAAATAATTAAATATTCATTGTCATCATCATTACAACCCTTCACAAGTCCACTGCTGAACACAGCAGGCCTCTCCCAAGCAATACCACAAAGCACGGTCCTGAGCCACCTACATCTAACGACTTCCTGCATGTCTTACCAGATCGTCACTCCATTTAGAGGGGAGCCGCCCTACACTTCGCCTATCGGTACCAGGCTGCTAATTAAACATTATTAAACATTATAGATAGATAGATAGATAACTCTTTATTGCATTTATACAAAGTGTTACAATTACAGAATAACTTAAGAACTACAAACGGTGGTCATATCGCTTTAAGCGATTTCTACCTGACAAACCGAACGTAATAGGGAACAATGTAATATATTTTGACGGATAGGTGCAACGTGCAATATAAAATGAAACTGAGGACAAAAACTTATAATTAAACACGATTTATATAAATTTATGAATTATATAATATATAATATTATAAAATTAATATTATAAATTATATTAATAAAATTAGAAACGAGTTCATACTTGTAAGCACATTTATCTGCAGCAGTCTTTGTAAGTATTGTAAGATGCGAGATATAGCTGATACTGGCTAAAGCTTCGCCTCTGAAACCATATGTACTGATTTCCTGAAGGTCCTCATATTGCTGTAGCTTGGATGTTGTGAATCGCTCGCATACTATGTCCAAATTGTCGCTCCGAATTCCAGTTCCATTATCTTGAATCTGCATTATAAAATAAAATGTATTATGTACTATGGCACCCCATCTCTTCCTATGGGTGTCGTAACTTTTAACAAAGGAATGTTCTATGTATCGGTAGAATCTAGTAGTTTAGATGGTAAGAAATGCTGGCACAACCCCCTCCCCATAATATGAATTAAGTAGGGAAACAAGACAAAAGTGATCCCTGCCACACTATTCGTAAATTTCTGCAACATCAGGGAACTTCATTCGAACCTTAACGCCAGCAGTTTTAAAGGTTTGCACCTGTTTTTCTGTTGGCTGCGCGTAAACAGTGACGGCTATCCTCGCGTCTACGGGTGCCTCTATAGGTCCCGCAGCGGTAATGCCGACACGGACAGACTCATCGACTACGTCCAAATGACTACAGACTCCATGCTACAACAAATCTCATCCGTAGAGATCGTGATCGTTTAACCCATTATGCGGGGAAATCTCTTCATGAATTTGCCTTGAGATATGGTCTGACACAACTGGTTACTTCGCCTACGTGGATTCCAGATATGGAGAATTATACATTTGCCCTGTTGAACCTTCTGCCAACCTCTCATCCGGACGGATATCAGGTCTCCGTCGCTGCCTCTCTTGGCTCTTTGGACCATTGACTGGGATCCCATCGCAGGCTGGGAGCGTTCTGCTGGCTGCCGCCGTGTATGACATTAAAAGCTGGCCGATTGGGACCGGATGCGGTCTTTTTTTTGTATCCTACCCTTGGGGGGTGGATTCTAGCCGGATGATGGTATGGTTCTTCAGGGAATGGAACTTTTTATTCATTCATCTGTAGTCTCCGTCGGAGGCTGATTCCAGCCGTGGTTTTTTCATTTCATCACGCTATAATCAGGAGGGCTACCGGGCATAGGCTGACACACCGACATCCTGGAATGCAAACACTAGCGCTGTTAAAAAGATGTAAAATTCCGCCTCCAGGTTATTAAAGTTATTGACACGGCAAAGACAGAGCACATCGGCAGAATTAGCGAGAAACTAGTTCGCCTTCCTTCAGGTAGCCTACCCGTGCATTGTGCTCCCTCGCCAAGGCTGTCTAAGGGACCTTCTGTCATCCATCTCAGCACAGGGAGTAAGACTCACTGGCTCATGCTACTAAGGAGCAAACCGATCTTTTAGGATCTCTTTTTGCGTCCAACTCGACTCTCGATGATAGGGTGAACACACCGCCTACAATCCCACGATGTGAGTGCTCCATGTCGAATGTGCAGTTAACAAAAGCACTTCTTTCCCTGGGCATCAACAAGTCGAGTAGGCCTGATAGATTTTCTCCTATTGTGCTGAATACGTGTACTCTGGAGTTGAGGCACCGGTTCTAATGCATCTTTTCCGGTACTCCTACTCCCTAGGCGTAGTCCCGAACTCATGGAAGACAGGTTTAGTGCACTCGATCCCTTAAAAAGGCGACCGCTCTGATCCGTCTAAAAACAGGCCTATCGCCATCTTGTTCTCCAAAATAATGAAATCCATTATGAACTGCCAGCTCACGTGGTCACTTGGGTATCACCAGCTGATTAGTGACCGCCAATCCCGGTTCCGTCGGGGACGCCCAGCTGGTGATCTTCTAGTTTACCTGTCTCATAGATGGGCGGAGCCACTAGAGTCCAAGTTGGAGGCCTTGACTCTTTGGACAAATCGAAGGCCTTCAATCGGGTTTGGTACAAAGCGCTTCTTACGAAGCTTCCTTCCTATGGGCTTGCCGAGAAATTGTGCAATTGGATGACCAGTTTTCTTGCAGATCGAACATCAAGGTCGTAATAGACAGTGTTCGTGCTACGGCTACTAGCCTATTAATGCTGGTGTTCCACAAGGCTGCGTTATATTATCTAAGCTGTTTCTTCTGCATATCAATTGTACACTGCAATCCTGTAACATTTATTGCTATGTGAACGTCAGCACTGGTGATGCTTTTTACACTGGCCATGTTAATATTTCTCGGTAACACGTCATCAAGTACCGGAATAAAATCGTGCCTGAAGACGAGATTTTCTCAAACGAAGTCTCGGTTTGAGGACGACTAAATCTAGTTCAGTTTAACCCTCAGAACCCTTTGTCGTATCTCCTCAATTCAGAGCACTCCCCTTGGTGCCTTAGCCACCATCAAATTCCTCGGTGTCGACATTTCAAATGATGTATAGTTTCGTGGTTAGTCGGAAGGGAAAGTTAAATTGGCTACTCTCCATCCATCCACCATGTATTAAAATAAAGGGAACATGGTTGATAGTTATGTCGAAAGAAAGCAAAGAGAAATTAATAAATACTGTTAAAGATTATGCTTGCTGGTGAAGAAGCCAGGAGATGATTAAATTAAAATAATAATAAGAACTAAATAATATCAAGTAAGTTGGAAGAGCAAAAATCCACCTGGATGGGGACATCAAAAGATGGTAAGGAATGGAAACAGCTCTCAAAGGCCTACGTGTTACACCTTAATAATTAAATTATGTAATGTGAAATCTTACAATCTATTACATTTATTTTAAGCGATAATGGATATCCATAATTAACAGACTTCATAAACAATATTAATTTGCAATACAAGAATATCATACATACCTGTAAGTACTTTAAGCCTCCAGCTTTTACAGTAATTATAATATTTGTAGCATGAGCATCTAAGCTGAAATATTAAAAATAGTTTAAATATTAATACACTTTATATAGGTCATAAAAATCACAAGAAATAGGTAAATATTTTTGTTTGTAAAAAGAATGAATGAGTTTACTAAACTTAATATTTTTATTTAATTTTTCTCTTGAAAAAACTAGTCTCTTCTGTAAAAGATGAAAACTTGTCTCAGTTGATATTTAAAACTTGTGATATTCAAAACAAAATATAAATTGCAAGAAGTATGTTTATTTTGCAGCTAAAATTAATTTCTTTTTTTTTTTTTTTTTTTTTTTTTATGGGATAGGGTGACAATCGAGCACACAGTCCACCTGATGGTAAGTGGATGCTGTGGCCCATAGACATCTACATTTATCCTCGCTTGCGAATCAAAATGCAAATGCGTTGTCACCCGTGAGGACTAAGATGGAATGCCTCTTTTCCTGTAAAAAGGGTCTCCGGTTCTCTACACTCACCATACGAAACACAGCAGTGTTAAGCTGCCATTTTACGCTGGTATTCTGTGAGAGCGTGGTCCTTCCCCGGTCGAGCCGACCCATTCGTGCTACAACTATACTACTAATATAGCTGCAGCATGGCTCTACCACGTAGAGCCATGCTGCAGCTATATTAGTATTTCTTCTGAAGCTTGCTATTTCCATGTGCTGAGGAGAAAGGAATAAAAAATCTCATATTATCCAATTAATGGCATGACATAAAATACTAGACAGGTGACAGGCAATAGCGTCAAAGGCGTCAGACCCGGTCTGAAATTGCCGTGTGCCAAGCGTGAGGCTTAACACAGACCCACATCCAGCAGTGGACTTTTATGGACTGATGATGAAGATAGTCGCTGTTACGGCCTACGGCTGCTCCTCCAAAAGATCAAATCCTCTGGGGCCCATTCAGCAGAGTTTCAACGAACAGACGTAGGTCGGGCCTCCTAAGGCCAAAGTGGAAAATCTCTAATTACACTAAACAATAAGGGGAAGCGTTCTATACTACTGCCATTCAACAGGGAGAATATTAAACGGAGCTTACTTTCCTATATCCAAAGGCGACTGGTCCCTCAGGATTCGGTCAGGTCGCATGTGGTTGTGTGGTGCAAGGGAAATAAGGTGCTGTGATGTGTATCTGGGTGTGACTGGTGGTGATTGACCTTATTAGACCTTTGCCGTCGGCAGCAGCCCGGACGTCAGCACCGCTCCAAATTGAGGTAATCTTCCGCGGCGCCGTCCACAGTCACTTTCTTCGTTCGTCACGATGACAGTCCATTAACTCTATCGTACGATTAACTAACTTACAGAAGCCACTAACTCTCGTTTTTTTTTAAAGCTTAACGCACAAAACGAACACGGAGTGTCCGGATCAAAGGTCACTACCGTTTCGTGATCCTTCTCCGGTCGAGCCGACCCATTCGTGTTACAACTATACCAGAAATATAGCTGCAGCATGGCTCTACCACATACAAAATGTTTCATCAAAATCATTAATATGTTTTCATACATTAAGTGCACAAGGACAATCTCTAGTCCCAGGACAATAATTTGTAGGCGTACAACGCTTGTTACAAACAAGTACAGTGTAAATATGAATAGAATAACTTATTCCATTTCATTCAAGCTACGTGGATCAACAGCGCAACCATTAAAAGCTTAGGTACTGCACTACCAAGCTGTTAATAATAAAACTATAATATAGAGTTTTAGAAAGTGTAGGGCTACACTACTGAATAACTAGCGTTTGTGGTGTATGCATGTTGTGCTTTCCCAACAATTTCAAAAACTCTCAACCAGATATACTAGCTTCTGAGCCTCATAAATTTAGTTTAGTTTATGACGGGATATTTTCTGGAACTTCGCATCTAAGCGCGTATTTTGCATTTGGGTAGGGATAGTATGATTATTCGAGCCATGAAATCTCCCCGAAGAAGTTCAACAGTCCTTTGATGTTGCAACTTCGGGAAGTGATTCCGGCGTACTGAGATGTTTAGCCCTGTATGCAGCAACCTCTGGACATGCCCTTCCGCCATTTCCACCTCCCCCATACATGCCCTGTACAGGAGACTATTTGTAACACCTACTGGTGTACAGTCATGACTCTGAGCATCTAAGATGACTGGGAATTTGTTATGAATTGCTCTACATCCTCCATAGCCTTCCTTGCTAAGCTGTTCAGTCTACAGCTTAATATGTTTCTTTCTTGCCTGAACAATGTATCACTTGTGTATAAAACCTCGAATATTATGTGCCGTCATAGCCAATACTGCACTATAGCTCATCATAAGTCTACTGCTAAACATATGCCTCCTTCCTAGACTAACACAAAGTACAGTCCTGAGCCACCAGTATCCATCAACTGCCTGAATGTTTCATCAAGGTGTGACTCATCTATCGGGGGGTTGCCCAACATTTCAACCACCAATCAACACACAACGGATCACTGCATCTGCTGCATATGTACCCACAGTGCATAGCTCATAAAGAGTGAACAATTTTTTTAAGGTAGGGTAGTTCTTATGGATACCTTCTGCTGCTGGGACAACAAAAGGTCATGTCTGACTTCTACCGGCAAAAAACTGCAGTGGTCACCATCACCATATAAGGTGTCCCGGATCACCAGGCCAAAGGGCCCCCTATCTCACGTTGCTTGCGGGAAGGGTTTCCTGGGAGCAATACTTGCATGTTATAACAATGGGGTTGTTATAAACTAATTTGCTTAATTCTGCATAAAGAAAGAAAATGATGTGTCCTGTCCAGTTTTAAGGCGACGTCCCACCCACCCTCAATCACGTGCACTATACCCGTCGGTCCCCTTAAAACTGGACAGGACACATCATTTTCTTTCTTTACGTGGAATTAAGCAAATTAGTTTATAACAATCCCATTATAATAGATTTCCACAAAGTAACACCTGATTCTATCAATTATGTTATAACAATGTCTTGAGACCACTTCCAGGTAATCAACCATGTTGGGGTTTACATTACTAGGCATTCAGGACATACACCCTGAACGCCCACTTCCCCAGAGAATTCATTGTTGGTATGAAAACACCATTACCACAGGTTGGGCTGTGAAGAACGAGTTAGTGGGATCACTCTGGATCTTTCCTTCCCCGATACCACTCAGTACCATCTTTCTGGACCATAAATAATTCACACAAGGCAGCTACGACTTTCTACGCCCCATCCTTGCTTAACATTGCTGACACAACTGCTGGAAGGAAGAGGCATACCAGAATTGTGTCCAAATGTGAAATCCTGGCCCTGTCCACATTGCAATTAGAGCAACATTAGCATTGTACAATTGCAGCCTTGCATTATGAGCATTGTGTATTGCTCAAATCTAGTAATTTATAGACAATATTTGTCCAAATACTGCCAAACAGACTATCTCAAAATTACAGGACCCTTGTAGGTTATTATATTATGTATGCCCAAACATGGTGAAAACACAGACTCCTTCAATACTAATCCTAACAAAACCATGTCTAATGAACATTTGTGCATATGTACTACAAATATTGACTACTTAAAATTAAAAATTATGTACAACCGACTTCAATATAAATTATTAAGAATAACTCAAAAACTATTAGTCAGACCTTGATCAAATTTATATGAGATTACATGAGAAGCACCAGCTTTCAAATAAAAAAAGAATGATTGAAATTGGTTCTAACAGAAAAAAGTTATGTGGTAACACAAATAAAAAAAAACACAGTTGAATTGAATACCTCCTCCTTTTTGAGGTCGATAAAGAAAGATGACCTTCACTGCACTCTATATAAAATAAAAATGATTCTATTCTAGCATGCAACATGCATGCTAGAATCATGCATAAGAAGCATGCTAACCACTATACTATACAGCAGTACATAAATGACTTAGGAAAGGTGTTAAATTAATGCCATCTTGCTATCGTTTATTTAATCCAAACTTGTAACAATATAATAGTTAAAATATAGTCTTACCTATTTTCTATCAATTCTTTAAGAGCATTGGCCGGTCTTTGGATTATTTCACCTGCTGCTATACGATTTACAACTTCTTCATCCAATTTTCTAATAACTCCAGGTTCCCCCATGTTTTGTAAAGAATATAAAAAATAATTTATGGCATAATTCACTTTCTAAGTTCTTGTATTTTTTAGTAGATTGTGAATTTATGTTTATGAACTTAGATCAAGCCATGAAGTTATTAGAGATGAGTAACTCAGGAGAGATAGATACAAAAGATATGAATCAATCCGTTTCCATCAATCACTCTTTATATCCATCCGCATCCGAATGTATCACTGTATCAGTATATCTTTACAACTTATTCACTCAAGACATCTTTTAACTTTTTCTAACATCTGTGTCGCACATTGCGCACACTGCTTTTTATTATACGTCGGCCGGCACGGCCGGTCGTTCCAGGAAGATTTCGGAAAGTCCATAGTACAGACGTTTCTTTCGCAGGTCACTATTTAGAATGTTCTGTCGCGCTTTGGCAAGACGGAGAGAGTGAGTTGTTTGACCATTATATACTGTAATACGCTAGCACAAAAAGGTAAATTGATAACTCTATGACTGGTGCATAGGGCTTAAAGTCATTAAGCAGTACGTTAACATTTAAGTATTATACTGGTTTGAACTGTACCTATGTGTACTTTGCCTATAATTTTTTTAGTAAACAATGCAAACTAATTTCAGTTATAAAACCATATTTTTTAAGAAAGTTTTATAATCGAAATTAATAGTCGTTTATATCCATAAAAAAAGTAGAAAAAAGATTTGTGATTTACAAAATTAAACAAATATATCAGTTCGCTTCATTAGTTCAACCTTAATCTCGGTTTAGGAACGAGAGTGATATTGTTTGCGTTAATTGCATCGAATAGAAAAATATTTGAAGTTGTTTTGTACCTACACTTAGTGACTGTTTAATTTAAATGTAGGTAAATAAGACATTCAGTGTAAATAGTTTAAAGTGTTTTTTGTTCTGTACGTACAGTTAGTGAATTTTTCATTTATTTTAAGTGTAAATAATTTTGTGCAGTTAGCGTTTTATTAATAAAAAAAATGGGTTCACGAAAACAAAGCGCAGTGTGGAATCATTTTGAGGAAGTAGAACCAAAAAAAAGCAAAATGCCTTTATTGTGCGAATATGCTAAATGTACCCGCTGGAAATTGTGGTAACCTTCCCCACAGTACCCCTCGTAGCTAAAAGACAGCCAACGCAGCAGGCATGTTTTCAAGAAGCCGAAACTATATAATATATATTTTCTACAAATTAATACAAATAATACCTACCCTACCTACGTTATTTACGTTAATCATTAATTTAATTATTATTTTAAACTAAAAATTTAAGTTAATTTCTCGAATAAGTGCCTATTAATATTTAACAATCATAACAATAACAGCGCTCGCTGTAAGTTTCACAGTACGCAAGCAACCCGGGTTCGATCCCCGCCGGCACCAATGAAATTGTTAATTGCAATTTTAAGTGCTGATTTACCACGTGCTTGGCGATGAAGGAAAACATCGTGAGGAAACCTGCATGTCTGAGAAATAGGAAAACTTAAATTTTTTAATCATAACAAATAGATACCTAGAAAGAAACAACAGACAAATATATCAGAAAGATACACAATGTTAAGACCAAGCAAAATGCAAACAGCTCTATTTTTTTTTTTTTTTTTTTTTTTATAGGATCGGGTGACAAACGAGCACACAGTTCACCTGATGGTAAGTGGTTACTGTGACCCATAGACATCTACATCTATCCTCAATAAAGACTCAAGATGCAGATGCGTTGTCACCCGTGAGGACTAAGATGGAATGCCTCTTTGCCAGTAAAAAGGGTCTCCGGTTCTCTACACTCACCATACGAAACACAGCAGCGTTAAGCTGCTATTTTACGCTGGTTTTCTGTGAGAGCGTGGTTCTTCCCCGGTCGAGCCGACCCATTCGTGCTACAACCATAATATAGCTGCAGCATGGCTCTACCACGTATAAAATCTATAGGTACTTATCTATCACTCTTACTGATAGGATTGACTTCAGCGAAGCGAGCCACGCTGAGTGAGCAACGCAACGTAATGCAATGCGTGTCGTGAAAGCGAGCTTGATCTACTGATACATAAGGATATAAAGATATAAAAGAGTGATACATATCCAAGTGATCAAAAGATACATATCAATCTTTTCTTTTAAGTGATACACATTGCCCATGTCTAATGTTAACTCCATATAAAATGGATAGGAACAAAATTCAGCGCCATCTATCGTTGGAGCACATAAAAACATTTGAGCGGGAAAATTCGAATCGCAGAAATAATTTTTTTTTCATCGATCTGATTTTTCCAAGATTTATTTTATTAAAAAATATGTTTCTATAATTAAACATTATTTCTATAAACATATCTCTAGAATTATTATAATTAATTATTTTAGAAACATATTTCCTATTAGACTAAATCTTGGAAAAACCAGAACCGATCACAGTTATGTATTTCTAACGAGGAATACAAGTTATAGTAAAATATGATTTATGCTTACAAATTGATTTATTCATTACAAAAGATATAGAAAAAAGTAGTATATTGGAATTACAGTTGTAGCGTAAATTAATATTTAATGAAACACGTTTAAATTATGCAAAATTCTTACAATATTCACACAGAAAATAACTATAATAATATGTACCCAATTTAAATAAAATATAAAACATGTCGACAATTTAATAGAACAATTGGCCTTTACATCTAAAGATGATTTAATATTACGACAATAATTTTACGCCAGCTATTTTGGACGCTGTAGTACCTGGGACATCACGAATCCAAATTAATAAGTTTGGATTGCAAGTATAGTAAATGT
The DNA here is from genome assembly GCA_963668995.1 of Parnassius mnemosyne. Classification (NCBI taxonomy): domain Eukaryota; kingdom Metazoa; phylum Arthropoda; class Insecta; order Lepidoptera; family Papilionidae; genus Parnassius; species Parnassius mnemosyne. The sequence goes on from CAVLGL010000090.1 coordinate 21,990,742, forward strand.
TAATTTTATGTTTACAAATTAATTTCTTCATAAAAAAAGATACGGAAAAAACAAATATAACTAAACTATACTAAAATGTTTTAAATTCAAATAAGTTGGCATATTGGAATTACATAATATATACTCAATTTAAATATAAAAAATGTCGACAATTTGAAACAGAAACAGAAACTTTTTTATTCAATATAGATTATATATAATACTTATTGAAAGTCACTCTTTTGTTTAATTACCACTGGTTCGAAAAAAAACCTCTGTCATGGGAAGAACCAGCAAGAAACCCAGCGGTTTTTTTTAAATAACTTACAATCATGTATGTTAAACAATTAACACAACGCAACAAATTAGAAATAGTTTGGTAGCGATCACCTCATTCCCAGGGGTTCTTCATCATCATCATTACAGCCCTTCACAAGTCCACTGCTGAACATAGGCCTCCCCCAAAGAATGCCACAAAGCACGGTCCTGAGCCACCTGCATCCATCGACTTCCTGCATGTCTTACCAGGTCGTCACTCCATCTCGTGGGGGGACGCCCTACACTTCGCCTATATCCCAGGGGTTATTATTAAAGTATTCTGTGGTTATTACGAGTATCATCCATAAATTCCTTAACATTATAATAACCCTTTTTATACAAACTATTTTCTGGAATTTTGTTGTAAAAGCGTATAAATCGCCCCAAGAATGAATTACTGACTCGGTGGAGTCGAGTAACTGGTACTACTAGCTTGTGTCTGTTCCTAGTATTTACAGAATGAATATCACTTATGTTTGTAAAACTACTTTTATTTTTGTGTACGTACATTACAATTTCATAAATGTATTGGGAGGCCAAAATTAATATATTAATTTCCTTAAATATTTATCGCAGCGACTGTTTAGGCTTTAAATTATAAATTGCTCTTATAGCCATCTTCTGTAAAACAAATATAATTTCAGTGTCAGCTGCATGTCCCCATAGCAAAATACCATACGACATTATGCTATGGAAATAGTTAAAGTAAACTAGTCTATGCAGATTACTGTATACCAATACCAAACATACAACTTTATAATTTGTGATACTAGTGTTTCTATATCATCTTCCATATCTCCGCTAGGAGTAAAGTATTCTGTGTTCTATATAGTTTGTGGTGATACCAAACTGTATACCAGGGTGACCATCTTTAAAATACAGATCCTGCCTCACTTTGGTTAAAAACCTGCCAAATCCTGCCAAAGTTTGTAGTGAAAAATGCCTAAATACTGCCAATATTATTTACCATTGTATGTATGTATTAAACTAAGAAAAGTAAAAATACACATATAAATGCTATATTTTTTAAATTAAAATTAAACATATCATTCGTTGGTATGAATTCAATGCAATCGCCATGCTCACCAATGCCTTGTTTAACGTACAAGATAGACGGTAAATGTTTGTTTATAAATCTGTTTCGTGCTTTTTTCTTAATTTAATTTATTTGAGAGACTATTCTTTCTTTTTTTTTTCTATTTTTAGTAGCGGAATGCTTCTTCAAAGCGGACAACCAGGGTGTCAATTTGCAGTTACAAAGTCTGGATCATCTTTAGCTTTGGAGATCCATGATGAAAGTAAAAGATCTTGCTTCCACTTTGCTCTATACGCCCTTTCATATTTTCGCTTCATTAGCGTCACCTATAATTACTATCGTCCACGAAATATTATTATCAAGATGTTATCACCATGAAATCTAATGCGATACCAAACTAAAGTACGTCTCTTTTATAACTGATTGAAATATTAACCAACTCGTGTTAATTCGTTTTAGGGTGAAAATCATTTAAAATGACCATTTTTATTAAAAAAATTGTCCACATGCAATATTTTATGATAAAATTCAATTAAAAATGTGAAAAGTGCTTATAATTTTACTCTGGTATATTATCTAGCTTTATAAAACAGCTTTATATATTAATTACCAATAATAGAAAAATACTATTCCTTTTTTCGTAATCAAGCCGAGTATTCTCCATACAAAATAATTTGTCCTCTTCACGAGTTGCGTTACAAAAATATGAAAATAAATACGCTAGCTACATTTATTCATTATTGGTGAAACTTATGCTAAGGCATAGTAAATTACCATTGATTTCTATAAAATTTATTTTATTTTAATTATTTTTAATATTAAAATATTGGTTACAAAGTAATGTCCATTATTTTGTTCATTTTTGTTATTCATTCTTCTAACAATAAAATTCGGTAATAATTCGTAATTATTAAATGGCAGCACTCTTTCTCTAACGAGCCAATGACATACCAGAATCGAATATTATGTGCCGGCCATTTCGTTCTCGAGTGAAAAAAGTGAAAGACGCGTGTTTCTTTATCGACGAGCAAAATTCCAATTTGAAATTGTCAGTTTTGTTTTGTTTAACAAGCAACGCAGGTACGTGAGTACTTATATTTCATTGATTATTTTAAAAAGGTTGCTACCGACCTTATTGAAATACAAGGTATGCAACTCATTGAGATTTCTGTTTAGCTTAAAAATTTTGAGGTTACTTTCAAAGTACGGTGGTTGTTCATTTTTGTTACGATTTGTTACAAATTTTGGTTACGTTACAAAAATGATATAACAAAAATGAACTAAAGCCGCAATCACGTTGCTGACTTTTATTGATAACCATTAATTTAAGTAATGAAAAATTATGATAATAGAGTGGTTTTAATGTCTTTTTACTTTTTTGTGCAATGAAGTTCAATGAATGTGCAATAAAGTAAATGTTTGTAGGTAGGTATGTACTTGAAATATTATTGAGTGTATTTTCGTTCAGTATCTTATTCCATTTGTCTTTCTGTTTGTTAATTTCACTTTTATTTGTTTGTCCATCAGTTGTTTATTTCATAGTCTATCAGTAGTGACAGCAATATTTGTTTTCCCATATTAAAAGCGTCCGTAACCCAGTGCAACTAAAAGTAGCCTCGGTCACTGATAATATAACGACTGTTATATTATCAGTGACCGAGTTTCTTTAGGTCACGATTGATACCAGTCTTACCTGATGGAAAACAATGACGAATTTGATGGTGAAACATGCTTACCAGAACATGTTGTTTTGTTTCCTAGTCTGGCTATTTAATTGTCTGTTACCTGTTTATAATTCTTCCGTCAGCTAGTTCGATTGTCTGTCTAGTTGACTTTTTGTCTGTCCATTATTCTTTCAGTAAGTTTATGTATATCTTCCATCATCATTATCGTTTTCCTAGCTCTCTGTTCATTTATGCATATTTTTTCTATGTTTATTTGTTTCGGTGCCCGTTTGTGATTAAAATATAAAATTCTTTTAAGGATGCCAATGACAGCTGCTGAACGACAACGGCTATACTGGCAACGTATTCAGGAATTAAACCCCGAAAATTTGGAAGAAATTCGATTAAAAAATTTGAACAGAATTAAGAAGAAATATGTGTCCGTTTCTAAACTAACAGAAAACCAAAAGTTAATAAGAAGAAGGAACTGGAGAAAGCTGAAGAAAAATCAGAAAGAAAAGCATGAGTCACAACTTAAAACCAAAAAGAATACAAAAGAATATCAAACATACTATAAGAGGCTAAAGAAAGAAAATGAAACACAAAAAATATAATTAAAAACAAAGAAAACAAATACAAGCACTAAAAAAGAAAATCTATCGACAAAAATCCTTTTTAATTGTTAGATGACTGCCACAAAGCAGGAAAATCTTATAATTCACGAAAAACCCCAGACGCCAAATACAAAATCAGAAGCATTCGTCAAAACTATGACTATTCCTTCAAACGAAGATAAAATAAAAATTAAGAAAGTTCTAGAAAAACTCGTTTTGACTGAAGCAATAAAGCAGGAATACGTGAATAACAATAAGGCGAAGATGGTTGTACACGCCCCTAGCTGCCCCAACCAAGGCTGACGGGATTAGGGCCCATGAGTAATCCTATCGACGAGCAGCAGAGGGGCTGGGCCAGAATATGGCCACGTGGAAATTCCTAATTACAATAAACCAGATGGGAGGACGCTAGAAAGACATAGTACTTACCATTATCCGAAGCTAAATTCGCACCAAGGCTTGGGCAGGCCGTGAGTGTGTGTAATAATGGATGGCGAGTAGTGTACAGTTAGGTGTGAATGTGTGGGGCCTTGTCAAGCATAGGCGACCAGCCGCGGCCGAGCTCCAGGCTGCTCCAAAATGCTGCACCGCTTCAGACTGCTTCGGCGCCGGACCACAGTCACTTTCCTCGTTCGTCACGATGACAGTCAATTAACTCTATCGCACGATTAACTAACTTACAGAAGCCACTAACTATCGCTGGGTATAAGGTTAACGCACAAAACGCACACGGAGTTTCTGGATCAAAGGTCACTACCGTTTCGCGTAGCAACAGTTAGTTCTATCTATCAGAGGCCGCACTGGCTAATATTGCCGAATGCACTTATACAGATTCTGAGTCAGACACAATGAGTCCCTGGGAAGCTCTCCAGCAGGAATGGTAGACCGTATATTTACTGGCCGCGCCGAATTATTCCGAGTTCCCGACAAAAATGACAGTGTGCTATTCCAAGCACAGCAAGCACATCTGGCGTCGATTCTTGACAGCGTTTGGCGCGAACATAGGTATTAAGGAATATTTTTACATCACCTATTGTGGGAAAGTATAGAATGCATTTGCGATTGAGATGGATCATTGGTTTAAAAAGTAGAATCCGCAATAATTCAAAATTTGTCTCCAGGAGAAACAGTGAATTAGCGAAAAAAAATCGAAACTTTTACCTGCGTGATGATGTAAGCCGAGCTACGGCGGGAAAGAAAAATAACTAAGACTAACTAACTACGACAGCATGACAAATTTACGTAAATATTTAAGGAAGATACTGGAGTAAGTAAGTAATGTGTCTATTGCCACATTTCGTAGACACAGACCTCAAAAACAGAAAAGGAAGGAGGTCCTTATAAATCTTTTTGAAAAAGAACTTAGAAAGTTTAAAGAGCATTATTTTAATATTTGGTACCAATATAACGTATACAGAAATCTTAAAAGTAGTCTTCAACACAACGAGGTTATGATTCATTGTGATTTTTCTGAAAATTATACATGTAAAATGCATCGGCAAATACAGTCTGCCCACTTTGGGTCGCAAAATCAAATTTCATTACACACAAGTGTCATATACGTTAAATGTTCGAAATCTCAAGCATATTGCACACTATCAGACTCAACATATCATTCACCCGCAGCAATATGGGCACATCTGAGACCAATTTTGATGGATATCAAAAGAAAATTTCCGCAAATTAATATTGTACACTTATTTTCGGATGGCCCCGCCACCCAGTTTAAACAAAACAAGAATTTTTATCTGTATAAATTATATCTTGAGAACTTGGATTTCGAAAAAAGGACTTGGAACTTTTCAGAGTCTTATCATGGAAAAGGTGCTGCTTATGGTGTAAGAGGAGTCATCAAGCGGCTTTTGGATGCTAAAGTATCAATGAACATTTCAGACACCTCAACAGAATACTCTCTTCTGAAAGAAAATACTACTGTCAATTTTTTTTTTGTGTTGATGAGTCTGATATTAGCGAGATGAAAAACAAATATCAAACAGCTTTCGAAAGTTTAGTGCCCGTTCCCAAAACCATGAAGATTCACCAAATACAAGGCGAAACAGAAAACAACTCTAATGAAATAAATTACCGAGTTTTAAGTTGTTTTTGTAACAGCTCAAGCATGGCAGGTTTTCGCGGCTGTTTCAATATTAAAAGACATTGTCTGCTAAAACTTCGCCCTAGAAAGCGAACTCGGCTAACATCCGATTCAGATGACTGTCTGTGTACCATTTAAAAGACCAGCACATACTACCAACACGTCTACTGCTATCTCCAAGTCCGAGAACAAAACACCACCGGTTTTTTTCAAAAAATATCTCAACTATATCAATAGATATTTTTGGTACTTTTGACTGTGATTCAGACTCCTCAGATATTTTGGATTAGTCACGTACTGTTCTAAACGTAAAATGAAACTTCTAAACGTAAAATGGAGGGCAATCCCACGCAAATCCAAGCATCCCACGTTATTCCACTCCTGAGCGTAAATGCTCAGGCTGCCCCGCGTATTCTGGGGGGGGGGGGGGGGCAAAATTCCGCCCAAAAACATAACTGCCCGGGGCAAACTGAGCAACAAGACCAAGGCGACCCCTGCCACGCTATCCGTGAATTTCTGCAACATCAGGAGACTTCACTCGAACCTAAACGCCGTCCACTACCATCTCGAGACGGCGAAGCCGGCCTTGCTCTTTCTGACCGAGACGCAGGTTTCCGCTTCGGCTGATATTTCGTATCTCTCCTACCCGGGGTACAAATTGGAGCTCTCCTTTGTGCCTCGGGCTGGAGTTTGCGTGTATGTCAGAGAGGACATCTGTTCTCGACGCCTCGGCAGTCTTGAAGGTTTGGGCCTTTTTTTTATAGGATAAGGGTGACAAACGAGCACACAGTCCACCTGATGGTAAGTGGTTGCTGCGGCCCATAGACATCTACATCTATCCTCTATTACAAATCAAAATATAGATGCGTTGTCACCTGTGAGAACTAAGATGGAATGCCTCATTTCCAGTAAAAAGGGCCTCCGGCCACCTGCACTCACCAGGCGAAACGCAGAGGTAAACCTCTACTTCACGCTGGTTTTCTGTGAGGTCGTGGTACCACCCCGGTTCGAGCCGGCCCATCCGTGCGACACTGCCCTGCACTGCCGCGTGGCTCTACCACTGTTAAATACTGTCCATCCTATGGCTACGCGTAAACAGCAATGACCATCCGCGCGTCTACGGGTGCCTCTATAGGTCCCATAGCGGTATTGCCGAAACAGACCGACTCATTGACCACGACCAAATGGCTACAGATTCTTTGCTACAACAGGTCCCATCCGCAGAGATCGTGATCCTTGGCGATTTTAACGCCCACCACGCTTGGCACGCACGAATGGCTCGGTTCACTTTTAACCGATCATGCGGGGAGATCTGTTTATGACTTTGCTTTGGCATATGGTCTGACACAACTGGTTACTTCGCCTACGCGGATTCCAGATGTAGAGGATCATACACCTTCCCTGTTGGACCTTCTGCTGACCTCTCATCCGGACGGATATCAGGTTTCCGTCGATGCCCCTCTCGGCTCTTCGGACCATTGTCTGATCCGGAGTATGGTGCCACTCACGCTCCCTTCGCGGTTGCGTTCTGCAGGTTGCCGCCGTGTTTGGCATTACAGGTCGGCGGATTGCGACGGAATGTGGTCTTTCTTTGCATCCTACCCATGGGGGCGGGTTTCTTGTCGCCGGATGATCCCAGCGCTGTTGCTGATTCTGTCATTGATATGGTGCTACAGGGAATGGAACTATTTATTCCATCATCTGTGGTACCCAGATGGCAGATCTCAACCTTGGTTTGGTCGCTCCTGTAAGACTGCATTACGCAGTAAGCAGGAGTGTTATCAAGCCTGGGCTGCGGCTTCGGCGACTCGGAATCTAAACACCACCACACTTAAAACGAAGTAAAACTTCGCCTCCAGGTCCTTCAAAAGAGTTATTGCCAAGACAAAGTCAGAGAGAAAGAAAATTTGATCTCCTTTTGTTAATAAAAGAAAATAATAAAAGAATTATAAAGTGGTTTATTGCGCAACATTTTGTACGTGCTTAATAAAATCTATAATAATCCTTAGAGTAACAAATTTTTGGATTTGGAATTTCGCCCGCGGCCGACCGGCGCGTATGTCCGTGTTGCTTAGTGATAACTAGTGTATTGTGAAAACGCACTATTATTTCATTTTTGTTATTATTTGTTACGTGTTTCATTTTCATTACATTTTCACTTTTATTTCATTTTTGTCACAATGGTCAATTTAAAAGATTTTCACCCTTTAAGATTATCAACTTTATACACAATTTTTTTTTAAGTTATTTATTGAATGTGATACAAACATAATACGAGACATCGAGAAATACAGGGAAATCCCCAACCTGCTGGCGAAGTATCTAGGGTTGCCATTTTCGTCATTTTAAGTTGCCATAATAAACTCTATTTTAATACCCCAATACTGCCAAATATTGCCAGGTTTTATAAAACGTCTACCGACCATGCCAGAGGCTAAAATAGGATGTCAATCCTGTCAAAATGGCAGGAACCTGCCACATATGGTCACACTGCTGTATACTATACCAGTCTCTATCAGTGTCAGTGTTGCCAACGACTTGGAACCTGATATCGCCATTTTTCACAGATTTAGTAGCCCAATATAGCCTAATTTGAGCTGAGGTAGCCTAAAGTAGCCCAAACATCAAAACTTCACTATGAATAAATAAAAACGTAATTTTTAACAATTTGTTTATTCATAACATGTACATAGAGTATCAAAAAATCAGCAATCATCATTTGCTGCCAGCAGCAACAAAGCATCAGCAAGACTTTTACCGTCAAAATTTTCTGTAGCCTCTGCTGTGCTAGTGCTGGCGCAAGCTTCGCTGGAACTGGAAACATACATTTTTCTCCCAGCATGTAAACTGATCATATGATTGCTCGGTTGAAAATTGTTGCAACAAATATTTCGGACATTCATATACAGGGTATTTTTGGAACGCTCCCGAAAACTAAGACAGGCGACAGCACCAACTATACCTTTGATCATGGGTCACAAATAAATTCGATCCTGATGAAAAAAAAATCATCTTTTAACTACGTTTTATTAGCTTTATTCACGCGCCATCATGTTAGTACAGCTAAATGAAACGATAATTTCATAAAAAATATCATGAAAATACTGAAACATAAAACCAGCAGTGGAATGACTGAATTGTATCACCTGACTAAAGGTCAATGTACTCGCGAACGCAAATTCGCGCGGCCCGCAACTAGCGGGCCATACCACTACATACGCTAATGAAAAAATACTTAAATGAAATGTAACCAAGGTTGGAGTCATGCGTTTTTATTCATCGTGTAGGTATGTTTATTATTCTCATGTATTCAGTTATGTACCTATTCAGATTAGTTCAGTACTAAGTTATTTAAAAAAAATAGTTATGAAACAGCTTACCGCTCTAAATCCTCCGTGGTCTCATGAGATGCAGCTCAAATTGTGCTCCATTCATTTCAAGGTAGATTTGGGTGCAGGCGGGGCATCATCGTGTGGTCTTCGACACAGTCCGTACATAGTTTCTCAAAAGCATCCACGATCCTTTGGCGCATTTTGTCAGCACTATCACACTCACGATTAAAAACCCTTTCTTTCACATACCAAAAAGAAGTCTAACGGGGTCAGATCTGGTGAGCGAGGTGGCCAAGCGTGTGGTCCTAGTCTGCCGATCCAGCGATCATCAAATAGCTCATTGAGGCGCTCAGGACGAACCTCACGACATGGTATCGCTGTCTGTTCAGTCGCTGTGGCAGAAACACTGGTCCCAGTATGCGATCCTTAAATAAACCTGCCCATACGTTAACCGACCATCGGGTTTGGTGCCCGGTTTGTCGAACAGCGTGCGGGTTAACCTCTGAATACACGTGTGTATTTCTTCGGTTCCACAGGCCGTTTCTGGTAAATGTCGACTCATCCGTCCAGATAATGTGCTCAATGGAACCAGGCACACGTTGTCGCTGGTATAATAACCAACGGCAGAAAACTCGTCGGCGGTCGTGATCGCCGGGAACTAAAGCTTGCACTTTGTGCAATTTGTATGGGCGCATTCGGTTACGCTTCAACACTTTGTGCACTGCACAGTATAACACACTTGTTCCATCCCGACGTCTTAACAATTCATTTGGCGATACTTCGTGTACCTGGGTTCGGATAACATGTTGCTGTATTCACAATCACTATAAAAGTACGCGTTAAGCATTATTAAAACAAAAAACGTAACAACGAGAATAATACCAACACGTAATCACAAGTAATAACAATACGATTGAGCTGTCGCTCGCGCACGCGTGTACAAAATCAACACGGAACTGTTTCAAAAACTACAATTAATAACGAACCCCAACAAAACTGAAACCTACGTCTAGGACAGTTATTATACTCTTTGTCTACTGCGTCACAGCGTGAGGCGACACGAGCCGGCCGGGTTACATTCTGCCGTCGCCGGGTTACATAAAGAAGGACGCAACTAACAAAAACGTAAAATGGAAATAAAAAATAAATTGATGAATTTTTCTTTCAGACCCTGTGTCTAAAGTATATTAAAAGGTATCTATATGAAAATTGAAATATATACGTAGAGACATGAAGATTTTAAGGACGAACAAATTTTTTGATAATTTGTTTATTTATTTAAATAAAACGAATTTTCCTTTTCATCTTAGCTTAAAAAATACACCTGGCAACACAAAAACATCGAAGGAAAGACGCATATAACTATTTGCGTCTTTCCAATCTAATAAATTAAAAAAAAACTGCCATTCATTTAACAATTTTACATATTTTGGAAAGGTCATTTGAAGTTGAAAGGACGCTAATAGTAATTTACTACTTTTTTTTTAATAAATATTAGAAAAGCATTGGTAGTGAGACACAAAAAATAACAACCCGCAACTCTTGAGTAATGATTTTAAAGGGGATATCATACAAGACTTACTACGATAATAATTAAAAATTAAAAATTTTGTACAACCGACTTTAATATAAATAATTAAGGATAACTCAAAAACTATTGGTCTGACCTCGATCAAATTTATATGGGACCACATGTGAAACACCAGCTCTTAACAATAAGATATAAGCTCTTAATAATAAGATATAGAATAATAAGACAAGACCAAGAATAATTGAAATTTAAGTAATCGATGCAAATATTGTTAAAGATGACGTAGCAACTGGTTAAATAAGTCTTTTCTTTTATGTTGAATTTGTATAAGTCTTTTCTACTAAAAAAAGTCATCTGTGATCAACAGTTACGTCTAAAATTCTTACGATAATTTCTAAAATATTGATATTTGTGAATATTAAAAAAATTTAGTAGATGCGCCTTCTTATCATGAATCGAATGGTATATTTAACTCATTTATTCATAAATTGTTGGATGCGCCCTTTTTTCTTACGACCTCAGCATTGTTTCGTACCGAGCTAGATACAGGTCGATAGCGGAGGGGGTGTGGGTACAGTCGCGTTCTAAAGTACTACATGGTATTGGGCTATTGTTTTATAATATTATAGTAATTAATTGTTTTAATGTAGAATCATAATAGGTGTTTTACTATTTACTTAGAACTTTGGAAGAGGTGGGAATTAAAAATGGATAATGTTTACATTAGCATTATTTGTTATTTCTATCGTAAAATATAAAGTAGTTTGTAACAAGAAAACTTTAGCTAAGGGTAACACGCCGTCCATTATGACGTCTTGGGTCACATGGAAGCCAGATGTTAATGGTGTGTTGGTGTTACTGGATGCTACTTCATCATCACTTTCATCTTCGCTTGAGCTTCCGTCATCAGGTCGATCACATGGTAACTTTTTCGGTATTCTTCCTCCACACTTTTAACTTTACTGCACAATTTTCCCCATTCACCTTCTCCTATCATATTTACCTTTTCGATCACTTTTAGTCATAAAACAATAGATATAAATAATTTTTCTTTCCTTCCTTTTTAAAACATCGTCGCGAGTCGCAAAGTAAGCTGTGTATGCGACTGTATTTTTGGAGCGAACAAAGCGCGGGAACCAATAGCATGCAGGCACACTAATACTGGCGGATTGTTCCCCCGTCGCGCGCCTTTCGTACCAATATGTGATAAATCGCTCAGTGCCCAAGTTCAAGGCCAGCGTTTGTTTTTCACCGTTCGCGCGTACATTAACCTCCATTAGTCAGGTGATATCAATTCAGTTTCCACTGCTGGTTTTATGTTTCAGTATTTTCATGATATATTTTATGAAATTATCGTTTCATTTAGCTGTACTAACATGATGGCGCGTGAATAAAGCTAATAAAACGTTGTTAAAAGATGATTTTTTTTCATCAGGATCGACTTTATTTGTAACCCATAATCAAAGGTATACTTGGTGCTGTCGCCTGTCTTAGTTTTCGGGAGCGTTCCAAAAATACCCTGTATGTACGGATTCTAAGAATTGCAATCAGCATGGGTAGTTACATTCTGTTCCTTAATTTTGCCTTTATCGTGCCCATCACGCTAAAAATTCTTTCTACGATAGCATTATTAAAGGTAATGAGAGACATCGCAATGAAAACTCGGTAAATTCTTTAAACATGGGATTCCCTCCAGCATTCTGTATTTTCCATACCTGTGCCCAAAAATTTTCGATATCTTTGGGAGAAGCTGTACCGATTATTCGATGCGCAACGTACTTAAAGAACGTCATTGGTTCATTATAATTTCCCGGTAATATTAAGTTTCCCTAATTGCCAGGGAAAATCATCAACGTTGGGTCTGCTTGATGAGAGGCACACATGGCTTGGTGATAAATGTTAAATTTTTTCCACCACTGACACATTAAGTGGTAGCCTGTCAACTAATTCCTTCACTAAGCGCACGAAAACATGCACACACAGGACTCTTGGAGAAATTTCGCAAATAACAGACAGATGAAATACATAGCCGGTATTAATACTTTTAATAACAAATGTTATTAACAGCGAAGCGAATGCATACAATCTTATTGTGTTCTAAATTTGGTTACTTAATACGTGCAACAGGATAAGTTAGAAAACCTACTCCCTAACGCTTTGTCCGTGTATTTGCATCTACCCGTCTATCTCGCGCAATTCTGCAGATGAGTGAGAGTGACAGTGAGCCGTTTTAGAGTATTCCCCGAAATTAACAGTGTTGCCAGTTTTTTTATTTTGATTTGTACGTTATGCGTAGGAGTCTAATTGACGGTCGATCGTTCGTCTCTCTAGTAGCCTATTAGGTGACCAGTTGCCTTTCAGAATTTTTCGTAGCCGATTTCCATCCCGAGTTGACTAATTGGCGAAAAATCGCCTACGTTGGCAACACTGGTCAGTGTAAGTGTATGTTTTTTAATAACTGGCTTTACGGCTCTGGGTTCTAGCCCTTCTGAGCCTGAAGTTACAATGTATAATTATCCTTCATAGTACACTGCTTCACAATATGTTGATGCGTCACATTGTTCAGCCCTTGGGAGATTTTGAAGTCAACGAGCCAGCAGACAGCTGACAGTTGGTGATGATATCTCAAGGCGGCTAAGCAGACAGATACCTTATCTTGAGATTCACATCACCATCAGAAAACCTGTTTCACTGTTTCCACTAATAGCTCACATGTGCAGACATTTAATACACAAAATCGCACCACTTTTACATATCTAAATCCACTTATAACCATTTTTTAAACAATAATACAGGAGCAGCAATCCGTCACCGGTCAAGTTCCCGCCAAAACTCCCCTGTAAGTAGTGATGGGTCAACTCGAGTTACTAACTCGAGTTACTCGAGTTGCGCTTAACTTGACTTCTCGAGTTTGGGCTGCTGTACATGAACGGATCAAGTGAGCCAGCAAAAGAGTAAGAGCACGATTCCTTCGTTGTGTGCGTGCTTTGTGTTTCAAAGAGCTACAACCAAAACAATTTGTTATTTAGAATTTTATAATAGCTAAGTTATGTAATTTAATTTGTTTTATAATTAATTATGTACAATATAGTTATGTAAGTCACAGAACTATTATTGCAATGCCCGAAAATGGTTGTAAGATACATCATATTTTAAATTAACGCCAAATGTAACCCTTAACTTACAATAAATATTTTGAATTTGAAAAAGAAAATAATTTGTTAAAAAAAATTTTGACTGTGATAATTAAATTGGTAATAGCTTATGTACCTACATTTTAAAGCTAAACTAACATTGTTTCGTAAAGACTACTATATATTGTATATAGCTAATTTTGTTGTTAAATAAAAGTAGTTAGGTAGGTACTTACTATAACTAAGATTAAAACCAAAAATACATAAGTATGTGATACATATTGAATATACCTTTTTATTTCAATTCTACATAATAAGTTTGGTAATTATTATAGTTATCCCAACCCACTAAATAGCTAGATAGAAAAAAAAATTATAAAAAGTTATTTGTAACAAATCATTTACTGTGTTTCGTACTGCTGATTCAAGTAGCGTAACTCGAGTTGCGTGAATTTGTGTTGTAATTTTTCCGAGTTGGCACATTCTATACCTGTAAGTGTATGTGTATGTCACAATCACAGACTAATATGATGCTTACGCATGATACAATGATACAATGCGTAAGCATCATATTAGTCTATGCATTGTATGTTAAAGCTTAATTAGAGGTGTTTTGGCGGGAACTTGACCGGTGGCTGTTTGCTGCTCCAGTATTATTGTTTAAATAATGGTTTGAAGTGGACTTTGATATGTAAAAGTGGTGCGATCTTATTTATTAAGTGTCTGCGCATGTGAACTATTAGTGGAAACTGTGAAACAAGTGCTCTGATGGTGATGTGATCTCAAAATGCGGTGTCTGTCTGCTTAGGCGCCTTCAGATACCATCGCCAACCGTCAGCTGTCTGCTGGCTCAAGTTGCCGTCAAAATTTCCCAAGGGCTGCACAATGTGACGCATCAACATATTGTGAAGCAGTATACTATGAAGGATAATTACATAATATATTGTAACTTCAGGCTCAGAAGGGCTAGATCCCAGAGCCGTAAAGCCAGTTATTAAGAAGTAAGCTTACTTAGAGAGTTTTGGCGGGAACTTGACCGGCGACGGATTGCTGCTCCTGTATTATTGATTAAAGAATTATTTGAAGTGGATTTAGATACGTAAAAGTAGTGTAAATTTGTGTATTAAATGTCTGCGCATGTGAACTATTAGTGGAAACAGTGAAACAAGTGCTCTGATTAAGAAAATAAAGTTAAAAATTAAGTTGAAAAATTTTTTATGTATGAAAATTGAAGTTATGTATATACAAATTATGACATAATAGTTGTTGCCGGACCTCACCCGCTTGGTATTTATTACGGTTGGATTTCATGGGTTTTAATTTTTTTGTGCGGAATACTAGTTTTTTTTAAACAAAATTAGCCTGTGTTACTCCTTATAACATCAGCTATCTGTCAGTGCCAGCTATAAGCCGGAACAAGCAGTCAGTAAGACAAACATTTTAAAAATTTATTTTTGTCTTTTTGTTATAAATACAGTATATACTTTTATATGTATTTAGTAAAAGACTATTATTTTGATATTACAAACAGACATTTTAATGTATAGATTATATTATATTAATTTAAAAATAAAAATCATCTTCTATTTCATGTTGATTACAGCATTCATATTGACGTTTAAACAAATAAAATGGCTACCAGCATCTGTAATTTTCAGTACGGCGTAGACTGCACCGGCAGCTTTTCAAGGTACGAGTGCTAGTGTCTTTGATTATATGTGTATTAGTTTTTCCAGGTACAATGGGCCCAATATCGGGAGGAAAGGTAAAAATAATCGAGAATTTGGTTTATAAATGTAATGAAATAAAAATAAAAATAGGATTTTGTAGCCATTTTGGCCGCCATGAGTTATGATAAAGTCATATAGTCTTTTTGATACAATGCGTAATTTGCTTTATAATAATTTTTTTTTCTTGCCTGAGCTGACCAACGAATGAATATGCATTGACTTTAATGTAAATAATTTATCGTCCATGTATCGGAAACACTGCATATTCGACTATTTGAGTTTCGTTTCCGTAAGTCAGAACGTTGTTGAACGATTAGTTCCAATTCCAATACTTATTTATGTGATTTTTATACATTCTGTTTATTTCAAAGTCTGTGGTTGTTCGTTATGGCATGGCATAGTTTGCGTGGCACATCATTGTCGTACTAGGAGGCTATATTATCGTAAGTAGGCGGTATCCATCCATGAAGTACAACAATATCTGTATAACAGTTTATCTAAAAAAATACGAAACTTCATATTCTTCGGCGTAAGCTGTCACCCGCAGCATGCTATAACGCAAAAATTATAGTAATTAATTAAGTAAAAAATAAATGACGACTCCGTAGTGCATTGGCTAAGCGTTTGGCTGCGGCACAGCAGCACCGAGGCTTCGTTTCCGCACTGGACAAGTGTTGCTATGCTGTAAAATATATAATCTGCGTCTGGATACTTGTTTTCAACGTTAGTTTTTTTTTAAAGGCTAAAAATATTGGGTTTTTTAACACTGATTGGATTAAATTGCTTTTAAGAGTAATAATTACTATGTACAAATCGCTAGGCTTCTTCACAGAGGTACCTTTGTACATACTACTTACAGAGATCGTTTATTAATTGTCGCTTTACAAAATGAGTGCTCATGATAGCCACTATTTGTAGATCAATCTATTTTTTTTGAATTTATAGCCAGGTAATTACAAATAACTTTAAGTTTATTTATATAATGGAATTTTTACCAAATATGATTTTAGAGGGATATTATTTTTTGTTGTGTGTATGTTTTGTTGTCGATGTTAATGAAACCTAATTAACATACACAATAATTGTGGAAGTTTAAATTAAGTCCAGTGATGAAATAACAGTTCGTTTTAGTTGGGTTCAAATGCAATGTTTGCCACAAAATGCTTGCATCTGAAAAATAATTTAAATGAAATCACATTTTTATTGAACAGATACAATGTTAGCAGTCACAATGGGTCTGACAAACGTTTTTTACTTTACATGCCAAATAAATCTACAAAATAATACGAGAAAAACTGTGTTTTTACTTTTTTCATATCTTAAAAATTGGCTGAGATATTAATGATCAAATTGCGTGTTTCCGAACGAAGATTTTTAAAAATGCCGACAGACGCTCACTGGCCGATGACGTCACACCCCCACTCAAACAACAATCGCGCTCTCGTCTGCACGCCGCTGCGTAGTAAAAATCTGGATTTTAAAGTTTTCTGTGGTAAAAAATGAAAAAAACAAATACTGTATTGTGCCTGAGTGCTTCAATTCAAGAGTTAAAAACACCTGATAAACTCTTTTTTCTTTTTTATGTGCTCAAGGACCCAAAAATGAGGAAAAAGTGGATGACAGCCGTAAAAAGAGTAGATTCAATAGGCCCTAAAACTAAAGCGCACTGCCGTGAAGACTATGTTTACATCCGCCTTTGCTAGCTACACAATCTTCACAGGATATGCTTATTATCTCCTCTTCCTTCTCATTGCTTTGCAAAACACAGTGGTAAGGTTTTGAACGCACTTTGTGTTCAGGAGTTATTCGGCACTTAACGGTATATACATCTCCCTCTCTTTTTAACTGTATATACCCTATAGCATCATCCCCGTAGCTCTCTCTTCCTGAACTAGAACCATATAACACTTCGAATATAAAAAAAACTACGAAACGTACGTTTTTAATGTGTTATTAGAACGGCTTAACCGGTTTTGATAAAACGTGTCTAAGAACAATACAATACAAAATAAAAAAACAACACGGTACTACAGACAGACATACCGATACATAGACAGACATATAGACACACAGACAGACATACAGACACACATAGTTAACAATAACAATAGGTTTGCCTAGTTAGAAAATTGATAACTACGTAAATACCTAGGTAGTAGGACTTACCCACAACTGTTATATGTTGTATGGGTAAATATTGACATTTTCGGTAAGTTTAAACTAATAAAACACATAAAATAATCATCGAGAACCTCGAGATGTGGATTACGAGTAGGTACCTAGTATTTTTATCGCCACCCATACAAATACCTACATAGGTATTTGTACAAAGTAAAGGAGACGGTCCATTTCTGGCCCAGTCTATGTACAGTATACCGTAAAATAGAGAAAAATTCAGGGATTTTGTTAAAAATAAAATGAGAGAATAAATCAAACTAAATAACTTGCAAAAAATAAAAATGCAATCCCAAGTTTTTAATGATTTTACAAGATGGTGCCCTTCCAGTCATAAAAAAGCAAAAAAGACACGGTTATTTGTCAAATGTCATTTCTGTCAAATGATATTTTTATTTAATCCGAACTTGTTCTGAACTCGTGAATGTATTTAATTGTGGATTTCTTTGGAGATTTGGACTTTGGATTACGACTTCTTGACTCTGCTTTTGTTTTATGGACTTAATTATTTACGTGACATCTCGATTTCGTTGATATCGGACATCTGTATTCTGTAGAATCACATTTTGAATCAGTAAGCAGGTATGTATTAAAAAAAGATGTTTCCTTAAGCTATTAAACGCATTTTAATGACATGCTTCTATCTGTAGTCTGTTAATAATTATTAATTTCTACATAAGTTCATAATGGCTGCAAAATCTTAATATCATTGAGTTATATGTACTACGTACTAGAGAAGCCATTCCGAACATTGACTATGTTCAACTGAACTGTAGTGCAATCCATACAAACTAAATATTGCGTAAATTGAAGATTTGTGAATTCCATAAAATAATTATTATTACATTTTATTTAGAAATATGTTTGTTTAGATTAAATTAAGATATTTTATATTAAATTCTTATATTTATTTTATATTAATACCTTATTTTATATTAAATTAAAGTCTTCGCGCATGCGCGACTACTACTCCCGCGCATGCGCGAAGACATAGAGTAGGGCACAATTTTTGTTTGGGATGGCTTCTCTACTCTAGTACGTAGTACATATAACTCAATGCTTAATATGATGTAATTATCTTTCAGTTCACCTGTTAAAACATGTTGCACTGTCTAAAATGCGCTTCTGCAATATAGATAGTTTATTAAAGTAAAATTGTTTTGTTCTAGATGGATGAAAATGCACCAATATGTTCACAATGTTTTGCAAACGTATTACGAGAATTATCTGTCGGCACAAATCATGAAAATGAACTTCAGCGCCCTAATGCCAATATTATGAGTATATTGTATATTGGTGTCAACGAAGACGGGGTAGCAGATAAGTTGTAACCCGATTAATATCACCCCAACTATACTCTGTTTTAATAAGCGGCCGTATAAAATCTCACCATCACTCGGACAGAGCTTATTATACATATATACTGTTGGCGAGACAAGGGACAAGTTGGGATGAGATGATTGCAGGTTATTATTGCAGTTGCACTTCTGGATAACAGACAGTGGGTTGCTGTGCCCACATAATGACCGCTGCCTGGTATTTGTGTTGAGCTCGGTATCAAAATTCCATAACCGCACCGGCCTCAATTCTGGATGGCATTTTATTAAGAGAGAATTTCGAAGTAGGATAAATAAATAAAAAAATTTAAAAATTAAGCTGTTTTATTTATATTACCTTAAGTATCCAAAACATGATTGACCTAATGTTTCACTTTCTATAACTTATAGGACTGTTCACCTTTGTTATGACATTATCCAGACTTTAAATGTCTGTCAAGGCTCAAGGCATACTCCGACACGCTGAGGACCTGTATATGAAAATATTTGTACGCCGGAAACGTATTTAGGATGCGAATTCTTTTGTAACAACTGTAATGTACCATATTATAACAAATATATTATCTATGATTGTACTCTAGCACTTCAGCAGCCCAGATAGACACATATACCTGAACAGAAATTAGTATTCAAGATTATTCTGTTTATCCACCTTAAAACAGCCACTCTAAAGTAAAATGAGTTAAATATATTCTTAATTATTAGTGCAATAAAGTAGTATCTCAGGGTGAATTTTTTAGTGTAGAGAAACGGAGTTACCCGCTATTCACATATAATCTCGGCTTTGAGCTATGTGGCACATAATTTTTGTAAAAGCTAACAAAACACTTAGGCTCCATTTCCCCATGTAAAACAAAAATGTCCTGGATGCCCCTGGCACTGAAGTGTGCATTAGTACACACTAATGAATGCAATGATATAATTTTGTGTGTAGACACCGTTGATTTATCTCAACAATCTTCTTGTCTGGAATTAGGTAGTACTTTTACATTTGCGCTCTGACCGCGCGATGTCTTATCATTAATCTATGGCTATAGGTGATATCAGAGATGACAGCTAACGTCAAATCAAAACGACTTCAATTCGCCATTAGTGTTGCAGTTTTTGGTGAGAATAAATATTAATTGCACTGAAATTAAGGCAAATTCGTGAATTTGAATGATCAAAAGTGGTTTAATATTTCATTTTAACTTATTTCCATACTAGTACATAAACTAGGCCTACGCTTCATACAATTTTGGACCGTCTCCTTTGAACAAATACCTACATAGGTATTTGTTCAAACTTACTAATGCTTGCCGAGGAGAGTAGGTACCAAATGCTTACTTAGAACATAGGTACGTACCTTTTCATCTTTATTCCACGAATTTCAGGAGCCGCAAAATCCTAATTCTTCATGAAATATTGCCGCCATCAAACTATCCACTCTTGGCAGTTTGTCCGACTGTCCGACTGTCCTTTTACAAAACCTTCTTCCATTCTAGCACAACACGTTTCACTTTAGTGTAATCGGATTTAGAGGATAATATTATTTCTTTGAAATACAAGAACAAACACTAAGTAATAGGAATACAAAGACGAACGAAAGAAAATGAAACGAGACCCGCGTAATTTGGTCAAACCGCACCGGACCGAGCGCCGCGTTAGTGTCGCGGTCGCGGTCTACGAGGGTGTGACGTCATAGCGTGAGCGCGCGTAATCTCTGCAATTCAAAAAAGGGCTTAAACTTATCATCGTTACAACTTCGGAAATACTGCATGTATTGAAGTGAAATAAAAACGAATGTAATGTGCATGATTTTTGCTACGATTTTAATAGTATTTGGTAATAATATTTCGACCCTTTTGTGTTCCCCATTGACAATGAAGTTTCTAAGTATAGTTCGTTTCGGATTGTCATCCCATCGAAATATCAGATTTAGGAAATAGTGTGTTTTAAAATTTGTGTACACAATCGTACACTATAAAAACCTGTCCTACGTAGATGGCTAGTCCAAAAATATGCTCGCGTTAAATATCATATTACAATTAAAGTTGAAATCACCAAATAACTTTCATCATCTAAGGGAAATATTGCTACGAATAGTCTTTTCTTGTTATCATTTTTTCCGCTTCTTGCACCATTTAATTGGAAAGTTTTATAATCCATATTTAACTTTTTAACAATTCTGTAAATGAGCAACGGCTCTAGCAAAATTAAAAGCAATTTTAATAAATAAAATATATACAAATGTAATTGCTTGATTTGACGTTTGAACCTATTTGATTTGACAATGTCGTTAATAGACATATTACGAAAAGCAGAAAGAAGAGATAACCGTCATTAAAATTTGACCCCTGTAGTACATATAATTTTTACTATGGAAGTTGCACCAGACTGTTGTGAAGTGTGAACGTGAAGTAGTGTCCGGAGTTGCCAACTAAAGCGAAGAGAGGTCGAAGAGTGGTAAAAAAGATGGTGAACTCGTCATTACGCAACAATTGTTTTAGAGGATCAAAAAACAGTTACTGCAGAGTGGTACACCAACAATTGTTTGCCACTTGTCTTGGAAAAAGTTCGGGAGAAATTACCTCGCAGTAGGATCCTCCTTCACCACGACAACGCCTCGTCACACACCGCCAAGCAAACAATCGAGTACTTGGCGACGCCAGACGTGAAATTACTGGGTCACCCACGCTATAGCCCCGACCTCGCACCATAAGATTTTTATTTATTTCGTAAATAAAAGAAAAACTTCCAGGAAAACGTTTTTTTTTTTTTATAGGATAAGGGTGACAAACGAGCACACAGTCCACCTGATGGTAAGTGGTTGCTGTGGCCCATAGACATCTACATCTATCCTCTATCACAAATCAATATGTAGATGCGTTGTCACCCGTGAGGACTAAGATGGAATGCCTCATTTCCAGTAAAAAGGGCCTATGGAAGGGTTTTATGGACACCGAGAAAGCAGTGGCTGCGTTTCAAAATGCCGTTGAATAGACCCCTAAGGTCGAGTGGGCAAAGTGCTTTTCTCAGTGATTCCATCGGATGCAGCGATGTATTGATGTAAATGGACACTATTTTGAAAAGATATAATAAAACTAATAACTTGCTAGATTGTTCAGTTTTTGATTTTCTAAGAACTTTCAGTGTCACTCTCGTATTGCTACTCCTCCGCGTTCATTTTTCCATTCTGATTAATGAAATTATAGTTAGGAACGTTGATAGTTCTTTTCTCTCACAGCCATGTTTCATTTAACAGACAAATATCTATATCACTTAACTAGATAATTAATAAGCAAAGGCTTTTTATTATTAACAGACTGTATATTAAATTGTGAAATTCGAATTAATTAATAAAAAAAATATTTATTCATTGTTTTTAAGATTAGTAATAAGCATTTCTTTTATACTTGGTGTAGTCAGTGACGGCCTGAGTTACCCATGGCCACCAATGCTCCAATAATTGCTTTCAAAATATTGTCATTTGTTGTAATTTGGTCAATAAGAGTGTCATTATTATTATTGTGGTATTAGTTTAGGTAGTTTCCGTCTTTGATTTGTGTGCTTTAGGAGTGTCATTAGATTTAACAGAAATTTTCATTATAATTGTTAAATAAATTTTGAGTTTGTTTTGTTTGTAAGACTTTAGCATAAGTAGACCTATTATATTTTTCAGCAATTTTTTGTTTTTTTATTGGAAAATCTCTAGAAATGAGGGCCACTACAATTTATGCATTTATTTACCGCATTTTCCTTACATTCCGTATGCCGATATTCATCTGCACAAATTGAACACCGTTGCAGTGATTTACATATTTTCGCTCCGTGATTAAATTTAAAACATTGTAAAAGCGGAGCAATATACTGATGCACCCTATATTGGAATAAATCCAGATGTACAAAGTCAGGTAATTTGATTAACAAAAATGTTATACTTACAGAGAGAGAAAATTTTTTTTAGGATTATTTCTTGATCAGAAGGTAACTTTCCAAAAAACATAATTATAAATAATCTATGTAAAAATACCTGTAGGGGTCTCAATGTGTTAAAATCATTAGCAGGTGTGCATTAGGGAGCTGACCCAAAGATGTTGTCGATTCTTTATAAAAGTATAGTTCGAAGTCATTTTGACTTAGCATATATAAATGCAAACAAATTGATTTTAAAGAGATTAGAAATAATTCAGAATAAAGCATTATGTATAACAACTGGAGCTATGTGCTCTGCATCAATCCATGTAATGGAAGTAGAAAATTGTATTCCTCCACTTTTATTAAGAAGGCTACAAATTACAGGACACTCTGAACTAGATACAAATTACAGGACGCTCTGAACTACAAGATACTCTGAACGAAGAAGCAGACATTGCTACTAGAGATGTATCCTCATCAACATGTTCAGATCACTTCTCAATACGGGAAATACCATTTACAGACATTTTTTTTATAGCAGAGGGGCAAACGAGCATGCGGCTCAACCGATGGTAAGTGACTACAAGCGCAACACCAGCACCACAATTTGACCAACCTTCTTTGGCGGCTGGGATTAATCCGTACAATTCCTCAGAGCACTCCCCATGGTAGATGCGAAAGAAAATGCAAAGGGATGCAACATCTCTTCGCAGTGCCAATGAATCGAGCCGATCGGAAAGGGCTCGGTCGACGACGATTCGAGCCGCTCTGCGCTGGATGCGGTCAAGTGGAAGGTGCTGGCACTGGGGAGCCCCTGCCCAGAGATGGGAACAGTATTCCATGTGAGGCCGAACCTGCGCCTTGTAAAGTTGCAGGCGGTGTGCCGGCATGAAATACTGTCCCACTCTGCTGAGCACGCCAAGCTTTTTAGAGGCCAATTTGGCCTTCTCTTCCAAGTGACCACGAAACTGCACGTCACTCGATATGTCGACTCCGAGGATACCGATACTGGCTGAGGCAAGAAGGGGAGTGCCTTGAAACTGAGGAGATACCACAAAGGGGTTCTTTTTAGCGGTAAACGCGCAAACTTGTGTCTTCTGAGGATTAAACTGGACTAGATTTAGTCGCCTCAATCCGAGACTTTGTTCAGCAAAGACTCGACTTCAGACACAAGTTTGTTCCGGTACTCGACAACGTTTTCCCAAGAAATATTGGCACGGTCGGTGTATAGAGCATCACCAGTGCTGTCATTCGCATAGCAATGAATGTTACCAGTTAGCATCATATCATTGATATGCAGAAGAAACAGCGTTGGTGATAGCACGCAGCCTTGTGGAACACCAGCGTTAATAGGCTTGTAGTCGGAGCATGCACCGTCTACAACGACCTTGATGCTCCGATCTGCAAGGGAGCTGGTGATCCAATTGCACAATTTCTCGGGAAGCCCATAGGAAGGGAGCTTCGAAAGAAGCGCTTCGTGCCAAACCCGATCGAAGGCCTTCGCAATGTCCAGACTAACGGCCAACGCCTCCCCCTTGGACTCTACTGCCTCCGCCCATCTATGGCGGTAATTAATCAGCTGGTGATCCTCAAGGTAACGGATTAGCTGGCTGTTAATAATGGATTCCATTATTTTGGAGAACAAGGAGGTGATCGCGATAGGCCTATAGTTGGACGGGTCTGAGCGGTCGCCTTTTTTAGGGATCGGGTGGACAAAAGCTGTCTTCCATGAATTCGGGACTACGCCTTGGGAGTAGGAGTACCGGAAAAGACGCGTTAGGACCGGTGCCAACTCCGGAACACACGTCCTCAGCACAATTGGGGGGATTCCGTCAGGCCCACTCGACTTCTGGATGTCCAGGGAGAGAAGTGCTTTGCGAACCGAGCGCTGTGAGAAGAGCACATCCGGCATGGAACACTCATACCGCGGGATGGTCGGCGGTGATTTCCCCCCGTCATCAAGAGTCGAGTTGGACGCAAAAAGGGAGCCTAAAAGGTCAGCTTTGTCTTTTGCGTCTTGGGCCAGTGAGTCGTCCTCCCTGTGCAGAGATGGTAGTGATGGCTTACAGAAATTCCCTTGGACAGCCTTGGCGAGAGACCAGAATGCACGGGTTCCCGAAGGAAGGCGAACTAGTTTCTCGCCAATTCTGCCTATGTGCTCTGACTTTGCCTTGGCAATAACTCTTTTGAAGGACCTGGAGGCGAGGAGGTTCCTAAGTCGTATCGGTCTGGAAAAATCCCTGGTGGTAAACTATTCCACAAGGAAGTTGTGCGAGGAAGAAAACATCTTCTAAATCGCACAATAGTGTACCGCCAATCATCCACATGGTGTGGATAGTATCGGGAATTCTGCCGCGATATGCGTTCGTGATAGAACAATGGCCAAATTTCTATAGGAGCTGGACTTGACTTTTATTTTTCATGTCCCAAAACAAACTATAGCTAGATTGGTTTGTTTTTACGTTGTTAACACCATCCCGTTTTACAATCATATCTAAATAGCCACAATGTTTTATAATAACGTCAACGATACTTTTGGGGTTAGAATAAACAACTACCTTTTATCCGACTGCTACGTAGCCTAAAAGTGTAGTAAGCGATAATGGAGTAGGGTAATTAGCACTCTCGTTTCCATTTATCTCGATTTCTTTCAGATCATTATCTCAGTATCACAATCCACAACAACGAGTGAAGCAAATAAGATCTTCCTTATATATTACTATACTCTTTGAATAAGATGATGCGAATTATTGCCGGGTGACAATCAATAGCGTCGACCAATGACCACAGATTATGTAACTTTTCGATGACAAATGACGTACCGTTGTTCGTAATTGAACATACGCTTAGCTTACTATGAAGCTACATAATTATTTTTATGACATGAATCCAGTACATAATAAATCAGTATATTAGTTGATTTGATGCCTACATACTAATTGAATTGAATTACAATTAATAACTTTTTAGAAAAACGTTAATAATTATAGTGTTTGAATACAAAGTCCTATCGTACACAAAATGAATCGTCATTACGTGCGTTCCAGTGCGTTCTGAAACCATTTTTTTAAATACTTTCGGAACAGTTACAGAAAAAAATAAATGGATCACTTTGGCTACTTAGAGAGGTATTTTATGTGTTTTTTAAGACCTTAAAAAATAAGGGTATTTTTTTATAAATATGGCATATAGTGACGCCATCGTTTCGTCGTCAGGTACGATTTGACCAACCTTCTTTGGCGGCTGGGATTAATCCGTACAATTCCTCAGAGCACTCCCCGTGGTAAATGCGAAAGAAAATGCAAAGAGATGCAACATATCTTCACAGCGCCAATGAATCGAGCCGATCGGAAATGACTCGGTCGTCGACGATTCGAACCGCTCTGCGCTGGATGCAGTCAAGTAGAAGGAGCTGGCACTGGAGTGCCCCGGCCCAGAGATGAGAACAGTATTTCATGTGAGGCCAAACTTGCGCTTTGTAAATTTGCAAGCGATGTGTCGGCATGAAATACTGTTACGCTCTGCTGAGCATGCCAAGCTTTTTAGATTTGTTCTTCCCTTTAAAGTGGTTCTTTTTAGCGGTAAACGCCCAATTTTGTGTATTCTGGGGATTGAACTGGACTAGATTTAGTTGCCCCCAATCCAAATGGTTTATAATTGTTAATAGTAATTGTTCCGGGTATGGATGTTTGTCCTCGTGTAATTTATGTTTGAAAACTGCCTCCACGACACAAGAGAAAATCCTAGTGTAAGGATAACGTTTTTTTTCTCTTGCTCGTCAATAGCTGGGTGCACTAATAACATTAGTTTCTAAACATGTAGGCTAGGTATGGGAACCATCAATTCACTCTAAATCTCTAGGTCAGAATTAAATAAAATAAACACAAATATTTGTAGGATAATATGCTATTAACAATTGCTGTATTTGTTTAATTGTTAAATTTGTCAGGACATAGATAAATATTTTGATTTATGCTTATTTTTGTACTCGTATAGGTATTTCTGCATAATCTGTCTCGTTTGTACTGTTGAATTTCGCTGTCATGGACGTACATCAATACAATTTTCTAAAAATAAAATTAGTTAATGATTTCTTATATTTACGCGAAAACTTTACATTTAAATATGGATCTCCGGTTCTATACACTCACCATACGAAACACAGCAGTGTTAAGCTGCTATTTTACGCTGGTATTCTGTGAGAGTGTGGTACTTCCCCGGTCAAGCCGACCCATTCGTGCTACAACTATACTTCTAATATAGCTGCAGCATGGCTCTATCATGGCTCCACGTATACACGTATCATTGATATGCAGAAGAAACAGCGTTGGTGATAGCACGCAGCCTTGTGGAACACCAGCGTAAATAGGCTTATAGTCGGAGTATGCACCGTCTACAACGACCTTGATGCTCCGATCTGCAAGAAAGCTGGTGATCCAATTGCACAATTTCTCGAGAAGCCCATAGGACTGGAGCTTCGAAAGAAGCGCTTCGTGCCAAACCCGATCGAAGGCTTTCGCAATGTCCAAACTAACGGCCAATGCCACCTTGGACTCTACTGCCTCCGCCCATCTATGAGTCAAGTAGACCAGAAGATCACCAGCTGATCGACCCCGATGAAAACCGTATTGGCGGTCACTAATCAGCCGGTGATCCTCAAGGTACCGCAGGAGGTGGCAGTTTATAACGGATTCCATTATTTTGGAGAACAAGGGGGTGATGGCGATAGGCCTGTAGTTGGAAGGGTTTGAGCGGTCGCCTTTTTTAGGGATTGGGTGGACCAAAGTTGTCTTCCATGAATTCGGAACTACGCCTTGGAAGTAGGAGTATCGGAAAAGACGCGTTAAAACCGGTGCCAACTCCGGAGCACACGTCTTCAGCACAATGGAAGGGACTCCATCAGGCCCACTCGACTTGCTGACGTCCAGGGAGAAGAGTGCTTTACGAACCGAGTGCTGAGTAAACCGCGGTATGGTCGGCAGTGTGTTCCCCCGTTATCAAGAGTAGAGTTGGACGCAAGAAGGTAGCCTAAAAGCCCGGCTTTCTTTTTTGCGGTGTGGGCCAGTGAGTCATTCTCCCTGTGCAGAGATGGTAGTGATGGCTTACAGAAATTCCCTTGGATAAGGCTATAGCCTTAGACCAGAATGCACGGGTTCCCGAAGGAACCGGCGAACTAGTTTCTCGCCAATTCTACCTATGTGCTCTGACTTTGCCTTGGCAATAACTCTTTTGAAGGACCTGGAGATGAAATTATACTTCTTTGTAAGCATGCTGATGTTTACATCCCGAGCCACCGAAGCCTCGGCCCAGGCCTGATAGCATTCCTGCTTACTGCATTCTTACAGGAGCGACCAAACCGAGGCTGAGATCTGCCTCCGATGGGTACCACATATGATGGAATAAATAATTCCATTCCCTGTAGCACCACATCAGTGACATAGTCAGCAACAGCGCTGGGATCATCCGGCGAGAAGCAAATTTATATTATTTTTTATTTTAATTTATTTATTATTTTCTATTCTCAGTTATGCTCTTGACAGTCATGGTCTTACATTCAAAAGTAATATTGACAAGCTGGAAGCTCTTCAAATTAGATTTTTAAAATTATTCGTAAGCGAAAAAAACTAAAGCTAATTGCAAAAAAAAATTATAAGATTCTACCGGTTAGTTTAAAGCTTATATATCTACTGGCTATAAATAACTATGACTGTCAAAAGCTAAACTTGACGTTTATAAAACACAATCAAGTTACCCGGTCGATGTCCGAGGGTAAGTTCGAAGTACCTAGAATAAAAAACTACTTTGGAGACAGAACATTAAAGAAACAAATACCGATTATTCTGAATAGTCTGCCCAAAGATATTCGGCACGAGACTAAGAAAGATGGTTTATAGACACTTTCTATCATTATGTAATTAAGGAAAAAAAATTTGTACTATAGCTATCATTTAAGTATTATTGTGAGACTGGATTCCACAGACAAACTGTGTAAACAGTTTTGTAGGAATATTTTTTACTGTACGGTTGTGTCGATTTGTTTAGTAAAATAAAGAAAAGAAAAAAAAAAAGAACCCGCCCCCATGGGTAGGATACAAAAAAAGACCGCATTCCGTCCCAATCCACCGACCTGTAGTGCCAAAGACGGCGGCAACCTGCAGAACGCAACCGCGAGGGGAGCGTGAGTGGCACCACACTCCGGATCAGACAATGGTTTGAAGAGCCGAGAGAGGCATCAACGGAAACCTGATATCCGTCCGGATAAGAGGTCAGCAGAAGGTCCAACAGGGAAGGTGTATGATCCTCCACATCTGGAATCCGCGTAGGCGAAGTAACCAGTGGAGTCAGACCATATGCCAAGGCAAAGCCATAAACAGATCTCCCCGCATGATCGGTTAAACGTGAACCGAGCCATTCGGCGTGGTGGGCGTTAAAATCGCCAAGGATCACGATCTCTGCGGGTGGGACCTGTTGTAGCAAGGAATCTGTAGCCATTTGGACGTGGTTGAAGAGTTGGTCTGTTTCGGCATTACCGCTATGGGACCTATAGAGGCACCCGCAGAGGCGCGGATGGTCGTCGCTATCTACGCGTAGCCAAAGGATGGACAGGTCGAAAGCAGATGTCCTCTCTGACATATACGTAAACTCCAGCCCGAGGCACAAAGGAGTGTTTCAATTTGTACCCCGGGTAGGAGAGATACGAAGTATCAGCCGGAGAGGACACCTGCGTCTCGGTCAGAAAGAGCAAGGGCGGCAAATTGTGGTGACACGAAAGGAGTCCTAAAACATGTAGTTTTTCAATGTAGTCAATTTGGTTTGAATAGATTACTCCTCATTAATTCTATTCAAGATATTAACAATGATAAAGTTCCTCATACTCTTCAAATTATATTTGCTGATGAAAAATTCTTCCGACCATTATATCCCTTTATTTCTGGTGTTTAAGATATATGAAAATGAAAACAACGTGATATTAATTAATAGTGCAAACATATGTGAATCAATGTGAATGTGAATTTTTGTTGAATGTATCCTATATATCGTTCGTGACATTTCTAATTTTTAAAGATAATTATAAAACGTAAAGCCATTTATAAAAAAAAGAAGGTGAAGTAAAACAGCGAGAACGCGGAACTGCGCTACTGGTATACAGTAATCTGTGAACTGCGCGAAAAATCTACTAGTTAGTCTGTGCGCGAAACAAAAACAAAAATGAACAAAAACCTGCAAAAACCGTAGATAGAGAATTGACTATGTCTATGACAAAAACGGAGATGATATTATAGGACAGTTACTCGTTGGATGATATCCACACCATAGACTAATCAGTTACTATACTCTTTGAGACTAATATAATATAATACTGGACTGCACAGAGTACATTGTATACACCCGCCTAAGGGTATTAGTGTTCTGTGATTGTATATTGATGATATCTGAGATTTACATACTCATATTCTCATAAATTACTATTTAATACTAGCAATTTAAAATAATTTCTATGTACATTACATATGTATGACTATAAAGCAAAAAGTATATAATAATGTAATAATAGTTCTATTTGCATAAGGGGGCGTTCAAGTATTACGTAACGCAATTTTTGAATATTTTTGACCCTCCCGCCCCCCTATGTAACGCTCCGTAACGTTTATCTGGACCCCCCTCCCCCTCCCTAAACGTTACGTAACACCCAAGTGACCATTTTTAACTAAAAGTCACAATTATGTTGTGCAAAGTACCGGAAAGTCGCTAAAATAACATTGTTATTGTTTTAATCGCGTTTGCGGTAATAATAAATAAAACAAGATATAAGAAATCTCTTAAAAATCGTAATAAATGCGTATATTGTTTATTTTATTTATTCATATTGTTATTTAATAAATAATCACACATAATGTAATAAACATTTGCTTAAGTTTTAAATATGTTAAAATGGGCTAAAATTCGTCCTAATAAACTTTTACTGGTAACTTTACATTTAATTACGCCGTTTTTCTGACTTGGCCCTTTCCTCACATACATTCTTGTCTTAATCCGCCAAGGTCTTCTCATGCATTCTCCTGTTTTAGCTTTTTTTACTAATAAACTATTAAAATAAAATAACATATTTATTTAATCTTTGGCAATGCAATGGAAACCTAACTGAAATAAAACATTTTAGTTAAAATAAAATTGTATTCTTAGCTAAAAATTTAAAATAAAAACAGCCATAATTAAAATACGTAGGTATGTAAAAAAATATCAATTTAATTGGAGTTACTATTCCTCTGTCCACGGGTTTGCCGGCCACTCAGACTCTTTCATTACTGGCACCCGGAGAGCAGACGGAGCGGATTCCGGAATTGTTAAACCACTTGCATCAACTTCGTCTTCGTCAAGCCAATCGGCATACTCAGACGATGTTTCACAGCATCGCACAATGCAGAGAAGCTCATTTGCCCTTCTGGCAGCAGTCGCGTCGCTGTGGCTGTACTCTATTTTTACGACGGTCTTGGGCAGTCTTGCCATGCACGTAACGTCTGTGCATTTGCACACTCTTGTGAGATGTGAAATAGATCCCACATGTTGCACATATTCTGTTCTTGATTAGGTTCTGCTGGATTCTGCAAGCTATCTTCCAGCTTTCAATATTCCGCCGAAACATCATAGCTGTCAATTTTCATTTCCCTCCAGATCTTAGCAAGTGTCTCTCCAGCGTGCTAAAAATTGAGTTTTTCCAAATCATCATGATTACAGCCTTTCATAAGTCCACTGCTGAACATAGGCCTCCCCCAAGAAATGCCATAAAACACGATCCCGAGCCACCTGCATCCATCGACTACCTGCATATCCTACCAGGTCGTCACTGCATCTAGTAGAGTAGATCGCCCTACACTTCTCCTCAAAGAACTGACGAAGCGACAAGCTTCTGTGCAAATCAAAAAAAAATCTGTGTTCAGCAGTAGCATTTTTTTATAGTTTAGGGGGCAAACGAAAATGTGGCTCACCTGATGGTAAGTGACTACCACCGCCCATGAACAACTGCAACTCCAGGGGAACCAGGGGAATTGCAGTTGCAGGCCTTTTAAAAAGGAGTAGACTCTTTTCTTGAAGGCCACTAATTCGTATCGGTCTGGAAAAATCGCTGATGGTAATCGATTCCACAAGGAAGTTGTGCGAGGAAGAAAACATCTTCTAAATCGCAAAGTGGTGGACCGCCAATCATCCAGGTGGTGTGGGTGATATCTGAAGTTCTGCCGCGATGTGCGTTCGTGAAATTGCCACTAAATTTTAAGAGAGGACAGAGCAAGGAACGAAAAAAGCAAAAGGTGCTTGGCTTTGAATTTTAGCCATTGTACACACACCAGACATGTTGCGGCATTATCATACTACGGCAAAAACCCTCTTCAGACCGTTTTTCCAATAGGTAATTTTCCAAAAAATTGTGCCAGAGAAATATTAGTACGTATTAGAAATCGCACCAGGATTCAACCGAGGCAGCTTTTATTTTGATTTTGAAGTAAATACATCTATGTGTTTCGAACTCAATGCCAACACGCAGCGTACGCCTTCAACAGTATGATCCTGCTGCGGCTCCCGCGGCGGCCGCGCCTCGCTCGTTCAGTCAATTCATCAGCATTTCCATAGATATTATATATACTACTACTTCCATAGATATTGTATATATACTACATAGGGCAGGCATTTCGATCAAAACACACTTAGCAAACGGTTATGTCACTCGTTTCTGCGCCACAACCAAATGCAAATTGTAGGAAAATTTATCGACCAAGTGAAAAATGAAAAAGTTTTAGCCCCAAATTTGCTGCCCTTAAAATCTGCCGCCCCAGGCTCCAACCTACTCAGCCTGCTGGTAAATCCGCCACTGGTAAGAGTACTTTGTATTCCAGGTGCATTCAAAGAGAACACAGATGCAATACAGTCGAGGGATTCCCCGTAAAACATAGACAAAAAAGGTTGCCAACTTGGGAGGACAGCATAAAAATGACGTACCATACAATCGACGGATTCCCCGTAAAAGGTAAACGAAAGGGGTTGCCAACTTGGGAGATTTTAATTTCCTAGTTGTTATTGAAATAAAAAAACGTTACGTAACGCGTTATTGGAAAACCCCCTCCCACCCCTGTAACGCATGGTAACGTTTTATAAGACCACCCCTCCCCCCCAAATTGCGTTACGTAATACTTGAACGCCCCCTAAATAATTTCGTTCAAACAGCTTTATAGTGTTCTGTGATTCTAAATCAACAAAATTTCTTATGTTAGCTATGCTTTAGTTAGCTTGCTACTATTTGCTACATATATATTTATCTATGGCTTTAGCTCATGTACATATGATCTGGAGGAGTTTTGGAGGGAAATTGACCGGCGGCGGTTTGCTGCTCCTGTATTATTGTTTAAATAATGGTTTGAAGTGGACTTTGATATGTAAAAGTGTTGCGATTTTGTGTATTAAGTGTCTACGCATGTGAACTATTAGTGGAAACAGTGAAACAAGTGCTCTGATGGTGATGGATTCTCAAGATAAGCTGTTTGTTTGCATAGGCACCTTTAGATACCATCGCCAACTATCAGCTGTCTGCTGGATCAATTTGCCGCCAAAATCTCCCAAGAACTGCACAATGTGACGCATCAACATATTGTGAAGCAGTATACTATGAAGGAGTGGGGAAATTACTATAATAAACCGAATATATAATAATAATAAACCGAATAAAAATACTTAAGACTTGGCCTAAAGGTCTAGATACCAGGCCATAAACTCCAAAAAAAAATACATATGATCTGAGCTTGGTTTTTTTTTTGGCGGGAACATCAAACGAGGCGGTCGATTTAATTT
This sequence comes from Parnassius mnemosyne, assembly GCA_963668995.1. Taxonomy (NCBI): domain Eukaryota; kingdom Metazoa; phylum Arthropoda; class Insecta; order Lepidoptera; family Papilionidae; genus Parnassius; species Parnassius mnemosyne. Next base: position 22,024,423 of record CAVLGL010000090.1, read on the forward strand.
TTATATTTATCGTTAAAATATCCTGTTCGGTGTAAATAATTGTACATTTTGTTAATTGTTAAAATGAATGAACCGGAGGATCCAGGTGGAACCCCGAAACGATCCAAAATTGTTCGTAAAAAAGGTACGAAGGAAAGTGGACCTGAAGTAGGCGGCGGTGAGGATGACTTTATTCCGTTTTTTAAGCCAGGTTATCTGAGACTTTATCCTGAACATTGTACAAATACGGACTTCAAAGTTTTTGTTGAAAGCCAGGACAAACAGGTTAAACTTAGAAATAAAAGCCCAGTTTACTTAAATCATATTTTTACTTCGGAGGTGAAAGGTGTGGTAGCTTTACATAGAGTCAATGCCAACAAAATTGCGGTTGTTTTTAAACAATACAACACTGCAAATAATTTCATCACAAATACAGACTTTTTAACAAAGCACAACTTGAAGGCGCATATTCCTGCAGCGCAGATAGAAAAAACTGGAATCATCCGATATGTGCCTACCAACATTTCGAACAAGGAATTATATACGAAACTGTCTTCGATTTATGAAATTATTTCAGTCAGAAGATTCACGAAAAAAGTCGGTCAAAGTACTGTAGGTCTCGAGACGGTCAGTATAACTTTCCTATCAAATGTTCTGCCCGACAACATCCAATATGACCTATTTTCGTTCAGGGTGTTTGAATATGTCCCACCGTTACAACAATGCTTCCGGTGCTTCAAGTTCAACCACCCTGCGAAAATTTGTAATGGTAAACAACGTTGCTCGATATGTGCTGGGGAACATAATATCAGAGACTGTGATAAAAAAGAAAACCTGTGTTGTGTCAATTGCAGTGGTCCCCACCTGGCCATTTCCAAATCTTGCCCAATAAAAATGAAAAAAAAATACTTGAAAAAAAGGGTAAAATTACTTATGCCTCTGTAGCTAATACAATTAAGTCATCTGATTTTACGTCTTTACCTGCACAGTCGAGCAGCATTGTTAAGACCCTACCATCAATAAACCAAAATGTACATAAATTAAATAAAAATGTAAAAATTGTAAATAATGTAAATAAAACAGTGCCTGAACCCAACTTGAACCAAACTCAACTTAAGGCTCAAATTGCAAAGAATAAGAATATTTTGATGGCAATGGTCCAAACTTTAGTCGAATTAGGTAATAAAACAGATAATGAACCTGTGACTACACTGTTCATTAAAGACTTACTTTTAAAAAATCTGTCACAATAATGGACAGTACAGTACAGAACATACAGCAGTTATGTATAGCTCAGTACAATATTCAAAGTATACATAGGAAAAAATCCTTATTGTCTAAATTTTTAGATGAACAAAATGTTGATATCTGTCTACTCAATGAAACTTGGCTGAAAGATACTCAGCATTTTAACATTTCGGGATATAATTTCCACTATCATAATGCCCAAAATGAGCATGGTGGAGTAGCAATTTTGATCAAACCGTATTTTAAATATAATATTATTCAAACCAGATTTTACCAAGACATTCAGACTGTGGCATTATTGTTATATGTAAGTGGTAAACAATTAACGATTTTATGTGTATACTGCCCTCCATCGAATGGTAACTTCAGAATAAGTAAACTGCGTGATATAATTAGAGATTTGCCTAAGCCAATATATGTGGCTGGAGATTTCAACGCTCACCATGTGGCATTTGGGTGTATGACCACGAAAAGTCGGGGTCATCAGTTATACGATTTAATTGATGAATTCGATCTATGTGTCCTCAACAATGGTAGCTTCACTACTATTAATTATCCTAACCGAAATCCATCGGCTATTGATGTCAGCTTTTGTAGTGCTTCAATCACTCCACTATGCGAATGGTGGGTGCATGATGATTGTATGGGGAGCTATCATTTTCCTACGCTTACTCGTGTTTTATTGTCAGTTGATAGATACCAAATTAATCCTCCCATTGAAAAATTCTTATACAACAAGACAGACTGGACAAAATACAATGAGCTGTCTATAACTGCTTTTTCTAATTTTGAAGTTAATAATGAGAATCCATTACAGTCATATGATGAATTTATTGAAAGGTTTGATACACTTAGGAGAGATACTGTGCCAAAGTTTGTCAAAGCAAACAACTATCGTTGCAAACCTCCAGCACCTTGGTGGAGTGACACATGTGAACAGAGTGTTATTAAAACTTATGAAGCTTTAAAACTGTACAGAAGAGATCCAACCATTGATAATTACATTAATTACAAAAGACTTAATGCTGTTAAGAAAAAGACTATTTCAGAACATAAGCGCAATGGTTGGGCTAACATCTGTAATACTTTTAACAGAGCTACACCTGTTAGTATTATTTGGAAATACATCAAGTTATTTAAACGAATAAAATGCAATAATAGAACATATAAAGACGAATTTGTAGTCCCTCTTTTAGACAAATAATCTCGAAATGGATGTAGGGTTATTGATAATCTAGAAAGTTATTTTCAAATTAATAATAGTCTTCAGAAGTCCAGTTTCCTCATAGAACCCTTTACTTGGAGTGAGTTTTGTACAAGTTTACAATCCAGACGAAACACAACCCCTGGTTTAGATAATTGTCCATACATTTTGATCAAAAACCTAAATCAGTCAGTACAAAAGAAACTATTAGCTAATCTTAATGCTCTTTGGCACTTAAAAAAAATTCCTGAATCTTGGAAAACACAGTGTGTAATCCCTCTACTTAAGCTTGACAAGCCACCTGAAGATCCTAATTCATATCGTCCTATATATTTGTCATATTGTGTTGGAAAGCTTAATGAAAACATGATAAAGATGCGTCTTGAGTGTTATGTAGAGGCGAACAACATCATTCCACATGTTCAATATGGCTTCCGGAGAGGCAGAAGTTGTGCTGACAGCTTCATCTCTCTCTTGTCAGATCTGAAATATGCCAATAATAATAATAAGTCCAGTGTTTGTGTTTTTCTGGATATTGAAGGTGCGTTTGATAATGTAGATCCTGGCATTTTGGTTCAAGTTCTTTCTGACATTGGTATACCAGGCATACTTTGCCATTGGTTATTTAATTTTTTAATAGATAGAACTTTGTATATTAGGCATAATAATATTCTCCATGGTCCCAGAAGGGTCTCCAAAGGTACAATGCAGGGGGCTACATTATCTCCATTGTTGTACAACATATACACTAGTCAAATTCTTAATTTTGTAAATATAGAAGGTGTAAATATTTTACAATTTGCGGATGATCTTGTAATATATTGTACAGACCATAATGTAGATAGAGCTGTAAATAGTATAAATAATGCTTTAGAGCAATTGTACATATATTATAATGACAAGTTGGCTCTACAGATTAACCCTAACAAAAGCAAGGCCATGATTTTTAGTAAAGATTTTCCCTCTAATGGCATACTCTACAATAATCATCCAATTTCAGTTGTATCTATAGTGCCACCAACTTATCTGTTCAGTTGACAGCGTCGCTAGTGGAGTGCTTACTATTGCCATTTAAGAAATTCACCGAGGAAATAGGTAACAACATATTCATTACACATAATATAAAATAAAACAAATTTCGTGTTAATATATTAAAATTAGTGAGAATTAGTGTTATTATATATATTATTTTTATTTTATAAAAATAATTGTGGCCTTGATCTCGGAGTTCAAGCGGCCGAATTCCAGGAATTTCTGTTTTGAAAAATGTACCCGCGTTAGCTACTGGTTCCAATTTTTTTACATGATTACAAATGTTATTTGTAAATTTATGAAATAAATCTTCAATTAATTGGGGCATTAGAACATTAGCAACACAAACTACAAAGCTAGGTACTTTAGATGAATTGCAGTAAATTGAGATAATTTTTTTACTATGTTTCAGAAGTACATTATTTGGTGATTTTAATTTTCCATATCTGGCAATACTAACCTGTCGCGGCAGCTACGCGTTCTTACAGCTTTTCAAATGGTATAGTTGGGATTCGTACACGTTTCTCTTCTTTCATAAATGATAAAACTTTTAGGATAATCTATCGCGCATCACTTTTAAGACCTTTAGGTATTTTATTGACACTTTTTAAAAACACTCACCTGATAGCTCAGAATAAATAATAGCTGACAGCGAAATGTCATTTACAAAATGGCGGCTTTAGTTCCAATTTTGTCCACCTGAACAGATAAGTTGGTGGCACTATAACCATAAATTCCTGGGTGTTGTCATTGATAACAAACTTTGTTTTAATTTACACATCAATCACATTATAACTAACTCTCTTAAGGGCTTAAATATTATAAGATGTTTAGCTGGTGTGACTTGGGGTGCAGACCCCAAAGTTTTAAGTATGCTATATAAATCTATAGTCAGAAGCCATTTCGACTACAGTTGTTTAGCCTACTCAAATAGTAGTTGTGTAAAAAAACTAGACATAATTCAAAACAAAGCTCTGCGAATTATTTCTAGGGGCTATGTGTTCAACTCCCATACGAGCTATGGAAGTTGAAACCAAAATAATGCCACTGTGTCTTAGAAGACTTCTGCTAATAGAGAGATATTTACTAAAGCTGGTATCTGGTAATGATAATGTTCTCAAAAAAATAGTACCTTTTCCTTTACAATGCTCGGTCCAGCAGACTTCGGGAGGTGAGCTTTTACAAGGTTATTTTCCAGTTTTGCCTCTCATTGTACAGCAAATGAATGAAGATTTTAAAAATGTAATTAAACAATCAAAGTGGACATGCTACACATACCCATATTCCTGTATTATATTTGAGACCAATATTGTTACCAAAAATTTTTTTAATAATTGTGAATTATTAAGTTTTATTTCCGACAATAACTACTATACTTTGTATACAGATGGTAGCAAAAGTGAGCTCTTTGTGCGCAGTGCCGTTTATGATCCACAATGCAAGTTTGGTCAAAGTTTTCTTCTGGACCCTAAATGCAGTGTTTTCACTGCAGAGGTATATGCGGCCCTCGAGGCCCTGAAGAGGATTGCACATATAAATAGTTTTAATAATTTTTTAATTTTAACAGACAGTTTAAGTATGGTCCAAAGTTTAACTAATCTCAGATTTGACTTTAAAAAAAAACTATATTTTGTATAATATTAAAAAATTGTTATTTAGTTATGCAAAAAAGGGTATACAGGTCTCTTTCATGTGGATTCCATCACATAGGGGCATAACAGGAAATGAGATAGTAGATAAGATTGCACGTGATGGAACCAACATGTTGGATGTTAGCTCCATAGTAAAAGTACCTTTGACCGACTGTTATCAATCTATTGACAACCAGGTCAATAGCTTATGGGTCGAATTTTGGAAACAAGATCAAGAACAGAAGGGTAAATGGTATGGAACTGTTCAAGAAAAACTACCTGTAGCACCATGGTATAACAAACTGAAAATGGCCAGTCGGGACTTTGTTACCACTATAAATAGACTGCGCTTTGGTCACTCCACCGTCCCGGCCCACCTGGCTCGATTGGGCATAGTGGAGAGCAGTTACTGCACCTTCTGCAATAATTCTGTTGGTGATATCGAACATTTTATTGCAGATTTTATTTACATATGAGTGCTTTTCATTTGACAGATTGATTCTTGTCTGTTCTTGTCAGTGAAATTAGTGACATCACGGAAGTATAGACAACCTGGAACCCACACTCCTAATATCAACATTAGCAATAATCAAATGACCTTGAGTAACCCATGTTTTCCCACAGGATAGCCAGCGTGATGACTGATATTACCCCATTGACAGCCATCATGAATTTCAGTATAAGTTTAATTGTCAGTATAGCAAGAACTATAAGTAAAAAATGATAACAAAACTTGACAAAACGATTTTCACGCAAGTTTTTGCTTTTTCTTTTAAACACTTAATGAAGATTTATTATGAACTATTTGCCTAGCTTCCTACATATTTGCCCTGTTTATTCTTAAAAGCCGTTATATGACAACCCAAAATCTATTTGTCAAATAATTTTTACTGTACATGGCGGATGTTTACGAGTATATTCATTTCGTAAGTTTGTTTTTGAATTTTGGAATAATGCAGAGGCAAAACTAGAAAAATGGTCATTAAATGTATTGTGCGCGGTTGCAAAAGTGAGTGGCATCCAGAATGTAATATTATATTTCATTCGTAAGTACAAAACACCATGCAAATACTGCGCGTCATGTGAAACTAATTTTCAGTGATATTTCGAATTTAATTGCTGTTATTTCTGTATAGACCAATGGGTATTTTGGTTTAGATGTTAATTTTGGTTCGGTATTTCCAATTTTATTTCGCTATTTGCTTAATAATTAACGATTCATGTTTGTATTATAACTTCGACTAGGGTGACCATATATTGTATTGTATTTTAATTTTAATTACGAACGGAAAAGGTTTTCTCGAATGGTCTCTCTGCTCGATTTGCGTGAAATTTCGAAATGTTTTTTACATAAATGATGATACACTGAAACATCAAAATTCAAATAATTAGATATCTTTCATTAATTAATTTTTTGCAGGTTTCCTTCCAATCTAACAGAACCTAATAAATGGTTAAACAATGTTTAGCTAAAATACCCTTTTTTGAAAGCAAAGATTTGTAATCTATTTCATATCAACCAACAACCAATTACATGATTACTGTGCTTATCATTAGGCTAAAATTTGTAAAAATAATTACAAGCTATTTTGTACATATTTTGCTGTTTTTAATTGTATTTAATTTTTAAATAAATTATACGATAAGTGTGACAAAATGAAAAATAAAGTGTTCATGACAAATTATACGTGGTAGAGCCATGCTGCAGCTATATTTCTGGTATAGTTGTAAAACGAATGGGTCGGCTCGACCGAGGAAGGACCACGCTCTCACAGAATACCAGCGTAAAATAGCAGCTTAATGCTGCTGTGTTTTGTATAGTGAGTGTAGAGAACCGGAGACCCTTTTTACTGGAAACGAGGCATTCCTTCTTAGTCCTCACGGGTGACAACGCATCCGCATTTTGATTCGTAATCGAGGATAAATGTAGATGTCTATGGGTCACAGCAACCAATTACCATCAGTTGGACTGTGTGCTCGTTTGTCACCCTTATCCTATAAAAAAAATCCAAAATAGTAATGACATTTTAATTTTATCACCATGCTTTGTTGGTCTATTAAATTGTTAACTACATATTGTGTCTAAATTTTTTCAGTGTTCCAGTTTTTTAAAGTTTAATTGTGATTTTAGTTCTGACTATAGCATTTTCACAACTAACTAGTCCATTATAATAATATTCGTTGTAAGAGCTTTTTACTCTTTCAGGTCATGGACAAAAGCACTACCTCCATTCAAATCTTTTGCGCTGATAAGTTTGCAAACAAGGATTTATTTATCACGAAAAGAAGAACTAATTATTAACATTACATTTTACTCGTCAAAAGCGTACCGAAACCGGTAAAGCCGGAGACCCTTTTTACTGGAAACGAGGCATTCCATGTTAGCCCTCATGGGTGACAACGCATCTGCATTTTGATTCGTAATCGAAGATAGATGTAGATGTCTATGGGTGACAGCAACCACTTATCATCAGGTGGACTGTGTGCTCGTTTGTCATCCTTATTCTATAACAAAAAATCAGCCTATGGATGACAGTATTCATTAAAAGCCTTTAGAAAAATTTATTTAATTCGCAAATATATTAATTGCTCTTAATTTCATTAATCCAGAATTTTAAATTTTGTTTTATAGGATAGGGTGACAAACGAGCACACAGTCCACCTGATGGTAAATGGTTGCTGTGAATTTCAAACTCTTTTTTAACAATGTGTCTCAGAACGCGAAAAAAATTATGGACTAAAAGTTGAGTGCTGTTCGTACCAAGCAACAAAAACTTCACAAAACTATTCAATCATGTATAAAAATTGAGTTGTTGTAAAAACCTTCACCTCTAATATTATTGTATATTTTAAATTTGTATACACTATTGCTATAGTAATAATAAATGTAAATAAAAACTATTATTATTTTAGTTTTATTATTTCCTAATGTTACATTATAAGAGATGTAAAGACAGCCTTCCGAAAACTTTAACCATGAACCATCATCCTGAGTAAGGTACTGAAGAATGTTCTTTGTGGAAATTAAATAAATTGACTTCCCATATAAAATTGGTCACGTGACCGATATTTTTGTATGGGAAATCGAATTTTTTGTTCCGTTTTGGACAAAAATTATTTTAGTTTTAGTTAAAGTTTTGTATATAGAGCCAGTTCACTCGTTTATTCGTTTATTGACAAAAAAGTACACGAATAATATTAATTAATAAACTTCCGCCCGCAGGCTCGTCCTTATGAATTTCTCTAATATCATGCGTTTCAATGGAACTCTACTATTTTCAATTAAATTAAAATTTTATAAATGAATATAATAAAAATAAACTGATTTTTCCCCATAATATCCCAAATTCTTGTATTTTGTGTTTACCCTAATTAGAAAGAGACTGAGGGGTAATGAAAAATTTCAAGGTCGTTTTCTTGTATTTTTTATGTCATTCGAAAGTGCGGGTTCCAGTTTGTACGAAGTACATGTATTTCCATGAGTGACATAGTGCAAAATCAAGTGACAGTGCAAGATCCCTCCCGCCGCCTGAGTGATATGTTAAAAAATATATCCTATTACGTGCCTCTATATAAATTCATCAAAAATACAGTGGGGAAATTATAATAAACCGAATAAAAATACTCAAGACTTGGCCTAAAGGTCTAGATGCCAGGCCATAAACTCCAAAAAAAAATACATATGATCTCTGACTAGTATACAGTTATCTGTGCATATGATCTGCTATATTCTGCTCTGGAGTTTTGGCGGGAAATTGACCGGCGGCGGTTTGCTGCTCCTGTATTATTGTTTAAATAATGGTTTGAAGTGGACTTTGATATGTAAAAGTGTTGCGATTTTGTGTATTAAGTGTCTACGCATGTGAACTATTAGTGGAAACAGTGAAACAAGTGCTCTGATGGTGATGGATTCTCAAGATAAGCTGTTTGTTTGCATAGGCACCTTTAGATACCATCGCCAACTATCAGCTGTCTGCTGGATCAAGTTGCCGCCAAAATCTCCCAAGAACTGCACAATGTGACGCATCAACATATTGTGAAGCAGTATACTATGAAGGAGTGGGGAAATTACAATAAACCGAATAAAAATACTTAAGACTTGGCCTAAAGGTCTAGATACCAGGCCATAAACTCCAAAAAAAAATATTCTGCTCTGGCTTGATCTCTTTATCTATAACTTCTAGACATGGGCAATGTGTATCACTTAAAAGAAAAGATTGATATGTATCTTTTGATCACTTGGATATGTATCACTCTTTTATATCTTTATATCCTTATGTATCAGTAGATCAAGCTCGCTTTCACGACACGCATTGCATTACGTTGCGTTGCTCACTCAGCGTGGCTCGCTTCGCTGAAGTCAATCCTATCAGTAAGTGTGATAGATAAGTACCTATAGAGCTGTTTGCATTTTGCTTGGTCTTAACATTGTGTATCTTTCTGATATATTTGTCTGTTGTTTCTTTCTAGGTATCTATTTGTTATGATTAAAAAATTTAAGTTTTCCTATTTCTCAGACATGCAGGTTTCCTCACGATGTTTTCCTTCATCGCCAAGCACGTGGTAAATCAGCACTTAAAATTGCAATTAACAATTTCATTGGTGCCGGCGGGGATCGAACCCGGGTTGCTTGCGTACTGTGAAACTTACAGCGAGCGCTGTTATTGTTATGATTGATAAATATTAATAGGCACTTATTCGAGAAATTAACTTAAATTTTTAGTTTAAAATAATAATTAAATTAATGATTAACGTAAATAACGTAGGTAGGGTAGGTATTATTTGTATTAATTTGTAGAAAATATATATTATATAGTTTCGGCTTCTTGAAAACATGCCTGCTGCGTTGGCTGTCTTTTAGCTACGAGGGGTACTGTGGGGAAGGTTACCACAATTTCCAGCGGGTACATTTAGCATATTCGCACAATAAAGGCATTTTGCTTTTTTTTGGTTCTACTTCCTCAAAATGATTCCACACTGCGCTTTGTTTTCGTGAACCCATTTTTTTTATTAATAAAACACTAACTGCACAAAATTATTTACACTTAAAATAAATGAAAAATTCACTAACTGTACGTACAGAACAAAAACACTTTAAACTATTTACACTGAATGTCTTATTTACCTACATTTAAATTAAACAGTCACTAAGTGTAGGTACAAAACAACTTCAAATATTTTTCTATTCGATGCAATTAACGCAAACAATATCACTCTCGTTCCCAAACCGAGATTAAGGTTGAACTAATGAAGCGAACTGATATATTTGTTTAATTTTGTAAATCACAAATGTTTTTTCTACTTTTTTTATGGATATAAACAACTATTAATTTCGATTATAAAACTTTCTTAAAAAATATGGTTTTATAACTGAAATTAGTTTGCATTGTTTACTAAAAAAATTATAGGCAAAGTACACATAGGTACAGTTCAACCCAGTATAATACTTAAATGTTAACGTACTGCTTAATGACTTTAAGCCCTATGCACCAGTCATAGAGTTATCAATTTACCTTTTTGTGCTAGCATATTACAGTTTATAATGGTCAAACAACTCACTCTCTCCGTCTTGCCAAAGCGCGACAGAACATTCTAAATAGTGACCTGCGAAAGAAACGTCTGTACTATGGACTTTCCGAAATCTTCCTGGAACGACCGGCCGTGCCGGCCGACGTATAATAAAAAGCAGTGTGCGCAATGTGCGACACAGATGTTAGAAAAAGTTAAAAGATGTCTTGAGTGAATAAGTTGTAAAGATATACTGATACAGTGATACATTCGGATGCGGATGGATATAAAGAGTGATTGATGGAAACGGATTGATTCATATCTTTTGTATCTATCTCTCCTGAGTTACCCATCTCTAGTTAACATTCTTCTCCGCTAGGAGCTAAAGTATTCTGTGGTAATCTGTGGATAGAGACAGAATATGAAAATAAAATTAAGAAATAAGAAATGGATAATATTGAAACGTATGTAGTGATTTTATACTACGTCTTTTTGTATTTTAATCACTTTGATTATTAGTAACTAATAGAAAATGTAAATAATCGTTTTTTTTAAATATTTGTGTGAAAGTATAATGGCATAAAATAATAGTTTGAATCTTGGGTGCCGGTTTTTGAAAATGAGTATCATGGAATTTGATTTTGAAGAAAGTGATTGTGGTAGTGAAACCGAGTTGCAAGATTTAGAACAGCTTACCGCAGTTCTTGTTTCTGATGAACCTTCAACTAGTGCATACACTTCACAAGTTACTTCCCCTTCGGCGAGTACGTACAGTTCTTCCTCAAAAGTGCTACAAGAACTTTCAAATCTTGAAACAGCTTTAGCGCTAAACAAGCTAACTAATGAAAAGTTACGAAGGTTAGAAAAGATCTTAGCGGGACGATTACAGGAATGTAAACAAAAACTGAATGATATTACAGAATTTAATAGAGGAAATAAATATTATGACCGACAGGAATCATTTAGATATGTCAGTTGTGGTAAACCATACTTTAAAGATAAAGCTAATTTTGTTCCCCCCAACAATGCAGATACAATAACAATGCAAAAATCAGAAATGTATGACTTTTCCTCAGTATCATCAGCTCCTGGTTGGACAGTAAAAGATAAAAGCCATTTTTTTAGCTTGATACTTAAAATGTCACAGGATATATGCAAAAAAGAAATTGAATTGAAAATTTCAGAACTGAAACGGGAAGCTAAACGAAATCCCGGTATGAAAGTTGATAAAAAAATTTCAGCTTTGAATAAAGAAAAAGATAATGTTAGTAAAAAATTATTAAAAGATCTTGCATTACCTATAAATCAAGAATATGATTGGGATTACATAGCTAACAAATTGAATCGACGGCATTCTGCTCAAGAATATCAAAGTTTATGGAAATTATTTTTACATCCTAGTATTAACAAAAATAGTTGGAGCAAACATGAGCACACATCTTTACAAAAAATTGCTCACAAAAATAAATTTCAAGATTGGGATCAAATAGCTGAAACACTAGGAACCAAACGTACCGGCTATCAGTGTTTTGTTTATTTTCGTACTAATATATGCAACACCTTTACTGGCCAAAAATGGACAAAGGAGGAAGAAGAATATCTTAAAAGATTAATTGACTACTACAGGGAGGACAATTATATACCTTGGGGTAAAGTCGCAACATCAATGGAAAACCGAACAAAGATTCAAATATATAACAAATATAATAGACTTATTGAACAAAGGAAAGGAAGGTTTTTAGCTGAAGAAGATGCTGTCATACTTACCTGTGCGGATCACTTTGGACCAAACTTTAGGCGGATGACAAGCTTTCTGCCTGGTCGCTCTGTGACTCAACTACGTATAAGATATCAAATATTGGCCAAAAGAAGGATATCAACAGTATGGACAGTAGAGGAAGACAACAAGTTACTAAAGTTAATGGCAAACCAAGACTCGCCTAGTGTTTATTCAAGTATTACAAAATATTTCCCTGGAAAAGACCGAATGCACATAAGAAGTAGGCATTTAACACTAGTAAAATGGATGAAAACCCATCCAAATGTGGACATTTCAAAAGCACCACGTCGTGCAGCACGCAGATTGGGCCATGGTCAAGCTTTAGACAATTTGAACAAAGCAATTGAAAATTTAAAATGCAGAATACAGTCAGAGGTTGAAGATCGTAGGTGTAAGAAGGTGACAAAGAACTCACCAGAAGATGTCATTGAAGATGCTATTATGGCAACATTGCTTAATCAAACCATAAAAGACGAAGAAGCTAAAAAATCAAAACTATGGGAAGATGAACGTCTAGTATTAAGAGATGATATTGTTATTTCATCACAGTCTTTAAATGCTACTAATTTAAGAAAATTACTCATTTTGTTTAAATCTCAATTAAATAAAGAACAATTAGTAAACAGTAAATACTGTCAAGATTATCCTGATTTAATTGAAGGTGAAAACGAAGTATGCTTAGTTAAGGTGAAATCATATTCCAAAAAAGATACATTTAAAACAATAGTAAAACGATCACCTGATATATTTGGTACGATAAGATTAGGAGATTTACAATATGTTTTACCACCACACTATGCAACAATAACTGGTTGTAGGACATTAATGGCATGGATATCAGATATAAATGTAAATAAGGTTAGTGATTTCAATGTTAATGTATTGATCAGAAAAAATAATCTCTTAAAGGAGCATTTTTTACGTTTAATGGAAAGGTTTAATTCCCTCTTTCTGTGGCCAATGTTGCTCTCCAATGAGCCACCACAATTTGACGGAAATGATATGGTAAAGTCTATAGTAAGTAGACCATTGCCAAAATCTAATCTTCCTGTTGTAAGCTTTGGAATTGCTATTCCTAAGATGAAATCAGATATTATTAATGACACAATAGATTTAGACGAGTCTGCAAATAATAAAGGTGAAAGAAATCTCATAGAAATAAGCATTGATGGTACTATTATTAATCCTTATGAAGGAAATTGATATTACTTCATAACAAAACATAATTCTTCAAATAACTTATTCTTATTTGGACTTACTAAACTACTAAAGGTATGGTAGTACTATGAATGCTATTAACGAAATAAGTCTTATTTGTAGTAATAATGTCGTAAGTTTTAGTTTTATTGGAATTATTTGAATTCATAGTCATACAAACTCATCTCTTACATTCTGAACAATTTTAAGCCTATAAAAGAACATAAATTGTAAAAATAATTACCAAGTTTTTTTTTGTTTTTGTATAAACAACAATAAATGCTTCCACTGTCAGTTCTGTCGGAAATTACCTACTTTAAGATCATGATGTTTGCATGGTCTAGTTTGAGTCTGAGTACCTGGCCACACATATTCATAGTTTGTGGTTTGAAACCTAGCTGGAGCCAACACTGGTGCAAAGACACAAACTTAGTGTGATTTTCTGGTGAGGTTGAGTTGTGATTGTCCCAACATTACTGAAATTAAATTTTCTGTTAGAACCTTAGTAGAAAGAATTCTGTCGTAATGCTTCCTGGCAAATAACTTCGAGCATGGGCATCTCGTGATTATCAGTCACCATAAAATAATATATCTCAACAGTATGTCTTTGTATGTTTGACAAGGTTACTGGGTAATACTAGATAGTTAAAATCATCATCATCATCATCATTACAGCCCTTCACAAGTCCACTGCTGAACTTAAACCTTAATAATAACCCTTCTAAACAGTTTTTGTTTAATGACATTTTTAAACTTGTTGATTGACAGACATTGAACATTACTGCCCCCCCATTCTATGGATTCTAGTAACTGGCATTACACGCTTGTGGTTAGTTCCTAATATGCTTATCATTGTTTGTCTCAAAGGTTTAATTATATTTTTATGTATATACTTAATTTAATTTTTATCAAAATATATTGCGAAGCTGAAGATTATAAGTATATTTATTTCTTACCTTTATATAAGACTCCAATTTAACTTCTCGGATTCCGACGTTGTATCGGAATTCGGAATTGGACTAACTCAGTCAGACCTGTGGTCAGTGGTCACCACAGAGTACTTTTTATAAACCGAAACTGGTGGTCACTTCACAGGTCGGGCCAAGGTAAATTTTTTTTCATTCCTAAAACCAGGCTGTGTGAACTATGAAGCGTAGAGGTAATGAAAACTATCTCTGTGTATGAAAAAGTGCCTGTCGAAATGCGCGAGATTAGGGTAGGCGCTACAATAGCAGCAAAGTAAATGTAAATGTTAAATCATTTTCAATTATTTCACAAGGAAGGATACGCTCATAGATAAATAAATATGTAGCAAGCTACCCCGTCATACATGTATTCTGTGCAAGCTACGCCCTGGATACGCCCATCTAATTTACATAAATACCTTCTTCATACAAGCAAAAATAGCACCATCTGTCATAACACATACGAACTACATCGTAGATAAATATGTAGCAAGCTAATGTGCGCGTAGCATTGGTCGACGACGTACCTAGTGACCGACGGAAGGTTCGGTTTCGGCAAAAAAATCTAGTTTCGGTAATAGTTTCGGTTTCGGCAATAAATCTGCCGAACCTTCAGCAGCGCCGAAACTCAGTGTTCGTGGATTATCGTGCGTCGTTCGCATGAGTTTGTCACGTGAATTATTCATAATTATACAGAAACAGAAACTTTTTTATTCAATATAGATTGTAAATAATACATATTGAAAGTCACTTCTTCAAAGTCAGTCCTTGAAAGAACCAGAAAGAAACCCAGCGGGATTTTTTTTTAAATAACAGCTTACAATCAGAGGCGTAGCGTGGACTAATATAAACGTGGACGAAGACCCAATAGATCTATCCTACTTGTTTTTAGAACTGGCCACTTTAAACGATATAATAAGAAAATAAGTTCAAATTTTGAAAATGGAACTCTTTGCCAATATTATTGTGTATGTATTTTATTATTTTTTATTTGTTTATAGACTGAGAGCTGGCGACTAATTTTGGGAAGGTCCTTTGGGCAAGTTGAAATTGTTGGCAACTTGATTTCTTTTTTATCTTTTAATTTATTTTTTATATATTTCATAAAAAATAATCCCAGACGTTTTTGTCGGTTATAAAGTATTACCAGACCTCTCCAAAAATATATTTTTTTTTCCAAAAAAAATACTTTTGGCAATCTCAAATTTTAATCACGTTTTTATTGAGTAATTTTTAATAACACCTGCAATCGCCTGACGAATTTAGCGGTTAACAATTCCCAGACATGAATAAAGTTTACTAACTAATACGACAAAAAAGACTTATGCGTAGCCATAAGTGCTCAGCCAGACTCGAGGGACTGGATTCGCCTATTGACGAAATTATATTTTTTATCAATTTCAACTTGCCCAAAGGACCTTCCCAAAATTCGTCGTCAGCTCCTCAGGCTGTTACGATTTGGCACTTCTACGGCGACGACTGAAGATAACATCAGTGTTGTGCGGTGTATGATAGAGACTGACAAAAGAGTGACTTATCAGCAGATTCAGACAAGCTTAGGCATCGGTATGAGTTAAGTGCGCAAAGTCTTCCATGAACATTTAGCGGTCAGGAAGCTTTGTGCCTGGTGGATACCTCAATATTTGACAAAGGCCCAAAAACTCCGTCGTGTTGATTGGTGTCGGGAAATGGTTCAAAGATTTAACGGAGGTGACTCAAATACTGTGTTCGTCATACTTACGGGTGACGAAAGCTGGGCTTATTGTTATGATCCTGAAACTAAGTGACAGTCTGCTGTCTGGGTGTTTCATTCCGAGGAGTTGCCAACTAAAGTGAAGAGAGGTCGAAGCGTGGGCAAAAAGATGGTGGCCTCGTTCTTCGGAAGGACAGGTCATTATTGCTTTAGATGATCGAAAAACAGTTATTGCAGAGTGGTACACTAACAATTGTTTGCCACTTGTATTGGAAAAAGTTCGGGAGAAACGACCTCGCAGCAGGATCCTTCTTCACTACGACAACGAATCGTCGCACACCGCAAAGCAAAAAGTCGACTACTTGGTGACGTCAGATCAAATCGATTACTGGGTCACTCGCCCTATAGCACCGACCTCGCACCTTGCTATTTTTATTTTTTCCGAAAATAAAAGAAAATCTTCGAGGAAAGCGTTTTATGGACTCCGAGGAAGGAGTGGCTGCGTTTCAAAATGCCGTCGAAGCGACCCCTAAGGACGAGTAGGCAAAGTGCTTTTCTCAGTGGGTCCATCGGATGCAGCGATGTAAATGGACACTATTTTGAAAAGATATAATAAATATATATCTGCATTTTGATTCTTTATTAAGAATTGATGTGGATGTCTAAGGGTCACATCAACCACTTACCATCAGGTGGTCTGTGTGTTTGTTTGTCAGCCTATCCTATAAAAAAACTGTTCGCGACGTCTTGTTAAGAACATAGGAAGACCTCGCACCGTGCGTGCGCCCGCACATTTGAGACGTCCTATGCCTTGAACGTCGTTTTGACTGCTGGCGAGATCTGCGTGAGCTCCGGGGGCGACACTCAATATCGAACACTGGTGTAAACGAACGTTTCCCGTACCTTC
The DNA here is from genome assembly GCA_963668995.1 of Parnassius mnemosyne. Taxonomy (NCBI): domain Eukaryota; kingdom Metazoa; phylum Arthropoda; class Insecta; order Lepidoptera; family Papilionidae; genus Parnassius; species Parnassius mnemosyne. Next base: position 22,041,567 of record CAVLGL010000090.1, read on the forward strand.
TATTATCCTTTGCATCAATATCTTAATTTCTACATATTATGTAAATTGGAATCGAATAAACCTATAAGTAGTACAGTCTACTCGTGTATCAATCCACAGCAAAGTGGTCCTTTGATTAAAAATGAACCAGAATATATCGGCAATTAAATCTAAGCGTCATTAGAGCAGCCATTATGTGTACTTGAAAATACTTCAGAATTAAAAGAATACGGATATGGAGACCCAAAATGGAAAACAGCAATGAGTGAGTTCGTTCCAATTCCTTTCTCATACTTATATATTACCTATCCATTTTCCAGGAATTCAGAATTGTCTAATTTGTACTGAATTTTTTGTAAAATTATTTTTAGACATTATATTATTATTGAGGATAAAACTTTTCATCTACGTTTCAACAATAATCGTAAAATTATTCCTATAACAATTTTCCATAGATAAGCACGTAATAAGCTTATTATTTCATTACATTTATACATATTGCATGTTGCATATTTATTAGGTGTTCGTTCTTATTACCCACTCATTAAAAAAAATACTTCTTTTTACTTCTTTAGCTGACATCGATTTTTGTGAGTAAAGTGTATAATTATTACTTATTATTTGTTTTAATTAAGAGTGTTAAGAATCAAAATTGCTTGTGTTCCTTTAAAGACCTAATTAAAAAACGTGGAGGCCTTAAAGCCAAACTCACATCATTTAGTAATTTTTTGAATCTTCTAAAAGACTCGGTTGTCTTGTCTGAGCTACAAAAATCGGAACTAGAATGCCGGCTTAGAAAAATTGATGCGGTATACGACCAATTTGACGCGTTACAGATGGAGATTGAGGCATTGTCGGGGCAGGTTGAGGACGAATACAACGAACGCCTCCAATACGAAGAACAATATTAAGTATTCACTCCTAGCTTTGCCGCGTAGTATGGTGAATACCGCTACTTGACCACGAAGATAGCTGTGCACCGAAATTCCATCTGCCTGTCATCAACGTGCCGCAGTTCAGCGGTGACTTTCAGGAATGGTTGGAATTTCGAGATACGTATCTTTCAATTATCCGTAATAATAATAACATCTCAAACATACATAAATTTCACTATTTACGCGCAGCTTTGAAAGGTACTGCTACTGCATCATTAATTATTCAAAGTTTAGATGTAACAGCAAACAATTATCCAATTGCATGGCAATTATTAACGGAGCGATATGATAACATACGTCTTTTAATCAACAATCATATACAAGCCTTATTAAATACGAAAAATATATCATCTGAAAGTAGTTTAGAAATAAGAAATCTTATTGATGTGTAGAATAAAAATTTAAGAGCACTTGCAACATTAGGTGAACCTGTCGATCACTGGGACACAATTATTGTTTATGTAATATCAAAAAAATTAGACTCGGTTACGAATCGGCTATGGGAAGAATACAGATGCAGCTTAAGTTGTAACTCACCAAGTTTACAACAATTCATTAAATTTTTAAACAATAGGTGTGATGTATTGGATACATTGAATGCTGGAGTAACTATTCCTATTATACATAACGTCAAACACTCAAAACTTCAATCACACCCTTTAACTTATAATAATAATAATTATTACAACAGTTCATTTAGCAAAAAAGAGTTAATAAATACCGACAAGAAAAATTATAATAAAAACATTACATGCCCTATGTGTTCACAAAATCATTTCTTATTTACATGCCCTTCATTCATTAAACTTGATGTAGATTCTCGTATAAAAAAAGCCACCGAAAGTAGAGTATGTACGAATTGCTTACGTCCAGGTCATGTCCGTAAACACTGTAGATTATCAAATTGCAAGTATTGTAATTCTAGATATAATACTCTATTGCATAAAGATAATTTCCATAAAGACCCATCTTCTTCTAATGTAGCACTTTCGACAAATATCAATTCATCTTCTAACGCTGCTTACGTCGTATTATCTACAGCGTTCGTACGTGTAAAAGACAATGACGGAAAACAACACACAGCCAGACTTCTGCTTGACAATGGAAGCACTTGTAATTTTATTACGGAAGATATGTGCAATAAGCTTGGTTTGGTAAGATATAACACTGATTCCACTATCTCTACGATTAATAACCAAGTCACACGGGCCACCCAAATATGCGAACTAATTTTTGAGTCATACTTTAGTGATTATAAAGCAAATATTACTTGTTATATCCTGCCAAAAATTTCACACACCCAACCCAATTCGTACGTAAATAAAAAATAATATAAAATATTATGGGAATTATTTATTAATAATATATACATTTATAGGTATTTATAATAAAAATAATGAAGAAGCTGCAAGGTTCAACTAATAATGTTTCTTGTAAACACAATTGTAAAATTCCTGTTTTAATTTTTACCAATGGTTAATTGATGAAATATAGTCAAGATCACTTCATATAAAATATATATAATTAAAATTGACACATGACCTATTTGGGCTTCTACTTACAACTCGGCGGAAATTTGAAAAGAAGATTTTGTCTGTTCTTAATTATCTCGTGTACACCATTTTTCACACAAGCATTGTTTACAACTGGCGTGGTTTCGAAAAGCGTTATTAAATGTCAGCGGTATATAATCAATTAAATACTGAACTTTTTTGAAATTTATTTGTTTTTGTTTATTTTTGTTATATCTTCTTAAAAACTGACGCCATCTCACTATTTTATTATTTGTTTTTTTTTTTGTAACGCATAAAGATAAGTTAGACTAAGTTAGATTAACTTGGATAAGTTTGTGATTTTTTTAATTTTATCACAAAATTTCCGCAATAAATTAACCTTTTCTACAGTGATTCTCTCCTCTTAGTTTCGACGTGACTGTAGGATGTTAAACTGAGTCACCGTCAGTTACTAAGCGGCCATAAATCATTATATGTATGTATAGACATACATATATACAGTTTTTGATTTTATTATTTATGTTTTTTTGAATTTTGATTAATTTTTTGAGACCTGGTAAAATTATTTTTTTCCATACCAATTCATGGGCCTGAGTATAATGCCAGTTATGCTTTTTGGCTGAAGTTATTTTTTATTTTATGCTCAATTGCAGACAAAACAATATTGATTGCGCATCTCTAAAACAAAATTTTACCTCTTCTCCTTCTAATAATAGCTCCTGCACCTAACATGGTGGAATAGTTATTATTATCTATAAGACCATTTGCAGAAACAATTTTTGTTAACAGTTATGAGTGTAACATTTTATCAGCTGCTTTGTTTATAGTGCCTTGAGCAACACTTTGCCGGTTTCTGTACAGAAAATGATGCTGGCTTTGCAAATATGGATGGCCGCTACCATTGAATATAATACCCGCTATGTTACACTTATTTACATAGAAACTTTAATTATCATATGCATTAAGGGGCTACTCCATGCCAAAGACCTTGAGCATTTGGCCGGCGTGCCGCTCGCTACAATATATTGCGTAAGAAATATGTAAGACGCCACCTATTGTACGAACGTACAACATTTTTCAACATCAATAAACTATTTTATGGAAATACACACAGCGTACAAGTATTTTAATTTTTTTATTCGGTATATTAGTTGCATTATATTAGAATTATGTATTTTCATATATTATCTAATTATGAAATTTTATAATTAATTATATATTAAAACTGAAGCATAGGTAAATAAATAGATAGCTCGCCTTTTGTATAAATATTTGTTGCAATAAAGAATAAATAAATAAATAGGATGTTTCGCAGATGTGTTTTTGATTATTGTTAATTTTTACGTGTCACGTATTGAAAAGTAACATACCTACCTACTAATTTTTGAACTGAGCACCTTGTAACTTAGCCTGCTTATTACTTATGCTGGCAGACATTATCCTCACCCCAATGATTGATGAGGATGAAAATCAATTTTATTTCTACATACGTAATTATATTTATTTATACATAAGGGTAACTTTAATAAAGGTAGTACAAAAATCAACAAGAAGTATAAGGGTTCAATCTTTCAATTTCAATTGTAAAAAAACGTTACCCCCACACTAGGATTTTTTCCTGTGTCGTGGAGGCAGTTTACAAACATAAATTGCACAAGGACAAACATCCAGACCCGGAACAATTATTTGTAGGCCATACAAATACTTGTTCCGTGCGGGATTCGAACCCGCGGCCCCCAGCGCAATAACTGATTGCTAAGCCACTGCGCCACGGAGCCGTCGCCGGGTTATAGCTAAAGTGACCATACGTCCCGTTTTGAACGGGACTGTCCCTTTTCTTGGTCACCTGTCCCATTGTCCCCAAACAAAGCTCCGGGACCCAAAATTGTCCCATAACTCGTTGGATGGAAGTCAACAATCTTCAACATAATTTTTTTTAATCGAATATATTTTATGTCTACCTGGTACAAATGCTCCAGTAGAAAGAGTATTTTTTATTTTGAATAAATTGTGGACGTCTGAAAGAAACACTTACGGTTCCAGTTCTAAAGGCGATGTTGTTAACAAAGGTAACAATAAAAAATACTTGAGTAGAATTTTATTCTTATTTAAAATCATTATCAACTTTATTAAAGCAAATTAAATCCACTGACAAATGTAATTAATAATTAAAAAAAATATGTTGCATTTAATAATTACCGTCTATACCGAATATAATTTTATAGTGAACACTAATTGTATAAAGTTATAGTTTTTAGAGTATAAATAAACCCATGTCCTGTTTTGAGTTAAAAAATAAATGATCAGTTTAGTTAAATTTAGTTTTAATTTTTTTTAGTTTATAGTAAAAAGTAGGTATATTAATACCTACTTAGATACTTTTTACCGAATTAGGGTGGAAACCCCTAATACCAGTCATGCCCATAATTCCAGTCTTTTCGCCTTTGTACTCCATAAATAAGATTTCTAGTACATAGTCTTAACTACAAATATTGTCATCTAAAAAATTCTTTGTACCTAGAGGAAAGTATATTTATTCAAATATTACCTCGCAGTTTTAAACCTAACAGTGTTAAAATCAAAACAGGTACGCAACGAAAAACGATCATTTTCCTAATTATTTGACAAGTTATGATCCCGGTAAAATTATGCTTACTTTACATTATCTCATATATAGGCTTTTTGATTTGTATGAATATGACTATAGACATAGTAATGCAGTTATTATTGTTTGAATTTACAAGTTATTTATTTTCTTTTAGTGGAAATTAATGTGGCTGTAGTTAGATATAAGAAATGTATTCTATTCTATTCTATTCTATTCTGTATGGAGTGCATAATGTCAGCCGCCCAGCTGTTATTTGGTTTGACGTACCTAATGTAAGAAGTACCTAATTTCAGCCACGTAATATAAATCAGGGCATCCATAAACTGGAATAAATACCATTAATTAGATCATAACTTATTTTATAGCTAAGGGAGTTATGATCAATTCGTCTGTTTTAAAATTGGTTTTAGATTTTAAAGTTTAGCAAAAGATGTACTAGCTTTTCTCTCTGACATTCGGCGTATAGTAGTTATTTATTATGTACTCAATTATTTTTTGAAAAAGAAGAAAAAATACATGCAATAAATAATATACTATATTTTAGCAAAAAACTATAACTTAGTAATACTAATTATAACTTAGAACATAAATGAAAAACTCATAACTGACTTTTTGGCCCGACCTGGGATTCGAACCCGGGACCTCATGATCAGCAGTCGCACTACTACAACCACTAGACCAACGGGGCAGTACTATACCTAATAAGATATTGTGGTTGAGTATTAGGATTATTTTTAACTGTATACTATACTGATAATATTGAATTAGCCTTTTATAGTGTAAATTATAAGTGTAGAACACCTTATGTACTCAATTAATTTTTGAAAAAGAAGAAAAAACAAGCAATAAATAATATACTATATTTTAGCATAAAACTATAACTTAGTAATACTAATTATAACTTAGAACATAAATGAAAAACTCATAACTGACTTTTTGGGCCGACCGAGGAGTCGAACCCGGGACCTTATGATGAGCAGTCGCACTACTACAACCTCTAGACCAACGAGGCAGTACTATACCTAATAAGATCTTGTGGTTGGGTATTAAAATTATTTTTAACTGTATACTATACTGATAATATTGAATTAGCCTTTTATAGTGTAAATTATAATATTTGTCGAAATGTTAATTATGGATTCGAACCTTACATGCTAATGGTGCTTCATTTTTTTATTTGCATTTACTTCAAAGAAAATACACGCAAAAAGCTTCATCGCGCAGTAAAAAACACAACAAATATATGTATAACTAATACGAAAAATTACACCCAAAACAAACAAGTAATACTACCTATAAATAACCTAATAAGTAATAATATTATCGACTGATAAGATAACGTGAGCGTGTGCGCTGGCCGACGCTCTAACTACACGGGTTCCACGTCCAAGAGCTCAGCGCTCTCCAGTATTATATATTAGTCTATGCTCAGCGCTCACTGACTCCAGCAAGCCCGTGGGCAGTGAATACGCCCAGATTTTAAAATAATTTCTTAATAAAATCAAATTTTGGTCTTTTGAAAAAAATTTATAATAGAAATGTTCATTAATAAATTGCCTATCCATTGGTGTAAATCGCAAAATAAAATAATACTTACTTTACGAGGAGGTGCATGTTATCAATAATAATTTCACATTTATGTGGTTTCGTTGTAAGGAGATTATATTAATATTTATTCCTTTAAAAAAAATGGATATAGCTTTTACAAAATCAAGATTATGTAGAAATATAATGTGTTTTTTATTTGTTGATATATCTTTTAAATAAAAAGTAGATAGCTCCTAAAAACCGCACAAATAACGACTCGCGCGACATTTTGCTCAACCTGCGCTTTAAATTCTAAATAGCACTTTTTACACAAGAAAGTAAACTTTTAGATCAGTCCAGCTTGTTTTTCACTAATAAAGTGAAAAGTGAAACAAACCAATAGGTCCGTGATTTAAAATTTCTTGCAACTTTTTATAGAAAAGTATGACCTTATCATAATATAATAGTCAATCATTTAGCCATGTGATAAAACTTTTAAGTGTGCCAGTCAAGCATTAATGATGATATTCGGGTCATTATATTGGAAATAGTTTTTTTTAATATTTTGTAGTACAATTGATGATCTTCAGTATGATTGACCGTGTATAAGACTTTTATAAGTCTATGTTATTTTTGATAAAAATTATTATTGCAGATAAAAGCCCTTTCACATTTATTTTAGTCTCGAATTAAATTAATCAAAATGAAAATAAGAACTTTGGCTCTTTATAACTGATCTTTAAATGTAAAACACTTGTTAAGGATTATGGGGATAATTAAAGATATAATAATACTTTGAACATAAAACGTGCCTTTTATTAACCTCAAAACAACAACATGGAGAGCTTCCTATATAGGACAGTTATTATACTCTTTGTGGAGAGCCTATAATATCATATTGAACCTTCCTTCATAACAGACGCAGTGTTGACAACCGACGCAGTGTTGCCATTAAAATACAATATTATATAAATCATTGTTAATTAACACCTCCCCCCAATGATTTACAATAATTTCAAATATTACAATGAATAAGTAAGAACTAACAATACAATGATTTGTATTAACAAAACTAACAAACTAAAAATACACAATGCGAACTAAACTAATTACAAAATAATTATGAGAGGTTTTATTTAATGGTTTCGTAAAAATATCAGCTATTTGTTGCTTTGTAGGTATATACATAACACAAATTTCCTTACATTCTATTTTATGTTTAATAAAGTTGTATTTTATGTCCACATGTTTCATTCTTTTTTGATCAGGATTACATACAGAAAATATTGTACTTTTATTGTCTTCATATATGGTAGTGGTATTACAACTAACGTCTAACTCATTTAATAATTTCCTAATCCAACAAGCCTCCAGAGCGGCTTCATTGAGGGAGTATAACTCTGCCTCAGTAGTGCTTAAAGCTACAGTGCTCTGCTTTTTGCAACGCCAAATAACACTGTTATCAAATACTTTAAATACATAACCAGTTATAGATTTCCTATCTTTATCTACAGCAAAACTAGCATCAGCATATCCAACTAGTGGTTCGGAATTACAATTGTTATTATATTTTAAATTATAATTAATGGTACCCTTAATGTATCTTAAAATCCTTTTCAAGCACTTCCATAACCTTTCTGATGGTCTAGATTGATATCTTGCTAAATATGAAACAGCAGCACACAAATCAGGTCTAGAACCTACTACAGCATACATTAAAGAACCTATACAAGCTCTGCATTTATGCTCTAAAGAGTAATCAACCGTACAATCATCAAGATTAACATTAATTTCCATGGGTGATTCACTAGCATTTGCTTGAGACATACCAAACTTTGTCAATATAGATTTTAAATACTCTTTCTGGTTAATATACAAACAGTCACTATCTTGAATAATATTAATACCCAGATATTTTAAATTTTTAGATCCTAGATCTTTTATTTTAAATTCTGTGCTTAAAATTTCTTTAACATTATTTATCCTTGAATTGTCCTTACCTAAAATTAATAAATCATCCACATACAACAAAATGTAAATATCATACTTAAAATATAAACAATAATCACTTTTTGCTCTTTGAAACCCTTTACTTTTCATAAAATCATAAAATTTATTGTACCAATTTTTTGAAGATTTTTTAAGACCGTAAAGTGATTTTTTTAATTTCAAGACAATTTGTATTTATATTTACACCAGGTGGGGGCTTTAAGTATACAACATCATCAATTTCACCATGAAGGAAAGTACCTTTAACATCCATTTGATGAATTAAATAGTTCCTTTAAACAGCTAATGATAAAAGAACTCGGAGAGTTTGTAATTTCAAAACGGGAGAATAAATTTCGGTAAAACTACCTTCCTGTTGAAACCCCCTTGCAACTAATCTAGCTTTATATACATTACCCGCCTTTTTTGTAAAAATCCATCTACAATCAATTAACTTAGCATCGTTTGATCTTTCTACAACTTCCCAAGTCTTGTTATCCTCTAAAGATTTAATTTCTTCATTTACCGCTTCATACCACCTATCTTTATTGTCATAAGAATCTATATCATTATACTTTTCTGGGACATTACCATTAGAACAAGATAAAAATGATGCCATTAATATATCACCTAAATCTGAATCATCAGTGACAAAATCTTGTAAATATTTTGGTTTAGTTTTCTTTCTTTTCTCCCTAGAATTAACATTATCTGTATCCCTTCCCTCAGGTTGTAATGACTCTAAATTATTATCAGAAGTTAAAATTTTCTCAGTGTCTCAGTTTGAGTTTTATCAGAAATTAAAGGGGTTTTGGTTTTCTCAGGACTACTACCACCATCCTTCTCCTTCCCATCCGAGATAGACTCCACGTTAATACTAATCGTTTCAGGGGACTCTGAACATGTTTCTTCCCTAAACAATACGTTTCGTTCTATGCGTATCTTCCTTTCATTAGCATCCCATAATCTGTATCCCCCCGGAGCATACCCAACCATTTTCAATTTCACACCACGAGGGTCAACTTCATTCGGAGTTTTTGGGGAATATGGGCATATGCAAATGACCCAAATATTCTAAAATTAGACACATTAGGACGTATTCCCTCCAACATTTCAAATGGTGTAACATTGAGGGAAGCAGTGGGACTACGATTAGTGACATATACCGCATATCGCAGGGCCTCGCCCCAAAGCTCTTTAAGAAGTCAGAGTACGATTCATTTTTTATTTATTTATTATACAAAAATACATTCGGTTATTTCTTACACTACTTTCGCCAAACTGCAGGGCAGTTTGTTGGCGAATACATCACCCACTTACATTCTATGTACCTACTGTAATTAATAACTTAATCTTAACTTACGAGTACAACTTAAAATAGAAGAAAAAAAAATAACAAAAAAATAGAAAAATTAAATTTAAACTTAGCAGTACTATCCATATACTTAATTATATTTAAACTTACACATATTTAAACTTATTAATAATTTCACATTTAACTATTAATTAAGACTACTCGTATAGTATTAACACGTATCTAGCAACCACGCTTTCAACTTCCTTTTAAATTTTTCTTTATTTTTACATTCGTCTTCAAATAATATCTCGTTAAAAATACGTGGTACTAGATATTTTCTCGTCCTCTTGCCGTAATAATTGTTAACCCTCAAATGCTCAACGTATTTCTTTCGAGAAGTAATTCTAATATTTTTGCTAAATGTCCGAACTGTTTTAAACTCTAGAGATTTAAATTGATCTATTGCAATTAAGTACTTAAGTTTTACATGTATAGGTAATATTCTAAAATTTTTAAATAAATTATTATAGTTTCCGTCAATGTTATATTTTTCTTTTGTTTTTTTATCAATAAACAATTTTATTAACCTAACTTGTAGCTTAAGAATTTTATCTGTATATGTTTCAAAAGTACGTCCATATGCAATTAGTCCGTAACTCAGGGTTGAATCGGCTAGTGCATAATAAAGCATTTTTAAGATTGACCTGCTAACTATATGTTTTAAGTTATTAAGCCTAGATAATATGGATCTTAATCTATCACATACAATGTTAATATGCAGTTTCCAACTAAAATTACAGTCTATTGTTAGCCCTAAATACTTGTAACTATTCACAAATTCTATGGTTGTACATTTGCATTGTTCCAATTTATTATGTAAGCACTCGTACGAATGACCAAAGATATTTATTTCTTCACTAGGTTTTCTCATATATGGAGATTGTAGAAACATACACTTTGTCTTGGATATGTTAAGTATAATGCCGTTATCATGTGCCCATTTTAGTATACTAATGAAATCATCCTGCACCCTCTCCTCTATAACTTTAACGTCCCTGTCGGCGTACATTAGGCACGTGTCATCGGCGTACATATAGGTGGAACAATGTTTTACAACGTTATTAATGCTATTCACGTGCATGATGTACCCGACAGGTCCGAATACGGAGCCGGTTGGCACACCCAGTGTTACATCAGCTTCTTCCCCAATAGTACCATTGATCATAGTGCGTAGTGTTCGGTTCTTCAAGTAATTTCGGAACCATTTGTTCATTGGACCTCTAATCCCACACTCTTGCATTGCTTCAAGAAGCATTTCGTGATCCAACGTATCGAACGCTTTTTTAAAATCAATGAACAATACAATGACATACTTTTTACTATTTAGTTCATCGTTAACATCATCGGTAAATCGTGCTAGTGCTGTAGATGTACTGTACGTTTTTCTAAACCCATGCTGTGCGTTAGATATTATATGATTTTTTTCCAGAAACATACTAATTTGCTTAACTATTATTTTTTCAACTACTTTATTTATGACTGACAATATAGCAATGGGCCTGTAATTTGAATATTCTAAATGATTACCTTGTTTAAATATTGGACGAATAATTGCATTTTTTAAGTAATTTGGATATACACCGCTTTTTACACACATATTCACAAATTTAGCAAGCAATGGACTGATCTCTTTCTTTACATACTTTAAATCTTTTACTCTTATTTCATCTACACCCGGTGATTTATTATGGCCTAATTTATCTATAATTTTTTCAATTTCGTTAGATGAAACTTCTTGGTAACGGAAAGAAACGTTACTCGGATCCACATAAGTGGTACGATCAATAAATTTACAGTCACAGTAATGTTTTATTTTATCAATTTCCTCCGTAAATGATTTAGCGAAATTTGAGCATATATTAGTCACTGTATCTGTCTTACCTAAATATTTCATAATAACCGTATCTAAATTGTTATTATTTTTTCCTATCCAACCATTGATAGTTGCCCAGATCTTCCTACATTCTCCTTTACAATTCAAAATTTCGTTTTTCCTAGTTTTGTTTTTTTGCTAAATTTATTAATTTATTTGTTCTGTTTCTGTGCCGCGTGTATTCTAACCTATAATTCATATTTTTGGGATTAGCCCGCCACTTCCTAAACAAATAATCTCTTCGGTCTATCATCATTTTTAATGTATGATTAATCCACGGCTGTGCTACTCGTTTATTTTTGCTTAATTTTATAGCTATTGTGGACTCCTCATAAATATTTTACGTAACAAAATACGTAACCTGTCGTAAAGTAATAACGGGCAGTTAAGTATTAATAAATTATTCCAATTTATCTTTTTTAATTTTTCTTTAACTAATTTATCGTTTAAAACATTCGTATAATTATCACTATCGCACTTCGTTTCGTGTGCATCGAACGCTAAATTAACTCCTACCATATAGTGATCCGACAACTTACACGTGAGCATGTGTGCGTTAGCGCGCGCACGGCTGCGCACCCACACATGATCGATACATGACGCAGTTAAAACACCGGCGTACACTTCTTCTCTTGTATATTCATTGATAACGCATTGCAGTCCTCGTTCACATAACATGTTTTTATACTTTTCCACGATGCTGCTGTTTTCCATTATATTTATATTTGTGTCCCCAGTGATGATTAAATCATGTTTATTTTAATTGGCTTATCCAGTTTACAATAATTAAAGAATAAACTAATGTCATTTACAAGATGAAATGAACTACTTGAGTCAACAACCCATTTAAAACATTTTTTATTCTGCTGTTCGGTGTCAGGGCTAAAGGATATAAAACTTACAAATTTGTTACCTTCAGTATTTTCAGTGCCTGTAAGAAATGACTTTCCTCTACCTCTCCCCTGGGTCTGATAACGAGTTGCCTTACTGTCGTCTCGGCCTCCGTTGTACTTCCAGTCGCTACGTCCACGGCCGTGAAGTCTCCAGTCGCCAGTTCTGTGTCATGCCTGCTGAGTGCTCCTACACTGGGATTTTTTGTGTCCGGGGCGTCCACATCCATAACACAAGTAGATTGAAGAGTCAAGGGATTTGGTCGCTCCTCTGTTCCGTTTTTCCTCTTCCCCAAGCAGTCTGTTTTTCACGAAGTCCATTTTCAATTCCTCCACAGTTTCCAAAGCCGTGATAATGCCGTCATAAGATTTCGGCATGGATAGGAGTAAATAGTTAACCTTTTCTTCCTCCGAGAGCTCACTGCCAGCATCCCCGAGTTGTGCAAATAGCTTTTCCATGTCAATAAAATGTTCCATTAAAGGTTTCCGTTCGTCGAATTTCATATCGGACAACTCTTTTCTTATAAATAATTTAGATCGTGTACCTTTCTTCTTAAAGCTGTCTTCCATGCTTTTAATCATTTGATAAGCAGATCTGTCCTTTAAGTATTCGAGGTGACTGTCGGCGGTTGCCGCTATTATGATAGCCTGGACCTTAGCTTCCAATTGCAATTGCTTTTTATCCGTAGATTTACTGAAATCCTCCTTTTCGATCGCCTCTATTGCCCCATTATCCCGCAGGATACTTTTTAATCGAAACTCCCATGCGTTGTAATTGTCCCCCGCGAAAGGGACAATCTGATATTTTTCTTTTGACATTTTCTGTCCTTTAACACTTATTAATCCACTATAAAACTGATGGCCGTACTGGGCCCATAACCCTGTTAAGGATTATGGGGATAATTAAAGATATAATACTTTGAACATAAAACGTGCTTTTTATTAACCTCAAAACAACAACATGGAGAGCCTATAACATCATATTGAACCTAGTCATGAATTCGACCCCACACAGAGTGATACAAGTACGTGCATAAATGCTATTGCTGACTTTACACCCTGTGTGTGGCCTATATCACGTCACTTGAGTAAGCAAATGTAATAACGTCTGCATGAAAGATGTATTAGAATAAGTTTGCCATTGTTGAAGTACATGAGCTTCTGTACGGACATCTCTTAGTTTTATTTTAGTTTTTAAAAACGCCTCCACCGGTCCCGTTAACTTGACTGGTGCAGCCGGTAGGATCGCCATTTGCTTGCGCCGTCCGCGAAATAAATTCGTACAAAATCGTTTACCGCGTTCGTGCCGCGAGGCGATCCTGCGAACCAATATAAATTTGTCAAGTGGAGAGCAGCTGAAGATGACGAAGGCCGGCTGGTATGTCCAAATTTTCAGCTTTCTTTCCTTGCCATATTATATAGTTTTGTTATTTTGCAATTAGACCTCTTGCGATATAACGTTATCTGGTTTTACATAAAAATCTGTGAAACTTATATTTAAGAATACTTAAACTTAATAACTAACTGCATAAAGAAATACTAGGAATAACTAGATAACTAAGCGCGTCCATGCAATAACGACGCGATAAGAGCTTGCACTGTGGGAACAAAGCGATTATAACTATTACAAATTATAATTGTAGTGTATGTTCGTTGATAAAAATTTTATTGAGGACTTATTTATTTCATTTTTTGTATTTTACTTATTAATTATTTTACTTTTATTTTGACTGTGTTTTTGATTGTGAATTTGAATTCTTGTATTAATTATATTATTTTATCGCCGTATTTTATAAAATAAAGTTCTACAAAATCGAAGATTAATGAAATGCTCAAAATTGTACCGATATTCAACGGTGATAAGCACCAATTAAATCTTTTTATTTGCAAATGTGAGTAAGTATATATTAAATAAATATAGGGGATCCGATGAACAAAATTTATACGTAATGTACGCGATAACAAGTAGACTCGTAGGCGACGCTGCAGCGCTCTTTAGCGAGCGCGAGGACATTAATTCTTGGGAAGATTTTAGAGAACTGCTAATTCAATATTCTGGAGACCCTAGGAGTGATGAATGTATTGCTATAGAACTTGAAGGTTTGCGTATCCGAAACGACGAGTCATATTTAGATTTCTATAATAGGATCCAATCCGTTCGTAGTGTTTTAATATCGAAAGTAAATAGATTAACCGATCTGAATGTAAAGAGTAGCAAAATTATTATATATAATAACACATCTTTAAATGTCTTTTTGTATAATTTGCCAGAAAATATAGTGCGAATTGTTCGCTTAAAAGCGCCCAGTACACTAGAAGAGGCTTTAAGCGTGGTCATGGAAGAAGTCAACTTCCATGAGCAGTATAACTTGAGTAATAAAATGTATAGTAATCCTAGTAATAAACCAACGCCACTCAGTTTACCAAATAATAATCCTACGTTTAAATTCGGTACAAGTAATTTTAATTCCATGGCACCGATGGGCTATAAACCCGAATTAACCCCTAACAAATTTAACTTTGGACTTCCGCAGGGGTCACAATCAAAATTAACTCAATTTAATAATAATCAACAAAATTTTGGATACCGCCCCCAACAATTCGGCTTCCGGCCGCAACAATAGTATAAGCCCGCAACAGTTTAATATGCGCCCAGAACAATTTAATATGCGTCCCCAACAGTTCGGAATACAACCACAACAATTTGGAAACCAACAACAAAACTTTTATAAGCCCCAACAATTTGGTTACAAGCCTCAGTTAAATAAAAATCAACACACTGGGCTCAGTGACCTCACAATACGAACGGCACCACCACTTAAAACAAATGAACAAGGCTTTCAGTTAAATGAACTCAACCTTGATAATACGTATTACGATGGTGCGTGCTGCGATGTGTACCCAATTTCTTATAATAACTGCTGCTATGAGGAGTACTCAAGCAGTGGCCTTAATGTTCCCGAGCTCGATTATTATGAAAATGAATATCCGACAATAATTCCTGAAGTAACGCATAGCGTCCCAACCAATATGGACGACAAGGATTTTCAAGTCGAAGCCTCGGAACCTACGAAAAAATAGAGTTAAATTGTAGTACTAATTTGAGATTGCTTTTTATTTATATACCGGAAATCGACTCCAAATTTATGATTGATACAGGTAGTACGCGATCATTCATTAGTCCATCAAAAGCTTATAAGTACTTTCCAGAGTACATAAGTCACGAACCATTCGAAGTAATTAGCACACATGCATCGAGCAGACATGATCAAGTTATTCAAATCCCGTCTTTACCAATTTTCGACTGTAACGATATTCATAAACTATACATTTACAATGTCGACTCTAGTTACGATGGCTTAATTGGGAATGATATACTTTGCAACCTAGAAGCAGTAATAGATTTAAAAAACGAGATTCTTAAAACTAAAACTACCGTAATACCTATAACACATAGTAAATCTTCTTACGTTTTGGAGTTATCTTCCCGTTCCGAGCAGAGAGTCAAACTCCCAACAAATTTATATTCAGGTAATGCTGTAATCGATTATAAAGAATTCTGTAAGGGTGTGCGAATGCCTAGTGCGTTAGTGAGATGTAAGGATGGTTATACGACTACAGTAATCCAGAATACCTTAGATATACCGATAAAATTAACTATTAAAAAACCATTGAATGAAGAATCATATGAAGAGAGTAAAGCGACTAAATTTGTAGTTAATCATATTACAGATATATCAGACATTGAAGTAGATAAAATATTAGAGCAAAATTTAGAGAAATTACGCTTAGACCACATGTCGGAAGAAGAAAAAAAATCGATATACCACTTATGTAGAGAATATAAAGATATTTTTTATAGCGATCAAATACCTTTATCTTTTGCTAATGAAGTGAAACACTATATTAGAACAAAAAACGAAGACCCTATCTATATCAAACCCTATAGGCAACCTCCCGCTCAAACACATGAAATTAAAAACCAGGTACAGAAACTATTAAATGATAATGTGATTCAGGAATCCTTTTCCCCTTGGTCAGCCCCAGTCCATTTAGTTCCCAAAAAGAGAGACGCATCTGGTGAAGTATAGGATTGGGATGAAATGAAGTTATCGATTACAGACGTCTAAACGACATAACTGTGGACGATAAGTACCCTTTACCCAACATCACTGACATTTTTGACAAACTAGGTAAGAGTATTTACTTTTCAACCTTGGACTTAGCTAGTGGATACCACCAAATTGAGATCAACGAATCAGATAGACAAAAAACGGAATTCAGCACAGAGAACGGACACTATGAATTCCTTCGAATGCTCTTTGGCCTGAAGACAGCTCCAGCCACCTTCCAAAGAGCCATGAATAACATCCTAAGATGCTTACAAGGAATTCATTGCCTTGTCTATCTTGATGACATAATTATTTTCTCGAGTAGCCTCCAGGAGCATTTACAAAAATTAAGGACTGTTTTTGACCGATTGAGATCGACTAATTTAAAAATACAACTCGACAAATCAGAATTCTTGAGAAAAGAAGTGTTATACCTAGGGCACGTTATTACTAAAGACGGACTTAAACCAAACGATGATAAGATTCAGGCTGTATTAAGCTACCCGTTACCAAGGACGACTACCAAAATCAAGAGTTTCCTAGGATTGATTGGTTATTACAGACGCTTTGTAAAAGACTTCGCCAAAATCTCTCAGCCCCTTACAGCATGCCTAAAGAAAAGAAATAAAATTGTAATAGATCAAAAATACATTGATGCATTTCAGAAGTATAAGGAGCTTCTGACTAATGCACCTTTACTCCAATACCCAGACCCAGACAAACCTTATGTTTTCACTACAGATGCTTCTACTGTTGCTTTAGGTGCGGTCTTATCGCAGGGGGCAATAGGATCCGATAAGCCCATTGCCTACGCCAGTAGAACTCTCAGCGACATTGAGACCAGATATATTTGTACGGTAGTAGAGCCACGCAGCAGTTTTTGCTGTTGCACGTATGGGCCGGCTCGAACCGGGTTGGTACCACGACCTCACAGAATACCGGCGTGAAGTAGAGGCTCTGCTTCTGCGTTTCGTCTGGTGAGTGTAGGTGGCCGGAGGCCCAATACCCCCCCCCCCCCCCATCAACATGGTAGCGGAATTGCACGATAGACTACCCCAGGAGGGTACCAGTACCCCTGGAGAATCCCTCGCTGAGCATCCACGACCATGTTATTCCAATCCTGAGCGTGGGTGCTCAGGCTGCCTCGAGTATTCTGGGGGGGGGGGGGGGGCAAAATTCCGCTCAAAAACATAACTGCTCGGGGCAAACTGAGCAACAATACCAAGGCGACCCCTGCCACGCTATCCGTGAATTTCTGCAACATCAGGGGACTTCACTCTAACCTAAACGCCGTCCACTACCATCTCGAGACGGCTAAGCCAGCCTTGCTCTTTCTGACCGAGACGCAGGTTTCCTCCTAACCGATCATGCGGGGAGATCTGTTTATGACTTTGCCTTGGCATATGGTCTAACACAACTGGTTACTTCGCCTACGCGGATTCCAGATGTGGAGGATCATACACCTTCCCTGGTGGACCTTCTGCTGACCTCTCATCCGGACGGATATCAGGTTTCCGTCAATGCCCCTCTCGGCTCTTCGGACCATTGTCTGATCCGGAGTGTGGTGCCACTCACGCTCCCTTCGCGGTTGCGTTCTGCAGGTTGCCGCCGTGTTTGGCATTGCAGGTCGGCGGATTGGGACGGAATGCGGTCTTTCTTTGCATCCTACCCATGGGGGCGGGTTTGCTTCTCGCCGGATGATCCCAGCGCTGTTGCTGACTCTGTCACTGATGTGGTGCTACAGGGAATGGAACTATTTATTCCATCATCTGTGGTACCCATCGGAGGCAGATCTCAGCCTTGGTTTGGTCGCTCCTGTAAGACTGCATTACGCAGTAAGCAGGAGTGTTATCAAGCCTGGGCTGCGGCTTCGGCGACTCGGGATGTAAACACCAGCACACTTAAAAAGAAGTATAACTTCGCCTCCAGGTCCTTCAAAAGAGTTATTGCCAAGGCAAAGTCAGAGCACATAGGCAGAATTGGCGAGAAACTAGTTCGCCTTCCTTCGGGAATCCGTGCATTCTGGTCTCTCGCCAAGGCTGTCCAAGGGAATTTCTGTAAGCCATCACTACCATCTCTGCACAGGGAGGACGACTCACTGGTCCAAGACGCAAAAGACAAAGCTGACATTTTAGGCTCCCTTTTTGCGTTCAACTCTACTCTTGATGACAGGGGGAACACACCGCCGACCATCCCGCGGTGTGAGTGCTCCATGACGGATGTGCTGTTCTCACAGCGCTCGGTTCGCAAAGCACTTCTCTCCCTGGACATCCCGAAGTCGAGTGGGCCTAACGGAATCCCCCCAATTGTGCTGAGGACGTGTGGTCCAGAGTTGGCACCGGTCCTAACGCGTCTTTTCCGGTACTCCTACTTCCAAGGCGTAGTCCCGAATTCATGGAAGACAGCTTTTGTCCACCCGATCCCTAAAAAAGGCGACCGCTCAGACCCGTCCAACTATAGGCCTATCGCGATCACCTCCTTGTTCTCCAAAATAATGGAATCCATTATTAACTGCCAGCTCATCCGGTACCTTGAGGCTCACCAGCTGATTAATGACCGCCAATACGGTTTTCGTCGGGGTCGATCAGCTGGTGATTTTCTGGTCTACCTGACCCAAAGATGGGCGGAGGCAGTAGAGTCCAAGGGGGAGGCGTTGGCCGTTAGTCTGGACATTGCAAAGGCCTTCGATCGGGTTTGGTACAAAGCGCTTCTTTCGAAGCTCCCTTCCTATGGGCTTCCCAAGAAATTGTGCAATTGGATCACCAGCTTCCTTGCAGATCGGAGCATCAAGGTCGTTGTAGACGGTGCATGTTCTGACTACAAGCCTATTAACGTTGGTGTTCCACAAGACTGTGTGCTATCACCAACGCTGTTTCTTCTGCATATCAATGATATGTTGCTAACTGGTAACATTCATTGCTATGCGGATGACAGCACTGGTGATGCTCTATACACCGGCCGTGCTAATATTTCTCGGGAAAACGTCGCTGAGTACCGGAACAAACTTGTGTCTGAAGTCGAGTCTTTGCTGAACAAAGTCTCGGATTGGGGGCGACAAAATCTAGTCCAGTTTAATCCTCAGAAGACACAAGTTTGCGCGTTTACCGCTAAAAGAACCCCTTTGTCGTATCTCCTCAGTTTCAAGGCACTCCCCTTCTTGCCTCAGCCAGTATCGGTATCCTCGGAGTCGACATATCGAGTGACGTGCAGTTTCGTGGTCACTTGGAAAAGAAGGCCAAATTGGCCTCTAAAAAGCTTGGCGTGCTCACCAGAGCGGGACAGTATTTCATGCCGCCACACCGCCTGCAACTTTACAAGGCGCAGGTTCGGCCTCACATGGAATACTGTTCCCATCTCTGGGCAGGGGCTCTCCAATGCCAGCTCCTTCCTCTTGACCGCATCCAGCGCAGAGCGGCTCGAATCGTCGACGATCGAGCTCTTTCCGATCGGCTCGATTCATTGGCACTGCGAAAAGATGTTGTCCCTTTGCATTTTCTTTCGCATCTACCATGGGGAGTGCTATGAGGAATTGTTCGGATTAATCTCAGCCGCCAAATTTCACGAACGCACATCGCGGCAGAACTCCCGATACCATCCACACCATCTGGATGATTGGCGGTCCACCATTGTGCGATTCAGAAGATGTTTTCTTCCTCGCACGACTTCCTTGTGGAATCGATTACCATCAGCGATTTTTCCAGACCGATACGTCTTAGGGACCTTCAAGAAAAGAGCGTACTCCTCTTTAAAAGGCCGGCAACCCATCTGCAATTCCCTCCCTGGTGTTGCAGTTGTTCATGGGCGGCGGTAGTCACTTACCATCAGGTGAGCCGCATGCTCGTTTGCTATATATCCCCCTCTCCTATAGAAAAAAAAAAACTACTCGCTATAATATGGGCCGTAAAACATTTTAGACCATACCTTTACGGGCGTAAGTTCACCATATATACCGACCATAGACCACTAGTTTGGCTTTATTCACTCAAAGAACCGAACAGTAAATTGACCCGTTGGCGTTTACGTCTTCAAGAGTACGACTTTGATATTGTATACAAAAACGGAAAACAAAATAGTAATGCTGATGACCTCTCTCGGATAAAACTAAATGCCATAGACTCTGATGACTCACAATCATTGGAAGTAAACCTGGACCCTAAAGAACAAAAACTGCAAAAATAACTGACTGAATTAACTGACCAAACTGTGGACTTAACGACTGAAAATAGGGACGACTCTAGGACAATAACTGTAACTGACACATCCGCCACTATATCCGTCGACCAACTACAGACTAACACGAAATACCCGTTACCACCTATATCTACTGATAGTAGTACAGTAACCGTACACTCTGGACAAGATCTAGAATCTAATGGTATTCCTATATTAAAGGAGGCCATTGACTCAAAACCTAACCAAATTTTAGTTTATACCTGGCATAAAAATGAAGTACAAGTGAGAAATTTATCCAGGGATAAACAAAAGGTCCTCGAAGTTTTTGCCCCACTTGAGAATGAAGATCTTATTACAAATTTGTTAAAAGAGTACATTAAGCCCAAGATAAAATATTTTATTTATTTTGAAAACATTCAACATAGAAAAGAATTAGAATAGTAGAATTTATTGAATGTACAGAGCGTGTTATATATGTAGAAGACGAGAGAGAACAAAAAGAAATCATACTGCAACATCATGAGGGAAAGACGTGTCACAGAGGAATAAAGGAAACAATGAGTAGAATTAAAAGAAATTATTATTGGCAGAACATGCAAGAGACGATTGCTGCAGTACTTAATGTTTGTGATGCCTGTAGAAAAATGAAATATGAAAGAAAACCCATTAAACCATTACTTCAATTAACTCAAACCCAAAACGCCCCCTTCCAAGAAGTTTTCATGGACCTTCAATTGAATCCGTTTATTACCTAACTTTGGTTGACGCATTTAGTAAGTTAGGACAAGCTATCGAAATCCCAAATAGATCCGCACCCGAAATCGTAAGAGCGCTTATTAAATATTTTTCAATATACGGAACACTTAAAAAAATAACTTCTGATCCCGATAGTGAGTTTAATAATGACCTCATTAAGGAACTTATGACTATGTATAACATACTACTACACATTACTATTCCTAATAACCCGAATTCAACAGGCATAATAGAGATTCCACTCCACAATTATAGAGATATACAGATTGGCGAAATACGAACGAAAGTGTACAGACGCAGCTACTGTAATGAGTTACTCAATTATGGCTTATAACCACACCATACATAGTACAACCGGCCTTACTCCTTTCGAAATCGTTTTCGGTCATACCGACTCTAATTCAACGTTCGCCGCGAATTTCGAGAAATGTTACACCGAACTACTATTAAAAGATCATGCTAAACGTATTAGATATCTATATAATTATATATCAGATAAAATGTTAGAGAAAAAGGAAAAGGTAAGGGAACAAAAGGGCAGTGAAACAGATAGAAATTTTGGAATAGGAGATGTTATATACGCCAAAGAATCTAACATAAGAAGAAGTAAAGATAAACCGCGATATAGGAAAGCTGTCGTTAGTGGTAATATAGAAAGAAATATACGAGTAGTTCCTGTTAGGATTGGTAATAGAAATACTTCAGTGCCAATTAAAAACATTAAACGTCCTCCACAGGTGGTGTATAATAATTATGACGATGATTCAGAAAGGATGGGCCCTTCAACTTCGAAAACTTGAAAAAAACCCAGGATCCTGCCTGTCAAACTGGGTCGTGCCTCATTGCAAATAGACAATTGGCTTATTATTAAAACTTTAAACTTAGAAGGTATAGGTAGTGATTTAGATTTTAGTATATTAAAGTACGACGAATTAGTTGCGTTGATAGATGTTAATAAACCATATATTCATGAATTTTTAACTATACGAACACATGTAGGGTATTTAAGAGATGCAACTATAGAAAAATTTCGACAACTTGTATCATCAAAAAGATTTAAAACAGGTATTTTTGACCCGCTTGGGTCTATGATAAAATTAGTAACTGGAAGTTTGGATCATGATGATGCCATCCGATATGACTCATTGATTTCTAAACTAAAAGATAATCAGATCGTGTCGGATAAGAGAATTATATTAGTCTCCAAAATCTTGGATAGTTTCATCAACAGTACAGAGACCTTACATAACAATACTTTAATTTTAGATGAACGCTTGAAGAGAATTGAAAGAATTGTTAAATTCCTAATTACAAAAGAAGAAAACGCCATTTATTCTACCTATGTCGTAGGTATGTTTGACATGTTTTTGAGTTATTTCAGAACTATTAACGTAATACTAGGAGAAATTGAAACTGCACTAGCATTCAGTAAGGTATCTGTTCTGCATCAAGCAATTTTTAACTCTACGGCATTGTTAAGTTTATTACAATCAATCGCGACTACTGAAAATCTGTTATATCCTGTAAATGAAAATAATTTAGTTAAACTAGAAAATTGTATTAAGGTTAAGGCTTTTATAAAAGGAAACCAGATCACGTTTATCTTAGAGGTCCCTTTAGTAAGGAATAAAACATATAGTTATTTCAAAATTTATTCATTGCCAATTGCTATTGCAAACAAAACTATTATAGTTATTCCCAAATACCCATACCTATTGGTGAAAGAAAAAGAATACTTGCCAGTCCCGAGAGCCTGCAAACAAATTGCTTTGGATAATCAATTCCTGTGCAATAACGACGATGTGCTGGCTCAGCTCATGGAGTTTCAATCAAACCTCGATGCTTGTGAACAGCATACTGTGGACATTGAAGATCCCAAAATCCAACGAATAAGCCACAAAAGCTGGATACTATACGTGAGAAACCATAGGATACTTACCAGAAAGTGCGACAATGACGTCACTCATAAACTGTTATGTGGTACTTACATAATCACCGTAGACGATTTCTGTGAAGGCGAAATTGGAAATATTCATTTTAAATACCACCAATCTTCTTCAGATGACCTAAATTACCGAATTTACCCAATGACTAACTTACCAGAACTGAAGATTTCGATGCCTCCCATTATCAGTCAAACTCACTTCGAGTTTAAAAGGTATAAATCTAGACGAAACTAAGCAATTGGTTCAACTAGTAAAATTTAACAAAATAAATCTCAGTGAAAATGCAAGTGCTATTAACGTTAAAAGTGTGAGTTTAGGAATGATAATTTTGTATGTAATTCTACCAATTATTTTCTGTATTGTAATTATAATTAGATATAAACTGTGTGTAATTAAGCGAAATCATCGGATTCCTGAAAATGCCGATAATTTCGCTCTTGAGGAGGGAAGAGTCATGGATTCGACCCCACACAGATTGATACAAGTACGTGCATAAATGCTATTGCTGACTTTACACCCTGTGTGTGGCCTATATCACGTCACTTGAGTAAGCAAATGTAATAACGTCTGCATGAAAGATGTATTAGAATAAGTTTGCCATTGTTGAAGTACATGAGCTTCTGTACGGATATCTCTTAGTTTTATTTTAGTTTTTAAAAACGCCTCCACCAGGCTGGTGCAACTTCCATAGTAAAAATTATATGTACTACAGAGGTCAAATTTTAATGACGGTTACTCTTCTTTATGCTTTTCGTGATATGTCTATTAACGACATTGTCAAATGAAATAGGTTCAAATGTCAAATCAAACAATTGTATTTGTATATATTTTATTAATTAAGATTGCTTTTAATTTTGCTATAGGAGCCGTTGTTCATTTACAGAATTGTTAAGAAATTAAATATGCATTATAAAACTTTCCAATTAAATGGTGCAAGAAGCGGAAAAAATGATAACAAGAAAAGGCTATTCGTAACAATATTTCCCTTAGATGATGAAAGGTACGTGGTGATTTCAACTTTAATAGTAATATGATATTCAACGCGAGTATATTTTTGGACTAGCCATCTATGTAGGACATGTTTTTATATTGTACGATTGTGTGCACAAATACAAACACACTATTTCCTAAATCTGATAGTTCGATGGTTTGGCAATCCGAAACGAACTATACTTAGAAACTACAAGTCAATTCTGACTACTAACATTCTATTTGTTCTATAATAATGTGATTTTATTTATATTATTTTTTCAGATGCAAGCAATGGGTGAAATAGCTGGCACATGCACCAATTGAAAAGATTCACATGTTAAGACATATTTGTGACAAACATTGCATATGAACCCAACTAAAACGAACTGTTATTTCTTTAGTGGACTTACTTTAAACTTCCACAATTTATAAATGAAACCTAATTAACATACACATGTTAATTAGGTTTCATTTACATGTAGCAAAAGATAATATCCCTCTAAAGTCACATTTTGGCAAGAATTAGATTATATAACTAAATCATTATTTTATTCATCAATAAACATTAGCTATAATGAGCACTTATTTTGAAAGCGACAGTTAGTAAACGATCTCTGCGAATAGTATGTACATAGGTGCCTCTGTGAAGAAGCCTAGCGATTTGTACATAGTATTTGTTACACATAAAAGCAATTTAATCCAATCAGTATTAAAAACACAATATTTTTACCCTTAAAAAAACTAACGTTGAAAACAAGCATCCAGACGCAGACTATTTATTTTACAGCATAGCAACAATTATTCAGTGCGGAAAGGAAGCCTCGGTCCTGCAATGCCGCAGCCAAGCGCTTAGCCACTGCGCTACGGAGTCGTCATTTATATTTTGCTTAATTACTAGTATAAAAGTGCGTTTTTTATTTTATATTTTCTTTATACATACTTTTGTACCTAATTGTAGAGATATAAATACAAATTGCTGTGTGTAAAATACATTGATTTCTTATCCTCATCGGCATTTTTACTCAATCCACACGTAAAAAAATTTATTTCCCATAAATCAGTATAGAGATCTAACTTTTCTTATGTAAAAATATCGATAAACAATATATCGATAAAATTATACGAGGATAGACATTTACAGCACTATTTTAATTCGTCAATGTTGTCAGCACTGTTTCTCAAAACTAAATGTCATATCTTGATGTTGGTAGAGTAACTTGGCGTAATTTCATGCAATTATTTTTACTATGGAAGTCCCGCCTCTTAAACGTAGTGATTATATTCTCTTTGGCCTCCACCGCTCCCGTTAACTTGACTACCTTCCTTCATAACAGACACAGTGTTGACAACCGACGCAGTGTTGCCATTAAAATACAATATTATATAAATCATTGTTAATTAACAACATTGACTTGAAATTATATAATTATCGGCATTTTTTTTAATTCATTGAGCTTTTTCAAGATTGTGTTAAAACTCTACTGGTAAAAAAAAACAAATATATATATTATAGTCCTTGATGAAAATAAAGTATGTTACATCGCATCCCATCAAGAATTTCTAATGTAATTCTTGGTGTAAAGCTAAGACGTGATAATAACTGTAAACAATAGAATAAGAAAATAATGAAAACATTTGTAAATACTTGCTTTATAACATAATAAATATTATTTGACCGTAATAAAATAAAACAAGGTAGTCTTCGGCATGAAAGTAAAAATAAATATTTTCGATTATTTTTGAAATATCTAACAGCCGGATCAGCGCGCGGTTCTGATCCATCTAAAGATGCTTAATTTCAGCAAGCACTGTCAAATTCAATAGGAGGGACAGAAAAAACGGTTCTTGATATAGAAGGGTAAATTAATTATTTAACCTATAAAGTAAAATCACTTCATTAAAAATCAAAATAGCCCAATAGCTTTATTAACATGAGACACATAATTATTGTACGAGTGCTTACAATACTTAACATTATTTAACTGAAATCTCAGAAAGTTTTTTTTTTAATAGAATAAGGGTGACAAACGAGCACACAGTCCACCTGATGGTAAGTGGTTGCTACGGCCCATAGACATCTACATCTATTCTCGATTACGTATCAAAATGTGGATGCGTTGTCACCCGTGAGGACTAAGATGTAATGCCTTGTTTCCAGTAAAAAGGTTCTCCGGTTCTCTACACTCACCATACGAAAAACAGCAGGGTTAAACTGCTATTTTACATGGTATTCTGTGAGAGCGTGGCCCTTCCCCGGTTGAGCCGACCCATTCGTGCTACAACTATACCTACTACTAATATAGCTGCAGCATGGCTCTACCACGTAAGAAATAATTGACGTTGAAAATTTAAGTATTTTCAGAAGCAACTATTCAATTATTTTCTATTGAGTGAATTTTTGTGGAATCGTGTTTTGCAAACCGCCACCTGAAATACGTACAATTTTTTTTCGATAACGACGTGAAATTACAAAACGATCCCCATGCATATCAATGTGACTCTATTTAGTCTCTTAATATGGACATACCTCGGGATTCAGAGATTTTAAAAGTTTTCATGCGTAGATAATGGAAGATATAATATTATATTATTACTGTCCCGTGTGAGGCAACCTTTATACTTATATACATATTCTCATCATATTTTTATGGTTGGTTAGAAAAATTATATCTAAATGTAAACTTTCACGGGGTAAATTTTTTTTTAACTATTTTTACCCAGCAAGTAGAAAGCAACTGCAATCCCATCGGTAAGTGGTTATGTAGCCTAAGATAGTGAATTGCACTGACTTAACAAAAATCTTTTCACTCTTGCCTAATAGTACTCTTATATTAGTATTATTTGCGACCTATTTGTGTGTGTGTGTGTGTGTGTGTGTGTGTGTGTGTGTGTGTGTGTGTGTGTGCGCGCGCGCGTTTGTGTGTGCGTGTGCGTGTGCGTGTGCGCGCGCGCGCGTGTGTGTGTGTGTGTGTGGTTGTGGTTGTGTGTGTGTGTGTGTGTGTGTGTGTGTGTGTGTGTACATTGCAAAACTGGTTTGCTACAAAAGTTGTACACTCTGTTCGCCGGCTCAAGTCAGAGGTGGTCTATTTTAAATGCTCATGTAAAATCTTTATCGCTAAAACCACTTTCTGAAACTAGATGGGAGTGCAAGGTAGCATCGGTGATGGCCGTTAAATACCAACTAAGCGATATATGTGATGCTTTAAAGGATTTAGCAGAAAATACAAAAGATTGTCAGTTGCTCAGTGCATGCCATTCTATAGAAAAGGAAATAACTACCTACGAATTCGTAGTTTCACTTGTCATATGGTATGACATTCTTACAAAGATAAATGTTAGAAGTAAAATGTGGCAAAGCGAAGACATGCACTCAGATGTGACTATACTTTTTTAATTACCTATCTACAATCATTGTTTTTTACTTACGCGCAAAAAATCTTAATAGTTTTTAAAACTAAATTATATTTTACAAATGTTACACTCAGCCATTTGTCGCCCGTTGTCCGTAAAATGATCCCAAGGGACACTGCTGCATTTTTTTAAGCAATAATAATAGCTATAATAGCACTAGCAATAATAGCACTTTAATGTCAAAAAACAAATTTTGAAAGTTCTTTAACCACATAAGTAGGTGTGAATTGGGGCCTCTGCGTCACCTTGTCTGACTGACTAGATCCGTGCATCCTCTTCCAGGTCTAAATCCGCATAGTGCCTCCCATAGAAATCTTTCCGATTTCTCTTGCATCCTACGTGTCAAAACCTTTGAGTAAACTTTACTTGCTAAACTGGTCAAGCTGATAGCCCGATAGCACCCGCAGTCAAAATGTGATCCTTTATCTTTATATAAAGGCACAATGACTGCGGATCGCCAATCATCCGGGACATCCCCCGTCCGCCAGCACAAATTGCACAGCAGATAAA
Organism: Parnassius mnemosyne; assembly: GCA_963668995.1. NCBI lineage: Eukaryota > Metazoa > Arthropoda > Insecta > Lepidoptera > Papilionidae > Parnassius > Parnassius mnemosyne. The sequence continues at coordinate 22,070,119 of CAVLGL010000090.1, forward strand.
AGCTGTCCCAGACGCGAGGCCCACCATACTTGACCATTTCAGCAGTAACTCTGTCTAGTCCCGCAGCCTTACCACATTTCAAACTTCGAATCGCACGTTCAATCTCTTTCATACTGATGACCTCAGTGTCATCGAGGTCCGGGTCTGGCGTACCAGTCACGGCGTCATCCCCGGATCCCTCACTAAGATCATCACACGCATACATTTCTCTATAAAATTCGCTCCATCGCTGCATGACGTCCGATTTTTCTGAGAGGACGTCATTAGTTCTCGAAAGCACTTTGTTCATTCTTAAGGCCGCCGCACCACTTCGGGTCCTTCCAACCTCTTTCCAGAAGAGTTTAGAGTTCTCCTTAAAGTTGTGCGACAACCTTTCGTCCGCTTCCATTCTACACCTTTCACGCAGTTCCTCAATCAATGCTTTCGTGTGAACTTTCTGCAGCCTATATCTTTCTTTCATCTTCTCTCTCATATCCTTATCATTACTAGTACTACTCCTTATCATTACTTCATATATTATCTAATTATGAAATTTTATAATTAATTATATATTAAAAATGAAGCATTGAAAATTGTGAGTTTAAAAGATACCTATTCACTACAGGTAAATAAATAGATAGCTCGCCTTTTGTACAAATATTTGGTGCAATAAATAATAAATAAATAAATAGGATGTTTCGCAGATGTGTTTTTGATTATTGTTAATTTTTACGTGTCACGTATTGAAAAGTAACATACCTACCTACTAATTTTTGAACTGAGCACCTTGTAACTTAGCCTGCTTATTACTTATGCTGGCAGACATTATACTCACCCCAATGATTGATGAGGATAAAAATCAATTTTATTTCTACATACGTAATTATATTTATTTATACATAAGGGTAACTTTAATAAAGGTAATACAAAAATCAACAAGAAGTATAAGGGTTCAAGAAGTAAAAAAACGTTACCCCCACACTAGGATTTTCTCCTGTGTCGTGGAGGCAGTTTACAAACATAAATTGCACAAGGACAAACATGCAGACCCGGAACAATTATTTGTAGGCCATACAAATACTTGTTCCGTGCGGGATGCGAACCCGCGCCCCCCAGCGCAACAACAAATGCTAAGCCACTGCGCCACGGAGCCGTCGCCGGGTTATAGCTAAAGTGACCATACGTCCCGTTTTGAACGGGACTGTCCCTTTTCTCGGTCACCTGTCCCATTGTCCCCAAACAAAGCTCCGGGACACAAAATTATCCCGTAACTCGATGGATGGAAGTATTCAAAGTCAACAATCTTCAACATAATTTTTTTAATCGAATATATTTTATGTCTACCTGGTACAAATGCTCCAGTAGAAAGAGTATTTTTTTTTTATTTTGAATAAATTGTGGACGTCTGAAAGAAACACTTACGGTTCCAGTTCGAAAGGCGATGTTGTTAACAAAGGTAACAATAATAAAAACTTGAGCAGAATTTTATTCTTATTTAAAATCATCATCAACTTTATTAAAGCAAATTTAATCCACTGACAAATGTAATTAATAATTTAAAAAAAAATATGTTGCATTTAATAATTACCGTCTATATCGAATATAATTTTATAGTGAACACTAATTGTATAAAGTTATAGTTTTTAGAGTATAAATAAACCCATGTCCTGTTTTGAGTTAAAAAATAAATGGTCAGTTTAGTCTTTTTAGTTAAATTTAGTTTTAATTTTTTTTAGTTTATAGTAAAAAGTAGGTATATTAGTACCTACTTAGATATTTTTTACCGAATTATAAGTGTAGAACACCTTATGTACTCAATTATTTTTTGAAAAAGAAGAAAAAACAAGCAATAAATAATATACTATATTTTAGCATAAAACTATGACTTAGTAATACTAATTATAACTTAGAACATAAATGAAAAACTCATAACTGACTTTTTGGGCCGACCGAGGAGTCGAACCCGGGACTTTATGATCAGCAGTCGCACTACTACAACCTCTAGACCAACGAGGCAGTACTATACCTAATAAGATATTGTGGTTGGGTATTAGGATTATTTTTAACTGTATACTATACTGATAATATTGAATTAGCCTTTTATAGTGTAAATTATAATATTTGTCGAAATGTTAATTATGGATTCGAACCTTACATGCTAATGGTACTTCATTTTTTTATTTGCATTCACTTCAAAGAAAATACACGCAAAAAGCTTCATCGCGCAGTAAAAAACACAACAAATATATGTATAATTAATACGAAAAATTACACCCAAAACAAACAAGTAATACTACCTATAAATAACCTAATAAGTAATAATATTATCGGCTGATATGACGTGAGCGTGTGCGCTGGCCGACGCTCTAACGACACGGGCTTCACGTCGAAGAGCTCAGCGCTCACTGACTCCAGCAAGCCCATGGGCAGTGAATACGCCCAAATTTTAAAATAATTTCTTAATAAAATCAAATTTTGGTCTTTTGAAAAAAAATTTTAAAAATTTTAAATTAATAAATTGCCTATCCATTGGTGTAAATAATACTTACTTTACGAGGAGATGCATGTTATCAATAATAATTTCACATTTATGTGGTTTCGTTGTAAGGAGATTATATTAATATTTATTTACTTACTTACTTACTTATCTTCACGCACAATCCCTGACGGGGTAGCCAGAGAGAACAGATCGCCAAGTGTCACGATCCTTACATATCTCTTTCGCTTCTTTCAGATTCATTATCTTCTTCATACATGCACGTCTAGGTATCCGAGTACTCTTGACCCTACCCTCTTCGAGCAATTTGCTCACATGGTCTTCGAAAGTTAGTCTCGGTCTACCTCGACACCTTTTAATATTAACTTTCGCGCTATATATTTTCTTCACCATTCGGTCTTTACTCATTCGCTCAACGTGCCCAAACCACCGAAGCACGCCCTTATCAATTTTTGTGATAAGGTCATCTTTCAAACCTGCCATATTGCGAATCTCTTCGTTTCGCTTTCGGTCGGCCATAGTAACGCCGCACATTTTACGAAGAGATCGCATCTCCACTGCATTCAACTTACTTTTATGCTTCTTCTGGCATACCCAGGTTTCGCTGCCATATAACAAAGTCGGTACCAACACTGCGTTATGTATTGCAAGGCGTGCACTCTTCGCTACGCCTTGCCTTTTGACTAACGCAGTCAGGGCACCATTGACTTTGTTCCCGGCAGCGACACGCCTGTCCACATCTAAATCACATCTTCCATCCCGGCTAAAAGCACTCCCCAAGTATACAATTTCATTTATATAAATTAAATTAATATTATTTATATAATTAAATTTAAATATTTATTCCTTTAAAAAAAATTGGATATAGCTCTTATGAAATCAAGATTATGTAGAAATATAATGTGTTTTTTATTTGTTGATATATCTTTTAAATAAAAGTAGATAGCTCCTAAAAACCGCACAAATAACGACTAGCGCGACATTTTGCTCAACCTGCGCCTTAAGCGATAACTTAGTTTTTCCGCAATTTGATGGACCGCATACAATACTATGTATCGTATTTAGCAATAAGCTCCTATGACGTTTAACCTTATTTTTTGGTGCAGGACAGATACATTCTAATTTAAGTGATTCTTTTTGTTTGAGAAATTTCATAACAGTTTTGTTAACTTGTCCGTATTGGCTGATAGGTTTTAATGAACTAACGTTATTTCAATCGTGTTAATAATTTAAAAACTTGAAAAAGTTGCTGAAGATTAACTTAATCATCAGCTTTAGTTCAAAAGCATTTTTTTTTATATAGGATAGGGTGACAAACGAGCACACAGTCCTCCTGATGGCAAGTGGTTGCTGTGGCCCATAGACATACACCTATCTACACCTATCCTCGTTTGCAAATCAAAATGCAGATGCGTTGTCACCCTTGAGGATTAAGATGGAATTCTTCTTTTTCCAGTAAAAAGGGTCTCCGGTTCTCTACACTCATCATACGAAACACAGCAGCGTTAAGCTGCTATTTTACGCTGGTATTCTGTGAGAGCATGGTCCTTCCCCGGTCGAGCCGACCCATTCGTGCTACAACTATACTACTAATATAGCTGCAGCATGGCTCTACCATGTAAAAGCATTCACTCACTCTTGCTTCGCTCAAGCTATGTGCCCACTGAAGACCATAATTCTCTCAAGTATATGTCCAAATTCTTTTTTAGTCTAACCAAATTAGTACCTACATGCTTGCAAATTTCTATATTAAATCAATTTATTTAACCAATGGTGGGTGATCGCAATTGATCTAGCGGTTTGTACTACGAGTGAGCTACAAAGCCTGATGACTGTGGTTTGATTCCCATCCAGTATAAAAATGAGGGTGCCTGAACAAATGAAAACATTCGTATATACTGTTGGAGACCTTTTTTTTTCTTCTTCTTTTTTCTATGTGTAACTAGCGAGCATTAGCGGTTCAGGCAATCTATTATGATTGAGTAACAAACATAAAAAAAAACATCTAACTTACACTTTATGTTTATGTTATTAATTTGTTTTTTTTATAGAATAAGGTGACAAACGAGCGCGCAGTCTACCTGATGGTAAGTGGTTGCTGTGGCCCATAGACATCTACATCTATCTTCGGAGCGAATCAAAATGCAGATGAGTTGTCACCCGTGAGGAATAAGATGGAATGCCTCTTTTCCAGTAAAATGGGTCTCCGGTTCTCTACACTCACCATACGAAATACAGCAGCATTAAGCTGATATTTTACGCTGGTATTCTGTGAGAGCGTGGTTCTTCCCCGGTCGAGCCGACCCATTCGTTTTACAACTATACTATTAGTATAGCTGCAGCATGGTTCTACCACGTACAAACGTAATTAATAAGATGAGCATGTAGTTACTTTCATAGCGTAATGTCTTATGGAATCTTACTATGGGATAATGCGACTGACATTGAAGTTATATTTGTTTGCAAAAGATAGGCATACGGATGATTTATAACCTAAATTGTAAAGAGTCCCTTAGAGACAAATTTTAAGGATATAAATAGTTTAATCAGTGTTACTTATCTATGTGTTGTTGCTTTCAGTTAAAATTGAAATAAAAACTAAAACATTTAAATTCAAATTCAGATAAAATCGAAAATCTAAATAATAAACCATAAATAAAATAATAAAATAAAGAACTATATCAGCCGCTTATTGCTTGATATTAAACGACTGTATATTCGAATACAAACCACTGAGTAATATCGTTAAGAAAATATCATGAATAGCAATACAATAATTATTTAATTGTTATATTAATACATTTATTGTAAAGATACTTTACTCTATAACTGTTTTACTCGTAAGAAAATATGTGTGTTAAAAAATGTTTTATGTATTAAGAAATGGTGTTTTGAAAACAAAATGATTGTTTGATTTCCAATAAAATATATCTATGTGTTGTTGCTTTCAGTTAAAATTGAAATAAAAACTAAAAACATTTAAATTCAAATTCAGATAAAATCGAAAATCGAAATAATTAGTTTTAATAAATACATTCGTTGTAACAATAAATTTCTTTTCTTTTTTCCTCTACACAATTGAATAATAATGATACATAATAAAACAACAATAAAATTCAATGTATAACTTTTATTATATTTTACAAGCTACATTACTTAAATTACTAGTTCTCACATAATTTTTCACCTATTTTTTTTATAAGATAATTTGTAGCATCTAACACTTCATCATACATTGAATCCACAACCTATTGAACACTTATATTAGCACTAAGATCGTGGATGACATTTTCTTCTTGCTCTTTAAGTTTGCAAATGCTGATTTTAATCAGACGATGACCTCGTTTATCTTTATCTCGGCGGATAATGTGTGATGATGATGATGATTCTTGTGATCGGTTTCTCTTCCTGTAACATTTCTTTGATTTCGATTGCCGCTCTTCATTAATATCTATTCTATTTGGTGGTAAATCGTGAAGCTGCTCCTTTCGGTTGTAATAATTTAGTGTAAATTTATCCACATCCTGTGCATGGTAATACGGATTAGTGATAGAATTAGAATCATTGTGTTCCTCAGTGTTGACCATGATCTGCAATTAACAAAAACAAGTTGAAGTCAAAAAAAAGGTAGGTGAATTTCTAAATAGTAAAAAAAGATGATTAAACTCACCAATATGGATGATATTTGACGAGTGTTGTAATCAACGTGCACTCGCTATGAGAATAAAACAATAATGAAACAATTGAGGGAGGGTGGGAAACGCTTTTCAATCCAGGTAAGACACATCATTTTTATTTAGTTAGCGGACGGATGCAAATTAATTAATATCTTTATTGTAATGGATTTACGATGTTAGGTTTTGGGTCTTAGGTTTTTTTTTTGGGATTTTCTTGATTCGGTCGCCGCGCTCAAAGCCCTCGATAAAAGCTATGCAAAAGCTTAAAAACGTTTATTAGCACTAACCACAATGAAATTAGGCTAAACAAGTTGTATTATTAGAAATTAATCATATAGATGCGGCAATACCATCAATATCTCGCAAATGCTCTGAATATAATGCTCAATAACTCAACTGGAAGTGGAAGTACACTTGTTCCCGCAGGATAAAACTGTGAGTATGTAGACGTTAATTTGGTTAAAATAAAAATTTTGCACCTCTACTGGAGAGAATTGGGGTCTTCAGCGGCATGTATCTCCAGCGAATGCGAGAGCAAAGTGACACAGAAGCCCCAATTCACACCTACTCAGATAATAAGACTTCGTTATGAAAACCTATTGCTAAATAAGTCCAGTAGGTATCATTCAATACGGTGCCGAGATCACATTAGCATGAGTCCTTACTAGACACTGAATTGCATTATAATATGTTCTTGATACGCATCGAGTATTTACAAGTACCTAGTGTATAAAATTTGCCTAGCATTTAGTTGAAGTTCCCGGGACTAGTCCCAACTAGTCTGGAGTATTGACATACAAAGACAGAAAGACTGCGGAATAGTGTAGTTAAAAAAGGACAGAATATATTCTTGCACAACACGAGTGCGCGTCGTACACATTGAAATATAGTTCAAATTCAAATGATTGACACACGAATGATTTAGGCATATACGAGTGAGCGGCAAAGCAGACTAGTAACTACGGCAACAAAATGCTATCTTGCTTTGCCGCGCCGGTACTTCTTCAATTCGAGCGGGCCGCCGCGCCGGTGCCGTGCGACGTGTAGGCACAATGAGACTAGGTGGATCAAGTATTTTAAAAGTTGGAACAGGTGCAACCTAGTCTCGTTTAATACCTAGAGCCTAGATCTGTTCTAGTATATACGTTTCATCTCTATTTGGGAGTTTAAGCGGGAACTTGGCCGGCGACGGATTGCTGCTCCTGTGTTTTTGTTTAAATAATGGTTTGAAGTGCATTTTGATATGTAAAAGTGGTGCGATTTTGTGTATTAAGTGTCTGCGCTGGTACTATTAGTGGAAGCGATGAAACAAGTGCTCTGATGATGATATGATTCTCAAGATAAGTTGTCTGTCTGCTTAGGCGCCTTGAGATACCATCATCAGCTGTCTGCTGCCTCAAGATGTCGTCAAAATCTCCCAAGGGCTGCACAATGTGACGTATCAACATATTGTGAAGCAGTGAAGGATAATTAAACATTGTTACTAAAGGCTAGAACCCAGAGTCGTAAAGTCAGTTATTAAAAAAAAGTTTATGTTTGATGATTTGATGTCACTATTTTTCGATAAGAAAGTAAATTTTATAGTATTGACCATTGACTAGTATGTGAAATACTTTAGAAATGGGATGTAATTATTAACCATTTCAAAATGTTGGTTTTAAAAGCTTGTACAGTATGTCTAAGTACTGATGTTAAATTGTGTAATATGGATAATGGGCAGCTACGACATGAATACAACATAGTGTCTGGATTAAAAGTAAAATTATTTATTTTTTCACTATCATTAGCTTATTAATTTACAAGTGGATAACTAAAGTATATTACCTCAATATTTTAGACACACATGGGTAATGGCCTGCCTGGATATCTTTGCGTTGAATGCTTGGCGTATGTAAGACGTTTCAAACAGTTTAGAGATAAATGCCAAAGAGCTCATTACGCTTTAAAACAAATTCTGGATAAACAGAAACAGGTAAGAAGGATCAAATATTTACAGCGACATTGATTTTTGTATCTGCTGACAATGTTTTTGATAAATTATTATAGTTTGTGTGCTGTATAAATTATAAGTAGGATGTGTTTATTGTGAAAATGCATGGTATTACCTAAAAAAAAATATGGAAGCATTGAACTAATCCATAATTCTTTTCATTAGGATAAACACAGAATAATGTGAATTGTAAGTCAAAAAATAAAGTTGTAATTATTAAAATTAACAAATGAATTTAAATACAACAGACAAAAATTTAAGGAAATTAATATAATAACTTTGGTCTCTCAATACATCTATGAAAATGTAATTTATATACACAAAAATAAAGGTAGTTATACAATAATAAGTGATATTCATTCTGTAAATACTCGGAACAGACACAAGTTAGTAGTACCAGTTACTCAACTCCACCCAGTCAGTAATTCATTCTTGGGATGATGTATATGTATACGCTTTTACAAAAAAATCCTAGAAAATACAAAAAAAATTTAACCTGCTCAAAGTTCAAAAACTTTATTGAAGAAAGTTTGTATAAAAAGGGTTATTATAATATTAAGGAATTTATGGATTATAATAACCCCTGGGAATGAGGTGATCTCTACCAAGCTATTTTGTTATTTAAAAAAGAAGTCCCAGTTCCTAGGACAGAGGTTTTTTTTCGAACCAGTGTTAATTAAACAAAAGAGTGACTTTCAATAAGTATTATGTAGCATATGTTTAGTACGAGGGTGACACTGAAAGTTCTTAGCAAATCAAAAACCGAACAAGCTAGCAAGTTATTAGTTTTATTATATCTTTTTAAATCTCTTTTCCTTCATAAACGAGGATAAATGTAGATGTCTGGGCCACAGCAACCACTTACCATGTGTACAGGTGGACTGTGTGCTCGTTTGTCACCCTATCCTATAAAAAAAAATAGTGTCCATTTACATCAATACATCGCTGCATCTGATGGAACCACTGAGAAAAGCACTTTGCCCATGAAAAGCTGCCACTGCTTCCTCAACGTCCATAAAACATTTTCCTCAAAGTTTTTCTTTTATTTTTGGGAAATAAATAAAAGCTGCAAGGTGCGAGGTCGGGGCTATAGGGCGGGTGACTCAGTAATTCCACATCTGACGTCGCCAAGTAGTCGATTGTTTGCTTGGCGGTGTGCAACGAGGCATTGTCATGGTGAAGGAGGATCCTACTGTGAGGTCGTTTCGCCCAAACTTTTTCCAAGACAAGTGGCAAACAATTGTTAGTGTACCACTCTGCAGTAACCGTTATTCCATCCTCTAAAATAATTGTTGCGTAATGACTTGTCCTTCCGAAGAATGAGGCCACCATTTAAACCTCTCTTCACTTTAGTTGGCAACTCGGAAGGAAACATCCAGACAGCAGACTGTCTCTTAGTTTCAGGATTATAACAATAAAGGCAGCTTGCGTCACCCGTAAGTATGTCGAACACAGCATTTGAGTCAGCTCTGTTAAATCTTTGAACCATTTCACAACACCAATTAACATGACGGAGTTTTTGGGCCTCGGTCAAATTATGAGGTATCCACCGGGCTTAAAGTTTCCTGACCGCTAAATGTTCATGGAGGTTTTTTTGCACTTGACTCATACCGATGCCTAAGCTTGTCCTAATCTGCTGATACGTTACTCTTTTGTCAGTCTCTATCATACGCCGCACAACACTGCTGTTATCTTCAGTCGTCACTGTACAAGGCCGTCCGTCACGCAGATCATCGGTGAGATTAGTGATGTTTAAACTCATTAAACCAGTTGTAAACAGTGGCACGAGATAGGGCTTCAACGTGAAAGGCCAATTGAAGTCTATCATAACTTTCTTGTTGACTTAAATGACATCGAAAGTCATAAAAAGTCATTGTACGAAAATTTTCTCGCATTAAATTCATGCTGACGTGACACAGACAATTTTCAATTTGCTGTCAAATTGTAAACAAATGACAAGTTAATAAAATACATACAGAATAATATTGGCAAAGAGCCTATTTTCAAAATTTGAACTTATTTTTTTATTATACGTTTACATGTGGCCAGTTCTAAAAACTTTCAGTGTCGCCCTTGTAGTGTGGTTTATACTTCAGGGGTGGTCCAATATAAACTGTGAGAGAAAATTCAACCCATAAGGGTAGTTAAAGAGTTGGTTATGTGTATAATGTAATTATTTATAACATTTTAGTTGTTACTTTGAGCTTGTGATTTTCCTTAGTCCACACAAAATGTTCAAAAAATTTATCATTTAATGAAACTAAAAGGATCTTTTAATTAGTCGATAATGTAATAAAGTAGCTGTTCCTCGTGACTTCGCTCGCGTATAATTTAGGTTTTTAATATTTTATTTCCATGGAACCCTAATTATTTTCCTAATTAAAATTAGCCTAAGTTATAATATCAGCTGTTTGCCAGTGTTTGCCATCAAAATCGGTCCAGCCGTTTCGGAGATTATCCAAAACAAACAGATAGACAGACAGACAGTGTTTTTTTATAAGCACTATATGTATATATACTTTCATATGCATTTAGTGAAAAGCTGTTATTCTGACATTACAAACAGACGCTCCAATTTTATTTATATGTGTAGATTATGTGACAAACAATACTCTAATACTCTAATTGAATACATACATGAGTATTGATGTGGAGGCTTTTACATTTTTTTTAAATTAATTTTTAACATGAGAGTTGTCCACCACTCTGTTTATTTTTGTTTATGATAAAAGCAAACATGTGATACAAAACCACTAAACTTAAATTATTTAATGAAGCAATTTATTTCAGATTACAAAAGCTGCTCTCAAAGTAATTGATCGTAAACTTATTAATATTTTGCCCTCACTGTCATATGTAGATAATAGTAGAACATATTATGAACAAGTTAAATTCCAGTGGGTAAAGCATAGTCGCTGTAGTGATGTTAGAGGTGAAATACCTATTGTGCATCACAATACAACGGATAAAATTGAAATTGCTGTGCCTAATAAAAAAACTAAACTTAATAATGGCAACATTTTATTAAAAATTGAAGAAAAAGATACAGAAACAGATAGAGACTTCAAATTAGATTTACCTGATATAGATGGTGATCACAAGGAATCTGAATGCTTTGATGAGTCAGTCCCTCTTGTTGATGAAACTGAAATATCTAATGAAACAAACATATTTCAAGAGTTTTTCATCAGCAATGATCATGACTATGATAGTTATGTTTACCCACAATGCAAAGACGAAAATGATGCCTTAAAAAAAGATGACCAAGACATTGATGGTTGTAATTTAGATGAAGAGTATGCCAGCATAGTTCCAATATCTATGAAGGAAGCAAAAGCTGCAGTGGAAGTGTACAAAATGTTTAGTCATGGCAAATATTCCTGTGATGTATGTACCAAACCTTTCTTCAGTGAAAATCGTTTGAAAAACCATAAAAGAATGCATGATAAGGTTTGTACTATTAATTTAGTTTTTGACAGTAAAATCTTTAAAAACATTTAAGTGGTAATTAATAAAGATAATATTTGAAGAAATAATTTAATAGATTCTGTTCAGAAAAAAAAAGAGAACCATATTGGCTGAAAAATAGATGAATAGTGGTGCAGTAGCTCAGCATTGAGTGTTAGTAGTGCTTAGAGGGCTAAGTTCGAATCCCACACAGAAAAAGTAATTATCCTTACAAATAACTGATCTGGATCTGGTTGTCGAGTCCAGCCCACATCACACAGCGACGCTCATATAATTGTATAAACCCGCGCGCGGTATCACGCGCCTGTTAGCCGTCGTATGCACAGCATGAAGTGGGCAGACCACACTATGTAGCGGTGCTTTGAGTTTTGAAGAACAGACACGAGCATATGACACGAGTATATGCGGCTTGACACAGTGCATGCTTTACTATTTTCGACAAATTTTAACAGAATTCCTTTTAGTTTTTTTACATATCTCCTAAAGCAGTTCTGGTTTTGTAGGGCCGCCGACGATGAAGAAAATGATTCCAAGATTCCTTTTTCTTGGCGTTCCGCAAGGCGATGTCTTGTCCCCGCCCTCCCCCGCCCCCTTCTTATTCACAATTGTTATTATGGTATGGTATGGTATTACCATTACATCCCAAATATCTTCTTCTATCCACTTGTATGTAGATGATCTCTAAATATATATACAAATAACCATAGAATCTTTCTAAAGCAGTTATTTTGTATCAATGTCACTTTGGTATGTATTTTCGACTGGAGTTAATCACATAGGCTAACTGTGCTCTTAAAATCCCAAGCCATAAATATTAGAAGTTTATGACCATGATAGCGCATTAAAATCAAGTGACTCTTACTACATCTTATTTTAATATGTCAAGTTCACCCTATCTCAAAGAATGTTTCCAACTTTGCTCCCATTATGTTTGTGGTCCTACGATCCTTCCTCGAATGTCCTACGATTTATGACAAATCTTTCTCTGTTTTTAGAGTGAACAATTGAAAATTAAAGGGACATCATACACCTCAGTCCCCCTCGTGACCATGGGTGCTGTAAAGTGCCCAAAACATCAGGAATTAAAAAAGTTAAAATTAATCGCTATAAAATCCGTAAAATTAATTTTATTCCATAAACATGGTGTATGTGAAACGCTCCCGGAAACGAAGACTGACGATAGTACTGTTACGAGCTTGGGGTTCGAGACAATTAAAAACTGCCGATTGAATTACCAAAATTGACACTTTAATTACACAACACTAATTACAATCTAAAATGACACTAATAATAAAACACAGTTCGCCGTTATTTCGCTTCGAAGTATTCTCTTGTATCGCCAATTCAATACTGCCTCGGTCGTGGTCTATACCGGCCTTATATAGGGCCTCAGATAGTTTCCAGAATCTTCTACTGTAGCGACATCTAGAATGTTCGAGTACATATCGTTCCCGAAATTTCTGGAAGGATCTTGACTCTCCTAGTTCTGCTACTCGACACTCGAGGGCGCTAGTGTGACTAGTGTTGCCATGTACAAGACATTAATAATGGCGCGCAACACTTTCTTTTACTCGACACTAGAGGGCGCTAGTGTAACTAGTGTTGCCATGTACAAGACATTAATAGTGGCGCGCAACACTGCCCTCTCCTAAGACATGCTCGTCCCGAGCATTATTGGCCCCATAATAACGCGCCAGTCGATCCACATGGACAATCTTAGGAGTACCTCTGGCACCTTTCTGTATCCGGTAGGTTACATCATTGATCCTTGTCACAATCCGGTAAGGTCCGTCTCATTTAGCTTGATGCTTAGGAGATTTCCCTTTGCTGCGAACTAGATTGTGTAACCACATAGTGAACCTTCATCAAACCCCTTGTTGTTCATTTTGCGGTCATACCGTGTTTTCATCTTCTCAGACGTTTGCTGGCCCGTCTGTCTGACGTGCTCGTAAATGTCATTCATTTTGTTCCGCAAGTCATTTGCATAATCGGTTATACTGCGTGGGGCATCAGGTGGTATTCCGGTGATCAGGTCTGCAGGCAGCCGTAATTCTCTCCCAAAGTTTGCGAAAGCTGGCGTCACTGATGTACTTTCGTGAACAGCGCTTCGATATGACAACAAAAACAGTTGTTGATGATGTGCCTGTCCCAGTCTCGTTGCCGTTTTTCCACAACTTTTGCCAGGTACCTTTCCAATGTCTGATTAAATCGTTCTACCATTCCATCAGATTGTGGGTGGTAAGAAGTTGTTCGTGTTTTATGAGTACCCATAACTCTGCAAGTTTCCTGGAATATTTGAGACTCGAAATTCCTTCCTTGATCGCTATGAATCTCTAAGGGTACTCCAAAACGACAGAAGACTTCATGAACTAGTTTATCTGCAACTGTTGAAGCTTCTTGATTTGGAATGGCGAAGACTTCTGGCCACTTAGTGAAGTAATCCATCACAACCATGAAATACTTGTTACCACTTTCACTTTCCGGAAACGGCCCCGCAACGTCAATGGCTATCCTCTCCAATTGTGCACCAACATTGTACAATTTCAATGCGCCTCTACTACGAATTTGAGGTCCATTTACAGCCGCGCAACTTTTACATTTGCGGCACCAGTCCTCGACATCGTCACGACAGTGAACCCAGTAAAACCGTTCTTCAGTAGAGTTCGTTTAACTCCCAGGTGGCCTCCTGAACAACCACTATGGTACAGCTGTAGAACATCCGCTACTTTAGCCTTAGGGACAACCATTTGCAAATGACAACTATCTCCCCGACCATTTTCCCATTTACGGCACAGGACTCCATCATGAATCAGCAAGCTGTCCCATTGGGCCCAATAGCTTTTTGTGGTCGAACTCATTGCTGAGACGTCACTCCACTTGGGCTTAGAACTGGCCTTCATCCATTCCAGAATCGGCTTAATGTCCGAATCTTCCTGCTGTGCATGTTGTAGGCTGTCCTTCCACTCATTGCTGAGCTGGTCTGTCCTGAGTATCCTCACAGATACCACTTCCTTACTCTCTTGCCTAGTATAACGCTTGCAATCTTCAGGACAAAGTCTTCTTGACAATACATCTGCGTTGCCATGAGATTTCCCGCTGCGCTGGGCGGTGCTGTTAGCTGCACTACCTTCTCGAAATCGATCACTTTCCTTTTCTACAGTTCGCTTAGGGCAGCTGGATCGAAGATGGCCCCTTTGCCCACAGCCGTAGCACCTAGGGCGGTAGCCGTTATTGCGGTCCCGAACTGTAACTGCTGCAACCTCCCTGACGCGGTAGAAACGATGATCCTGTCTCACGGCTTCCACCTTCAGTGCACGGGTCAAGGCGTCCTTAAGCGTCTCGTGGTGCCCGAGCCTCACAGCAGCTCTGACTTCAAGGTCGTGGATGCCGTCGATAAATGTCTGCACCAGGTTCCCTACAATGAGCGCAGGTACAGACTGGTACGCTTTTCGAACCAGCTTCTCCTCCTCAAGGGCCCACTGCTGCAGGTTTTCGTTACTGCGTTGCACGCGTTCTTTGAGCTGCGCACGAAAGACGTGTTCCAGGTGAGCGTCGCCATATCTCGCCTCCAATGCCTCAAGGAGCTGCTCGTAAGTCACTTCCTTACCGAGAGCTTCCAGAACAGTTAAGGCCTGTTCGCGTAGACCTAGGGTGAGAGCACTCATGGCCTGACTTTTATTCCAGCTGTTCGCTTTCATGACAGCCTCGAACTGGATTTTGTAGGCCGACCAGGAAGAAGTCCCGTCGAACGGCGGCACTTTGAATCCACGTAGCGAAGGTGTTGTAGCTACCACGGGAGCTGTAACTCCATCCCCAAGTTTGAGGTTGTCCAGTGTTTTCTTCACGTCAACCATCACGTTGTCAACCCGATTGTTCACTTGGTCGATTCGGGTTTTAGCTTCCGACAGGCGGTTGTCATATTGAGCACCTAGGGTTGCTCAATATGACAAAGGAAGGATAGGTCCTTCACCTCCTTTATCTCTTTTCCGAAGGTATCGTGAAGGTCCTTCATGAGAAGAAGCTGCACTTCCAACCGACGGCCCTGTTCCTCCTGTTGGCGGGCCTGTTCCTCCTGTCTGCGCTGCTGCTGCTCTTCCAACCGACGGCTCTGTTCCTCCTGTCGGCGGGCCTGTTCCTCGTGTCGGCGAGCCTGATCCTGCAACATCATTATCAGAGCACCTAAGTCAGGTGCTGTAGATTCAGGAGCTGCTGACGGACCGGCCTCCGTGGTCAGCATCTGACCCTCCGACGTTTGCGGCGTTGCATTACCAAGTCGTCTCTGGTCCGCCTCCAGCTGGCGTTGACTTCGGGTACGGATACCCTCCATGTCGTCCTTTGGTGAAATCGGCATGATTTGATCCCACTTCTGACACCAATTGTACCGAGCTTGGGGTTCGAGACAATTAAAAACTGCCGATTGAATTACCAAAATTGACAATTTGCCAATTCAATACTGCCTCGGTCGTGGTCTATACCGGCCTTATATAGGGCCTCAGATAGTTTCCAGAATCTTCTACTGTAGCGACATCTAGAATGTCCGAGTACATATCGAGCCCGATATTTCTGGAAGGATCTTGACTCTCCTAGTTCTGCTACTCGACACTAGAGGGCGCTAGTGTAACTAGTGTTGCCATGTACAAGACATTAATAGTGGCGCGCAACACTTTCTTTTACTCGACACTAGAGGGCGCTAGTGTAACTAGTGTTGCCATGTACAAGACATTAATAGTGGCGCGCAACAGTACTAACGATACCTTTGATGTTGGGTCAGAAACGAAATCGATCCCGAGGAAAAAAAACTTCTTTTCACAACGTTTTATTAGCTTTATTCACGCTCCATCATGTTAATACTAATAAAAAATCATGAAAATACTTAAACATACAACCAGCAATGTAATTTAAATCAGCTGACTAAGGTCAATAATCGCGCGGATGCCGAATGCGCGCGGCCCGCAGCTAGCGATCGTACCAATACCTAATAATTTACAACACTTGTCTATTTAACCTACTATTTTGCTACTATGCTTGTCTCTCCCTAGCCACTTTAATATTTCGAAGTCACAGGTTAAATAAACCAAATATGTACCGATTCCCCGCTAATGAAAAATTTACTTAAATGGAATGTTAACAAGGATAGTCATGCTTTTTTATCCATCGTGTATTTATTATTCTGATGTATTCAGTTATGTACCTACTCAAATCAGTTCAGTACTAAGTTATTTAAAAAAAATTAGGCATGAAACAGCTTACCGATCTAACTCCTCCGTCGCCTTATAAGATTCTCTAAGGCACATTAACATGTTGCCATATTCACGAGCACTATAAACGTACGCGTTAGGCATTATTAAAACAAAACAAGAAACACAAAACGTAACAACAAGAACTTAATAAACAAAACGACTGTCGCTCACGAGCACGTGGTAGTCAACATGGAACTGGCTCAAAAACTGAAATAAATAACCAGTCCCGCCAAAACAAAATGCCTACTGCTAAGTTTGTGCGTCCTAACGTCCTTGCGGTAAGCACTTTGATCGTTTCCACAGATCGTTAAACCGTTGCAACATACAAGTTTAATTTTATAAGTTTAGTTATCACTACGACACTAGTCTTTATATGGAATTTAGAAGTTATAGTTGTCATTTTTAATACAATTAGACAATCAATAATTGTACCCTGAAGCAACAAGCAGTTCGTTACTACAAAAATTATATTGAAATTAATAAACGTACCTAATTGGGTTCTCACATACACAATTATAAACACTATTTCATCGTTATCTTTAATTTTGTACAAGAAATTAGAAATTAAATGGTACTGAATAATTTAATAGTTAAATCAATTGCAATTATGATCGACAGTTAATTAATCTAAAAAATAATTCTTTTACTTTATTTTAATTGACTATCCGTTATTAATCCGTCCAATACTTTGAATTTAAGAAGAGGTACGTCAAATTATTAAAAATTACTTGCAAGTTGCATTGTGATTGCCGCCTCTAATTCTTACATTGACTGCAAACAAATCTTAATAGGTAAATTTCGATGCAACAAGGCAGCGTTGCCAACACCAATTTGTCAAATTCTCGGAAAATCCATATCAAATTCCCCAATTTAACGACAAAACTTCAACAGATTCTCCATAAATTCCCCTCAATTTTATTTTAAGAAATGAAACAATTTTCAACTAATTTTATAAGATTAATTTTTACCGAATTTTTTTTTTACACTTTCCATATTTTTGTAACAAGCATTTTACTCAATTAAAAAGTTTCCCTTGTTGCCATTAAAAAGTACCACATTATCTGCTTTTATATGCATGCGGTTCTTTGCTTAAAATTAAAAAATAAAGAAATGAAAAGCATTCAATGATGCACAAAAGTAGCCAAAATAAATCCGAAAATTAAATGTGGTGCAATGAAGAGTATTAATAAAAGGAAGTCATTCGATATTAATAAGTAACCTAACAAAAATGTCAAGATCAGTATTTAGATTTCATGATAAAAGGTTCTGACTTGGCCCAGGCTATCGATTTTCAAAATCACCGCGTTTTCCCCGCATGAGACCAATCGACATAAAATTCCCATACAACTTTAATTCCCCGCAAATTGGGGAATTCTCCACATGTTGGCAACGTTGAAATATGTGTGCGTGTGTAAAGGCAAGGGCAGAGACTAGAGTGGTAGTAATGCCTAATGCATTGTTTCGTGAGTTACATACCGAGCTATATATAAGAGTTCGACGGCCGTGCGAATATTGACCTTAGCTGATTTAAATTACACAGCTGGTATTATGTATAAGTATTTTTTTTTTGATGAAATTATCGTTTCATTTAGCTGTACTAACATGATGGAGCGTGAATGAAGCTAATAAAACGTTGTGAAAAGATGATCTTTTTTTCCTCGTGATCGATTTTCTTTGTGACTCATCATCAAAGGTACCGTCAGTACTATCGTCTGTCTTCGTTTTCAGGAGCGTTTCACTAACACCCGGTACAGTAGGTATTAAATACACGAAATCGTTATAATTATTAGTTGAGCCTTTACTATACAGGGCTATTTTACAGAGTACCCAAATTTTAAACTTAATTTCAAATATATAAATAATGATATACCGTTATTGCAATTTTTGAAAATACGATAAATAAGGCTACTTTTATTTGAAATTATCCCAAATTGAACGTGACTTATGGGCAACAACGTTTTTGCCTACCGATTGACCCTTACGAATGTGTGCGTGCGCAATAAAATCAGTTATAATAATGCATTACCACGCATTTTGAATTTAAAAGAAAAAAAGTACAGAATTATTAAGATGTTTTTTAATTAATTTTTTTCACCATTTGCCTATATTACTTATTCTGAACCTTCTCTCCAAATTTGGCCGGTTATTGCAAAATAACCCTGTATATACTTTTACCGAAGCAAAACTGGCCACAAATAGATTTTTTAGTCATAAATAAATTAAATACACCAAGTATCCAACCGCAATCGACATTACTTAGGTGTAACCGCACTTAGGCTTTTAGCCATGACATGCATATATTTATCAATAAATTACTTTTTAAATTTCAGTACACTAGTGGCACATTCCTTTGTGAGTTATGTAATTACTATTATAAGACTGATTTCCTGTTGAAAACTCACATGACTGAGAAACATATGTACAAATATATATGTAGAAAATGTCCTGAAGTTAGTTTTGATAGGTGAGTACTGTTTTACAATGTTTTATAGAAGCAAAGTCTTTATTATTTTTCTACTGACTTCAGAAAGGAGGAGGTACTCAATGCGACTGTATGTTTTTTTTGTGTGTTATCTCATAACTTCCTTCTGGGTGAACCGATTTCGATGATTCTTTTTTTATTTGAAAGCTGGTGCTTCTCTTGTAGTCCCATATAAATTTATCAAGGCCTGACCAATAGTTTTTGAGTTATTAGTAATCATTTATGTTGAAGTTGGTTGTACATAATTTTTAATTATTAAATTAAAAGAAAAACAGTTAATACACGTGTTAAATTTTTCTATGTTACTAATCAATGTATTTAAAGAATATAAATTGTATTACTATACTGATTAATCAATCAATAATGGTCAAGTTTACCAAATGACTAGGTCAGGCCTGACAAACATCAGTGAGGCCTTGAAATCGGGGATCCTGCCTGCCTCTGATATAATATGATAAGTTGATTATACATATACATTTCATACAGCATACTCACACAACTAACATGTTCTTCAAAATTTTCGTTCGATGCTGGTGAGATGACTGGCGTGTTCCTAGTTTTTGTGTAATATCTTAGAGCTTCAGCTCTTTATCTGTTTCAAAAATTTATCCGTTGGTCCTGTGCCTGATCGATCTCTGGTTATGTAGGATTGCCAATTGCTATTCCAATAGGACTATACAAGTTAGAGAATAGAGAGTGCATCTATGTTAGCACATACATTCATTTCCTTTAATTCTGTCCTGCGCAGGATAGTTTTTGTTGAGACTGTTCACTATGACCGAAATTCAGTCTGGAAGATTGTTATTTATTTATAATATAATAAAAAAATGAATGTTTTAAACATTTCAGAACATCAGCAAAGCAGCATTTTATTTGGTCACATTTACAAAAGGGCAACAACAAGGATGCTAATTGGTATGAATCGCGCCCCAGTTGGTTGAATAATAAGGGAGGGAGGAGAAACAAAGGAGTAGTTTCGCTTCGACCTGTTAGAAAAATTAAGAAGTTACCTGAGGACTTTCTTGTATATTCTCCAATATCACATGAAGAGCAGTATAAATTAGTTGAAGCACGACAGAGTAGTATGAATTACATAGAAGCTGAATTCAAATGTCAGTTTTGTTACAGAGGATTCAGGGAGACTGCTACATACAATAAACATATGAGAAAACATGACCCGGTAATAACTGCATTTCTTGTCAATACTTGTTATTATATATTTATAAGTTATGGTAACTTATGGGCTAGCTTACTTTCGACTTTATAGCTCTCGCACCCCAGTTCAATGGTGCTAGCACTTGCGTGTCTAAATAAATAAAAGTATTAAATTGTGTTTTTGAAGTCTGTTGACGAGCGGTGGGGCAACATACTAACCTGCTTATTTTCTCAAAATGAGTGACAATCGGTCTTGAAAGTATTTGTTGCTGTGATGATTGTGTGAATCTAGTGAATTTTGACTATAAAGGCAACTTTCGAAAAGTGCCAGAAGTTATCTTCTGCACTGGTGATATTATACCGACAGTGCATGTGCTGATTGATATGCACCTAGTCTTCCTTAGTGTAACGGTATTTCCTCTATATCTAGTTTGCCGTTTTATTAAAATAACTTGTGATATATCCCGTTCTCGTTTGCGAATCAAAATGCAGATGCGTTGTCACCCTTGAGGACTAAGATGGAACGCCTCTTTTCCAGTAAAATGGGTCTCCGGTTCTCTACACTTACCATACGAAACATAGCAGCATTAAGCTGCTATTTTACGCTGGTATTCTATGAGAGCGTGGTCCTTTCTCGGTCGAGCCAACCCATTCGTGCTACAACTATCTACTAATATAGCTGCAGCATGGTTTTACTATGTTGTCCACCAAATAGCTATGTCAGCTTGTATTCTTTGGTTTGCCTTGTAATTGAGGCTTAAGAGAATCCATCACCTAATTTTGCCTCCTGGGTGTTGCAAGAGACGACTGTGGCAAATTCCAGAAAAGACTTATGGCTTCCGATAGATCGCGATATTTATAACCATCTTTTTTTCTGTCGCCGGCATGGATATCTTGCGTTTGGTCTAAACGCGTTATTCAGCCGTTATTGAAAGATGAAGGTGATATTTTTGGTATTTTAATGATGCGATCTGCTCAATTTTCACATCGAGATATGAAGAGGGTTGATTTTGAAATGCTAATAAAATTACATTTAAATGATAAATATATCATATATAGTTGGATTTTTACCAATGTGCAAGTAATACTACTATGTGGTGTCCTGTGTGGAAGAAAACGCCGCGATTTCGGTGTGGTTGAGGGCTGCGACGCGCGGCCGCGGTGCGTGCCGCCAGTGCGCTCGCGGCCACGCGCACGCCTGGCCGCCGCCACTCTCGCTCGCCCACACCCGAACGTCCGAACGTCATAGCAGATGCGACACCTCAAGCTGCCTGCCGAGCGTGACGACGAAGCCAATTCCACTCTACAATGGAATTGGCACATAGATACAAGTTCTGAGATAATTTACCTTATTCAAAGAATGCTTGAATAATCCCAGAGAATAGTAATGGGGAAACACGTTACAAATGCTACGGCATTGGCTCTCCAACCAGCCTGTTCAATGTGAAAAAATAAAAAAAATAAAGAAGAAATAAATCATCTTAAGAATTAAGGTCATTATTTTTTTTATTCACCAGGCAATCGCTGGCAATTACCAGTGCGATGTGTGCAAATTATATTTCAAGGATACAAGAAAAATGTACAAACACATGAATATATCGCATCTCTTCAAATACTCGTGCCAATTGTGTAGTTACGTCTGTTATAATAAGTAAGTGGTAACTTCATGTTAAATGCTACTTCTTTGGGATTTTTTATCTTCACACACAATTTTTATTGATTTTATCGCGTTTAATTATATCCCATTTGAACTTTGTTGTAGAGGGTTCGATTTTTGAAAGTCCTAATTAACATATCTCTACTTTTTGAAGACTTCATTTGAGCCTGATTTTACTTAAGTGAATTTTTCATTTCGCATGTCTCGGAAAATAATGATCATTGTCGTCTCCAATTTAACAAAATACTTAATTTTATAATGAATACTTACACTAATTGTGTAGTATTAGTTTTTACAATTAGAAATCGATCTTATATTTATTCGGGGTCACTTTTACTAATATGGGCGTTCCTCAGGGCTCGATTCTCGACCCATTTTTATTTCTAGTCTGTATTAATGACTTACCTTCCCTATTATGGGATAATCATGATATTATGGTATTATTTGCTGATGATACTTCATTAATTTTTAAACTTAAAAGGCAATCATTTAAATATGACAAAGTGAATAATAAAAGAAAAACATACAGCTATAGCCATAAACTTTTTTATATTGGTCTTGAAAACAATAGTTGAAATCGGTACAATTTTGGAGGAGAAAACAAACATATTGGGCAATTTTTCATAGGTAGGTTATCATTCTCTATATTGTCTAGCCTGCTCATTCGGGCAAGGCGGTACAGCAATACACTGTTAAAAAAACTATATCTTATATCCCAGATATCCTCTTTAATCCGTTAAAATTGTTTTATTTACTTTCAGGTAAATATTACGGTACATGAATAATTTGTAAGCTGTGGTGACCTTAAAGTCGTTGTGTTGTATTGTATTAAAGAACAATGGTTATTTTGCACAAAAACATAAATTGTTACCAACATGAAGCTGTCACCAAAATGTAGAACATTGTCAATTTAATTAATAGATATCATCAATTTATTTTTAAAAGCGGGGGAAATATAAATAATCATCTTTAAAAAATAAAACTTTACTTATCACAATGCAGTATTAAATAATATATTATTAAACGCATCCATAATAATTTACTTTCCTAAACCAAGAGTAATAACTGTGTTTTACTTGAGAAGTCTATAGGTACCAAAGAGTATATAAATTAATGAAAAGTACTTTGTGATATAATCGCTATGTTTAATCCATATTTTAAAGTCTGAATCAAATTTTTTTCTGAATCGAAATTAAATTCTAGTCAACGGCAAACATATAAAAAGAAAAACCTTTTTTTTAAACTGGCTTTACGGCTCTGGGTTCTTGCCCTTCTGAGCCTGATAAAAACCTTTCATTTTAAAATGCTACAGAATAATAATACAATAAATAACATCAAAAAACATATTCGATAAATGCAAGATTCTCCTTACTTTTAGAAATATATTGAATGTCGTACTTTGTTATATTTAAATAGATAAATAAAACGACATAATATGTTACATCAAGTTACATTCTATCAGATTTGACCAGTCCAAACTTGTTAGAAGAGTGGCCATTGTTTTTTCAAAGAATTGAAAAACAAATTGTATTTGCGGAAGTCCATTGATATGCTTAAACTTTTTATTAAGACTTAAACAGTGTACTTGTAACTATTATACAATTTTTAATTAAAAAAAATATTTTCAGAGGTCAAGCACATTTACATTATAGGTGGCATAAAAATGTAACATACCAGTGTCAATACTGCAAGAAAGAATTCAAGTAAGACCTATTAATTTTTTTGAAATTTTTTGAATGATTTTCATCAAGTACCTACTTAAAGAGGAATATAATTTTTATTCTCAATATTTTACTTCATATCGAGATGTTCTATGAAACGTTCTTTTAACCTTACATTAATATCAAAAATTATAAAGATCAAGTGTTTGTTAATTTTCTTTTATGAATTATATGCAGGAAAGCTTCCACGCGGTTGACACACATTAGGATAAAACATCCATCGACCAATATTTGTAATCTATGTGGACACAGTTTCGTCAGCGAAACAGGTCTCTATTGTCACCAGAGAATTGCACACAGTAAAGAGGTAAATATTTCAATTATTTCTATGAAATACTATACTACTACATAATAATGTTGCGCGCCACAATTAATGCATGGTACATTGCGACACTAGCGCCTTCTAGTATCGAGTAGCAGTACTAGGAGAGTCAAGATCCTTCAAGAAATTTCCATGGAAGAACTTTCTAGAACTATCGACACCTAGTCAATCGGGACCGGTATATATGTACTCGAATATTCTCAGATGTTTCTATAGTAGAAGATTCTGAAAATTATCTGAGGATCTAGGCCGGTATAGACCGCGACCCATTCAGTGTCGAAGTGGTGATACAAGCGAATACTTCGAAGCGATACAACTGCGAACTAAAGTGATCAGTAGTACAATGGGTCTGGCCACCCAATTTTGTTAAGGGTATCAAAAAATTTTATAAAAAATTACAAATTCAACGGTATTCTTATTTTTTTTCTACCTTTAAAAATTACTGAAATATTGATGAGTAAAATGGTGTTTAACGGTAAGCGCGCCCGCTTTGCTCCGCATCGCGATGTGACGTCACAAAACGACACGTCGATGCCACCAGTAGTCTTTATTGTTATATTTTTCTTATTCTCCATATTTATTACTGCATATTTTTCTTGTCATGTTATTTATTTATCAGTACCCTTTATTTTCTGTTTTTTTTTTAAATTTCTGTTATATCACGCTCCTTGGGAATAAAATGGTGACCTAAGATACAGGTTTTACCTAGTTTAGGCACTAGTTTTTCACCTAACAATAGTATTGTATCAGATGTAAGCACATATTTTTTGTTTTCTGAATGTATATTGTTGGTGAAAATAAATAAAATAAAATAAAAATAAATTTAATTTTACTGGAAAAAAAAAATCTAAAGGACCTAAGCACTATGCTCAATGACCTAGATGAACATGGACAAAACAAAGATCATGTTTAATGTCCATGTCACACCTATGCCGGTAGTTGTTGGGAGCACTAAGCTCGAAGTTGTTGACGAGTATGTTTACCTGGGACAAATAGTCCGACTAGGTAAGTCCAACTTCGACCGAGAGGTCAATCGACGGATTCAACTCGGCTGGGCAGCGTTCGGGAAGCTACGACACATCTTCTCGTCAGACATACCTCAAAACCTGAAAACGAAATTGTACAACCAGTGCGTGTTGCCAGTGATGACTTACGGAACTGAGACGTGGTCCTTCACTGCTGGCCGTATGAGGAAGCTCAAGGTCGCTCAGCGAGCTATGGAGAGGGCTATGCTCGGAGTTTCTCTGCGTGATAAACTTAGGAATGAGGATATCCGCAGTAGAACCAGAGTAACCGACATAGCCCAACGGATTAGTAAGCTGAAGTGGCAGTGGGCCGGCCATATAGCTCGAAGAACCGACAACCGATGGGGAAGAAAGGTTCTCGAGTGGCAGCCTCGTATCGGTAGGCGAAGTGTAGGGCGTCCCCCCACGAGATGGAGTAACGACCTGGTAAGACATGCAGGAAGTCGATGGATGCAGGTGGCTCAGGACCGTGCTTTGTGGCATTCTTTGGGGGAGGCCTATGTTCAGCAGTGGATTTGTGAAGGGCTGTAATGATGATGATGATGATGATGAAAAAAAATCATATAAAAGCTAAATGTTCAATACTATAGTTTCATCAAATCAAATAGTTTATTTATGATTCACAGTTTACATAAAGGTCTTTTTTAAACACAAATAAAGTTCAATCTGTGATCAGCCTCATGGGCATCATCATAATCATCATCATTACAGCCCTTCATAAGTCCACTGCTGAACATAGGCCTCCCCCAAGGAATGCCACAAAGTACGGTCCTGAGTTACCGGCATCCATCGACTTCCTGCATGTCTTACCAGGTCGTCACTCCATCTAGTGGGGGCACGCCCTACACTTCGCCTAACGGTACGAGGCTGCCACTCGAGAACCTTTCTTCCCCATCGGTTGTCGGTTCTTCGAGCTATATGGCCGGCCCACTGCCACTTCCGCTTACCAATCCGTTAGGCTATGTCGGTTACTCTGGTTCTACTGCGGATATCCTTATTTCTAAGTTTATCACGCAGAGAAACTCCGAGTATAGCCCTCTCCATAACTCGCTGAGCGACCTTGAGCTTCCTCATACGGCCAGCAGTGAAGGACCACGTCTCAGATCCGTAAGTCATCACTGGCAACACGCACTGGTTGTACAATCTCGTTTTCAGGTTTTGAGGTATGTCTAACGAGAAGATGTGTCGTAGTTTCCCGAACGCTGCCCAGCCGAGTTGAATCCTCATGGGCATATAAATGTCAAATATTATTAATAGTTCATTGATTACATTATTCATAATAATAGATTAGATTATTAGATTAAATTATTCATCATAAATAATATTGATTATATTGGATTAGAATAGATTATTCATAAATTATTAGTTCAAAATTATTATATAGTCCTTGGGTTTATTATAAGTATTATGTCATCTAATACAGTCAACCGGACATTAACTCTGACATTCGATATAATATGTAGGTAAACGACCGTATACTTCCGAGCGCGCGTTTAGTACTGAACTTAGCAAGTTGCTACTGCACGTTCGCTCTCTCGGATTGTGACGTCACGTCACAGAGAAAGAGCGTGTAAAAATTAAAAAATATTGCGAAACTTCAAAACGTTATAACTTTCGTATTTCTGCACCAATTTGGATGAAACAAAAACTATTGTTATTTTCATAAACATAGCTTTAAAGCTATATAGGTTTTATTGTCAAATTAGAACATGTTGGTGTGACCCATTGTGTTTTGTTATTAGTGTGGTTTTAAGTTGTAATTAATGTTCTCTAACTACAGAGTCAATTTTGGTAATTCACTCGGCAGTTTTTAATTGTCTCGAACCCCAAGCTCGTAACAATAAATATGTAGTAATCACTCAAACATTCATAATATCGGGTCTTGTCGTCGGCTCAAAATATTCCACAAGGCTTTAAAACTGTGGAAGTGTTTATAAAGGCAAGACCGCTTCAGATAACATCGTTCAGAGAACCGTAAAAGGACAAACTACTTACCCTAACCTTTGTTAAGAAAGGATTCTTATTACGACATATGTTCTGCATCTACAGATTTGCTACATATAATTTTCAGACTGTTTTTTGATATCGATATATATATATATAATTGTAATATAATTCCACTCATTTTTATTAAACTACAGTGAAGGAAAACATGTACAACAACATGTAAACAATTAAGAACCTACTTTTTCAATCTGTCTGAAGTCGGATAAAAAGTCGTTATATTCTAACACCAATCTACTATGTTCAATAAGACGAAAACTCTTCACAATTCCACTTCAACTTCACTCTGACACACACACACCCACCCACACACATACACCAATCAACCACACACATACACCAATCACCCACACACCCACCCTCTTACACTCAATCACACATACACACACACATACAAAACATTTCTTTCTTTTTCTCTCTTTTGTTACTAGTTTAATCATTATCTGTAACAATATGACCTACACTACCTCCTGTGAGGAGAGACCTGGAGCTCTGAAACACAGGCTTTCAGCCTAGCTCAGACGCCAGTCTCTCACAATCTAAATATTTTTGTTCCTTGGTGTAAACCCCAATTCATTACTATATTAGTTTTTAAATTGTGAAGAAAATAAAGAATTTTTATTATTATTAGTATTAACTATTAGCAACATTTAATTTAAACTACATACAAAAATAGGGAGTTAGTGATAAGATATTTTTGACGGTTTCAGGAGCTAGAAGGCGGTGAAGAGACAGAATTTAATGTGGACGATCCACTTTACTGCGCCGATTGTAACATTAAGTTTAAGAACCAAGAGGCTTTCACGACGCATTTCGGTAGCTCCAAGAAGCACTCCAGCATAAATCTGTTAGTGTATTATTTACTAACATTTATTTCTTTTATATATTGACTTGTTAAACATAACATAGGAGCCGCTTAAACGTAATAATTCATAATTAATTTATTGCAATATACGGGGTTATTTTGCAATAACCGGCCAAATTTGCAGAGAAGACAGAGAATAAGTAGTATAGGTAAATGGTGAAGAAAAATTTATTAAAGAAAATCACAAACATTCTGGTCTTTTTATCTTTTAAATTCAAACTGCGTGGTAATGCATTATTTTAACTGATTTTACTGCGCACGTACACATTCGGCCACAGCAACCACTTACCATCAGGTGGACTGTGTGCTCGTTTGTCACCCTATCCTATTAAAAAAAAATAGTTTATTAGGTGTATAAAGTAAAGATTAAAATAAAGTTACGTTTTCATAACGGAAATCGAGCATTTGCTTTCATTGCTCTTCTTGTTTTTTATTGGGCTGCAAATCTAACGATTCATTATAAACATTCAAGATAAATATCGACAATTTTATTCAATAAAGTTGAGTCAATCCCTATTTGAAAAATGTATCCACCAAAATCATACAAATTATCAACGTGACTTTTTTTTTTGCAAAATATAAACATTAACAAGATTATTGTAATTATTCTAAATTTTAAACAGTATAAAACATACATTTTAATTTAAAAGGGACGCGTCATAACAGTGATGACTTCCTGCGATTAACGTGTGAAATGTGCAATTATCAGAATTATTTCTCTTGTTAACACCGCAGCCACAGAACAACCATTGTTGTCATTACATTCACTAAAAATAACAACGATTAAACAAAAAAAAATATTGAGGAGCTGTCATTCAAAATTAGTCACAGAGTCATGAGATGTGGTATCTTTTTCTATCTTGCTATATTGCCTTATATAATTTTGTTCTTTGCACTCTATGGCCGTGTACCATTATCCTAAATTTATGGTCCACACTATGGCCATGTAAAAATAGTTTTATTCAATATGTAGTGTCCGCGTAAATATAAGAAATCATTATAAAAAGCTTTTATTCTCTGTGCTTAAAAAATAAGTAAGCACCCCTGAAAGTTTGAAGATATTATCTGTCTTCCATTATTATTGTTTGGGGTATCTATATAGATTTCTCATCAGGTTGGGCTGTTTTATTGTTATTTATTAATAAAAATTGAAGTAAAGATGTGTATTTTTTAGCTCCATCACTGGCAATAGCCAAGTGAAGAAGCGAGAAGGTAGAAAGCGTAAGGTATCCCGACGCGACACGTCGGTGATATTAAACAATGGCATGCCAACTTCAACGCAGTGCGAAGTGGTGAGTTTTCAAGCTAGTAAGCTTTTTTTCCTCGTAATGTATACAACTATATATGTAAATTAAACTGAAGTATCTGTCTGTTATAGCAAAATAACTGCCTTTTCTCTG
Source organism: Parnassius mnemosyne (assembly GCA_963668995.1). Lineage (NCBI taxonomy): Eukaryota > Metazoa > Arthropoda > Insecta > Lepidoptera > Papilionidae > Parnassius > Parnassius mnemosyne. The sequence continues at coordinate 22,099,601 of CAVLGL010000090.1, forward strand.
ATCTCAGGGGCTAATTGGCATTTCATTCAGACAAGAATAACAATTTGTAAAATATTTGTTTGCCTGTTTGTCTGTCTGTAAGAGGGAATCTTGCAATGTCTGGACTGACTGTGATGAAACTTCACGGACAAATAGAGAGCAATACCAGGAGTGATCCGGCAAAAATTGGAGTACTTTTTTGTGAAATCGTAAAATTGATAAAATAAATGGTGATTGATGATTATTTTAAAAATCTTAATGAGGCCACATTAATAGAGGATCTATTAATGTGACCCAGGCGAAGCCGCGGCTTGGTTGCTAGTAATTTAATAACAATGAACGGAATTATAGCACAGAATAAATAATAGTACTACGTACCGAAGTTGCATTCTTTTAATGTTGACTGCTTGCCGACGTTTTAATAGCCTACATAGTTATTATTAATCAGATCAATCGCGCACGCAAGCTAAATAAGACTTTATCGCTGCGCGCGAATGTCCGTATTACTTTGCATCTTTTCTCCTTACTACGTCACAACGGACTTTCCGTGGTTGCTAAGGGCTGTTAATAAAGAGTAAAAAAATACATTGTGAAATAGTAATATGCTTAGGTAAAGTACCTATGCTGACTATAGTCGACCATATTATCTACTATGTGAGTTCTGTGATGCCCAACGCATGCAACTTCCAAGGCCATTCGTTGGGAATCGCGATGCTTGGTTCGTATGGGTATTTAGCGTAAACAACAAATAAACCCGAAATACGATTCCTAACAGAAATATGATCGTAATCTACTTAGCTGAAAATCTTGTAAACAAATTTTTAATTTCAGTATTTTGTGCTATTATAACTTAAAATATTTTAATTACAAAGACGAGTATAAGTATGTAAGTAGGTATTTGGGTAGTGAAGTAAATCTTAACTAAGTTTTGTGATAAAGTACTTAGGTATTACTTCTGTAGTTAAATGATTACTTTTTTTTATAGGATCGGGTGACAAACGAGCACACAGTCCACCTGATGGTAAGTGGTTACTGTGACCCATAGACATCTACATCTATCCTCAATAAAAACTCAAGATGCATATGCGTTGTCACCCGTGAGGACTAAGATGGAATGCCTCTTTGCCAGTAAAAAGGGTCTCCGGTTCTCTACACTCACCATACGAAACACAGCAGCGTTAAGCTGCTATTTTACGCTGGTTTTCTGTGAGAGCGTGGTCCTTCCCCGTTCGAGCCGACCCATTCGTGCTACAACCATAATATACTAATTACTACTTAATTATTTTTTCGCTATAAGTACCTAACTAACAAAAAAATGAAATAAATTTACCTTTCATTATCATTATCCTTCGATAACTCAAAAAATGATATATCTGAATCCTTTTAATTACTCGTTAAGCAACCATCCCCACAACAATTATAGTAGGAACGACGTTTTGCCATTATAATTTATCAAATAGATAGGTAATATACATATTGTATATTATTCTTAAATTACATTAAAACTTTTTCAACTATTTTATCCTACAATTAAATATACTAACCACTAAACAAAAACTATTTCGACGAGTATTTTAACAAGTATTTACAAAAAAATATTTACGTAAACAGCGTTAAAAAAACAACATTAAATCGTATAGAGCGCGCTAGCCCCGACTGCGATCTACCCCTGGGGCAGCTCGCGATTGTAGGTAATTATTTCACGCAGGTAGCAAGAGTGACAGAGGCCTGATTATAGTACGACCGTGTATTCACAGTGTACTAACAGTTGTGACACGCCTTTGATGTTAGGCGACGCCGCCCGCGTATATTTTTACGCGGCCAGTGTCACGAATATGGAAATAAAATAATTTCGGATATTATAATACTCCATATAATTTATTAATATTATGTGCGTACTTATAATTAAAAAAAAAACATTTATTGAACAAGATCATTTTTTTATTTCTACAAGATTAAACATTTACAAGTGTTGCACTGCCAAATATTTTCGTGACACTTTCTTTTTATAGACGTTTTCAGTTTTCGATTGTTAAATTTATGTAGTGTATTTGCATTAACAATTTTATCAAAAAAAATATGAGGGAAACATAAGCATGGCCGTCATTTGAATTAAATTTTACTTAGTAAATCATATAATACATCATTATATAACAGTAATTCACCATTATAGATATAAAATTTTTCGAAAACGGCCCTTAAAATTAGTTAAATAAGTATTGTAAAACACGATCGCGCCAACCGCATGTATTGTCTATCAGACTGTGAAGTGACCGTGAAGTGCGATAGCACAAGTTCGCCGCCCGCCGCCTGACTCGCAAGGCTCTCACCGTTGCTCTCTACAAGTTATAAATATTCGTTTCCCAACTGTAAGGTGTCTTTAAACTGTTGTGTATTGGCGTTGTAAGAATATCCACTACCCCATATCGTCGTGTGTCTTCTTAATAAATGAAAAATAAAGAAACTGCGGTTGCCAACCTGCCCACTAAATGGCTATGGCACAACTATCCCCTCTAAATGGCTGAACCAATCGTAATGAAACTTCACCAACGGATAGAGAGTAATGCCAGGAAGGATCTAGTCTATATTGTACCTAAATAATTTGATGATTTTTTTTTAAAGAAACGAATAAAAAAATGGTATTTGATTATCTTAACTCTAATTAACGCCACATTAATAGATCCTAACAAGGCCAGTCAGGGTGGATGGCTAGTACTATAGTAAAATTGACAAGAGTGTATAAATGTTTCAGTGCAAGAAGTACCTGTTGAACGACGTGCAAGCACGCAAGCACTACGTGGCCGAGCACCCCGGCGTCGAGTTCCTCAAGCGGTACATGTGCGATGTGTGCGGACACACTACTAAGGTATACACGCATTACAATTATTGCAAAATAATATATTATTATGTCGTTGTGCTAACATAGCACAATATTAAATAATAATTACTAATATTTTATTTAAGATTTCGCCAAGTGTTCGATCCTTATCAGATTCTAACATCAATCTGAATTACAAAGGTAAAGGTGACAATGAGCACCCAGTCTACCCAATGGCAACCCTGCTTGGGTTGGGTTGGACATGCAAGCTGTATACGAGCTGTATTGATGTTAGTTCTTATACTAGAGGCTGTATTTTATATACAGTAGCTGTACAAGCTCAAAAGAGGTTGTATAATAGCTGTATTGCAGCTGTTATTTGGGGTGAAAGGAAACTATTACACTATAGATATTGTCTTATAAGTAATTTTTTAAGACAAACGTTCTAAATTTGGGTTTGAATGGAGTTGTAGATGAATATAAAACAAAAAAAAACTTTATTTTCGATGAATAGATTGTATTTATATTATACTTTGTTGAATGATGGCGACATTTAATATCAGAGTAAAAAAAAATATTTAACATATTAATATTATACTTGGATTGGAGCTGAGTTTTGACGGTGATACTTGGTGAATTGAAAGTGCAAAATTAGATTTACGATAAACTTGTATATGTTTTCTATCAAAAAAGTGCCGCGCCAGCAAGAGAACAAAATAATATAAGGACAAAATACTAAATACCTTAAGAGCCCTCTTACATTTCGGCGTTTCGCAAATTTAGGTACTTTACGTACCAAGCGGGCGGCGAGCTACGCGACCGATACTTTCTTTCATATCTATTCACTCGCTCGCACTATAATACTGTGAGTATGGTGATTAATCGATCTTGATCTTCCATAATACAAGTTTTCTTAGGATGGACTTCAGTGGATGGAAATTTTTTTGGTGTGTCATTTTAATGTTATCTTATTAATTTATTATTGTATAATTATATAATTTATTATTATTACCATTTTGATATATTATTCATTATTTATGAAATTGTGTGTCAAAATAAGTACACATAAATATTTTAATTGTTACGCCGTAATCGAATGTTAATAATCGATTATGTCTACTACCGGTAGAATAGTGGTATAAATTAATAAATAGTACGGTTGCAATCTGTTTTAATAAATATAACAACCAAATGTAACTAATATTTTTTAATCAGTACTTACAGTCAATTACCATATTTCTTATTAGAAAAATATTTGCTGCTACGGCATTGACCGAACTTTTGAGTCGATAATTTCAGTCAGTATACACTTTTTATAAAAAGCTTGTAACTTGAGTAACATATTGAAAATTTAAATTTGGTCGTCTTTGTAAATTTTTAGTACTTTTACTGCATAATCTGGGCCAATACATATTATGGCAAGTATTCAGACATTTTTATTTGCTAAATGAAGTTGGCCTTGGATTTGGTAAAACCAGTCCTTATTTTGATTTAATGTTACACTTGAATCACTGAATTTATAACCTTTAACTTTTTTTTGTCGAAAAGCCGTGTCAAAATCTATTCCGAAAAGCTGAAATAGGACATTTAACTTCAATTAGACCATCGCTGTATAAACCATTAGGTGAAGCCCTCAAATAACAATGATCTAGGTCAATGATTAGACCACATTTTTCTAGAATAATATTTTCTTCTTTGCTCAATTGTGCCAATGCTACAGACTCGTTGTCCCTACCATGTGTAATGGAAGAAACGTGATCTAAACTATAACTATATAAAATAGTTTTAAACCGATCGATCAAAAATTGCGGTCGTAGTTAACGATGCTCTAGCATGCAGGCAATCGACGCACACTACGGTAGTATCGAAACGATGCAGCGCCCGAAATCAACTGACGCAGGTCCAACCTCGGCAAGCGCTCGCGCGTTAATGATCGCAGATGGCCGGCGCAGTGAAATATATAGTACCTTTATTTGATTAATTAGAATATAATAGTAACGATTTAAAAAGTGAAAATAATAGTATAGTTTAAGCAAATATTGATGATTATTTTGGTATAAATTTTACGTCTAAATGATGTAGAACTTCGGAAATATAGAGGCTTGTATAAAAGCTTTTTCGGTCGTTTTATGAATTACGTAGATATTTTTTCCTAGCGTGAAAGGCATAATATAAGAAAAATGTATTCTATCATTATTAAACTGTAGGATATTTGGAAGATAAAAATATTTTTTTTGATGGTCGATATTCAATAGAATCTACAAATTAGAGCTCCCAAATCATGTCTTCGAGAGTTTTTGCCTAAACATGCATCGGGAGAATGATTATTACTGATTTAATAAATAAGTTATCTAAAATCCTGTCTGAGCTTATTTGAGGAGAGAAAGCGAACTATTTTTACCAAGTAATTGTTATTTCAAGCAACTAACGATAAACATACAATTTCAACGAGGAAACCTTGTAATTTCGCGTCTTTTTTGTAATACGCCTCTTAACTGAAAATCGGGTATGTATAGGTTTGAATAAAAAAATATTAAATTAAGGGATATAAAGGCACATTGGAGCACAGTGATCATTAATCAAAGTGAAAATAATGGTATAGGCTCAAACTGATGTCTAATATTCCTAATACTAGCTGTTCCCCGCGACTTCGCTCGCTCGCGTGTTAGGGTTTTTATGTTTTTGCGCGGAACCCTAATACTTTTTCTAAAATAAAAGTAGCCTAATTTAATCCTTATGAAATCAACTATCTCTCAGTGAAAGCCGTTAAAATCGGTCCAGCCGTTTCGGAGATTACCCGGAACAAACAGACAGACAAAAATTTTAAAAATTGTATTTTAGTTATAAGTGCCGTATTTATTTTCATATGCATTTAGTAAAAAACTTTAATTTTGATATTACAAACAGACACTTCAATTTTATTTATTTGTATAGATTATATTTTAAATTTTGTTTTTATTCCTAAAATGGCGACAATTTATTAAACAGCGTAAACTAGCTTGCTACATATTTATTTATCTATGGCCTAAACGGTAATTCGAGGGTCTTTATAGTCTTAGTGGCTGTACTATGTATATTATGGATTTTATCATGCATCCATTGGTTTTTAATTAGTTGTATAATAGAATATTTTTATTACTTACGCTGTATAGCAGTTTTTTTAACATAACAAATAATTCCCTTTAGAGATACGTATAAAATATGAAAAACCGTGTTTGGAACAGTGTTAGATAACTTTTATTTATATTTAACATGATTTTCTAACTGCACCAAATCTCTATCTTTTTTTCTAAATATTGATAAAAAATAATTTGGTTCACTAGCACAATATAAACACACAACGCATGCAAAATGGGGATATTCCATCACTTTTATAGATTTAAATTGTACTATGGCTGTTATTTATTTTTTTAGTTTTATATCAGTCATAGGCAGAAGTCATAAAACTACTGTATTTACAAGTGTACAATTATCCTGTAAAATAAGTTATAGAAGGGACTTGACAAAATACTTAAAGTTGTATACTAGAGTTTTCATATTCTGATTAAAAACCCTAAGCCTACTTATATCCCATAATTAAGACTTTATTCAGCTTAAGCTGTATAATAACTCATAAACCTCTCTTATAAGGATACAATCTCTTTTCGACACTCTTATAAGCTTCTAAAAGAACTATAAGTTCTATATGGGCTGGTAAATTGATATTCATAACGCTTGTGTGCTGCATGTGAAGTAGACATCTATACCTACCCTCAATTAAAAATCAAAATGTTAAAAGAACTTTTTAAACCGCATCTTGTAATAAACGTCTTGTAAAAGGCGGATTAAGATTAACATTGCTAAAATGGTGTGTGTTTGTTGCAGCAATACGCAAACCTAATGGTGCACATGCGGACTCACACGCACGAGAAGCCGTACGGATGTCCGCACTGTGATCGACGCTTCAGCATGCCCAGCAACCGGGATCGACATCTCGTTGTGAGTATCCACTTATACAAGGTTATTTTTCAAAAACTATCCAAATTTTATAATTCAATTCAAATGTATAAATAATGATATACCGTTATTGCAGTTTTTGAAAATTCGGGTAAATAAGGATTCTACTTTTATCGGAAATAATCACAAATTGAATACGCTCCTCTGTGACGAGCGACCCTTATGAATGGGTGCGTGCGCAGTAAAATAGTAGACGTTATATATTTACGAATGATAATCAGTTAAAACAATACATTACCATGCATTCTGAATTTTAAATATTTTTTTTAATTAATTTTTCTTCACCATTCGCCTATATTACTTATACTAATCCTATTCTGCAAATTTGGGTGCATATTGCAAAATAACCCTGTATAGTGTTTTTATTTCACGATGCCGAGTTGGTCTCGCTTTTGAGTGTAGGTGTACTTGCACATTGTTTTAGTGTGTGTAAACTCAAAAGCATAGTGTGAGTTAGCTGAAGAGTCAAAAGTAAGCGTTAGCTGACTAACGCTACTTGCAGTTGTTTACACCTTACACAATCACATACATCACAACTACAAGTAGAGCTCGCCTGCCCTCATGAGATAAAATATCTATACATCTCTCTTCTTTTTTACTCTAATCTTTATTTTTGATAATAACTACAAAAATTACAATCGTTTATTGTGATGAATACTTAATCCATACATACTACATACAAATATATAAAAATGAAGTGTCTGATTGTAACAGGTGTTTTACTACATGCGTATGAGAGTATATACGGTACTTATAACAAAAACACAATTTTGAAAAATGTTGTCTGTCTGTCTGTTCCGGCTAATCTCCAAAATGGCTGGACCGATTTTGACGGGACTTTTACTGGCAGATATCTGATGTTATTAGGAGTAACTTAGGCTACTTTTATTTTAGAAAAATAATTAGGGTTCCGCGCAAAAAAACTTAAAACCCTAAATTACACGCGGGCAATGTCGCTAGTGTTTATATAAAACGCAATGGTCATCATCATTGTAATCTATCACAAGTTCACTGCTGAAAATAATCCTCCCACTGGAAATGCCTCAAAACACGTTCCTAAGCCGCCTGCATTCATCAACTTCCTGTATATCTTACCAGGTCGTCACTCTATTTAGTGGTTGTGCCCCTACACTACATGTCGCTTACTGGTACGAGGTAGTTAGTTGCTCGAGAACATTTCTTCCCCATTGGTTGTCGTTTCTTCAAGCTATATGACCGGCCCATTGCCACTACAGCTTACTGATCCGTTGGGCTATGTCTGTTACTTTGGTTTTACTGCAGATATCATTGTTACAGATCATACATATCACACACAAAAACTTCGAGCAAAGCTCTCTCCATCTCTCAGCTTGCTAAGCCACTCGAGTACACATTGAAAATATCTTAAGCTCTATCCATTGGCATGCATTTTTGAGGTCTATGAGTTAATTTTCTAAAGTCGTCCAACGATTCTGCCATACATGCATGATAGTGCTCATTGTTTGTTTTCCATCGGTTATTCAGACTAGGCCTTTTGTCAACAATATCTCAGTATTCCAATTTCTGGACCTGCTAAAAATTTGTGAAAAGTTACAATACATAAAATTTCATTTTAGTTTCTGTAATTACAAGAAACGATATATAAGTTGTATTACCATAATATAAAGCTCAATTTTAAGTAAAAGTCGTATTCTCTATTGTTAAAAGTGAGTAACATGTGCAGGTTCACACGGGCGAGAAGCGTTACCAATGTCAGCTGTGCAATCGTCGCTTCACACAGAGCAGTGCAGTCAAACTGCACATACAGACTGTGCACCTCAAGATTCCCTACGCACCCTGGGATAAGAAGAACAGGTACCTATTGTTTGTTAATCTATGTAAAAAAAACCCACTTAGTGGATATGTGAATCAACAACTATTATTTATAACTAGCCATCCACCCCGGTTTCGCCTGGGAGAAGTAAAGTTACAGCTTTTATACATCTGAGAATAGTGAAGGGCAAAGAAATTTCCACCATGTCGCCGCAATGCGTATTGGCAGACTACATATTTTCGAAATTGTTTCCTCACGATGTTTTCCTTCATTGATGAGCACGTCGATTTACCACCTAGAGCTTTTGTTGCTGACGGAGTTCGAACCTGATCTACCGTAGCTCTTATATGTTATATTAGTTTGGGTAGGATCTATTAAAGTATCGTCATTGAAATTGAATGTAATCATTAAATATGATTTATTTTACCAATGTTTCAATTTCACATAAAATTAAATTTTATTATTTTTTGAGATATAATAGCCTAGAGCACTCCCGGCATTGAAGAGGACCTTGTTTCCTCCCACAACCGCGTGCACTATCCCTGCCGCCACTTTATTTTTATTTTTGAGTTCGGATACTACGCCAAATAATTATTTCATCTTTTATAAACTTAATAATTTTTTGCAAAACAAAGTTTGATTCTATTAATTTATGAATTTAATTAAATATACTGCTGCTATATTTATGGCCAAATACTCAAATGCTGCTCAATTTTAGCATGTCTTTAAGTCATTTGGTGTCACAGTCACTTTGATTTAAAGTGATAGAGATAGCATGACACTTAACGGCATCTTAAAATTGAGCAACGAGTATTTCTTATTTCTTTATAGGATAATGGTATACATGGTGGTAGGTAGTTATATAAACAAACGAGCACATAGTCCACCTGATGATAAGTGGTTGCTGTGGGCCATAGACATCTACATCTATTCTCGATTACGAATCAAAATGTAGATGCGTTGTTACCCGTGAGGACTAAGATAGAATGCCTCGTTTCCAGTAAAAATATTTCCGGTTCTCTACTCACCATACGAAACAGCAGCATTAAGCTGCTATTTTTTACCAACATCTTTATTTTTTGGGTTGACTGCTAGAGACATTAAGTCCGCCCTTTGTAACCCCTGGTTGAAGGTGTGTTGCAATAAAGGATAAATAAATAAATACACCATATAATAGTGTGTGTATGTTTATTTTTGTATGACTTTTTTCATATATATGCTTTTTACTGCACAGAAAACGTCGCCGCGAGATGGAGGCTGCAAGCCTGCCAGTGATACAGCCGCCCGTGGAGCCAAAAGTTATCGTCGACACCAACACAGATTATCTCAATGCTTACATTTCTTACAACGAGTGAAAATGTTGCTCTCATATTATATTTTTTTAAAGAAGTTTAGTTTTAAAGCTACAAGCTACTTACGCAGGATGTGTTTTGGGGTAATGCTTTGTTTACAGAAACTAAATTATTTACATGTTTTAGATTAAACTTTTACCAGTTTAATCCTTAACTGTATATCGTGATTGTAATGTATTTACATATTTATGCTAATATGCGGTAGAGTTGTACTTTATCGAGGTTTTAGCCGGCTCTTCATGTTGAATGAAATATAGCGCTGTAGGTGTATGAAGCACGAACGCAAACACCACTTGTTTTTCTTTATACTTACCAAGTTGGTGCCAACTAATCTTATCTATTTTTGCCGGTTAGTATCAGTATTATTACTGTTGAGTTTTCTTTATTTATTATGGCATTAGCTACAATGACTAGCCAAAAATAAAGTAAACGCTGTTGGAGTATTGGCGAGAACTTGATGGCCAGCGGAATGCTGCTCCTGTATTATTTAAATAATGATTTCAATTGTATTTTGATACCCTTACCGCGAAAGATTCAAAATAGTTAAACAATCGAACTATTCATAAATTATTCACGGACAGTGAAATATTTAAATGTAAGCGCTTGTGAATTATTAGTGGAATCGATGTAATAAATGTATTGTGGGTGATATAAATCTCGGATGTTTTTTTATCCTCTACGGGCCTTGAGATATTATCGTCATCAATCATAGTATATCATATCGAGAATCAGACTAGGCTGTATGGTCTTAGACCTTTGCCTAGCTTGCATGGCGATTCATAATAACAAACGCTGTCGCTGTAATACATTATGCAGAAGGAAATATTTCCACAATATAATATAAAGTAATTTTTTTTACAATATATTGATGCATCACATTGGTATGTTATTTGGGAGATTTTGACGACAACATAAGCCAGCAGCAGCAGACACGGCGACATAATATCTTAAGTTTTCAAGGCGCCTTAGCGGACAGAATACCTTGAGGTTTATTTCAACAATGGACCTTGTTTCGTTGCTTCCACTTATATTTCACGTGCGCAGTCATTTAATACGCAAAATCGCATCACTATTACGTACCATAATCTACTTAAACCATTTACTAAACAATAAAACAGGAACAGGAATCCGCCGGTAGTTAAGTTCCCATCAAAACTAATCACTTCATTGTAGTTTTCCTGTTTGAGGGATAAGAAATCAGTACGTACGTACCTTGTAGCCTTCTTCGCTTATATTTGGTTGTCCGAAGGCTGTATGCCTTCATCATCAGATGGTTCGATTACTGTCATTTCTATTACTATTAGAATCTCGTATCTCTGACACAATCCAAAAGTCAGACATTTTCTCTGAACTTATCGTATAAGCTGTAAATCGGAAACTTACGGAGGTAGTGCCTTTATGGTTGCAACAAACGTAGCAATAATCGGCCGTCGGAAAATATTATGTCCTAAATTCTATTCAACATAAAACTTGTGACAACAGTCATAGAAAGTCGCCGTGGTCTCAATAATTAAGATATTATTAATTTTTCTAATTAATTATTAATAAGGGATACATTTTATATTCCTAAGGACATGATCTAAGATTAAATGTACACTAATCGTTACTCGTGTTTCCTGGTAACTATCTGGCGGGATACCAGATACTAGATATTTTATTGTGTATAATGGTGGTGTATATCTAATCACAACACAACCAAACCCGAAAAGCAACAATTTGTTTTTGCACAAATGTTGCAGAATTATTATGTAGGCCGGCGACGTGCAACAGCGTCAAAGTTGCGAGACCTCTGGTACTGCGATTGTCACTCCGCCTGCCAAGTACGGTGATGAGGCCCATGCTTAGCGGTAAACTTTTACTGGCTGATGATGAAGAAGAAGATCCTAAACTCTGCACTCGCGACAGAGTAGTCGGACATTCTCACTACTAGGCCTCGCGATTGTCGCACCTGCAGTACCGAAATTATAAGGTTGTACTTTGGCTGATCGCACTTTTGATGCCCACATTAAAAAGGGACAGCCCATTGTTTATATTAGACACATTTTATGAATTCGAGCTTTGGCATTTCTAAGAGGTTAATTCAAGTAATTGGTTGCTCGACTTGGAATTCAAAGCCATGAACCACACGATGTTTACGTAAAGTCTACAAAAGTCTATATAGAATGTGTATATACATTGCGAATTGATAGATTTTTATGAAATGGGTCATTTTTTACCGTGTGTAATAAAATAATTACACCCTTTTTTAAGCTTAATTTTTGAGTATTAAGGTTAGTTAATAAATAAATCTGTAAGAAAATAAAGAAGTGTGAAATTTGTATGATTAAGCTATTTATATATTTATATATTTAGTTTAATAAGATTTTAATTTAATAAAATGTAATTTGCCTTAATGATTATGGTATTTTAATAAAGTATACTCATAAAAATGATATGTGATTATTTTTTGTTGAATTGTATTTTATTGAATTCCATTTTATTAGGTAGGTGGTAGGACTCATATTCTTTTTAGGAGGCCATCTGGATAGGTCTTTTCTATTCCTACTAAAAATTTCTGCTAAATAGCAGTGCGTGCTCTGCTGTGTTTCGGTCTGAATCACAGAACACAATTACTCTTTACCAAGAGAAGAACGCCAACTGGTGCGACTTTCCATTGACTCCCATCGAGTTTGGTGTTGATACGTATTTTTACAGAAAGGTTACATTTTTATAAGCACACACACAATGTCTAAATATGAGGAAACACGTACTTTTTGAGAAATAAATTAATAAAAATCACATCTTAACTATATTTTGTTGTTTTTTTTTAATTGGCTTTACGGCTCTGGGTTCTAGCTCTTTTATTACTAATTTCCATTGACATTCGTCGAATTGAGGGGGGAGGAGGTGTAGGAGGATTAATTCAGAGGGATTTCTGTATCTATTTTGAGACTGCAACGTCTCCGGCGCTGCGGGAAGAGCAGCCTCTACGCCTTTGCGTAACAAATCGCAGGCATCCCTCCTCGCCTCCGCAGCTGGCTTGTTGGTCGCCCGGTTCTATATAACCACTTTAGGGGTAGGACAGACTCGTACCACGTGGAGTCGGGGTCAATAAATTTGGTTTTTTGACATAAGTAGAACCTAACCTATTTTATTTATTATCTGCCCTAATAGGTACTGTTAAAATAAAGCAAATCAAATATAATTAATAATTTATTAATCATCCTTGAAAATTGCCATTAAAACTGATTTTACTGATAAGAGATGATTTATTGTATTATCTTTCTTTCTTTCCATAAGAAATCATTTATCATGGTATCTTATAAATGCAAACAGGAAAATATATCTATATTTTAGAAATCCATTTTTTGTGATATCACGACAGCTTACGATTCGAATCGATTTAAAAATCTATTTTTTTTTTCTCGGAAAGAATCGACATCCGTACTGATGACGACAATTTTACGCTAGGAATGTAACATAAACATTGCAAAAATAATTAATTTTCAAATAATGTTTTTTCTCAAAAAGGACGCGTTTTCGCATATTGAACTTTATGTGTGTGCTTATAATAGTGTAACTTTTCTGTAAAATACGTATCAACCCCCAACTCGACGGGAGTCAATTGAAAGCTAAGCCCAGGCTGGTGCAACTTCCATAGTAAAAATTATATGTACTACAGGGGTCAAATTTTAATGACGGTTACTCTTCTTTATGCTTTTCGTAATATGTCTATTAACGACATTGTCAAATGAAATAGGTTCAAATGTCAAATCAAACAATTATATTTGTATATATCTTATTAATTAAGATTGCTTTTAATTTTGCTATAGGAGCCGTTGTTCATTTACAGAATTGTTAAGAAATTAAATATGCATTATAAAACTTTCCAATTAAATGGTGCAAGAAGCGGAAAAAATTATAACAAGAAAAGGCTATTCGTAACAATATTTCCCTTAGATGATGAAAGGTATGTGGTGATTTCAACTTTAATAGTAACATGATATTCAACGCGAGTATATTTTTGGACTAGCCATCTATGTAGGACATGTTTTTATAGTGTACGATTGTGTGCACAAATACAAACACACTATTTCCTAAGTCTGATAGTTCGATGGTTTAGCAATCCGAAACGAACTATACTTAGAAACTACAAGTCAATTCTGACTGCTAACATTCTATTTGTTCAATAATAATGTGATTTTATTTATATTATTTTTTCAGATGTAAGCAATGGGTGAAATAGCTGGCACATGCACCAATTGAAAAGATTCACATGTTAAGACATATTTGTGACAAACATTGCATATGAACCCTACTAAAACGAACTGTTATTTCTTTAGTGGACTTATTTTAAACTTCCACAATTTATGTGTATGTTAATTAGGTTTCATTTACATGTAGCAAAAGATAATATCCCTCTAAAGTCACATTTTGGCAAGAATTAGATTATATAACTAAATCATTATTTTATTCATCAATAAACATTAGCTATAATGAGCACTTATTTTGAAAGCGACAATTAGTAAACGATCTCTGCGAATAGTATGTACATAGGTGCCTCTGTGAAGAAACCTAGCGATTTATACATAGTATTTGTTACACATAAAAGCAATTTAATCCAATCAATGTTAAAAACCCAATATTTTTACCCTTAAAAAAACTAACTTTGAAAACAAGCATCCAGACGCAGACTATTTATTTTAGAGCATAGCAACAATTGTTCAGTGCGGGAAGGAAGCCTCGGTCCTGCAATGCCGCAGCCAAACGCTTAACCACTGCGCTACGGGGTCGTCATTTATTTTTTATTTAATTAATTACTAGTATAAAAGTGCGTTTTTTATTTTATATTTTCTTTATACATACTTTTGTACCTAATTGTGGAGATATAAATACAAATTGCTGTGTGTAAAATACATTGATTTCATATCCTCATCGGCATTTTTACTCAATCCACACGTTTATTTCTCATAAATACTCGTAATTCAGTATAGAGATCTAACTTTTCTTATGTAGAAATATCGATAAACAATATATCGATAAAGGTTATATCGATAAAATTATTCGAGGATAGACATTACTGCACTATTGTAATTCGTCAATGTTGTCAGCACTGTTTCTCAAAACTAAATGTCATATCTTGATGTTGGTAGAGTAACTTGGCGTAATTTCATGCAATTATTTTTACTATGGAAGTCCCGCCTCTTAAACGTAGTGATTATATTCTCTTTGGCTAAGCCCGCCAACTTCATATTAAAAAGCGGAAATACGTGTTTATCAGTGTACACTAAAAGCGCTACGGTGGACGCCCAATAAAACTTTTTGGTGGGAATTTAAAATCTTTGTATTCTTTAACTTTAAACTTTTTATTTAAGGCATATTCGAGTAATTTTGGCTCAAGCCTCACATAGGTATGGGGTAAATTCCCATAAACTCGTATTTGAGAGGTTGCACCAAAATTACTCTAATATACTTTAGATTAGTATGTGGGATAAAATAAAACTACAAATAAGTATAGTTATGTAATTTTATTTTCTGGAAGACAGATTATTTTAAAAACTATACTTTATTATTAATGTTTTTATTGCTTTTGTACATAATATGTCCATGCTTGTTACTGATATATTGTCAGAGAGTTATCCTCCACAGAACATTAACGTAAATTTCATCATCATCATCATTACAGCCCTTCACAAGTCCACTGCTGAACATAGGCCTCCCCCAAAGAATGCCACAAAGCACGGTCCTGAGCCACCTGCATCCATCGACTTCCTGCATGTCTTACCAGGTCGTCACTCCATCTCGTGGGGGGACGCCCTACACTTCGCCTACCGGTACGAGGCTGCCACTCGAGAACCTTTCTTCCCCATCGGTTGTCGGTTCTTCGAGCTATATGGCCGGCCCACTGCCACTTCAGCTTACTAATCCGTTGGGCTATGTCGGTCACTCTGGTTCTACTGCGGATATCCTCATTCCTAAGTTTATCACGCAGAGAAACTCCGAGCATAGCCCTCTCCATAGCTCGCTGAGCGACCTTGAGCTTCCTCATACGGCCAGCAGTGAAGGACCACGTCTCAGTTCCGTAAGTCATCACTGGCAACACGCACTGGTTGTACAATTTCGTTTTAAGGTTTTGAGGTATGTCTGACGAGAAGATGTGTCGTAGCTTCCCAAACGCTGCCCAGCCGAGTTGAATCCGTCGATTGACCTCTCGGTCGAAGTTGGACTTACCTAGTCGGACTATTTGTCCCAGGTAAACATACTCGTCAACAACTTCGAGCTTAGTGCTCCCAACAACTACCGGCATAGGTGTGACATGGACATTAAACATGATCTTTGTTTTGTCCATGTTCATCTTAAGACCTATCCGTTGGGAAACACTATTGAGGTCATTGAGCATAGTGCTTAGGTCCTCCAGCGATTCTGCCATAAGGACTATATCGTCGGCAAATCGAAGGTGAGTGATGTACTCGCCATTGATGTTGATACCGTATCCTTTCCAGTCCAGAAGCTTGAAAACGTCTTCCAATGCAGCGGTGAAGAGTTTCGGGGATATTTAAATAAGCAAAATTCTCATGATGTAAACTTAACACAGCCCAAATACATGATCTGAAACAGATACAATTCGAGTCAATATAGTAATAATTCCTACTAATAACGGCCAATAAATTCAAAATGTTTATAGACTTACCACAATATTGTCATAAGTTTTTCTTTTCCTATCATAGGAAACCTGCAGACAGTGATCAGATGATTTTGTGCTTTTTATATGCACAACACTTAACTTACTTTCGATGAAGATTACAAAGCGTGCATAAAACTTTGAAATAATGAATTCATTTATATTCAAAATCTTACACAGAGTTAACATCTCACAAAAAATCTTTACTGTATATTCACGACGATATTATGACTGTGTATTCACCTACATACGAAAATGAAGTCCATAATAACTGAATTTAAGCAGAAATCAATAATAAATATTTAAAACTAAACCTATGACCTAATTTTTAATAAATTTCAGAAAATATCTTCAATATGAAAGACGTTGACAAACAAATGTCATTTTTTTCTTTTTCTATTATATCATGACTTCTTTTGATAGAATTCTGCTAATATTAAATAATTCAATTTAAATGAATTTCAATTTTAATTAATAGGTAAATTAATTGTGCAAATCTCAGAGTAACATGAATGTTATTATACTTTAACTTAATACAGAATTAACATTTTTAGTTTCTTCCGATATAATAAGAATTTGTGTATCTAATTTTTAAAATGGCAATCTAAAACATGAAGGAAAGAAACAGCGGTATTTTTTCTCGCTTTATTTTTACAAGCCCAACACGGCCATTGACAAAATCATGATTGTGTGCAGATTTTTCAGCTTTCATACAAAGTTGGATCACCCGTCTGAATCACAGAACACAATTACTCTCTACCAAGAGTTATGGAGTGTAGAGTAGAAGGAGAACCATCTTATAAGGTGCTAAAGTTGAAAAAGTGTCCCACTATATACTGAAAATAGAGGTTCCAAAACCTACCACAATAGCGCTGGCGTCTGAAAAACTACGATATGAAGATAGCTATTGTAAACGGAGTGAAGTCAGCTGAATTCAAATATTTAAAAAATTTCATGACTATAGTAGTTAGTAAAATGTCAGTATACAAAAACTCAACTATTTACGTAGTACAAAACCAAGCGGATTGGTTGGTCCTTGTTTATTTCTCCATCTTAATCTAATTAATTTTGGCGCTTTTTTTTAAATTTATCCTATGCTACTACAGCGCCACCCTTATTGGACGCGTCTTTAGGGACACTTTTCGTATATAGAGATGGTCCTCCTTATACTCTACACTCCATACAAGAGTGTTATAGACACAGAGTACTTTTGTATGTACAGAGAGACAGTATGATTACAGACTCCACAGCCTTTTTTGTTTGATGTTGGCTACAACTGTCAAAGGACTGAAGTAGCCATTTACCATCAAGTGAACTGTACGTTCGTCACTTAAGTTTTATAAAGAAAAAAGTTTATGTGCTAATCCCTAATATTGGGCAATGACAAAAGAACTAGCAAACTTGTGTTTACCTCAGTTTAATTAGAATTACCCAGCTACCCAATTTTTTTGGTAAATTTAGAATAATAAAAAAGAAACACAAATTCTGTTAACTTTACAAAAATACGAAAGCACATATTAAAAAATATCAGCAACAAATACATTAAAATGCGGTTGCATAATTCGCGGAGATTTATGTTCGGATATTAGCCTTACTAAAAAAAAAGCGTGAGTTTAGGGTAAATCTACTAAATCTTCTGTTATCACCAGTTGCACTAAACTGTATTGCATAACATTTTACGTACGAACAATAACTGTAACATGATTGGTTCTATTCGTATTGAACTGCTTACTGACTCACTTCTACAGTAGTTCTTGCGCGCCGTCGCTCAAATAAATGGTCGGGCTTGGAGCAAAAATAAACCTTGGTTTCCTATGCATTTGTTTATCAGCGTTCGCAAACTACGCATGATATATTTTTTAATGATTTCTTATATTTACGCGAACACTACACATTGAATATAACATAGAATATAAAATCAGTAAATTTCTTCAGTAGTTTTATTCAATTATTCTGTTTT
Organism: Parnassius mnemosyne; assembly: GCA_963668995.1. Classification (NCBI taxonomy): domain Eukaryota; kingdom Metazoa; phylum Arthropoda; class Insecta; order Lepidoptera; family Papilionidae; genus Parnassius; species Parnassius mnemosyne. Next base: position 22,118,159 of record CAVLGL010000090.1, read on the forward strand.
ACTTATTATACTTCACCACAATCCCATCTGATGGTAAGTGACGATGAAGCACTAGATGATAAACCGCACTGTCTTAGCGTCACAAGAAACGCGGAATACCGAGAGTCTGACAAAATTGGTTTCAACCAAATCAAGGTCGCCAATAAGGCTCTTAGCACGTCTATCCACGGAGTCCAACTCTGCTAGGTGGCATTTTGCCAGCGCCAACCCATATGTGATAGCAGTACTCTACTCCATGCACGATAGGACATGTGCTGTGCTTCATATAAGGTAAGAAGCTGCCCGGCGTGAAGTACCGCCGCATCCTTGCTAGGATACCTAGTTTACCTTGTGGCTGCTTTGGAGTTGGACTCCAATGAACCGTCCAAAGTTCAGGTTTGAGGAAATCTTAATCCCCAACAACTGAAGGTGGTCGTTGTATTCCGGTGCCGGTGACACATTTCGGAAAGATGCCACGTTTGGGTTTTAGATGCGTTGAATTTCTCTTGAAGCAAGAAAATAACAATTATTCTATAGCACAATATTTATTTTGTACATTTGTTTTCGAACTTGTGTAATGCACAGCCAGCTACTCTTAAGCTTTAGATACACTTCACAATAAATTATTGTCAAAGGTTAATATAATATATAACTACATAATATATATAGCCATTCACATTTTGGACGAGATACATGAGATTATTAGAAATAACTTGCTTATTTCCGTGCGTCATGAACGGGTAAGAAATTTAAAGAAACAAATGTTGCATTATTAAACACTGTTTTCTGTTTCGAACCCATGCTTAACAATGTTATTAAAATGAAAAAGTGGAAGTGGCTCTTCAAGAACGATAAACAAATATTCTCGTCAAGAACGTAGACCGCAACAATTGACGATGTAGTGTAAACATTAAAATTATTGCCTAGTTACAAAGTTCGACAACTGAAAGTAAATAAAAATTATACTGTATAATTATATAATTAATATGTATTTTAACGGTTCATGCTTTTCATTAAGCATTATAAAACAGAGTAATGAGATTTATATAATTCAATATACGTACAAGTGAAAGTAAACGTATTTTGTTAATAATAAATAATTTACCTAATTATAAGGTCAGATCAATATGCACTCACAACCTAAAGCCCGCATTTCACTATGGGATATAATATAATATATATGTTACATCTCAAACTATAAATATTTTTTGGATCGACCGAGCGATATTTTCATATTATATTTCGTCCCCTGTATCCCGCACATCGTTCCGCGCCGTCGCAGAACGCTGCGCGGGGTACAGGGGGTAATCCGATGACCAATGACAAACGCACACTGGTTAAAAGATACATATATCTCAGTGTGAAAGCCGATATAATTTATATTTCCGGATATAATATATATATACTATATCCCATAGTGAAAAGCCAGCTTAAAAGTTTGAAAATTAACATACAAAAGTACAATTCAACGTTATAAAATAAGAAATATTAAACAAACAACTTGTAAAAAATGAAACAACGACATAAAACACATTATGGAATGTTCAAGTCTTAGGAACCAACTTAGAAATATTGGAACACATATTTAAAAAAGGCTTTGCCTAACTCTGTTATTTAGATATAGCCACAGCAGAAATCACATATAGGAATGTACTAGTCTTTGGAAAATATATCAAACGCAATGCGAGAGTAAAAATATTGTAAATCTAAAAATTAATCTACAACACATTTATTGCTAAAATTCACTAAAAATTAAGTATAGAGTCGCTTTACTTCAGAACACAACAATAATATCATTTGGAACGTCATTAGCAATATAAAATACAACAAAATTTCACATTAAATGCGAAATAACAAGTTCTTTACACAAAACAAGATTTTCAATTCCATAATTATTTCGCTACTTGAGTAAAAACTCTCCTAAACAATAATATCTACATTTTTTTAGTGATCGATGTCTACAACGCAAAAATAAGACTTCATAGATGTGGAGTGGGAATCGTATTTAAGATGCGATACACTTCAACCGGAATAAAGTATTATAAATACTATAATTTATAGTCCTTTGTTGAAATATACCTCTTTTACTTTAGGATATTTCTTCTTCACAACCTCCTGTAATGAAATAAAAGTAGTCACAATTTGATTTCTTCTATGTCAAAAATATATCAGTAAATTATAAAAACATATGAATTAATGACTGAAAACTAATGGTGGCCACTCACGGTCAGTTAAACTGAACAGTTTAACTGATGTACATCCAAAAACTGACCGTGAATGCGAAATCTTAAGTTGAAATTTTTAACTGAAGGCAACACACGGATTTTTTCGGGCGTGCTGTCAGTTAAACTGTTCAGTCGAACTGACGTACATCCAAAAACTGATCGTGAATGTGAAATCTTAAGTTAAAATTTTTAACTGACGGCAATCCACTATTATTCCGGGCGCACCGTAATCCGCTGGCTTCAGTTCATTTTCATTATTGGTAAGTACATACTTTCTTAGCAGCTACTTACATTATTTGTATGCTGTTTAGATTTTATATTATTTTACATATTTAGAGAAGTTGTTTTGACGGAGAATGGAGACTAAGGTGATTGTAATGATGTCACCTTCCTTATGGTGGACTCAGAAGGTGGGTGAAGGATCTCAGTGATAATAGATATAGAATAAAGTGAAATAATACATTTATTAAAAAAATAAAATTTACCATAATGAATAAAATTATCATAATATCTGACCCATTTATTAAAAGTGTCTTAATACTGACCTTATCATGAATAAAAATATCTTTTAAAGTGTTAATATATAGGAAACGATATTTATATGTATATACAGGGTGTTTTTGGAACGCTCCCGAAAACTAAGACAGGCGACAACACCAAGTATACCTTTGATCATGGGTCACAAATAAATTCGATCCTGATGAAAAAAAAATCATCTTTTTACAAGGTTTTATTAGCTTTATTCACGCGCCATCATGTTAGTACAGCTAAATGAAACGATAATTTCATAAAAAATATCATGAAAATACTGAAACATAAAACCAGCAGTGGAATGACTGAATTGATATCACCTGACCTGAGCTAGATAAAGGTCAATGTACGCGCGAACACAAATTCGCGCGGCCCGCAACTAGCGGGCCTTCCCACAATACCTAATAATTTACAACACGTGTCTAAATACCTAACTTATCTACTTAACCTACTATTTTGCCACTGTGCTTATCTCCACGTAGCCACTTTAATCCGAATTTACAGGTTAAATAACCCAAATAACTGGTTCGATTCCCCGCTAATGAAGAAATACTTAAATGAAATGTAACCAAGGTTTGAGTCATGCGTTTTTATTCATCGTGTAGGTATGTTTATTATTCTCGTGTATTCAGTTATGTACCTATTCAGATTAGTCTAGTACTAAGTTTTTAAAAAAAAAATAGTTATGAAACAGCTTACTGCTCTAAATCCTCCGTGGTCTTATGAGATGCGGCTCAAATTGTGCTCCATTCATTTCAAGGCAGACTTGGGTGCAGGCGGGGCATCATCGTGTGGTCTTCGACACAGTCCGTACGTAGTTTCTCGAAAGCATCCACGATCCTTTGGCGCATTTCTTCAGCACTATCACATTCACGATTAAAAACCCTTTCTTTCACATACCCCACAAAAAGAAGTCTAACGGAGTCAGATCTGGTGAGCGAGGTGGGCAAGCGTGTGGTCCTAGTCTGCCGATCCAGCGATCATCAAATAGCTCATTGAGGCGCTCACGGACGAACCTCACGAAATGTGGAGGGGCACCATCATGTTGGAACTATGTGCGGCGATATTCAGCCAACGATAGGTCGTTTAAAATGTCAACCAACTGTTCAATTATAAAGTTTAGGTATCGCTGTCCGTTCAGTCGCTCTGGCAGAAACACTGGTCCCAGTATGCGATCCTTAAATAAACCTGTCCATACGTTAACCGACCATCGGGTTTGGTGCCCGGTTTGTCGAACAGCGTGCGGGTTAACCTCTGAATACACGTGTGTATTTCTTCGGTTCCACAGGCCGTTTCTGGTAAATGTCGACTCATCCGTCCAGATAATGTGCTCAATGGAACCAGGCACACGTTGTTGCTGATATAATAACCAACGGCAGTATAATAACCACTATAAACGTACGCGTTAGGCATTATTAAAACAAAAAAGAATCCAAAAACGTAACAAAAACTTTAATATCAACACGTAATCACAAGTAAATTTATTAAACAAAACGATTGAACTGTCGCTCGCGCACGCGTGTACAAAATCAACTGTCTCAAAAACTAAAACGAACGAACTGCGTCACAAGCGTGAGGCGACAGGGTTAGGCATTCTGCCGTCATAATAAAAAAGGAAGTAACTAACAAAAACGTAAAATGGAAATAAAAAATAAATCGATGAATTTTTCTTTCAGACCCCGTGTCTAAAGTATATTAAAAGGTATCTATATTGAAATATATACGTAGAGACATGAAGATTTTAAGGACGAACTTATTTTTTTTTAAATTTGTTTATTTATTTAAATAAAACGAATTTTCCTTTTCATCTTAGATTAAAAAATACACCTGGCAACACAAAAACATCGAAGGAAAGACGCATATAACTATTTGGGTCTTCCCAACCTAATAAATAAAACAAAACTACCATTCATTTAACATTTTTACATATTTTGGAAAGGTCATTTGAAGTTGAGAGGACGCTAATAGTAATTTACTACTTTTTTCTTAGTAAATATTAGAAAAGCATTAGTAGTGAGACACAAAAAATAACAACCCGCAACTCTTGAGTAATGATTTTAAAGGGGATATCATACAAGACTTACTACGATAATAATTAAAAATTAAAACATTTGTACAACCGACTTTTAATATAAATAATTAAGGATAACTCAAAAACTATTGGTCTGACCTCGATCAAATTTATATGGGACCACATGTGAAACACCAGCTCTTAATAATAAGATATAAGCTCTTAATAATAAGATATAAAATAATAAGACAAGAATAATTTAAATTTAAGTAATCGATGCAAATATTGTTAAAGATGACGTAGCAACTGGTTAAATAAGTCTTTTCTTTTATGTTGAATTTGTATAAGTCTTTTCTACTAATAAAATGTCATCTGTGATCAACAGCTACGTCTAAAATTCTGACGATAATTTCTAAAATATTGATATTAGTGAATATTAAAAAAATTTAGTAGATGCGTCTTCTTATCATGAGTCGAATGGTATATTTAACTCATTTATTCGAAAATTGTTACATGCGCCCTTTTTTCGAGTGAGTGTGGGTACAGTCGCGTTCTAAAGTACTACATGGTATTGGGCTATTGTTTTATAATATTATAGTAATTAATTGTTTTATTGTAGAATCATAATAGGTGTTTTACTAGCTACTTAGAACTTTGGAAGAGGTGGGAATTAAAAATAGATAATGTTTACTTGAGCATTGTTTGTTATTTCTATCGTAAAATATAAAGTAGTTTGTAACAAAGAAACTTAAGCTAAGGGTGACACGCCGTCCATTATGACGTCTTGGGTCACATGGAAGCCAGATGTTGATGGTGTGTTGGTGTTACTGGATGCTACTTCATCATTACTTTCATCTTCGCTTGAGCTTCCGTCATCAGGTCGATCACATGGTAATTTTTTCGGTATTCTTCCTCAACAATTTTAACTTTACTGCACAATTTTCCCCATTCACCTTCTCCTATCATATTTACCTTTTTGTTCACTAGTTTAGTCATAAAACAATAGATATAAATAATTTTTTTTCCTTCCTTTTTAAAACATCGTCGCGAGTCGCAAAGTAAGCTGTGTATGCGACTGTATTTTTGGAGCGAACAAAGCGCGGGAACCAATAGCATGCAGGCACAGTAATACTGGCCAATATGTGATAAATCGCTCAGTGCCCAAGTTCAAGGCCAGCGTTCTTTTTTCACCGTTCGCGCGTACATTAACCTCCATTAGTCAGGTGATATCAATTCAGTTTCCACTGCTGGTTTTATGTTTCAGTCTTTTCATGATTTTTTTTATGAAATTATCGTTTCATTTAGCTGTACTAACATGATGACGCGTGAATAAAGCTAATAAAACGTTGTAAAAATATGTTTTTTTTTTCATCAGGATCAAATTTATTTATGACCCATGATCAAAGGTATACTTGGTGCTGTCGCCTGTCTTAGTTTTCGGGAGCGTTCCAAAAATACCCTGTATATACGGAACCGATTTCATTTCTCGATCGAAGGGGCCGCTGCCGTGCGCGTTTAGTTGGCGTGACTCCTATAAATTAAAAATATAATTTCCTATCTATTAACTAGCTGTTCCCCGCGACTTCGCCCGTGTGTAATTTATTACGATCGGATTTCATGGGTTTTAATGTTTTTGCGCGGAACCCTAATTCTTTTTCTAAATTAAAAGTAGCCTAAGTTCCTCCTTATAATATCAGCTATCTGCCACTGAACGTCTCGTCAAAATTGGTTCAGCCGATTCGGAGATTAGCCGGGACATACAGAAAGACAGACAAAAATTTTAAAAATTGTGTTTTTGTTATAAGTACCGTATGTACTTTCATAATATGTATTTAGTAAAAACTGTTATTTTGACAATACAAACAGACACTTCAATTTTATTTATTTGTATAGATATATATTAATATACAGGAAATGATATAAAATAAGATTTAGATATTATTAAATATCATTTAATTTATCTATATATATAATATTTTATAGGAGTCACGCAAACCAAACGCCCACGGCCACGCCCCACGTTTGAACTAGGGCTGTTGACAAAATATCGATATATCGAAAAATTTATTTTATTATTTAGAAATATCGATATTTATTTCTAATATTTTTGGACGACATATATTGAAATAATAGTTTGATATTGAAATATACATATAAGACAGTCGATATATTTTTTTAAATAATTTAATATTTTATTTTTTCACGTAAATAATTTAATCTACAACACCATCGTAAACTTAAATCCTAATCCTTGATGGACCCAATCTACTATACTTTATTTACACTATATTATGTTTTTCATTTTTCCCCAGTTTATTTATTTGCTAATTATCTTAAAAAGAAATGTAATCTTGTATAGTATATCTCTGTGATATTAAAATCACTATAATCTATTAAACTTAGTACTACTTTACTTACTGTAAGTTTTGGCAGGAGCTTGATCATCGACGGATAGTTGCTCCTGTTTTATCGTTTAAATAATCGTTTGAAGTGGATTTTTATCAAAGTGATGCGATTATGTGTATTAAGTGTCTGCGCATGTAAGCTATTAGAGAAAACGATCTAATAGCTTACATGCATCGATGTTGGTATAAGCCTCAAGTTATTTTAATAGCTTAGGCGTCTTATGATTTACTTCCGTGCTATCAGAAATAGCTGTTAAATATTTGATTTCTTCAGCTGCATCCGTATCATCTGAACGAATTACTTCTATAATCAATCTTTTAGTGCCCAATAATCGCAATATTGAAACAGCTGAACATATAAAACAATGACTATTTTTTAAAACTCTTACTGAAAAATATTGGTAAACATAATTGTCTTATTTAAATGAAACAATAATTAAAGTTAAAGTTACAGCCTTATACGTCCCAATGCTAGGCACTCCTCAGCTGGGTAGGCCTCTCCTAATTTCTGAGAGAGTTTTAGGGCAACATCCGCCGCGCTGCCCAATGCGTGTTGGCGTACTTCACGTTTTTTGAAATTTTTATTTTATTTCTCAGACATGCAGGTTTCCTCACGATGTTTTCCTTCATCGTCGAGCACGTGGTAAATCAGCACTTAAAATTACAATTAACAATTTCATTGGTGCCGGCTGGGGTCGAACCCGGTTTGCTCGCGTACTGTGAAATTTACAGCGAGCGCTAACCATCTGAGCTACCACGGCTCATTAATAATTACTAAGAATTATAACCTAACATTTTCATTCATTTATAATTTAATTTGTTTAATAAATATACTAAATTATAAACTGTCTAAATCATTTTTAAGAAATAAGCATTGATATATCACTTATGTTTTCGATTTATAAAACTCCGATATTGATATATTTGTAATTATCGATATATTGAAAATCCGATATTTTAAAAATATTAACAGCCCTAGTTTGAACTGATCAGTTGGAATAATCAGTTGAACTGACCGTGTGTGTCGAAGTTTTTTTGGATTAAATCCGTTTGAAGTCATCAGTTGAACTGATGTCAGTTTAACTGACCGTGAGTGGGGACCATTAGTAACGTAAAGTAAGGCTTGATAGACAACAAATTCAAAACATCTAAACTAATGTTAAACACTCGCTGCCCGCGGTGCAATAAAATGGGGAAACAGGGTTGCGCTCTATCTCGCACTTATGGGCCTCACTGGTTCTCACGACAGGCACACAACCGTATGGCCCTTAAGTGCGACAGAGAACGCAACAGGTGGTATCCTGTTTCCCCATTTTATTACACTGCGAGCAGCTAGTGTTTAACATTAGTATAACTTAAGTTTTGGACTCTCATAAATCAAGAAACTTTTATTTACAGTAGTGTTAATGAATCGATTTACCTGCAGCTCCGGTTCGAGGCTGGCAACACTGAGCGAAGCCTTTTGTTCGAAAAGCGCGCAACACAATGGCGTTGCGAATGTGACACACAGGCCGACGAGCGTGAGTTGGAAAGGTATCACCGCTAGCGGGTATTTGCAGAACATTCCCCGCCGGGTTGCTATGTTGGTTATTACAGGGGTTAGCGCTGAAAAGATAAATTAATCTTCATTTATTTGTGTCATATGTTGTAGTGAAGTGATGTTTTAAGAGAACCCCATACCACATAATATTAGCTATTCAGTGCGCTTTACTATCTTCGGCTGCATCGCCACTTAGATATCATCAGGTACGATAGTAGTCAAGCTGTGGAGTAGCGTGCCTTAGAGGGGCCCTGTATCAAAATTTGTCGGGGGGCCCAAATGAAGAGTAAAGATTTTTCACAAAAAGAATTTTAATATAATATATTGAATTAAAATATATTGATTATAAGTTATTACTTACAATTAATACTCCTAGGAACTAAGTTAGCCAAACAATTCAAACTAACATCCTGTCCCATACAAGTCCTTAGAATTGTTGCTTACATACCTTCGGGGCCTCTGTAGCCTGGGGGCCCCGTACCATTGATACGGTAGATACGGCGGTAGTTACGCCCTTGTAGACAAGCACTGGCTTGTAATAGTAAAAAAATATAATCCCGTGGGTGGCAATGTGAGGAGATGGCAACATCTTTCTGATAAAAGCTCAAAGTAAAAAACAAAAACAGTTACTAACCCGCTAAGCGTGAAAACTTTGGCAAATTCTATCTATGAGATAATTTATGGGGGAGGCCTATGTTTAGCAGTTGACTTTTAATAGGTTGTAATAAAATGATATGCAGAAGTAGGGGCGTAGCTACCGCCGTATCAGCCGTATCAATGATACGGGGCACCGGGGCTACAGAGGCCCCGAACGTGTGTAAGCAAAAATTCTAAGGACTTTTATGGAACAGGATGTTGGTTTGAATTGTTTGGCTAGCTTATTTCGTAGGAGTATTAATTGTAAATAATTACTTATAATGAATATATAATTATTTTAATTCAATGTGAGAGTTATTGTTCTTTTTGTGAAAAATCTTTACCCTTCATTTGGGCCCCCCGTTACATTTTAATACAGGGCCCCTCTAAGACACGCTACTCCACTGTGCAGAAGTAAGCTGATCGTCAGTCACAATATCTTAAACACTCTCTGGAAAGATATGCAGCAAGTGTGTAGTCAAAGGTGGCGATTACGGTCAGTCCAACAGAGGAATGTTGATGGGGAGGCTAAGGTAACGGAAGAAGTAAAATCTCGATTGAATGTAATTAAATAATTTCTACGTTACAAAATGCTAGTTCAAATAGCTAGTAACGAAAACCGTAGACCTAGTGATGGAAATTCTAACTTAGGCTTAAATTAATTTGCCTTTTATCTTTTTTTTAACAGTGGTAGAGCCACGTGGCAGCTTTTGCTGTCGCACGGATGGGCCGGCTCGAACCGGGGTGGTACCACGAACTCACAGAATACCAGCATGAAGTAGAGGTTTACCTCTGCGTTGCGCTTGGTGAGTGCAGGTTGCCGGAGGCCTAATCCCCCCCCCCCCCATCAACATGGTAGCGGAATCAAAGAAAAGACTATCCCAGGAGGGTACCAGCACCCCGGGAGAATCTCTCGCTGAGCATCCACGACCAAACTACTCCACTCCTGAGCGTGGGTGCTCAGGCTGCCCCGCGTATTCTGGGGGAGGGGGTGCAAAATTCCGCTCGCGACTAATACTGCTCGGGGCAAGCGGAGCAATAACACCAAGGCGATCCCTGTCACGCTATCCGTGAATTTTTGCAAAAATCAGGGGACTTTATTCCAACCTTAACGCTGTCCATTACCATCTAGAGACGGCGAAGACGGCCTTGCTCTTTTTAACCGAGACTCAGGTGTCCTCTCCGACTGATACTTCATACCTCTCCTACTCGGGGTACAAATTAGAACACTCCTTTGTGCCTCGGGCTGGGGTTTGCGTATACGTCAGAGAGGACATCTGTTTTCGACGCCTCGGCAGTCTTGAAGGTACGGACCTGTCCATCCTATGGCTGCGCGTAGGCAGCGACGACCATCACCGCGTTTACGGGTGCCTCTATAGGTCCCATAGCGGTAATGCTGACACAGACCGACTAACGACCACGCCCAAATGGCTGCAGACTCCGTGCTACAACAGGTCTCATCCGCAGAGATCGTGATACTCGGTGATTTTAACGCCCACCACGCTGAATGGCTTGGTTCCCGTTTAACCGATCATGCGGGTAGATCTGTCTATGACTTTGCCTTGGCATATGGTCTAACACAACTGGTTACTTTGCCTACGCGGATCCCAGATGTGGAGGATCATGTACCTTCCCTGTTGGACCTTCTGCTGACCTCTCATCCGGACGGATATCAGGTCTTCGTCGACGCCCCTCTGAGCTCTTCGGACCATTGTCTGATCCGGAGTACGGTGCCACTCACGCTCCCATCGCAGTTGTGATCTGCAGCTTGCCGCCGTGTTTGGCACTATAGGTCAGTCGATTGGGACGGGATGCGGTCTTTTTTTTTACATCCTACCCTTGGGTCTGCTTCTCACCAGAAGATCCCAGCGTTGTTGCCGATTCTGTTGCTGATGTGGTACTTCAGGGTATGGAACTTTTTATTCCATCCTCTGTGGTGCCTATCTGAGGCAGATTCCAGCCATGGTTTGGTCGCTCCTGTAAAATAGCATCACGCTATAAGCGGGAGTGCTACCGGGCCTGGGCTGACGCATCAACGTCTCGGGATGCAAACACCAGCGCACATAAAAAGAAGTATAATTCCGCCTCCAGGTCCTTCAAAAGCGTCATTGCCAAGGCAAGGTCTGAGCACATCGGAAGAATTGGCAAGAAGCTAGTTCGCCTTCTTTCGGGAACCCGTGCATTCTGGTCTCTCGCCAAGGCTGTCCAAGGGAACTTCTGTCAGCCATCTCTTCCATCTCTGCACAAAGAGGACGACTCACTGGCCCACGCCGCAAAGGAGAAAGCCGATCTTTTAAGCTCTCTCTTTGCGTCCAACTTGACTATAGATGATGGGGGGAACACATCACCGACCATCCCGCGGTGTGAGTGCTCCATGCCGGATGTGCGATTTACACAGCGCTCGGTTCGTAAAGCACTCTTCTCCCTGGACGTCAGCAAGTCGAGTGGGCCTGATGGAGTTCCTCACATTGTGCTGAAGACGTGTGCTCCGGAGTTGCAACGGTTTTGACGCGTCTTTTCCAGTACTCCTACTCCCAAGGCGTAGTTCTGAATTCATGGAAGACAGCTTTAGTCCACTCGATCCCTAAAAAAGGCGACCGCTCAGACCCGTCCAACTACAGGCCTATCGCCATCACCTCCTTGTTCTCCAAAATAATGGATTCTATTATAAACTGCCAGCTCATGAGGTACCTTGAGGATCACCAGCTGATTAGTGACCGCCAGTACGGTTTTCGTCGGGGTCGATCAGCTGGTGATCTTCTGGTCTACCTGACTCATAGATGGGCGGAGGCAGTAGAAGCCAAGGGGGAGGCATTGGCCGTTAGTTTGGACATAGCGAAAGCCTTCGATCGGGTCTGGCACAAAGCACTTCTTTCGAAGCTTCCTTTCTATGGGCTTCCCGAAAAATTGTGCTAATGGATCACCAATTTCCTTGCTGATCGGAGTAACAAGGTCGTAGTTAGAACCCCTTTGTCGTATCTCCTCAGTTTCAAGGCATTCCCCTTGCTGCCTCAGCTAGCATCGGAATCCTCGGCGTCGACATATTGAATAGTGTGCATAGTAGTTTTGTTTGGAAATAAAGCCCAAATCGGCCTCTAAAAAGCTTGGCGTGCTCAGAATAGCGGGGCAGTATTTCATGTCGGCACATCGCTTGCAACTTTACAAAACGCAAATTCGGCCTCTCATCTCTGGGCCGGAGCACGCTAGTGTCAGCTCCTTCCACTTGACCGCATCCAGCGCAGAGCGGTTCGAGTCGTCAACGTCCGAATTCTTTCTGATCGGCTCGATTGACTGGCACTGCGTAGGAATGTTGCATCCCTTTTCATTTTCTATCGCATCTACCTCGAGTAGTGCTCTGAGGTTCGGTTTATTCTCAGCCGCCATATTTCATGAACCCACAACGCGTCAAAATTCACGATACCATCCTCACCAACTGAATGCTTGACGGGCCACCACTGTGCGTTTTACTAGGAGTTTTCTTCCTCGTACAACTTCTCTTTGGAATTGTTTTTTGTATTAATAACAAAACAACAATTTTTAAAAATTTTGTCTGCTTTCTGTCTGTGTTTGTGCCGGCTAATCTCCGAAACGGCTAGACCGATTGTTACGGGACTTTCACTGGCAGATAGCTGATGTTATAAGGAGTAATTTAGGATACTTTTATTTCAGAAAAAAAAATTAGGGTTCCGCACAAAAAATTAAAACCCGTGAAATCGTAATAAATTCCAAGCGGGCGAAGTCGCGAAGGAAAGCTAGTTTTTAAATAAGAACATCGGATTTTAAATTGAACGTACATCAATTTTGGGGCCTAGAAAGCAACCCGATCCACAAATTTAATCAAAATAGTGAAGGTTTACAAATTAATATTTATATCAAATTAAAATATTTATAACTTCAATTGAAAATTTAAAAACCCCGTGAAACAAAATAGCTGTTGATCTACAAAAGGTTTAAAAAATATTTCTTGAATCATGACTAAGAAGACTCGATCAAGTCACCTTTCAAACAAAAAAAAACAAAATCTAAATCGGTTCATCTGTTTGTGAGCTAAGATGCCACTGACAGACACACAGATACACAGATTAACATGTTCTGTTTGCGTCGAGGTTTAAAAATTATATAATCCGACTTCAAACAATCAACGAATCTGCTAATGTTTTGGGTAAATATAAATCGGCAAAATCGCTACACGAATTTCTCATATTTTTTTATTTTAATTTTATTTCATATGCACACTTACAATATACATATTAAAAACTAGCTGTTCCCCGCGACTTCGCCCGCGTGTAATTTAGGGTTTTAATTTTGTTGCACGGAACCCTAAATATCTTTCTAAAATATAAGTAGCCTTAGTAGCTCCTTATAATATGAACTATCTACCAGTGAAAGTCCCGTCAAAATCGGTCTAGCCGTTTTGGAGATTAGCCGGAACAAACGGACAGGCAGACAGACAGACAGACAAAAATTTTAAAAATTGTGTTTTTGTTATTAGTACAGTATCACACATGTTTTCATCTGTACATACAAATAAATAAAATTGAAGTGTCTGTTTGTAATGTCAAAATTACAGCTTTTTACTAAATGCATATGAAAGTATATACGGTACTAATAACAAAAATACAATTTTTAAAGTTTTTTCTGTCTGTCTGTCTGTCTGTCCGTCTGTCTGTCTGTCTGTCTGTTTGTTCAGGCTAATCTCCGAAACGGCTGGACCGATTTTGATGGGATTTTCATTGGCAGATAGCTGATGTCACAAGGAGTAACTTAGGCTATTTTTATTTTAGAAAAAGAATTAGGGTTTCGCGAAAAAAAAATTAAAACCCCAAGTAAAATGCGAGCGAAGACGCGGGGAACAGCTAGTCTGAAATAAACTTCAAATCACGTAGACAAAGTGCGCACACAAATAATGACATCGTTTTCTTAGTTAAATTAAATCTGTGTAATGCCGGACACAACGTTCGCAGTTTACAAACACAAGAAACTAGTCTTCTTGTCCGCTCGCAGTCGACTAAAGAAGTAACGGAGAATTAACCGCAACTTAGTGCGCAATGTATTAAGGCTGCAAAGCCCGTCTAAAGTAAAGTATAGTAAGTGTAAAGTATCTAGTATCACAGAACAAACTCTTTGCGTTGTATATATAGTACTTTTTAAATAAAATCATATGTCCTCCTTTTTGAAGTGTTGAAAATTGTAGAAACTACTCACTCATCCCGGGCACCGCCATCAGGACCCTGGAGATGCAGACGAGTCCGATGCCGAGGCGCGCCGCGCGCTTCGACTCGCCCACGCGCTGCCCGTCCGCCGTGAACACGGGCGTGCCGTTGAGCAGCTCACTGGATACAAAGTACACTATTATTTGAAAATACCCGACCGCAACAATCTGTTACAGTGATAAAATTACACGGCAAGCAATGATATATTATGTGAGAATGCCGGAGTTCAGAGCGGCTCAAATGTTTATAGTACCTAACAATGAAACGATACGGCTATTACGATACCGATACGAATAACAAGTATATCGTAATTTGTACTACGATTAGGAATAACAATACGAATGCTTTTTCCTATTAATTAAACTTTTATTTATGAAATATAACAAAGAGCTTTACTTTACTAATTAATTTTTTATCAATTTAATATTCGTAATTTATAATTTGGAAGGTTTATATATAAAAAAACAAACAAAAAAATAAGTTGCCGCCCTTCAGCATATTGCTTGTATCCAAATGTTTTATGAAAAAAATAAGCTGTGAACCAAAATTTATTATAAAAGTATGTATAGTAATGAATCGTAATAAATACTCGATTGTCGCATTCGTATTCGTTTAATCCGTAACTTAACGTAACGTATACGTTTAAAACTATAACTCTGGGAGGCCTATGCTCAGCAGTGGACTTGTAAATGCTTACTGTGGTGCCATCCTCTTACCTATTTCTGCAATCAAACAGCAGTGAGCCACTGCAGTGTTCCAGTTTGAAGAGTCAGTGAACGAGTATAATTACATGATGTGAGACATTTCCTTTTAGTACTCTCGAGTGGCAACGCATCTTTTGTCATCTGTAAAAGATAAAAGTGGGTCGCCGGTGTCCATGGACAGCAATACCCAATACCCATGTACTATCAGGTGGATTGTAGGCTCATTCGTCTGTCTAAAGTTATAAACAAATGTATAATTTATGTAGTCTTCAAAAATATAAATTGTCTATAACAAATTTTAGCGTAAAGGGGTGACAGAGGGAAATGAAACCTGACAATAACTCAAAATGATACAAAACTGTGGTTTCCAACCCGCCTCTGCAAACTGTGGCATCCACGGAGGAAGCCTTATAATGAATGAAAAAAAAATGAGCTTCGTAGATTTTGAACCTGAGGCTGATTCGCAGACCATTGAAACTGTCAACAACACTGTCTCACGTACCTGCTCCTCATCATCGGAATGTTGATAAAGTTAGCCCCGCACACCGCAGCGAACGGTACCAAGCGAGCGTACAGAGGTTTCATATTCTGTGAAAGATGCAATCACAATATATAAGTAACTTTTTTGCCTCCCCAGTTAAGCTTCAAAATACAAAAGCGTTGTATTATGCCACCAGTAAAGACCAGTAAAGAGGATCTCCGACCTCGTCAGTCACTGTACCTACGAAACACGGCAGCATAACGTTATTATAGACGTTAGTGTTCCTTGAGAACGTGGTTTTTCTCCAGTCGAGCATGGCTCTACTCAAGGCTAAATCAGATTTCGTTCATTTAATGGTACGACCATTCAGCTTGTGCAACCGAAATCTCGAAACGGGAAATACACTGTAATATCTATCGCTAATTTCCCTAAATTGCCTCATAGGGGGATTTTGCCAATGTTGTTACGCTTGGCAGGCGGGTTGTCAGCTGCAGTTATTTATTATTTTGAGTTGCCATGCTGCAGCTTTATTAGTAGTATAGGTGTAGCACGAATGGGTCGGCTCGACCGGGGAAGAACCACGCTCTCATAGAATACCAGCGTAAAATCGCAGCTTGACGCTGCTGTGTTTCGTATGGTGAGTGTAAAGAACCGGAGACCCTTTTTACTGGAAAAGAGACATTCCATCTTAGTCCTCACGGGTGACGACGCATCTGCCTTTTGATTATTTATTGAGGATAAATGTAGAGATGTCTATGGGTCACAGCAACCACTTACCATCAGGTGGACTGTGTGCTGTCACCCAATCCTATACAAAAAAAGTTGCTGTAAGGAACATCCATATGTTCTGTTTCAGTTTCCCTCTGTCGTCTCTTACGGCACCCATAGGATAATAAGGGATAGTGCGATTCTTTTACACCGCCTCTGCACATGTCAAAAGGACGGGCAGCAGCGTCAAAGGTGCGAGACGCCTGGTTCTGCCAAGCGTGACGAAACTTCTCAATAATGGGAGAGGCCCATGTAAATATAGCCTGTTGGTGTGGACTTTTGAGGGCTGAGAATGGAAATTAATTGAAAATTTCCACCTGATGCTAAGTGGATACTGTGGGCCATAGACATCTACATTTATCCTCGATTAAGAATCAATATACAGATGCGTTGTCACCCCTGAGAGAGCTAAGATGAATGCCTTGTATCCAGTAAAAAGTGTCTCAGGTTCTCTACACGCACCATACGAAACACACTAGGCTGCTCTTTTGCGCTGGTATTCTGTGAGAGCGTAGTCCTATCACGGTCGAGTCAAGCTGAAGTGGCAATGTACCAGCCATATAGGTCGAAGATCTGACAGCCGATGGGGAAGAAAGGTTCTCGAGTGGCAGCCTCGTACCAGTAGTCGAAGTGTAGATCCCCCCCCCCCCCCCCCACTAGATGGAGTGACGACTTGGTAAGACATGCAGGAAATCGATAGACGCAGGTAGCTCAGAACCGTGCTTTGTGGCGTTCCTTGGGGGAGGCTTATGTTCAGCAGTGGACTTGTGAAGGGCTGTAATGATGATGGTCATAATGATTATGATCCTTATTTTTACTAGATGAATCAAAATCCTGCTCAAAATGGAAGGGGACCAAGTTCAACAGAGGACTTTCACGCGCTGCTGATTTAGAAGATTCTCACAAAATCGAATACATAATACTTACAAAACATCAAGTGATAATGCGATTATCGTGACGATCATCTACGCTAATGATCGGCGTTTTGTCATCTCGTTAGCGGGTTACTATTGACATAGTTATGTATTTAAACAAGCTGAAGTAAATACAAACAGTTCAGATTACGTGATGGGCCTTCAATTATGACAACCAATTATTATTAGAACGTCCTTTATGTTAATGTAATTTTGTTATTAAAATTGGGGAATTCTGTACTTTGTCACCATATTCTGTACTATCCATGTTTGCAAAATAAAGAAATTCATTCATTCATACATTCAATTTTTTTATATAGGCTGACAAACGAGCACACAGTCAATCTGATGGTAAGTGGTTGCTGTCACCCATAGACATCTACATCTATCCTCAATAAAGAATCAAAATGCAGATGCGTTGTCACCCGTGAGGACTAAGATGTAATGCCTCGTTTCCAGTAAAAAGGGTCTCCGGTTCTCTACACTCACCATACGAATCATAGCAGTATTGAGTTGATATTTTACACTGGTATTCTGTGAGAGTGTAGTCCTTTCCTGATCGAGCTCACCCATTCGTGCTACAACTATACTAATAATAAAGCTACAGCATGACTCTACCACATTAAATTGCAAATAACAATCTCGTAGGTGCTGACGAGGATCAAACTCGGTTTGATCGCTAATAAAATTTAAGACGAGAGCTTATTTTCTGAGCTACCACGGTTTATTAGCTGTAGTAAGTGTATTCTTACAACATAATCCATTCATAATCTGTCTTACGTAGACGACAGCTTCCGCTTTGCCAAACAACACACGGCCGTGTTTATAAACATTTTGATAACCAAGAGGCGTTGTCTGTTACGTGTACAAGACGTGAAATCCATTGGAAATTTTTATTTTGTACCATGTTACCTGTACACATTATGGTTTATTTTTTGATGCAAGACTCTAGTACGTTACACGCACTCATGTTTTTGCTCATGAATGTTTGCATTGTCGTTATTCCTTACCCACGATGCGATAAATGGATTGCCATGACTTGTTGTCTTACAGTGGAGACTTATTAGACGAGATAAACACGGACGAAATGTAACTTATTGCACC
Organism: Parnassius mnemosyne; assembly: GCA_963668995.1. Taxonomy (NCBI): domain Eukaryota; kingdom Metazoa; phylum Arthropoda; class Insecta; order Lepidoptera; family Papilionidae; genus Parnassius; species Parnassius mnemosyne. The sequence goes on from CAVLGL010000090.1 coordinate 22,136,670, forward strand.
TAAGACCATAGCCCAATTTTTCCTAACTGAAAAGCACTAAGTTATAGTGGGATAAACATATTGATGGCAATTGGGCAACACCAATAGGTTAAAATGTTACGTTAAAATACTCGTATAGCTAATTTCACTGGCAGATAGCTGATCTCATAAGGAGTAACTTAGGATACTTTTATTTTAGAAAATAATTAGGGTTCCGCGCAAAAACACTAAAACCCCAAATAACACGCGGGCGATGTCGCGAGGAACAGCTAGTGCATAATATTTAGAATGCAAATCTCCTAGGTCGCCCTCTTCCTAACACATCTTTTATTTTTTTTTTATCGTGGGGAGATCCTGATGAATACCTTCTGTTTCCGGCCAAAACCCCACGGTGGTCTCCATCAGCGTATATGAGGGGTCCCGGGATCTCCGTTCGGAACGCAACCGGGGCCCCTCTCACGCTTACTTACCCTTACTACCCCCAGCACCCTCGCAAAACGGTGCTCGAGACCACTTTCGAGTCACCGTCCTCCTCAGGTGTTACATCACTAGACGCTCGTGGCCCCCGCCCCGAGCGCCCGTAACCCCCGAGGCCCCGTTTCTGGTAGGGGAACACCATCATCAAGGGGAGGGCCCTGACGAACGCCTTGGCGGCGTCGTCTTCGAGCGGGATCTGTCCTCTCCTGACACCGCTCAGCAGCCTCCTTCTGGATCATAACGGATTCACAGAAGGTGGCTACGGCCCTCCACGCGGAGTCCCTGCTCAGCATCGCCGACACGACTGCCGGCAGGGAGAGGTTCTGACCGATCCGTCTTACCAGGACCGTCCGCTCCCGGTCCCACGCGTATGGGATGCGGAGTCCTGTTCCTGCCCACCGCAGTGGAAACAGTTCGCCGTCGCTTCCCGTCCAATCTTACACAAATAATCACCAACGCACCCGTGCCCGGTCATTATCTGTGTAAGTCTGTAGGTGAGTCTTCCTGTTCTTCGATGCATCCGGGTTTCAAAGTGCGGCAGGATTGCTCCAACAACGCGTTTGCACGCATAACGCTATAGAGGCGAGCGCGCCACGTTACGAATGCGTTAATTCGTTCCTGCCACTTGACTCCTTCGAACATCTGGCTCACTTCCGACGCTCTGGCGGAGGACACGCGTCCGGTCGTACACCCTCGCATCCATGTCCGCCAGTATGTTCAGAGGTGGAAAGCGAGCCAGGAGTGTTGCCGCCTCAAAGGATATAAAGGTGTGTTTGAGCAGGTCTCTAGATGGTTTAAATTTAGAATTGGACCCGGTAAGTGGCGCTTTTGTCAAGATTACTATATCTAAATTAGTAAATTGGTTCAATGTTAATAATTTGCATTCAAATGGCGCTAAAACGAAATGTAAGAAATTCATGACTCCAAATGTCAAACATTTAAATACTAATGTAATTAATTTTAAATGGGAATTTTTCTTGGAATCACACAAGACGCGAAGCTTCCATGAAGTCCCCATATATCAAAACTAGCAAGCTAACTTAGTTCTGCAGCATATGCCGTAAAAAAGATTAGAAATCTTACCAATATTGCAACGGCTAAACTTTGTTTGCTTTTGCTATTTCCATAGCATAATGTCGTATGGTATTTTGCTATGAGGACACGCAATCTCAATACACTTATGAAAATGTAATGTACGTACACAAAAATAAAAGTAGTTTTACAAAAATAAATGATTTTCATTATGTAGATACTAGGAACAGACAAGCTAGTAAGTACCAATTATTCGACTCCACCTAGTCAGTAATAATTCATGCTTGGAGCGATGTATGTATTATACGCTTTTACAACAAAATCCCAGAAAATATACAAAATTTGACCTGCTCAAACTTCAAAAACTTTATTAAACTAAGTTTGTATAAAAAGGGTTATTATAATATTAAGGAATTTATGGATGATACTAACACCTGGGAATGAGGTGATCGCTACCAAGCTATTTCTAATTTGTTGGTGTTGTTGTTGTAACATACATGATTATAATGGTGCCTTTCCACGCTTGCCAAGTCTCGGCAAACGTCTTCAATCCCCAAGCGTCCACAAATCTCGTTTGGCGTTTGGAAGTTGTTTACACGCTTGTGAATGCGTCACGGTCAGTGTGCTACGTATATCCAAGCATGGTGGACACCGAACTTGTGTCGACTATTGCGTTTGGTTTAACATACTTTTATTTGAAACACAAGCAAAGTAATACAAAAACAAGGAATTTTTGGCTTTTAATTCTTTTACTGGCTTTCCCGTTAACTCAGCGAGACTACTCCAAGCATTTGCAACTTTGTTTTTATTTTTATGATTAACGTCTTTGGGTTCCAGATAGACGATTCTGTCTGGTAATATTCCAGAAACGATAAACTCTCTTCGTTCGACCAGTCACTCATTTTAAACAAAGAACTGAACATGCGCTCGTCGCGAAATCACAATTACTACTAAACGCGCACCAACGTGTGAATGCGTTGCAAGCGCTTGCCGCAAGCGCCCTTTGATCTGTGTCCAAAAACCGACACTAACCCGGATCGGGGACAAGCGTCCACAAGCTCACGCAAGCCAAGCCAAAAGCCCTCTTTACACACTTGTGCTTGTGGATGCTTGCCGAGACTTGGCAAGCGTGGAAGCCCGGCATAAACTGTTTTTTTTCAATAGTCCCGCTGGGTTTCTTGCTGGTTCTGCCCAGGACAAAGTTTTTTTTGAACCAGTGGTAATTAAACAAAAGAGTGACTTTTAATAAGTATTATTTATAATCTATATTGAATAAAAAAGTTTCTGTTTCACAAGAGATCCAGAAATCACCTGTGCGAAGCCGGTGCGGATCGCTAGTATAAAAAAAGCCTTTTATTCCATTTTTCAAAAAACCAACGAGGAAATTATTTAATTACAACCAAAATTTCCAAATATAGATATATGTTAAGTGATATTAATAAAACAGGTTCAACCTGTTGCCGATGTAAATCGTGCTACATGTTTTACGACTATCACTATAACGAGTAAAACCTAGATTTTACGTGAGAGTAATCACATCTGCTAACGAGATTTAGCAAATGTTAAAATTCGTGAGATGATAAACAATTACTACATAAGAGAAGTAATGTTTTTTTTTGTAGATATGGGGGTGGCAAACGAGCACACAGTCCACCTGATGGTAAGTGAATGCTGTGGCCCATAGACATCTACATTTATCTTCGATTAAGAATCAAAATACAGATGAGTTGTGACCCCTGAGGACAAAGATGGAATGCCTTGTTTCCAGTGAGAAGGGTCTCTGGTTCTCTACGCTCACCAAAATGATTTAAGTTCGATCCAGCAAATATACGACAGGGTATATATAGACAGGGTCGAAGAATTAAAATACAATAAACACTTAATATGAGCTGAGCAAGGAAACATATTTAGACACGATCAAACTGATTATTGGACGCATAGAAGAAGTAATGGTTCCAAAGGATCGGAAAAGGTTCGGCGAAGTACCACGCTCTCACATAATACCATCGTAAAATAGCAGCGTAATACTGTATGTCATATGGTGAATGTAACCGGAGACCGTTTCTGGAAACGACGCATTCTATCTTGGTCTTCAGGGGTGACAACGCATCTGCATTCTTAATCGAGGATAGATGTAGAAGTGATTGGGCCACAGCATCCACTTACCATCAGGTAGACTGTGTGCTCGTTTTTCACTTATATTGTAATTTTTTTCGAAGTGAAACTTCTTCAGTATCGTTGTATTTTGAAACGCGATGAAACGCTGTTCTCCTTTCTAAATTTTCTCGCAGGCTAAATCATACAGATTTAGCCTGCGAGAAAATGAGATAGAATCTATACTATAATATAATAAAACGGAAGAGGTTTTTTGTTTGTTTAAAAACGCAAATTTCTGGAACTACCAGTCTGATTTCATAAATTGTTTTTGTATTAGGTCCTTACATATGAAATTAGCGTTTTGTCGTACTGACCACTTTGATCTGAAAAATCTCCTCTTTGGTTGATAATAACAGTCATTCATTTGTTTTTTCGTCATAATTTTTTTCTTTGGCGTCGCTTATTACCAATGCACAATAGAAAACATGAAATATCGGTATATTTACGAGTGCCGCAGAAACAGCTCGAAGGATTAATTATGTGTACGGCGCTGGTGTCGCAAAAGAAAGCATGGTACGTATTTGGTTTCAACGTTTTCGTTTTGGAAATTTCGACCTTCAGAACCAACCCCGTGGACGGCCGGAGACCAAAGTGGAAAATGAACAATTAAAGGCTATTGTGGAAGCGGATCCATCACAAAGCACTTCAGATATAGCTGCAGGCTTCGGGGTAAGTGATAAAACTGTATTAATCCACTTGAAGCAAATCGGGAAAGTAAAAAAACTTGAACTATGAGTACCTCATGAATTGAGTGAATCGAACTTGCAAACACGCGTCGACTGCTGTGTTACTTTGCTCCACCGACACAATAATGAAGTGATTTTAAATCGAATCATTACTTGTGATGAAAAGTGAATACTGTACGATCTTCTGCGCCCTCCTTTCCCAAAAGAGGGTCGCTTCCGATTCGGCGGAGAGGCTTAATAAGCCAACACCGTACACTAAAGTAGAGTTTAGCGGGTATCACTTAGGGCGGTTAGGTTAGTTAGACACAGTGAGTCCCGCATAACCACGACGGACCGGCTGTCGTGGCATGCATAAAGCATTCTCCACTTCCTCGCGTAACGAGGAAGCCTTTTTCAATTGCTTCTGGGGGCAAAAAAAAATACTCTACGATAATCGGAAGCGCTCGTCGTAATGGCTGAACCCTGTAGACCCTATCAAATCCTGCCCTAAACTAAAATTGACTCAGAAAAAGTTACTTGGGAGTGTTTGGTGGACTAGCGCCGGTGACGTTCACTCTAGGCAGGGGCTCCCCAGTACCAGCTCCTTCCACTTGACCGCATCCAGCGCAGAGCGGTTCGAATCGTCTACGACCGAGTTCTTTCCGATCGGCTTGACTCACTGGCACTGCGTAGAGATGTTGCATCTCTTTGCGTATTTTATCGCATTTACCACGGGGAGTGCTCTGAGGAATTGTTCGGACTAATTCCAGGCGCTCAATTTCACCATCACACATCGCGACATAACTTGCGATACTATCCATACCACCTGGATGATTAGCGGTCCACCACTGTGCTATTTAGAAGATGTTTTCTTCCTCGCACAACTTCCTTGTGGAATCGATTACCACCAGCGATTTTTCCGGACCGATACGACTTGGAACCTTCAAGAAAAGAGCCTAATCCTTTATAAAAGGCCGGCAACGCATCTGCAATTCCCCTGGTGTTGCAGTTGTTTATGGGCGGCGGTAGTCACTTACCATCAGGTGAACCGCATGCATGCTCGTTTGCCCCCACTCCTATAAAAAAATCTAGCCAAACGATTACGGCAGATATCTATTGTCAACAACTGCAAACCATGAAGGAAGAACTCGCTGCTAAACAACCGAGATTGGTCAATCGCTCTAGGCCACTGCTGCTTCACGACAACGCAAGACCACACACTGCACAACAAACAACCACTAAGTTAGATGAGCTACAATTGGAGTGTCTGCGACATCCACCATACTCCCCGGACCTTGCCCCAACAGATTACCATTTTTTCCGCAATTTGGAAAACTTCTTACAAGGAAAAAATTCAACTTCGATGCGGCAGTCCAAACCGCCTTCAAAGAGTTTATTGATTCCCGCCCCCATGGTTTTTTAGTAAAGGAATCAATGAACTACCTATGAGATGGCAAAAGTGCATAGATAACAACAGTGCATACTTTGATTAATTAAATATATTTTACAAAAAAAAAATTGCCTTTATATTCCTCCCTATGTAAGGACCTATTATATGATAGCCAGATTCACGAGAAATAATATACACTATCTAGCATTAGCCTATACCTCTCAGCTAGCTTTTAATATTGATTTTGTTAAGCAAGTGGGAAGAAAAAGCACTCCCGAACTGCTTTATCCGCGTGTGCTGGCGTAATGGTTAGTGATACTTAAATACTATGTTCTACAAAAATATAGATCTTTTCTCCATCTAAAATAAAATCTGGAATACCATAGACTTATTTCTTATACATTAGCCACAATAAGCTATTTTCTGATAAAAAATATTGAAAATTGAACTTATTTATGAGCGTATTTTATTACATATATTATTATTATACATGGCATATTACATACAAACGAAAGTTACTTCATCATCAAGACAATTTTATGAAGGTAAACTTTGCTCTTTATAGCATGTTATCTGGACGAATAGTATAAGATATAATGAAAAATTTAAATTATTCAACACTCGGTTCTGCGCGCGAACGACGCCTAGCCACCCAATGAGAACCGAGAGAAACCAGCAGTGAACGCCTCGTTAATATATAAGCGAGGTGATATACGTGGGTGATACCGCGGTTAACAGCTAGTTCAGGTCCTATTATCTCGGTCTCCTGCTCCTGCGGTGCTTTAAAAATGGTTAATATAACTTTCAAGTGTTAAAATAAAGAATAAGTAAATTACAAATTTACTTTCTATCAAATAAATAAAATTAATTACTTATATTGAATAAAATTATTATATCCAAACCATTTTTAACTATCCACGAATTGTTGAGTGTTTAGGCCATCTAGAGTCTATTTCACGGACCACCTTAAGAGTCAATCAATTTTTGTTCGATAAAATGATTTTACCTATAGATAAACTAGACGTCGCTATTACAAAGCAACATTAATAATTTAAGCTCGACATGTCTAAAAATAAGGATTGTAACATTTATTTAAATGTATTTTGTTATCTTCCGTGCGATAACGGTCATAAGATTTTAGCGCGGTGTTTTTCGCTCTAATCAGTTGTGGAAGGTGCGCCGGAAGCTTCTTGTACAGATCACTCGACACACGAACCTTACGGGGACAATCTTCGACCGCTAAGTGAGGTGAGTCGATATGGCGCTAATCGCCCTATTGGCTTCAAGCGGTGGAGTATCTATCGGTATACAGTGCAAGGACCTTTTGTAGTAGATCAAGGTGCCGCCTTTAGGTCCGGTCAGCGTATTATTTCTTACTAAGGTATAATTAGCTATTTTGGAATCGAGCACACAAGGTTTCAAGAAGGTTTCTTGCACTAGCATGATGTCGACATCATGATTGCGTAAAAAGTACACGATTTCTTCCTTTTGATCTCTGATGCCGTTTGCGTTAAAGAACTCAACAGTTAGAGAGCTAGGTTTAGTTCTTTCGGTAGGTTGTACTGCCATTATGGTTTAAAAAGAGGATTACTTAGGCGCATTGGAATGAACCAATCGCATCGATAAGATTAATATGATCAATGGTGGCATTGAGCATATCTTGAGTTTTTTGGCCTCGCGAAATTTTCGGGCCAAAGAAGTGACTTCAACAACATTAATGTTGCTGATGAAGCTGCAGACTAACGAGAAGTCCGCAGCGAAGGTAGAAGATGCCTGAGGGGCTTTGGGGGAGGGGTTTTGGGCTTTTGAACCTGAAGAAAGGGCGCTGGCCGTGAGGCGGTCGCACTTTCGATCGCCGGGGGCTTAACCCATGCCTTCGTTTTGGGTGCTGAAGGCACCGAAGGGCTTACGCCTTTCCCGGAAGCCTCTTCAGTGGGGGCGGGCTTGGTGATAGCTTGAGGGGGCGCGGGTTGCTAAACCGAGATCGGTGCGACTGAAGGGGCAGGTTGCCGAGCACGGATCCTCCTAGCGCTAGCTGCTCGTCCGCGCCGGTCTACTCTTCCGTGCGCTTTGGTGCGCCCACGAGAATTCGCTGGGTGTCCTGCTTCACCGCACAGAACGCAGCTCGGAGGACTATCCAACTCGGGCCTTCGGGTGCACTTGGGCGTACCGTGGTCGCCTAAACACTTAACGCATCTAGGCCGGGCAAAACAGTTTTGGCCGAGTGCTCATAAAGTTGGCATCGGTGGTATTGACCAAAGATTGACTCCCAGCAGCCGGATGCCCTTGTTTTATTTGTGCGGCGGGGTTTCATCGTCACCACAGAAATCGTAATAATAGTGTCTTATTATTACGATTTCTGTGATCGTCACTGTATCCCCACGCGGCGTCGTTGTGCGCTCGTTGGACGTAGGCATTACGTAATGTGCGGACGGTGTGCGGGGTGTTCGGGGCGTAACAGGGTATGAGGGGGCGACGGGGCGACGGCTCCCTTTGCCGTCCGTAGCACCTGGTATTACATTCTATTTGTTCGTGAAGTTTGATTACAATCGGTTCAGCCATTCCAAAGATTAGCTCGGACAGACAGACAGGAAAGGAAAATTTTTAAATGGTTACTCATGTCTCAATAGAATGTTAATATTTCATACAAAAATATTAACATAAAAATCCACAATAATAACGAAGAAAACTCTTAAAACGCGTTTAGCTAACAAATTAGCGTAATAAGACTGTTTTTTTTGTAGCTTATGACATTTTGTGATCATTGATGCCACTGACCAGTCGCACTGAAGTTATTGGACGTACGAAAAACGCATACCACAACGTATTTTTTTAATCCTTACTGGCGGGTGTGAGTATAGATAGCGATAGTGTGCGAACGAGAGGTGCATAGAGACGACGCCATTTTCAATCCCATTCCTTAACTGCACGGGTAGTATAAAGACATTAATATTCGCTGTGGGCTTGGACTTGAAAATGTTAGTAGTATTGTGGTTTGCGGAAAGATGTTTACACCATCTGTCAAACATTACAAAATTTGTGTAATTTTCAATAATTTCCGATCTATCATGACATCCAAGGAAAGTGTAGATTATTCTGTGATAACGGATCGTTCAAAATGAAATAATAATATATTGTTAGATAAAATATTTCTTTCTTGCTAAACAAACTGGTTTCAATATCCGCGTCACTTTACCGCTCGGTGATAAAAATTTACTCATGTGGTGAGAACGCGCAAAGAAACGTAAACAATGCGACACACCTCTGTGACGTAGGCATCCACAGACTTATAGAATATTAGAGACATCGTTCTTGTTGGCTTTAAATATCAACGAAGTGACCGATAACATAATTACGTTCTTCATTCAAATATAATTGAAAATTAAAAATTTTGTACAACCGACTTCAATATTAATTATTAAGAATAACTTAAAAACTATTAGTCAGACCATGATCAAATTTATATGAGACCACATGAGAAGCACCAGCTTTCAAATAAAAAAAGAATCATCGAAATCGGTTCACCCAGAAAAAAGTTATGAGGTACACAAATAAAAAAAAGAAGAAAAAATTGAGTACCGTCTTCTTTTTGAAGTCGGTAGAAAAGTGAAGATCTTGTCTGACATGTTGATGTAGTCACATCAACATGTTTTTGTTAATAGATTAATGGTGACAAACGAGCACACAGTCCACCTGATAGTAAGTGATTGCTGTAGCCTAAAGAAATCTACATCTACTATGTACATGAATCAAAATATCGATGCGTTTTCACCCCTGAGGACTAACATAGAATGCCTCGTTTCCAGTAAAAAGAGTCTCCGGGTTTGATTTGACGCTGGTTATCTGTGAGTGCGTGGTCCTTCCCCGGTTGAGCCGACTCATTCGTGTTACAACCATAATATAACTGCAGAATGGCTCTACCACGTATTAAAGTATGTATGTAGTTGTTTGGTATTTTAATTCTAGTATATTTAAGTTTCATACAATATGTAAATTATTATTCAACATTGACAACAGACAACAATGCTTATTTGGTTAATTTATACTGAAACTAGTAGACTAAATTTTTATGCTCACGAACCGCAACGTTTCACAAACGAAATTTTAATTTCTTACGTCAGAGGTAATTCCATTTCATGTCAATGTACTTGGTATTTATAATTAAGTGTCACCAAAGTTTAAATATTTTCTTATTGATAAAAAAATGAAAATTTTTAATAGTAAATTGTGAAGTTCCAAAACAAGTTATATAACTGATTTCTGTCGTCACATTGTTTAATACTGATGTTAATGATAAGGACTATCTTCAGATTGTTCCATGCCTATTTTTATCATTTGGCTATGTAAAAAATTGCTTGCATCTCATAACTTCACTGAAACAAATTTGATGCAGTGATAAATCAATAAAAGTAAAGTTAATTACAGCCTATATACGGCTCACTGCTGGTCACAGCCTTCCTCTCATTTCTGAGAGGGTTTTAGGGCAAGGAAATGTCAGTCGCGCTGTCCCAATGCGTGTAGGCGAACTTCTCACGATGTCTACGAAATATTGTTTTTCTTATTTCTCAGACATGCCGGTTTCCTCACGATGTTTTCCTTCACCGCCGAGCACGTGGTAAGTCAGCACTTAAAATTGCAATAAACAATTTCATAGGTGCCGGTGGGTATTGAATACAACCCGGGCTCATGTACTGTGAAATTTACAGCGAGCACTTAGCTCCATTATTTACTCTATGCCTGAACTACCACGACTCCAAATTAATGTTTCTCTTAAATTACTTCAACTCCACGACCTATTGCAGGTGAAATTTAGATTTTATGACAAAATAATATGGGGATGAGTCGCTCGCGTCCGTAGGCTTCGACCACCTAATCCTAGGCCCACCCTACACGTGTCCCCCGGGTGGTGCTAAACGAACGACACTGCGAAAGAACTGCTCGGCTCCTCGCCGTGTGGTAGCGGCGTAAAAAATACCACAACTTACTATCGCACCATGAGGCATAAAATTAATGAAATGGCCCCGAGTTCCCGGCGCCCCTTTAATGGGGCAGGGGTGCGAAGAATCTCCGGGAGGAAAACCGGCGACGAGGTTCGCCACCCGTCACGTTCTGTCCCCCGGAGGGGCGAAAAGTGGATTGCGGAAGCCCGTCTGGCTACATTGAATGTATGTGGAGGAATGAATGATAAGATGGATGAAGTATGCGATATGATGTATGTATAGAGGAATAGACGTGTTATGTGGAAATGAGACGAAACGGAAGGGAAAGGATGCCACTACACATGGCATGTATACCGCGTACTGGTCTGGTGTAGACGAGACCGAGCGGGCATGCCAGGGAGTCGGTATCATCCTTTCAGAAAGAATGGGTCATTGCGTGAAAGAGTATGAATGTGTAAGCCCGAGACTGCTATGTATACGGATGAAAGTGGGCTTAAAGAAGTTGTTTGTTTTAGGGGTCTACGCCCCAGACATGTCTAAGCCCACTTATATCCGAGAGCAGTTTTGGGAGTTGGTAAGGATGGTGCTAATGAAATGCAAGGTTAATGAAAATATTGTGATATTAGGCGATTTTAATGGAAGGGTTGGGGTGAGGAGGCTTGGTTATGAAAGGATATTGGGAACGTTTGGTGATGAAAGTATAAATGAAAATGGTGAAAGCCTTCTCGCCGTATACGTGGAAAAGAATCTTGTTGTGACAAACACTTTCTTTCGTCATAAGAAGATTCACACGTATACATGGAAAAGAGGTGATGATAGAAGTATGATAGATTTCATAATTGTTGATGAAAGAATGAGGAGCGCGGTGGTAGATACAAGGGTTTACCGGGGCTCTAACGTAGGGACGGATCATTACTTGGTCTTATGCCGAATTAATGGTCTTTTCAGACGTTGGAGGCATCGGACATCTGTGTCTACCACTGCGTTACAGCGTATAAGAACAGAGAGGTTACAAGATGAAGGTGTGAAAGAGAAGTTCAAATGTAGATTGAGAGAAAATGTAAGTGGTATGGCTGAATTGTGTATGAATGATTTAGACTTGGAGACTGTATGGTATAATGTCAAGAAAGGTTTAGTGGATGCAGCTACCGAAGTATGTGGTGTAAGTAAGAGAACGATTGAAAGGAAAAATAACACGTTATGGTGGGATGATGAGGTACGGATGGAAGTTGAAGCAAAGAAGAAAGCATGGCTAGATTTACTAGCAACCAAGGCTAGTAATTCTAGCAGTATAAATGATGATATTGAAAGGAAAAAGGCAGTTTTTAGACATCTAAATAAGAGAGTAAAAGAAGTAGTTGAAAGGAAAAAGCAAGAAAGAACGGATGAGAATGATAGAAGAATATCGGATAACTTCCAGGCAAACATTAAAATGTTCTGGAAACTCGTAAGAACTACCAGGGGACATTCACAACAGCCTAGAATGAATGCTATATGAGACCAGAATGGCTGTATTCTGAATGACGAAGTTTTGAGTTTAAGGAGATGGAAGGAATACTTTGAAAGCGTGTTTATGAGTGATGAGACGTTTGAATTAAATGAAATAGAAATTCCGAAAGAAGAGGAAATAGATAGAGATATAAGTATAGATGAAATAATGAAAGCAATGAAAAGTATGAAAGCAGGTAAGGCACCCGGTTATGATAGAGTATCTCTCGAAATGCTAAGGGCTGGAGAAGGAGTGGTGGCAGACCTGCTGTACACCTTGTTTAATTTATGTTGGGAACTTAAGCGGGTACCGAGAGACTGGTGCAAAGCCGTGATAGTCCCAATATATGAGGGAAAAGAATCACAGCAGGACTGTAAAAACTACCGTGGTATCAGCCTTCTTAGCATTGTGGGAAAACTGTATGCTAAGGTACTAATTGAAAGAGTTATGAAAGAAACTGATGGAAAAATTTGGGATGTGCAAGCGGGATTTAGAAAGGGAATGGGATGTACGGATCAGGTCTTTTCCATGCGCATGATCGCGGAGAAGTATTTGGCGAAAAACCAAAAAGTTTTTTGTGCGTTCATAGACTTGGAGAAGGCTTATGACAGAGTGGACAGGGATGTGTTATGGCAAACACTGAACTCATTTGGGTTGACCGCTGGTCTGATACAGGCATTGAAGTCTCTATATAGGGACTCTAGTGCTTGTGTCAGGATCAACGGGGCCTACTCGGACTGGTTTGGCATCCATAAAGGTGTGAGACAGGGCTGTGTGACTTCCCCGTGGTTGTTCAACCTATTTATGGACAGTTATTTGAAAAATTCGAAAGTAGAAGAATGCGGGTTAAGAATGGGTGAGTTAACCGTCAAATGCCTTTTGTACGCCGATGATCAAGTCATACTTGCATCGTCGGCAGCCGAGTTGCAAATGATGGTTACATTAATGAACAGGACATTAAAAGAAAAGGGAATGAAAGTGAACGCAAGTAAGACGAAAGTTATGGTTTTTGAAAGAGAAGACAGCAAAACGATATGTGAAATAAGAATAGAAGGGGAGTTGGTAGAGCAAGTAGATGAGTTTGTATATTTGGGATGTGTGTTTAGCAGGGATGGTAGATATGATAAGGATATAGAACGACGAGTGAATGCAGGAAATAGAGTGAATGGGGCTCTACACTCTATTGTGAAAAGTCAGAATGTGTCCAAAAAGGCACGTATGGCAATTCACAATGCTGTGTTAATACCTACTTTAATGTATGGTAGTGAAAGTTGGGTGTGGCAGAAGAAGCATGAGAGTAGAATAAATGCTGTAGAAATGCGGTCATTAAGGAGTATGTTATTAAGCTGAATGACAGAGTGAGAAATTGCTTAATAAGAGAAGAGTGTGGTTTGCAAGATGATGTTGTGACCAGGATTAAGAAAGGAATGCTTCGGTGGTTTGGCCATGTAGAAAGAATGAATGAGGAAAGAGTGACAAAGCAAATCTATGTTGCAGAGGTGAACGGCATAGTCGGGAAGGGTCGCCCTAGGCGAAAGTTTATCGACCAAATTGGCGATATATTAAAAATGGGCCATATCAAGAGTACCTTTAACCGACGAGCGTGTATGCGTAGGTATATGGATGTGGAGGAAGCGAGAGAGGTGTGTCAGGATCGTGCCAAATGGAAGTCCATAATCTCTGCCTACCCCTCTGGGGTGACAGGCGTGAGTGTTTATGTTATGTCAAATTAATATTTTAGTGTTGATGTACAATTTGCGATTCTATGTAAAATGTAAAATGTGTACTCCGTACCATCGTAATACACGTTTCTAGTAGTGGAGCCTCCTTTACTTTTTTATTTATTTCTATTTTTATTATTTATTGTGATAGCGACAACAGAAATGCACATTCTGTAAAAATTCAACTGTCTGTCTACCTATTACGGATCATGATATACAGCCCGCTGACAGACAGACGGACGGACGGACAACGGAGGCTTAGTAATAGGGTCCCGTTGGTTACCCTTCGGATACGGAACCCTAATAAAAACTGCGTTGGTGAACCCGTCTGCCACACATGGCAACTATGGCAAGCATTCCCCTAATGAGGTAATCTTTGGGGTGACAACAAAAAGTCGACTTCGTCGACGCTTTCAAAAAAAAATTATATAAATAATGACGAGTGCTCTCATCTACATAGCAATCAATGTGACTGGTGTGCAATATAACATTGCTATGCAGAAGGAACAGGGTGGGTTATAGCCTGATAGCACGTAGTTTTCAGGCTTATATTTGGAGCATGACGGCCTTAGAGCTTGTTACATTTTTATCGTGGAGGAAATCCTCATAAATAGTTTGGGCTTTGTGAAAATGTTGTGCCGGACTCCTACCGGTAGTCACCATCAGCGTATACCAGGGGTCCCGATATATTCGTTCGGAACGCAACTGGAGCACCTCTTTCATATTGGAAGCAAGGACTCGCTGTACTGTTTCGGAGGTACGGCTTATTACTTTATCTTAATATAGCTCCACATTTATTACGTGGTAGAGCCGTGTTGCAGCTATATTACTGGTATAGTTGTAGCACGAATGGGTCGGCTCGACCGGGGAAGGAGCACGCTCTCACAGAATACCAGTATAAAATAGCAGCATAACTGTGTTTCGTATGGTGAGTATAGAGAACCGGAGACTCCTTTTACTGGAAAAGAGGCATTGCATCTTAGTCCTCACGGGTGACAACGTATCTGCATTTTGATTCGTCATCGAGGATAGATGTAGATGTCTATGGGCCACGGCAACCATTTACCACCATCAGGTGGATTGTGTACTCGTTTGTCACCCTTATCCTATAAAAAACAGCAAAAGCCTTATTAATGCGTAGAGTACGCGTAAGTTAGAACGAGTGAATGCCTAACATCTACTGCGTAGATGACAGTTGCGAACAGTATTCGCAAGTTGAGCCGTGGTCGAAAACCGACCAGGCGCACATTACACCCTACGAATTTTACCAGATGTCGCGGAGGTACCGACCTTCCCTTTGATCATAATGAAATGTTTATATTTTGATATATATGTCGGAGCAACATTTTTCACACTTACCTTGACTTTGCTGTTGAGATAGAGTGCTGTTCCGAGGGCGCCACCGCAAGCGGCACAATACGATGCAAACAGCTGCCTACAATTATTCAACAAATTAATAAAATCTGCCATAAGGACGCGGCGTAAGGGAAACCATCACTCTATTTCCTCTTTTGAATTTCCCGCTTTGATAATTAATTTTTTTTTTGTTTAAATAGGAAGCTATAGATTTCGGTCCGATTTTGAGAATGCGAGTTTTCATCAGATCTCGTTTCGAGGTCCTAGGCTTTGGAAGCCGTTCCAACTATTCCCGGCTGGAAAGATCATTATTGTTTGATTTATGTCAGAAATTTATAAAATTATTTTTAATTTTTTTTTATAAGACACATAACTTTGTAAAAAAAGAAAAGTGTGATGAAGTGAGTCCAAATAAAGAACGTTATGCCGATACGCTGACAGGATAGTGTAGTAGAATAGGAATTAATAGTTTATCTATTTTCAAGTATTTTTTTTTGTTCTTAATTTGCACCACCAACGTGAGTTGAGCACCAAAGAGCATAAGGTTTTATTGCATCTTTTCCAGGGTTGACTGGTGGAGAATGCCATAGCGCATTATATCGCCCCTTGAAACCCCTAGTTGAAGGTACAAGTTGTACTGCAATAAAAGATAACTAAATTTTAAAAAAAAACTAGTGTGTACTGTGTACGCGTTATTGACATATACAATACGATACGGCTGATCGATATACGTCAAGACGATCAAACAAGAACATAACATAAGTATCGACGTATTTCAAGTGGATCAAAAGAAAGAACTACGAAGAAATAAATAAAGACAAATACTCACTTGGTACTGATTGGTGCATCTCCCGATCTATTCGTGTAATTGACGACCGCGTTGAACGTTTGATTAATCCACTGCCAGAATATGGTCGCCGGCGTGGTCTTGTAGAATGTGATCATGCCTAGTACAATATAAAGATTATTTTTATTAATATATTCAAAAGACAGCAATAGTAGTGAGTGAAAGAGCCTATAATTGTGTATCAACACTATCGGGATATGTATAGCACCTTCTTTTTTAAAGTAGCTATTACACTCAGTATTCAGCGTGTATTCTGTGTATATATATAGAATAACCGTGACAAACGAGCACATAGTCCACCTGATGGTAAGCGGAAGCTGTGGCTCATAGACATCTACATCTATCTTCGATTAAGAATCAAAATGCAGGTGCGTTGTTACCCCTGAGGACTAAGATGGAATGCTCTCACCATACGAAACATAACAGCATTAGGATGCTACTTTACGCTGGTATCTTAATCTTGCTGCATTCATAATATAGCTACAGCGCCAGCGTGACTCTACCGCGTCAAATACGTAAATGCGATATACACCATTACTTCCTATTTAACCGCTTTCATGAAATGTATAGAAAAGGTTAAATAGGGAAGCGAGCTCCGGCAACTTACCACCAGTTATGAGGGTGTTCATTGGAGCCTGCGCCGCCATCCTGCCAAGAACGAACATTTTCTCGCCGGTATCTGGATGAAACGCGCTGTCGTACAAGTATTTCTTTTCCCAGAGCTTATCTTCATCGTAACCGGCCGGCATTTTACGTGTTCTCCTATAGAAACACCATTTTAGTGAGATTTTTAACAATTTTATTAAATAGCTTCAATTCACGCTTGTAATTCCCGATGAGGTAGACTGCGTCCAAAGAGCAGTAAGCTACTTGGGCCAGGTTAAGCCAAAAAATATGGATTTAGATGAAGAATTGTGTAAGAAATGATAGATACAGGTAGCCCATTGCCTACACAATGATAAATCCAATATCCCAATAGTCACCTTTTACGAAATGCTAGGTAGGTAACACAATGGGCACATTCTTATTTGTTACTAACTAATACCCGCGACGTTGCCCGTGTTGCTTGTTATTATATTAACAAGGTATTCGTATGTGCGAATAAAAAAAATCAAAAAGACAAATTTTCTTTGTTAACAATCTCATTCGTTGCTCCGTTTGTAGCTAAAATATATAAATTATCTGGGTTAGTAACGCGAGAGCAAACGACCTACAGTTAACCGTGTGAAAACCCCCGTAATAAAATCGTTGTTTCTTACAACTTTAATAACTTCATATTAAATGAAGATATCGCAATATTTTTTTTAGATAAGGGCCAAGGTCAGGTCAGGTCAAGAGTACCCTAAACCGAAGAGCATGCATGAAGGGACTAATGAAAGTGGACGAAGCGAAACAAGTATGTAAGGATCGTAGCAAGTGGAAAGAAGTGGTCTCTGCCTACCCCTACGGAAAAGAGGCGTGATTATATGTATATATGTATAAGGGCCAAGTGTCTAAGAAATAAAACTTAGAACACTTAATTGAAATCTATCCAGTAGTTTTTCGGTGATGCGCGCACAACTGCAAACCTCCATCATTTTATTTATATAGACAGATAAGTAAGTCCCGCATAAACATGGCATTTAGAAGTTGCAGACCAACATGGGGCATGGGACGGAAGTTTTAAAATCTTGAAATGCATGCTATTATTAGCGTATTAAACTGTACATCTTTTATTACTTCATCTGCAACAGTTCACTGATGTACGCGGGCCTTTCACTGTGTAGCGAAGAGTCGACGTCATAGCTACGCTTACCAGAAGGCTTCTTGGACCTTTGACGGTGATTACTGTCACCGGACTTAGTATTTTAGATCTGGTTTAACGTGATGGTAATGCGTATCTGAGAGTTCCATATACATCAGTATCCGATAGATAATAGGCGGTATGCGCTAAGTATCGGGGACGATGGAATAAGTTACCTTATTATTTATTATTAACATAGGACTCCCACATAGATTGCCACACAGAAGGCATACTTGCCATAACTGCCACGCTTGGCATGCGGGTTGGCATCTGCATTTTTTATTATTTTAAGATGGTATAAATAAGATGCCGCAGCCCATCTAATGTTTCAGGTTTCCTATGTCGCTACTTACGAAATCTACGGGATGATATGGGGGATATAATCCACTAGGATTCACTTACGTATAAATTACTTCCTGTTAAATATAAAATTATGTAAGACAGTAAAGTTTTAAAGAAGAATTATGCTAAAGATTGCATGATCGAAGTGTTAAAATCGAAGGAAGCAGGTGGTATGTGGCGCATCGTGACAGTCTATGGGAGGTATGTGTTCAGTTTTGGACTTTTTAACTTACACTAGGCTGTAGCGATGATGATGATGTTGAAATAGCGACCGACTGTTCACTCAAAGAATTGTATTTATTCTCTTACCTGAATTCATTGACGATTTTCTTCGCTTCGTCGAGCTCCTTGTCGCTAGCGAGTATATTGAGAGGGTTGGTGAGAAGCAGAAAGTGCTTCGCGCGACCCGAATACGTGCTTTGGTCATATCGAGGCTTGTCCAGGTCTATTGAGCCCATTGTGATATTGGTTTATGCTGCGAACATACAGAATATGAAGAAAGTTTTAAACAAATATTTGTTATAGTAAATATAAAATCTGTTGTAATATTTCGATTACATAAAATTAATTATGGGTTCAAATTTCAACTTCATCAATCGATGGATTCAATTCGGCTGGGGAGCGTTCGGGAGGGATTTTTAGTTTTTTAACTATTATTTATTTTTTACAAGCCTTTTTAAGTATTTAATTTAAGTTTTATTTTAAACTGTCGCAACGAACCAATAAATTATAATTTGAGAATTGTGTTTTTGTTACTATCCAAAACAACACTTTGAAGACGGCGTCTAGCCTATATTTTATACATTACACAGAAAATACAACATTCTACATTATATACTGCTGCACTAGATGATAGAACTCTTATTTTGTCTAGAAGTCCACCAACTTCTTACCTGTATTTTCCACTAAGGGGAAGCCTTTTTTATTCTATAGAACTATTGGCGACAAACGAGCACACAGTCCACCTGATGTTGATACGAAACACAGCTGCATAATCCTACTCTTTCTATTATTCAGTGATTATATTTGTGGAGCTAAGCTGCAGCTATGTTATGTTTGTAGCACGAATGGGTCGGCTCGACCGGGGTAGGACGGAACACGGAACAAACCAGCCTTTAGCTGCACGCGCATGCGCAAGCAGTTAACACTGGTTTTTCCCGTATGGTGAGTGTAGATTTAACCCGAGACCCCTTTACACTGGATACTTTCGTGCCTTTGATTCATTCAGGCATTCGATGTTGGTTGTCAGGGGTAACAGTGCAACTTCTATTTGATTCTTGATCGAGCTTAAATTTTTATGAGCACCCATATACCGTCGGGTGCGCTTTGTGCTTGTTTGTCCTCTCATACAATAAAAGATAACCACGCTGGTATTTAGTACCCTCACTACATACCATAATCTAGCTGGACGAATAAGTTTAATAACTGGTTTGGAAGCATTTCATCTTTATTCTCCTGGCTAACAAAACATCTTAGGCCTTCTTTACTTAGATTAGTTGTAGTTGTCCATGGGCTGTAGCAGCCACTTACCATTAGATCAACTGTTGAATCGTTTTTGACACTAATACTTAAATAAAAACCGGTCAAGTGCGAGTCGGACTCGCGCACCGAGGGTTCCGAACAAATATGTAGGTATATAAGTTTAAAATTATTAAAAATATTTTTAATATATGATGTAACTAAAAATTTATGCTTTTCGCAATTTTTCCTTTATCTGTGCTATAAAACGTTGTTTCGTACAAAATTTTAAGATTCTGAGTTTACGGGAAGTACCCTGTAGGTTTTAATTCCCTTGCGAATGTCGAAAATTTGCGGCATAAACGGCTGTATCTATTGATTGCGTTGACTCAGAAGTTTTATTTTTTCAGAACTCCAAGGGACAGTAGACTTGAGTATTTGATATGAATTTCAGCTTGATACCTCCACGCGTTCCTGACAAAAAGGGTCTTGACAGACAGACAGACAGACAGACAGACGGACGGACGGACAACAAAGTGATCCTATAAGGGTTTCGCTTTTTTCCTTTTGAGGTACGGAACCCTAAAAATAACATTATAATTCATGACAATACCTCCGAATTAAACAGCGCATTTATTTCAATGTCAAAAGATAACTATTGATGTCGCCGGACTGACCACTATCTAGCGACCTGAGCATTATGAAAGAGTGTCTATGAACTTGATAAAGCAATCAAAACAAACACGAAGAGAATAAACGCTTCGATCATCGCCGGCACCATCAAATTGATAATTCGTTTTAAAGTGTTGATTTTACCACGTTCTCAGCGGTGAAGAAAAACATCGTAAAGAATAAAAATATTTAAAAGATATTATATCTTTGAAATATATAAAAGTCCGTCTACACTCTACATGCACGTATAGGTATAAATTACTGAGGCAACGAGAAGGAATAATTGCTCCAGAACTCACTCAGAAATGAGAGCAGGCTGTACCCAGCCACTGGACTGTAACTTTACTTTACTTTTTACTTACAAATAATTACAACAAATATACATATAAACTTTTCTACTGAATCATTCTATCTATTAATAAAAACCGCATTAAAACCTGTTGCGTAGTTTAAAAGATCTAAGCGTACAGACGGCGGGAAGTGACTTTGTTTTATACTATGTAGATATATATGTTACAAAAACTACAAAATCAATAAAATCTTTAACTTAATCAGGTAATCATTGTACAAATAAGCGTCAAATGAACTTAGTTCGTGGACGAGAAAGATAAATTATTTCTTCTCAAAGTATGTACGAAGATTACTAATTCTAGGCACTTTTTTATTTACTATGTGGTATACACAGACATCTTATTAAAATAGTAGAGTCGAATTCTATGGATTTCAAAACAGAGGCATATGTTGAAATTTGGATTTTAAAATGACGGACCCATTCTGTATAAGAACCTGAGAACCTCGTATTATTTATTCTGTGACCTCGTTGGTAACCTAACGAGGTAGATATATTAGATTCGTTTGTTTTTTTGTTTTTACAATTTAGCGATAATTCGAAAAATGTGTTAAGATGAATTTAACAAGAGTAAATAATTGCTTTTAAGTTACGATTTTTCGTGTTCAATCAACAACAAAATTATGACAGTTTTCGATTGCTGTCATGATGTATGCTTATCCCTCGTCACGGCTTTCAACGGGTCCAAGAAGTTTAATGGTCTTAGCAATCATATTGATGATGTCTAAGATTCCTTTTTTTATAATTTGAGAATGATGTGCGTTAGGGACGTCACTGAATAGTAACAATTGAAGATAACGTCACAATACTGACGTTATCTTCAGTTGTTACTGCTAAATAAAAAATGATAAGAGAGTAACCTTTGGTAGGTACTTCTCTTATCAGCTCTCAGATAGGGCAAGCTTATGTATGATTCAAATACAAAAAATCTTACATTAATCATTTAGGTGCTAGAAACCTTTGTACTAAGATGGAATTTGATCGAAGATCAAAAACTCCATCGCAAGAGTTGAATTTTTCATGAGCGTGATAATCTTGGGTTTAGGCATGAGTCAGATCTGTTATTGTTATTTCGGATAACGCTGGTGCCAGGGCCCTAACCTGCCAGGCTGTGACATAGTATGAAACCCGAGTTCGAGTCGCTCGCGTTGTTCATAATACTATTTTATCTCCCTATTTTCTGTGATGTTAGTACTATTAGCCATTTGGCTTTAACAGCTTCACCTGACTCTCAGCCACAAATAATCGCTAATTTGCTTCCCTAGCGTGAGTTTTGTGCCAAATCTGGAATCATCATCATTACAGCCCTTCATAAGTCCACTGCTGAACATAGGTCTCCCCCAAGGAATGCCACAAAGCACGGTCCTGAGACACCTGCATCCATCGACTTCCTGCATATCTTACCAGGTCGTCACTCCATCTAGTGGGGGGACGCCCTACACTTCGCCTGCCGGTACGAGGCCGCCACTCGAGAACCTTTTTTCCCCATCAGTTGTCGTTTCTTCAAGCTATATGACCGGCCCATTACCACTTCAGCTTACTAATCCGTTGGGCTATGTACGGTCACTCTGGTGCTACTGCGGATATCCTCATTTCTAAGTTTATCACGCAGAGAAACTCCGAGCATAGCCCTATCCATAGCTCGCTGACCTTGAGCTTCCTCATCCGGTCAGCAGTGAAGGACCACGTCTCAGTTCTCAACTGTTAAATAATTTACTTGTAAAATGTATAAAGCTATAATAATAAATACTCGTGTTATTCTTGCCACGGAATGGGTTGAAGTAGGGAGGAGTCTGTCGCCCACTACGTTCCACACTGGACATTGTGCTCCTCTGATTTCTAACAGGGATACTTACTTACTTACTTACTTACTTATTTACTTATCTTCACGCACAATCCCTGACGGGGTAGCCAGAGAGAACAGATCGCCAAGTGTCACGATCCTTACATATCTCTTTCGCTTCTTTCAGATTCATTATCTTCTTCATACATGCACGTCTAGGTATCCGAGTACTCTTGACCCTACCCTCTTCGAGCAATTTGCTCACATGGTCTTCGAAAGTTAGTCTCGGTCTACCTCGACACCTTTTAATATTAACTTTCGCGCTATATATTTTCTTCACCATTCGGTCTTCACTCATTCGCTCAACGTGCCCAAACCACCGAAGCACGCCCTTATCAATTTTTGTGATAAGGTCATCTTTCAAACCTGCCATATTGCGAATCTCTTCGTTTCGCTTTCGGTCGGCCATAGTAACGCCGCACATTTTACGAAGAGATCGCATCTCCACTGCATTCAACTTACTTTTATGCTTCTTCTGGCATACCCAGGTTTCGCTGCCATATAACAAAGTCGGTACCAACACTGCGTTATGTA
The DNA here is from genome assembly GCA_963668995.1 of Parnassius mnemosyne. NCBI lineage: Eukaryota > Metazoa > Arthropoda > Insecta > Lepidoptera > Papilionidae > Parnassius > Parnassius mnemosyne. Next base: position 22,159,704 of record CAVLGL010000090.1, read on the forward strand.
TTGCAAGGCGTGCACTCTTCGCTACGCCTTGCCTTTTGACTAACGCAGTCAGGGCACCATTGACTTTGTTCCCGGCAGCGACACGCCTGTCCACATCTAAATCACATCTTCCATCCCGGCTAAAAGCACTCCCCAAGTATACAATTTCATTTACCTGTTCTAGACATTCCTGATTTACCCATATTTCACACTTCGTTCTCTCTTCGTCCCTTTCAAATACCAGAACCTTAGTTTTATTAGCATTCAAACGGAGACCTTTAATTTCACATTCCTCTTTCATACACGTGACTAATGCCTGCAGTTCTACCTCTGATGGTGCAATAAGCACTGCATCATCAGCATACAGCAGACAGTTTACTTTTATGTCACCCAATTTCACACCCAAACAGCTATCTTTCAGCTTTTGTAAACAGCTGTCGAGATACAGTATGAACAGCCAGGAAGACATGACACAACCCTGTTTTACGCCCGTTTGGACGCTAAACATGGGTGACAGGTCATGCCCTACCCGCACACAGGCTTTACAGTCACAGTAAAGAGACTGCACAGCCCTTAGCAATCGGCCATCCACACCATACCCCGGCAACAGTTCCCACATTTTCTTCCTTACAACCTTATCAAATGCTTTCTCAAGATCCACAAAAGCACAGAAAATCTTCTGGTTAACAGCCAGAAGCTTTTCCGTGATCATACGGAGAGAAAACATTTGATCCGTGCATCCTCTTCCAGGTCTAAATCCGCATTGTGCCTCCCATAGAAATCTTTCCGATTTCTCTTGCATAACAGGGATGAATTTATTATTAATAATGCTTCATTAATGTATTTCATATTTTTTTTTTATATAAAACGGAAGTGAAACGAACTTACATTCCGCCTGAAGTGGCTACTATGGGAGAGGCCCATGTCCAAATGCGGATTTTTACACAAATAACAATAACAAAGATTATAGAATATTACAGTTGGTACCCCTGCCAAGATTTAGAAAAACGGTAGGTACACTTTCACTCGGGACTTTGTGTTTATCGTTTATTTAAAAACGTGAGGGAATTATAAAAACTGTGTAATAGGGTACCAAAAATTATTTTCTAAAGATAATCACAAATTAAAAATTCAATTGTAATTTTTTTTTCAAGCAGTGTCAGTCAACGCAGTTTCGTTTCCTAAGCGGTTGCCGTTATTTTCACAATCGGGTACTGTGAAATGTGTAACCTGGATTCAATCCCGATCGACACTATTGAAATTGTTAGTTTATCGTGCATGGCGGTGAAGGTGAGCATCGTGAAGCTGCGTGTTTGTCTCTCAATAATAAAGAAACGTCGAGAGGACGACTTTTATTTAATTAATCACCGTTCGTCAATCAGCGCAGCGAATTGTTCTGCTAAAAACTACAACGTTCACAAATGTGGGATTGTTTTGATATCGATTGATTTCGTTTCATTTTTGATTGATTTCCCGTATTACATATTTACATTAAGTAATTAGTAGAATATAGTTAAAGTGCATTGCATTGTACATGTACTGTACCTCTCCTTCGGCGTTTCACGCGATTTTACATGGTAGAGCCATGCTACAGCTATATTACTGGTATAGTTGTAGCACGAATGGGTCGGCTCTCACAGAATACCTTTTATACGATAAGGGTGACAAAAGGGCACACAGTCCACCTGATGGTAAGTGGTTGATGTGGCCCATAGACATCTACATCTATCCTCGATTACGAATCAAAATGCAAATGCGTTGTCACCCATGAGGACTAAGATGGAGTGCTTCGTTTCTAGTAATAAGGATCTCCGGTTCTCTACACTCACCATACGAAACACAGCAACGTTAAGCTGCAATTTTACGCTAGTATTCTGTGAGAGCGTGGTCCTTCCCCGGTCGAGCCGATCCATTCGTGCATGGCTCTACCACGTCTGAGAAATAAGAAAAAACAATATTTCGAAGACATGTGAGGTTCAACAAGCATTGGGGCAGCGCAGCGGCCATTTTCTTGCCCTAAAACTGTCTCAAAATGAGAGTGACGTATAATATAGGCTGTAACTTTAACTTTTAACTATATTCCCATCTGATTAAACTCCCGTTTAGGTCAAAATGTTATTGGTTTCGTTTTCTTTTTTTTTTTAACTGACGGCTCCAGGTTTTTCGGGCAAATTAATGTACATATTATGTATGTTTTTTTATATCTATGTTCCCCTGTAAATACAAAGGTAGTAGGCAATTTACTGACGGATTTTGAAGATCAAGTTGTCGTCAGATTCATCTTTATCTTCGGAATGTCATAAACTATTATATTATAAGGTAATAACGACGACCACGGTCGCAAAAACAATATGACGTATGCTTGCTAGTTGTGGTGAACGATCCATTTTGTTCATTAATTTCTTAGTTATCACTGCAGTTGGGATTTGTATAATAATAATTTATTTGTTACATAAATAACAGACCTTTCGTCTTAGCGACGATGGTACTTGCTAGATGTAAGTCGTGGATCATGTGTAAATTCCAAGCGGCGCTATGTACTTGTTGTACAACATATAGTATTTATTTTTATTCTTTACTTTGTGGCATCTCTTAATGCAATTTTGCCAACGTAAGTTTAGTTTACGTAAGTTCTCGTAATATACTTTATAAAAAATTCCGCGACCCTTACAGCCATATGCCATATTATGCCTCCTCAATTATTTGCCTCATATGAGGGATATTTGTCAAAGTTGCCATGCTTAGCAGGTAGGCAATTAAATTAATTACTGGACCTTTATTCGTTTTAATCGCATATTAGCTTTATTGATTGATTGCCACATAGGGGGGATATTTGCCATAAATGCCACGCTTGGCAAAAGTTAGTAACTGCAGTTTTTTTTGTCGTTATTAGGAGGACGCTGTTGCCCATCCTCTGATTTGTTTCACTCTGTCGCCTTTTACGACACCCACGGGATGATATGGGATAGTGGATATTCTTACACCGCCACTACACGGTACATATTCAGCACGTACAAAGTTAATCGGCACCTAATTACCAAATTTATTATATTTTTAATAAACTACTACTTTTAATGGTTTTTAGTTTTAATTTGAATGAGATTTTTATTGATTAAAAAGTAAAAGTGAGATGTTTCAAATCGCATATAAGCTTTATTGAAGTTACGAAGGCGTAATTAATTCCTTCGTATTTTTGCGTACTTACATATGATACCTATCCACTTCAGTTTTCAATTTAAAAATAAAGTGTTATCCTAAGTCTAAGTATTTATATTTATTAACGAAAAATAAGACCAAAGGAGACCAATGTATAAAAGATACGAAATCTCCCAATAACGACAGGAAGCAGCTATGTCTAGTGGACTTTCACGAGGTGTTCAAGTGAAGAAGAGGAAAAATAAGAGTAATCTAGTAGAAATGTGTTGAATGATGATGGTGGAAAGTTAGTTAAAATTAAAATCGACTAGTGGTAAACAGCATTTTCAGTTCTAAGAGTAAAGGGTTCAAAGGGCTTTTCTAACACCAGCCCGGTTTTCCTGGGTTTTGAATAATTTTAAAAAATACTACATTTGGAATCATTCATAGGGCTAATAAATATAATAAGGGTAATGTTAATGATGTCATTTTATAAATAACGAAATATACTAAATATACAAATCGAAATATATTTCGATAAAACTTCTTGTTTAAACATTATTCTGTGACAAAACTAAAACATTTTACGAATAACGACTTTAATTTTGTGTTGACAAACGAGTTTCGTTTGTTGGTGACCTATACGAATTATTAATTTTATTAACACCGGCTGGTACCCAGCGTGTTGTAGCCGCAGAAGAAATGATTGCGGAAATATCGTTTTAAAATTGGAATACTTATATTGTTTAATTGAGGATGATAATACATTCCTTGAAGTTGAATAATAGGTACATAACTTTCAAATAAATTTGATACTATGCCTATAACCTTCGCGGAAGTGCAAACAATATGATGACAAAGTTTTACCGTGATCTAATGAACGGTATGGCAGCGCATAAAATACGAACAAACAAACATTAATTTTGATATATTTGAATAATTAAAACACAAAAATGCTAACGACCTTGTTGCTTTTGTTGTTTAAATATCGCGGCCTTTTTATAAAAAATATTAATAGCACATGAAATATTAGGAGATGAAATGTTTAATAAATACTTACCGTTTCTGAATTATTAGAGGAGTCACTTGGAGAAAAACTGATTAAGTTTGTTCAAATGAATTAATAAAGAAATATATTGAATTAATACGGCAGAAATTTATCGTACGAAATACACCTGCACTGGCATAGACACACCACCAGAAATTGAACAAGAAATACTTCAGATAATTATTGTTTTCCTATTATTGTTTAATGAAGGAATGATGTGAACTCATTTAATAAAATATCAATAACTGCCCCTGACCCAAAGCAACCTCGTTATCACGTTCTTTGATAGATTCACGCTCGTATATTAATTCATATTACTACCAGGACGGCAGACCGTGTGATCGATACCACGTGCCTTAAACATTATACTTACATATAATATATTTAAATATAGTATAATATATTTAAATATAGTCAAAACCAATTATGTAAAAAACAAAAATTAGCACTGTATTATGAGTGTCAGAAAAAATTCATAAAATATTAGGTAATGCTCAGTAATGCTTTTCTGCATTTTTCCAAGCAAATGTATTGAAGACTTACCTCTTTTTTAAATAGTAAGATTTTTGATTTATTTTTTAACTTTCAAATTGATTTAATATATGTTTAAACTTGAATACATGTTTATTGCACGTTTATGTCCAATCTATATAAGATTAATTTTGTATCGAGTTTAAATGTTGCGCCGTCACATAACACCAAGGAGTGACATAAAAATCAATTTCCTAGACCTACAGGGTTGTCAGTATTCATATTTTTTTTAAATATTTTCTGAGATTAATTTTTGTACAATTTAAATTGGAAAATAGGTACTTATTAGGCGTAGAAAACTATATTTCTATTTTATTTGAATACATTCTTATGTTAAAATATGGGTATGTAACGATTGTGTTAAATTTTATGACTATTATACTCCTATACACGCAGCTCATGTCTCAGAAAATATTTGTTACAAGTTCAAATTTAAGACAGTGTTAATTAATTTATTATTACATTAATTTATTATCACATGATTTATTGTCGGTCACGGTAAATTAAGTAATTGAATTCTCATATTTTTTATCGATATCTCAGATATTGTCATTTTACCACAAACGAGTGTTGACCAAGTATAACATTATCCCACTGACTTAGAAGTATATGGACTATACCAAAAGAGTTAGCGTGGCTACCTAAACAATTCTGGCGCATAAAATGGCCGTCTTTTATAGGGTTGTAACTCAGCACTTTGGGCAGCTAATATCGATATTTTTACTAATATGAGTTTGTTCTTATTTCATATAATTATAGAAGCCATCCATAGCCTAAATGCGTAATATACCTAAAATGGCAAATCATACCAATTTGACAGTTTAACAACATCCATTGCGTGGTTTTTGTTGTCGAGCAAACGAATTTTTCAATCACATGAAGCAATGGATATTTTTGGGTTGTTAAATTAGTTTTGGATTGCTATCCCTTAAATTTCGCTTGAGCTGCTTCACGAGGCTTCATCGCATATGTACATTTACGCAATGCACACTCTGCTACAGATTTTTTGTGTTAGGTACACAGTCAAACAATGAGTTAAGTATGCAGGCAGCTAACTTGCAACTTGTTTTAAACAATTTTCTGAGTGTGCTAAGTGCTTACTCAAGTTTTGAAGTTACACTTTTTTTGGCGCGTTTGAGAAAAATGTTGAGAGTGAATTTTTTAAAACTTTAATTGGTAATTTTCTGTCAATTGTTAAGTTTTCCTCAGAACTGATAACTATATTCGAGGTAGTTATTCAAATATATATGAATATATAAAACGTGTTTTATTTTACTAATTTTTGTTTTGTTACGCTAAAGAAGTATAACTTCTTACGTGCGCACATAAGTACACACACACGTTTTGTTTTATATCAATGTGAACAAAGTTAAAAAGTTATAACGCACACAATAAAAATTAATATTGACAGAGTAGTAGGAAAAGGAATATTTTTACTTGTATATAAAATTAAAATAACAATTATAAAAATTACTAACTAATAAACTGTTTTTAAAATCAATACTTAATTATTATTAATTGGTATACAGGAACGTTCTACACATAATTGATCACAAATGGTAAGTTATATAAGCATGTTCGGTCCTGCCGGATATCATATATATTTTTTTTATTCAGATTTCAAATGAAGAATATTATTATTTTCGCAGGTTCATTAATTTTGTTCATTTAAAATTCGAAAATCTGGCATGCTCATGAAAGGTGGATGAAATATGATATCCAGGATTTATAAACTATTATTAATATTACATATTCATTTCTGAACAAAATTAATTTAATAAAATAATTTCTATCGACACCATGGATAGGAGTGTACGACACTATTTCACTGCTTTTTTGAAAGTTTGACAGCAGATCTACCTGAGAACTTGGCGCTTAACATGGCGGCGCAGTCACGCAAGGATGAGCTAATGACGTCACACGAAATTATTACCAAATAAGCACTTTACAAACTGCAGATGTCTCTCTTTTCTATTGCAGCTACTGCTTTGTTAAAAAGAGACAAAACTGTTTTTGACAAGTGTGTGTCTATATAATAAATATTTGTTTAACTATTATTTCTATAGTGGAATATGTCCTCTCCATAGGTATATATCTCTATGCATTATCCAAGTTTACGAAAAAGAGTAGCTATTAAAATCGCTATGCTTTTTTGAGTTTTGGCGGAAACTTGACCACCGGCTGATTGCTGCTTCTGTTTTATTGTTTAAATAATATTTTGAAATGGATTTTATACGTAAAAGTGATGCGATTTTGTCTATTTAATATCTGCGCATGTATTTTTATTGTAACAAAATTGTTTTGATAGTGACATCAATCTCGGATTGTTTTATCTGCTTAAGGGCCTTGGAATACTATCGTCATCAACTGTCCGCTGGTTTAAGCTGTCGCCAAAATCTCCCAAAAACTTCATAATTTGACGCATCAGCAATTGTAAGGAGTTTTGTGAACAAAATACAAATCATATACGGCTGTATGGCTAAGACCTTTGCTAGTCTTAATTGGTGATTCGTAACAACAACAACAATCATCTCTGGGTGACCAGTTTCAGCAGGATCCTCATATTCTAGCAGGATTCATCCTATATTTTTTTAGCAGATTCCAAAGAACATTTAGCAATCATTTAGCAAAATTAATTGTTTTACATTTTTTATATAGCTCGAAACCAACTAGATGATTCTTCAAAAAATTAATATAAACACCTTATGTATGTTTTCCTTGCTCACAAGTGTACTTGTGTTCTCTTTCTCATTATTCTCTTTCTCTCGTTACATCATTTAAGAAATTACATTAAAATCATACAGATTGGCATTTTTATTTAGATTTTAAAGTTTTTGGTAAGAAATGACAGATTTTAGAAGTTTTTGTTCCTATCGTAGTAGATTTAAATCTGGTCACACTAATTAATAGCTATGCTATTTTAAGTATCGGGAGAGGTTGTTCATAAAAAATATTTTTATCTCCAATTAATTTAACTCTAATAAGTACATATTATTATGTCTCTTCTTAGTAGAAATATATTCCGTGCCCTAGTGCAGGTAAGCTTGTAAATATATTCAATCCTCTAATATACATTATTTCTTTAGAAACATTATTATCGAAGTGTTTCGTAACGTGTAATTCTAGTGAGATTTTTTAATGTAATAATAAAGATATTACCAATATTTTAAGTTAATGTGCATCTATAGTAAATTAAGAGTTGCTACCATTGCAATTGTTTCACCTTAATCCCACATGTTAAAAATTAAGATGTTGGTATTTCTTGTACTAAGTCAATACTAATTTCAGGGATCACAGCATGTCAGCAAAGGCGTGCACACGACTGCGGTAAACAACGATAAAAACGTATGTTTTGCGCCACAATCAATAAGCACCCTGGTGAGATACTAACAGATTTACTAATAGCGAGTATCCGTTTGTAACAAGCCATGAAGTCAAATGGTATATAAAAAATAAGTGCTTGTTGCGTTTTCTCAATTCCTATATATTGTTTATTTTCATTTAATTATTCTTTATTTGATACACTTTTAAACAACTAAGGTAACAACAGGTGGACTTAATGCCTGCTAATTCTACACCAGTCAACCAGTTGTACGGTGAGTTATTGTAGCAGGTGTAAAACTTGCTATAAATAAATATGGTGATATATTCTAATGCCATAAAGAAAATACTTTTAAATGTCTTACAATTATTATAAATAAACACCTAAAAATAAAAATTATTCATAAAAATTAAATGGAAAACGATTGTCACATAGTTTCTCCAGTTTAGGCAAGACTTTTGTCATGTCACCTGGAGATAGATAAACCCAAGTTAAATGAAATGTTTTTGACTATGTTAGCCTTAAAATTTGCCTGTAATTAATATAATGATTATAAAAATAATAAGGTCATGTTACTACCTAAGTGGGAATTATAACTTTTCCTGATATACATCACCCATATATATAGTTTTTACCAATACATAATAATATATGTTCACTGCCTTCACATAGTATTCCAACGTAGCACATGGTGCACTTAATGCAACACCACATATTAAGTATTAAAAAAGTCTCTATATTTATGATTTACTTCAATATCTATGTCTTTGCCTATTATATTCATTGTTTAAGTTGGTATTAGTCCATACAGTATTCAGAGAATAAGTGAATGATAAAGAATCAACGTTTGAATTAAAAATTTTAGCCTGTTAGAATGTGACTGGTACCAAAGTTTTTAAATATTTTATTTTATTAATATTTTTAAGCATATTAGCAGGATCCAGGTTTCAGGGTGTAAGATTTTATTTTATTTTCTGCATGCATTACTTTAGTGACTCAATTTAATAGTCATTCTATTTTGCTTATCATAACATTTATTGGAAAATTCTTTTAGTATGTACATTCAATGAGGAGAATTTGATTTGGTCTCTTAACTATTTCATCACATGGGCTAAATTCATTCAGAAACTTTCAGCTGGTTATTTAACTTACTTATTTGATCTACTCATATAATATATAATCATAAATTAATAGAATGGCTCTGTAATGTAAGCATCCTTCCAGCATGGGAATTTATGACAAAAGTGTTTATTTATTTTATGATATTATAATGTAAAAGCATGATCCCTATATGTACTGTGAAGCCTTTGTGTTGTCCAAATGCATTGTATAATCATAAATGTTGTGTCTGTATAATATAATCATTATAGCACTTACAGTTTTAATTCCTGTATTGCCAGTAATGAAAATAAAAAAATATATAGCTATTTAATTTTCTCTGATGGCAATAGGTATGGTGTAAAATTTGCTATTATGATTCATTATTGATGAAGTTATTTTACTTTATATTACAATTTGATTTATTATTCTTAATCCACTTTAAAAATGAGAAGTTAATCAATTGTTCTGTTGTTTGTTTTTTTATTTTATTTATGTGATATGGGATAACAATAAAATATACTTTAAAGCAGTCAAATTTAAATTTCAACTAGATCTTATATAATGATGATAATAAATTGAAACAAAGTTTGTTTATTTTTTTAATGTATTTTTTTTTATAAGTAAACATTTTAAAATACTTTTTTATAATGTAGCAAACGAAAGAGGGTCGTATCAAATGTACCCTCATCCCCGGAGATGGTGTCGGTCCAGAGCTGGTTTATTCTGTTCAAGAGGTTTTTAAGGTGTGTAAATTTTATAACATAATGTTGTATTAGATAATCTTTTTGTCATCTTGTGACCACAGTGCAAGAGAGTGTTGTCTCCTCTTATCATATGTTAGTGTTTTAAGAAGAATGAAAGAGAAATGCTTAAAAATATCCAACTAGCAGCGAATGGCTTCTGAGGTGCTGAAAGTCTGGTACCACAATGGGCAATTCACCTGCCGTCCGTGACATTCACAATAATATCTCGCTACTTTATGTCCAAAAATGGCTTATGTTCAATAATGACCTGGCAATAAGCATGAGAATATAATTAAGCTATACTTTCCTTTATTTCAACATATTTATCAGATTTAAATATTTTACAGGCAGCAAATATCCCAGTGCAATTTGAATCATTTTTCTTCTCGGAGGTTAACCCAACTTTGAGCGCGCCTCTTGAAGATGTAGTTAATTCCATTACAAGAAATAAGATTTGCATCAAGGTATTATTTTCATTTTCTTTTGATTCTTTTTTCAATGCATACTTAAGTATATTGTTTTATTCTTTTTTTAATATTCTACTAAGCCAGCACTTATCTACGATCCCACCTGATGGTAAGTGTTGATGTAGCCTATATTATTACGTGGTAGAGCCATGCTGCAGCTATATTAATAGTATAGTTGTAGCACGAATGGGTCGGCTCGACTGGGGAAGGACCACACTCTCACTGAAGACCAGCGTAAAATAGCAGCTTAATACTGCTGTGTTGTGTATGGTGAATGTAGAGAACCGGAGACCCTTTTTACTTGAAAAGAGGCATTCCATCTTAGTCCCCACGGCTGACAACGCATCTGCATTTTGATTCGCAAACTAGGATAGATGTAGATGTCTATGGGCCACACCAATCACTTATCAGCAGGTGGACTGTGTGCTCCTTTGTCACCCTTATCCTATAAAAAAAAAGTAAACTTGATCCTCACAAATTTACATAACATATAATCGTACAATTAAGTGGTAGGATTCCGTTTTTGCCCATGAGTCAATTTTGGTAGGTACCACCTTCCTAACTCTTTCTGCCACCAAATAGCAGTGCTTGCACTGCTGTATTCCGATCTGAAGGGTACGGAGAGCCAGTATAATGAGGACATCCACGACTTTTTCTGCCACCAGGGCGGCGCCACTTAAAAGTGAGTTATAATATTTGACAGATTTCGTAGCAGGGAAGTTAATTTGTTCGGAAAATGTAAAAGTAAATTTTTCTTTCTGTACTATAAGCTACATTTTATATTAATAAGATTAAAAATAAGTAAACCAAATCACAGATCATCATAAAAGTAGAAAAACTTAAAAATGGTTAAAAACGTGCAACGAATTAAGGAGCAAACCACTGAGGCATTGTTTTGTGTATTAATATAATACTTTTGAACTGCTAAACTTTTGTTAAAAACTAACTTCTCAATTAAATGACACTGTGTAACAAAAAAACTTTACCTCAGTGTCAACTAGCGACTTCTGGTGAGCAGAAAGTTATAGCTGAGAGGCATTCTATATTAGTCCTCAGAAGTGACCTTCTTTGTTTGAAGTTGAAGATGACTTACTATAAGAAATACTTCCTATAAGAACGACTTCCTATCAGGTTGACTGTAAGTTAGTCTGTCAATTGACAGACGACTGACAATTTTATCCCCGGGGAAAGGAGAAAATTTTTATCCCCTCGCTTAGTTTTATCCACCCTTCGGACATAGGCACACCGGTGGATATAATATCCACAGTAGATAAAAATGTGCTTTTTATATTACTTTTATGTACAATATGATTGCTAGATACGATTTCATGCGACAAAACGTTGGAATCTTAACTTTTAGGCCCTAGTAGAACATACCGACGCGCTTAGGCGCTTACGGCATGCAATAGGATAGACTTCGACTTATAGATTTTTTTGTATGAATATAAACTTAAACCCACGCCCAATGAACTAGGATAAAATTGTCCCTTTCAAATGTCAAAAAAGCATAATATTTTATCTTTCATTTGGCTCCTGCGGATGGGGGATATATGTCTACTCGTTATGTCAAATGCGGATATACTTCTCCCCACTGCCGTGCTTTGGCATAAGGACAAGATAATTTTATCTCTTGTCATTATTTTTTGTCCCCAACCCATGCTAGCCGTGCAGTTTTATTAAACAAAAGGCTTGCGAGTTCATCTGATTTCTTATGTAGAAAGATGCAATCCCATACACCAGAAAAATCCTATTTAAAAGTTATGCAGTTTTATTTCAAGTGCTATTAATATGAGCTTCTTAATAAATCCTGATAATCTACTGACATGGAGCACATCCATTTCAGTTGAGATGCATTTGACAAATTGTCTGAATTTTTTTTTTCTTTTTTTTTTTTAAAAAAACGTTACCCCCACAGTTGAAATTTCAAGTCATTGCTCCCTACTAAAATAGCTTATGTTCAGTACAATTTTCAAGATGATTTAACAAGATAATTTTGTTAATAATATGGTTTTTTTTTTTCTTAGGGAATCTTGGCTACGCCAGACTTCTCACACACGGGAGAACTGCAAACATTAAACATGAAACTGCGTAATGCACTGGACCTGTACGCTAATGTCGTCCACGTGAAATCGCTGCCGAATGTCAAGTGTCGTCACAATGATGTCGACTGCATCATTATACGAGAGCAGACTGAGGGAGAATATTCTGCTTTGGAACATGAATCAGTGCCAGGTTTGTTCCTTTTTATTGTTAAACTGTGTGCTGTGTTTAAAGTACATCATATGCTTTGACTTGTAAAATCAATTGTGAAAGATATTTCTAAGTAGTATCAATATTTTATAGCAATTTTAAGATGGTTATTTTGACATTAGTCAAACCAATGAAATTTTCTAAGTAGCAGTGTGTCCACTATTGTGAACTAGCTTCACAAGCTGTAAACTGCCATCCTGGCCTTCTTTGATTAAAGTTTTCATTCAACAGAACACATATTGTGAGTTGTTTAAAAAAAAAACATTTTGCAATTGCTCTTAAAGTTGACTAACTATATAAAGAATCTGTAATAAAATTAAATATATTGGAAGCAAAAACCACTGTTTTAATATTTTTTTTATTGTATCACACACATCTGTACATGCATATTATATTTGCTTTTTATTTTTAGTAGCTTATTAAAGTGTTTTTCTTATCATTATTTATATGTTACTATTATTAAGTAACAACTAACATATTGTTACAAGCTTGGGGTTCGAGACAATTAAAAACTGCTGAGTGAATTACCAAAATTGACACTTTAATTACAGAACACCAGTTACAATTTAAAACCACACTAATAATAAAACACAATTGTACTACTGATCACTTTAGTTCGCAGTTATTTCGCTTCGAATTATTCGCTTGTATCGCCAATTCAACACTGACCCGGTCGTGGTCTATACCGGCCTTATATAGAGCCTCAGGTAGTTTCCAGAACCTTCTACTATAAAAACATCTAAAATGTTCGAGTACATATCGGTCCCGATATTTATAGAAGGATCTTGACTCTCCTAGTTCTGCTACTCGATACTAGAGGGCGCTAGTAGTAAGTAGTGTTGCCATGTACAAGACATTAATAGTGGCGCGCAACAATATTTTGTTTATTTTTATAATTTTTTTTTTAATTTAAGCCCCACATTGTTTAAGTTTATTGAGGCATTTAATATTAGAAATGTGGCATTAATGCAGAATAAATAATTGTACAAACACGGTACATATTTACTATACTTTTTAAACATAAAAGATTACTTTTCGATGCACATGCAGAATCATGCAGAGCGGTATATTGTAGTAATTCACAATATTCTGTTGCAATGTCTGTTCATAAAAGTAATAATGTATGTGTCCACACAAAACAAAAATTTTAATTTTTTATTGTTTCTCTTTCAGGTGTTGTCGAATGCTTGAAAATTATCACGGCAGCGAAGTCGGAGCGTATTGCGAAGTTTGCATTCGACTATGCAGTTAAGATGGGCCGTAAGAAGGTCACCGCCGTGCACAAGGCTAATATCATGAAGCTGGGAGATGGTCTCTTCTTGCGCAGCTGTGAAGAGGTTTTAACTTTATGGCGTTTAAATATTTACATGCTTTTGATCACTGGCTAAAATTAACATGTATGTTATATATCATATTTTCCATATAAAGACATACAGTTTGCAAAAGCACACCTTTTCAATAAATATTGTGACTATATTTTGTTGATAAATAGAACATTATTTTTGTTAAAATGAAGTCATAACTGCTTTAAATTTACTGCTGAACATAGATCTCCCCGTAGATTTCTCATAAGCGGGATATATGCCATAGTACTCACGATTTTCAGGTGGATCAGCAACCACAATTAAAATGAATACTTGCATCAATATTAAGTTATATATATATACTATTACTTCCGTTAATCACTCCATTTGAGCACAAGTTTACTAGGAGTGTTTCACACAACAAGAGTGATATATCACTAATCTATATGTATAGATATATATGTGGTAGAGCCATGCTGCAGCTATGTTAGTAGTATAGTTGTAGCACGAATGGGTTGGCACGACCGGGGAAGGACCACGCTCTCACAGAATACCAGCGTAAAATAGCAGCTGTTGTGTTTCATATGGTGACTGTAGAGAACGGGAGACCCATTTTACTGGAAAAGAGGAATTCCATCTTAGTCCTCACGGGTGACGACGCATCTGTATTTTAATTCTTTATTGAGGATAAATGTAGATGTCTATGAGCCGCAGCAACCACTTACCATCAGGTGGACTGTGTGTTCGTTTGTCACCTATCCTAAAACAAAAAGTCGTAAATGGAGGATATGTTATGAACCAAGTGATTAATCAGGGCACTGTTTATAATGCCCGGGCAATATGAATAATGACAAATTAAATCCAGCTACATAATTAATACTGATTTAAGCTTCATTATTTATCTAATTGTCTGATCATTATAAATATTGCTACACAATTGTTGGGCAATTTGATATAACCTAACCAAACCAAACCTAACCTTACTATGTTATTCACTTTTAAGACAATAAATTAATAATGTACCAAGTCTGAAACAAACAAGTTTAAAAATGTGAACAAAGGGAAAACCACTTTGCAGTATTAAATAGCAGCAATAGAGTATACTTCATTTTATGTTATAAAAAAAACATACCTTTGATGAAAAACTATTCCCATTGTGTTTAAATATGCGACATCAAAAAAAACTAACCTAATCTATATTTTTATTACTCTGCCCAGAAGTAACGGGATTTATTAGTAAATCAATTTAATTATTGCAATAGTTTTTATCACATTGCCTATTCATATTTGGCATTATTCATATTGCCCGGGCATTATGAATAATAGCCTATTAATCACTTGGTCCATAATAGATACATAAATCCGCCAATTTAGTTTTATATAAATACATACAAGGTATACATTGTCATTTGCATGATTAATCATTTATTTACAAAATTGTGACGCCACATGTGTGTTGCTCACCTCGTGCTCGGCGGTGAAGGAAAACATCGTGAGGAAACATGCAAGTCTGAGAAATCAGAAAAAAATTTCGAAGACGTGTGAAGTTCGCCGACACGTATTGGGGCAGCGCGGCGAACAATTCCATACCCTAAAACCTTCCCAGATTGTTCTGCTTACACATTGTAAAACAATAATCCTATTTTAAATATTATTTGATAATTTGTGGTATTTTAACATGGCACTAATATGATACAGATAGCAAAACTGTATCCGCGCATCCAGTTCGAGAAGATGATTGTGGACAACTGCACGATGCAGATGGTATCCAACCCCAACCAGTTCGATGTGATGGTGACGCCCAACCTGTACGGAAACATTGTGGACAACCTCGCCAGCGGCTTGGTCGGTGGAGCCGGTGTTGTGGCCGGCGCTTCCTACAGTGCTGAATGCGCTGTATTTGAACAGGTGAGGCTAGTTTATATGTCAACTTTATGAAGTACATACCTAATATGTTTCGCACCTGCCAACAATTGTCTATGGCACCCAGGGTTAATTGGCAGAAAATTCCAAATGGCATTAAGTCCGCCCTAGGTACCCTTATTTTAAGATGTTACATTTAATATTTTTAAATAAAAAAATACTGCATATTTATATGTATGCATTGATCATTATAGTCTAAGATCCGGTTTACAAAAATACCCCCTCATTCTATTCCTAGATGAAATAAGTTTTTTTATAATAAAATATATAAATAAATACAAACTGGGGTGATTGACAGCCTATGTTTTGACAAGGCTATTTTTATTTAAAAATTATTTAATTAATTTCTTTTACTAGTTACAATCATTTTTTATTCAATATGCCCTTCCAAAACATCGGCTGTCAATCAACCCGGTTTGTATTTATTTATATATTTTATTATACAATTAATTATTTCATCAAGGAAAAGAATGAGGGGGTATTTTTTTTAAGCCGGATCCTCTACTATTATATTTTTTCCGCATTATTCAGTTAGTTGATTTCCTATCGCCGCGGGTTCGAAATCCGCACTACCTACAAATAATCCTATACACAATGAGTCTGGATTTTGTCCCTGTGCAATTTATGTTTGTAAACTGCCTCCACGGTGTATGAGAAAATGCTAGTGGGGTAACTATTTTAGAAATAAAAAGACATGTGTGCGCGGAAGAAGCGAAAGTTGTAAATGAAATTAAATATAAATATTTCACGGCAAATGATTTATCTAATATGATAATTTTCAACCACAAGTGTGGCAAAAATATAAGTTAAAACTTTAATTTTATATCAAATAAATGTTATAATCCTTATTTTTATAAATGTAGAGCCTAAATTTAAGTGTAATAAATCAAAGGAATATTTGCTTTCTAGTAAAATTGCTTTGTAATAGCGCCATCTACTTCATTCTATAGGTAAAGTCATTTTATCGAACAAAAATTGATTCTCTCAAGGTGGTACGTAAAATAGACGCTAGTTGGCCTAACAGGACCAATTTAATATAAAAATCTATATCATCCCCTCGCTGGCTAAATTCTATAGATAGATGTATATTTATCTCTTTTTAGTTCAAAAAGTTTTCACTTCAAAAAATGCATTTTCGGCCTTAAAGTGTAGAAGTTGAGTTCAATGTTAGTATTTAAGTGGCTGTGTGTTTCCGCATACACTTGTGACACAATAATCAGTGCTGTAGTTAACTCTGACCGCAGTTTACCGATTGTTGACTATTGACTTTCAATTACAGGGCGCACGTCATATATTCTCCGGCGCAGTTGGAAAGAACATCGCCAACCCGACCGCCATGTTGCTGTGCTCGGCCAATTTGTTGGCGCACGTTAACTTGCACTCGTACTCGAAGATGATCAAGAATGCTATCAACAAGTAAGTCTTAGATCTAGTTGTGGTGCTTTTAGGATTGTCGTCACAATTTGTTGATGAAAAGTTCACTAGTGTACGATTTTTTTAAATAAAATAAGGGTGTAGAACAACCATACAGTCCAGCTAATGGTAAGTGGATGCTGTGGCCCATAGACATCTACATTTATCCTCGATTAAGAATCAAAATACATTTGCGTTATTATTTCTGAGGACAAAGCTGGAATACCTCGTATTCAGTAAAAAGAGTCTCCGGTTCTCTACACTCACCATTCGAAACACATCAGCATTAAGCTGCTATTTTACGATGGTATTCTGTGAGTGTGTGTACCCCGGTAGAGCAGACCCATTCGTGCTACAACCATATTAAACCTGCAGTGTGGCTCTACCACATGTAAATGTGCAGATGCACCTGTTTGCGATAACACACGCTCTTTTTTTCTCTCTCTCTCTCTCTCTTACACACGCAAACAGTAGATTTGAGCTCTAATGGACTCAAAGATAGTAAATGAAGCCTATACCTTACACTAAAAATGTACGAATTATAATACGATCATTCTTCGCAGAGTACTGAAGGACGGCAAAGTGAGGACCAAGGATCTTGGCGGTCAATCAACAACCTTAGATTTCACCCATGCTGTCATCCATTCCCTCGTGTAAACAGGAGGATTAGTAATGAAACAATGTAGTAAAAATCAAACTCAGTCTTATTATAAGTGTAATTTATTTTAATTTATTTAGAAATTGTGATCTGTAATCATAGTTCAGAATTGACGCCCGTATTGTTTATACGTTGCAGTATTGTTTTTCATATTTTGTTAATATGACATTGAAAATTTTACCATTGTAAATAAAATAATATATATAAATGTTGACAAATGTTTTATTTCAATATGTTTGTTTTATATGTTGCTAAACTTTTTAAACAAAAAAAAAACAGCTTAGGAATGAAATAGTTTATGTATTCAATCAATTTTTTTGGTGGTTGGTTCTTCAATCAAAAGTAATGGGCTGCGGAATAACTCTCGGAATAGCTAGCTTTTTCACTCTGTCTGTTATCACATACTTTAATGCGTTTGGTGGTACCTGAGAAATAAAATAAGATATTAATTTAACTAGTGGATAGTGGTCGTAATTCGACCGTAACTCATTAAATTTTTAAGTTACTGTATTTAAGCTGTATTTTCCTTTCAAGTGCACATTTAAACACAGATATTACATATAAAATATATAATAAACACTTTTTTGTCTTGACATACACCTACAGACTATAAAAAAGAATACTTGAAATCGCACAAAATTAAGTAGTAGTTATTTGTTGACAATATTTTAAAATTCTTTGGTAACAATCTCTACCCTGTGCAACTGTTTGACTTTAGACTATTATGTGTTTGACATTGGCAGTATATACGTAAACAAAAGATAGACTTATTTAATGTGATAACATTATAAACTTTCTATTTTATTTCATTTACGGATGGTTTTTCAATCCTCAGGTTAAATTTATATATAGGATAAAATACAACATAAGTTAACCCTTTCGCTGTCCCGTGCACTACATATAGGGCACTGCTATTGTCTTACTATGGTGTCTGGAAACCGGACAGTGAAAGTGTTAAAATAACAGTTGTATGAATAAAATAGTTCAACTGTTTCACTTTTATGTTCAACCAGGTTATAATTTATACGATGGATTGCTTTTATCATACGATTGAAGCCCTTAGTGTATTTGTAACACACACATAAATTTTAACTCTGAACTCCTCCACATAACTATGCCTAATATGACACTATTCCGTGCGCGCAATATGCTTAAAAATGGGTACAGAGATTTCCCTTCACGTAATAATTTAAAGATAATTGAACATATGGCAATTGCTGCCATTTAAATATTTGTTGTTTAATTTTATGCATTTTAAATTGTATAATATTGTTGAAATTTAAATATAACATAAAGAGCTTTATAGAGACGTTACAATGCTTTGATTCATTCACTACAACCCGTTGCTAAACAAGGACTTCCCCTTATCTTGTTAGGGGATATTTGCCATATTTACCGCAGTTTTTATCCAATTGTATTAGGGAGACGTTGCATCTGCTGGCTTGTTTCCCTCCGTTGCCTCTTACGACACCCACGGGACGATGTGGAGTACTTTCTTAACGTTGATTTGATTCTTCTTAGGAGTAACAATGGACGCGAAGCTTCAATGGAGTCCCCATATATCTAAACTAGCTTGACCGGAGAAATATCAGGCGCAGGATCAACGGCTTTACGTGATTTCCGAAGCAGAAACACCTGCAACTTTCTGACTCCGGGTTGCTAATTTCTGGACTTATGTCAACTAACCAATGACGCAATCCCGATACTCGTAGATAATAACAATTAAGTGATAAACGAGCTGACAGTCTACTTGATAGTGAATGGCAACTGCAGTAAATGTACACCTTTACTTTTCTTTAAATAAAGACTACGAATGCGTTGTCACCCCAGAGGCATAGGTACTGACTATTTTATCATTCCATCCATCAGGATAACCGTGCGTAAATATATGTTCCCTTTTCAATTCGCGCTAAAATACGATAACTTTGTCGTTGAATTAAAAAAAAACAAGATATTTTTACTAATCTACAAACACATCATTACAATAAAATAAAATAATCAATTACACAGTACCCCGCAACAGATGTGAAAAGTGCTTAACATCCAATATGAAGTGGCGAAAGAAATAAATGAGTGGGCAGCAGATAAGAAACCTGGGACAATGCGTACGGTGGTGTTCAATGAAGAACAAAATATTAAACATCAATAAGATACACTGGAAAAGAGATTGGATCTCTTTTCCAGTGTATCTTCCTAAGCAGAGTTGGATGACAGAAAAATATATAATCTTATGGAAGAAAGGAGAATCTACAAGAATTCTGAGAAAAGCAAGTATACTGAGATTGATAAGAAAATTCGGCGTGAAGTTCGTTATGCTCGAGAGGCCAATATTTCTCGGGAAAACATCGCCGAGTACCGGAACAAACTTGTGTCTGAAGTCTAGTCTTTGCTGAACAATGTCTCGGATTGAAGGCGACTAAATCTAGTCCACTTTAATCCCCAGAAGACACAAGTTTGCGCGTTTACCGCTAAAAACAACCCCTTTGTCGTATCTTCTCAGTTTCAAGGCACTCCCCTTGTTGCCTCAGCCAGTATCGGAATCCTCGGCGTCGACATATCGAGTGACGTGCAGTTTTGTGGTCAAAAGCTTGGCGTGCTCAGCAGAGCGAGACAGTATTTCATGCCGGCACACACCGCCTGCAACTACAAGGCGCAGGTTCGGCCTCACATGGAATACTGTTCCCATCTCTGGACTGGGGCTCCCCAGTACCAGCTCCTTCCACTTGATCGAGTCCTTTCCGATCGGTTCAATTCACTGGCGATGCGAAGAGATGTTGCATCCCTTTGCATTTTCTTTCGCATTTACCACGGAGAGGGTTCTGAGAAATTGTTCGGATTAATCCCAGCCGCAAAATTTCCTTGATCTTTCAGGACCTTTATGCTAAACATGATGCATTTAACCTGCATAAGGTTGGTAGGGCTTGTAGTAGCTTGTCATAGGGTAGGTAGGGCATAAAGTACTTAAACTTATTAAAGAAGAAAATATTTACTTCCTGGGTAAATTTTTTAATTTGGTATACGACTCTGGTCACTTACCCAATGACTAGCTAACCGCAACTTTTGTTACGCTTCTTAAGAAGACCAACGCAAGAAGGTGCGAAGAGTTTCGAACTATTATCGAAATTCTTCGCACGCCTTATGAGCCAAGTATTGAAACTATTTCTAACTGTCATCTAGGGTGCGAATAAGAGCTAAGTGTGACGAACAACTCGCAGACAGCTAATTTGGCTATCGAACAAGAGTTCGATAGAGTACTGGTACAAAAATGCAGAGACATGCAAAAGACGTTTTCCTTTGATCCATCGATTACGAAAAAGCCTTCGGGAGAGTACTGCACGACCGCCTAATTGCAATATTACATGATATCGGCTTTGATGACAAAGATATACGTATTATCCAGAATCTGTATTGGAACCAGAAGGCTACTGTACGAGTTGACGATGAGGAGACCGAGAGAGGAGGTCGAAATAAAGAGAGGAGTTCGACAGGGCTGTATAATTATCACCCACGCTATTTAATTTGTACTCGGAAAAAATAATAGCAGAAGAAATTGAAGACCTAGAATGTGGAGTCAAAATAAATGGCCGGTATAATAACAACGTCATATACACTGACGATACAGTCCTCATCTCTTGAAGATTTACAATTGATTATGACCCGTGTTAATGAGTGCAGTGAAAACGCTGGTTTGCAGATGAACACATCAAAAATGAAGATCATTGTAGCGGCCCAAAAAATTGAGAGGGTGCTCAAGTACAAGTATCTAGGGATATGGCTTAATGACACCCGGAGCTGTGAATATGAGGTAAAGACTTGCATAGAAACAGCTCGAAGTGCCTTCTGCACGTAAAAAAAGTACTCTGCAATCGCAGTGCTGTGCGTATACGACTCCTACATTGCTACATCTGGCCTATACTTCTTTACAGATGTGAGGCGTGGACAATTAAAGAAGACCTCATGAAACGTGTAGAAGCTTTCGAGATGTGGGCATATAGACGTATGTTGGCCATTAGTTGGACTCAAAAGATCTCGACCGTAGAAGTTCTGGGATGCGTCAACCAGAAACGGCAGCTTTTGGAGACTGTCAAGAAAAGAAAAGTTGCATATCTCGTACATGTGCCTAAGCAGGCATGAAAGATATGAACTTTTGCAACTCATTATGATGGGAAAGGTTGGCGGAAGGAGAGCTGTTAGTCGCAGAAAAAAGTATTGGCTGGAAATCGAGAGTGCTGCCAAGCTCTTTCGCCTCGTGAAGAACAAGAAGGAGTATTCAAAGCTAACTGGCCAACCTTTGCTAGTCGGAGAGGCACTCGAAGTAGAAGAAGAATCACTTAAATTCTTAACGTGCAGACTTCTCCATTCTGGTACCTATGCCGTCAGCAGCAGTCTATAAAACACTCCTTTCCTAAACGTAGATCACTACTATAAACATCTACCACGGAACGTCGGCAAGCTTGCTGCAATAGCCATGCAAATTGATAATCATAATGCCTTCAATTATCTTTATAAGCCCGTATCTGATTTAATGCTGCGATAAATTAGAAATCAGTGTCTAATATATCTTTAAGCATATCATCCACGATGCACATGAACATAGCCCTCCCCCATAGATTGCCACAAAGCACAGTCCTGAGTCACCTACTTCCATAGACTCATCGTCGTCACTCCATCTAGGATGCTACCACTCGATAACGTTTCTTCACCAAAGGTTAGCGGATGTTCGAGCTATTTAGCTGGTCTATTGTTACTTCAACCTACTGATCTGCTGAGCTATGACAATTAATGCTGTTTTTCTGCGGTTATCTTCGTTACGCATTTAATCACGCAGAGAAACACCGACCGAGACCATCTTCATAGCTCGGTGGATGACTTCGAGGTCTATTATACTCATACGTTTCACTTATAGAGACTAAATTACAATATATACAGACTTAAAAATATTTTTTTAAACAAATCCCAGGATTTGTATGCAGATCCTACGACAAGCGACACGTTTAAGTACACGGTCGTCATCACGTAATGGTTTCTTACTCATTGAAACTGTGTAGTGGCGGTGTAAGAATATCCACTACCCCATATCGTCCCGTGGATGTCGTAAGAGGCGATAGAGGGAAAATAAAACAGGAGATGGGCAGCAGCATCTTGCTGATAACAATACCAAATAATAAAAAAAACTGCGGTTGCCAGCCCGCTTTCCATGCGTGAATGCGTGGCAAAACCCCCCATGACACAATCTATGAGGGAGACCCATGTTCAGCAGTGGACTTTTATAGGCCGTAATGGATAATGGATGGAGACTGTCGTTCATGTTCATGATTGTAAGTACCGATAGAAATAACTATATGTACCTACTGAAAATGAAAATGAAAATGTTTATTTGTCTCAAAACAGTTACATGAATTATAAATATTATTGTTCTATTAATATAACAACCGTTCTACTACCTACTACTTTCTTAGCAAAAATGTACTGCTGATACCTCATCTAGAATTGGTAATAGAGAAGTACCTACGCAATCAAAATTTTGATGGTTTATGATGTATTTTGTATTTATTGCATTACTTACCTTAACGGGATCTCTATAGTTTGATTCTTGAGATAACCTTTTGTACACCTTGAATTGTGGTGGGACGCTAATTTCATTGAGACGAGGCAATAGAGCTTCAATTGGTTTCCGTGGCCCTCTCTGTGGTTTAGGTATATGCGCAATGTTATACTAATGCTTATAAATAAATTAAAATTAAAAGGGAATGTACCATATCAGTACATATTAAATGTCTGTCTATAATATCGAAAATCTGCTTTTATCGAGTTAAGGGGGTTATTTGCATGCGTTTAAGACTATTTTTAAATAAAACTAATTTTACGGATTTTATCGCGTATATTAACTTATTTTTAACTTATTTTTATATTCCCGACGTTTCGGGTGCTTTCCAGCACCCGTGGTCACGGGGGACTGCAAAGTGCGTGACCACGGGTGCTGGAAAGCACCCGAAACGTCGGGAATATAAAAATAAGTTAAAAATAAGTTAATATACGCGATAAAATCCGTAAAATTAGTTTTATTTAAAAATGTGTAGTGTTCGCGTAAATATAAGAAATCATTGCGTTTAAGACTAATTTTATCGCTAGTTTAAATTTTTTGTATTCCATATGACACGTGCTCGGCAGTGAAGCATCATCGTGAGTAAACCTGCATGTTTGAGAAATAAGAAAAAAACATATTTCGAAGACGTGAAGTTTGCCAACACGCATTGAGGCAGCACAGCGCAGCGGACATTTCCTTGCCCTAAAACCCACTTAGAAATAAGAGGAGGCTGTGCCCAGCAGTGGGACGTATATAGGCTGTAACTTTTAACTTTATATGACATTTAGGAGATGTTAATAATGTCATCAAACGGAGGCAATAAGATCTTTCTGACATATTATATATACAAAAGTCTATTATGACTCCCCACGAGGATGACATGAGGTAGACACATTCTAGTATGCTGCCACCACATGGTAAAACGCGGCAATGTTCTTGTGGCCATTATACGTCGTACCTTTTCTTTAAGTCTGTCTTGAAATTGAAATGGGGACCGAAAATGAATTATAAAGAATTTCTTCATCAGTAAGCTATTTGCAAAACAGTCTATGAAATTATCCATCTTGTTCTCCATTCTAATTTACTGGGCGCACCCAATATTTCCTTTTCCGTTTTGATGCTGCTAATGTCCACAATATCAATAATTCGTCTTCCGATGAAGAACTATAAAAACATGGTGACTGTAGTGGCACCGCGTAGACCGTCCAACAGCGGGATTCGTGAGCAACTGAACCCTCGAACCCAGAACGCGAATGCGGTACGCTAGAACGCGTGACCGCTTCCTGTCTGATATAACCCTAAAAGATAATGGCCAACATGGCAATTCTCTAATTAATAAGTTACCTTTAATGGCGGCGGTCTAAAATCTTTTTTAGGGCCGGCGATCTGACCGATATAATCCATATGTTTCTTCCACTCACTCTCTGTCCAACCTCTCTTTTTCTTTACGTCTTTATTATCGTGTTTCTTCAAGTCGAGAACGCAGTTAGCAAGCTTTGAATACATTGTTGCATTCGCGGCTTCTATCATACGGTCCAAGCGTTCCAAACGCTCGGCACTAAAACGATTTTTGTAAGCACGTTTTGTGTGTAGTAGCCGTCTGAAAGAATTTTAAGAAAAAGGTTACACCAAAATGAGTCCAAGCCAATTTCGATCACAGCGATAACTTTAGAGGTAGGGCTGCCATCCGTCCGGACTTCTCAGGATTTATCCTAAATTTAAAACCGTTAGACGACAGCCCAGAAGGGGTTCAAAAAGTGTTCCCACTTTGTGTCCGGGTACACTTTGAATGTCACAAAACAATACAATTTGAAAAGTTTGTCACTTTAAAACAAACCTTTACGGAAACCTGTTCGAAAGAAACATTAAAAAAAATGGGAAAAAGGGTGAAATTTATTGACACTATAAGTAAAAAAAACTCGATCTCTTTAAAATTTACAACATACTTTTAATTTACAATAAATATTTAGGCTACTTTTCTACGTCGAAAATCTGGCTACAATCCCACGATGTTCATTTTGTCGCTCTTTGCGAGGACTACCTACAGAAACAGTTTCCACAATACCGCAACATCGATGGCGGTAGGTAGTCCAAGGCTCGTTGAGCGAGTGAAGCTGGAGTTCTCCAAAACTTTTCCATGCGCAGGAATATCGTACGCGCTAACTCGACGCCTTACTTATTACGCTCCTCCACGACATCACATGTTCGTAATCGTTGAAGCACAGAATAAATAATAGTACGAAAAAAGGTAACAACGGCGATTCACGACATCTCACATCAGTGTTGCTTTGAGGTCGTACTCAGCTCTTGAGCTATCCGGGCAATTCTCTAGGGCTCTAAAGAGTACTGCGCCGTGTTCTAGTCGCTGTGATAGTGGTGGAACGGAAATATTACTCGTTTAATATTATAGCTTTATAGGGTATCTATCTTATATAAAGGAAATTTTAAAATTACATATATTATTGTGAATGATAATATTTGAAACTACTAAAACGAGTTCTAAATATTCTTTTACTATTATTTATTCTGTGCTAATAGTAAGCTTCACTCATCCCTGAGTAATAATGGGCTATAACGTATATTTTATTGCGGTAAAAATAAGTTTTCGAAATCTCAATATTTGTAGAATAAATCAAGTTGGACGAAAATACGCTGCTCAATTGTTTCATCGTTGAGCGCTGACAAATTATTAGATATATAATATAGGCGAAAGTAATGTACTACAACTATATTAGCAGTGACCACTGCTGGACATGGGCCTCTACCGTTGTTGGAGGGTTTGTCTCACAGAATGCTTTTTATAAACTAGAAGTTTGTCTTAACCGTTGCGCTTGGCAGACGGTATTGACGACCGCAACACCAGACGTCGCGCACTTTTGATCATTCTGCTCGTTACCGGTCTGGTGTGTTTACGTCTGACGTTAAAACGAAATGTACTCCTTTTTTTATGGTAACAGAAATATGTCCAACAGCTGTTCGGTAATAGAAAACACCGACAGAATAACAGCGCTGTGGCTGTAGCAATACTGCTAAGAGCCGGGTGCCTTTTGGGTGCTGAAAACTAATGTATTTGTGCATATCGTTAATGTCACGTTTCTATGATGACATGTAGTAATTAAGAAGGATGACAAACAAGCTAATAGTCCACCTGATGGTAAATATAATATATTTAGGCATATTATGCCTATAGACATCTTCATATTATTCATGATTAAGAATCAAAATGAAGATGTAAAAAAATGTATACAGCTGCATAAGCTGCTATTTTACATTGATAATTTGCGTAAAATATCTGTGATTTGCGAACGTGCTATCCTGAGCGAGCCGATACATTTCTTCTGCAGCTTGCGTCCTATGTTACGTAGAAATATATATGTGTATATATATATGTCCATTATGCTAATATGTGTTCAGTTATACGTTTGTATTGGTTTGTATATAGACTTCCTGAAGATAATTGTTTTTACACCTAGCTCTTTTATCTTTGCACTACTCTAAGGTAGACGTGGTAGAATAGGACAGGCATTAAGTCCGCCTATATACATTCCAGTGTATATGAAGTTAAATAAAATAAATAAATATTTGGAACCTGTTCAGTACTTACCGTATATATGGCCATGATGCGTCATTAACCCTGTCAGATATATGAGCCTTCAGTGCAGATATTCTCACCCCTGTGGTCGACAGCGTTGGTAATCCTTCTCCGGTGTCTACAACATACCGCTTTGGAACGCTTAACATGTTATATCTCCTGGGTATTTTGTATGGGAATGACGGTGTAGGCGGATCATATTTTGGTTTACCCATATTGAGCTAGCTATTCTGAGAGTTGGTTATTTTGAATGCGAGTGATCTTGAATTATTACATTTTAATATTGAAAATAGATACAACTATTTCGTCCTTAACGTCATGATCGGCGTCTATAAGTCAGTCGAATAATATAGTTTTGAGTTCGTTGGTAACGTACTAATCATAGATTATTATTATTATTTATATATTTGAGAGTTATGATTATAATAATATACTCTTTGTTTTCAGTTATTAGAGTATTATCTATACGCTAGGTAGACAAACAGCTTACACGTGAAGCGCGTATAGGATTATCTATGTATTTGTATTAAAATATACTATTTCTTTTAAATATTGTGATCTGTTTTAATTATAATTATATATTGTTGGTATGATCATTGATATATTAAAAGGGGGATGATCTACTTTTTACATTGATGTGCTTTATTCTTTCATCATCATTACAGCCCATCACAAGTCCACTGCTGAACATAGGCCTCCCCCAAGGAATTCCAAAGCACGGTCCCGAGCCACCTGCATCCATTGACTTCCTGCATGTCTTACCAGGTCGTCTAGTGGGGGGCGCCCTACACTTCAACTGCCGGTACGAGGCTGCCACTCGAGAACCTTTCTTCCCTATCGGTTGTCGGTTCTTCGAGCTAGCGGCCCATTGTCACGTTAGCTTACTAATCCGTTGGGCTATGTACGTTTTTAAGTCTATCACGCAGAGAAACCCTGAGTGAGCTCACTGAGCGACCTTGAGCTTTCTCGTACAGCCAGCAGTGAAGGAACACGTCTCAGATTCATAGGTCATCACTGGCAACACGCACTGGTTGAACAATCTTGTTTTGAGGTATGCCTGACGAGATGTGTCATAATTTCCCAAACGCAGCCCAGCCGAGTTGAATCCGTCGATTGACCTCTCGGTTGAAGTTGGACTTACCTAGTCGGACTATTTGTCCCAGGTAAGCATACTCGTCAACAACTTCAAGTTTAGTGCTCCCAACAACTACGGTATTACGGTACGGTAACATGGACATTAAACATGACTTTTGTTTTGTCCATGTTCATCTTAAGACCTATTCGTTGGGAGACACTATTGAGCATATAGTGCTTAGGTCCTCAAGCGATTCTGCCATAAGGACTACTTATAACGTCGGCAAATCAAAGGTGAGTGATGTACTCGTCAGTGACGTTAATACGATATCTTTTTCAGTCCAAAAGCTTGAAAACGTCTTCCAATGCAGCGGTGAAGGTTTTCGGGAATATAACATCACCCTGTCCTACACCTCTCTGCAGTCGGCCAGCTGCTGGCCCATTGCGTTCCGTTGCCTATTAAAAATTTCCTTACCTTCAGCTCACTGTTCTTTCTTGTGAATAGTTTTGCTTTGAAGTTTCTCATTAACATCGTATAGTGGGTTTTGGAGGAATGCATGGCTTTGAAGATACGAGTATCCTCATACATTTCCTCCATCTACTCAACGGGATGTGCCGAGGTTGGTGCGTAAACCTATATGACCTTCAACGAATACCGTTTGGTGATTCTGAGTATAAGGTACGCAACCCTAATCGACACATTTACAATATTTACTACGTTGTTAACGAGAGACTTGTGGACGATAAATCAGACACCTCCTTGGGACAGATGGTCGCCCTCCCGGTGATAGAAAAAGTTGCCGGATTCGAGGATTACCGTGTCCTCCCTCTCTCTTCGGACCTCAGATAATCTTATAATATCCCAGCGCAACTTGTCTATCTCTTCTTCCAGCTCGAGGATCTTCTTGGCAGTCCTCAGGGTGCGTGCGTTGTATGTTGCCAGGTCGAGTCGTCTAAGGTGGCAACCGTACCTCCACGGGAGATTCTTTGCACCCCCTGCCCCGCCATTACCATGGTCGCCACTGTAGCCAGGAATAGCGGGGCCGCGGGGGACTGAGAGCCGTCTTTTTGTAACTCTCGTCATGGGGGTTTTATTGCCATAATTGCCACGCTTGGCGAGCGGGTGGGCAACTGCAGTTTTTTTATTGTAATTTGCTGTTATCAGAAAGATGCTGCTGCCCATCTTCTGTCTCAGTTTCCCTCTGTCGCCTCTTACGACATTCACGGGAAGATATGGCATAGTGGGTATTCTTACCCGCCACTACACAGGCTTTATTGTTTATAACCCTATAAATACATTGTGTAATGTAAAAGTTCTTCCTTGGATGTCTTCGTACTTTCTTCTGCCATTGATAAAGCGTAGATGTTTTTTTCTGCTAACCTATTTCATTTAAGTGAATAGTTAACTGAATAAATTAGTTGTACTCTAAAGCTTTTTGTTGTAAACCTACATTTAATATTAAAACAATAAATTATATTCTAAAGATTTTCCTGTCTCTACATTTTAGAGTCCGTGTCTGTCTACATTACAGGGTAATTTTTAAAGAGTATCCAAATTTTATATTTAAATTCAAATATATAAATAATATATACCGTTATTGCAGTTTTTGAAAATACGAGTAAATAAGACTTTTACTTTTATTTGAAATTATACCAAATTGAATGTGATTTATGGGTAACAACTACGCGTACGCGCGCTCCTCTGTGTGCGATTCAATTCACAACGTTTTTACCGACCGAGTCATATTATTTATTCTGTGATTCCCTTACGAATGTGTGCGGGCGTAGTAAAAAATTAGGCATTAGATATTTATGAATGACAATCAGTTAAAATAATGCTTTACCATGCATTCTGAATTTAAATGATAAAAAGGACAGAACGTTTGAGATTTTTTTTAATTATTTTTTCTTCACCATTCGCCTATTACTTATTCTGATCAGTCTTTGTATATTTGGTCGTATATTTCAATATAACCATAGAAATATTAAATAGAGGAGAGAGGAGAAGTGGCAAGGGGGCGTGTCTGTGTCCGCACGCTATGATCTCAGAGTAAAGAGTAAGGACCAGAGGGGAAGCTTCTTAACAACGTCGAAATTGTATACCTATTCTGATAGTGTTGTCACATAATGCATGTGAAAAATTTAACGAAAAATGGTGGTGGTGATTGAGCCACTGTTGGTCCACTGCCTACTACCACTACCTACGATACTACCATCTCCACCACTACTGACACCATCAGCTACACTATCCACCAACACCAGCACCACTTCCACCAACACCAATCCCACCACCCCCACCAATGTCTGGCGATTGTATTCCAACCATAATGCAGTGGTATTTACCCTTGGGGTCGCGTCTCGCAAAAAGTAGCTTATATCCTTCCCCAGGAAGCAACCTACCTCTATACTAAAGTGGGTGGATAAAGTCACACATTTAGCCTTATTACGTAGGATATCCTGCCATCTGCAGCACTATCAAGGTTAAACTGACTAACGTTTCAAGTATGTGAGACCGACTTCATCACTCGGCGACGTACCTGTCTAACACATTCTCACTTACCTACCAATGTTATTACCTAGTTTTATTGTATATAATACGTAAAAAGATACTTAGTTCACTTGATCTCTCGGGTACAAAAAAAGGAAATATCGTTATTTTCTCTAGAATTATTCATGTATACTGTACAACTATTAGACATTTTTGCTTATACAAAACACTTATTATTTACCTATATAAATTTATAATAACTTAATTCTTAATTATTTTAATTAAAATACTTAAATCTGATTATTTTATAATTGCAAAAAAACTTAATAAATTAATTGATGTATAAAATTTCGAAATATTGTTGGTCTATTTATTTAAATGCGCACGACTAACAGCCATAGATAAATATATATGTAGCAAGCTAACAGCCCTTTCATGGATACTCTGACTGAGCCGGCGCAAACCGGTTTGTACCCCGACGGAGTGTCGGTGAACCTGTCGGTGAGAGCTCACGCACGCATCGCTGCGCTATGTATGGGTGTATTCGCCGCGAGCCGTTTGTATGTAGCTTCCCCTCTGGTCGGTTTCTTTACTCATGTGCTATGATCAAAATGCTCAGGGTCTGTTCAAACGGCCGTCTCTGCGATCTGCGTATTAGTATTAGTATACTTTCAACCGTAATCGTGAAACAATATCAAAATGCCGATTTTTGTGGATCATGGAATCACTTACCATATGTAAGAACAAGTATTTTACTATCTTTAAAATCATGAAAAACAACAAATCATAAAATATTTTTTGCTCTTAATGCGTTATTTTTGTTTTCAAATATCACTGCGACGGTACTATTTTGTAGTAAATACATTGCTCCTTAACCACTACTTATGTATGTCACTAAGCGACTAAACAAGCAATGTAAATATAACAAAACGATACTTTATTTATGGGGATGCATCATGTAGTACGGCCACTGTATCTTGCGATGAGTTAGTGTTGTGCTCATGCAGATCCACTAATGTATGCTATCGACAACAATGTCGATTGGCGAATTGCTATTATAGTTTATTCTTTCAATATGTCAACCATTTCAATCCGGTGGGAAGACTGATGTGACATAATGGTATTTAATTATTTTGATTATTTTCACCGTTTACTACACTGAATTCGTAACTAGCGAACATAAAGTAAGTTGCTTAAATAATTAGGTTAATCATCGGTGAAGTGTTTTGGGTTGAATTATAGTATATTATGCCTTATCTTCGCGCTAATTCCATACTTTTATGTTTTCAAAAGCTTCGAGTGCCTTATTATACCTAATTGGCATGATTCAGAATTCAGATAATATTATAATAGTGACTTTTGCTAAAAATAAGTCAACATAATTCTCCTGGCTATTTATTTGTTATGCATGAGTGTGTGTTTGTTTTCATATATTTAACAATATCTTGACCAACCAGGGGTTTTTTAACAAAAGCTTGCCAGGTACATGGTGATGTTAAGAAGTTGCGTAGGATATATGTAAATGATAAATAAATTATTATCGTACATTTTTCGCGTCCCAAAAGATGCTAATTTAAAAAAGAAATAAATTGATGCCACAGGAAGGCCACCAAACTGGTCCCTACAAAAATTAGTACCATATGCCAAAATACCTACTTTTTCAATACGATGACAATCTAAACCAACATAACCGGATTTTTTTATTGTATTTATTAGGTAGGTTAGGTACTTAATAATTTACGTTTAGCTACATATTGTTTATTTTTATTATATAATTTCCTGTGCATATCGTTTTTTATTTATTTTATTTTCAATTTTAGTGCAATTTTAGTACAAATGGAAGAGAATCGATAACTTTATAATTTAGTCAATCACTAATGTATATGTAAAAAATGGCTTTTGCACAGCACAACGATAGCGCCCGATATTTTTGTGTGAATAAGTAGTACGATGCATAGTAAATGCACTCTGTGTTTGTAGGGATACGGTTTATAATTGATTGTGTAGTACGTTCTGATTTATAAAATGCGAGTGCGTGCGCGACTGCGTATATATTGCTTTTACTGATCTGCAAGTGTAGTAGTAGGCGGGTGGTAGGGGCCAACTGGAGACACTGGGTTCCGATACATTTTCAAATACTGGGCATATCTCCTTCTATTATTATATCTATGAAAATAACCCTGTATAAAGGAAACCTGTGTGCAAAAGTTCTACTTTCGAGTTCAAATAGTTAGGGTGTTTTTGAGCCAGTGAGTGTGTGAGTGAGTAAATCGGGGATTGTCTATATATATATATATACATACATATATTAATAACCGTTGTTACGGCCTACAGCTGCCCATGCAAATGTCGTCTTGGCTGGGGCCCATAGCAGCTTCCTCGACGGGCAGACGCAGGTCGGGCCCGATTGGCCACATGGAAGAATGTCCTATAATACTAAACCATATGGGAGAATGTTAGGAAGATATAGTACTTACCTGTTTCCGACTCTTAGATCGCCCCAAGGCTCGGTCAGGCCGTAAGTGGGTGTGAGGTACATGGCAAGTAGTGTTTAGTGATGTGTAAATGTCTGAGACCTGGACTAGCTTAGGCGACCAGCAGCGGCCGAGTTCCAGGCTGCCCCACAATGCTGCATCGCTCCAGCAGGCTCCAACGCTGGACCATTTCTTTCTTCATTGTCACTATTTCAGTCTATTAGCTTCATTGTACATTTAACTAACTTAAACTCGCCTAATTCCACATTCATCGTAGAATCGAACACGTGATACCCGACACAGTACGGACAGTAGTTCAAAATTCGACATTCAATGTCCCGGATTCACTTATTACAAAATTATAATTAGGGAACTAACGCGATCTCTTAATGAGTCATACGGTTCAGCGTTAAACACAACTAAGTTCCTTCATTCGACACCAAAACATCACGCCGCGAAAAGAATTCAAAATACGCCTCGTTGACACGTAAAACTAACAAACCCACCAACACACAAAAGGGGCACTTAACGCGACGGCACAATTATAATGATTTCCTGACAATCAACCGGGAGACGCTCTCGAACAAGGAATGCGCGGTACGAATCCTAGACCGTATATCTACTCGGATCGCTCGTGCACAATTCCGCATCACCCGAACAAGTTAAATATTGCAAAATTCACATATCCACGTAGCGAAGTAACACGCACTTAATCTAACTATCTAGACCCTACAACGGTCGAGTGAATTTCGGCCGCGATAAACGAGCTACGCGGGTTCCCCGCATCGCACCCAGCGGGCTACTCTCTTCGCCCACGCGTCGAGCCACTGGAAGCCGCACACCACCGCCCCACCTGGCGGTGTTTATCTCACCTACATACTATTGGGTGACGTGACAGCTCGAACGCAATTGGATGGCGTTCAACATGACCAAATTTGGGCATAAACAACCGTTCTACAATAAAACAGTGCTTAATTCCTGGAATGAGAGTAACGTTCTTTTTTCTTTAAATTATTAGCATAAAAATAATGGAAATAATGACGATCCACAAAATTGGATACACATTATATTGTACCTTTTATTGGAATATAAATAAATAAGACAATGCTAGTGTAACTATTTCACGCTGGTATTCTGTTATTACACATATTCTGTTCTATTGAACAGCATAAAGTGGCTCAATCTTAAACGGCGGCCATAAGTGGAGATGGAGACTTTTTAGTAAAGAAGTATTTCATCTTCTGGTTAAAACGCATCTGCATTATCTGAAATATGTAGTTATGTCCTACGTTTTTAGTTTATTTATCAATGGATAAAACCTATGTCTTCTCCACACTTCTTTTTCTTCATCATCCCTTAAAAATTCACTGCTGTACTTGGGTTTTGCTTTAATCGTAGGCCTTGGCAGGTGAATTGATAATCGCAAGACCAGCAAAAGGACAACGCACCTGCAATTACCAGGGAAAGATGCAGTTAAGCCGCGTATCGATTACGCGCTACCAGAGGTCGAACATTAGCGCGCGCTCCAGCCGCGCGAAATGGATACCGCCTTGGAGCGCGTGCGAAATCGTTCGTTGGAGTCATCCACGAAATGGGCTGGAATGATGGATTCTCTCACGTCACCACTATACTGCAATCCACCTTCACCATACATTATGATAATATAAAACTTTTCACTTACATATATTCGAGCTGTCGCGTCAACCGATAGTATGTATGTGAAAAAACGCCGCCAGGTGGGGCGGCGGTGTGCGGCTTTTGTGGCTCGACGCGTGGTCCAAGGTTTTTAGTTGCCCGCTAGCCGCGAGGCGGGGAACCCGCGTAGCTCATTTATCGTGGCCGAAGTCCACGCGACCGTTGTAGGGTCCAGATAGTTAGATTAAGTGCGTGTTACTTCGTTACGTGGATATGTGAATTTTGCAATATTTAACTTGTTCGGCGATGCGGAATTGTGCACGCGCGCGTCGAGTAGATATACGGTCTAGGATTCGAACCGCGCATTCCTTGTTCGAGAGCTTCTCCCGGTTGATTGTCAGGAAATCATTATAATTGTGCCGTCGCGTTAAGTGCCCCTTTTTGTGTGATGGTTGGCTTGTTACTTTACGTGTCAGTCAACGAGGCGTATTTTGAATCTTTTCGCGACGTGGTGTTTTGATGTCGAATGAAGGAACTTAGTTGTGTTTAACGCTGAATCGTATGACTCATTGAGAGATCGCTTTAATTCCCTATTTATAATTTTGTGATAAGTGAATCCGGGACATTGAATGTCGAATTTTGAACTACTGTCCTTACTGTGTCGGGTATCACGTGTTCGATTCTACGATGAATGTGGACTTTGAGTTAGTTAAATGTACAACGAAGCTAATAGACTGAAATAGTGACAATGAAGAAAGAAATGGTCCAGCGGTGAAGCCTGCTGGAGCGATGCAGCATTTTGGGGCAGCCTGGAACTCGGCCGCTGCTGGTCGCCTAAGGTGGTCAAAGTCTCAGACATTTACACATCACTGAACACTACTTGCCATTCAACTTACACCCACTCACGGCCTGACCGAGCCTTGGTGCTAAGTTAGCTTCTGATACTGGTACGTAATATGTGTTTCTAGCATTCTCCCATATAGCTTAGTGTTATAGGAAGTTCTTCCATGTGTCCAATCGGGCCCGACTTGCAACCAGCAACATGGTTTTAGGTGCCCATGTGTGCGTCCGGTAGCATTACCAATGCAGGAGCATCTGCTCCGAGCTCACCAACCGTCGAGCTGCTGGGCCACCACCAACAAGCTGGGTATAAGCAAAACTTTCAAAAAATTTATGGCCATGGGCAATTTCAAGTTTTATATCCAGGTGTTAAAAAAAACAAAAACAAAGAAATGTTATAAAGATTTGTATTTCACTTTCGCAAGTAATACAATATAATATATAAATTCCATCATAACTTAACAAAATACTGATCTCACAAACAACCATAACAAATAAATAACAGCCTTGTTTCACATCTGTTTCACCTATAAAACCAGTCATGTGAAAAACTCCAGCTCAGCTCCACAAGAGATATATAATATGAAAAGAGAAAATATATACATATATCTTTAAAAAAAAGTATATAAGCAACTGATTTACTATGGAAATATAATTCAAACGGTTCGTAAAATGCATTGAGAAAATGCACACTGAGTTAAAAAAAAACTGCATTGGTAATTAACCAATTGCGACTCTTTCGGGAGTAACTGCGCTCGTGATAAGAATAGGATCGTGATTGCTGACAACTTCACTCTCCGTCACTTTTGTACTGGCAGCAAAATATGTTAATTGAAATCCTCTTTTTTTTTAAAGTAAATATTGACATATTTTGTAATTGTAAGTGATATAAAAATATCAATCCACCATATTAAAGAAATTTAAACCGCAGTAACCTAATGATTAGCGGTACAAACGGCGAAACAACGTCGTGAGTTTTAATCATAGTTGGAGTGGTTTTCTGTGTCACTACCATAAAAACATGCGTGAGTGTCGTGCAACACTCTGTTGGAACGAAGTTTCTTTCGTATTATTTTTTTTAAACTAGTAATGCTGTTAAACATTACTAATATTTTCTTAAACCACTTCTGGTAAGCTTAAAATGCTTGTGTTAGAAGCGGATCACGAGAGTAGTCGAATGGCGAATATATATGAACCCATGACTTTTCGAGTTCGCGGTCCGCGCTCTGCCATTAGGCTACTGACGCTTTTAATATTATTATTGATAAACGTATTATATTATTGATTAACAAATACAAATAAATAAATTACTAGCGTCTATTAAAATGAAGCGTCATTTAAAATAAAATAATATTTCTTTCATGGCAAGATAAGAAAAAGTGCGACGGAGATGGAAATTATTCCATCTCGCTTCATTATAGCCGCCAAGACCGTCTACACTACGTCAGAAGGGGTCGTGACGGAAAAATCTTACACTTTTTGTCGCCTAGTCCCCATCCACTGAATTCGTACCGTCCGATAAAGAACTTCGTTCCAATAATACTAGTTGTGACAATATTTAATAATAACCACTGGGAGGGAATTAGGTGATCGCTACCATAGTGTTGCTAAATTTTTCATACTAATTGTATAAAATAATATATTGTAAATTGATTTGATTTAGAAAAAGTCCCGCTGGTTTTCTTGCTGATTCTTCCCAGGACAGAGGTTTTTTTCCGTTTTATTAAGTGGCGAAGCTTGCGAAGTCACTTACTGATTTCACGATGTCTGTCCCACGATTATCTCGAGAACGGTTTCGAATTTTCAAATTCTCTTTTCAGCACTCGATTACTGATCACCCAGGCATCTGAACCTCCTATTTTGAAACTGATTGCTCAACGGCAACCGTTAGAAACCGCTACAAAGCTGATTGCTTCGCCACTTTGCTATGCTGTTAGCTTGCTAGGTTTATTTATTTCAAGAAACATTTATTATAAAATTTACCACAGACTTGAAGACCGTGCGAAATGCGAAGTGAATCGTCAGTGCGACAGTCCTATTCTTATCATGGGTGCATGGTAAATTTCTTTGAAAAACATATTACAAAATTACAATACAAAAAACTGTATAGTTTATATTATCATTCACATTTTAAATCCTACCTTTATATTTGTTCTTAAAAAAAAAAAGTATTGAACCATCCATTTTATTTTAAAATCGGAAATTATTTGAAGGACACTGAACAAAAATGCCTTTCATTATAAAAATGTATCAAAATTTATATTTTCGTAAAGTTATATAAACCTCAGATGTTAAGAGCATAATATAATATTTATAACAGATAATGTATGTGACTTCATAAATTTTATAGGTGAAATAATTATTTTTCTTTTTCAATCCAATTATAATAGTCAATAGGAATGTCATTTTCGACAGTGCGGCGCCAAAACATATGAAGGCCTCTGCCACATACATACTTTAATAGTACAAATATTTTTTCAGAAATCTGTTGTATAATATCATTCTTTATATAAAACAGCCCGCAAAATGAGCTTCAAATTGCTCCAAAAAGATACAAGTCTTAGTATAACATGCGTCATAATTGACATTAAGTAAAAAAAGAAATTGTTCGCTTCACAAGATTTTACCACTTAGAGAAATAGATCAATTACAAAATACGAAAATCTGTACACTATTAATCATTGCTCAAACTGTTGTAACGTGGCATAAAAAATCGACGGTTTATCTCCATGCCCGATTTTGTTTTATCGTTTCCATTTACATCTACTTGCAGAAGCATTTAATGCAAAAATCGCACCTTGTTCCCCATTTAACTTCAATGAATTATTGTCATATTATAGAGAAAAATCGTAAACATTTCCAAAAATATATTGCAATGATTTTTTAGTATAGTATATTAAACAGTTTTAATGTGGTTGAATCGATAGAGTTTTGGTAAAACCTTGCAGCGGAACATTCATGCGTGTTTATTTGACATCAATGGTAGCGACGACTCCGGGCTCGGGGTTGCCGGGTATGACGCTGTTGCTTTCATCAAGGATTTTTTTGTCCTGTCTTCGGTTGTCGTAGCTGTAAAGTTGAAATAGTGCGTTATATGTGTAATTCGCTTTAAAAAAGAACGAATTAAACGTAAGCTTTAAATTAAGCGCTACTGTCAATGTTAGATTTGGCTAAAAACTAAGTAGGTCGCTGAATTGAAGTCCGAATGTTAATAATGCAAGCGAGACAAACATTTTCTTAAGATTCTTGTAAAAGTTTTGTATCAAAGTATATAAAAATATATTATGAATTTTCTAATCAATACGTGTTTAAAACAATCCAAAAGATTTAACGGTTATCCTTTATTGTATGAAAATATTTTCTTTATCGGTATAATACAATACAGTTTCAAGTGACATACTGTTGGATAGACAAAGTATGCAAGTAATATTGTATTTTATATTATATTGATACACATATTAGGTGTATTATATTAAGAGTCATAGTATAGACCCATTTACGTTTCTGAAAAGGTAACAGAGCAGAGTCCGCCACGCTGATTTATTGAGAGTTGAGACAAAATTTAAAACAATTACAGAACTACAACAGTTTATAAATTAAAACATTTTTTTTATAAAGGGTTAGTAATAATGCTTAATAAATTAATAATATTAACATTTGAGTGCTGTGGTAGCTCAGGGCCTAAGCGCTCGCTATAAATTTCACAGTACGCGAGCAAGCTGGGTTCGATCTCCGTCGGCACCAATGAAATCGTTAGTTGCAATTTTATTTCTGATTTACCACGTTCTCGGCGGTGAAGGAAAACATCGTGTGGAAATCTGCATGTCTGAGAAATAAGAACAAAAAATATTTCGAAGACATGTGAAGTTCGCCAACACGCATTGTGGCAGCGCGGCGAACCTTTCCTTGCCCTAAAACCCTCTCAGAAATGAGAGGAGGCCTGTGTCCAGCAGTGGGACGTATAAAGGCTGTAACTTTAACTTTTAACATATTAAGTTATTAGTTGGTATTGAACGGGATTAATTGCTAAATTTAAAACTAAAATAAAAATGTTACAAGGAACTATGAACGGAGACTTTTTCTATAACATTTAATAAAACACAATCAAAATAAAATTTCGCTTAAACAATTAACAAAAGCAAATTGATGGTAGAAATTTGAGAGAAAATTAAAGAAATCTGGGAATGAATATAGGATTCAAGATTTATGTTTTTATGTACATGAACATGGTAACATATTTAGAAGCAGTCTATTTACAAGATCTGAAAAAGTATTTCTAGACGACTACTATGACTAACTCGCAGAAATTTGAAGTCAATTGGTCACTGACCAATGGATATCTAAGTTATTACGCATTTAAGGAAATGATTAGTAAGCTTTCTATTAGAAACACATAAAATATTTCCATTAATGATGACTAACGCTATGATACTCTTTCTCTCAAATTTCTTCAACAGTGTGAGTGCAAGCAATTTCCCCCTCCAGATTAGTGAACCACCACCAGTTTTGACCCGTACTGTAAACTGCGATGGCGACATACCTCCCAAACTAAGCAGATCGATATGGTAATGATGTCGGGTGGTGACAAATTTATATGGAAAATAAGAAAAAATCAATTTAAAAAGTAGAACATTATATAATAATTCTTTAAACATTGTTTTTCCTAGATTAGATGTTTTCTTATATTTTTAAGGACGATGATGACAATATTGGGTTATCATCACCATGTCATGTCAATCAATGTGTTGAGCTTTATTCACTTAATTTCGGTAACTTTAATTTAAATAGTTGAAAGTTTTATTAGACAATTATTGACTTTAAATAAAGAAAAAAAAAAGGTAAGATATTTGTAAACGTTTATCGTAGAGATGTAGAAATAGTATTAATTCAAAAAGAAAAAAAAAATTAAAAACAAATTTCAACAAATAAAATACACAATGTTAATTTACTAACACTCTACGTTATTTGTAAAGTGGTATAGTAATATAAAAAAAAATGCTGGTAATTAACAGTCAAGTATATAAAATGAAATAAAGAATTTTTGTAAGTGGCAATTTGTTAATAGGGATGTTTTCTTCTATGTTTAACATTTGTCTATCTGAATTATTTTTTACCGACTTCAGAAAGGAGATCGTACTCGATTCGACTGTATGTTTTTTTATGTGTGTTACCTCATAACTTTTTTCTGGGTGAACCGATTTCGATGATTCTTTTTTAATTGAATGCTGGTGCTTCTTATGTGGTCCCATATAAATTTGATCAAAGTCTGACCAATAGCTTTTGAGTTATTCTCAATCATTTATATTGAAGTCGGTTGTACAGAATTTTTAATTATAAATTATTTCTTAGAACCAACTGTTCTCCTAATCCTAGACAATCAATGTTAGGTCAAAATACCCTAGTGTTATTGTATACTTAATAGATCCAAGAAATTTTATTAATATAGCTATGAACATAATTTTTTGATATGTTTTTTTCTTATAAAAACGTAAATAATGCCCCTGTATGAATACGTAAACAATTCTAATAAATTTGCCCAGTAAAGTTAATTATTACTATATACAGGTGGCGCCACGTTAAGCACAATTAATGATACCAGCAACTCTACATAGCGTTTTATTATCGTACACAGAAAATCAATCAAATACATTCAGTAGTTTAGACACAGGAATTTTATTTCGTTTTAGTAATTTTTGCACATGATGTATATACATCACTTCACGAGGCGAAGGTCGATAGAGGTCAAACACGTGTGGCTTCAAAATAAAAAAAGCGACGTTGCCATTTTGACATTCTATTGGAATCAAATGTCCCTTCACTAAATCAAATCTCTCGACTTCTGAATAAATTTTAAAGGCGCGGCGGAATTTGTAGGAATTATTCTTTATGAAACCCAAATGCAACAGCGAATGAGCGAAGGACAGCGGCATTAATGCTCACAAAAGTGATAATACATTAAAGGCTATCTAATTTATGTTTATTTTTTAATATACATTTAATAAATATTCACCCTTTTAATTTTGACGTGAGAGAACAAATCAAACGAAATACTTTCTCGAACTAGTAATGACTGAGTTTTCATTTATTGTATTTAATGTAACGTCAACCTGTATAGTGTTCGTAGGATTCTGTTTTATTTTAGTTAAAATATAAATAAATAAAAATACTACTCTGCAAATGTTTTTTCATCCCACTGATAAACAATATCGTGTTTTTATATAATATTGCACACATTTCAACGGACACATTAAACATCACACAAAATTATTTGTCAGATGATACTCACCATCCCTTTATCTTCTGGTAGATGTAGATAGCTGTCATGGGAATGGGAGTCATAATAGCAACTGCCACCGGTACAACTGTAACAATTTTTTATGATATTTTAATGCGAAGTAGTAATGTTGGCGTTATACGATCGACTAAATGCCCAACTCCACACCCACACACACACAAAGCCCTCCGTATAGATGATGCAAAAAAACCTTGGTGAGAACTAAGATTGCAAGTCGGCCGAATAATACAATTAAGGGTAACCGATTTTTCAATCTTCAGTCAAAAGTTATCTAACAAATAAATTATAATCTGAATTAATATAAAAGTCAAACAATTGAATTATTTTATTAATAAAACTGTAATTTTTAATTTGGTTAGGGTGTATTTTATTCTATGAATAACTTTTATCTTACGATTGTAAAATCGGCCCTAAGTGTTAGTATTCAACCGTAAAGTGTCAAATGAATTGGTTTAAAAACTTAGCCTTACTTATAATCGTCTTTTTCTATTGTCATTTAGGACTTTAATGATAATACTTAACAAAAACTAAATTGACAAGCGAATTTAAAGTCCTGGAGCAAACTTTAAACAAAAAAGGCTAAAGATGCGTTGCGTTGTCACTTCTGAGGTTTAAGCGTGTGAGATAGAGTGAAAATGAGGGAGAGAGAGGGAGCGAGAGATAGGGAGTGAGAGGGGGGGGGAGTATTGCTTATATTGACGTCTACTCTTATGGTGAGTAAGACCGTTAAATCCGACGCCATGGACCTCAAATCTTCCAAATATTGGACCCATTACTACAACTTCCAAATAGGAAGTTAATATAAATTTACCTGTGGTAAGATCTGCTTCGGGTTGCGGCAAAGCGTAACGCAACAGGAAGATTGCGATGCCGGTATTCTGGATGCCGGTCTCAATGGATATCGCCAACGCGTCGGGGTGCGGTTGGCGGCAAACTCTCGCCAGTAAATAACCGGCGGCGTAGCCCAGCCACGGGA
Source organism: Parnassius mnemosyne (assembly GCA_963668995.1). Lineage (NCBI taxonomy): Eukaryota > Metazoa > Arthropoda > Insecta > Lepidoptera > Papilionidae > Parnassius > Parnassius mnemosyne. The sequence continues at coordinate 22,202,539 of CAVLGL010000090.1, forward strand.
CTCCCATGCCTGCGACTACGATCTGGAATCAGAAAGAAAGAAAGAACATATTTATTCGTTGCTGCAACTTACTCTTACATAATATTGATTTTACACACGAAAATAAAATACTTAACAATATATTTAAAAATAAAAAACATATGGATTGCAACAACAAAATATCCACCGGCTCAGCATAATGCTACAGTAGGAGAGTTAACGCAGCGCTGATATTCTATGAATAATTGTTCGTTTATATCGTCATTACCAAATAAGTATAAATCATTCAATGTGCTTCCTATGTTAATTAAGATTTAAGGATATAATATTATCTGCCTCAGTTTTATCTAGATACTAGCGATAAGCCCCGACTTCGCACGGGTGATTTCTGAATCTCGTCATCAGCACCTACCCGGTCCAAATGTGAATCAAAGTCATCTAGGCACCCATTCAAACACACACGCAAAAAATTTCATCAAAATCGGTCGAGCAGTTTTTTGGAGTTTTAGCGAGACTAACAGACAGAAATTGATTTTTCAACCGACCTAAAAAAGGAGGTGAGGTTTATATTCGTCGGAACTTTTTTTTATGTACCGATTACTCGAAGACGCCTGAACCGAATCGGAAAATTCTTAGTTTCAAAGGGTATACTTCCCATGTGGTCCCGTTGAATTTTTTTCGAAATCGGTCGAGCAGTTTTAAAAAAAAACAACAGTTAATTATATTTATATTGAAGTCGGTTGTACAAAATTTTTAATTTTACTACTTGTATATATTATAGAGATTATGTGACTGGTGTATAGGTATTGCTTATGTCAAATTTGTAGGTATACATTTTTTGGAGAAGACAATAGGGACGGTTAATTTTATATTAAACTACCAGGGCGGCATAATCGCATCAGCGACAAAGCCCTGTATCTATGAATTAAAAAAAGTTTATATCAGCCTACAGGTTTTAATAATATGTTTATATAGTCCTATCTGGGTAACAGCTAGTAATGTAAAAATTAAACCCATAATTCATTCAGCCTATCAAAGTTTACCGCTGAACACAAGCTTCCCCTTTAATTGTCTTAGTAGCTGCTCCCGGGTCTTCGCTCGTGTGGTATTTATTATGATAGGATTTTACGTCTTTTAATTTTTTTTTGCGCGGAACCCTAATTCTTCTTCTAAAATAAAAGTAGCCTTAGTTACTCCTTATAAAATCAGCTATCTGCCAGTGAAAATCCCGTCAAAATTGTTCCAACCACTTCTGAGATTAACCGGAACAACAGAATGACAGACAGACATTTAAAATTGTTTTTTTTTTGTTATATGTACCGTATATACTTTCATATGCATTTAGCAAAAAGCTGTTATTTTGACATTAAAAACAGATAATTCAATTTTATTTATTAACTAGCTGTCCCTCGCGACTTTGCCCGCGTAGAATTTACTACGATTTCAAGAGTTTTAATTTTTTTGCGCGGAACTCTGATTCTTTTTCTAAAATAAAAGTATCCTAAATTACTCCTTATAACATCAGCTATCTGCCAGTGAAAGTCCCGTCAAAAGTGGCCGAGTCGCTTCGGAGATTAGCCGGAACAAACAGACAGAAAGACAGACAAAAATGTTAAAAATTGTTTTTTTTTTGTTATTAGTGCTGTATATACTTTCATATGCATTTAGCAAAAAGCTGTTATTTTGACATTACAAACAGATACTTCAATTTTATTTATTAATAGAAGATAATAGATAAGAGTGATATGCCTTGGTTGTCACACTTGGCAATCAGGTTGGCAATTGCTGTTTTTTATTTGTTATTAGTAAACCGCGACTGCCATCTCCTGACTTGTTCCCCCTTCCGCCTCTTACAACACCCACGGGAAAATATGGACTATTGAACATTCTTACACCGCCACTACACGCCAATCAAACCAACAATTAGACAAATCATGACACAGTAACGTTCTAAGCTTGGTTTGATATTCAGAGGTTGAAAAAAAATAAAATGTATCTAACAAATGTTCATAAGAAATCTTACCTCCCACGTGAACAGTTCGAAGATGTACAGATTGGTGACAATGGCGAAAATGATGATAAACAGCAACAGGGTGGTCGAAAATCCTTTGAGGATGCGGACCATGAACGCGGAAAGCCGTGGAGTCCATTTTTGCATTGCGAGACCTATGCCTAAAGGCACTATAAGGCCCACAACAAAAGTTGCAATACGGGTGTATGGAACGACAATGTTCGCGTTACGGAACACCACCTGGCCGAGTGAGAACAGCCAGAGGGGCATGAAACCTGAAAAAAAATATAATTATATATATATGTTCATTCCATACATCCAACCATTACAGGTTATTGTTGAACATAGAACTCCCCCGTAAATTTCCCCATAGGGAATGTAAGCCTGTAAGCTCAACATAGGTCTTCCCCATAGATTGGCCAATAGAGAGGACTTTGCCATAGTTGCCACACTTGGTAGGCGGGTTGGCAACCGCAGTTTTTTTACAAATAATATATTATATGCTATTTCATTAAACATACGTAGATTTTAGGCTGCTCGAACAAGTGTGCTAGGGGATACATTAAATCTTATAAATTAATCTTGTAATAAAGTCGTACCGAAGGATGCGAGGGTAGAAATGGTGGTCATAGCGAGCGATAGATTGAGGTTCCCCCCGAGGATGAAGGTCCAGATGTTGGAGGCGCCGCCGCCCGGCGCTACGCCCGTGCAGAACATGCCCAGCCGCATCTCCGGGAGCGACGGGAACACCAGGAAGCCCAGCCCGAACGACATCTGCAACCACATACACGCGTTCAGCTAAAAGCACCGTAAACTTAAAACAGAAAGTGATATAGGTAAATGTATGAAATTCATGACTCCAAATGTCAAACATATAAATTTAAACTAATGTAAGTTAAATTGGGGAAGAACTGAGTCTTGTGAATTCCACAATTTTTCTTGGAATAACACTAGACGCGAAGCTTCAATGGAGCCCCCATATATCTAAATTAGCACGCACACTTAATTCTGCAGCATATGCTGTAAAAAGATTAGAAATCTTACCAGTGTTGTTAACGGTTAGACTTGTTTGCTTTAGCTATTTCCATAGCAAAATATCGTATGGTATTTTGCTAAGGAGACACGCGACTGACACTAAAATTATATTTGTTTTACAGAAAAAACCTACAGTCGCTCCGACCAAAATTTAAGGAGATTAGTATATTAAATTTGGCTTCTCAATTCTCATTACATTTATGAAAATTTTATGTACATACACAAAAATAAGTAATATTCATTCTGTAAATACTATACAAGTTAGTAGCACCAGTTACTCGACTTCACCGAGTCAGTAATACATTCTTGGGGCGACACTTTTACAACAAAATCCCAGAAAATATACAAAATTTGACCTGCTCAAAGTTCAAAAACTTTATTAAACAAAGTTTGTATAAAAAGGGTTATTATAATATTAAGGAATTTATGGATGATAATAACACTGGGAATGAGGTGATCGCTACCAGGCTATTTCTAATTTGATTTGTGTTGTTAATTGTATAACATATATGATTGTAAACTGTTATTTAAAAAAAAAGTCCTGCTAAATTTCTTGCTGGTTCTTCCCAGGATAGAGGTTTTTTTTTGAACCAGTGGTAATTAAACAAAAGAGTGACTTTCAATAAGTATTATTTATAATCTACATTGAATAAAAAGTTTCTGTTTCTGTATTTAAATTAGTTCCATTAATGAATTCATTAATATAGAAAATGAAGAGTGGTCGAAACAAACAGTCATTTGGGGAGCTAAAAATAGAAATAGTGTCCCTTAATGTTTTTCATTTAAATTGACAACAGTTTACGGAATTAAGATATGTTAACAAAACATTATTAAAGAGTTTCCTTATTAAGATAATCCAAAAAACAATTTAAAGGAAACACTTAAAACAAGTAAGACCTTCCTTGACGAAACAAAAAAGACAAGGTAAAGATAAGAATTGAAACGAAGTTACATTAACATAACATAGCGCGTATTTTGTATGTAGTCAAAAATAATGCACTTAATCGGAACAACCTAATACCTCGAAAAAGTTCACCAAACCCTTACTATTATATAGGTATTTCGAGATAATCTCAAGTTCAAACTCAAACTCGACACTGTCAAAATTTTAGTTTTCACCATACACATACGACTGCCTCGTTGATCTAGTGGTTGCAAACGCGACTGCTGATCATGAAGTCCCGGATTCGAATCCCGGATCGTGCCAAAAAAATAGTTATTAAGTTTTCCGTCAAGAAATTCTCAATAGCTGCCCAGTCAGAAAGTTGGCGGTGTCTCATCCCCGTGCCTCGGAAAGCACGTAAACGTAAAGCCGTTGGTCCTGCGCCTGATTTCTCTCCGGTCGTGTCAGTTTACCGTCCCAACGGACTATGAGAGTGAGGGAATAGAGAGTGCACTTGTACTTGCGAATACACTTACACTATAATCCTGTCCTGCGCCGATGGCTAGTGACCGAAGTTCAGTCTGTATGACATTATTATTACTATGTTACACAAATTTTGACATTGTAGAGTTTGAGTTTAAATTGGTCACTTCGGGGAGTGACAGAAATTTATACTATAAGTGGCAGCCCCACACAGACCAGCAAAGCCGTTGAATTTCCTTCCCCATTTACACACCATGCATGGACGACTTACAACACTTCGTTGTTCACAGCGTGTTTTTGGCCTAGTGTTAAATCTACAGTTACAACAACTGACCAATGCAACAAAAGCGTGTAGATTCGCGGTTCCTATAATCCAATAAATGTTTCGATCTTTATGACGATACGTTTTATTATATACGAAATGCATATAACAGTTAAAATTACTTTACAATATATTCGTTCGGCTTATTAAGACAAATTGATATTATGAAACAAATTTAAGTCGTAAGTTGTTGAAATACTATTTTGTTTTATGCAGGCGGTATCTCAATGCACTTCATGTACTGTAGGGAGAGTAAATTAAAAAAAAAATTCAAATAAGGAAACCTGGCATTACCGACAAATTTTTAACACCAGATTTATTTCAGCAGACTAAAAGGAAATAAAATAATTCTGTGTATGAAACATTTTTAAGACTTACCAACGGCATAAAGAGGAACTGTCCACACATGCCAATGATAGGGCCGATCGGCCTTTTAATTACTTCCTTTACCGTAGGCCAATGCATGGCGCAACCAAAGTTTATGAATATAAGCGATACCTGAAAATAGAGAAAGCGATTTGTAATAACTTTTGATACGAAATACTTTCAACAAAAAATGATATCGTGAAGAAGTGAGACTGTCAAAATACATAAAAACTTTGGTTTTTATTTTTGTTATTTTACAATCTACCAAAAATATGGTGACCTTTGAATAACTTACAAATGTGGCAACACTGGACGTAAATATAGTATCAATGATTCGCTCCGGACGGATCACAGTAACGGGCATCGTACCATTAACTGGACGAACAGAGGCGCCTCTGCGCAATTCTAGTAAGAGATCTGTCCTACCTGAAATAAAAAAAAATATGTTAGTAGTTTAAAAGATAAATAATCGGGAAGTAAGTAATAATAATATTTTGACGAAAGATCAAAAGAAAAGGGTATATGGTACCGTACGATCCAGCCACACCCAATGCAATCAACCTGGATAGATAACAGAGTATAGTGTAGACGCGACACTGTAACAGCATTAAGATTCAGATCTGGACACATTCCATGCAATAAATTTTTATACTTGATGCGAAAAATTACCTCACCAAATTGTTCAATTTGTAATATTATCGATGATGTTTATCACATTTTGATAGAATGTGCCCAGAACTCACGAGAAAGAGCAAATTGTAATTTACATTTGTCCTTAATAGGTAGTAGTACCTAATAGTATTTTATCCGACCCGTTATCAAATGATGCCAAAAAACTGTATTTGTTAGTTAATAAGAGATTAAGTAACTAGTAAACATAATAAGTTTATTTGTTGAAGACGGTATAACCATCTCGTTTAGATCAGACAAACTACCCGGACCGGTGTCAAACGTGGAAGACGTTTGGTACTCCGATCGTCAATTCGCCTGCCTTGAGTTAATTTTGAGGCAAATGGTCCTTAAAACGGGAGAGGTTGAAGTCCAGCAGTGGACTTTCATGGACTGATGACGATGGAGAAGAATATTCTTCTTAACTCATACACGGCTAGTAATTATTATATTCTCTTAACTCTAGCTCTTTTCAATGAAAATTAAAATCTTAAACATCCAAGATGATGATCGAAAGCAGCAGCTAAGAACGTTTGGTATATTGTATTGGCTAAGATTAAAGTCGAGCGTAGTATTCACGGTAAATGCTCCCGATATGAGAAAGGGCGACGAACAGTGGCCCACCGCACCGTCCATCACCGTCAAGCCAGTATGTAAAAGTGAAATTTAAACAGTGGTATCTCCATCAGAGATGTACAAGTTGCTTGCGTACTAATAAATAGGTAATAATGTCCTCCAGACCGAATTTCGGTCACGGCGGCTCGACTCGACGGAGACTAGCCATCGGCGCAGGACAGGATTATAGTGTTCAAGTGTATGCGCAAAATCGGGTGCACTCTATATTCCCTCACTCTCATAGTCCGACGGGAGGGTAAACCAAAAGGACTGGAGAGAGATGAGGCGCAGGACCAACACCTTTATGTGCTTTCCGAGGCACAGGGGTGAAACAACGCCAAATTACTTTATTGAATTTCTTAACAGAAACACCCAATAACTGATTGTGATCTCACCCGGGGTTCGAACCCGGGACTTTATGATCAGCAACCGCTTTCACGATCACTAAGCCTAACGAGGCTTGCGTACTATTGTATTTAAGGCACGCGCCTTACTCTTGAACAATTACACATTTTAAATTGCATTTATATTGCTTACCAAGAAATTTTCCAGAGACTTGCAATCGACCCTGCCATCTCATACTTGATGCTTCTTCTTCTGTGAGTTTATTCGTAGAGTTCCAATCAGCATTCGCCACATGATCGTTTGGAACCTTTACTATAATTTCATCGGCTGGCAGTAGCCCGTTACCTGCAAATAAAAAAAGAAACTACATGTACTAAAATAGGTTTTTATATACTTTTTTTTGCCATTTTGTAAATTAATTAAATATAACTTTCAGAGCGGTTATAACATATTTGTATGCTAAAAATGCAGATAATTTTTTTTTTCATAATTAAATATTTATATTATACAGTATCAAGGGACACAAATGTTGGCTTGAAATGCTACAAGAAACAATAAGAATGGTGACTCCCCTAAAGTGTTAACGTAACTGATAACGGTATCGCGTGTAAGTTTAAATCCACGAGTATTTTCATGTTTCTTAAACAGCATTCCTCAAACGCTTTAGCAAGAATGTGGAAGAGCAATAAATTACAGGCCTGATTCCAAGCACTTACATACCTGTGACGGTAACATTGACGAATTTATAAGCGTCCATATGCACGGTGAGATCGCTAGGGTCGAATGTTGCCAGTAGATTTGGTACCGCCTGGCATACAGCCCACATGGGATACAACGCCAGCAGGTATAAAATGATGATATGCAGTGGCCATATTGGACACATATTGGCTCGCGTCACTGGAGACAAAGAAAAATCATCGTTCATAAATTACAGTTGAGCAAAAAAAACCTCCTATTTAATCAGGGAGGAAGGAGGTGGAACTCTTCCTGTTACTTTTTAATTCTAATTCATTGCGCAGTTCCAAGGCGTTTAGTCAGACTTCACATATCCTCGAATAATCTTCTATGTTGGACCTGCAACCTGCAGGTATTCTCACGATTTTATTTTGTGCTTTAATCCACAAACGTAAACTAAATCTTTGTTATTTCAACTGTTACAAATTAAACTTTTTTTTTTATAAAATGGTGACATATGAGCACACAGTCCACCTGTTGGTAAGTGGATTCTGTTGCCCATAGAACATCTATATCTATCCTCAGTTTAGAATCAAAATGCGATGTGTTGTTACCTCTGAGGTCTAAGATGGAATGCCTAGTTTCCAGTAAAAACATTTTCATTAAGCTGCTATTTTACACTAGTATTCTGCGAGAACGAGGTCCTTGCCCGCTCGAGCCGACTATAAAATAAATTCACATCGATGATGTTAAGCAGGTCAATGTGTAAAGCATTAGATATTGAGATTGTCAACTTGCCTGAAAACATGGCTATTACGGCTAATCTTCTCAGGAAGAAGTTCATAGCCAGCAGCGCACAGTTTACGGTATATTCGATTTGAAGACATTGTCAAGCAATACGTTACAATTACTCTAACATTTTGAATCTATCTCGATACATTAAAGAAAGTTAACTATATTTTACAAAATGCCTGTATTTACAGCGCGGAATTGTTTGCTTATAGAGCCGTTGTATTGTCTCGATATAATGAGCGGATATCGTGTCTCTAGTTGGCGAAAACAATTATATTGTTCCTTCATCTATAGCTTCATCGAAGGCTTCATAAAAATACATACCGGAACTAAAGTATTACTTTACAAACGTAATACTTATACATATTTCAGTTATCAATATAGATAATGGTAAAGACAAATGTTCAGAGCAAAAGTATGAAATTGCCTTTAGTTAAGTTTAAACACCTTCTTTTCTAACAACTTCAAAGAGGAGTAGGTACTCAATTCGACTGGTATGTTTTTTTTTATGTGCGTTACCTCATAACTCATAAACAGAACAAGTACGTGAACCGATTTCGATGATTCTTCTTTTATTTGAAAGCCGGTGCTTCTCATGTGGTCCCATATAAATTTGATCAAGGTCTGACTTATAGTTTTTAAGTTATTCTTAATAATATATATTGAAGTCGGTTATACAAAATTTTTAATTTTAAATTATTTGTATAGAAATAAATATATATTCAATCAAAGTATTTACTCCTATTATCTATATAACTATTACAATTCTGTCATATCGAGGAAGGATAATTTATTAAAACTAGGAATCTGAACTATACAAAGTCAATGAAGGCATTTTGTACAGCTTTCTGAGAACAATTTTTTTTCTTTGCAGTAAATTTTCAAAATTGCGGATAAAGTGGTGATAGGTTGGGGTCTAGGTCTGGCGACTACGGAGGAAGACGCAAGACATAGTTTATAACTGCAGGTCTTGTAATTATAAAACGGTTTGTCGAACAACGTAAGATTGTTTTCATGGAGCAATAATGGCAAAGATAGATTGTTGTTTCTTTGAGAATGTTTTTTTATAGAATAAGGGTGACATATGAGCACACAGTCCACCTGATGGTAAGTGGTTTCTGTGGCCCATAGACATCTACATCGATCTTCGTTTGCGAATTAACATGCAGATGCGTTGTCAGCCGTGAGGACTAAGATGGAATGCCTCTTTTCCAGTAAAATAGGTCTCCGGTTCTATACACTCACCATACGAAACACAGCAGCATTAAGTTGCTATTTTACGCTGGTATTCTGTGAGAGCGTGGTCCTTCCCTGGTCGAGCCGACCCATTCGTGCTATAACTATACTATTAATATAGCTGCAGCATGGCTCTACCACGTATAAAATGTCACCATCATTGTTTAAAGTTCTTCACAATAAACATTTTCTGTTATTGATACACCGGATCACGAAAAGCTAAAGTGAATTAGGTACACTACGAAGTGAACACCAAACTGTTACCATTATTTTTATATGGGTGAGCTTTGCTTTACGATATTTTTACGGCGTAAGCCTGCGTTTAGCCATTGCGTCCTACGTTAGCGATTATCGCAGATAATCCACTTTTTATTACACTTCACAATTCTGTCCAAAATCACTTCTTTTCGGTACTTGCTTATCAAAGCACGGTAAGCTTCAACGCGTGCTCCTCTATGCACATCAGTTAATTCCTGATGCACCTATTTTTCGAGATTTTTTATTTTATTTTAATGAAAAGTCAACATTGTGGGTAAATTAACATCAAGCAATGACACTAATTCCTTAGTTGTTTATAGGATCGGCTTCCACCATTACTTTGAATTCATCGTAATTTACCTTAGTGTCTGGTCTTCCTCATGAATCATTCTTCAAGACAAAGTTTCCACTACGATAGCATTTTAACGAAAAACGCACAGTGCGTTCGTTAGTCGGATTCCCTCTAAACCATCTCCATGTTTAACTTAAATACTTCATTCATAAAAACAATTAAAAATTAAACAATAGAATGTCATAAATTTTTAAATGAATTTAGAACGTTTTATGTAAAAAAAATAATCAAAGTGGTCATACATTAAGGCCCGCCAAATATATTCGGAATTCCGATTCGGGAATCCGAATGCAGCAAGTCGATATAAAATCTATGATCAGTCACACACCTACGGTAGTTTTCCGTTCGAAATTTTGCGGGCAAAACGGAATTCCGTATGTGTGTGGCCAACCCGTCGGAATTCCGAAACGGAATCCTGAAACGGAATTTCGTATGTATGTGGCCGGCCTAAAACGGCAACTTCATGCTTTAACCCCTGTTACCATTTAAATAAATTATTATGATCGTTTATTTTAAGTTTTTTTTTGTTTAGTAGGTGGTGCGACTCCAATTTCTTAGTGTAAATAAAACAAGGTCGGAAACGTTACTTTTGTACCTACTTGAAAAGAGAAAATGTGCAAAAGCCATTAACCAGAAGTTACATCCGGTTTAATAAAAGATAACTTAACAACTATTTGAATAAACTTCAATGTTTCGTTTTAATAGATGTGAATATAAATAATAAATATAAAAAAAACCGCAATATATATATAAACCTTGAATGAAAACGTTTTGAACGTATTTTATTGCGTTTAATTAACATATTTTTATATTCCCAAAATTTCGAGTATAATTTGCACACTGAGCACTTTTGTTCCCAGGCCACGGGGAAAATAATATATTCGTAGACTTTGTACTACCCATGCTGACGGGGGGACCTTGGTGTTCAACGGCCTAATGTCATAGTTAAGCAAAGCTACGTTTAACTTAAACATTATTAATTTTGGTCCGATCTACGCAGAAATAGCTTTAGTATTTCGAAGTCTGGCAGTTGTATGCTTGGGACCTTGGGTCCCAAGCAGACTAAAGCACCCAGCCATCTTCTCTATTGAAATTGAATGTTTAATTAGTTCAAAACTAAAAGTTTAAAACGCCAAGAATATAAAAATAAGTTATTTAATGCTTAATAAGATCCATAACAAACTGTTTAAAACGGATTTAAATAAATGCGCGGATAAGGAACCGACCATAATCTATCACATCAATTTTCAAGAACAAATTTATAGATAAAGATACAATATTATTATTATTTATTATTATTATATATTTATTCAAGAAAATTTTACTTCACTTACTTCGTTGAGTTTCTTTATGTTAATTATATCTTACAGAATATATATACTGGTATTCTACCAGCGTAAAATAGCAGTTTCATGTGGCTGTGTTTCGTATGGTGAGTGTAGAGAACCGGAGACCTCTTTTACTGAAAACGAGGCATTCCATCTTAGTCCTCACGGGTGAAAACGTATCTGCATTTTGATTCGTAGTCGAGGATAGGTGTAGATGTCTATGAGCCACAGCAACTACTTACCATCAGGTGGAGTGTGTGCTCGTTTGTCACCCTTTAGCCCATAAAAAATTTTATTACTAATAATAAAATTAGTTTTGGAGACTAAACTTATTAACTTTTGCAAAAATTTGCTCATTTCTTATTAATACGAAAGCGTGCGTCTCACTTAATTACATCAATTGTAAGGGCTGGACGGATTTGAATTAAATTTAACAGAGAAGTCCGATAGAATTTAGAATTGGTTATGGAATACCTTTTATGTCTCACAGCTGGGCAAAGAAACCTTTGGTTTTCCATACTTTGGAGGGAGATGTCGCTAGCAAAAGCTAGTTTCATGTTAGTTTAAAGATAAAGATTATCTTTTGTTCTCAATAATAAAATAATAATGTACAAAATCGTAACTTCATAAACTTTGTTGTTTATTTTCCGCCTTGACATGTCAAAACGATTATATATAATATGAAGGTCTCATTAGATGATAACCAAGTTCGTTGCAAATTACAAGACGTGTATGTACACTCACTTGCTCGTTGCTATGTGTGGACTGCACTGTAAACACTAGTCTTTTCAATTTTAACACTAACTGTATAGCTATAACTAAAATGAAAACTACGTACACATGTGTACAATATGAGTGCACTATTAACACTAACGATTTAATTAATTGTTCACATTTAATTCAAATAATTTCGGCAGTGAATCCATATATCACTTCAGTCGGTTCTTTTGATAAAACTTATATAATTGATTCACACACATAAAGCGTAGCACACGAGTGTAAAACAGACCAGGGTATGGTCACGTAGAGATAAAAAAGATAAGGATGTATTAAGCATATGATTACCGCTCATTAATCATATAATGGCTTATTAGCTTTTTAACTATTGATTACTATATTAATCCTTCCATCACGGCATCCATGTTAAGACGTGCAAAGAAAAAAAGAGCCTTTAAGAGGCAAAAAGAAAAATAACGAAATCTATAATATAACACCACAATTAATAACTAACTACATCATATTTGTATAAATGCAACTTTTTGTAGCATCTTAAAACTTCGTTTTGTAAATAGTATTGCATTATGTATATTGTAATATACATTATATATATATATATATATATATAATTATATACCCCGACGGTTCGACAAAAAATGAGATTGACTTCATTATGACGACCAGACGACAACTGTTCAGTGATGTCTCAGTGATCGCGAGGGTGAAAACTGGTAGCGATCACCGAATATGAATGACAAGCTCGTGGAAACTGTCCATGCGGTTGGAGCTAATTTTTGCAAGACACGACGCAGAAGAACATAAAAACTCTCCGATCACACTCTTAATCTCATGGCTGTTAGACGGGAAATGAAGTTGCAGTCTTCAGTAGATTTAATAGCATAAAAGCACCTTAAAAACGGCAAGGCCCCAGGCGAGGATGGAATTACAGCGGAGCTTCTGACAGCGCGTGGAAAACTGGTACTAAACGTCCTTCAGAAGCTCTTTAATTCCGTCCTCCATGGTGGCACTACACCGCAGGCGTGGAGCAGAAGTGGCTGGTCTTGTTCTTCAAGAAAGGCGAAAACGCTCTCTTGAAGAACTACACACCGATTTCCCTTCTGAGCCGCGTCTACGTGCTGTTTTCGAGAGTCATTACGAATCGTCTCGCACGAAGACTCGACGACTTCGAGCCTCCCGAACAAGCCAATTTCCGAAAAGGCTTTAGCACCATAGACCACTTACATACCCTTCAGCAAATTGTACAGAAGACCGAAAAGTACAATCTGCCACTTTGTCTTGCGTATATGGACTATGAGAAAGCCTTTGATTCCGTCGAAATTTAGGCGGTACTACAGTCCCTCCAGCGGTGCCACGTGGACTGTCGGTATATAGAAGTGCTGAAGTGCTTGTACAGTAGGGCTACGATGGCTATCCGAGTACAGAACCAGAGTACGAAACCTATCCAACTGTAGAGAGGTGTAAGACAGGGTGACGTAATATCCCCGAAAATCTTCACCGCTGCATTGGAAGACGTTTTCAAGCTACTGGACTGGAAAGGATACGGTATCAACATCAATTCGATTTGGCGACGATATAGTCCTTATGGCAGAACCGCTGGAGGACCTAAGCACTATGCTCAATGACTTCAATAGTGTCTCCCAACGGATAGGTCTTAAGATGAACATGGACAAAACAAAAATCATGTTTAACGTCCATGTCACACCTATGCCGGTAATTGTTGGGACCACTAAGTTCGAAGTTGTTGACGAATATGTTTACCTGGGACAAATAGTCCGACTACGTAAGTCCAACTTCGACCGAGAGGTCAGTCAACAGATTCAACTCGGTTAGGCAGCGTTCAGGAGATTACGACATATCTTCTCGGTAGACATACCTCAGAACCTCAAAACTAGATTGTTCAACCAGTGCGTGTTGCCAGTGATGACCTACGGATCTGAGACGTGGTCCTTCACTGTTGGCTGTATGAGGAAGCTCAAATTCGCTCAGCGAGCTATGGAAAGGGCAATGCTCGGCGTTTCTCTACGTGATGGACGCAGGTGGCTCAGGTCCGTGCTTTGTGGCATTCCTTGGGGGAGGCCTATGTTCAGCAGTGGACTTGTGAAGGGCTGTAATATACAAGTAAGGTGAGTTATTCGCTAATACGTTTCAATTTATTGATTTATCGAATTTCATAACAGTAAGTCTATAACGTCCGCACTGTACTGCACAGGCATGTATAAAATAAAATAATTCTAACTATTAGAAACCAGTGCTTGATTATCTCATCTTATGGCAAGTGGTGATTTACATAGTCGAAAAGCGCACTTACTTAGTCTAGAGCCAGCCTATTCATTCATTACAATTTATGAGAGATTATAGCAAGGAATTTCTTTTTATAAACTTTATCGTCAAAATGCACTAGAAATTATTTTACCCGCTTGAAGTGTAGGAGTTCAATGTTCATATTCGTATAACTTCTTTCTACACAACTGTTTCACACAACTTATTGTCGCATTGGGAATTATTTTAATACGCAGCTAAAAAGATGAGGAAACATGTCTATGTGTTGCAATCAAATTGGTTGCATACAAATTTTTAATTCAATGACGCAGCTTGTTTGCACGTTCTGTTCGTATCGTGTTATTTAACTGGTTTTCAAAACAAGTCGCTAACTCATGCGGGCGTTCTTCTGTTATCATATAAATAGAGATATAAACTAAGTAAGTATACAAAATGTTGTCGTGCGTTGAATGAGAATGTAATATATTAAACCAATTTTAATTTTAGTGTTTCGTTTTAGTTCTCTTTTATAATGTAATAAATACTGTACATTATGTCAAGCAAATAAAATATACTTAACAATTTAAAATTTGTATTATCATTGTCGTGTTGTGGTGGTGTAAGAAAATCGCCTGCCCCCATATCATCTCGTACGTATCGTAAGAGGCGACAGAGGGGAACTGATACAGGATATGGCCAGCAAAATCTTAATAAGAACTCTACAATAATAAAAAAACTGCGCTTGTTATCCCGCCTACCAAACGTGGTAGCTATGGCGAGTATTCCCCTATGCGAAAATCTATCTAATTTTGTTTAGCAGTGTTCATTTGATTAGATGTCAAAGAATAAACAATAATTTTCTGGCAATAGTTTAAGTGAATTGATTACATCTCGATATATTCAATAACATCCTAAAATATCCTATTAATAAAAAAGTTAATGAAATAAATGTCGGAAAAAATTAAACCCATGCTACAAAAAGTGGTAGATAGGTAAAGTATTTGAAATTGCATGAAGAAATGCAACATTTATACTTTGTATGTACTATACTGCGATCACAAATAGGCACGCTCCGTCGGGGTAGAAACCGGTTTGCGCCGGCTCAGTCAGAGTATCCATGAAAGGGCTTCGTGCGCATATAAATAAATAGACCAACGATATTTCAAAATTTTATACATCAATTAATTTATTAAGTTTTTTGCAATTATTAAATAATTATATTTAAGTATTTTAATTAAAATAATTAAGAATTATTATAAATTTATATAGGTAAATAATAAGTGTTCTATATAAGCAAAAATGCCAAATAGTTATACTAATCCTAGAGAAAATAAGGGTATTTCCTTTTTTTTGTACCCGAGAGATCAAGTGAAGTAAGTACCTTTTTACGTATTATATACACTATATTATATTTAAATTTTTTCCTTATTGTTCAAAATTAATCGATACGAAACAGCTCTTGATTTCGAACAGTTAATAGATATTATGTTGTTACATTATGTGATATAAGTTATAATTAATACGCATGTTGTTTTATACACTATATAATACTTTAATTTTTTTATTATTTAAAATTAACCGATACGAAACAGCTCTTGATTTCGAACAATGAATAGATATGTTGTTACATTAATAAAAGTTATAAATAATACACATGTTGTCCTATGCTATACATTATTTTTATATTTTTCACATGCATCATGTGACAACCTTCCCCTCTGGTCCTTACTCTTTACTCTGTGCTCTTACTTCTCTTGTGTGAGTGAATTGGAGTACACGAAAAATTCTGAAAAAAATTTGTCGTTTTGTCTTCCTCTATATTGTATACATTTATTTAATTTTCAACCATAAATTTGAAACCTTTGGTTGAAAATTAAATAAACGTAGCAGTAACGTAGTTTAGCATAAATGAAATCATAACAAACATCAATTTAGTTATATTATTTCAATAAAACGGTTGAAGTTTATTATGAAGGTTATTACAATAGAACGGAATTATAAATAATGTATGCACTAGTCTGTAAGATTTCCTTTGTATATAAAACTGTACGTTGTATTTTTATTAATTGAATTATTTTTATAAAATAGAACTCTTCACACCTTAATAACCTAAAAACTATAATAGCTTTATTTATAAAGTTTTAGGGATTCTAGTCATTCAAGTGGTCCGTCCATATTAATCAGGCAAATTAACAAGTGTTTAGGTCTAATAGTTTCTGAGTTATGCGAGGTTCGAAATTGGTTTCAAATGCTCTTTCATTTCAGAACTTGGCTGATACAAGCAAAAGTAGATTATTTTTTGAAAGGACAGTGACGGAATCGTATCAAGTGTCAGCATAAACAGTGTAGGTATGTATTACCTGGATTAAGCATTTTTTTTACGTGGTAGAGCCATGCTGCAGCTATATTACTGGTATAGTTGTAGCACGAATGGATCGGCTCGACCGGGGAAGGACCACGCTCTCACACAATACCAGCGTAAAATAGCAGCTTAACGCTGCTGTGATTCGTATGGTGAGTGTTACCGGAGACCCTTTTTTAATGGAAACGAGGCATTCCATCTTAGTCCTCACGGGTGACAACGCATCTGCATTTTGATTCGCAAACGAGGATAGATGTAGATGTCTATGGGCCACAGCAACCACTTAACATCAGTTCTGACTGAGACTGTGTTCTCATTTGTCGCCTTTATCCTATAAAAAATGTAGGCAGGATAGGGAAACTCTACATACGATTAAAAACAACATTTTCAATAGTTTACTCAGACTTAACAAACTTCAAAGACTAGTGCCAGTGCACAATATGGCACGGTTCCTTTAAGTCTTCTCTTTACATTATGTGTTACATACAACCCTTAGTAATCAGCATGATGCAAGAGGAAACGACAGGTCACATTCTAACTAAGCACCGCGGATCACCGAGATCGCCCGCCGAGGTCATTCAATTACAGCCTATAAATGTCCACTGTTGAACAGTAGCCTCTCCTACAGATTCTCTCTTTTAATTTATTGTGTCGGGGATTTCATCCACAGGATGATACAGGGTAGTGGATATTCTTACATCGCCACTACCCGGTTTCATTGATAATAATAAAAACTTACTAAAATTTCTCGAGGAGTTTGGTTGGCTCGAATAATTTTTCATTGCTGCTCACATTCAAATTACGCGCTTACACGTGATGTTGCGGATACCAGAGCGGCTCCACCAATCAATAGATTTTTGTTGACTCTATAGTATAGAGTTTCGCCAAGTTACACGGCAAAATTTTATGTATATTTTACGACTTAAAGCCGAAGTGTGAATACACTTAGTTAACACACGTTGGTTAAACTTAGGCGTACCATATCTTTATATGTAAAGCTTACGTGTCACATAGTTTGTCCGCGATGAACTCCCAAACCAATGAACTCTGATTTGAATGAAATCTTGGTCTAACATGAGAGATAGGATAGTTTATATCTCAATAAGTAACTCTCAATATTTTTATTGCGACAAAGGGTCGTCAAAAAGGGCAGAACGTTTACCTGGCCAGCTAGTAATTTATAAAATAGATAATAATTGTCCGCGGAGATAAAACGTTTTTTATTTTAACACTACAATCAAGTTAAATTAACTTTGTTTTAGCAAGCTAGGGCCAGGTATATTCGCGATTCAGCTTTTAGTCGTAATAAAAACATATAATATGACCATTGACAAGCAAATCTATTTTAATATTATATCAGTAGTTTTTTTTTATAGGATAAGGGTGACAAACGAACACACAGTCCACCTGATGGTAAGTGGTTGCTGTGGCTCATAGACATCTACATCTACCTTCGATTACGAATCAAAGCGCAGACGTTTCTTTTAGTGTTAAAAACGTTACCCCCACACTAGGATTTTCTCCTGTATCGTGGAGGCAGTTTTTAACACTAAAAGAAAAAAAGAAAAGAAAAGCGCAGACGCGTTGTCACCCGAGAGAACTTAAATGGAATGCCTCGTTTCGAGTAAAAAGGGTCTTCGGTTCTCTACACTCACCATACGAAACACGGTTATTTTACGCTGGTATTCTGTGAGCATTTTTTTCTATTAGGTATATACTATTTTCTACATGTACTGGGTTGACTGGGAGAGAATGCCATCAGGCATTAAGTCCGTCCTTTGTAATCGTTTTTATTAAGGTGTACAATAAAGTGTAAATAAATAAATAAATTCACTACGTTTCACCACGTATCAAACCATTTTAGGCCAACTAACAAAATATAAATTATGTAGATGTTTAATTATATTTATAATAGTAAAAAAAATCCGTATACAGTATTTACCTTACTAAAACAATTTCCGTGCGTACAGATTTTTGATTACTTACGTTAATATAAAAATAAGTATTACCTTGCAGCGCGACCTTGCAATGGCTAACTTAGCATGTGTAAGAACTAAAATAAACACTTATAAGTGTCTTATTATTGTTTTTCTTAATTATTTAACTCAAAAGTGCTTAAGCATACTGTCAATAAAGTTCAAAGGACATTGCTCAAAACCACCTATGGATATCAATCGAATATTATATGACTTTCATCCATTACAGCAGTCCCCTGCTGAACATAGGCCTCCCACATAGATTTTTCATACAGGGGAGTTTTGCCGTAGTCGCCACGTTTGGCAGGCGGGTTAGCAACAACAGTTTTTATTATTTTGGGTTGAAATCAGGAAGATGGTGCTGCCCATTTCCTGTTTCAGTTTTCCTCTGTCGCCTCCTACTACACTTATATAACGATATGGGGCAGACTTTAAACATAAATATAAGTTATTTCATCAATCTTAGAACTGCTTCAGTAAACACTGTTACGTGACTAGGCATAATTTACGTCAGTGATTATACATTCGCAGTTAATATACCAATCACAAGGTCGAATTTTTTAAAAACTTTACCCCTATAGTATGATTTTCTGAGATGGAAACTGAGATAAGATTTCTGAGGTGTTCAACATACATACAATTACTTATAGAAAATATCCAGATGTGGAACAAATATTTATAGGCATCACAAACACTTGTACCAGAATACGAGCTCACGGCCCGCAGGGCAACCCTCTTGCTACCGACCTCAAACAAAGAAGACCACAGATTAGTTGTCACCTCTGAAGACTAATAAGATGGAATTCTTCATTCACAGCCTGTAATAATTATTGTACTGGCTCTCTATAGGCTTCAGACCGCTAAATGGCAAGTAGGTTAACGTGTGGTTCCTATCGAGACGAAATCATAAGCAGAAAAGGACGGCTACCACCTGGAAATCGTGCTTTACAGCATTCGCAACGTAGGGAGATATAAGTTCGTGTAAGTGTTATAGTCGAACAAGTGTGGGACAAATAAATACGCTTATCTTAATATTTTTTATTATACGTGGTTGAGCCATGCTGCAGCTATATTAATTAATAAATAAATAAATTTATTTATTTCTACCTCTGTCTTTACAAGCGTACCTAATACGACAGCGTAGGCACATAAAACTATCTAATTTAATAAGGACAGAACACAACTTATCTACTATTATAACACAATAAATATAACGTCATTTTTGTGAATTCACCCAAGGAACAGCATAATAAATCTACACCCTGAGCTACTTTATTTAGTGTGCAGCACTCGGGTCAGTGGGGCCTCCTTTAGAAGGTTGGTGCGTGCGCGCGGTACCGCGAACAGCGGCGACGCTACACGTACCTGTTCGGCACACACAACTTAGCCATTCGCAATATCGCCTCGTTATATACTTTTCCACGCAGCAATTTAAACATATATGTTGCCAAACTTAACTAACTAATAACTAACTAACCTCCAGTTTGTTATACCCCACCATGCCTAGAACAAATAATGTTGGGTACATTAATGGGTAGAACGGACACACTCCATATAATTTTAAATAAAGAAATCGAATAAACTTATTTTGTATCCGTTCCACCATCAATTTGTACTTAGCTTCATGCGGGCTCCATACAAAGCCATTACACTCTAGGTAACTTTTCACTAGTGCTTCATACAAGGCCCGGACCGTACCGAGATTTGTAAATTCCCGCGACTGACGCAACACAAATCCTAAATTTCTATAAGCCTTCTTGCAAACCTTAAGAATGTGTTCCCTAAAATTGAGTTTCGAAGTAAAGTGAACACCAAGGTCTTTTACCTCTGTTATCCGCTGCAAGGCTACTCCGTCTAAATTATATTTGTATGTGTGAGGCTGGCGTGAATGTGTGAACATGACTGAGCATGAGCTGAGCAAGTGTTAAAAAATAACTTACTATGACTCCATTCTACTACTCTGTCAATGTCCACCTGTAGATTGTCACAGTCAGATGAGTCCCTAACTATTGACACCAGTTTTAGGTCATCCGCAAATAGAAGACATGTTGATTGCCATACAAAATCGGGTAAATCATTAATCATTAGGACAAATTTCAGGGGGGCCCAAATTACTACCTTGACTCACTCCTGACCTGCTAAGGTATGGTTTTGACAGTTGACCAGCCCACTCTACAAATTGGCTCCTGTTTCTCATGTAACTGGCGAAAAATGACAATGTTTTCGGCGTACAACCCGCCTGCGCCAGTTTCATGAGTAAGATATCATTGTCGACCGTGTCAAACGCCTTACTTACTTAATTGTATATTACTTAATTGTATAGTTGTAGAACGAATGGGTCGGCCCGATCAGGGAAGGACCACGCTCTTACAGAATACCAGCGTAAAATATCAGCTTAATGCTGCTGTGCTTCGTATGGTGAGTGAACCGGAAGTGAGACCCTTTATACTGAAGCAGAGTCATTCCATCTTTATCCTCACGGGTGACAACGCATATGCATTTTGATTTAGATACGAGGATAGATGTAGATGTCTCTGATGATATAATATATATACTATAATGTCATGTTCAGAATGTCTTCAAGACCGAAATCAGCAAAGGGTATCGTGTATACTATAATGTATATTATAATAACATCTTCAGTTATATTTGGCACTACTACTTATTTACTTTACGCTTTATTTGTTCAGTCTCTCACATCCTGCGGCGTAATATTTGTGATAATATGTTACTCTCAATCGAACTTAAAAGATTTGAAGGTGACATTTAACTGCGTAATTCTAAAGATTGCTAAATAAAAGTCTTGTTGTTGTTATAATTTTTATTACATTATAACAAAATATGGTTTTAATTTTTTTTTGCGCGGAAGCCCATATCTTTTTTCTAAAATTAAGCCCTAGTTACTCCTTATAATATCAGCTATCTGTTAGTGAAAGTCCCATCGAAATCGGTCCAGCCGTTTCGGAGATTAGTCGGAACAAACAAACAGACAAACATTGTAAAAATAGTTTTTTTGTTATGAGTATCGTATATACTTTCATATACATATTCAACTGATTTTTCTCTAGTTTAAACGCGAATACGTTGGAGGATATAAATACAAAGTGAAGATTGGGTTACGAATTTCTTCTTATAAAAACTTTTATTTTTTTCACACAAGTTAGTGTGAAAAAAAAACAAGTGAAAACGGACGGTGGAAAATGTCTGATATATCTTATGGCTTCCGTTAGGTGGTAATGTAGCCATCTTGTTTACACTTGACGTAAAATACCAAAGATAATATAATCACTACGTTTATAAAATACTAAGACCGGCGACGCGCAGCAGTTGCAAAGAAGCAAAACATTTGGTAAGACCAGCGACCGATCACCCCATATTGTTCCCAGGAACAAATTAGAGTTCTTAGAGACTTATGCAATTGAATATTTGCTTTTTACAATATCATGTTTCTATAACCTAATGCTATACTATAAATCCATTATTTTCTCCTATCATCATGGAAAACTAGCATGAAAATATTGTGTCCTGTCCTTTTTATGTATGGATTCTGGTCTCAAATCAATGAATTTTATTTTTGTTGCCATGATTGGACTTATACTCGATTTATAATAAATAACATTAGCCAGAAGTTATTTTTTATATATAATTGGGGTGACAAGCGAGCACACAGTCCACCTGATGGTAAGTGGTTGCTGTGGCCCATAGACATCTATATTCGTTTGCGTATTAAAATGCAGATGTTGTCAGCCGTGAGGACTAAGATAGAATGCCTCTTTTCTAGTAAAATAGGTCTCCGGTTCTCTACACTCACCATACGAAACACAGCAGCATTAAGATGCTATTTTACGCTGGTATTCTGTGAGAGCGTGGTCCTTCTCCAGTCGAGCCGACCCATTCGTGCTAAAACTATACTATTAATATAGCTGCAGCATGACTACCACGTAACCTTCTAAAATTCCTTAGAAGACACACTTTGTAACAAAAGTACAATAAACGTGTAACAGTTACTGTTAATGTCTAATTTATTATAATCAATTTAAACAGTTTTCACACTTTCTTGTAATAATTCTAACTAGGTATACATATCATTGAGTGGCTCTCATTTAGCTATATTATTTCGTTCCTATTTAAAATTCCAGTGTCAACGCTAAAAACTTAAAAGAAGCAGGGGGACGATACCGGGAACGTTTTTCATTTCACTATTTTTCTGACGACAGTTTTGACGACAGGGATATTTTTTTAATTTTGTCAGTTTATGATGTCTTTTGTCTAATTGTGTAAATAACCTGTGAGTGTCATTTACTTGTAAATGCTACGCCTTGCTTGTTATAGATAAAAGCCGTGGTTGTTCTGAGGCTAAGCGCTCGCTGTAAATTTTACAGTACGCGAGTAACCCAGGTTCAGTCCCTGCAGACACAAATGAAATTGTTAATTGCCATTTTAAGTGCTAAAGATTTACCACGTGCTCGGCGGTGAAGGAAAATATCGTGAGGAAACCGGCATGTCTGAGAAATAAGAAAAAATATTTCGAAGACGTGTGAAGTTCGCCAACACGCATTGGAGCGGTGCGGCGGACATTTCCTGGCCCTTTAATCCGCTCGGCAAGGCTAGCATGGGCAGGAGACAATTTTATCCCCGGGGAAAGGAGAAAATGTTTATTCCCTCGCTTAGTTTTATCCACCCTTCGAGCATGGGCACACCGGTGGGTATAATATCCACAGTAGATAAAATGGAAGAAAGACTTAGATAGATTTCTTGTATGAATATAAACTTAAACCCACGTCCAATGAACTAGGATGGAATTGTCCCTTTCAAATGTTAAACAAGTATGATTTTTTATTTTTTATTTGGCTCCATGTTACGGTTGGGGGATATATGTCTACTCGTTGTGTCAAACGGGGATATACTTCTCCCCGTTGCCGTGCTTTGGCATAGAGACGAGATAATTTTATCTCTTATCAGTGAATATAATCGGGGGATAAAATTTTTGCCCCCAGCTCATGCTAGCCGTGCTGAAATGAGAGGAGGCCTGTGCCCAGTAGGGGACGTGTAGCTGTAACTTACTTAATTGTTATTTCTTACTGTTTGTAATTGTTATGGTTTTATTATCGTTAGTATTGTTATTGAGTTGTTGGCACAAAGCGTTACGTTTTGTTGAACAATGGGCGTTGAAGAGCATGTGATGAAACTTAATAAAACTTTCAAATTGGATTATGTAAAACAATTACTTCTTCAATTTCTTGGAAATATTACGTCAGAACGGTAAACCTTCATTGCATATGTAATTAAATAGGAAAGGTTTTGCCAAATTCATAGCATAATTGATGATGTGGTAGAAAGATTTATTATTAGCCTCTTAATTACAAAAAAGTTCCACTAACGCCTTCATGTTATGTTCTTAATTTAAATAAAATATTGGTTAGAAAAGTGACTATTCTTCCTATTTATCTTAATTGAATTATGAATTCTGTTTTAATAGTGGTGACTAAAAATTAATGTGGTTTCATTCATTTGTTTTGTTGAGAACATGTAAGATGTGAGAAAATTTTGTTTTGTTTTTCTACTCTAATTGTTTTTTTAAAATGGCTGTCATTTCTTTAATCTACGTATTTAGTCACTTATTTTAATTTGTAAATAAGACTATAGCTTCTTACGGATTTTATCACACATTGGACCCCGCATTGAACAAGTTAAGCTACAAAGACTTACATACATAAGAATAGGACAACAAAAGAGAATAATATTTCAAAGCTGATTAGGGAACGATCTGAGTCAATTGAAGAAATTGGACATTACTCCTAAATTAAGAACAATAATTTAGATTGTATAAAATGTAATAAATAAAAATTAATGTTTGTTTGTTCGTATTTTATGCGCTGCAATACCGTTCATCAGATTGCGCTAAAACTTTGTCAACTTATTGCTTGCACTTGTGCAAAGGTTAATATATTGTAAAGGTAAAGGTTGTGCAAGGGTATATATAATTCATATATGATTAAATTTCAATGAATGTATTTTTTTTATAGGATAGGATGACAAACGAGCACACAGTCCACCTGATGGTAAGTGGTTGCTGTGGCCCATAGACATCAACATCTATCTTCGTTTGCGAATCAAAATGTAGATGCGTTGTCACCCATGAGGACTAAAATGGAATGCCTCTTTTCCAGTAAAAAGGGTCTCCGGTTCTCTACACTCACCATACGAAACACAGCAGTGTTAAGCTGCTATTTTACGCTGATATTCTGTGAAAGCGTGGTCCTATCCTAACCCGACCCATTCGTGCTACAACTATACTACTAATATAGCTGCAGCATGGCTCTACCACGTATAAAATATCCCTAATTAAACAATATAACCCTTCCAAATGTAAAACGATATTTCCTGTGGCAGCAATGCACCGGGTACCAGCTAGTAGAAAATAAAATTGAAGCGTTATAATTATATTATATTTTCTTTAGTGATCATTAGGGCTCTACATTCTATTGTGAAAAGT
Organism: Parnassius mnemosyne; assembly: GCA_963668995.1. Lineage (NCBI taxonomy): Eukaryota > Metazoa > Arthropoda > Insecta > Lepidoptera > Papilionidae > Parnassius > Parnassius mnemosyne. The sequence goes on from CAVLGL010000090.1 coordinate 22,227,719, forward strand.
CAGAATGTGTCCAAAAAGTCACGTATGGTAATTCACAATGCTGTGTTAGTCCCTACTTTAATGTATGGTAGTGAAAGTTGGGTGTGGCAGAAGAAGCATGAGAGTAGAATAAATGCTATAGAAATGCGGTCATTAAGGAGTATGTTAGGGATGAAGCTGAATGACAGAGTGAGAAATTGTTTAATAAGAGAAGAGTGTGGTTTGCAAGATGATGTTGTGACCAGGATTAAGAAAGGAATGCTTCGATGGTTAGGCCATGTAGAAAGAATGAATGAGGAAAGAGTGACAAAGCAAATCTATGTTGCAGAGGTGAACGGCATAGTCGGGAAGGGTCGCCCTAGGCGAAAGTTTATCGACCAAATTGGCGATATATTAAAAATGGGCCATATCAAGAGTACCTTTAACCGACGAGCGTGTATGCGTAGATATATGGACGTGGAGGAAGCGAGAGAGGTGTGTCAGGATCGTGCCAAATGGAAGTCCATAATCTCTGCCTACCCCTCTGGGTGACGGGCGTGAGTGTTTATGTTATGTTATGTTATGGTATGATCATTTTACCACATTTATATTTTCGCTCTTATTTCTGTTTGTCTATTTGGTAAAAATGTTGTAATCGGTTTCAAACTAATTTCCCAACGATGACGCAAGATAAAATATACTTTGATATTTTTAGAATTTTACCATTAGTTTGCTTCTTTTTCAACCGACTTCAAAAAAGGAGAAGCTTCTATGTATTTTTATGTTTCCTTAGAACTTTTTTTCTAGGAGAACCGATTTTGAATAATGCGTATTTAATTGACTTCGACTAAATTGATGATGTTCTCATTTTATTTATATTGAAGTCGGTTGTACAAAATTTTTAATTTTACCACTCGCAGAGAGCAGCATTACCAATATGGTAATGCCGCTCTCCATCGCCAGTTTGTGAGATTTGAGTTGAACATAAGGATGTCTACCGTCGATCGGTCGCTGGAGACTTGATCGAACTTCGTAGTCAGCTTCACGAATTGCGCCATGCGCTGCGCTGCGTGTACAGTGCGATTAATACGATTTGGAGAAAATGTTGGCAATACCCCCCCCCCCCCTTCCGTTCGCCGTTCAAAGTGATTTGAAATCCTACTTTAACGATGTAATGCCAAGGTCACTACTGTAAGGATCTTGTCGTACTTAGGTACCGTTTCATCAGAGCGAAGTCATAAAGCTAGCCTGCAGGTCGACGGATGGTATTTTAGACAGTTTATCGTGACGTATATTGCGTGACAAACGAATTAAATTTTGTGTTTTAATTGTGTCACTGATACTTAGTTTCATGTGTTGTTAAAACCACAGTAGAATAAATTTAATTGCAAAGCTTCATTAGTAAAAATTAAATAACAATAGCAATAACGTTTTACGTAACTTTTACATTATACCGTGATTTGAAATTTAAATTTAATTCATTTACGAAACAGATCTATAACTTACGTTATCATATAGCAAGAGATTTTTATTTTCAACAACTTATTTATTGCCGATCAGTGGTCGAAATAAATTAAACCAAAGCCATCATATAATGTTTTATAACAATAAATTTTTTTATAGAAGAAGGGGCAAACGGGCATGCATTATATTTACATAGAAACCGAACATAGGAGAAAAGCGATCGGTTTATAATTAGGTATAAGTATAACTTTAACAGAAAATAAAAACCGACTTAAAACTACAAAAAAAAAGAAGTTATTTATTTGCTACCCTTAGGGGTGAAATTTTTCTCCAAATGTATATGGAACCACTCTTAAAGTATAACCTATTTAATAAAAAAAGAATCATCAAAATTGGGTCACAATCTGCGAAGATATCGCGTAACATACATACAATTTAAAAAAAAAAACACATCCTTTTTGAAGTCGGTTACAAATTGTAAATTACGCGACGAGCAAACCTAGTTGAAGTAGTCTAGTTCCATACCCGCCCACACAAGACAGTTTAAGCGCTGAATTAACGCGCTCGGCGGTGGACTAAGTTACAGTAAAACCTTCACAACCGATAAATTAATAAATTAAAATTAAACATTTTGTACAGCCGACTTCAATATAAGTTATTTAAGAATAACTCAAAAACTATTGGTCCGACCTTGATCAAATTCATATGGGACCACACGAGAACTATCAGCTTTCATATAAAAAAAAAGAATCATCGAAATCGGTTCACCCAGTAAAAAGTTATGAGGTAACACACATAAAAAAAATACAGTCGAATTGAGTACTGTCTCCTTTTTGGAAGTCGGTAGAAAAATGTTTGGAATGTTTGGAGGACACATGTCGTAATCCAACACATCATATATACGACCAGCGTTACGGAATCTTTCCGGCCCAAAACCTTCTGAATGATGAAAGGAGAACTGTGCATAGTAGTCGGATGTATAATGATATTATTGTGCAATATTAAAAAATAGTTTTGATTTTATAGGACCTGTTTCGATTTAAGCAATTGCCTTTATGTTACTTTGAATGTCTTGTAAAAGTTTCAAGTACGAGTATATTGCATAAGAAGTTGCTCGAGGTCTTTTTAAATCCAGATTATGCTCTCTTGATAAGAGAAACAGAGTAGAGGTCCTTGTAATAAGTCCTTTCACCGTATAAACACATGGTAATCTAGCGCAAAATTGGGAATGAGGATTGAAGTTCGATGTTCCGATATTAACAATAAAATAATCATAAATAACATAATTATGTACATAAAGCATAAACAATACTCCTTCGGTTGGGGTCGGGTGAAACGCGACCCGAAAACTAGGTGTAAATATAAATGAGGTTTCTTTAACGTTAAATATTTAATACGTCATAAAATAACGGAAAGCAACATAATTAATATGCAAAAATAACGACACACGATATCCCTTATCATACGTGTATTAAAACGAAAACAAATTGAATGATGATTTCTCACGAAATGTAGCGGGTAACACGTGTTAATTCAGTCACCAAGAGAACAAATATTAAGCCGCGCATCCACCAAAAATGTTGACAACATTTATGTTTCCAACTGTTTACAACTCAACAAATGTTACCAACTTTTGTTTCGGATGTTGCCGACAAATGTTTCCAACAAACGTCTCTGTAAAGCACCCGAAACGTTGGGAATTAAAATAGTAAAATTAAACGCGATAAAATTCGTAAAAATAGTTTTATTCAAAAACCATACACTTCAATTGAGAACCTTATCATTTTTGAAGTCTGTTAAATAATAGACAGTATCGGTTAGGATATAAGTAAGTTAGATGTCAATGTGTACTAATTGTTAAATTTGATGGTCTTGGATTGTTACATTGATACAATGTTCGAGAGATTTTCAAACTATCGATCGGTCCAATAAAATAGTGATTGTCTATTTTTTTTTTTTTTTGCATTTTTTAGTTGATTTGATTCTCGGCTCAAAGTTTGAAAAATTACTCAATACATAGGTATGTGATTAAAATTTGAGATTGCCAAAAGTATATTTTTTGGGAAGGTTAATAAAATACGAGTCTGGTAATACGTTATAATCGACAAAAACGTCTGGGTTTTTTTTTGAATTATATAACCACTAAATTAAAAGATAAAAAGAAATCAAGTTGCTGAAAAACATTTTTTGGATATTTTTTTTTGCAAATGTCATATGCTGCGCAGTAACGAAATAACCCATAGAAATATTATATCTATGAAATAACCGCAAACGTTCTTCCAGACCCGCGGGACTGGATTCGCCAATTGACGAAATTATTTTTTTTCATAATTTCACACAACTATTTTATCATAAGTTACACATCTATATAGAAACACAATTGTAGAATTATGGCCGTAAACATGTCGTGTGCTATTAACACAAACATTACGCAAAATTGCTCTTGTATAATAAAAAAAAGTATAAATTTAAGTACTTACGAATCATCGTGACATGGCAGTTTCGTCAAGACGACAGACCGTTGTCGTTCCAAAAAAACAGTATGAGAAATTATAGCAAATTAAATAAGCGCTGGGAATTAATCTTTGTGAGTTTTGTTTATAATCTTCTTTAATCAGATTGTCTATTATATAACAGAGCTTCTTTATAACATATTATATTATGTAAGTATATTTATTACGTGGTAGAGAATTGCTGTAGCTATTTTATGGTTGTAGTACGAATGGGTCGGCTCGACCGGGGAAGGACCACGCACTTACAGAATATCAGCGTGTAGAAGCAGCTTATTGCTGCTGTGTGTCGTATAGTGAGCGTAGAACACCGGATGACCTCTTTACTGGAAACCGTCCATTATATGGCAAGAATGTATTAATATTTTAATTAATTAAAGTTGTTTTTAAATACAAAATTGTTTTACTTCAATTTTCCATACCTAAAGTTAATTTCATATGTGTAAAGAAGACTTAATATACATTAAATATCTCCTTTTAAATTCTACTTATTTTTTCAGTCGCTTTATAATGCTTCACGGTTGCTTGGAGCCTAGCATAAAAACATTGACTGCATCGCTCACTCGCCATAAAACAACTGGCCTTCTACAGCTATAATAAACAGCGATAAGGCCCACGCCCTCTGTGTGCAACGTCTGCCTTGTGCTTTATTAATTATTGCACTTGCAAAGCAGACGTTAACGGGAAATTGCAACGCTTACAGCGGAAAGGAAAATTTGGTAATGGCACATACCGTATGAGTGGAATTCGAGGATACGAAGGCATGTTCCTCGGCATCACACCCGTAAGTATATCCGCCTCGATAAAGTTCCGCTGCAGAGTCAGATGCCGTTGCATAACTTTAGATATTGCAGACCATGGGCACCTGCAGCCAACTTCAAGTAAAGAAGATTACAGATGCGTTATCATCTCTGAAGACTCAGAGGGTAAGCCTCACAGCCTATAGAGATATACAGGTATATAGAGATAACGTGGTAGAGTCATGCTGCAGCTATATTAGTAGTATAGTTGTAGCACGAATGGGTCGGCTCGACCGGGGAAGGACCACGCTCTCACAGAATACCAGCATAAAATAGCAGCTTAACGTTGCCGTGTTTCGTATTGTGAGTGTAGAGAACCGGAGACCCTTTTTACTGGAAAAGAGGCATTCCATCTTAGTCATCAGGGGTGACAATACATTTTGCATTTTGATTCTTAATCGAGGATAGATGTAGATGTCTATGCCACAGTTCCACTTACCATCAGATGGACTGTATGCTCGTTTGTCACTTCATTTTCAAGATAATGATTTTTACCACTGTTATTATCACGTGTTTATTAACGTCTTCTAATGATCATACATAAATATAAAACTATTGTATAAAAAGACATTAGTTACATAAAGACGTTAATTACTGATAGTACCTACAAACCGTACCTTGATCACGCTGCGTGACCAATACTAATATAATATAAATGGCCAAGTTTCACCCATCCATTAGTTTCAGAGTCTATTGTGTTTAAAGGGCAAACAGACAGACAGACAAAAAAAATGAAACGCAAATGAAATTTCCAAAAAATATTCAATGTATTTGACCTGGGAACAGTTATATTAAAGTATAGAAGATGCTCAGAACTTATTATGTTTCAAGCGCTTTGCAGTACCCATGGTCACGAGAGATTAAATCCATATAGGTACTCAGTGTTATTCAATTGTAGTATTTGCGTAAACATCATTAAGATTTATAAAATTCGAGGGACGTCAAGACTATTGTTGTGAATTTTAAAATTCTCATGCATACTACATCTATAATTTATGTTCATATAAATCGAGTTCCTTTCGTTGGTGAGTGAGTTCCTTTCTATCTTATGAGCAATTTTTTATGTTAAAGTATTATTGTTAAGTATTTACTGGAAAAGAGGCATTCCATCTTAGTCCTCAGGGGTGACAACGCATTTTGCATTTTAATTCTTAATCGAGGATAGATGTAGATGTCTATGGACCACAGTATCCACTTACCATCAGATGGACTGTATGCTCGTTTGTCACCCTTATTCTATAAAAAAAAATTATTAAGACTTTTGTTGATGGTAGAAGGCGAATGAGCGAATATTCTAATGATATAATCTTAATTCGTTAATCGTTTTTCACTTCCGTCCCTTAGAAGTATGAAAAATCGGCAGATATAATTATTTAATGTGATGTTACGTGACTCGCCGACAATAAGCACTCGACAAGCAAAACGAGCCACCGCGCCGGCACCAATGCAATTATTAAAAATGTTGTTGCAAAAGTGCTGATTAATCACGTGCTCGGCAGTTAAGGAAAACATTGCAAAAACTATGGCTCCAGGATGGTGAACACCTCAGTCCCCCCGTGCAAAGCACCCGTAATCCTAACATCGGCAATCAAAAATAAATTAAAACCATTCTACTAGCACAAAATGGACAAGACGTTACTTGGTCGTTTCCAATCATCTAGTTCTACTGTTTAGTATTACATTGTGGATTTCAATTAATTTTTAGTAAGCGGTCCCTGCAGTCCACTATCTTATATTGTGATAAAAACCACATTGTCCATAACATCCGTTATTTATCGTTACGCATTTACTCATCATTTTCATTTCATTTTCACACAGGTTCATTGGTTTTATAATGTATTTTTTTTAAATCGGTTAGAGCCGGCGCGACATCATAAGCGCCTGAACTAAGTAAATGCCGGAAAGTTGAGTTTCTAAGAAATAATTTCATATTTGTGTTATTTACTGTAGCGTCTATCAGTCCATGGGATCTCCGGTGGTGTTTCTAAGCAAACTGCATCTGTGACTGGATGTCGTCACTGTAGACAAGAAACAAGGTTTCTCGCCCCGAGTTCCAGCCAGAGAGCTAACGTTCTTGGTACTACTTTTTGATACAAATAAGGATGAACAACGTGCACACAACCCACCTGGTGGAATTTGGATGCTATATATCTACTAAGAATATAAATTATTATATTTTTATTACATAATATACCAATCAAAATGCAGGTACATTGCACCCCTTAAAGACTAAGGTGAATACCTCGTTAATAGTAAAAAGGGTCACCACTTCTCATTCATTATACAAAACATAGCAGCATTAGGCTGCTATTTTATGCTGGTATTCTGAGAGCGTGGTCTTATCCCGGTCAAGGCGACCAATTCGTGCTACAACCATAATATAGCTGCAGCATAACTCTACCACGTAAGACTTACGTGTATAAAGGCATGTAGGTATGTGTCCATAGCTTAGATCAGAAGAAAGTCTTCACAAGACATTCATTAACGTTTCAATGCGAATTTAAAAAAAAAAACTTAATTTAAAGGTTAAATAATTTTAAAATTTAAGGTTAACCACTCACGTTATATTGTGTTGATCGCTTAAAAACAGGTCTCTACTGCATATTTCTGGCATTTTTTAAATTTTTAACCGACTCATGGAGTAAGAAGAAAATCATGGTTTCTAATATATCGCTACCAAATGGTACCTACATCATTTATGCATACTTTAAATCAAATAAACATGAACGTAAGCAGTATTAATATATGCAGAACACAGGCCGTACTATAAGTATGAACACCGCTGTCTCTACATAACTTACATCATATTTATAGAGCATACTATTTTATTTACAATGCCGATAACATTTTAAGCAAAATTATGAGGGCTTACCTTGAGATATAGTATATTGTGTGACGTAACCTTTACTAGTTTGTAGAAGTGAAAGCGATACCAGAGTGAATTGATACGATATCACACCTCGCGGTTATTCAGAGTTCAAACTACAACGCGAAATCAACGAGCGAGTTTCTCGCGTCACACGTTACAACTGACGTTTGCACTGCACCACTGTGCCCGTCACCCGTCAGATGTTCAGGAATTGCCATAATTTACTTTAAAATAGTGGATAAGCACATTTTTTTTGCAATCAACAATTATAGTTAAATGTTTAGGAATATTATACACATAAAATTTACATTTTATATAAATTAAATGGATTTATGATTTTTAACTGTACATGTGACAATGAACCACAGAATGGAAGAATAAAGAGGAAGATAAAACTTAAGGTCCTGAAATCAATATAGCCATTGCTTTATTATAATATTAGAAAATTATATTAAGTAATAATATTTTAAACGTGGTAGAGCCATGCTCCAGCTATATTAGTAGTATAGTTGTGGCACGAATGGGTCGGCTCGACCGTGGAAAGAGCACGCTCTCACAGAATACCAGCGTAAAATAGCAGCTTAATGCTGCTGTGTTTCGTATGGTGAGTGTAGAGAACCGGAGACCCTTTTTACTGGAAAAGAGGCGTTCAATCTTAGTCCTCACGGGTGACAACGTCACCATCATCACAACAACACAACCATCTCCATTTTGATTCGCAAACGAGGATAGATGTAGATGTCTATTGGCCACAGCAACCACTTACCATCAGGTGGACTATGTGCTCGTTTGTCACCCTATCCTATAAAAAAAGTTAATGTCATGAAAATAATTTAGGAAACAATTAACAAAAACTTGTGTAGGTGTGAACAATTAAAAAAATCTCGCCTTAGCCAAGTTCAGGATCCAAAGTTGTTGACTGTTTAAAGATAATGAAAGATTTTAGTTTCAAGTGATATTCTACAAGGTAATGAATAAATAACCAACAAGCTAAATATTTTAAGCATTCATAGATAGTGGTATAGGATAGGATACTGACAACAGAATACTATGAACCCCAATAACGCAAAATTGTGAACACTTAGTTCAAATTTATTATACAAAACAGAAATCATATTAAATCTAAAGGTATGGTAACACTATGCACAGTTATTACTTAGTGTATGGCGTTCCCCACTCATAATACTTTCAAGGCTATCAAGTAGAGGGCACACTTGAATAGGTTTGCCTTTTTCTTAAGTTTTTGTATATTATATCTATTTATAACTGTTGTATACATGTATTATGTTATATAAAATTGTATATAATCAGTTTTAACATACTTAAATACTATAGAAATTTTATAAATATTTATTTATAAAACATAAAACATAACATAAACACTCACGCCTGTCACCCAGAGGGGTAGGCAGAGATTATGAACTTCCATTTGGCACGATCCTGACACACCTCTCTCGCTTCCTCAACATCCATATACCTACGCATACACGCTCGTCGGTTAAAGGTACTCTTGATTTGGCCCATTTTTAATATATCGCCAATTTGGTCGATAAACTTTCACCTAGGGCGACCCTTCCCGACTATGCCGTTCACCTCTGCAACATAAATTTGCTTTGTCCCTCTTTCCTCATTCATTCTTTCTACATGGCCAAACCACCGAAGCATTCCTTTCTTAATCCTGGTCACAACATCATCTTGCAAACCACACTCTTTATTTATATACAATTCAATATGTATATAGATATTTATAAGTAAAAATGGCAACACAAAATATGTATAAGGAAACATTTTCTGTCATTTAATAGTAATGAATGAAATGGTTTTATAATAATATGATAATTCAATAATTAAAAATAACTGTAGCATGTTTGTTGCATGTTACTCAGTTAAAAATATAAAAAACTTCAACTGTGGTGAATTTTTAAAAACAAGTAAGAGCCAGCAAACAGATCATAACAGATCATACAAACTGTAACAATACAAAAATAGGGGCAATACATTTAAGTTAATATTTTTTTAAATAAACTTATCTTTGCATAATTTTAAACTATTCAATAAAATATTGAATAGTAATAAAATTACAAACTTATGAATTAATACAAGAGCAGAAATTATAATAAACAAAGCAATTGCCTACACTGGTTTAAGCCACTTGCATTGCTTTTGTTTGTCACGTTTCATGAGGCATGTTAGCACAAGTGTACCTTACACCACTGTTTGTACACAGCACCTCCAAATATTGTGATAAACAGGTTTTAGAATACTACAAGAAAGCCCAGGAGTGGGAATAAAACAATCGCAAGGGATGTGACAAAATATTAGTTGACCAATAATTTTTGAAGTTTTTTTTAATGATTATTTTTTGTTTCTATAAATAAAAATTACACATTAGTGTAATGTTTATTCAATTGTAATAAATTGCAATCATAACGAAGCTAAATGAGAAAGGAAAAAAAGGCATTTATATTGTTAGTTAGCAGTACAGTTTTGTATTGTAATTTCATTTAATTATTTTATTTATTTTTAACCTACTTATAAAAAAGGAGGAGGTTCTCAATTTGACTGTATTTTTTATATGTGATACCTCAGAATGTTTTTCTATTATTTATTTGGAAGCTGGTGGTTCTTATTTGGTCCCATATAAATTTAATTTGACCAGTAGTTTTTAAGTTATCCTTAATAATGCATATTTAATTGAATTCGACTATGTTGTTTGTATAAAATTATTAAATTTACCACTTGTTAGGTAGGTATATTTGCTCTCTTCATTGCTACTTCTACAATGCATTCATTAATAGATAGCATAGGTGAAATATTGCTCTCTGTAGGTGGGTCAGCAACTGCAGTTTATATTGAGTTGTAATCAGGAAGATGCTGCTGCCCATCTCTTGTTTCATTTACCTATGTCGCCTCTTACAACACCCATGGGCCAGTGGATTCTCTGTTGTCGCCACTACATATCTCATTAATTATCAATTCTTCTGAGACACTCACCTTACTGCAGTACGTTTTATTCTTTTCATTTTAGAATGTAATAATATAACGTGCAAGAGGAGTCCTTTTATGCCCATGAGTCTGTCAGACGGGAATCACCCTCTTAGCTACTTCTGTCGTCTAATAGCAGTGCTTGCACAGCTGTGTTTCGATATTAGGCTATGGAGAGCGAGTATAAACAAAACCTGTGAGGCATTCCAACTTAGTCCTCAGAAGTGGCAACACATCCTTAACCTTTTTTGTTTAAAATTGGTTATAAGTGTCTATGGACTGCAGTTACCACTTACCATCAGGTGGATTTTGTTTGTTAACAATATTTGATTGTAAAAAATATTTTCTTAATATTATTTATCATTTTATTTTTATAGAATATACGGACGAGCATACAGTCCACCTGATGGTAAGTGAATACCACAGTATTCCCACAGCCACAGCTTATCTAATATATAAAAATAAATTTTTGTTTGTTCGTATTTTATGCGTTGCTATACCGTTTATCAGATTGCGGTAAAACTGTCAAATTATTGCTTGCACTTCAGCGAAGGTTATAAGCATAGTACAATATTAACTTACAGTAGCTAACAGTGGTAGATCCACGCGGCAGCTTTTGCTGTCGCACGTATGGGCAGGCTCAAGCCGGGGTGGTACCACAACCTCAAAGAATACAGATGGCCAGAGGCCCAATCCCCCCCCCCCCCCCATCAACATGGTAGAGGAATTAAATGTAAGACTACCCCAGAAGGGTACCAGCAATCCTGGAGAATCCCACGCTGTGCATCCACGACCAAGTTACTCCACTCCTGATTTGGCACTATAGTGCCAAACACGGCGGCAGCCTAGGTTTTTTTTAGACCTATAGGTCGGACAATTGGGATGGGATGCGTCTTTCTTTGCATCCTTTGGGCGGGTTTGCTTCTCGCCGGACGATCCCAGCGTTTTTGCTAATTCTATTGCTGATGTGGTACTTCGGGGTGTGGAACTTTTTATTCCTTCTTCTGTGGTGCCCATCGGAGGCAGATCTCAGCTATGGTTTAGTCGCTCCTATAAAATAGCATCACGCTACAAACAATAGTGCTACCGGGCCTGGGCTGATACATCAACGTCCCAGGATGTAAACACCAGCGCCCTTAAAAGAAGTATAATTCCGCCTCCAGGTCCTTCAAAAGAGTCGTTGCCTAGGCAAAGTCAGAGCACAGGCAGAATTGACGAGAAACTAGTTCGCCTTCCTTCGGGAACCCATGCATTCTGGTCTCTCGACAAGACTGTCCAAGGGAACTTCTGTTAGCCATCTCTTCCATCTCTGCACAAGGAGGACGACTCACTGAGTCACTGACCCATGCCGCAAAGGAGAAGGCCGATCTGCTAGGCTCTTTCTTTGTGTCCAACTCAACTCTCGATGACGGAGGGAAAACACCGCCGACCATCCCGCAGTGTGAATGCTCCATGCCGAATGTCCTGTTCACGCAGCGCTCGGTTCGCAAAGCACTCCTCTCCCTGGACATCCACAAGTCGAGTGGACCAAACGGAATCCCAATATTGTGCCGAGGACATGTGCTCCGGAGTTAGCACCAGTTCTAAAGCGTCTTTTCCGGTACTCCTATTCTCTAGGCGTAGTCTCGAAATCATGGAAGACGGCTTTTTCCACCCGATCCCTAAAAAGGCGACTGCTCAAACCCGTCTTACTACAGGCCTATCGTCATCATCTCCTTGTTCTCCAAAATAATGGAATCCATTATAAACTGTCAGCTCATGCGGTACTTTGAGGATCACCACCTGACTAGTGACCGCCAATACGGTTTTCGTCGCGGTCGATCAGCTGGTGATATTTTAGTGTACCTCACTCATAGATGGGCAGAGGCAGTAGGCAGTTCAAGGGGGAGGCATTGGCTTTTCTCGGGAAGCCCGTAGGAAGGGAGATTCGAAAGAAGCGCTTTGAGCCAAACCCGATCATAAGCCTTCGCAATTGTGTAATTGGATCACCAGCTTTCTTGCAAATCGGAGCATCAAGGTCGTTGTAGACGGCGCATGCTCCGACTATTAGCCTATTAATGCTAGCGTTCCACAAGGCTGCGTGCTATCACCAACGCTGTTTCTTCTGCGTATCAATGATATGTTGCGAAGCCGTAACATTTATTGCTATGCGGATGACAGGACAGGTGACGCTCTATACACCGGCTGTGCCAATATTTCTCGGGAAAAACTTGTGTCTGAAGTCGAGTCTTTGTCGAACAAAGTCTCGGATTGGGGGCGACTAAATCTAGCCCGCTAAAAAGCAACCGCTAAAAAGCACCCCTTTGTAGTATCTCCTCAGTTTCAAGGCACCTTCCTTGTTGCCTCAGCCAGTATCCGAATCCTTGGCGTCGATATATCGCGTGACGTGCAGTTTCATGGTCACTTGGAAGAGAAGGCCAAATTGGCTTATAAAAAACATGGTGTGCTCAGCAGAGCGGAACAGTATTTCATGTCGACACACCGCCTGCAACTTTACAAGGCGTAGGTTCAGCCTCACATGGAATACTGTTCCCATCCCTGAGCTGGGGCTCCCCAGTTCCAGCTCCTTCCACTTGACAGCATCCAGCGCAGAGCGGATCGACTCGTCGACGACTGAGTCCTTTCCGATCGGCTCGATTCACTGGCGCTGCAAAGAGATGTTGCATCCCTTTGCATTTTCTTTCGCATTTACCACGGGTAGTGCCTGAGGAATTGTTTGGATTAATCCCAGCCGCCAAATTTCATGAAAAGCACATCGCGGCAAATCTCCCGATACCATCCACACCATCTGGATGCTTAACTGTCCACCACTGTACGTTTCACTAGGAGTTTTCTTCAGCGTACGACCTCCCTGTGGAATAATTTACCACCGGCGATTTTTCCAGACCAATACGCCTTAGGGACCTTCACGAAGAGCTTACTCGTTTTTAAAAGGCCGGCAACGCACCTGCAATTTCCCTGGTATTGCAGTTGTTCATGGGCGGCGGTAGTCACTTACCATCAGGTGAGCCGTAAGCTCGTTTGCCCCCTCTCCTACATAAAAAAAAATGGCGCGCGTGTAGTACCGTCAAATTTATTTGAAAGTTATACATCACTCAACTTCAATAAATGTATTATCATTCCTAATTAAACAATATAACTTTACAACAATATACATTTATCTTCAGTTAAGAATTAAAATGCAGATGCGTTGTCACCCCTGACGACTAAGATGGAATGCCTCGTTTTCAGTAAAAGGGTGTTTCTACACTTACCATATGAAACAGCCCAACACAGAGCTGCTATTTTAAACTGGTATTCTGTGAGGACGTGGTCCTACTTTGGTCAAGCTGACCCATTCGTGCTACAACACCAATATAGTTGCAGTGTGGCTCTAGCACGTATATCATAGACCATCTTATCTAATGCTTTACACAATTAATACTTCTGTCGCCATTTAAAGTGTGCTTAGCGATAGATCCGACTATATATTTAGTCCTCTAATCAATATTTTATTTCTGCTGAAGACAATTAGGTTTAATACACAAATTACAAAAACCGGCAAAGTGCGAGTCAGACTCGCGCACCGAGGGTTCCGAACAAATCTGTAGGTATATAAGTTTAAAATTATTAAAAATATTTTTATTATACAATGTAACTAAAAATTTAAACTTTTAGCAATTTTTCCTTTATCTGTGCTATAAAACGTTGCTTGGTACCAAATTTCAAGATTCTGAGTTCACGGGAAGTACCCTGTAGGTTTTGATTCCCTTGTTTGATTTTTTCACAGCTCTAAGGGATCGTAGACTTGAATATTTGATATGAATTTCAGCTTGATACCTCCACGCATTCGTGAGAAAAAGGGTCTTGACAGACAGACAGACAGACAGACAGACGGACAACAAAGTGATCCTATAAGGGTTCCGGTTTTTCCTTTTGAGGTACGGAACCCTAAAAATGTGGTATATGAAAAACTTTAAGGCCATTTTCATGAATGATATTGTCAAGCTTACAATTAGTATGTCGATGCTTATGTGATTTAACTTACTAAACAGTTCACCTTTCTTTACAGTACAAAGAACATAATATTTCTGTGGCCATTCTTTTATCATACTTTTCGAGTTACTATTTGTAGGGGGTTTATTTATTTTGTAAACTGTAGTTGTGTTAATATGGCTTAGATGAAGGTTCTGCAAACCGTATTTTTTTCAACGGTCCCAAACATCTTCCTCCCTCTATGATTACCTTCCTCCTTATATTCCTTGACCTATAGATTTAATTCTCTTTTAACATAAACAAGTACTCCTTTTGTGTATATTTTATGTGATTTTATTAAAACTAATAACATAAATTTTAAATCTTTGTCACTTTTAACATACTAACAAGATTTCTAACACTTGTGTTTGTCATTTGTTATAGGTAATTCAACAGATAAGATTTGTCAAAATTCTAGGAGGAAAACGAAATCCTTGCATGATCACACCCTTACTTTAATTAAACTCATCAGTTTTCATTTTCCATTCAATATGTCAATGGCAAATTATACCAAACCACCACAAAAGAAGAAAAAGCAGATGTTGTAGGGGGTTTATTTATTTTGTAAACTGTAGTATGTCTATTACGACAAATTATTTCTTTTAGCCATTTTTCATAAGTTGATGCATCCATTTATCTAGAGGTAGTTACTAGGTACAAAGTAATTGTGTTATCAACCAATGTACCTATTTCTGTATTTTGAGGAGTAAGTAACACAAAGCTACAAAATACTTAGACTTTGATTTGTCATTCACTTCATTCAACTGCAAATATTATGTTTTAGATTAGTTTGTTACTGTATATAAATCTTTAAGTTGAATAACTCTAGTACTTCAGTGATGATTTAAAAATTAATTGTATTTCCTAAAACTGTTTAACCTAAACTTTGAACATAAGGTTTCATTAATATAAAAGAGGCCTAAGCTCAATACATTGACTCGCTTTGTCCTTTAAATCATAAACCAAGAAGAATATATATTAAAAAATAATTTTTATCACTGGCTGACCAATTAGGCACACAATTGAGGAAAATTAGCAAGGCAAACAGTGTACTCAGTGATATTTCACCACAACAACACACCCAAACAAATGCAAAGCTGCAATGAAAGAAGAACCACCCTGCTTAACAGATCTATTTTTTTTTATAGATTAAGGGTGACAAATGAGCACACAGTTTTCTAGATGGTAAATGGATGCCGTGGCCCATATACACCTAAATTTAACAAAGTTTAAAAATCAAAATATTTTGTTGTCAGTAAAAAGGGTCTCTGGTTCTTTATACTTAACATATGATACACTGCAGCATTAGCAGCTATTTTAGGGTGGAATTCTATGAGAATGAGGTCCTACCCTGGTGGACCTGACTCATTCGTGCTGCAACCATAATATAGCTGCAGTGTGAAAAACTGCATTAATATGAAATTTCCAGCCTTTATAAGTCCTACGGTGGGACACAGTACTCTCTTCACAATATTTTTTCTTTTTTTGGATACACAGGTTTCCTCACCATGCCTTTCTTCACCACAGAGCTACCATGGCTCACGATTTTATTGAAATGAACCTTAAAGTAACTATGATTTTTTTTTATTATTTATGTGTCTACACACTTTACTTAAGCGATTTACATAACCACTTTCTTACAAAATAGTATTTTTGTTATTGCTTAGTATATACATACTGGCCGAAAGGTATATTACCCTGACCAGTGTACACAGGCCTTATCTCATTACTCAGAAAGTGGAGATTTCTTATTTAAGAACTGCTATAAAATATTACACTCTAAATACAGTACGAATATAAATAGCATTATCATTGCAGGAGCATATTGTAGCATTGATTATAAAAGTTATAGCTAAAAATCTTACGAAACAGTTACGAGATGCAGTTATGTAAATACTAATTTTAGATGATGCTTGGGCTTCATCGTTTTTGTAAATACTTTTACGATAAATAACTACGTTTAAAAAAATAACGCTATTAACGGGAAATTTAATATATCATTTATAAACCAAGCAAAAGCGCGAAAACATTAAATACTTACATTTAAAAAGCTGTCTGTAGGCTATTCTTTTCCCTTCTTAAAAATTGACTATACTCCACACTAGCACGCTACACAGCACAGATTTCTATTTACAATCTATAGCCAGTATTTATGTAATTAAAATAATGTACATTAGAATACACTTATATTAAGTAGATTGAAATGAATAATTGCAATCACTATGTACATAGTACATACCTACCATATGGGAATTAGGTAGGGATGTCAAAAATGAAAACATCGATGTCAATAAACCCAAAATCGATTATTGGATACTTGCGAAGACTGCGAACCCGCGAAATCAATATCAACTAAATCATCCACCTCCTCTAAAAAATTTAAAATTTTGAATAATTCAGAATGCTTGAACGCATCGATAACCTAAAAATATATAATTATGGTGTATCAAATTTAAGTGTTAACTGTAATATCGCAGTTGTCACTGATTTCGTTTTGTTATTGGTGTCGTTGTAACGTGTCTGTTTATTTGTAGGTTTTTTTTTAATTCGATGGTTGATCATAAACACGATCCAATGCACGTTTAGAACAATGTTATTGGTTCTACCTATCTAAAATAAAAAATAAAACTTGCGGTGAGTTATCTGACCACAATCGCTTTATCCACGCCATCTGAGCGGTTATCTACCGACTTCAAAGAGGAGGAGGTACTAAAATGTTCTTTTTTTCATAACTTTTTTTCATATCATTCTCATAGACCCATATAAGTCTAACCAATAGTTTTTGAGTTATCCTTAATAATTTATATTGAAGTCAGTTGTACAAAATTGTTATTTTTAAATTATTTTCAATATATGGCTCAACTCTTTATCAACATAGAAACAGATTGAAAGGTACTTCTTTGTCAAACTTACTAATTCTTTAATCAATCGGCAAAAATATTGGACTGTACAACAAATGAACTACATATTTGTGAACTTCTTCCAAATTTTTTAATTACTGTTTAACACTATACTGTTTAATAATTTCTTTTATTTCATTAATAATATATATATAATGTAATGATTAATTATAAATCATAAACACCATGACAATTGTTGTATTCATCTAATTCAAACCTATTAAATATATATGCAAAAAACATCGATAATGGCCAACATCGATGTTTTGAGTAGGATAACAAGGAGGTTATAATATAATATATATTACAACCTCCTTGGTAGGATAAACATCGAACATCGATGTTGAGCTATCGATGTCATCATCGATGTTTTTACAACATCAAGTATCCCTAGGTTAGGGACATCGTTGTCAAAAATGAAAACATCGATGTTTTAACATCGATGGTGCCACATGTCCAACATCGATGTCAATAAACCCAAAATCGATTATTGAGTAATTGCAAACACTACGAACCCGCGAAATCAATATCAACTCTAAAATCTCACCTCTAAAATATTTAAAATTTTAAATAATTCAGGATGCTTGAACGCATCGATAACCTAAAAGTATATAATTTATTGTGTATCAAATTTAACTGTCAAGTGTCAACTATAATGTCGCAGTTGTCACTGATTTCGTTTTGTTACTGGTATCGTTGTTGGTTGTCTGTTTCTTTGTCAGTTGTTTTTAAAAAAAATCCGATGGTTTATCTTAAACACGATCCAATGCTTGTTTAGAACAATGATATTGGTTCTACCTATCTAAATTTAAAAAAAAAACTTGCGGTGAGATATTTCACCACAATCGCTACAACAATTATCCTTTGAAAAAAAATCAACGCCACCTGAGCGGTTATCTACCGACTTCAAAAGGACCATTAAAATGTTGAATATTTTTTGCTGCAAAATAATCTATTACAATACAAACCAGTTTTTTGGCACTTTATAATATTTTGTATAGATTTTTATTTTATTATAACAGACATATGTTTTAATAATATTTTATAATTGAATATAGAAAGAGGCGTTGAGCCTGCAATTGTGTTGTCAAAAGTCAAGAAAACGGTATGTTCTTTTTTTAATGTGTGTTACCTCATACATTTTTTCTGGGTGAACCGATTTCGATGATTATTTTTTTTATTTGAAAGCTAGTGCTTCGTCATGTGGTTCCATATAAATTTGACCCATATAAATCTGACCAAAAGTTTTTGAGTTATCCTTAATCATTTATATTGAAGTCTTTACAAAACTTTTATTTTTAAATTATTTTCAATATCTGGCTCAACTCTTTATCAACAGAGAAACAGATTGAAAGGTACTTCTTTGTCAAAATTACTATTTATTCAATCATTCGGCAAAAATATTGGACTATATAACAAATGAACTAGATTACATACACTAAATTGTTTATTAATTAATTTATTTCATTAATTATAAACCATAAACAACATGACAATTTTTTATTCATGTTTTTTACTCCCAGAAGTAATGAAAAGGGCTACCCTCCGGGAAGCGGGGGAGAAAGGTGCTGAATGCTCTAAGCATACTACGACAGCCATGGGTGGTTATGTGGGACTCACTGTGAAACCTAAGTGCCTACCCACTAAACACCACCGGGGACTGGCATTGGCCTGTGTGGCCTTTCTGCTGATTCGGAAGCGACCACTTTAGGAAAAAAGGGGGTGAGAGAAATCTTCGGAATCTATAGTGAGATGGAAGTGGGGCTGCTTGGAAGCTGCCTCACGTATGAGATGATTGGGGTGAGACTCTGAGGCTTTGAAGAATTTCTCAGAAAGTGATTTTAGGAACTGTTGGACTGTGGGGAGCTCTAAGTCTCGATGTAGGTTGGCGTTACGATGTACCACGGTGCGTTCGTAGCCCAACAAGAAAAAGTGTTTTGAACTATTTGAAATTCGTTAAGGAGTTTGGGTTTAGTGTGAGCAAATATGGGGCCCGCGTAAGTCATAACTGGTCGTATACAGACCTTATATAAGGTTCGCTTGTTTCGCAGGGACATTTTACTGTGTTGGCCTAGCATACTGTTGAGCCTACTCAGATAAAAGCGCGCGTTGCGAGTTACTCTCTTAACAAGGGGCCCGAAGGTGAGCCGCGTGTCAAGGGTGACACCTAAGTATTTGGCGGTCGTATGTCAGGGGACAAGGGTCCCCAGCACACGGATTGGCGGAATGGAAGTGGGGCGGCGTCGTTTATGATCGAAGTAAACGGCGGAGCTCTTCTCCGGGCTTACATCGATACGCCATTTTTGGAACCAAGCCCCTAAGTCATTAACTGACTTTTGGATCTTGTTCCATGTGAAAGGTAGTGAGATATCTTTACTGTAGAGGGCAGTATCGTTTGGAAAGAGTGAGAGCTGAACACCATTCGACGGGATGGGAATGTCGTTGATGAACAGGATATATAAAAGAGGGGCAAGCACGGAGCCCTGGGGGTCACCGGCTTTGATCTAACGCTGAGAGGAGAGCGTGCCTTCGAGTCTAAAACGAAAGGTATGATCTTTCAGGTAGGAGGCCACGAGACGAACAAGACGATCAGGTAGGCCTATTTTGTAGAGTTTATATATAAGGCCTTCGTGCCAGATTCTATCGAATGCCTTTGCAATGTCGAAAAAGACTGCGATGGTCTTATGACGACAAGGATAAATACAGCTGAGGATATATTCCACAATACGGTGAACTTGTTGGGGACAAGAGTGTTTCGCTGGGAAACCAAATTGGTGGGTTTTGTTTTTATTCATCTAATTCTAATCTATTAAATACATGTCCAAAAATCATAGGTAATGGCCAACATCGAAGTTTTGAGTAGGATGAACATCGATCATCGATGTTGAGCTATCGATGTCATCATCGATGTTTCTACAACATCGATTATTCCTAATGGAATTTTTTTCAATAACTGGCTTTACAGCTCTGGATTCTAGCCCTTCTGATCCCGAAGTTACAATGTGTAATTATCCTTCATTTCAGTAGACTCACTTCTTTAGAGCTTATTGGGATTTTGAATACTTTGAATTAAAATCCAACAAAACGCAGGTAGGTGCTAATTATTCTATGGAACAATTTATATGAATATCTTTTAATTTGTTTAGAATATCATTTTTGATGTTATTCAGTTTCGTGCACTAAAGCATTTTTTAATCTTTTTACCGCCTTCTTAATAATAATTTTTTGATAGTCCTTTTAAGTACATCACTAGCTAACGCACACAATGACAAATCAAAATTTGTCACGCGTTTTTGAGTTTTCAGGACGTCTATACGCCAGTATATTCTAATTCTATCGTAATATAAGTCTCCTATCTCCCTATTACAAACATATAAGAAATGCTAGCGCACTCCATATCAAGTGTCTCTCCGTGTCAAGTTCCCGATTTTTCGGGAGATCTGACTTTGACTAGTAGATAGAGGATTGACTAGATAAAGCATTCGCGTATGCTTTTGAGATAGAAATAGGCGGGAGGTACTTTCACTGGGTTACCAGATATTGTTCCATTTCCCCCGTTATGGGTTTATTTATATTCACAGCACTTACATTCATACAAAAAACTTAATTGTTACCTTAAAAAATGTTCTTTTATAATTCAGATGATTAATTAATTTCTTTTGAAAATTGTCTGTACACTTACCCTGCGTCGTAAGCAATAATACAAGATGGGGATGGGGCAGCAGCACTTTCCCGATGAAAACTTAAAATAATAAAAAACTGCGGTGGCCTACCAACATAATGCATATTTTCACGCAGGCGTGGCAACTATGGCAAGTCATCCTATGAGGATTCTATGGAAGGCCTTTTTAGGTGACTTACTTATGGTTAGGTGGCTTAATCATGTTACCTAATGGTTAAGGTGGTAAATATACGTCAAAAAGTATCAACAAAGGGTTTATTTTTGTAATATGTTGGTATATAAAATAAAAACGAATGTTTATAATATTCTATTTTAATTTACCATGCAGTGAAAGATTATCTGCTGCCTTATATCATTCCATGGGTGGTGTATGAGGCGACATAGGGAAACATCAAAGAAGATAAACAGCAGCATTGTCCTGATAACAGCTAAATAATAGTTGACTACCCGCTTTCCAAGCGTTGAAACTATGCCAAATAACTATAATCATGTTTATGTTCAACAGTGGACTTTTGATAGACTGTAAAGATATATATTCTATTTAAATGAAAAAGAACTAAATTTTGCGTACTTACGCAACTTTTAGAAATATTAACAATGTTACATTAAGTAAAACAAATGAAAACACAATTATATATTAAATACAATTCAATAAAATTAAAATAAACAAACGATTATTATTAAGTTTTCATCACATTAATAAACAACAAAATTTTTGTCTTCTTTCTAGAGCATTCGTTGTAATTCTTGGTTTGAGTAGCCTTAGAATTTCTCAAAAATATGCATTTGTAAACTTGATTTATACTTTTGCATGGCAGGAATTCTTGAGTGCTGGTCGTTAGAATCATATTAGAAGGGAGTGTATATATATATATTTGCCTTGTATATAATATATTTTAATGGTATAAATAATAAGGTACAACTCCTAAACTATACTTAGATAGGTAATACTTATCTCTTATTTCTTAATTAATATTATAAATTATTATTTCTTAATTTATTTACACATTAATGTTTATAACACCTTTATAAAAGGGATTAAGGGTGGACTAAATGTCCCATTGGTAGGCATTTCCAGTCAGTTTTACAATTATTATTGCATAATAAATTATTCATTTGTATATTTAGGTCAGGGTTTTAAATTACTTATTTATTTATTTTATTTAAATCTTTATTTGCATAAAACATGGTAGTACAGATAAAGTTCCAATATTTGTAAATGAGGATTCATGTTTAATCAATACATCTATAAGCAAATATTTTGTCATTGTCATGCCACCCAATTATTACAAGTAATAATAATACAGAATGTCAGCATTTGAAAATAAAATAAGCAATGCTAGTCAATTTTTAATACATACAGAACAATGTCAAAAATCATAACTACCAACAAGATTAAACTTATATCACTTATGGAAAAACAACAAGAAATTATAACATTTAAAAAAATTATCTTAATTATATTATAAATTACATATGTTAAGCATATTTAGTCCACCTAAAACAATGAGGTTTAAAATGTTTTGAGCATACACTGCTAAGTTTTGTTGATTACCTATAAGCACTACCAGTAGCGATTATCCAACTGTTACGGATATCTGATTCCTTAGGAAAGCTGTGAAATAATATATTTAAAAGAAATTAATATATTAAATATATAGTACACTTTTATATCAAGGTATTTAAGATAAAAGAAAATCAAGTATGTGTATCTGTGCATAAACACAATACCTATAACAATTAAAACAATATCAATTGATTTATTTAAATAACAAGTATATGTAAATGTAATGATAATATTATTCATACCAAACATTTAAAAAAATTATGTACATATTAAGCCTAACAAATGCCTTCCACCGCTTAACATAAACCTCCCACACAGTTTGTCTCCAAATTACTGCAGTTGCCAATTATCCTGCCAAGCTAGGCAACTATCACAAAACCCATAACTTTTGATACTGACTTATGGTAACGGTAAGTGTATTATCATCAAATTTTTTCTACATCATTAATTGAGAATATTATCTTATGTTGTTGTGTTATTGTGTACCTTAAGATTAAGACTTATTTATTTATTTATTACTTTATCTATATTTATATTTATTTTTATATTAGCATGACATTTTTTTTTAATAAATATTGTAATGTAATTGTTGCTAATGTATAATAGAATTAATGGATTGCAATAAAGTTATGTGCATATGATTTCAGGCAATACATATTTTGTGAAATTAAATATACTTTGCCCAATATTTATGTACTTGAATCCAAACATGTTTTCAGGTTGATACTTACATATTATTTGTGAAGTCTATGTAATATGGAAAATGATTGAAGAGTTGTAGGGCAATAAGGAGTTTCCTTTAAAGCTGAACATAAAAGTGTATGTATATGTATAACATTATGTGATTCATATTTATGGACATAACTACTAATCACAATAACAATTATTATTGAACAATGCAAAAACATTATTGTACTCGCTGATATCCCTAAAGCTTCTATAATCCTACCAAATCAAAAAGTACACGTTTATTATGACTTTAAGCTTTCGAATGACCGTTCAAATTAAGGAGCATTATCATGAAGAATTTACAATTTGGGAGTCCAAATATTTGACAAAATACATCACAAACTTCATTAAAAACATGAAATGTTATACTTTATATTCAAAACAATAGATATTAATCAGTACAAGTAGCAAATGTAAGCACAAAACAAACTTACCGATGAAAGGTAATATTATCAATTTTTCGTTGACTGATGCTGTTGCATCCTAAAATGCTACAACTTACCATCTTTTTCACCTTACCTAATAACTAAGATCCACAAAAAACACTAAATTCAATTACCTGTTTGCTTATAATATCAATATTATTCAAAAGAGCTTGACATCGTTAATGTCAAATAAAGGAGGGAAAACAATCAAAAACGCATACCTAGAAAAAGACAAGAAATATAGATTTGCTTCTCCCTTACTCTTATGTCTAACTATATACGTGCATTCCTTTCACACTCTGATGACGTCACTGAATGCTTAGTCTATAAGATACTATGTCTATGCTTTGACTATTGTTTAATCTTAACCATATGGCAACATGGGCCACCGTCGGCGGACCGGTAGGGGGGAACCGTAGTGTTTTTCCCCGATATAAAACTCTCAGTCATTTTTAATGGAGAGAAACCTGCGCACATAAAGCAATCAACAATTTTTCACTTACCTCACAAAGGTTAATGTAAAATAGATTTTTTGTAGACATTTTAAGGTTGGTAACATTTTCTTTTAATTGTCTCTCACTGCGAAAACCACACATAATAATTAAAACAATTATACTTACAACTTCACAAATGCATGGATACATTTATGTAAATTTGACATAGCAATACTCTTTTTCAAAAAAAAAAATAGACCATTTCGGCATTTTTGTAGGACGTTGATTAAGCAGCTGTCATCGAGCATTTAACCTGAATAGAGCGGTATTGTTATTTGTTTTGTAAGAAAACAAATTCCGCCAAAACGCTGCGCCGGTCGCTGCGCTCTGATTGGCCGATTCAAAGTCAAGTATTGCACTAGAGCTGTCCAATAAAATATTTGTTACCGTAAACCGTAAAAATCGTAATCGTAAGTTTAATATCTATCTCGCGAGTATGTAAACTGTTGAAAGATTGTGAACCCGTAACATACTGCTTACAATGTAACGTGTGTTATTTTTCGGTAGATTGTAATAATATATCTGAAAATTGTAATAATATATGTTGAAATTAGTCAAAAGGTTGTTTTGATCGAAAGTTGTTATAAAGCCTAACCTTTTTTATGGTTTCGTACCTGTAAAGGAAAAAACGAAACCCTTATGGGAACAGGTAAGTAGGTACATAACGGATTTATATATAATTTTTTTGTTACAAATATATTTTATTTAGGACTATTAGGTAAGAGTATATGAAGGTGTTCGTGCGTGTGATCGAAATAATAAATTTTTAAATGAAACTTCCATACTTAAAAAAATATAGTAATAAATGAAATAAAATTGAATTTAAGGCTATAAATGAAATTATAAAAAATTAATGAAATAAAACTATTGTATCATATGAAAAATTAAGGAAAAACTCGCAAAATGTCAATATTTTTGTTCATTTAGTTATAGGTATAATAAATTCAAGATTTAAATGTTACTTATGCGTTACTATTACTGGTTTTTAAAGTGAATTAATTTAGTATAAATTCTTCTCACTGCTTGTTTCTCGTTATATTTCTTTCTTTTGCTGAGGAATGTTAGTCTCGTATCTACATATTTTTTTATGATACTTTGAGCTAAATCAGTTATATGGTTTGTCTCTTCTGTGTAATTTTGGTGGTAGTCATATTCGGGAAATAGTTTTTCTCCTACAAAACTGCTCATTGTTTTGTGAACTAAGAAGTCACTTGTACATCGTCGTACTATGTCTACACTCTCAATGAAAAATTTTTTTATGAATTGCTCCGAACGGCGGCAAATTTTTTGCACGTTAACTGATGGATATATTAAGCCCCCCTTATCTCTGTAAAAAATTAAACTTCTCTTATTTTCTGACAAGCATACTAATGCTTGCACGCAAGTGACGCATTTAATACGTTTAATTAGTGCGCTAGACACATACCCTGCTATGTATTCTATCACATTCTCAGAAAACTGTGAAAGCTCGACAGCTTCCATCCGAATATTAAATTCTTCTTCGTTTTCATGATCATCATCATTAACATTCTGCTCAGTTTCGCTGTGAGTGGTCAAGTTTATTCTTGTGATTGCCGAAGAACAATTAAGAATTGATATCTTCTCTAACGGTATGCAGTTACCCGTCGATGTTTGTAATAATTCTGTATGAATTAAGCATTTCTTGTAAATGGCTTCGAATAAGCGGGGTGTAGGATTGTCATTTGAACCACCATGTGATCTCATATTAGCAAAAAAGAGTTCTATGTGATCCTGTGAAATTTTGTGCATAGGTAAGTATCTTATAGGACAATTTTCATCACAAATTAAATCCTTAAATAAACCTTTAGTACTTTCGATTGCAACAAAGAAACCTAGAAATCCAGTAAACCGTGGTGATTCTATCAATTTTACTTGTTGCGTCTTCTTTCGTATTATTATTTTTGTAGTGACAGTCACCAAAAACCTTTTGCATTCCTCTAGTCTATCAAAGATTCTAGTATGATTATCAAAATTCAAAGCCCGTTTGTATCCATACCCGTGAACTCTGGAATCTAAAATATCAAATAGATCGTTTATGAGTAGGATCATTCTGGATGTCGCATCAACTCCTTGAAAGTCTGTCAATTTTAACTCTACTTCGCAAAAATCTAATGCTGTAGCTACGCTGCGACTGAACAATTGTGTAGCTAATTTTACTTTCATTATATTCGTTTTAAAATAAATGTGTTCAGCGCGTAACTTATTGGCAAGGTGAAAATTCTCTTTTTCTTGGAGCTCCTGTAATAATTTTAGGTAATCCCATCGTATAGTGTTGCCGTTCTCATCTTGAAATTCTTGATATTTTTCAAAAGTATTTCTGACCAATTTGAGCATATGCACGGGATCCAAAAATACGAAAACATTAGCACTCGTCACAGGATGTTTAAAGCTCGTCTTTAGCTGCTCTTTTTGTAATTTGCATCCTAGTTGCTTTGCCATTGCCAAGTTTGCTGGACAGCCGTCGAAGGTCAATGCTTTGACAGTAATTTTGTTTTCATGGCACAGCTCAAGAGCAATATTTACCAGGTTAGCTTTTTGTTCTCCACTGGTTTTATCGACTAGAAAGTAACCAATTGGTACTTTGAAACTTCCGTTGAATGGGACTACTAAAAGCACTAGTGCTTCTGTGCATTCATTATTGCAGTCAGTTTCCAGTTGATTACCAAAATCCACGTAGCCGAATGAACGTTGAGTTGATGGTTCATATTCTACCTTGCTTTTTATTTTCATCTCATCGAATACAAGGGTATACATCAACTCTTCTTTTGATGTTTCTGCTCTGGCTTTTAAGGCGTTGAAAGCCTCTGTTGTGAAACCCGGCCTACCGTCCACAGTCTGGTACCATTTTGTTAGTGTTCGCATGGAAGGTAAACAAGTATTGAAGGTATTTCTTACATATTTGTAAGCTTTTGATGAATAAAAATTCAATGTGAGAGCGAAAGTTCTCAATTCAGGCGAATATTTCTTTTTAATAATTTTTCCCGTTTTACATTTCAGATACTGACGATGAACGATTTCTTGATTAAGTACACCAATTTTTTTTAAAATATCTGCGTCTTCGGCTTTAATGAGATTTTTCTTTTCTAATTCCTTTATTATAACTTTTAAAGATGCCACTCTTTTTTTATAGTAACGGACTTTGTCCCTTAATACCTTAATTGTTTTATTTTTATGCTTAACTTGACTTGTTAACTGCAAAACACGTCTGCAAAGACGTTTTTTGGTCGGAGAGTGAAAATTTGAAGGAGTTTCAGGTTCGGTAGCTTTTCGTTTACTTCCCCTTGGTGTAGTTGATATCGAGTCCTTTTGAGAAGACGATGATGGTATCGGACTTGTATCTTCTGGAACTAATATGTTACTCTGCAAAGAAAACAAAATTATACATATATCGAGTCTGTAAAGACAATAGGTTTGATAATGAAGTTGAATAAAATAGATTATGTATTATATATCTTACCACTACAGGCAAATTTAGTGTAGGAATTGCGGTATCAAACAAGCGGCGGCGACTTTTTGATGTATAAAAACAATCTTCTGTAAAATGTCTGGAGCAAATGACACTATAATTACTTGGAAACCAGTTTTCCCTCTTTGCACAATCTATCCATTGTTCTTTAAGATTCGGATCCTTAGGAAACCTAAAAAAAAAAAAACAAATTACAAAAAATGTGAAAAATATTACTTTTTAAAAAGACTCGCCGGCTATTTCAGTTTCTATTATGCTTAATTTACAAATTCTGTTTAAATTATAGACGTCCCTGTGTAGATTTTGTCTAAAAGTAACTTCAATTACAGTCATTTTTAACTTAGTCATTATTAGTTACCATCATTATAACTTTTAATTAAAGTAGCTGACTGAAATTTTGTAGATTATTATTTATTTTATATTACTAGCAGCGCACCGAGGTTGCACTCGCATAGTTTCCGTTTCCGAGGGGAAAACCGGGATATAAACTGTCTGTGTGCTAAATTTCATTCAAATTCGTTCAGTAGTTTTTAGCGTGACACGCAAACATCCCAACATATAAACAGCCAAATTTTCAGATTTATATTTTTAGTAGGATTTGTATTATTATTAGTAGAATATTTTTGTATTGAGGTCTGGTGTGCTTAAATTAATCGACAAAGTAACTCACTACCTACTACTCACTCTAGATCGACTTATTTGAACTTTGTCTTGAAATGTATTCAATTTATTACATCTACTTATTTGTTTAAACAAATAACCTGTTCCGGTAAATATCCGGTAAAATAAAAAAACCGGTATAATCCGGTAATTTGATTATGACGCAGCACTAGTAAACACGTAATAAATAAAATGAGATGGCTTATATTGGTTACACCTAGGTAAGAGCAAGACGCATAGACAAGCGTCTAAGTGTTTCATTCTAAATGGCCAGTTTAACTTGAGCCGTATTAAATGGATGTAAATTGAAGCAAAATCAAAGTTTATTGATACTTACCGATGAAACGTGATTCCGTCTGTTTTATAATTCGATGTCTTGCTGTTTTTTCCACACCACCGAATAGAACAACACGACATTATGGGGTTTAATATACCAAACTATGAATATTTTCGGGAGTATCGGGAAACGTACACACAGATCATTTGTTGGTGAGGTACTGTTTTAGGGCGAGCGTGAATTGCTATTTATCAGTGACAAATCACTGATCAGTTTCGGAATTGGATGGCTCACATTACTACTCTATTCAGGTTAAATGCTCGATGGCAGCTGTGGAGCTACATTCTATAGGTCTAGTGAGTAGTGTGGCTGCAACTGGTTTTTTTTGTAGCTATAGGACGGCGTAGACATTGACAGAGTGGAACGCCTGCGTATGACTACTCCACTCAGCAACTCTGGTGCCCTGTGTTGCTGTATAGTTTTAACCCACATTTAAAATTTCACTTTTGCAACTCTTTCAAATTGTGTACTCTGTGAAATAGCTTACTATAGTCGTATTTTTAATTAGACGAAGCCAACTGACAGTAGCTAATGTCACTTTGTAAAATAATGTTGCCATATTTAAAGTAATAGTGATGCGTTCAGTTCTCGTTCAATCAGATGAATGAACAATGAGTGTGTATAGTTAATCATTTCAAACTATAAAAGAATATTATTTCTATTTTACAATAAAATTGTATAAAAGTGCTCTGATATAAGTTACTAGTAGTATGTAACTACAATCAGTTTTTTGAGGTTTTATTACAAAGCGCGGCGCGGCGACTACTGCCAACACCGATCAACGCCGCGCGCGTCGATCGCCATTTTGTTTGTTATTCGGCTTCTAACCTCTGGTCTGATAGCACGAATGTTTTTTCTGCGCTCACGCTGTTTAGTTATTGTTTTTGTTAAGTTTTTCGTTACGTTGTGTTTGTGGTAATTGTTGTGTTTATTTGTTGCTATATTGTTTCGTACAAATGATATGGATCCTCAACCAAGCACGTCAAGCCAAAGCTTGTCTCCAAGAAAGAAGAGACCACGGATTGCTTTAAGCGTTACCGAAAAACTTATGATACAAAACGTCTACAAACACGTATTTGAGGAAAAAGCTGCTTCACTATTACCTATTGAGGCCCCCGAAAAAAAAGAATGTGTTTCGAAAACAGCTGACATTTTGGGAATTGGTGTGACCTCAGTTTACAGTGTGTTAAAAGAATGCAAAGAAAATGAACAATTTAAGTCTCCCGAGAAACGTGGACCGAAACACAGTTTCAAAGATAAATTAGACGATTTTACTTTTGCCGCTATAAGGCGAAAAGTACATAATTTTTTTTATGCAAATGAGTCACCCACCATTATAAAGGTAACTTAAACTTTATTCCTTCTACTGCATTATATTCTGTGTCCACCATAATGTTCTTTGTAAAACCAAAGTATTAGATTGCGTAGACTTCCTTACTCAAAACATATTTTTATTACTTTACAGATTCTTAAGGTTGTCAATGAAGACCCAGACTTACCCAATTTTTCTTGGAGTACATTAAGAAATGTTATGAAACATTTAAATTTCAAATATGTCACAAAATCAAGACACAGCATTTTAATTGACAGACAGGACATTATTCTATGGCGCCAGCGATACCTTCGAAAAATTAAAGAGTATCGAAGGGAAGGAAGGTATATTTATTACCAAGATGAAACCTGGATCAACGAAGGTAATTACAATTTTCTGTTTTCTTTACATTAAATTGTACTTTCAATAATTAATTGATATTTTTCACTATCTTGAAGGTCATGCACCGAAGAAGGCATGGATTGACCAGACAGTGTTATCGTCCCGCCAGGCCTTCCTAGATGGCTTGACCACTGGCTTAAAACAGCCTTCAGGAAAGGGCAAACGATTAATTATCGGCCATATAGGCGGGGAAGAAGGATTCGTAGAAGACAGCTTATTAATATTTGAAGCCAAAAAAAATAAAGAAGATTATCATCAAGAGATGAATGCCGATTCCTTTGAGAAGTGGTTTAGGGGGGTCTTGCCAAAACTAAAACCAAATTCCGTAGTAGTGATGGATAATGCCCCCTACCACTCCAGGAAACTAGAATCGCTGCCTAAAATGTCTTGGACTAAACCTAGAATACTAGAGTGGCTAACGAGCAAAAATATTTCATTCGAAGCAACAATGGTTAAAGCTACTCTTATAGACATTGTACGGCAGCACAAGCAAGAACATTGCGATAAGTATGTTGTGGACGAGATGGCAGCGCAGCATGGGATAATTGTTTTACGTCTGCCCCCATACCACTGTGAGCTCAATCCCATTGAGTTGGTATGGGCGCAGGCTAAAGGATATGTTGCAAGAAATAACAAAACCTTCAAAATGACAGAAGTAAAAAAACTTTTTGAAGAAGGACTTCAACATATCACACCTGAAAAATGGAATAGCTGCGTGTCTCATATAATTAAAAAAGAAGACAAAATGTATGGTCTCGACCACATGATTGACAATGTTACTGACAGATTTTTAATTAATGTCACCGAAAGCGATAGTGATGATTTTTTATCTGATAATGAATAAAAACAAATTATGTAATAAGCGATTTTTTTTATTCTCATTACCTACCTATAATTGTTATATTTTATACATCTATAGTTTCAACTACATGATGTATTGAAAATAGGACAGTCTTACAAGTTTCCTCGCAATATTTTCCTTAATGTTTAAAACACTCGGTATTCAGTATAGGTAGATATTATAGGAACATAGTCGTCGAAAACTCGTTGGTATGTACAAAGCACGACTAAAATTCGAACCCCGTACCCGATATCGGCAGTTCAGCACACTAACTATTCACTAGACAATCGAGGCAATTTCATTAATTCAGGAGTTTTTCAATCATTCACTTTGTCACAACACTATTTTTATTTCATCAAAAACTGACAACACAGTAAACGTCAGTTGACTTCGTCTAATTAAAAATACGACTATACATATTTATTCATCTGTGCTGTGAATTTAAACGTCAACGTGTGGCTTAAAAGACAAGCATCCAAGTTTAAAAATCTTAATAAAAACATAAACGACAACGTTAACGTCAAGCTTTAACTAGTAAAATAAAAATAAAAATAATTGCATTCAAACTAATACGTAGCGATTATTTTGTAAATTTTAATGTTTAGTTTCGATCACAGAGTACATTGTATATAGGGAAGTTTCGATCAGTGATCACAGTTTACATTGATTAGTTTGTTCAAGATTACAGGCTTATTACAAGCTCGTTAAATATTTCATTTACAAGGATAGTTTTTAATGTGCATAATTGATATTAGTTATTTCGTTTTTGTAATAGTTTGATTAAATTATCAACCATTTTATTTTCCCTACGTACGTTATAATGGCTAACGACGAATGTTCTCATTCTGCGATACAAGGTCTGCCAGGTGCTTCTCAAGCGTTGCAGACAAGTGAAGACGAAAATCAAAAGTCCTGCTGGGTATGTTTTGCGACTGAAGCTGATGACAAGTTGGCGGCATGGGTGCAACCTTGCAAATGTATTGGCACCACAAAGTGGGTGAGTCTTTTTATAATAAGTTTTACACTAATATTTTACAATTTGATTATTGTTAAATGAAGAACATGAAAATAACATAAAACTATGAAATACAAACGTGTATTTAATTGTTTACATTTTTTTAACCTGTATTTTCCTGTGAGTTAAAATTTTATATATTATATATATTAAATAATATATATTAAAATATTATTCTTTAATTATGTTTATCATCATGGATCTTGAACATACCTAGCGTATTTCTCATAAAATGTTATTAATTTGTTGTGGTTAACCCTTGTCCTGGGTCAAAGTACTTTCTTAATACTACTTTATGACTTCTACTAATTTGTTATTTTATTCTTTGTGTTGTTTTTATAAATATTTTCTAATTCACTCAGTTATAATGTTTTACCAACTTAAGTATACCAGTGAAAGCTATTTTTATATAATGTTATTAAACTAATTACTTATTTTTTATTTATATTAAAAAAGTAAAGTAAAGTAACAGCCCAAAGAATGTGCCCAGCAGTGGGACTTATATCCCACTGCTGGGCACATTCTTCCTATCATTTCTGAAAGGGCTTTAGGGCAAGGATACGGCTGCTGTGCTGCCCCAATAAGTGTAGGTAAACTTCAAATGTCACTGAAATATTTTATTTTCTTATTTTTCAGACATGAAGGTTTTCTTACAATGTTTTCCTTCACCTCGAATCATGTGATAAATCAGCACTTAAATTGCAATTAACAATATAATTGGTGCCGGTGGGGATTTATATTATTTATTTAAAAATAATAGTCCTTTTTGGTGTTCTAATTCTTTTTTCTAATTTTCTATTTGGAGATGGTCGCTCTGCAAGAATTCTGAAAAGTATTATCAGAATAAAACTGTGTGATTTGTATAAAAAAATAATTTATAAATTAATTTAGTGAAATACATTATTAGTAATATAAATTAATATAATTTTAATTAATTAATATATACATTAAAAACAATGGATTGTTGATTTGTAGGTTATTCAATACTAAGCAACTATACCATGTAGCCGTCAAAAAGGCAGGTTTTTTGTTAGTACAGATGATACTTCAATTTTGTTTATATTTATTAATATGCATAGATTTGAAACTATTCCTCTTATTTTATTATCTCTTTATTTCATTGTAGTGTTTAAAATCAATACCCAATCTGAAACAATCAAACTAGCTTGCTAACACAAAATCTTTATCAATTATATATGTATATAAGTAAAAACATTGTAATGGTATATTATAGTATATTTCTTAGGTTGAAATTTCACTAGGTTGATGTACTACATTTCTAGCTAGGAATCTTTTTAAATAGGTACTATCCTCTCACCTTTTTCTGCTGCCAAGAAGCACTCCATGCACTTCTGTATTCCGGTTTGAAGGGTATAGAGAACCAGTATAATTACTGTTTGTGAGGCATTCCATCTTAATTTTCAAAGATGACTATGTTTCTGTAGCCTTCTTTGCTTGAAGTTGGTTGTAGGTATCCATGGACTGCTGTAAGCCATTTATCATCAGGTGGACTTAAGTGCACTTCAATTTTGTAAAAATACATACTTACGAAATCATTAAATAAATCTAAAATAGCTTTTATTAGATATCAGCTCAATGTATCTGTTGGCAGTTAAACATTGTTTATTGTATTCTCTCTAAATTTTTCCTGAATCATTCAAGTCATACTGTTTAATTCATTCTGTAAGGATGATTATAAATAGAAACATTGACTAACACTTTATTTTTTTATCTTGTGGCATCTGCAAGTCTTCAACTTACCATTACTTCTAAAAACGTTGTCAAACTTTATCTGTAGGCATTATTATCATTGCCAGTTATACCTCATATAACTCATTTGGATTGAGCGCTGGGTTGATACAGGCATTGAAGTCTCTGTATAGAGACTAGTGCTTGTGTCAGCACTGGCCTCAACGGGGCCTACTCGGACTGGTTTGGCATCCATAAAGGTGTCAGACAGGGCTGTGTGGCTTCCCCGTGGCTGTACAACCTATTTATGGACAGTTGTTTGGAAAATTTGAAAGTAGAAGAATGCGGGTTAAAAATGGGTGAGTTAACCGTCAAATGCCTTTTGTAAACCAATGATCAAGTCATACTTGCGTCGTAGAAAAGGGAATGAAAGTGAATGCAAGTAAGACGAAAGTTATGGTTTTTGAAAAAGAAGAAAGTAAAACGATATGTGAAATAAGAATAGAAGGGGAGTTGGTCGAGCAAGTAGATGAGTTTGTGTTTGATAGAGTGATTGGGGTTCTATACCCCATTGTGAAAAGTCAGAATGTGTCCAAAAAGGCACGTATGGCAATTCACAATGCTGTGTTAGTCCCTACTTTAATGTATGGTAGTGAAAGTTGGGTGTGGCAGAAGAAGTACGAGAGTAGAATAAATGCTGTGGAAATGCGATCATTAAGGAGTATGTAGTTGATGAATCTGAATGACAGAGTGAGAAATTGTGTGATAAGAAAAGAGTGTGGCTTGCAAGATGATGTTGTGACCAGGATTAAGAAGGGAATGCTTCGGTGGTTTGGGCATGTAGAAAGAATGATCGAGGAAAGAGTGACAAAGCAAATTTATGTTGCAGAGGTGAACGGCAGAGTTGGGAAGGGACGCCCTAGGCGAAAGTTTATCGACCAAATTGGCGATATATTGAAAATGGGCCAAATCAAGAGTACCTTTAACCGACGAGCGTGTATGTGTAGGTATATGAATGTGGAGGAAGCGAGAGAGGTGTGTCAGGATCGTGCCAAATGGAAGTCCATAGTCTCTGCCTACCCCTCTGGGTGACAGGCGTGAGTGTTTATGTATTATGTTATACCTCATAAACAGTTGCTTGCTGGATATGAACCTCTCTAAGAATGTAAGATACTATAAGCCCTATTCATGGTGAGCAAGTTCTCAGACCAGTGCTGTAGCAATAATTTTATTCATTCATTATTTATTATTTTATTTCATATTAAGAAACATTATTTAATACTTTTCTGTTAGTAATAAAATGCAGCCTTATCTTAGATAAAATATGAAAAGTAAACATGAATAGCTTATGCAGTGTAAAAAAAGCGTAACTTTTATTTTAATTGTGACAATTAAAACTGAAATACCATTAAGTTAGTGATTGTTTTTAATATTTATGTATGTCATGTTGTATTTATTTGATACAAAGTCTCAAGAGGAGTAAAGTATTTATATATTGTTGCAAATGTAACTATGGCAAACCTGTTTTCAATTATTATCTGGTTTGATAAGCAATTTGTGTGTAAATACTTTTATCAGCATTTCAAAAGTTATTTTTAATTGAACTTTTACAAATTGGTCTTTGCATATACTTAGATATAGTTTATAACAAAATCACTGGTGAGTGTCCAAATTGGTTTTTTTTAGCTACTTAATACCTAATTTACTTTATACTTTATTTAATACCTGTTCAAAAATTTATCTTTCTAGATGTTGTTGTTTTTCATTATTTAGGTGTATCATAGGCATATAATAGTGTTCTTTACTTTTATTTTTCTTGCAATGGGCCCAATGTCTAGCAGTGAACCTTTAGAAGCAAATGAAAATGATGATGATGATGATTACCCTTATATTTGCTATTAAAGTGCAGTAAATATAATTATTTTGACAATGATAAATACGTAAAGCGTAGTCGTATTAGTATTGGATAGTCAAACAAAAAAAATTACAATTTATAATTCTTATAATTTTTGAGAAAATATTTTGATATTTTAATTACAAAACTATATATATAAACTTCACTTTTTGTCATAGTGATACCTGCCCATGGTGAAGGTGCTTACTTCACTCGAGTGCATTTATGTTCAGCTTGTATTAAACTAATTTTTTGATGATTTTCTGAAAAATTGACCATGGAATTGTTACCACCTCTCATTTAAAATAATTTGGTTACTTAATCTTGTTGGCCTTGATTGTTGGTCAACAATAACGAGAAACAAACAATTAAACTTAGTTATCCTGTTATTAAGACTAATTATTCTATTGTCCATCTTTCTTCTCTTGTCATCACTCATCTGATCTGTGTCTATATGATGAATGATGGACCCATTATGAGTCCAGCATCTGATCCTTGCCATTATTATTGCAGAGATCTTTTGACAGTTATAATGTTACCACATATTGCTGAAAAGACATTTGAAAGATAATAGAAAATTTGTTCTAGGTGCATCAAAGTTGCCTTCAACGCTGGGTGGATGAGAAGCAACGTGGAAACATAAGCCACAAGGTCCTCTGTCCACAGTGCAAAGCCGAATATATTGTTGTTTTTCCGTCGATGGGAGCCTTTGTGGCTTTATTGGATTCATTGGAGGAAATCACCCACAAAATTAGTCCATTCATAGCGGGTGGTGTGCTACTGGGCTCGATATATTGGATTGCAATCACATATGGAGCTGTTACAGTCATGCAGGTGAATTTATGTGAATTAAAACCTTACCATATCTGCAATTATTTTTAATTAATAAATAAAATTTATAACAATTTGTAACAATAGCGCTCAATAGCCAAATCAAAGACAAAGGAAATTTATTTTCTTATGTTGAAAAAATAAAGATATTTCCTTTCATTTCATTATCTTTATAGATCACAAGAATTTTGGTGCAATGTCTGATAACCTAATTGTATTTTCGTCATTCATTAATTGATCATACAGAGTTAAGCATCACACCGGTCGACACAATTTTTGGGTGTGATTTCTGAATGTCAAATTTGGTTTCTTCTACGTTGCTAATAAAGAGAAAAATAATGTTTTTCATCAAAGTTTGCTTTTGTAGAAACCAGAGCAATTTCTCGAATTTTAAGAAAAATTACCGAAATTTTAATAATTTAGGTATTATAAATATTTTAAAGCATTCATTCAATCATAGTTTCAATTAACTCTTGATAATTGTCAGTTCTGTTGTTTCCGAGAAAATTATTAACGACTTTTACTTGAGTAACTGTGTGAATTCATCATTGTTCATTACTTTTTTTTATTTGTCGCCCGAAAAAAAATACCCGCTTTTCCTTTAATTTCAAATAATTTGGAAAAGAATCAAAGAGCTTTCATAAATAATTTCATAAGACCCAATTTTATATGCAACAACGACTTCAATAAATTTTTAGGCTCCACAACTGGTTCCCACTTGACATTATGTTTTCCATCTTGTTTTAAATACTGTTATTTTGGAACTGTTGAAAAAATGTAAATACTTCGAATATATTGTTAACTAGCTGTTCCCCGCGACTTCGGTCGCGTGTTAGGGTTTTTATGTTTTTGCGCGGAACCCTAATTCTTTTTCTAAAATAAAAGTAGCCTAAGTTACTCCTTATGAAATCAGCTACCTGCCAGTGAAAGTCCCATCAAAATCGGTCCAGCCGTTTCGGAGATTAGCCGGAACAAACAGACAGACAGACAGACAGACAGACAAAAATTTTAATAATTGTCTTTTTGTTATAAGTACCGTATATACTTTCATATGCAATTAGTAAAAAGTTGTAATTTAGACATTACAAACAGACACTTCAATTTTATTTATTTGTATAGATTTAAAAAAAATTATGGGAATTGAGATGAATTGTTTTTACCGTTTAATAATAACTGTTATTGAGTATTGAAGTTACAAAAATATTTATATGGTCGTTATTTTTCTATAGAAGAGGGGGAAAACGAGCATGCGGCTCACCTGATGGTAAGTGACTACCGCCGCCCATGAACAACCGCAACACCAGGAGAATTGCAGATGCGTTGCCCTGCAATTTTAGATTTTATTTTTTAGTTTCTTACCTTCTTAAGTATTTTTGCTGTTAACACAGGCAAAGTGACGTACCCATTTTTTTTATCTTGATGCCGAATTCGCAGGTTAAAATAGACATCACACGTTTAAATTTCTAGAAAGCTTTAAATTTCTTGCTAAGGAATTTTTTTTCCTTCTTACTTTAATAAATTCACACTTTTGATAAAAGTGCTACCACTTGTTGCTTGTTAAATCCATTAATATCTACAAAACTTATTTATCGTCATAAAACAGACAAAATCAAACTTAAAAAGCTAAGAATTGATATTTTGGTGTTTTTCGATGCCTAGCATCAGAATTAATGCATTTTTAGAATAGAATAGAATATTTTTTATTCAATATACATTACATGTGTAATTCTTATTGAAAGTCATTTTTTACTTTACCACTGGTTCAAAAAAACCCTCTGTCCTGGGAAGAACCAGCAAGAAACCCAGCGATTTAATATCTCATGGTGAACACAGTCGAAGGCTTTGGAAAGGTCACAAAATATACCCAAAGCATCCTCTGAATTCTCCCATGCACAAAAAATATGTTTAATAAGCTCAACTCCAGCGTCAGTTGTCGAGCGACCCCTTGTAAAACCGAATTGATTTTTATGTAGCAATTTATTAATATTGAAGAAACTTAACATCTGGTCTAAAATAATTTTTTCAAAAATTTTACTTAATGTTGGTAGTACAGAAATTGGTCTAAAATTGGCGGGGTCTAATGTACTACCAGATTTAAATATAGGTATGACTTTACTATGTTTCATTAAATCAGGAAACACACCAGATTCGACGCTTATATTAAATATAGTGGCTAGATAAGGTGCTAATGTATCTATTATAGATAAAATAACTTTAACGGAAATCCCCCATAAGTCTGCCGTTTTCTTAACATCAATAGTTTTAAAATATTTAACGATATCTTTTGGCAGTACCCTATGGAATTTAAAAGTATTTGAACAAGCCTTTACATTTTGTTTGAGCAATGATTGAATGATGATGATGATTGAATGAGCATTAGAACAGATACCCAGAAAAAAAGAGTTTTTTTCTGTCGACCTTTGTGATCATCATACATACACATGTATCATACACAATGTAGCATTCTGATAAACTAAAAATCAATAAACATTTGTCACTATAACTTTTCCTTGTAAAGTGTTGTTAACCATTGATAACAGATGTTTATATTTTCATTATATTTTAAAAATTACAAGACCTAAATTTTATCATTTAATTATCATTAATAGCCTCCATAATACTTAAATGATATCTATATTTCTTATATATTGTCGACGAATTAATGAGAGAGTTCAGCCATTCAGTTTTATGTATGCCACCCTGTCATTGCGACTTAAATCCAATAGAATATGCATGGAATTTGGTAAAGCAAAGGGTGGCAGACGTAAACAGTAATCAATCTGAAAGAGAAATAGAAAACCTAACAAGGGAAGTTATGAAATCCGTTACAATTTTCCATTGGAAAAAAAGATGTCAACCACATTGAGAGATTAGAAAAATTGTATTGGAATAAAGACCACTTCCAAGAATTAGATGAAAGGAAAATAATAATTTCCCTTGGAGAGGAAGAAACCACCACTGAGAGTGAAAATGACTGCGATTCTGACACCATGCCAGAGATTAAAATAATGTTCCCTTATAATCTTCGCACGGATGACAACTAACCTGGTCCAATTTTCAAACACATGAAAAAAATTTCATTACAATCGGTCCAACCGTTTTTGAGATTTAGCGAGACTAACGGCTAACGGACTGCAATTGATTTTTATATATAGAGACTATGCAATCTTTACATATTATCCACGTTGACAATTTGTTTCTGTTAGTAATATAAAAAGTGATTAGTTATGCATGAAACCAAATTTTAGCTTTGTATGTAGCAAAGCTAAAATTTGGTTTGTTATACAACTAGAAATCTCATTATCAAGCAAGACAAAGTCGGCTGTCACTGAAATAATGACGAATT
Organism: Parnassius mnemosyne; assembly: GCA_963668995.1. Taxonomy (NCBI): domain Eukaryota; kingdom Metazoa; phylum Arthropoda; class Insecta; order Lepidoptera; family Papilionidae; genus Parnassius; species Parnassius mnemosyne. Next base: position 22,267,930 of record CAVLGL010000090.1, read on the forward strand.
TTAAGTTTTAGAAAAAAAAAAATTGTTTTACAATGTTGTTGGTAGCTGCGTAATTAAAATCCAGTCTCAGAATAGCAAGCAGTCAAATTAAAATAAACGCTTGAAAAAATAATATTATTCTTATGAAATGCAATTTTTTTACCTACTACTTAATTAGCTCGCACGGGTTTGTATTATAGAGTTAATGTGTAATTATATATAAACAGTTTGCGATTTATTTCGTTTTATTAAAATAATCTAAATAACTTTTTGAGTCTGATTAATAATGGCATAAAACAAAATATTATTGTACCTTACTTATTTTAAGTATATAATATATACACATAGGGCACACTGAAAGTTCTGCGCTCCCAGACGCTCATAATTGTTTGAATTTCTAGTGTTATATTTTTTAAAAACATAAATTCATATAAAATAATTTTTGGCGCAGTAGCGCAGTGTTTTTATCAAAGTTGAAGTTCGCCATCCGTAGCGAAAATGAAATTAACGCGAAAAGGTTTCAGGGCGATGATTTTTTATGATTTTAAAAGTTTACTCTCTCCGCATTGATCGCCTTTAAAATGCATTTGAGAGGGAAGAACTTCATTTGAGAATCGTAAGGTGTTGGTACGCAGAATTTGAGCGTGGCTGTGTTTCTCTCCATGGTGAAATTCGTGATGGTCGACCCTCAACTGCGATCTCTGAGGAAAATGTGGCTACTGTCTGGCGACTAATTTAAGAAAACTGGGACATCGCTTATGAAGAGATTCGGGGAGAATTGTGAACCAAATCAAAAAATAGATACTCCAAAATTTATGATTTAAAATTATATGGCGAAAGAAAGTGTTCGCCACAAAAAGATTCTTTTCCACACAAACGGTGAGGAGGTCTTCACCATTCTCATTTATTCGCCATCGCCATCGCCAAACGCTCCTAATATCCTTTCATAACCAGACCTCTTCACCCCTTCCATTAAAATCTCCTAACATAATAATATTTTCATTTCCCTTACATTTCGTCAACACCAGCCTTTTCATGTCCCAAAACTGCTCTCGGATATAAGTGGGCTTAGACATATCTGGGGCGTACACCCCAAGCACGAACAGCTTCTTTAAGCCCACTTTCATTCGTATCCACAGCAGCCTTGGGCTTACACATTCATACTCTTTCACACATTGACCCATTCTTTCTGAAAGGATGACACCGACTCCCTGGCATGCTTGCTCGGTCTCGTCTACATTAGACCAGTAAGCGGTATACATGCCATGTGCAGTGACATCTCTTCCCTTTCGTTTCGTCTCGTTCACACATAACACATCTATTCCTCTATCATTCATCATTTCGCATATTTCATCCATCTTATCATTCATTGCTCCCCATAAATTCAGAGTAGCCAGACGGGCCTCCGCAATCCACTTTTCGCCCCTCCGGGAGACAGGACGTGACAGGTGGCGATTTTCGTCGCTGGTTTTCCTCCCGGAGATTCTTCGCACCCCTGTCCCATTAAAGGGGCGCCGGGAACTCGGGGCCATTTCTATTAATTGTTGGCTCATGGTGCCACCTAAGGGGTGGTAGATTTTACGCCGCTACCATACGGCGAGGAGCCGAGTCTATCGTTTCGGCTTTGTCGCTCGTTTAGCACCACCCGGGGGACACGTGTAGGGCGGGCCTAGGGTTAGGGGGTCGAAGCCTACGGACGCGAGCGACTCATCCCCCAATAAAATATAGAATATAGAATTATACAGGTTTTGGCTGATGAGACTGCTGATATTAGTGGCACAGAACAATTATCGATTGGTGTTTACTATCTACGTTGTGGTAAAGATGATAAGAAACCATTAGTTTGTGAAGAATTCCTCGGATATTTAGCGGTACAAGAGTTGAACGCAAAAGCTATTTCGGTAGCTATTTTTTGCTTCCTGCAAGATTTTAATTTTTATTTAAATACATTTGTGGGGCAAGGATACGACAGGTTGTGCTGCAATGGGAGGTCACATAGGTGGTGTTCAGAAAATTATTAATGATAAATATCCTTAATCCCTATTTGTCAACTGTGCAAGCCATGTTTTGATTTTTTACGTGGTAGAGTCAAGCTGCAGCTATATTTAATAAAATAACATTTAATAAAAAAATTATAAAATAACAGCTTAATGCTGCTGTGTTTCGTATGGTGAGTGTAGAGAACCGGAGACCCTTTTTTATTGGATACGAGGCATTTCATCTTAGTCCTCAAGGCTGACAACGCATCTGCATTGTGATTCGCAAACGAGGAGAGATGTATGTGTCTATGGGCCTCAGCAGCCACTTACCATCAGGTGGACTGTGTGCTCGTTTGTTACCATATTTCTATAAAAAAAAAAAACTGTCGGTGAAGTGAGAAATACTGCCAGGACTACAAAGGACATTATACATTTTTTTTAGAGAGAGAGAGTACGTTGCGGCGGAATAAAATTCCAAATATATATTACAAAACTATAAAGTACAAAAGTATCAGATAAACTTCTGACAACTTTCTGATTATTGTAGAAGTTTTAGAAGAATTTTCGTAGGGCGCACCGAACTCAACGAAAACCAAAGTGTATCAATTCTATACGACAGCAACTACTCCAACATACATTGTGACACTTTTAGTAATTTCTGCCTATTCTGCCAAACTTGAACCAGTGTGCAATCAATTACAAGAAGTAAATATGAATTTAAAGGCAATACTCGATCACGTAAATAAATTAACCGATGTGCTTCAATCTCACCGGGATAATGCCTCTATAGAGTTTGCGGTCATTTTCAAGAAAGCTCAAAATATTTCCGAAAAACTGGATGTTGAATTTAAGCGTTCTCGAGTAGTGGCAAAACAGACTTACAGATCAAATCAACCATCTGAAAATGTGGAAGAATTTTTCAGAATACCTATATTTATACCATACTTAGATTCTATTATTTCTTCACTAAAAATTAATTTTCTTCAACAACTAGAAAACATTATCGCTTATGCAGCTTCATCTAGAAAATAAGAGAACGGGATAGCAGAAGATATACAGAACCTTTAAGGAGGTCTTCTACACAATTTTATTGCTGATAGCTACATGGTACGAGATGATGAAGACAAATAAAGCAAACAATGCGGTTTTGAATGAACCTGTTGTTGAATATGCAGATGTAATTGCTCAAGCCACGCCGTTTTACCCGGCGCTATGTGAGGCAGTCCAAATTGGTTTAACTGCTTCAGCAACATGTAGCATTGAATGTGCACTTAGCACTTTACGACGTGTCTAGACGTGGAATCGCTGAACGATGAGAGACGCGAGGCTAAGCGGCCTATGCATGCTCAGTGTTCACAGTGTTCACAGGAAAAGACTAAAAGGGGATACTGAATTTATTGACAAGCTGATGAACAAATTTGGACAGCAACCTAGACCTTCAGATTTTATTCAAACAATAACTTAATATAAAAGTAAAAAAATATTCTATATATTTTCTTTCCTGATAGGAGGAGGGTGCAAGTGAACAAATTTGCACCCTGCTGTTGGCGCCCACGATCCCGCTGGATTCCTCATGAGCTCACCCCAGAACAAAAACGGTCTCAAGTTGATTGGTGTAAAAAGTGTTGTTAAAGTGTGATCAACACATTAAAATGCTGTGTATTAACATTGTGACAGGGGATGAAACATGGATACATTGTTACATTCCGGAAAGAAAGCAACAGTCTTCTGTTCGCGTGTTCGAATGCGACTGGAATCCATCAAAATTGATTCAGGCAAGAAGCGTAGGCAAAACAATGATTGCGTTTTTTCTCCCAGACGGGTCCAGTCTTCACGATCCCACGTGATGAGCAAAAGACAGTTAATGCTAAGTAGTATATTACCACTTGTTTGTCCAGTGTTAGACTATCATTTGTTTACCCAATATCTTTAAAAAATGTAGGGAAAAACGACCAAGAAGTCTCATCCTATTGCCAACATGACAATGCGTCGACGCATACCGCGAACAAGACAAAGCCCTTTTTTGCTTCTGAAAAGGTGCTCGTGACCCATTCCGCACACAGTTCAGACTTATAACTATGTGAGTTCTTTATTTTTCCAAAAATCAAAGATACGATGAGAGGTTTGATATTAACGGATCCAGAAGAGGCCGTTATATCTTTCAACCAACACGTGAAAAATATGCCCTCAAGCTAATGGTCCATTTGTTTTCAAAGATGGTTTGAGGGAATGGAAAGAATGATAAAGTGTTTAAAACCATCCATCGACTTCCTGCGTGCCATACCATGTCGTCACTTTCTAGTTAAGAGGATCGTCCTACACTGCTTACCGGTATGAAGCTGTTACTTTATGCTTAGACCGTTTACCCAGCAGTTGTTGATTGGTACCCTCAGAGTATACATAAGCAAGCTATGTCTATGTATGCTCTAAAGTCAAGGCTATGATTTAAGCTGATCAGTTGTACTTCATCTGTATTGGTTTAATGGTTTTTTTTAGTTGTAAACCTGAATTTATTATTCATTTTTAATTAAACATATAAGATCATGTTGATGTTAAAAAAATTAGAAGTCACAGTGTATAATATACGTTCCACAGATGGGCACAGCGTTCCTATAATTTCTGAAAGGATTATAGAGCAATTTGGCAGCCGCATTGCTGCATGCATATTACTAATATACAAGTGAAATAGTTACTAATATACTGTTTCATTTTTAAATATATACGTAGATGATACAGGTTTGCCTGTGTGAAATCATGTGCACAGCTAGTATTTAATAAAATAAAATTCAACCTCACACATCTGTCGAAAAACTTTGTAAACCGAAGTGAAAATATTCAATCGTGCCAAATGCAAATAAGGCGAAAAAAATCGTTCGGAATACGACCTTGCTTTAGTAAAACGGAAAATAATTTATGTTTTAAATAAAAACCTTACGTAAGGTTAAGTTTTATATTCTAAAGAATTTGTAAGTGTCTGGCAAATGTGAAAATAGATCAAATAATTAATGTTTTTTTTTATTTATGTTTGAGTACGTCATCATCAACATCATTGTTTTTAATTGGTGAGTGACTTGGTGATCGCAATCTCAGAAAGAAATCTTGCATTTTCCATTGCTGCCCGTCGGCTACTTGGGAAAATCTATCAAATTTTACAGCAGGGGTTCACAGAAAAAGGAAAGGCTGATAAAAAACATATGTGAGTTTATTAATCCGCCATCTCTAGAAGTAGCCGCTGATAACAACCCGTAACGAAGTGGAACAAATCCGTCATAATGATTGTTGAGTTAACTTGTCCTTGAAAAATATTTGCATTGTTCAGATAGATTTCTTTAATATTTACATTCCGCAAAATACCCACCTGGTACTCGTATATGCATGTAAATACCAATTTAGCAAGTTCAATAATATTGGTACCGGGAATCGAAATCAGGTTATTTACGTCCTATTAATTATATTACCGCATTCTTTCCGTTTCAATTCAATTAAATTTATTAAGTACAATATATATCATGTAGAGTACATAAAGAATTATAATTAATTAATACATAAGCAAAACAATAGTAATGTCATACAATAAAAATCAAGCAATGTCAAGTAATGAATTTTTTTTTAAGTTTGAGATATCTTTAGTTCTCATAAAAACTGCATAATCTCTTAAGAAATTATTAATATCAAAAAACCGTCGTATAGATTAGAGATAATCTATACATATAATAAAACTGTAAATAGCAGATGTCTGTACATTTTATATTTTTGTAATAAAAGTGATTGAGGGGTACTAAAAATAAGTAATTAAATACATTTCTACCATTTTTAGAATTTTCTGTCTGTCTGTCTGTCTGTCTGTTTGTTTGTTAACGTATCACGTATAAAGTACTAATTTATATCATAAGAATTGTTAAGGAAATTATAAAGTGTATCTTCGGGTTACATTTAGTCTTTATTTCATTAAAATCAGTTCATTCTATCAAAAGTTATGATAAATATTCTGAAGTATGGGTAGGGAAGTATAGGTACGAATTTGCTCAACGGTGGCTTTGTTTGAGTCATCAAGTGCATTTTAAACTAATATCATATCATAAATCATAGTTAAATTATGTAAAATAATGATATAATTATGTATATCTAAAACGCAGTAAACAAAAGTATTAAAGAACGTATTAAATATATTATACAAAAATATATTAACCTTATTAACTAAATCTGAAGCACAATAGTTAACCCATTTCTTCGATAGATGGTGGTGTTGTGAAAACGTAATGCAATTGCAATGTGGTTTTTTCCTGTAGATGAGTTTTCATATTTACTGCTAATCTTTATTATATTACTCGCTGCCCTACTGCGTGTTGACAAACTCAATTTATTCTTTACCGCCGAGTACTCTATGTGGTAAATCAAATTTTAAAAGAGCTATTAACAATTGCGTTGGTTTTGGCGAGAGTCAAACTTTATTTTTTGCTTACTGTGCAGGCACTGATTTATAAGTTTTTTACGTTTTATATAATGTATCAATCGCGTCAATTAATCTCTTTTATTTTTAGAATTGATGTTAGCAGCGCCATCTCTCTTTAAATATATACATATAATAAAAATGATGATAACATGTTGTCTCTTTCTGTACATTGTATATATATTTTGGTGGCTAAAATCATTATGGGGAACTGAAAATAATTAAATAAGAACATTTTATAATTTTTAGAATTGTCTGTCTGTCTATTTGTCTGTTATTATATGAACGCATCACGTCTAAAGTAAACATCTTTTATTTTCAAAGAAATCGTTAAGAAAATCATAAAGCGTATCTTCGAGTTACATTTAATCTTTGTTTTATTAAAATTGGTTAATTCTATCGAAAGTAATGATTATTATTTTGAAATGTAGGTTCGAATTTGTTCAATGGCGACATAAAATCTCAGAAATAGTAATAAAATCTCAGAAATAGTAATAAAAAGATTTGTGTGTAAAAAAAACGTTCCATAATATTTAATATATTTATATTTAAAACACAAAAAGAGATTTAAAAAGGATGTTTTCTCACACAAGGGACGTAATAGATGGAGTTGTACAAATTACAAACTTTTCTGAATTGCTGTATTGAGATTTTTCGCCGATGAATCGTATTGAGACTTACTGAAGAAATTTGTATCCATCGAAACCATACAACGGAACCCGACCAAAAATAAAAATTTTGCAACGAAATGTCGTGATATTGTATTTATAATATACGCAAAATCAATACTGCCATTTTAGCGCTTTGGGAACTAGATTTAGCGCTTTTTTGGAATGTATAGCGCGCATTTCGAAATTTTAGCACCTAGCTTAATCCAGCGCTTTTTAGTGTATTTAGCACACATTTCAATATTTTAGCGACTAGCGGGTTATTAACTCTTTTATAGCAGCACTGTTAGTCCACATTAACGATAATAATAATAATGACCTTTATTATTTTTTCCCACAAATAGTACATTGCAGTTTATCTTTTTCAAACATATTTTTTCCACAAAACAAAGAGCATGGGAGACGAGTCCAAACTAGGATACCCTGTGCTATGGATCTCCTGGCTTCCCCTTTAGGATGATCAACTTGATTTTTTTACCGACGACTATAAGCGGGGAAATCCCCTTTATTAAAGTTTTCGTTCATGGTTTTGGCAACGCATTTATTTTGCTTTATTCAGTTTCAGTCAGTTGCTTAGAGCACAGCTAAGTTAAAAGTTACTTAGAAGTTATAATACAAAGAAACTGTATAGCAACCGCAATCAGATGCTGACATCTGAAACTAAGTTGCGAAATACATTGCACTTTAAAACAATTAATGACATTTTTATTGTTCATACAGTACTAACTACTGTTGACAGCAATTGCCATAATTATAAGTCGATGTCCTGCGAAGTATTGATACATCAAAAAAATATTGCCAGAAAAAAAACTTAATGTTGTTTTCTTTATTATGATTATATAAAAAAACACAAACTTTGTTTGTAGTTAATTTAGCGCGAAATCTAGGGCTTTTTTAAAGCGCTGTTTTCATGAAATCTAACGCTTTTTGTGTTGTCCTAGAGCTGAATGAGTTTTTTTTTATCTGGCCGCACTGCCTAAAAACCCTCTATTAAGAAGTAACTTTCCTTTCAGTTTTAAGCGCGTTCAGTTCCCAGTTACAGTGAGCGTGTGTTATGCGATGACCGTAAATAAAGCGCAAGGTCAAACTTTACGCGTTGTAGGAGTGTACCTCAGTACTGACTGTTTTGCACATGGCCAACTTTATGTTACTTTTTCCGGCGTTAGTAGCCCCCGTAACCTTTTTGTGTACACCCCGGCTAAGCCTACTTCTAACGTCGTTTACACAGAAGCTCTATAATAAACGACTTAGAACTTTGATGATAATGATTTATTTAGTTACCACTTATTGATACAGTAATGAAATAAATCGTTTAATATTCTCTTACCTAAACGACAAATTCTTTATATAAAACCTGTATACGCGAGCTACGCCGCGGGCACAGCTAGTGTTACAATAATATTAAAATGATCGAATACTATCATTAACAAAGTCATCAACACTATAAAAGCATATTTCCCACAAAAAAAAAACTTTTGAAACCACTGTTGTACAGAGTAAATAAATGAACCCACTGATATTGTGTGCAGTGGTTCGATATAACTAAATGAGGAATAACTTTATTTTTAAAGTGTTGTCTTTGTTTCCCTAATATTTCTTTCGTCCGTAAACTCGTAATTCCTTATACATTTTGAAAAATTTGTGAGTAAGACGTGGTACAGTCAGACATGGTACAGCCGTATGCTATAACGAAGCCTAGATACAACCAACGCATACCAGCTTTAGATGATTTATGTCTACTTCATTTCGTAAGTTTCGCAGCACAGCTAGCTGAGCTAATAGTGCTTTCAATGTCTTTTTTTATAGGATAAGGGTGACAAGCGAGCACACAGACTACCTGATGGTGATTGCTATGGCCCATAGACATCTACATCTATCTTCGTTAGCGAATAAAATGCAGATTCGTTGTCAGCCGTGAGGACTAAGATGGAATGCCTCTTTTTCAGAAAAAAGCGTCTCCGGTTCTCTACACTCACCAAAAGAAACACAGCAACATTAAGCTGATATTTTACGCTGGTATTCTGTGAGTTCGTCGTTCTTCCCCGGTCGAATCGACCCATTCGTGCTACAACTATACCTACTACTAATATAGCTACAGCAAACGACTGTCAATTTTAACTTCCAAAAATTTTGCAACTTCTTGTGCAAGCGCTTTTGTTTCTATCATGATTTTTGTTTTACCAGTGTTGACAACTAAGCCATTAGCTACAAATCAATTTCTCATAGCTTCTACAACCATGTTTATATTTGTTTCTAGACTATCATTTTCAATAGCAGAAACAACTGCATCAGCAAACAGTTTTGTGTATTTGCCTTTACAGAATTACTGACAGATTGATGCAAATCATTTATAAAAATAATAAATAAGAAAGGGCCCAAAACAGAACCCTGAGCAACGCCAACTTGAACCTTTGCAAGTCTCAAGTTTGTTACAATTTCAATCATATTGTTATTTACACTTTTCATGTCTTCAAACATATTTCTATATTGCAAGTATGATTGAAAGTCATTTATACTTATAATTTATTTTTTTAAATATAAAAAAAAATGTCTGTGCCGTATTGCGGCACCATAAAAGTATCCACAACCATATATCATCCTGTGGGTACAATGCTAACTGTGCTGTGGGTGTCATAAGATACGATAGAAGGAATTTGAATAAACCACTAGTTGTGGCCGGTATATCTTTTCTTTATCAGAAAACAGGACTATTCACTGGCGTGCACACTACAACTCACCAGTTTCACTGTGACAGATGAATGGTATAGTAACGCATGCAGGACAAACAAACTTTCATTTTTACATATTAAGTTCGGTATTTGTTTTTTTTCTGAGTTTATTAAGTTAATATACATACATATAATAGATATTGGGGTGGGGTCCACGTGCGGTGAAGTCGCTGCTGGTGATAAGAAGGCTAGTTCTTTTCAACCATTCGTAAAGCCATTCTGTAAGAAAATGCAGTTAGCGTTCTTGGCACGTGATGACAGATCTTTCTTATCTGACTAAATAAAGACCATTTTATTCTTTGATTTCTCTATAGAATCGAATATTTTATTCAAGATTACATGTAATTCGTATTGAAAGTCATTTTTCCGATTCGGAAAAAAAACCTATGTCCAGGGAGACCAGTAAGAAACCCAGCGGGACTTTTTTTGAAAGTAAATTTGGTATACAATATGAGAGGTTGTACAAAATATTTCGAAAATTTATTTTAAAAACAGCTTGCAAGCGATCACCTCATTCCCAGGGGTTATTATCAACCACGTATTCATTTATATTGTAATGACATTTTTTATACAGTTTTTGTTTAGTAAAATATTTAAACTTGGTAACGGAAAGACCATAGTAGAGCCATGTTGCAGCTATATTGTGGTTCTAGCACGTATGGGTCGGCTCGAACGTGGAAGGACCACGCTCTCACAGAAAACCAGCGTAAAATAGCAGCTTAACGCTGCTGTGTTTCGTATGGTGAGTGTAGAGAACCGGAGAACCTTTTTACTGGCAAAGAGGCATTCCATCATAGTCCTCACGGGTGACAACGCATCTGCATCTTGAGTCTTTATTGAGGATAGATGTAGATGTCTATGGGTCACAGTAACCACTTACAATCAGGTGGACTGTGTGCCCGATTGTCACCCGATCCTATAAAAAAAAAATGTATATTTTCTGAGGCTGTTGTAATAGCGTATAAATTGCCCCAGTAATGAATTACTGACTCTGTCGAGAAACTGATATCACTACCTTGTGTTTGTTCCTAGTGTATACAGTGTATATCACTTTTTTTACTAAAACTATTTTTGTTTTTGTGAACCTACATTATATTTTCTTAAATGTACTGAGAGGCTAAAGTTAATATATTATTTCTTTAAATTTTTCTCTAAGAGACTAGGTTTTAGGTTGTGAATAGGTCTAACAGCCCTCTTCTGCAAAAAAAAAAATAGTTTCATATCAGCCGCATTTACCTATAGCAAAATCCCAAAAGACATTATGCTATGGAAATAACTGAAATAAATTAATCTAGTTGTCTCGACACTAGTGAAACCTCTAATCTTTCTACCGCATAAGCCGCAGAGCTTAGTCTGTTTGCTAATTTAGACATATGTGGACATTGAACACACTGCGTCGAGAGTGATGCCAAGAAAAACAGTGAATGTAATAAAATGAAAGCTGTTTGATTTGTATTTTTGATCAAATATTTGAACAACTGTGCCACTGTGGTAAAATCGTGGAAGTAATGGCGAAACATTTAGCACATGTGAAAAGCAACTGTACATTTAGTGAGCCGGAAATCTTTTATCCAAAAATCCTTTTGACACGACCTCGTTTCGACCACTTGGTTTCAAACGGTATTTTTGAAGAAATGCGGTCACTGGACTAACTTGATTTTATATATGCACATATTTGTTTTGGTCTATCCCTCACTGTTAAAAAATTAAATGTTGTCTATATACATTTAACTGTTAGGCATAATAGATATTTTTCATAATTTTTAATATAAAAATACTTAGCAACTTTTTCCAAATTCCATTTTTTGTTAAATTCTTGAGATCATTATCAGAATAAGAAAATTCTATTATGTATCAATATTCAATACTAGAAATACCATAAAATAAAGAATAGTACTTACGTAGTAAAAGTTAAATTCTAAATATATAAGTACCTACCAAGGACTAGGAATGTATGCAATATGAAAAGATACAAGTCTATTTCAAATTATTGAAAAGGTTTCGATCTAAATTGTATATAATATTTCAATTCTAAAAATAATTCTCAGGTCAGATCTACTCGTAATTCGTAATTAGGTAAATTTGCAACTATAATCAGTGAAGCATTAGCATATAAAAAAAAAACAGTCTGCCGCAATCCATTACATTAAATTAGATTTTTTTTGTGTGAATTTTAATTTTTCCTATGTAATAATTATTCCTATATAATAATTTTATTTATTACTAAACGGTTGCTTTTATTTGTTTTAATGATTACCGCATTATGTATGTATGCCTCGCATGTTTTTACTTAATTTATAGGAAAGAAAAAAATCTCGGATAACAAAAAAATAAAATAAATTAAGGTGATATTATTTATGGCACGATATAATTATCTTATCCATTACAGCCTATGGGCAGTCCACTGATGCACATAGGCTCCCCGAGTCAGTTGCCACACTTTGCGGGCGGGTTAGCTACCTCGGTTTTTTTTAAATTATTTTGAGTTGTTATCAAGAAGATCCACGCTCTCACAGAATACTAGCACCTTAACGCTGCTATGTTTCGTATGGTAAGTGTAGAGAACCTGTTTACTGGAGACATCCATCTTAGTCCTCACGGGTAGCAACGCATCTGCCTTTTGATTCGTAATCGAGGATAGATGTAGATGTCTATGGGCCACAGCAACCACTTACCAACAGGTGGACTGTGTGATCGTTTGTTACCCTTATCCTGTAAAAAATTTATCTAACTTAATTAGTTGTCGTACATATTACTTTCGATTACCGCTGTCTTCGTCCGGTGTTCTCTTGTAAATCGCTATTAATATGAACGCGTCCGCATCTGAATTAATTGTGTCAAAACTCAAAACTATACACGTCTACTACATAGTGCTTGCAAAAGAAATGGGGCATATATTTCGTTCAGTGACAATTAGTATGTTATAATTATCCATTGGTTTCTCTTATTTCCAGGTGGTAGGACACAGAGAAGGATTAGAGATGATGGAATCAGCGGACCCGCTGGTTCTTCTGGTATTGTTGCCTACAATTCCTGTCACGTTGATCAGTGCCAAGATGTATAATTGGGAAGACTCGGTTCTCCTGTTCCTGAGGAAGTATTGCGCAAAGATACCGGCTCTGGCTTATATATTGCCATTCGGCAAGTAAGTTTTGTTACTGGAAGTTCTATATATAAATATCCACTACCCCATACTATAATCCCGTGGGTGTCGTAAAACAAATCAGGTGATGGGCAGCAGCGTCTTTCTAATAACGACTAAAAAAAATGCGGTTGCCAACCCGCTTGCCAATCGTGGCTGCTATGGAAAATATCCCCCTAAGAGGCAATCTATGGGGGAGGCCTATGTTCAGCAGTGGACTTTAATAGACTGTAACGGTAAAGGTATATAAATAGTTGTTTCGTGTGAGATTCGGACCAGTGGCCCCCAGCGGCACAGCCAAACGTTTGACTATTGCGCTGTCGAGCCATCCATCGTTCGTTCGTCGATCATCCGGCATCACAACAGATAATTAGTCAGAACTTTCGTTGTGATTTATTTTACAGGGCAAATTTGTATTAGGCAAATTTAAATTTATAAAAATACTAGCAAATCAGTAGAAACATTGTAAACATTACATTACATTAGGACTTAATGTACTTCTATTTGGTAACTGCAATCTATCATATTTTCGCTTTTTAATTACGTTTAAATTGTATAAAATGATGATTAAAAAAAACATAAATTTATTTTCCATAATGATATTTATTTAAAAAAATGAACAAAAACGTTATCGACGAGTATTGCACAGTTACATAATCTGATTTTTATTATTTAGCCGCAGAAACAAAAAAACAAAGCGTCGGTTGAATCAATTCCGTCTCGGTGGCCTGATGCTACGCTATCGTTAATGGCATCCTTACATTCTATCAAAGTCCAGTGCTGAATATAAGTGTCCCCATAGATTGCCTCTTCGGGGCCCATCGTTTTAATGTCATTGCTATTTATTTAATAAGGAAATATTCCATTTCACTGATTCAATTCTAATCTTTTTTATAATTAATCGACGGATGGCGTGTTATGGTAACGATTTATATGGTGATGATACTCTGTCGAATGATATACGAGGGGAGGTCAAATAGTTTGCGGAATGACAGGGAAGGATGATGAAATGAAACATTAAACTATTTTTCCTTTTCAATATATTCAGTTTGGGCTGATGTGGATGCTGGTGTACCGCAAGGCGAATTCTTTCTCCTATAATTTTTTCTATTTTTATAAACTTTATTACCTCCATCTTCGATTGCTCGTACCATCTGTATGCCGATGACCTTCAGCTATACGTGCAAGCTGAAATTGGGGATATCCATAATGGGATTAAAAAATTAAATAACAACTTACAAGCTATCAAGGATTGGTCTACTCGTTATGGAGTATTGGTCAATCCTTCAAAATGCCAAGCTATACTGGTGGGTAGCTCAAGGATGCTAGCCAAGATTAATCTTGCAGACATACCCTCTATCTACTATAATGGGATTACAATACCGTTCAGTAAGTCTGTAAAAAATCTTGGCCTACACATTGACAACACGCTGAATTGGAGAACTCAGGTTACTGAAGTCAGTCGTAAAGTCACTGCTACGTTACGTACTCTGTATCGTTTAAAACATTTTCTCCCCACAAAGTCTAAGATCATGCTTGTCCAATCACTCATATTACCCATAATTGATTATGCAGATGTGTGTTACCCGGATCTGTCCCAGGATCTTCTGAACAAGCTGGAACGCCTTCTCAATAACTGTATAAGATTTATTTTCGAGCTTCGTAAGTATGACCATATTTCGCAATATAGATCTAAGCTTAATTGGCTTACAATCCGGCAGAGGCGTATTTCCAGAATATTACTTGTTCTTTTTTCCATATTAAATGACCCATTTTCGCCTTCTTATCTTAAGAGCAAATTTCACTATCTCTCCTCATCTCATGATAGGGTTCTACGTTCGTCTTCTAACAACAAAATATGTATTCCAGTTGACTTCACCGAGTTCTATGGTAACTCCTTTACAGTTCAGGCTGCACGCCTTTGGAACTCCTTGCCTGACGACATCAGAAAAGCTCCCAATAAGTTTGCTTTTAAAAAGTTGGTGCGTAATCATCTATCTGTTAAAGACAACGCTTCTTAGATGAATCATCCATGTCATTTATATTTTAGACATATATATTTATAGTTATTTATATGTATTATTTGTATATGTATGTTGGTATGAATATATGTATGCTTATGTATGTACGTATATATTTGTATACATGTATAAATAGGATATATTTTTATAGTTTATTTATTGTATATAATAGTAAAATGTATATATAATGTAATTAATTATACATTTCTATTTTCTTGTTATTCTATATTGCTACATCTACTTCAAATTCTCACCACTCCATGGGTTGACTGGTAGAGAATGCCACAAGGCATTAAGTCCGCCCTTTGTATTCTTTTAGGTTAAGGAATGCAATAAAGAATAAATAAATAAATAAATAAATATATTCTCCCTTAATCCTAATACATTTATTAGATCTGTCAAATAATTTTTTAATACCGTCTAAAAAAAGATCTGTCTTGGGCGTCAAAATAGGCAGAAATTGCCGACTTCCCTTCATCATCGTCGCCAAATTTTTTCCCACGTAGTTCTTTCTTCTTTTGGAAACAAATATCGCTATATATAGTCGCTTGGGACCAGGTCTGGGCTGTAGGGTGGGTGGCGCAGTTGTACAGAACCACACCGGTGAATGGCCCGTCGCAACATAGCTTGTGTGCACGGGCGCATTGTCGTGCAAAAAGAGCACGCCTCTTGTAAGCTTTCCTCGTCCTTTTTCTTTAATAACGTCTTTTAATTGATCTAGTAAAGAAGCGTAGTATTCTCCCGTTATGGAAACACCACGTTCCTCATAATCAATCAAAAGGATACCTTCTGTATCCCAAAAGATCGTCGCCATCATCTTTCCGGCCGATTGAGACACTATATACTTCTTAGGAGGGGGTGTGCCTTTTTTATGCCACTGCATCGACTCTTGCTTTGACTCGGGAATGGTGAACCCAAGTTTCATCACCAGTTACAATTCGGGCCATAAACTTACTTCCTTTGCTCTCCACAGCGGTTCAAAAACTCGCGACAACTTTCGACGCACTCGTATTTTTGATGCGCAGAAAGCATTCTTGGAACCTATCTTGCACAGACTTTAGTCATGTCAAGGTGTTGATGTAGAATGCTTAAAATGTTTGATACTCCAACTAATGCCGCAAGCTGTGTTTTCTTTAGCCGGGCATCTTCCGATACAAGATTTTCAATTTTTTTGGCGTGGTAGCATCAATCGGCCGTCCAGGTCGGGGGTCGTCTTCAATGGAGTAGGGAGGGCCCTTGTTTGAAAAGGGCATGCCATTTATAAATCATAGTTTTCCCAGGAGCGGAGTCCCCATAAACATGCTGACATCTCTTGAAAAATGGTTTGAGGTGTCTTTCCTTGTTTGGTGAGAAACTTACTGACGGCGTGATATTCAATTTTCTCCATAGTGGCTAGTTTCTTCCCGATTGACTTGTTTACTCGTTGATAACTCAAAAGCTAATGACCCGATTAAGTTGAAATCTGGTATATATACTAACAATGAGTCACTGAACTGGCGCTACCTGGATGAGTAAACTCGACCCCGCCATTCCGCGAACTTTTTGACCTCCAATCGTATCTTGATAATACTTCCACCGCACCGCAGTAGCACCTCAAGATATCTTAGAAATCTTAATGTTTTATGTATTGTTCTTTTATATAAAAAAGGGTGACAAACGGGCACACAGTCCACCTGATGGTGAGTGGATGCTATGGCCCATAGATATCTACATTTATACTCGAATAAGAATCAAAATGCAGATGTGTTGTCTTTTGACAGTACTTTAGCTGAACGCACATTTGTCCGCACCGTATGCGCCAAATTTTAGAATTCGTTGTATGAAATCATATGAAACCTCGCACATTACACCCGCACCGTACGCGCCGAATTTTATAAAATGCGGTAGGTATCGGAATATTGAAGGACGCATGCTGATGACGTCACATAACTCGGCGCGATACTGAGTATTGTCTAATGTTGCCAACTTAGTGGATTTTCCACTATAACTGGTGGTTTCGACTTGCTTGATATTTTTTGTATTATTATAACTTTTAATTAATTCGTAATTGATTATACCTATATTGATTTTTTTTTATTTAGTGATAAATTATTTAAATACTGAACTAAAAAATTAGTTTATTTGAATTCAAAAACCCAATTATACCTGATTACTTAATTATCAATAAAATATTTACCTCAAACATACAAAAAGTATTTTCTCTGGTTCTGTTGGTTTCTACTGGTTCAATCGGCCTTCTAAATCTTGAGTTTTCCATAGAAAAATAAGGCTTTAGTATAATATATAGCAATTCTTGAAATTTCTTGTATGTTAAATGCAAATATCTAAAAAATCGTTTATCACCATCTAAAAGGTAAGCCTTTAAATTTCTTAAAAATAAAGTATAATATTCTCCATACAATTGCCTTTTTAATTAATATAATGATTTCATAATCTTCTTTTTCTTTGAATTTTATTTTCTTATCCCTTTGGCAATAGCCTGCACTATTACTATATTTCATTCCATAGTGATTTCGAGCGATCAATTTCACTGTACCGTTTCACACCAATGCTTCGATAAAATTACAAAAGTTGTTGGTAATACAAAAGATTTGCGTACGGCGCGGACGATGCGCACGTGCAAGTGTGCGAGGCCATCAGTAAAACTCGGCGCGTACGATGCGTACGGTGCGAACAAATGTGCGTTCAGCTTTTGGAGTGCTTCGTTTCAGCATTAAACTGCTATTTTAAACTGGTATTCTTTCGTGCCGATCCATTTTTCCTGCAGCCATAATATAGGTTCAGCATGACGTCGACGTATATATCATATTCTAGAAATTAAAATTGATGTGTTGTGTTGTTTGGTGATTTTGAGACATTTGATGTAATACCTTAAATAGAGGTGCTATGACAATGTAAAAATTAGCATATAAATATAGTTTTCTATGTTAACATATACTCCTAGGCATACATCCTTTTATGCCTAGGAGTTTGTATTGGTAGGCTTCACACTTACCAATTACCTATATGTCCCACTTTTAGGGCAAGGAAGTGTCCGCACTGCCCCATGCGTGTTGGCTAACTTCACATGTCTTCGAAATATGTATTTTTCCTATTTCTCAGACATGCAGGTTTCCTCACGATGTTTTTCCTTCGCCGCTGAGCACGTGGTAAATCAACACTTAAAATTGCAATTAACAATTTCATTGGTGCCGGTGGGGAAAGAACCCGGGTTGCTTGCGTATTGCGTACTGTAAAATTTACAGCGAGCACTAACCATCTGAAACATAACTGCTCGAACACTTCAACTTTAATGTTTTTTTTTATTTTATTATTTTCAGTGTGGAAGGAGACAGAAGCTCTATAGTACCGGACCAAACAACCAATGCCAATTCGAATTCTAACGCACACATGTCACCTACTAGAATTTTCTGTTCTGCGCTACTTTTACCAACTATTTCCACCATAATAGGCAAAATATTCTTCCGTTCTATCAAAAATAATCTCCATAGGACAATTCTTGGAGGTCTAACTTATATTACGATAAAAGGCGCGCTGAAAATATACCATAAGCAAATGCTTTATATTAGACATTCCAGCCGAAAAATTCTCGATTACACAGAATCGAATTTAAAATTGTACAGAGGCTCGAATGTGCCGGGTAGAGCCGAAACAGTTTCAGCTACGAGGGACGATTCTGAACAAGTCGTCTAATCGATATTTTCATGTGAATGAAACTGTAAATACAATCGATTATTGTAATTATGTACATTATTATAAATGTGATACTTATGGTATAGAGTTTGTAAATGTAAATATTTACATTTGTCAACCACGATTTAAATGATAAAAGTCATTTGATTATGACAATATGGCAATAGAGATTGATAAAGAAACATCCCTTAAGTGCTTTTATATTTTAATAGTAGTACTGGCAAAGATTGCTTTAGTTGGAAAAGAACTATTTTTAATAAAGTTTGATAACATAATTACATTATATTCATACACATGATGTGAAATTTGTTAGAAGTAAAAGCAAAATTAACATACAAAATTAAAGAAAAAATAGAAATAATTCACTTATTTTTCTTTTGTAAAAATATATATGTTGTAATTATTAATGATAGGATATTTTAAAAGTCGAAAGACCATCATTCACAATTCGAAACTTAAGCGGCTATAGCAGTTCAGGATTTTAAAATGTTTTTTTTTTCAGAAGCATAGATAATCAACCGCGTAATAAAGAAGTAGATTTTGACAAATTTCTTTTTAAAACTTTGTTTTACACTTTTTTTATATTGAATTTATGTTAGCATGACAACGAATACTGATATAAATATATACATATTATGTTGCTGTCAAATCAAGCTCATTTATCTACATTAATGATAAAAATATTTAGTCTGGCGTTTCATCTGCAATCTATAAAAAAAAAGGACTTGAATCCTATCTCATTAAGAGTAACAATTTGTAATGATAAAAATTGAAAATTAAAAAAATTGAGATGGTAAAAATTGGTGAATTGTAGCTACAATTATATATATTTCTGTTCATTAAAGGGTTTGCTTGACTCATTTACAAATTAGTCAGTAAAACTGGTTTATTAAAATCAGATTTCAAATAAGACGTGAGTTTTAAACATTAAAATCAGATTTCAAATAAGACGTGAGTTTTAAACATTACCATGACATTTTCTAAAATGTAATTGTCATAGAAATGACAGGCTTTTTTTTACAATTTTAAAGGATTAATTTATACATATTTAGCAGTGTTACTTTACTATATTGTAGCTTTATTAAACGGTATTTACTGTACGAATCTACAATTATGTCTCTTTTTTACAACTTTTTGTCGTTCGATTTTATGTTTTAATCAACTGCACATGTGAAGTATTTGAAAACGATGAAACAAGTGCTACGATGGTGATATAAACCTTATTTCGGCACCTTAAGAACTTGTGTTACTATCGTCATCGATTGTCTGCTGGCTTAAGTGACCGTCAAAATCTCATAAAATGATCACAATGTGACGCACCAAAATGATCTGCAGAAATTTGCTAACATGTTATATAAGTGTTGAGTGTATTATTTTTGGTTGAATGCCTTGTAGTTAATGCTACAATAAATTATGAAAAAAGTAATTATTAGGATCCCCGTTAAATTTACAAATCTTATGTGCCAAATGTCCGCAGTCTATCTGCACCATTAACGCAGCTAATATTGCACACAATAAGAGTATTTATTGTGTTATTGATAGTAAAGGTTATGATATCCAAAAACTAGTTCTAAAGTGATGGTTTTTAAGCTGTATATATATTCTTTTATCATATGAATGGGGGTCCCAAAAAAGATATACACGGTGAAAATTCTGCATAGTGATGTAATGATTCACGTACATACATCGATATTACGTTTCTGAACTTATTTTATATAGAAGATGTTTCCACTACTACGTCTGCAGCTTGCTATTCAATTAGAATTCTCATCCTCCAGCCTGTAAAAGTTTATTTTGGTAAAGAAACTATCGAGTGCCTCGCACCGGTTACCGAAGTGTAGGGCCCCCACTAGATGGATGTGACGACATCGATAAGTCAATGGGTGTAGGTGGTTCAATGTGCTTTCTATGTTCAGCAGTGATAGTGAAGCTATAATGATGATAATGATGATGATATGGTGGCTAGCTGTCTTGGATTTTAATATTCTACTTTATATTTTGGTAATATGTGTGCATATAATATTATGTATCAGCTTGTTTAGATATATCATTTTTTGGAAGGAAAATAAGGTTGTTCGTCTTACTGTATAGGTAATTTGGAATTCTAGTAAAAGCTTCTAGTAAAGCTAGCTTTATTATTATTAAAACATTGTGCCTTTGGTATAGTGAACTGAAAATCATAACTTAACAGTTACTAATGTAGTTATGGAAATTTAATAATTTAAGGTTCATGATTACCATAGACATAGAGAATGGACTGAGCGTTACCCTCACAAAAGTGACCAATCTCTAGAAAGAGACAAAGCGTCTGTGCGGCCAATACCTGTCTCTTTCCTGCAAGCCTGATTGTCCGTCCTGCAAGATTTGACGTGGACCAATCAGAATTCTAGAACGGGACTACTACAGGCCGCACATTCGCTTTGTCTCTCGCACTTTTCGGTATGTATTCACTGCACAACTGAATACGGAACGCACGGTCCAGTCTCTCTGTCTATGATGATTACTTACATACATATTTGTAATTTTTCTTTTGTATTTATTATTTTCATTCTTTGTGCTATGGGCCGTAAAGGAGAGGAGTACCATCTCTTCTTATACATACTTGTGTCTACAGACTACCAGTAAATTAAGATTAAGTGGTGTCTCTATCAATAGGCTTTAATTTAAAGACAATGCTAAATTTCTTGGAGAAATGCGGAAAATCTGTCATTAGTTGGTAATAACTACCTGTATTTATACATTAGAAATAAAATCTATATAAATAAAATGATGGAAGTTTGCAGTTATGCGCGCATCACGGAAATCTACTGAATAGATTTCAATTAGGTTTTCTAAGTTTTATTTCTTAGACACATGGCCCTTACTTAAAAAAAATCATTTAATATAAAGTTATTCAAGTTTTAAGATACAACGATTTTTATACGGGGCTTTTCACACCGCCAACTGTAGGTCGCTTACTCTCGCGTTACTAACCCAGATAATTTATATATTTTAGCTACAAACGGAGCAACGAAAAAAAAGATTATTTTTGATGTTTTTTCCTTCGCACATACGATAACTTTGTGAATATATCAAGCAACGCGGATGAAGTCGCGGGTATCAGCTAGTTCTAAATATAAAGAAACTAAATAAATACCACCTGTGCTTGACTTTTGTACAAAAGTGATTAAGGGAATAGACAGCGATGCGCAGTGTCTCAAATAGTAAACAGATGACTCGTATGCAGATCAAGCTTGCAATAATAACTACATTAAAGTAATACCCACAAATTGACTTCGCCATAATAGACAGAGATAAAAAAGTTAAAAAACTGGAAATTAATTTTATACGACTATGGGGGTCTTTAGCGACCCTATCACTTGATCGTTTTATGGTCACCACTGCCACGAACGTTGGCGTCATAAAGCTCTACCCTTATTTATTGAATTGATGTTTAGTACTTGTAGACACAATTGCGGCTCCATAAGAAATGATCCTTCGTATACACCGTAAAATAGCAGCTTAACACTGCTGTGTTTCGTATGGCGAGTGTAGAGAACCGGAGACCCTTTTTACTGGAAAAAAGGCATCCCATCTTAGTCCTCACGGCTGACAACGCATCTGCATTTTGATTCGCAAACGAGGATAGATGTAGATGTCTATGGGCCACAGCAACCACTTACCATCAGGTGGACTGTGTGCTCGTTTGTCACACTATTATCCTATAAAAAAAGACATTGTAAGCACTATTAGCTCAGCCAGCTGTGCTGCGAAACTTACGAAATGAAGTAGACATAAATCATCTAAAGCTGGTATACTTATATATATACGTATATTTCGTAACGTTTATACTTAAAGCTTTATATATAAACTAATGTCGTTGATACTTTAGCCGCTAATGAGGACATCCACGACATTTTCTGCCACCAGGGCGGCGCCCCTTAAAAATGTGGTGTAATATTTGACAGATTTCATAGTGGGTAAATCAGGTTGTTCGAAAAATGTAAAGGTTAATGTTTCTTTCTGTACTATTAATTATATTTTATTTTAATTAGATTAAAAATAAATAAACCAAACCACAAATATTCATAACAGTAGAAAAAATAAAAAAAAGAGTTGAAAATGTGCGAAAAATTAAAGAGCAATACACAAAACATACATACTCTAGAAACTGATAAACTTTTATTAAAAACTAAAACATGAATTAAATGACATTATGTAGCAAAAATCTTCACCTCAGTGTCATTTAGAGACATCTGGTGAGCGGAAGGTTATTAACCCCCATTGCAGGATATGATGACGGAATAGTGTTTGTTTTTTGGATTTTTGTTATCTTGCCAATAAATTCATTGTACATTTAGTTCATAAATACTCATTTATTATTTTTAATGCATTGAGCTGCTTTTAAAAACTTCTCATATTTACTTATAAATTATTAACTATTATGTAACTAAAGTAAGGGCGTGGTTTGTGAATAATACAATATGAAATCAAACCCTATATTAGCTAATTGAATGTATATTTTAATGTATAATTTTTGAGTTGATTTTGTAAAGTGAAGGCTTTCCATTATTTGACAGTCACAGACAGTTCATATTTAATTGGCAACTTCGCCAGTGCGTCCGAGTCACCAGAATCTTCATTTTGCTGCCCACAGACACATGCAACCAAATTCAAAGAGGGTTACAGAGAGGTGCATTGTATTTCCATGATCATATTTTTTTTTGTCAGCAACGCATCTACGATTCCTTCGGTGTTACACATGTTCATGAGGAGTGGCGATCAGTTACCAGTGACTTATAAGTTCTCATTCTATAAAAACTCAATTTTATAAAAATATTTGCTCCCTAAACATTTCGGTCAAACTATAACGCAACGGTTGATTCTCGTGCTCAGACGGATTCTTACAGAATAAGGAACCAAAAGGAAAGGAAACAAAAAGGCTACCAACTTGTCACATCTACACTCTGACAAACAAAGAAATAAACATGATGCTCTCCGTACATTTTACGTGATACATAAATTAAACCACGTCCATGCCAAATGATTGTAAGAACACGATTGTAAGTACACATATACGCGTGTACGTCCAGCAGTGTGTGTATTAACGGGACGATAAAGAAAGAAAGAAAGAATTGCGTGCATAGGGGCGTGTGTCGGTTGAGCATGGCTTGGCACCACTTGAAATGTACGTAGCGCTCCGTCTATCTTCCTTTGTTAGTCTGAGCCTCTGCAATGCCTTTTTTAATTCTACTAGTAAATTTCAATGGCAGCAAGTTTTTGTCGTTTGTTTACTTATTTTTTCTTATTGCATAGGTAAAAGCTGTAAGTTTTTCATTCTTCTAGAGTTTAATTTCATAAACGTATCCATAAGATAAATTGCGATTTCATCTGTTTCGCAGCTTCGCTTCTGTTGATGGAGGTGTGCATTTGATCACTTGTTGTAAAAATATTGAAGAGCCTTTGCTTGAAATAGATTGTTAACTGCCTTTAGAGACCAGTTATTTTCTGTTTAACGCACTTTTATTTTAATATTTCGTTTTTGTACAGTTGGATTAAATATATATTTTATGTAATTTTCTTATTTAATATCCTTCATAAACTTAGTAATATGATAATGAATGTTTTCATAAATCGCGAATTTGCCCTGTATTGTGGAAGGTATTATTTTACATAAGTAAATTATTCATAGACAACTACCCAGATCCGGAACTATCATTTGTAGGTTTGTAGACCATATTAATTCCTTTATAAATAGTTTTAGTTTTCTAAATAATGAATTAATGTTCATACCAATAACTTTATTCAGGAATCAAATCTGAGGCTCTCAGCGACGACGTAGTCAAACTGCTGCGCCTGCCAAACGCGAGCCTTCATATCAGGGCTCGGAAACGTTATTAAAAATAACGTTTTTAAAACGTTTGAGACGGGTCCTTGTATAACATTTTGTTCTGAACAAAAACGAAATTAGAACGTAATGTGTTTATTCCGCAGGAAGTTAAATGAATGGCGCATGTCATGACAAGTTTAAACCTATAAGGTATTTTTAAAACTGTTTAAAATGGTTACAAACGCTTTATTCAACAAGAACGATTTAAAATTGTATAAACGAAACAAATAAGTTTTTAGGTATTTAAGGCGAAAACGTTTCGAAAAATATACCGGAACCCACGATTGTTATGTCGAAGCTTATGCTACGTATACAGGGCGATGGTTCACTCCTGTCTGACATACCTATATAAGCCTGATGTACATACCTGTGTATATATGTGCATAGTTGTACTACGGGGGTTTTTCGGAATAATTCCGACTATACTACGACAACTCTAAATTTCATCCATCATCATCATCTCAAAATTCTAGGTACCTAAAGACAGCGGTTGTAGTGAACCGCTGTCTTTAGGTACCTAGAATTTACTGAACTGCTACGAAAGACCACAGTGTGGAACTGTCGCCAGAAGTTTTACCGAACTGGCGTGGCATAGGGACCATAAGGAAAAGTAGGTACTTCTTTCTTAACGGCGGACAACGCATTTCTGCAACTGCAATTCTGATGTTGCAGAAGTTGAATGTCATGTAAGCCGTAGGCTTGTTAGCCTTCTATAATAAAAAAAACATGAAACAAATACAAAGAGATGTTGTAATTAAATTTCACTATGTAACAACGCGTGACAATTTGCGGGGTGAGGGGATGCAAAGCCCCGCCCATTTTACACTATCTACATCTACCGATAAATAGTAAAACTACTCGAAACGTTCCATATCGATGTTGCAATGTAGTTTAGGTACCTTGACGGTGGATGGCGGCCTGTTCACAAAATGTTATAAACTATAAAAATAATATTTTGGTGATTAAAATTTCTTTGTCTGAATGCAAAACAAATTTCAGCACCTTCGTATGATTATTTTATCATTACTGAGCTCTACGTACCTTTATATTTTTGGTTCACATGAAACAAAGTGTTGCCATCTAGTGTCGAATATATTTAATTATATTTGAAAGCCGAAAGAGATTTTTCTAGAACTATTTTAATAAATTAGGTGTAAAATTACTTACAAATGAAATGTGATGCCATCCATAGCATCGGAGCGTCTATCTCATGAAGCAAATACATTCAGGTAAAGAAATTTTAATCGCCAAAATATTATTTTTATAGTTTTCATAATAATTTTGTGAACAGGCCGCCATCTATCGTCAAGTAAACCTCATAAAAATAACAAAAAGACAGGGCCGTAATTAGAATTCAATTATTTTACCCACTAACCCAACATTCAATATTAAAATGAAGGAAATTGTACTTGGCTGATTTTTACGAAATGTTTAAGTTATATTTAAGTGACATTCTATATGCAAAGAATCACTTAAATACAATTCTTACATCTAATCTTACAAGCTTTATAATTCGACTTAAATAAACTCACATAGAATATAAATATGGATGAGGAAAATAAAATAATACGAATCGATCGGCAAAAAAAATTGTAAAAATAAAGTTATTCGTATTTTATCTGTATGCGACCTCCCCAACTCCAAACCACTTCTTAGATAGGTACAAAGTATATTTCTGTAGCATAAACGCCTTCATGGATTTTAACATAATACTAGCTGTTCCCCGCGATGGATTTTTCGCGGAACCCTAAAATAAAAGCAGCCCAAGTTACTCCTTATAACATCAGCTATCTGCCAGTGTGTATAAATATTGACATTAATATTTATACGATACTAACGTCACTCAATTGTTTTGCCTTCCCGGAACCCCTCCACTAACACTTTATGGTATGGTATTGTTGCGCGCCACTATTAATGTCTTGTACATGGCAACACTAGTTACACTAGTGCCCTCTAGTGTCGAGTAAATGAAAGTATTGCGCGCCACTATTAATGTCTTGTACATGGCAACACTAGTTACACTAGCGCCCTCTAGTGTCGAGTAGCAGAACTAGGAGAGTCAAGATTCTTCCAGAAATTTCGGGACCGATATGTACTCGAACATTCTAGATGTCGCTACCGTAGAAGATTCTGGAAACTATATAAGGCCGGTATAGACCACGACCGAGGCAGTATTGAATTGGCGATACAAGAGAATACTTCGAAGCGAAATAACGGCGAACTGTGTTTTATTATTAGTGTGATTTTAGATTGTAATTAGTGTTGTGTAATTAAAGTGTCAATTTTGGTAATTCAATCGGCAGTTTTTAATTGTCTCGAACCCCAAGCTCGTAACAATTGGTGTCAGAAGTGGGATCAAATATGCCGATTTTACCTAAAGACGACACCGAGGGTATCCGTACCCGAAGTCAACGCCAACAGGAGACGGACCAGAGACGATTTGGTGGTGCAACGTCACAGACGTCGGCAGGCCAGTTGCCGACCACGGAATCCGGCCCGTCAGCAGCTCCTGCATCTGCAGCACCTGACTTAGGTACTCTGATGATGATGCTGCAGGAACAAGCTCGCCGACAGGAGGAACAGGCCCGCCGACAGGAGGAACAGGCCCGCCGACAGGAGGAACAGGCTTGTCGGTTGGAAGAGCAGCTGCAGCGCGGACAGGAGGAACAAGCCCGCCAACAGGAGGAACAGGGCCGTCGGTTGGAAGAGCAGCTCAAACGCGATAAGGAAGAGCAGATACTTCTCATGAAGGACCTTCACGCTACCTTCGGGAAAGAAATAAGTGAGGTGAAGGATAAGGTTGCTCAATATGACAACCGCCTGTCGGAAGCTGAAACCCGAATCGACCAAGTGTACAATCGGGTTGACAATGTGATGGCTGACGTGAAGAAAACGCTGAACGACCTCAAAATTGGGGATGGAGTTACAGCTCCCGTGGTAGCTACAACACCTTCGCTACGTGGATTCAAAGTGCCACCGTTCGATGGGACTTCTTCCTGGTCGGTCTACAAAATCCAGTTCGAGGCTGTCATGAAAGCGAACGGCTGGAATAAAAGTCAGGCCATGACTGCTCTCACCCTAGGCCTGCGCGACCAGGCCTTAACTGTTCTGGAAGCTCTCGGTAAGGAAGTGACTTACGAGCAGCTCCTTGAGGCATTGGAGGCGAGATATGGCGACGCTCACCTGGAACACGTCTTTCGTGCGCAGCTCAAAGATCGCGTGCAACGCAGTAACGAAAACCTGCAGCAGTGGGCCCTTGAGGTGGAGAAGCTGGTTCGAAAAGCGTACCAGTCTGTACTTGCGCTTATTGTAGGGAACCTGGTGCAGACATTCATCGATGGCATCCGCGACCTTGAAGTCAGAGCTGCTGTGAGGCTCGGGCACCACGAGGCGCTTAAGGACGCCTTGACCCATGCACTGGAGGTGGAAGCCGTGCGGCAGGATCATCGTTCCCACCGCGTCAGGGAGGTTGCAGCAGCTACAGTTCAGGACCGCAATAAAAGCTACAGCCCTAGGTGCTACGGCTGTGGAGAAAGGGGTCATCTTCGATCCAGCTGCCCTAAGCGAACTATAGAAAGGGAAGGTGATCGATCTCGAGAGGGTAGTGCGGCTAACAGCACCGCCCAGCAGCTGCAGGGAAACTGGCGGGTGCTGGCTGATGTTAAAAAAGCCCCAAGGATTTCGATCTCACAAACCCGTGATGGGAACAGCCTGATCATCAAGGGCGAAGTCAACGGAACGCCGTGTAAACTGACAATAGACACTGGAGCCTCTCGCACGGTTGTCAGTTCCCAACTTATAAGTCGGTTCCTTGGGGACTCCGCATACAACCGAGAACGCATTAATTTGGTGACAGCCACTGGTCAGCGCATACCCGTCCGTGGAGAGAAGGAGATGGAGTTGAAGCTAGGCAACATGATCTACCTGCATAATGTCATCATGGCTGATATAATGGACGACTGCATCCTGAGCCTAGACTTTATGAGGAAGAATTGTTGTGAGATCGACGTTAAGCAAGGTGTTTTGAAATGTGGACAAGAGGAACTTTTCATGGAAGGGGCGTTACCAGGGAATGTGTACAGCCTTAAGAAGATTGTTCTTCCGCCGAGATCGGAAACGATTGTGCCGGTTAGTCTTCCTCGGAGTCCTGGGCAAGCTCATCGTTGTGTACTCGTGGAAAGGGTAGACAATGACCTTCCATGGAAAGTGGCTCGAACCTTGGTCAGAACCACCGACATCTCAGGAGTACGTGTGTTGAACCTTTATGATCAGGAACAGATTATAGAAAAAGGCACATTGGTCGGTACTAGTGAGGAAGTGGATGGGTTGCGTCGGTGCGAATATCTATCGACCGGGACCCCTAGCAAGGATGGACAAACGAGAGTGACCACACTTTTAGAAGACTGTCGCAGCGTTCTCTCCCCGAATGAAATGGTCAAGGCGAAGAAGTTGTTACTCAAGTACGCCAATGTTTTCTCGTCAAACGAAGCTGACATAGGAAAGACTGCCTTACACAAAATAAACACTTCAACACAAAATAAACACAGGACAAGAATTGCCTATTCGTCAGCGGCCAAGAAGATTGCCTGTAGCACGTGAAAAGGAAGTGGAAACCATGATTGAGGGAATGGTGAAGGATGGTGTTATTGAACCTTCATCTAGTCCATGGTGTTCACCTGTGGTGCTGGTAAAGAAGAAGGACGACAGCATGCGGTTTTGTGTTGACTACCGCCGCCTGAACGACGTTACGAAGAAGGACAGCTATCCCTTGCCTAGAATTGATGACACGCTGGACATGCTCACAGGCGTAAAGTGGTTTAGTACGCTGGACCTGAAAAGTGGCTACTGGCAGGTTGAAATTGACCCTAAGGACAAGGAGAAAACTGCATTCTCCACAGGAAAGGGTCTGTGGCAATTTAAAGTCATGCCGTTTGGATTGTGCAATGCTCCAGCAACGTTTGTAAGATTGATGGAGCTTGTACTTACCGGGCTAATTGGAGATGCCTGTCTGGTCTATTTGGATGACATCATCATCGTAGGCCGTACGTTTGAGGAACACCTTCAAAAGCTGGAACGCGTGCTCATGAAGATCCAGAGTGCCAACCTCAAGTTGAGTCCAAAGAAGTGCTCACTATTCAAACGGCAAGTTAGTTTTTTGGGGTATGTAGTGTCGGAAGAAGGTATCCGCACGGATCCAGAAAAAATTGCCGCTGTCAAGGAGTGGCCGGTTCCAAAAGACAAGACACAGGTTAGAGCATTTTTGGGTTTGTGCTCTTATTATCGGCGATTTGTGAAGAACTTTGCAGATATAGCCAAACCTCTGCACAAGCTAACCGAGGAGAAGCGACATTTCTGCTGGGATGAAAGTTGCGATATTGCATTCCAGGAGCTCAAGAACCGTCTGTGTAAAACACCTATTTTGGGGTACCCTGATGCGGGCAAGGAATTCATAGTTGACACAGACGCAAGTGATATAGGACTTGGCGGTGTGTTGTCTCAACGGAATGGTGACCAAGAGATTGTGATAGCGTACTTCAGCAAGTCATTGTCAAAGCCGGAAAGGAACTATAACAAGACGGGAATTGCTTGCTGTGGTAAAGGCCTTGCAGCATTTTAGCAAATATCTTCTAGGGCGGAAATTCCACTTACGAACTGACCATGCTGCACTGAAATGGCTATTGCAGTTCAAAAATCCGGAAGGACAAGTTGCGAGATGGATTGAACTACTGCAGGAATACGACTTTGTGATCGAACATCGCAGCGGGAAATCTCATGGCAATGCAGATGCATTGTCAAGAAGACCTTGCCCTGAAGATTGCAAGCATTGTACTAGGCAAGAGGGTAAGGAAGTGATATCTGTGAGGATGCTCAGGACAGACCAGCTCAGCAATGAGTGGAAGGACAGCCTACAACATGCACAGCAGGAAGATTCGGATATTAAGCCGATTCTGGAATGGATGAGGGCCAGTGCTCCTAAACCCAAGTGGAGCGACGTCTCAGCAATGAGTTCGACCACGAAAAGCTATTGGGCCCAATGGGACAGCTTGCTGATTCAGGATGGAGTCCTGTGCCGTAAATTGGAAAATGGTCGGGGAGACAGTTGTCATTTGCAAATGGTTGTCCCTAAGGCTAAAGTACCGGATGTTCTACAGCTGTACCATAGTGGTTGTTCAGGTGGCCACCTGGGAGTTAAACCAACTCTACTGAAAATCCGAGAACGGTTTTTTTTTATTTTTTTTTTATTTTAAAAAACGTTACCCCCACACTAGGATTTTCTCCTGTGTAGTGGAGGCAGTTTACAAACATAAATTGCACAAGGACAAACATCCAGACTCGGAACAATTATTTGTAGGCCATACAAATACTTGTTCCGTGCGGGATTCGAACCCGCAGCCCCCAGCGCAACAACTGATTGCTAAGCCACTGCGCCACGGAGCCGTCAAAAAGGTTTTACTGGGTCCACTGTCGTGACGATGTCGAGGACTGGTGCCGCAAATGTACAAGTTGTGCGGCTGTAAAGGGACCTCAAATTCGTAGTAGAGGCGCATTGAAATTGTACAATGTTGGTGCACCATGGGAGAGGATAGCCATTGACGTTGCGGGGCCGTTTCCGGAAAGTGAAAGTGGTAACAAGTATTTCATGGTTGTGATGGATTACTTCACTAAGTGGCCAGAAGTCTTCGCCATTCCAAATCAAGAAGCTTCAACAATTACAGATAAACTAGTTCATGAAGTCTTCTGTCGTTTTGGAGTACCTTTAGAGATTCACAGCGATCAAGGAAGGAATTTCGAGTCTCAAATATTCCTGGAAACTTGCAGAGTTATGGGTACTCATAAAACACGAACAACTTCTTACCACCCACAATCTGATGGAATGGTAGAACGATTTAATCAGACATTGGAAAGGCACCTGGCAAAAGTTGTGGAAAAACGGCAACGAGACTGGGACAGGCACATACAACCGTTTTTGTTGTCATATCGAAGCGCTGTTCACGAAAGTACGTCAGTGACGCCAGCTTTCGCAAACTTTGGGAGAGAATTACGGCTGCCTGCAGACCTGATCACCGGAATACCACCTGATGCCCCACGCAGTATAACCGATTATGCAAATGACTTGCGGAACAAAATGAATGACATTTATGAGCACTTCAGACAGACGGGCCAGCAAACGTCTGAGAAGATGAAAACACGGTATGACCGCAAAATGAACAACAAGGGGTTTGATGAAGGTTCACTAGTGTGGTTAGACAATCCAGTTCGCAGCAAAGGGAAATCTCCTAAGCTTCAAGCTAAATGGGACGGACCGTACCGGATTGTGACAAGGATCAATCATGTAACCTACCGGATACAGAAAGGTGCCAGAGGTACTCCTAAGATTGTCCATGTGGATCGACTGGCGCGTTATTATGGGGCCAATAATGCTCGGGACGAGCATGTCTTAGGAGGGGGCAGTGTTGCGCGCCACTATTAATGTCTTGTACATGGCAACACTAGTTACACTAGTGCCCTCTAGTGTCGAGTAAATGAAAGTATTGCGCGCCACTATTAATGTCTTGTACATGGCAACACTAGTTACACTAGCGCCCTCTAGTGTCGAGTAGCAGAACTAGGAGAGTCAAGATCCTTCCAGAAATTTCGGGACCGATATGTACTCGAACATTCTAGATGTCGCTACAGTAGAAGATTCTGGAAACTATCTGAGGCCCTATATAAGGCCGGTATAGACCACGACCGAGGCAGTATTGAATTGGCGATACAAGAGAATACTTGGAAGCGAAATAACGGCGAACTGTGTTTTATTATTAGTGTGATTTTAGATTGTAATTAGTATTGTGTAATTAAAGTGTCAATTTTGGTAATTCAATCGGCAGTTTTTAATTGTCTCGAACCCCAAGCTCGTAACAGTATTAAAGTCCAAATTGACTTTTAAGTATTATTACGAACCTTTTGTATGGGAATATAGAAAAGTGTTGTTTTTAGACTTTTTCAGGCAATTTTTTTAATTTTTCTCTCCGTAAGAACCATCTTCGTACTTCAAGGAATATTATTAAAAAAGAATTAGCGAAATCGGTTCAGCTGCTCTCGAGATTTGCGCTTAGCAACACATTCAGCGATTCATTTTTATATTATAGATGAGATATCGTTTGATTCGTCTTAATTGTGGAAGTGACATTGTCTATATAAAATTCAAATACAAAAAGGGAGGGTAAAGTCATTCATTAATTAATTCAGTCATTTAATGCAGACGGGTTTTCTTAAATTATTGTGCTTGTTTATTGCGGTAATTTTTACGGCGAACGCTTTTGTAATTTTCGAACTCAGAGTGTCTCGCTTACCCTTGAATTCTCAGCATCGACTGGTATTTCTTGCTTTTTCTTTTTGTGTTGTAGGTAGGTATTCGATGCCACGTATTGTTCCGTTACAGCTTATCAAAGTCAACTGCTGAACATAGGCCTCTTCCATAGACAGTCTCGTGTAGGGGATTGTTGCCATAGTTGCCACGCTTGTAGGATTTTGAGTTGTTAGCAGCTCGTAGGCTGGTTCGACCTGGGTAGTACCACGCTCGTATAGAATACCAGCGTAAATGTAATGCTGTAAAAACAGTATAATGCTGATGAGTTACGTATGGTAAGTATTACCGAACCCGAGAGCTGGATTCCCTCTTTACTGGTAACGAGGAATTCCATCTTGGTCCTTAGGGGTGACAAGGCATAAGTGCATTTTGATTCTTAATGAAGGATAGATATATCTTTGCCCCCGTAAGGAAAAGGGGAGATCTCCCACCGGGCAAGGTGTTCAGCCCGAGGAGTGGCCAACGCTCCCTTTTCTATATAACTATTATATATATACTGGATTACTTCGGAACTTTGATAGCGCGATTTAGGCTTCGGTGTGTTTCGCTTGTGGCGCGACGGCAGCGCCGCCACATATCTATGAGTCACAAAATCCACTTATCACCAGATGGACTGAGTGATCGTTTGTCACCGCTACTTCTGTAAAAAAATACTTGGGCGTGGTAGACCAGCTACTATCCTGACCTGACACAACATATCGATCAGATAGCTAGTAGATGAAGAAAGTTTATGGGGATCTTTAAACATTAAAACTTGGTAGAAATGATCTTAGTTTAGATCTCAGTTTTGACATACTGTATTATGTATTCATTATGGTAAACTACTGTGTGGGCAGCGGCTTTGAAAACAAAATTCTTAGAACTAAAAAAGGTTCTAAGAGCGCTACTAAAAATTACAGCATACGCAACTACCACTGAACCATACAATCTGGTCGACTTTCTGATTGTTAGGAAACTATATTTTGCTCAGTGCTCAAATGACATAAATCTCTGATATACGACTAGCCTACTGAATTAGAGAAAAAATACGTTGTAGCCTTTTTTTAAAATAAGAATTAGCTTTGATGGTTGATATGTAAGGTCCGATTTATATTCTCTTTGGGTCCGATGCAATACAAAATAATCGGCTAAGTGCGAGTCTACTATCGTAAAAAAAGTTTCAAGTAGAGGGGCCTCCCTTTAATTTTTAATTTATTTTAATTTTATTATTTGTTGTTATAGCGGCTACAATAATACACATTCTGGGAAATTTTCAACTGTCTACCTATTACGGATCATGAGATACAGCTCGCTGACAGACAGACGAAGGGACGGATAGCAGAGGCTTAGTAATAGAGTCCCGTTGGTTACCCTTCGGGTATGGAACCCCAAAAACAGTAGTGAACAATGAAGTATTGCAGTAGTTTGGTTTAGATTTCATCTTGTTAATTATGTTATCTCAAGCAGATGATGGCACCCATCTATCTTTTCTGTTAATTTATAATTTTTTTTTTATTGAATAAGACTGACAAACGAGCACACAGTCCACCTGATGGTAATAGATGCTATGGTCCGTAGATATATATATCTATCCTCAATTAAGAATCTAAATTCAAATGCGTTATCACCGCTGAGGGCCAAGATGGAATGCATGAAAAAGGTCTGCGGTTCTCTACACTCACCATACAAAACACAGCAGCATTGAGCTACAGTCCAATTGCCGGTGGGGAATACATGGTGTGTGCGGTAAGACCTGTTTTCACTTTGATTATTGCGAGCGCAGGTGATTAGTAATTGTGGGTGATTAGTGCAGCTGTGTAGTGTAAGTAGTGTCCAATTCTGTTTAGTGGCTGTTTAGTAAATACAGTTGTTAGCCGCATCTCGGGCTCCTTAAATTCCGCAGCTAGGGCTCGTTTAATTTTGCAGTTAGGGTGTTTACTATTGTAAAGACATTGCACAAATTTATAGGTTATGTCTTCGGTCCACTTTGCCATTTTTGCAACACAAGCTAGCGTCCGACGCTAAAGGCTAAACACTAAACACTGCTGTCCAGACGTGTTTAGTGGCAGACATGCTGCGAGTGAGGGGGAAGGAAGGACGAACGAGGTGAGCGCGCCTAAAAAGCCACGCCCATCTTGCTTTCGCGGCAAGTACAGCCTCCTCACCGACGATCCCGGATGGTGCATCCTATGGGACGTCATAACAATACGGACTTTTCTATCCAGAGCATTCAGTTCGGTCCGAGTCCAACTGAGTATGCCAAAGGTATACATGAGGACAGGCGTGATCCAACCGTTATATTATGCCTGTGTCTTATTTACGCCCGACAAAAGGCTGTTAAGCACTTTGGTCAAACGTGCATAAAACAGATCGCAAACTGTTTCATGTCCGCCTCATCGATACCTATGTTCTGTGACATACCCAGGTATCGGTATGTTTCAGCCTCGGAAAGGGTCCTTTTGTTGATGGGCATAGGTAGGTCTATGCCCTCAGAGTTAGCAACCCTACTCCTGGACGACCGCACACTTATCCATCCCCAGCTCTATTCTAATAGAATTGCTCACGAGTTAGTTAGCTATTCCATAAGATGGGAGTGACTGGAAGCGAATAACTTGAGATCATCGATATAGAAAAGGTGGGTCACTTTTGTACCTCCTTTTTAAAGCTGAAATCCCCTCCCGCAACCCTCCAGTAAGGTACTGAGATCCGTCATTCGCTCGCCTAGATGACAAAGGATCGTACTCCACTGCCCCATACACTGCCCGAGGAAGTCTCTAACTGTACAGTCAACCTTGTACAGCACGAGGACCCTCTTCAGCCATGTATGAGGCACTGAGTCGAATGCCTTTTTGGAGTCTATCCAGGCGGCGAGAAGTTCCGACGGTTGCGTTTAATCACCTCGCCAATGACCGCGTCAATGAGCAGTGGTTCCTTGGTCCCACGACATCCATTTTGAGCGCGCGACATCACCTAATTTATGTTCAGGTGACAAGTGATTCTCGCGCTCAAAATGGATTTTAATGTCTTTTATATGGTGGGTAGACACGTGTTGGGGCGGCATTTGCATTGGTCTGTGGTATCCTGGTCTTTTGGAACCAAATGAGTGACCCCAGTAGTGAAGAGGCTCGGGAGCGACTTCTGGTCGAGAGCCTCTTGGAACTGTCGGGCGAGCACAGCGTGACACACCAGAAATCCCTTCCCCACCACATACCCCAGTAGTGATGCAGCCCGTCGAGCCCCGGACTTTTTTTTTTTATAGAATAAGGGTGACAAACGAGCACACAGTCCACCTGAAAACTTTTCCAGTTCGGAGCCCTACGGACCGCCTCACCTATATCGACCGGCGTTATGATGACGAGGTCCATGGGCGTAATATTCGCACACTGACTCGCCACAACATCCGTCCAAGGGCCTTTGCTGTGGTTTACGAGCTCTGACCACAGGCCGCACCATAATGTGACAGCGTCGGCCTGATTTAGTGCTGGGCCCGTTCCACGTGCCACTGATCGCTCCAGTGACTTATAGAGCCTCTTCTGATTACTCTGGAAGAGACGATTCTGGTTGCCGCAAGCAGCGATTCTCTGTTTCAGGTCGTCTATGCGCTCCGTCAGTTTTTGCATTACATCCGGCTGGGACAAACTGATATTTGTTCCAGCAAACGCCATCCGTGCGGTGCGCACAATTCTTGCCCTGTTATTGCCCGACTTGAAGCTTGAAAGTCTGCTGATGAGGTGCCTTTGCGATACGGTCCTCAATTCTTTTTTCCAGGCTGGGATGGCACTACTTTGTGTAGTAGCACGTCCAGCCGCGGAGAGCTTGGCGCCAATAATACGGCATACTGCCAGTGCGGCGTCAAAAAGAATTGAGTCCGTCTCGCAAAGGTCCCGGCTAGCTTCCAAATAGGTCACCAGCATTGGGTTTAGATCCCTCACGACAGCCCGATTGCGCTTGCTAAAGGGTATGCGGGGAAGTCGCGGTCGATTCTCGAGAAGCGTACTACGCGTTACCCTAATGGCCTCTTCCAATATGCTCCTCATTTGCTCATGTTCCTGGGCGACTATTCCATCATCATATGAGTCAACCACAAGAAGATCTACGGCAGCATATACTTGTGCGTGTTGCTCTGCAACTCGTAGAGCCGCATCTCATGTCGTAGTATTTTCATCCGACGAGGGAATAGCCTCACGTCGTAGCCGTTCGAGTTCGGCGTCGTTTTTGAGCGCATGCTCGGTGACGGTAATAGATGGCTCCAGCTCAGCAAACAGGCGATGCATCCTAGCCCGGTACGCAAAACCGCAATGCGTTCTTATTCATTTCAATTCTCCATAGCATGTGGAGTACTCCACCAGTGGCGGATGCCGTTTGTTGAGTGCGGGAGGACCCTGCCGATACCAAGCCATCTGGTGGGGATGATGGATGCAAGGGGCTATGGAAGAGACGCCCAGATCCGGCGCCATTTCATGATAGGACCTAATGCACAAACGGGCCCTTGCACCCTCAATTTTGCCGAGGCACGGCGCTAACACCGCTTGGCAAGGCGCTGACTGACTGCACCGACGTAGCAGTTTTGTCACTTAACTGTTACGTCAGCGGGCGATGGGGTCGTCACTTCCCTACGCCATCTTATATTTATATAGATATTATTATATTATTATTATAACCTTCCTTGGGCTTACTACGTTTGGCTCCTTGCATCTGTTTGCAGGTGATATCTAGTGTCAGGTCACTTTTTGGCCAAATGTAGTCGCAGCTTCGGTCGGATACTACAGACATATTTCGATGGTATTCGTGTGTTCGTCAGGGTCGAAACTGGCACCAATATCACAGATAAAGGAAGAAACATCGCGAAAATCACTTTTGTATTAGCGTAATCATTCACTTTATTAACTGATAATCTAATTCATTATCATAAAGAGCATAAAACAGGTATCGGATACGGCATATCGTTTGACTATCTTATCAACTGTGGATAATATGGTAAATAGTAAGCAAATGTAATACAATGCAGTGTTAGCGCGTTTGTGTCGCCGCACGAGAGTTATCAACTGCAAAAAGTTGCAATTTCAAACAAGCTTATCTGAAGTGTTCAGAAACATTGGCCATGAGGAAATCTAATTAATACCAGTATGTGA
The DNA here is from genome assembly GCA_963668995.1 of Parnassius mnemosyne. Taxonomy (NCBI): domain Eukaryota; kingdom Metazoa; phylum Arthropoda; class Insecta; order Lepidoptera; family Papilionidae; genus Parnassius; species Parnassius mnemosyne. Next base: position 22,305,924 of record CAVLGL010000090.1, read on the forward strand.
GTGAAGGGTTTTTGTTTATTTTGATAGTGTGTACCTGATAATTTATATTTTAGTGCATGTTGCGAGCCTGTGAACTGATTTTATATTGATGGTAAACTTTATTTTTTAGTCTTTTTGTGAAGCTCTACCTACGCGGTAGAGCCAAGCTGCAGCTATATTTATAATATAGTTGTAGCACGAATGGGTTGGCTCAACCGGGGAAGGACCACACTCTCACAGAATACCAGCGTAAAATAGCAGCTTAATGCTGCTGTGTTTCGTATGGTGAGTGTAGAGAACTGGAGACCCATTTTACTGGAAAAGAGGAATTCCATCTTAGTCCTCAAGGCTGACAACGCATCTGCATTTTGACTCGCAAACGAGGATAGATTTAGAGGTCTATGGGCCATAGTAACCATTTACCATCAGGTGGACTGTGTGCTCGTTTGTCACCCTATTTCTATAAAGAAAGTCTTTTTTAATCTTTTTTTATAAAATATTTCGAAGACGTGAAGTTCGCCAACACGCATTGGGGCAGCGCGACGGACATCTCCTTGCCCTAAAACCCTCTCAGAAATGAGAGCAGGCCTGTACTCAGCAGTGGGACATATAATAGACTGTAACTTTAACTTTTTATTTCTTACAATTAAGTTGCAAATATTCATTCTATATTTATGCTTACTATTACATTCTTAATGTAGTAACCAAGCTTTTCTTTAAATATAGTTAATCATTGCTAACGCCACCCAGATGCCCGAATGCTGTGGCCCATAGACAATTACATCTATTTTCGATTTAGAATCAAAATGTAAGTAGATGTCACCCCTGAGGACTCTGGTTCTCTACACTCACTATATGAAACACAGCATTAAGCTGCTATTTTACGCTGGTATTCTGTGAGAGTGGTTTTCTCTAATCGGGCCGACCCATTCATGTTGCTACCATAGTATACAAGTAGCAGCCGCGTGGCTTAAGTTAAGTTTAACAAACTTATTAGGTCTTTCAATAATTTTATGCTATTTTGCTGAAGATTGTACAAAAATATAAAAAAATATAAATCTTTACACAAAATAATGCAAAATGCGCTTCACGTAACTTCGAACAATCATCCTGCAATGCAAACTGAGAACGTTTGCCACTGAACTATATCAGTTACAGCTCATCAATTATGCTATAATAATTAATATTATTCTATTCTGATTGCCTTTTAGAAGTCCTCTTTCTCTTTTAGAAATGAAAATATACCGAATAATATAGCCGACGTGTGAGATTCTAACGTGCTATGGCGAAGTATATAAAGTCTTTCTTTCAAACCGCACCCGATAAGAGAAAGAATTCACAGTCTGGAACGGAGAACGATGGAGATGTAAGCGACCTAACACCGCATTTGAGTGGGAGAAGAAAGCTGTCTATATCTAGATCGGGACGGATGAAACAAACCAATAAGAAGAGACATTCTATCTCTCTGGAGATATATGGCGCGGTAAGTGAAACGAAATGTCACCACGTCATCCGACTCTGTGGGGCACATAAAATTACCTAAGGGAAGCTCTCATGAGCTGGCTCTATGAGTTATAGGAGAGCTCTTTTCTTCCTTTCTCTACATGAGTGTCTATCAAAAAACAAACTAACCAACATTACCAGTCGGACCATAAATTATTAACTAGGCTGACTACTTAACTTAATTTTATGTATCTATATAATTTTATGTAGCTAGCGTGCGATGCAATGCCTTTTTGTGATAATACTTCGCTTCGCTCATGATTTTATCGTGATTGGATGTTATAGGCTAGAATAAACGCATAGAAGACGATCACACAAATATTCATTTTTGTATATTACACTATTCATCTTTTTTATATAGACAAAGGGTGACAAGCGTGCGCACAATTCACTTGAAGGTAAATGGATGCTGTGGCCCATAGATATCAACATCTATCCTAGATTAAGAATCAAAATGCAGATGCGTTCTCACCCCTGAGGATTACGATAGAACACCTCGTTACCAGTGAAAGGGATTTCAGGTTCTCTACACTCACCATACGAAATACTGTAGCATTATTCTTCTGTATCATGCTGGTATTCTGTGAAAGCGTGGACCTACTCCGGTCGACCCGACTGGAGCCAGCCCTATCGTACTGCGGCTATAACATAACTGCAGAGTGACTACCAAGTAAAAACAAAAATATTTCAAGGATATGTTCAGCTTACCACGCTGCTGCAGCGGGATTCACGAACTTAATTATTTTTAGTTACCTCTTTTAAAGTTTATAGAAAAACTGTAGTAAAAACTATAAACATTCACGACTACATTTTTTTAATAAGGCTTACCAACTAAACACATAAAAAGAACTTATGATATCACGATTTTTGGAAAAATACGTTGTACATATATGCATTTTAATTAAAGGTATGCACAAAATTGTTTAATGATAAAAGACGTTGTTTTACATAGTACATATTAAAAATTTTAAATTAGTACAGAGAAAAAAAATATGAAAGAATTTGAAACTAAAAATGGCTCTTGCAAAAATCCAAAATCGTTTTTTTAAGATTAGCTATCTTTTCACAAAAGATATCTAAATTACAATTTTGAAATAAAAGGTTATAATTTTTTACCATTGTACAAATAAGAAAGGACCTACCATATTTCCTTCTCCTTAAGGACATTGAGAATGGTTTATAATTATGCAGACGAGCCGTAACTCTAGGAACTAATATGTTAATTTGTGATAGGAGAGACGGACAATCCACTTCATGGTTTAATAATTTATACAAAAAAATCATGGACAGCCTGTTCCTTAAGTTGCCTTAATGATAGCATATTATATTGGTTTAACCTTTCAGAATAACTATTAACGCTGCGATAACTACCATTGATAAAAGAGATTCTGTTCACAAACTTTTTATGAATCTTTTCGATACGCTGAATATTATTCTGATAAAATGGATAACAAACAGAACTACAATAGTTCACATGGCTACGCACTAAGGCGAAGTACAAAACTTTCATTGCCTGAAAAGATTTGAATTCTTTCGAATTTCTAAAGACAAACGCTAACATTCTGAAACATTTGTTAAACATGTTATTAATATGATTTGTGAATCTCATTTGAGAATCGAGAACAATAACCACATCTCTAATCTGATAGACTATTTAAGACATACTCGTATTTATTTACATTCCATTACGAATCCGGCTGAACTTAGGTCATACCATCTATACATATAATAAAAATGTAAAAAGCAGACGTCTGTACATTTTATATTTTTGTAATAAAAGTGATTCAGAGGTACTAAAAATAAGTAACTAAATACATTTCTACCATTTTTAGAATTTTCTGTCTGTCTGTCTGTCTGTCTGTCTGTCTGTTTGTTTGTTAACGTATCACGTATAAAGTACTAATTTATATCATAAGAATCGTTAGGGAAAATATAAAGTGTATCTTCGTGTTACATTTAGTCTTTATTTTATTAAAATCAGTTCATTCCATCATAAGTTATGATAAATATTCTGAAGTATGAATACGAAGTATAGGTACGAATTTGTTCAACGGTGGCGTTGGTTGAGTCATCAAGTGCATTTTAAACTAATACTATATCATAAATCATAATTAAATTAGGTAAAATAATGTTCTATAATGATATAATTATATCTAAAACGCAGTAAACAAAAGTATTAAAGAACGTATTAAATAAAATAATATACAAAAATATATTATAACCTTATTATCTAAATCTAAAATGAAATAGTTTGAAACCAATTTCATCGATAGATGGCGGTATGGTCCTAATGTAATATAAAAGGCGTTTTGCTTACTTTGCAGACACTGGTTTATAATTTCTTTTATGTTTTATATATATAATAAAGTACCAATCGCGTCAATTAATCTCTTTTATTTTTAGAATTGATTGCTGTTAGCAGCGCCATCTCTCTTTAAATATATACTTATAATAAAAATGGTGATAACATGTTGTGTCTGTTTTTGTAAATTGTATAGAATATTTGTCACTAAAATCATTATAGGGAAATGAAAATAATTAAGTAAACACATTTTTATAATTTTTAGAATTGTCTGTCTGTCTGTCTGTTTGTTTATAAACGCATCACATCTAAAGTAAACATTTTTTTTAAAAGAAATCGTTAAGAAAATCATAAAGCGTATCTTCAAGTTACATTTAATTTTTGTTTTATTAAATTTGGTTAATTCTATCGAAAGTTATGGTTATTAGTTTAAAATGTAGGTTCTAATTTGTTCAATGGCGCCATAAAACCTCGGAAAAAGTAATAAAAACATTTGTGTGTAAAAAACGTTCTATAATAATATATTTATACTTAAAACAAAGTAAACAATAAAAAAGATGTTTTCCTTAAATTAAAAAAGTTTTCTCACAACGAACGTAATAGATGGCATTGTACAAATTACATTCTTTTCTGAATTGCGGCGTTAAGATACTCCGAATCGTATTGAGACTCACTGACGTGCAGTCACAGTCTCACAAATAACCATACATTACCCAGAACCAATTTAGATATTATATATTTTCAATTTCAATTTCAACTTAATAAATTAAATTAAATGATATATATTATGAGTTTATTATGAGTTATAAATATATATGTATATATAAGAAAATAGTTAATTTATTTTGTATCAGATTATAATGAACATACTAATATCCGAAATCACAACTTCCCACAAGTCAATAGCGAACTCATATCCCAACTTTAAAGGATGCTGCATGAAATAAATCCATACGTTCATAGTTTTAGGGTTGCATTGCAATCGATCCGTCAAGATTTAATAAACAATTATAAAATAGTTATTAACGCTGACAGACGTCCTGTTACTAAAAAAAAAGTTACTGAACACCGCGGTAGCAACGTTCCTGTCACTGATGAAGTGGCAGTGGTATTAGTTGACCAGGAGTGCGATAGACGTGACATCGTGTTGCACACACATGACGATCGACTGCCAGGGATTTATGAAACGCATCGATATTATGAAGCTCTACAATATCCATTAATATATTGTCACGGTGAAAATGGGTACAATTTCGGAATTTATCAAGTTAATCCTAATACCAGAGAGGCCAATTTAAAAAAAAAATATTTGCTCTGCAATTTTATTCGCACCTGTTACATGTAAGGCATATATCTTCTTGCGTATCTGCAAAGATTTCGGGGGTTGTTTTACCAATTTATAGTGGACATGTATGCGAAAATAGATACAGAGCGCTTAGTGTATATACGCACTAACCAGAGACGTCTGTTACATTGACGTCTAATAAGTGATATTGATACAGTAATGATATAAATCGTTTAATATTTTCTTACCTGAATGTCAAATTCTCCAAGTAAAACCTATATACGCGAGCTACGCCGCGGGCACAGCTAGTAATATAATATGATCGTAATTAAATTAGGTCATGTTCTGATTTATCGTCGGTTGTTAGTATTATCTTAGTTTATATCTTTTCCATAATCAGATTTTTTATAACACTCACTGACAAAGTAGCTTCTAGCGCATCTGGTGGTAAGAAATTCAAATTTTATTTATTTGTGAATACTGATAATAAGACAGAGAATTTACGTTCTCTGCATTCAACTTTTAGGCATACACATATTAATCAAAAACGAATAAATAAAATAATAAAACGTTAATGAACTCTACAGATGTTTTGTCACTCTTAGTAACTAAGATGGAATGCCTTACAGTCTGTATTACATATCAGTATGTATGTGTAAAATGTAAATATTAGAGAACTAAATAAACAAGCCATTGACAACTACCTGCAGCCATCTTTAAACGAAAAAAACCGCTATAGATGCTTTTTGACTCTACATAACTATGATGGAATACCCCACTATATATATATATTTATCTATGTAATACAGGCTGTGGGGTATTTTTATAGGATAAGGTGACAAACAAGCACACAGTCCACCTGATGGCAAGTGGTTGCTGTGGCTCATAGACATCTACATCTATCCTCGTTTGCGAATCAACATGCCTTTTTCCAGTAAAAAGTCTCCGATTCTCTATACTCACCATACGAAACACAGCAGTGCTAAGCTGCTATTTTACGCTGGTATTCTGTGAGAGCGTGGTCCTTCCCCGATCGAGCCGACCCATTCGTGCTACAACTATGCTACTAATATAGCTGCAGCATGGCTCTACCACGTTATATATAGTGTGGTCTATATTACAAATGTGGACTATCACACCCCATTACTTTTGTCTTGTTGATTAGGTTCATATAATATTCAAGTTTTTTTTTTTGAATTTTGACACAGTATTTTAAACGTGATAAGTGACATGCAGTTATATGTCTACAGTATGAATGAGTAAACTCGAAGGACCATTCTCTCACAAAATACCAGTGATATTTCTATATTAGTATAATGTGAATTTTCGTATAATGAATGCCCATATGTAATTTTCTTTCTTAAGTGTGACAACACGTATGTACTTTGATTCTTGTCGAAGATAAGTGTAGAGTGTAGGTGCCTATTGGCCATATCTAATTACCAAAAGGTGAACTGTGTGCTCGTCTGTGCCCCCTACTTTATAAGAAAAACAGTATGCATTTTCTATAATATATATTTATTTATCAGTACCTATTTAATTACCGTCTCTTTATCACCTAATTGATGCAAATTTGTTTGCGTTAGCTCGTTATCTAGATTAGTAGGTAGGTACCTACCGTATGTTACAGCGATTATATATAATAAGCACGTAACGTATCTTTATCAACTCGTATGTGTACTTACTTGTTTTTTTTTTTATAAAAGGGTGACAAATGAGTTCATAGTCCACGTGATAGTAAATAGATGCTGTTGCTTATAAAGTTTTCTATCTTCGATTACGAATAAAAGAGTAAATGTATTGTCATCAGAGTCCTGGTTTTCGCAACTCACGAAACAGCAGTATTGTGCTCCTAATTTACACTGATATTCTGTGCGAGTGTAGTCCTTCCCCATACGAGGCTTCTTTTTTTCGTACTGCAGCCGTAATACAGTTTCAGCATCGCTCTACCAAGTAAAAAAACGTAGGTTTTTTTTTTCAGCAGTGGACTCGTGAGAGGCTGTAACGAATGAAAAATTTACAGTTTGCACATGCTATAAAATTATCGCTATACGTTTAACGTATTTATAAATTCGTACAACGTCCATGCAAATATAGTAAATACACACAAACATTATATTCCTACTGCAACAGTCGGATCAAATTTTGAACATTATTATTTATCTGATGTATTTTTATGCTATATTATCTGATATGAGGTGATCACTACCAAACTGTTTCTAAATGTTTTCATAATAATTGTATTAAATATTTTATTGTAAGTTGTGCTTTAAAAAAAAATCCCGCTGGGTTTCTTGCCGCTTGCTGGTTCTTCCCAGGACAGAGGTTTTTTTGCGAACCAGTGGTAAAAGTATAAATTAACTTACAATAAGTATTATGTACTATAATATAATATATTGAATAAAAATTGAATATTCTGTTCTTTTCTATTCTGAAACTAGAGAGGAGAGAGTAGGTAGGTACCTAGTTACAGTCAGTCTGGGCTATTCTCAATAAATTGTGATAGTCTCTCTCCTTCTCTTTGCTACTATACTACTGCATTGAAGCCAATATTCGAAGCCCCACGGTGGTCACCGTCAGCGTATACAAGGGGTCTTGGGAACATCGCTTTGTAAGATACAAAAGAAATACATATCGCCTTTACAAATAATAATCTATTTTCTCTTTCGACACACTTTAGTTACAATTATCTATCTCGCTTGCACACCATTTAAACTTCTTTATTTTTATCTTACTCTTTCGTACCTATATTATTACCATACTTCTGTCACCTTTCACATTAAAATTTACGTTCCGTTTTAACTTTTATTCTATTTAAAATAAATAATAGATTTATTATCTATTACCCTTACAGCTTTGCTAATAAAATTTTTGTATTTATAAAAACGAAGTAACACGCACAGCCAAACTCACGGTAAGTGGTTCATGCAGTCCATAGACACCTGCAGTCAACTTTAAATTAAGAAGGCTACAAGTGTATTGTTTTTTTAGGATAGGGTGACAAACGAGCACACAGTCCACCTGATGGTAAGTGGTTGCTGTGGCCCATAGACATCTATGTACATCTATCCTCGTTTGTGGTCCAAAATGCAGATGCGTTGTCACCCGTGAGGACTAAGATGGAATGCCTCTTTTCCAGTAAAAAGGGTCTCCGGTTCTCTACACTCACCATACGAAACACATCAGTTTTAAGCTGCTATTTTACCCTGGTATGCTGTGAGAGCGTGGTCCTACCCCGGTCGAGCCGACCCATTCCTGTAACGACTAAGATTGAATGCTACACAGCCTAAAATTATTACGGGTCTTATTCTCTCTATGCTCTTCAGTCCGAAACATAGCAGCGCAAGCATGCATGTATCTTATATTATTTTCCCATTTTATCTTTCTCTATCTTGTACAATCACTAGATAACCACTATGCTCTTTATAATGTGAGACTTCGGCCGAAGTATATGATTATCCTCTCATAAAGTAAAGAGAGTCTCATAAAGTTCGCAACCATAGAAATCTCAATACCTAATAAGGCCTTACTATTTAGATTTTTGTGGTCGCAACAGTCGGGACGTGTGTCCTACATACTGTTAAAATCCTAAACTATATTATATATTATCTAATGTAAATTCCAAGTAATAAATTCATTACAACAATAACTTTATTATACAATCCACGAACAGACGTTAATGGGCTTTTTATTTTAAACATAAAGAATTGTTTTGATTATTTATTATATGTTGCAGAATCTCCAATGTACTGAAAAACCGAAGACAGTGGAATACCACGTCAATGCTCCAGTAAATCAAACCGTTAAAACGACAGATCTCAACAACGAAGATAAATTACAAAGGAGACACAGTACTGACGTGAGGACACCGGAGGAAGAAATAGATATTGCTTTCAATATCATAGATAAGATATAAGTAGTTTCGTGGCTGTCGCCAACGGGACCAATAGAAATGAATCCGCTCTAAACCTGCTTTTGCTTTTGTTTTAATAGATTTCCGATTCGATGCGATTTACTAGAAATCAATTTTCCCTTTATTGAAATTTGCAAATGTTGCTATATTTGCTAACAGTTTCCTTTATCTCATAGCGCTGACTGAATCATATGATACATAGTATTACTTTCGTCTATTGTATAATTGTATTTAAGGTGTTCACATTTATGAAAAAAGGACACTTGGAAAATTCTTTCGTTAATTTAAATGTGATTCGGAACGAACGAATCAGTTTTTACATAGTGCTAACTGCACTTATGTTTAATTAAAAAAAAAACAAGCATTATTTATTTACATTAAAGGTTTGATAACACATAATTACATTAGAATCGAGAATATAATAGCAAAAGCATTTTCCCCTTTATTTCCTTTAAACCTCGTATATTATTGCAACTGGTCCTCGTAAGTTTGAAATATGGTAAGTTAGTTTGTTGTTAGCTATAATATTAAATATCGTAATAACTCTATGTACGTAGGTGTAAAAGTAAGTTGGGTTTTGGTTGTAAATAGTGGAATGGAGTTAACAGAAGTTTGGACTTTATTGATAATTTTATCTTTGACGACTGATTCTTTTGTATTTGTGTCTAGATTAGAATTGTTATCAAAGAGTATTTAAATCACTACCTTTAATTACCTGTGTGCATGTAATTAGGTTTCGTGGACATTGGACTAGTGTCGATTGTTGCTGTGTTGTATATTATGACGACAGTTTGCTAAGTCGGACGAGTCTGCAACTCTAATCTTTCTCTTACCCATCGGGTTGCGCAACATAAGACACCATTTGATGGTTTTCAGTAACGTCCTATAAAATCGTGAAGTGTGGATCATTCAATACATTTACAATCTTTCATGAGTTAAAAAAAAGTAATAAAATAAGGTAAATAAAGGTTAGATATGGTATCTACAGGGTAAATCAAGTATAAAAGCCAAATTGTTTGTTGTTGCATTATGAATAAATAATATCATTTAGTTAATACGAATTTATAGAAAAATATCGCACATTTTTTATACTACATTGATTTATTTACTTCTTTATAATTTGTTGTAAATAAAGACTGATTGGAAATATTTTATTTTATTTAGTAAGTACCTTTGTCTTACTCTAATCAGAAGAATCCAGCCGAAATGGGAAGAAGAGGACTACTGGACATGGGCCTCTTCCATAATAAAATTTGCATAATCAACATATTGTAGACAAATCGTAGTAGGTACCAGACGTCTCGGCATTTTTATTTTCCTTTTATAAATATGATGTGGTTCTATCGCCATTTAATTCAAAGGATATCTAGGAGTCTCCTCTTACAACCATGGGATGAGGTAGGTTAATTGATGGATCCTCTTATGCTACCATAACACAGCTTTTAGATAGATAGATCAGATCCTAGCTTGGTTGGTCTGGAACGTTTAGGTCCATGTTTATGAGAGACTTTTAACATAACGTGACGAACATGTTACTTGTCTAGTATGTCGTGAAGACTAATGCGATATTGGGTTTGCGATTGTTCTGAAATTGTTTGTTTTGAAATATTCTTTCAAAATTATTTATCTAAACCCATATATTCTGGCCAAACGTGGTCCAAGTAGCTCGCTTCTCTTCGGATTCTGTCTACACCCTCGAGGATTACTGGCGTGACGCTATGTGCATTTGTATCCCTTACTTAACTACCGTTGAAAATTAAAATAACGCATTTTTTTCTTAAATGCCATCGTGAAACCAATGCTATATATTTCAACGCGATCAAAATATTATCCAAGTCTGCAATTGTTGGACGCTTGGATAAGATTATGATCGCTTCCGTTCTGGAAGTTTCGACTGCAACGAGCCACATAGATGACCGAAAACTAAGATCGTTTATTTTTCAAGAATGCGTTAAAAAAATTTAATTGAAGCGGATGTCATATTACGTAAGACACAACCAATAAAAAGTACTCTGTGGACACAACAACAGTTGTCTCAAGCGTAGGCTCGATCAATATCCCAAACGTAAATTAAGCCAAGTGAAGCTGCATATGATGTACGCCGTGCCAGTAATCGTCTTCCACGGCATGAAAAATTTCTCTGCAGGACATGGGCCTCTCCAGTTGTAAAAGGATTTGCCTTGATTTTCACATTTGCCGGATTGATGATCGCTGTTCAAAATGTGTCCGACTTTGTATTATAAGGTAGAGCCACGCCACAGATATATTATTGGCTCGCAGAATACAAACAAGCTTCAACAAGCAAAATAATGCTGTTTCGTATGGTGAATGTAGAGAACCGGAAACTGCTTTTACTAGGAACGAGGTATTCCATCTTAGTCCTCACGGGTGATAACGCATTTGCATTTGATTCTTTATCGAGGATAGATGTAGATGTTTATAGGCTGCAGCATCCATTTACCATCATGTGGAATGTGCGCTCGCTGGTCACAAATTCTATTCAATATCTTTTTTTAAAGATATTGAGGCTTCCACGTGATTCATCTGAGTATTTTACAACTGGTTTAACGAGATACTACCTGTACTGTTTTGAAAACTATACGGTCTTGCTCGCATTTTGCTTTTTTATAGGATAAGTGTGACAAGCGAGCAAACAGCCCACCTGATGGTAAGTGGTTGCTGTGGCCCATAGACATACATCTATGTACATCTATCCTCGTTTGCGAATAAAATGCAGATGCGTTGTCAGCCGTGAGGATTAAGATGGAATGCCCCTTTTCCAGTAAAAAGGGTCTCCGGTTCTCTGCACTCACCATACACAACACAGCAGTGTTAAGCTGGTATTTTACGCTGGTATTTGTGAGAGCGTGGTCCTTCCCCCTTCCCCGGTCGAGCCGACCCATTCGTGCTACTATATATCATAATAATTGGTAATCCACTGTCAGTTAACATAGCAATTTATCAACTTAATATTTAAGTAATATGAAACACAGTTCTCGTGGCGATGTTGTTAATTTATCTCTTATACGGCTTATTTGATATTTTTAAGAGTCGGCTCTAATGTAAAGTTCTGGAAAGCGACTTATCAATATTTTATCGCTGATATCAATCTAAGATCACTTTTGTTACGTTATAAATGTAATAAGGAAGCCCTTGAACTTACAAAATACTGCACGTTATTTGCAAGTCCTGTGACATGTTTGTTCTGGATAAATAAGAATAAACTGCAAATTTTGGCAAGGGCCTCGACTGGACATTGCTGTCTAAAAGCACATAGCCATTTTGGGATTAGGCACATCAATAAATAATGTGTTCCTTAGTTTAAGAAACAACTTAACACATTCAAACTAAATGCGGACTCTTTATGCGCGAACGTAGCACTAATTAACAAACGAAGCGAAAGTGTACTATACAGGGTTATTTTGCAATAACCGGCCAAATTTGCAGAGAAGATTCAGAATAAGCAATATATGCAAACGGTAAAGAAAAAATAATTTAAAAAATCTCGAACATTCTGTGCATTATTTTAACTGATTTCACTGCGCAAGCACACATTCGTAACGGTCGATCGGTAGGCAAAAACGTTGTTGCCCATAAATCACATTCTAATTGGGATAATTTCAAATAAATGTAGAAGCCTTATTTATTCGTATTTTCAAAAACTGCTTAAAAGTTTAAAATTTAACAACTCTGAAAAATAACCCTGTATATGCAACTCCAGCAATTTATTGAAGATGTAGAGCTTAGCTGTGAACTTTAGGCAAAGTAGCGATCAAAATAAAGAAACAAAAGAATTGCAAACTAATATACAAAGTGACTTTGAGAATATAACAAAGTGGGCCCACGATAATGGCATAATCCTTAACCCTTTCGCCGTCCCATAGCGGTAATGTCGACACAGACCGATTCATCGACCACGTCCAAATGGCTGCAGAATCCGTGCTACAACAGGTCCCATCCGCAGAGATCGTGATACTCGGTGATTTTAACGCCCACCACGCTGAATGGCTTGGTTCCCGTTTAACCGATCATGCGGGTAGATCTATCTATGACTTTGCCTTGGCATATGGTCTACCACAACTAGTTACTTCGCCTACGCGGATCCCAGATGTGGAGAATCATGTACCTTCCCTGTTGGACCTTCTGCTGACCTCTCATCTCTCTCTCTCTCTCTGGGCTTTTCGGACCATTGTCTGATCCGGAGTACGGTGCCACTCACGTACCCATCGCATTTGCAAGCTGCAGCTTGCCGCCGTGTTTGGCACTATAGGTCAGCCGATTGGGACGTGATGCGGTCTTTTTTTGCATCTTAACCTTGGGGCCAGGTTTGCTTCTTGCCGAAAGATCCCAGCGTTGTTGCCGATTCTGTTGCTGATGTGGTACTTCAGGGTATGGACCTTTTTATTCTATCCTCTGTGATGCCCATCGGAGGCAGATCCCAGCCATGGTTCGGTCGCTCCTGTAAAATAGCATCAAGCTATAAGCAGGAGTACTACGGGGCCTGGACTGACGCATCAACGTCTTGGGATGTAAACACCAGCGCTCTTAAAAAGAAGTATAATTCCGCCTCCAGATCCTTCAAAAGCGTCTTTGCCAAGGCAAGGTCTAAGCACATCGGCAGAATTGGCGAGAAGCTAGTTCGCATTCCTTCGGGAACCCGTGCATTCTGGTCTCTCGCCAAGGCTGTCCAAGGGAACTTCTGTCAGCCATCTCTTCCATCTCTGCACAGAGAGGACAACTCATTGGACCATGCCGCAAAGGAGAAAGCCGATCTGTTAAGCTCTCCAATATTACTCGGGAAAACGTCGCCGAGTACCGGGACAAACTTGTGTCTGCAGTCGAGTCTTTGCTGAACAAAGTCTAGGATTGGGAGCGACTAAATCTAGTCCAGTTCAATCCCCAGAAGACACAAGTTTGAGAGTTTACCGCTAAAAAGAACCCCTTTGTCGTATCTCCTCAGTTTCAAGGGGCTCTCCTTGCTGCCTCAGCTAGCATCGGAATCCTCGGCGTCGACATATAGAATAGTGTGCAGTTTCGTGGCCACTTGGAAGGGAAGGCCAAATTGGCGTCTAAAAAGCTTGAGGTGCTCAACAGATCGAGACAGTTTCATGCCGGCACATCGCTTGCAACTTTACAAAGCGCAAGTTCGGCCTCACATGGAATACTGTTTTCTCTGACTGTACTCTCTGTACTGAATACTCATCTCTGGGCCGGGGCACCCCAGTGCCAGCTCCTTCCACTTGACCGCATCCAGCGCAGAGCGATTCGAATCGTCGACGACCGAGTTCTTTCTGATCGGTTCGATACACTTTCACTGCGTATGGATGTTGCATCCCTTTGCATCTTCTATCGAATTTACCACGGGGAGTGCTCTGAGGAATTGTTCGGATTAATTCCAGCCGCCAAATTTCAAGAATGCACATCGCGTCAAAATTCACGATAACATCCTCACTATCTGGATGCTTGGCGGGTCCACGACTATGCGTTTTACTAAGAGTTTTCTTTCTCGTAAAATTTCTCTGTGGAATTGTTTACCACCGGCGATTTTTCCGGACCAATACCACTTAGGGCACTTCAAGAAAAGAGTTTACACCCTTCTTAAAGGCCGGCAACGCATCTGCAATTCGCCTGGTGTTGCGGTTGTTCATGGGCGGCGGTAGTCACTTACCATCAGGTGAGCCGCATGATCGTATGCCCCCTCTTCTATAAAAAAAAAATGTTCGAGCACATATCGATTCCGATTGACCAGGTGTCGACAGTTCCAGAAACTTCCTCCATGGAAATTTCCAGAATGTTCCCGACACTCCCAGCTCCGCCACTCGACACTAGAGGGCACCAGTGGCAACCAGTGTCGCCATGCACAATGCATCAATTGTGACGCGTAACAATATTTAACTTGTATAGTATTAGATTGCTTGCTTATGAAGCAATGTGCTAGAAAATAGTATAGCGTAGTCTGAACTAAGCTTTATGTGCATCTAAATATAGGAGAACACAATACTGTACTGACATTTCCTTCGAAAAAAATTATATTCGTTTTAAAATTATTTTTCAAAATTACAAAACCACAAAAACATTGAAGCAATTTTTTAAAATTATATTAGTTTCAAAATACTTATACCTATTTACATAATATGTTATATACAAAAAGTGTGACTTCAAACTTTCATCTTCTTCTTTTTAGGTTTGATAGGTAAAGGCCCGCCGATTTTGAATACAGTGCTGGAAAGAAAACAGTGAGTTTTCAAATAAATGGCGCAACTTCATTTAGACATAGAGGATATGCAAACATCATACTCGAAGTATAAGTAGTTCACTGCTGGGTAGGCCCACCACAGTAGCGGATGTTGTGTTCTAGAAACACTTACATCTATTCTTGCTTAAGAATGAAAATGCCGGTGAGTTGTCAACCACCGGATAACTAAGATGGAATGCCAATTCACTCGTCTCTCACTATCACTAAAAAGGGTTTCAAATTTTTTTTTAAATAATTAAATTAAATTTTTTAAAATATTAAAAAAAAAACTTATAGTGCATCTGATGGTAAGTTAGCTACTGCATTCCACGGACAGCTGCAGCCAACTCCAAACGAAGAATGCTAGAGATGCGTTGTCACGTCTAAAGACTTAGAAGCAACGCCTCGCAGGAATTATATTAAATGGAATATACTAACTTCCTATACTCTTCAAGAGTGGAACACAGCTGTGCAAGCACTTCTGTTTGGCGGTAGAAATACTTAGTCGGGTCATAAGTTCTGTCAAAACCTTATTATTTAAAACTTTTGAGTACTGGCTAGATGAACTTCATCAATTTTAAAAATATAACGTTTGCGTTTGCCGAAAATAAAAAAAAGACATTAATTTTTAAATATGGAGAAAGAAGACAGAGTAGCGGTTATTGCGTTGCACCGCAGTGGTTACGCGTCAAAAGAGATTTTCAATATTCTACAAAAATTTAAAATAACGCTACGATTTGTTTATTGCACTGTCAAACGATTCACTGAAGATTCAAACTTCGAAGATCGTAAGAGGACCGGCCCACCTCGTACAGTTAGGACACCCGCGATCATCAAAGCAGTGAAGGCGTGAATCCAACGAAATCCTGTTCGTAAATA
Organism: Parnassius mnemosyne; assembly: GCA_963668995.1. Lineage (NCBI taxonomy): Eukaryota > Metazoa > Arthropoda > Insecta > Lepidoptera > Papilionidae > Parnassius > Parnassius mnemosyne. The sequence goes on from CAVLGL010000090.1 coordinate 22,322,020, forward strand.
AAAAATCTTAGCTCTTCAGATGGGCCTAAGCAGAACCACGGTCAAAAGAGTGACCAATGAAGACCTCGAAGATCGTAAGAACACCGGATATTTTTTGAACGAGCGTTTGAAAAAAATTAGGCTGGATAGATCCCGCGCTTTGTTATGGCGGTACGTGGGAAAAAATACCGCGAAATTTTGTTTTCGTATGATAAAACTTTTTAGCATCGAAGAAAATTATAATAAACAAAATGATAAGCTGTAGTATGCCCACAGCAGTGAAGAAGCTAGCACGCGTATTCCGAGGGTTCAACGAGCACATTATCCTTCGTCACTCATGGTTTGGCTTGGAGTCTCATATTCAGATTTAACTGAGGTGTTTTTCTGTAAAAAAGGTGTAAAAACCAGTGCCGAGGTGTACCAAAATACCGTTATAACAAACATAGTGGAACCTCATTCCTAAAAAAATGTTCAAAAACAGACATCGGATATTCCAACAGGACTCTGCACCAGCTCATAGGGCACATAGCACGCAAAACTGGTTGACCGACCGTGGAATTGACTTTAACGCACATGAAGACTGGCCCTCTTCTAGTCCAGATTTAAGCCCACTGGATTATAAGATATGGCAACATTTGGAGGAGAAAGTCTGCGCTACACGTCATGAGAATTTGGAATCTCTCCGTGCCTCTTTGGCTAAAGCAGCGGCAGAAATAGATACGAACGTGGCGCGTGCTGCGATTGATGATTGGCCGGGTCGATTATATTATTTTATTGCATATATAATTTTTATATAATTATCAAAAAGTGTATCATTAATTTTATAAAAAGTTTGTGACAGAACTTACGACCTGAGTAAGTAGGTAAGCGGGTGGTATCTACCCACATGGACTCTAAGACATAAAAGGAGACCTATCACCAAGTAAGTTTGATCATCAATTCACCTTCCAACTGGATTCTTCATCCATAGGTGTCCGTAAACAATTAAAACTTATCCCAGTGTTAATAATATTAATGACATATCATCAATATATCGATGACGGCAAATCCTTTTTACAATGGCTACGTTCACGTCCAGCAATGGACTGCTTACTTGGCCGTTTAATAAATAGTTAATAATTGATACTTACTGACAAGTGGTACAAATTGGACTGAACTTGCAGAATACTGAAACAAACGATATATAAATACTTTGATTAAAAAAAAGTTAACTGATATGGTCTTATATCTAACAGGGTTAGAGCAGAAAGGAGTTTTCATACTTCTCATGTTCACCCTTTTTTTTTTTAAATAAAATTTAAGTGACAAACAAAGTTTGTGATAGCGTCATTTACTTCATTCTATAGATATTTGGAAAATTCAAAAGTGCACGCCTAATTTGCTTCTTTTTTTTTTTAAACAAATATCTTTTAAACCTCTATTAGTCTGGTAACAACCAGCAATAGAGATCATCCTGAGGATAAATGGAAACTTATTCAGAAAGATTTATTAATTTCATTTCGTTGCGTATACTCGTATTTTTCTGAAACGTGAAGACAAACAAGTGCACAGAGTAACTGACAGCCGTACTAATAATTTTTAACTACATTTTTTGAAAATTTAACTAAGCAAATTAATAAAAAAATACGCTGACTTTATATTTTAATATATCTAGTTTTCAAAACATCCCTTTTTTAATGTTAGTATAGAGACATACTAACAATTTTATATTGCAAAATTGTCACAACGCGTTGTGAGGCGTGCAATAAAGTCATTTTATCGAAGGAAAATTAATTGACTCTCAAGGTGGTACGTAAACTAGACGCTAGATGGCCTAAACATGACTAAATCGGTAAATTATGTCATCGTGTATTGGTTAAGATAATTTTGTTCAATAAGGTTAATTTTATTTATTTAAGAAATTTTCCTTTTTTAACTGTTTATTACTGTTAATATACGTTAACGTGTACGTTGTTGTACGTTGTACGTGTGTTGTGTGTACGTTAATATAACTTTCAACTGTTAAACAGTTGAAAGTTATATTAACCAGCTTTAAAGAACCGCACAAAGACGAGACCGACTATTTTATTCTCTTGCAGGCTAAATCCTATAGATGTATGTTTGTCTCTTTTTAGTGTTGCTTTCTCGATTTCACTTCAAAATGGAGTCAGTATACAGTTCACCTGATGGTAAGTGGCTACTATGGCTTATTGATACCTGGAGCCAACTCCAAATAAAATTAGGCTACAGATACGTTGTCATCCTTGAGAACTATGGAGTGTAGAGTACAAGGAGGACCATCTCTATATAAGAAAAGTGTCCCTAAAAACGCGTCCAGTAAGGGTGGCGCTGCAGTAGCATAGGATAAATTTAAAAAAAAGCGCCAAAAGTAATTAGAATAAGATGGAGAAATAAACATGGACCGACCAATCCGCTTGGTTTTGTACTACGTAAATAGTTGAGACTTTGTATACTGGCATTTTACTAACTACTCTAGTCATGAAATTTTTTAAATATTTGAATTCAGCTGACTTCACTCCGTTCACAACAGCTATCTTCATATCGTAGTTTTTCAGACGCCAGCGCTATTGTGGTAGGTTTTGGAACCTCTATTTTCAGTAAATAGTAGGACACTTTTTCAACTTTCACCCCTTATAAGATGGTTCTCCTTGTACTCTACACTCCATATTGAGAACTAAGATGGAATATCATAGCCTGTATTTATTCTCGCTCTCTATGCTGTTCAGGTCGCAACACAGCAGCGCAAGCATTGCTATTTGACGGCCGATATAGTTATCCAGGTGATAGCTACACAGACGTACTGCTAGCCAGAAAAGGAGTCTTATCACCTAACTAGCTGTTTCCCGCGACTTCGCCCACGTGTAATTTAGGGTTTTTATTATATTGCTCAGAACCCTAATTCTTTTTCTCAAATATAAGTAGCCTAAGTTGCTCCTTAGAAAATCAGCTATCTGCCAGTGAAAGTCCCGTTGAAATCGGTCCAGCCGTTTCGGAGATTAGCGAGGACAAACAGACAGACAGACAGATTTTTTTAAATTGTGTCTGTTATAAGTACTGTATATACATTCATATGCATTTAGTAAAAAGCTGTTATTTTAACATTACAAACAGACACTTCAATTTTATTTATTTGTATAGATGAGAATTATCTCAGACAAACGGTCCTGGTGCGACTGATGTCGTTTTTATATTTCCAGTCAGGAAATTACCAGTGTGGTTCCCATATCCATTCATTACAGGCTATTTAAGTCCACTTCTAGAAATAGGCCTCTAATATAGATTGCTTCCTTTGCCATATTTGCCACACCTGGAAGGCGTGTTGGCAAACTGCAGTTTTTATTACTTTGAGTTATTATCTGGAAGACGTTGTTGCCCATCTCCTTTTCAGTTTCACTCTGTCGTCTCTTAGGACACCCACGAAACGATATTATAGATTAGTGGCTATTCTTACACCACCACTATACGGTTGTTCACATGTCTGAGATTCATGACCCACGTATATAATGATAAAAACACGAAAAAAACCACAATACCTTAAAACAAGTGCTAATTAATATCTATTATAACAAAAATAGCTGTGAATCGCTGTCGCTCGCTGTTATCAAATCGTTATTTATACGTGGTAGAGCCATGCTGCAGCTATATTAGTAGTGTAGTTGAAGCACGAATGGGTCGGCTAGACCGGGGAAGGACCACGCTCTCACAGAATACCAGCGTAAAATAGCAGCTTAACACTGCTGTATTTCGTATGGTGAGTGTAGAGAACCGGAGACCCTTTTTACTGGAAACGAGGCATTCCATCTTAGTCCTCACGGGTGACAACGCATCTGCATTTTGATTCGCAAACGAGGATAGATGTAGATGTCTATGGGGCACAGCAACCACTTACCATGAGGTGGAATGTGTGCTCTATCCTAAAAAAAAATCATATCACATATGCCAGACGTAAAATACCTGGACAGGTGATGGGAAGCAGTGTACTTTTAATATTTTGATATCCAGTACAATGATCACCAATGGCCTCCTAATCATGTTGATTAAGCCCTCTCGACGGTGGTAGACACTATGTCCAGTACTGAACTGTTTTACGGACTTATAAAGTAGTAAAGAAGAACATTCAATGAAAAATAATTTTCACTTGCTACAAATGGTTAAAATGACAAATATAATTAAGTACATAGTCATGCAATACGAAGAGACGAACTTACCACTCAAGCAAACAGAGCAAACATAACCAATTGTCAGCAACTCCCGATGACAGAAACAGGCTGCTCGGTAATCGACCCTACCCCTACCTGGTAACACTAATTCTTTACGTTCCGAAGCTTCAGGGAGGAAAACCCACTAAAACAAAGAAAAATTCACTTTACAAGTTTTTAAAGACTACGAGTACATTAGTTAACGTACTCGTAGTAAGTAAGTAAGATTTCCAAGAGGATTTCAGGGCAAGGAATGTCCGCCGCAATGCCCCAATGCGTGTTGATTGAATACACATGTCTCCTCTCCAAAATAATTTATTATTAATTTTGAGACGTGCAGGATTCCTCAACATGTTTTCCATCATCACCGACTGCTTGGTAAATCAGCGCTTAAAATTGCAACTAACAATTTTTTATTGGTGAATTGAACCGGGTAGTTCGCGTGCTGTGAAATTTACAGCGAACGTTTTAGCTCTCGAGCTACCATGGCTCATCAGTTTAAGTATATTATAGTATAATAGATCATTTTTATATTGCATGTGTGTACGTATATATGATATACCCATTGTATCTATATATGATTACCTTAACATATGTTGTTTGTTGCTGAAAATTCTCCCTGATTTAGTACTAATTCACACGAGAATGGAATTCTTACACACTGTATAGCAAGACCATTAAAGGGCTCTTAGTGCTCAATTCTCTGCTGCAGGCATTATTTTGTCTAGCATGAACTAAGCATGTGACATTCAGTAGACAAAAATTACTTTATTTGAAACAGTTTTACTTATAATCCAGAAATAAAGGATCTAAATAAAAATGTAGACGATTAAGAATTTTAATTCAATAACATACCTTATTTTATAATGACTTAAAAAACGAGTTTTTTATCTCGATTAGTTTATAGTATTTTAAAAATCTATTTGATTAAGTATTGAATTGCGTATTTCATTTATGTACATATTTTTTTCGTGCATATAACACGAAACACCACTTTTCGCGCTTAAATCGTGACTAAAATATGGTATTTTGTCCCCTACAGCCTTAAGTGCTGAATTATATTCATCAATGATCTCGGCGTTGAATGAAAACATCATAAAAGTCAAAAAATCTTCAAAAAAACATCTTAAAGTATGTCTAAGTAATTTAAATATTTTTTAACTTTTAAATAGAAATTTTTATTTTTTTTAGTTTTATATGTAGGGTTATAATGAAGTTATGTTGATGGTAAGGTTCTTACCAATAGATATTGCAGTAAGCCTTCAAGCGAGGGCACTTTGAGGTAGAGGCCTCCGGTGATGTCACATCCCTGTTGCAATAAACTAAGATGCTTGTCCAATGAACAGACGTCAATCAGTACCTGTTGTTTCTGAAAACAATGATAAAAATTAGCTGCAATACTGTACGCCACATCATTTGAGCTTAGCTCAAATGATGTGGCGTACAGTATTGCAGCTAGTGTAGCTAGCACTCATTTGAGTTTTCTTTATTATCACTATTATTCATATTATATATATTTTAACTATTTTATTGTTTAAATATGATTGAAACAAATTGAATAAATTTTATTAGGTTGGTTGCCAACGACTGAGATGGAATGCCTCTTTTCCAGTAAAAAGGGTCTGCGGTTCTCTGCACTTACCATACACAACACAGCAGTGGTAAGCTGCTATTTTACGTTGGTATTCTGTGAAAGCGTAGTCCTTCCCCGATCGAGTTGACCCATTTGTGCTACAACTATACTACTAATATAGCTGCAGCATGGCTCTACCACGTATAGAAAATAAGAATTCCCTTTGAGGCAGTCTACAGAAGGTATATGTTCAGTAGTGGACTCTAATAAGGCTGCAATGATGACAATGATGATGATAATGATAAAAAATTGCATATCAATCTTCAAAACTTAATATAGGAAGCCTGTAGTTCTTGCAATCTATGACTTCCACTTTCTTACCTGAGCAGTAAAGAATACATTCATATAATTTATATATTGGGCAGCTGTGTCCGTACTGCCTGTAACTATGAGGATCCGGCTGCTCATGCGGAGCCCTGGTGTGGCTTCACGACGCATCTGTAAGTAAAAATGACATATTTTTTATTTTTATAAAAGGTATATAAATAAAATGAGTAATCTCTATTAGAACATGAACACAGTCTTAACACGAACCGTTATGACATACTCTATTTTTATTTTTGTTTATAATATCATCTAGTCCAGTTCAATCTCTTCAGTTTCAGAGCAGCCTTTATCATATCTCCTCAATTTTAGGGCACTCTCCTTGTTGCCTCAGCCAGTATTGGAATCCTCGGCGTCAGCTTATCGAATGACGTGCAGCTTCGTGGTCACTTGGAACAGAAAGCCAAATTGGCCTCTAAAATGTGCTCAGCAGAGCGGGACAGTATTTCACGCTAGCACACCGCCTGCAACTTTACAAGGCTTGGCCTCACATAGAATTCTGTTCCCATCTTCTTCCATTTAATCGCATCCAGCGCAGAGTGGTTCGAATCGTCGGAGACCAAGCTCCTTCTGCTTGGCTTGACTCACCGGCACTGCGACGAGATGTTGCATCTCTTTGCGTATTTTATCGCATCTACCACGGGGTGTGCTCTGAGGAATTGTTTGGACTAATTCCAGCCGCTTGATTTCACCATCGCGATAAACTCGCGATACCAACCATATCATCTGGATGATTGGCGGTCCACCACTGAGTGATTTACAAGACGTTTTCTTCTTCGCACATCTTCCTTGTGGAATTGACTATCACTAGCGATTTTTCCAGACAGATATGTCTTAGGGACCTTACAAAAGGCCCACAACATACCTGTGATTTGCCTGGTGTTGCAGTTGTTCATAGGGGGCGGTCGACACTTACCATCAGGTGAGCCACATGCTCGTTTGCCCACTCTTCTATAAAAAAAATATTATTCCATGATGTCTCGGTTTTTTATTTTTAAATTTAATATTAAATTCAGTTAAAAATAAGTTTATCATCCTATCATAGATTTTAAAAATTAAATACATATATAATAGTACATTTTTGTAATGTTAACAATTTTATATGCTATATTTTAATAATTGTTGCTCAACTCAACTGTAGTGTAAAAAAAATAAACTTGAGTCAATTATAAAAGGGTTAAATAGTTTCATAGGTTTATTTATCCTGTTGTATGTTTACCTGTAATCAGGCTGAATGAATACACACACATTGAACTAGATACATTACAAAACATGCACTGGTTATATTTTTATACTTACTCTAGCAATGAAGCAGAGGGCCATGGCCAATGCTCCGGCTAGGAGAGATTCCCCAGGTTTCTCTTCTAGTGGTTGACTTTTGATCAAGTTCACCAACCTGTTGATATAAAATAATTTCGAACATAGTAACATGAGCATGACAAACATTGAGAATATATAGATCTTGCTTGCTTAGTAGTATTTGAACTAAGAATCGGGTTGAAATTTAGAATCATTTGGCAGGAGGAGGGGTCAGGGGATGAGGGGAGGGGAAGGGGGGGGAGCCTCCCCTTACTCTCGACACCACTCCCATTAAAAGGTAACACACTGTTCATGAGAAAAATCAAAAAGAAAATCCCATAGACCTAACCTGAAAGTAACATTTATCGTCTCCGGCAGGTGGGGGGAAGAGGGTAGCAGGAGTGTGCCATATCAGGGAAAGCCCCTCTACCTTTCCCTTGTTGCGGAAAAGTATAGTTTATGAGTAATGTTTTTTTTTGTAAAATCATAACCTCTTTTTTTACACAGGAATAAAGTTAGTTCTACAACGGCTTCGACGCTGCGGGAAGTGCAGCCCCTTCGCCCTTGTGTAGCGAATCACAGGCACCCATGCCTGCGATTTGCTACGGCGGGCGGGGGCTGGTCTCCCTCCGCGCCTACAGCTTTACAAAAACACTCTAGGAGTAGGGCAGACAGACCAAGTGGAGTCGGGGCGTGCTGGTTTAATTTTAGTACAGATTCGATCAGATCAGATATCTCATCTATAAAATTAGGTTGCCTTCACTCCCGCCACTACCTTCTATATTACAGCTGAAATTATTTCTGGGTGTTCAAGTATTTCTGGGCAGTTTTAAACAATTAAGAAATAAAACAGTATATTGTAATCATTTCTTTATTGTCTGTAAACATATTTTTTTTTGTTAATTCTTCAAATGGATCTCTTTTATTCCTTATAATTTCTCTTCTCTATAAATATTCATATATCAAGTTGGTAAAATTTTCTCTATTATTAGAGTTGTCTTTAGCGAAATATCTCTTGACAGAGAGTATAGATAGTAGACTAATATGACACTATTCTTACGTCCTTGTCGCACTTACACAAAATTCTGTATGCTATCCAGCTTTCACAGTAATTTTTCCATGATTTATCCATTTTAGGTTGTAATAGTTTTTATTTATTTTTCAATAACGGTGCATTGCCTTTTAATGTGAGTGGTATTATTATAATTGGGGACCAAATCTCTACCAAATAAAACACCTTACTCCATCAAATTTGTGCCAAACGATTCTAAATCCAACCCAAGAATCGAGTTAACTGGTGTAGAAATCTTGTTTACGCCAGATCACAATCAATGATAGAGAATCAAAATAAGTGCAAAATATTTTGCTAGTGTGATCATCAGTCTGCCAGACAAAGTGACTAACTAATAAGGCAAAACCGCCCTGACCTATAACTGATGAATTTTACAGGCTGAAGAACAAGACATAAAAGAAGCTGATTGACATGTTTTTGAAAAAACGAAGGCTTAGAATATTATATAAAATAGATATATTGTATTAGTCAGTTTATTATTATGGTAATACTATCGTGAACATTATGATATAGCAATTATATGCATATGGTAATATTTTTTTATTTGTATTTTTATGTGAAATTTTTTATTGCAATCGCTCATCACTGATGATCAGGTTGGGTAAGTATAAAAAAATCCTTTGTTATTAATAAAAATAAAAATTGCACTTATGTACTTGCATGCTAGATTAGTAATATAGTTTATTATGGAGCTGATGGTGATTAAAGATTAACAATGTTTCAGTCAATCAAATTGCCAGAATATGATGTGCTACGATGTGGGGCCCATGACGAAGATGCAAGTTTTTTCAGTTTCTAGAATCATATACCTTACTTGTCAAATTTCAATTAGCTACCACATAAATTTCTGGTAATTATAATATTGCACAATAAACCGTATGTAGAAAGTATGAGGTGTTTTAAATATACTTCTATTAAGTCAGCTTAAACAAACACCTTGTCTTTTTTATTGAATACTAAAAAAAATATGTAAATAAACATGCCTACCTCATTTTAATAGTTTTCTCAACTAATGTAAACAGCTCATACTGGCCGTCTATCTGTCTCACATCCAAAGGTTTTCCTGGAGATGGGTAAAGATATTCACTGAAATGGAAAATAACATTATTCAGTTAATTTGAATTGAAATTTTGATCATTTTTTTATAGAATAAGAGTGAAAACAAGTACACAGTCCACCTGATGGTAAGTGGTTACTGTGGCCCATAGATATCTACATCTATCCTCGTTTGCAAATCAAAACGCAGATGCAATGTCAGCCGTGAGGACTAAAATGGAATGCCTCTTTTCCAGTAAAAAGGGTATCCAGTCCTCTACACTCACTATATGAAACACAGCAGTGTTAAGCTGCTATTCTGTGAAAGCGTGGTCCTTCCCCGGGCTAGCCTACCCATTCATGCTACAATTATACTATTAATATAGCTGCAGCGTGGCTCTACCATGTATAAAAAATATTGTATACTTAAATTAAAAAAATCATATACCCAAATGGATTATTTACTAAAATAATTTAATAAGCAATTGAGAAGATGTAAAATTATACTATATTTTTGTAAAGAAATCTATAAATCAATATCATAATATAGTAGTAAGTATCAAATATTTGAAAATGATGTTCTAAAAGAGGTTTTCAGTTCATATTGTGTTTTCATTATGAGGAGTAATTCAGGGGTTATATTTTCTTTTAGCATTTGCTGAAAAACATTAAACTTAAACTTACACCTGAGAGAAATTAAAGAGATTTCAAGGACAAGTGAAAGAAATTAAAAGTTCAGGAATATAAAATTTAAATAGGTATTAAAAGAAATTAATAATACAAGCAATTTAGTATAAAAAATTAATTGATTATATGTAGTTGTAGATATATGAAATTATGTCCTCCAGACCAAATTTTGGTCAAGGCAGCGACTATCAACATAGACTAGCAATATACATAGGACAGGATAACAGAATATTAGTGGCACACCCTATTTCATCAGTCCCGTGGGACGGATGGCGGCTTAGCTTTCCATTGACGTCAGTGGAGTTTGGTGTTGATACGTATTTTTACAGAAAGATTACACTATTATAAGCACACACACAAAGTCTCAATATACGGAAACGCGTAATTTTTGAGAAAAGAATAATTGAAAATCAACTATTCTTGCAATGTTTATGTCTAATCTGCTAATAAACTGGCGCCATTTTGTAATGTCTTTGTCGACGTCAATAGGGATGTCGATTCTTTCCGAAAAAGGTTGATTTTTAAATCGATTCAAATCGTAAGCTGATGTATCGGTTCACAAAAAATCGATTTCTAAAATATCTATATTTTTTTAATGTTTCTATTTATAATGTAAATATAAACCCATTTTATGAAAAACAAGAAAGATACCATGATAAATGATCTCTTATTGAAATTTGTTTTATTTAACAGTACCTATTAGGGCAGATAACAAATAAAATAGGTTAGGTTCAACTTATGTCAAAGAACCGAATTGATTGACCCCGACTCCACCTGATACGTGTCTGTCCTACCCCTAGAGTGGTTTTATAGAGCCGGAGGCGCGTAGGGGGAGCAGCCTCCGCCTGCTGTAACAAATCGCAGGCATCGGACGAGCCGGAGCGGCTGAGGCGAGGAGGGATGCCTGCGATTTGTTACGCTAAGGCGTAGAGGTTGCTCTTCCCGCAGCGCCGGAGACGTAGCAGTCTCAAAATAGATACAGAAATCCTTATGAATCAGTCCCCTTATTTTTTTATGATGAAGGGGATTTTTTTCTCATAAAATGGATTTATATTTACATTATAAATGCAAACATGAAAAAAATATCGATATTTTAGAAATTGATTTTTTGGGAATCGATACATTAGCTTACAATTCGAATCTATTTAAAAAATCGATCTTTTTCGAAAAGAATCGACATCCCTATTGACGTCGACAATGACATTACAAAATGGCGCCAGTTTATTAGCAGATTAGACATAAACATTGCAAGAATAATTGATTTTCAATTATTCTTTTCTCAAAAATTATGCGTTTCCGTATATTGAGACTTTGTGTGTGTGCTTATAATAGTGTAATCTTTCTGTAAAAATACGTATCAACACCAAACTCCACTGAAGTCAATGGAAAGTCGTACCCGGATAGCTTAATCAGAGACAGAGTGAGATCAGACGCAGGACCAAAAGCTTCATGAAAAATGGGGGATGAAACACTGCTGCGGTTAAACTATAGACATCCGGTACTCTCGTACAGGGGCGGGAGGGGGAGGGGGAGGAGGAGGGATCAGGGGAAGCCTCCCCTACCCTTCCCCCGTTGCGGAAATGTATAGTTTATGAGTAATAATTTTTTTTGTAAAATCATAACCTCACTTTTTTACACAGGAATATTGACACAAAGTTACTTCTGCAACGGCTTCGGCGCTGTGGGAAGTGCAGCCCCTTCGCCCTTGCGTAGCAAATCACAGGCACCCATGCTCACCTCCGCAGCTTCGGCTTATTGGTCGCCTTCGGCGACCAGCCTCAGCCGCTACGGCTCACACAGGGGCCTGCGATTTGCTACAGCGGGCGGGAGCTGCTCTCCCTCCGCGCCTACGGCTTACAAAAACACTCTAGGGGTAGGGCAGACAACACTACGTGGAGTCGGGGTGTTCTGATTAAGTTTTTTTTTTATCTACGTGGTAGAGCCATGCTGTAGCTATATTATGGTTGTAGCATGAATGGGTCGCCTCGAACGGGGAAGGACCACGCCCTCAAAGAAAACCAGCGTAAAATAGCAGCTTAACGCTGCTGTGTTTCGTATGGTGAGTGTAGAGAACCGGAGACTTACCATCAGGTGGACTGTGTGCTCGTTTGTCACCAGATCCTATAAAAAAAAAGTTTTAGTACAAATTCGAACTATCTTATCTATAAAGTTAGGTTTCCCTAAACTCTGCTATGACAGTGGTAAATGAAACAATATGATTTTAAACCAAATAAGTTCAAAAACTGAGCAGAAGTCGTTGAAAAAACAGGGAAAACACAGCACTAAGCACAAGAGAGAACATTCGTGTGACCACTAGAGAAACGGAATGACAATTGACATTTGACATCATAAATAATATATTATAGTTGGCAATTACGGTTGCGCAAATTATGGCCGTCAACACCGTCCCGTTTCACACTTTTTTACATCGATTATTGACATCTAATCTCATAACACTATACAAAATGTCATATTTGCGTTTCGTTATACGGAGTTTTTGGTGAAATTTATTTTTATCGTAATTAATTCAAAACTCATTTCCGACATTCAAAAACAGTGTAAGAGGTTCATGCTTAGCCCAGACAAGCCTCTTAAACTGAAAACATAATTAAAATCAAGTACCGGATATCTATAGCCAACCCCACTGCTGCTACTGAGAACCCAATAACTGTTTTTGGCATAACTCGGGATTCGAACCCCCAAGGTATTATCAGAAATCGCTCTTTCGACCACGACTAGATAAATCGTAGTTTACTCTAATTTTATATAATACAAAAAACCTTAACCTTTTATGGAAATGGCACCCAATAACGGCGAGTAAATTCCTGGACTTCTGCATTAAGTGAGAGTTTGCAAATGCGATGACAGCATCTAGGCATCCAGTTAGAACTTTTGGATCTTCTGTTATATACCTCTGATTTGGATTAGTGTCAACTATTATAACAAGAAGACTGCTGTCTGAAGGACCTAAATAATAATATAATATATTAATATAATAAAAAAAACAACCGTAAAACAAATATAAACATTATTTCGTAAGAATGGATACCATCATCGTCCGCCAATTTGTCAGTCATTTTATTTGTTTAAACCTTGCAATGGTATGCTAATATATTACTAGATTTTTGAATGGTTTAGTTATAACTTCAATATTATTCTTTTTTAGGTTCTACAAATAACCATGAAATCCATTTCATAACCTAACATCTACCGCTTTGTTTTGACTTTTTTGACACTCCGGCATTTGTTTTGCTTGTTGTTGTTTTTATTATTCGTTCGAGAGAGCAGGCAAAGGAACTAAGCCATACAGCCTTGTCTTTTCTATTTTGAATATATAGAATTTTAAGGTGTAAAGGCCGGAACCTTATTCTCTCCTATTCTCGCCAATATCTGCACCTCTCCAAGACCCTTCTATCCTCCCCAACCAACATTTATCCCTCTACACTCCTCTCATTTCCTTTTCAATTTTCAAAATCTCATCTCCTATCCAACCTTCTACTATTTCTGTTTTCATATCGTATGCTCTCCAATACTCCCATATCCTCTCCCAATCATATCCGATTCTCACTGTTCCTCTTCCATACTCCCGACTTATCTCTAACCCTCTCCTATTATCTCCAAGCATCATGAAGTATTACTATACTTCTCCAATCCTCTCCAAGTACCTCTAACCCTCTCCACTTCTCTTAAAGTCTCTCCTATCCACCCCAAGTTACTCCTTTCCTTTACACTTCTGTCATCTCTTCTCCTAACATCTTTATAATTCTCCAACTTTCTGCTATGTTATCTCGTCTTCTCCTATACTCTCCAAACCTCTTACATCCTCTCCAGTCCTCTCATATATTCTCCTACCTCTCCGATCATTTCCGATACTCTTCATTTCTCTCCCACCCGCTACAATAACATCTGATCTTCTCCGATCCTCTCCTAGTCTATCTACTCCTTTGTACTCGTACCCAATTATCTCCAAGCATCTCAAAGTATCTCAATATTACTCAAATCCTCTCCTATCCTCTGCAAGTATCTCAATCCTCTGCCATTCTTTCCAAGCTTCTTCTATCCTCTCCAATTAACTCTATTTCTGTACACTCCTGTCCTCTTCTCTCGAAGGATCTCCATTCCTTTCCTTTCCTCTCTAAAAATCTCATTACTACCTCTATCTTCTCCTGTCATATCTTATCGTATTCTCTGCAAGCAATTCTACTCTTCTCACTCCTCTTATATCCTCTATAAGCATCTCCATTCCTCTCCGACTCTCCCCTATTCTCTCAAACCATCTCAACTTCTATTCTATGCTTTCCCATCCTCTCCACGCCTCTCCGATCCCCTCCAAACATCTCAAGTCCTCTATGCTCTCTCTTTGGAAGGAGATTCCTCTCTAATTCTCTCCTATCATCTCCAAGCATATCTACTTCTGTCCGAACGCCACCTATCTTCTCTTATCCCACCTCATATTCTCCATCACTCACCACTCCTCTTATATCTTGTTCATTCCTTTTATTCCGTCTCATATTATCTCCTCTCTTTTCCTATTCTATCCTTTCCTAACTTATCTTATTATATTTTATCCGCTCGTACCCTCTCCAATCATCTACATACCTCTCTCATCCTCTCTTAAGATATTCTATTCTTTCCAATCCTCTTCTATTTTTTCCTATCCTCCCCAATCCTCAAGAAGCACCTCCACTTCTCTCCAAAACTCTCAAATCCTATCCTATCCTCGCTAAGTAAACAGTAGAGTAAAGGATTGGAGAGGAGTTAAGCGGTTAAGAAACGAATGGATATGCTTGGTGAGGATTGGAGATGATTGGAGATGATCGGAGGGATTAGGAGATGATAGAATATACAGAGATAACAGATAGGAGAGATGGAGTGGAGATGCTTGCATAGAATACGAGAGTATAGGAGAGGTTTGGAGAGCATAGAAAAGAAGTGGTAAGTAATGGAGTAGAGTCGAGGTTGGAACAGGATGAAAGTGGATAGGAGAGGTTGGATGACAATAAGAGTGGATAGAAAAAACATCAATAGGGTATTACACCCATTTTCAATTAGTGTTTTAAATGAATCCTAAAGTGATAAAGAACCATTGTAATTTATAATTTATATATATATATTTAAGATCCAATAGTGCCATAAAAAATATTTTTAGTTTATCTTTTTAAATTATTGCCGATGTTGCAAAGGAATAAGATATTTTTGGATGTTTAATGATAAGTTATCATTTTTATCATTGGTGTGTTGTGCCTGAATGCAAAAATACGAGCACAAGAATGCAGTGGAAGTTATGGTTTCAAGTGCCAACTGATTTAAATAGGAGAAATACTTGGATAAAACTGGCAAAAAAATACCCGAACACATTGTCTACAAAAACCAGATTATACTTCTGGGAAGATCATTTTAATGTAAGTATGATTTATATTTAACAGACTAAAAGTTAACAATTGTGACGATAATTCGAAAAATTTCGAAATAATACACAGCACATTAGTTTACTTAACCAGTGACTTCATGATGGAATCTAATATGACGGATAGCGTTTTAGAATTTTGAGGCACAGATAAAAAATATTCTTAAAATTGAATTATAAAATTTATAATACATTTTTGTGAATAGAACCTCGTTTACTTTTTACAAAAACTATCATAAAAATATATATTTTCGATTTTTTTACATGGTCTAAAATATCCTATTCAATTAACAACACTAGCCACTGACGGATCGGAGTGGAGCCAATTAATAAAATATTAGATAGAAATTCTTTCAATTACAATAGGTTTAAAACTATAATTGCTGTGTAACGCGCGGAATTCCCCAAGGCAGTGTTCTGGGCCCTACCCTCTTTTTGTGTTATATTAATAACCTCTGTCAAATTAATATTCCTAATTGTAAGGTTATGTGCTATGCTGATGACACCACACTTACCTTTTACGGTCAATCTTGGGAAGAAGTTTATTCTGATGCACAAACTGGTCTCAATACAGTCCAACAATGGCTTGCTACACATTACCTATCTTTAAATGCAACCAAAACTAAATACATTCCTTTTTGTATTACCACACCAGCACTAAAAGGCCAAGAGAACTTAAACTTATACGTCCATGATTGCTGCATACCACCGCTTTGTTCCTGTACGTGTCGCTCTCTTGAAAAGACCACGAACACAAAATACTTAGGTGTTATAATAGACTACAAACTTTCTTTCGAAGAACATATAAACCACATTTCTTCCAGAGTTCGTAAACTTACATACATTTTTAAGCAACTTCTTCATCTTGCAGATACCAGTATTATAAAATTTGTTTATACTGCTTTATGTCAGTCTATTATTAACTATAGCATAACGTCTTGGGGTGGTGCAGCAAAAAGCCACATGAGTAGGTTAGAGCGTGCACAAAGACTTATACTTAAAATATCTTATAAAAAACACAGATTATTTTCAACAAATGAACTTTACAAGTACTGTGAATCGCTCACGGTACGTCAGCTCTATATTCTTGGGACAATATTATTAAATCATTCAAAAACGGAATATAATAAATCCAATCCTGTATTAAACAAAAGACTTCCTCATATGGTATGCTCAATACCTGTTACCAATTCATTATTTGCTCGAAGATTTTTCAATTACAGAGGTCCATTCCTATATAATCTTGCTAACAAATTATTAAATATATATCCGTTAACTAAAAGACAGACAAAAATTTCCTTAATCAATTGGCTTAAATCATTAGACTACGAACAGACAGAAAAACTATTTGAACGTATTATTTAAATATATATTACACACCACATGCATACACACACACACACACACACACACACACACACACACACACACACGCACATGCACACACACACACACACACACACGCACACGCGCACACACACACATACACACACACACACACAGGCAGAGACAGACACACGTGCGTGCACACACTCACACCACATTATTAACACTTATTACACCTGCTTACCCTTACTAGTACTTAAAGCATGTTTTTCTTCTTTGTATATATACCTAGCAAGTAATTTTTACACAGTTTCTCCAAACTGAACAAGTATATTTTAATGTAATATTATTACACGTAGCTGTATTGATTATAAATGTTTTACAGCATTATAACTTCTGTTGAGGGAGGGGCCTGGTGATCCCATAGCACAGGGCAACCTAGTTTGGGCACCAGTCTCCCACCTAGATCTTATTTAGTTAATTTTTATAGCTGTTATTTAGTTGTATAGTTCATTGTTACTAAGTTTTTTGTGATGTACTGATTGTAATATGTGGGAGAAAATAAATACCAGTTATTATTATTATTATTATTATTATAATTAAGTCCACAAATTACTAAACTTTGACCATAAAAACATTCCGAGAGGATTAAAGAGCGTTGAAGAGGAGTAGGGAGGAGTGGAGATGCTTAGAAAAGTTACGAGATGATAGGAGAGCGTTTGAGAGGTTTGGAGAGAAGTGAAGATGCTTAGAGAGGATAGGAGAGTATAGGAGAGGTTGGAGAGCAAAAGAGAGGAGTGCGGAGTAGTGGGAAAGACTTGAGAAGAGTGTAAAGGGATGGAGACGCTTGAAGAAGATTGGAGAGGAGTGGAGAGGATAGGAGAGGGTTGAAGAGGAGTGGTTATATTTAGAGAGGATTGGTGAGGATAAGAGACGAGTAGAGAAGCTTGTAGGGGATAGCAGAGACACATACATACACACACCTTCCTTGATATATTTCTTCCTTCTGGTGCAGTCGGATAAAATGAACATACATCAGCAAAGGCTTGACTTTACCCATATAGTTGTTTTAAAGAAAACAACTATATGGGGAAATTCGCAATCCAAGACTGGCAACACCAAAAAACGACGCGTTGATTTTGTGAAAAAAAAAATCAATTTATTTGTTTTGTTTTCGTAAATTATTACTATTAGTTTTGAGTTACTTACCGATGTTAGAAGATTTTATTAGTTGTTTGTAAACGTCCTTTATAATTTCTGCAGATTTTCATCGCGCAACTTGTCATTTTTACCAAAATAATCTAACGCAAAAATGAGCCGTGCGTGCGTGTCTCTTAGCGTTACAATTGACACTGAAGAGCGGGAAGCGCTTTAGAGGCTAACTGTTAGCTGATATTTTTACCGATGCTTTTGAGCTGCCGTTACTCTATCCAAGGGTATTGGTAAGCAAAGAGTGAAGTTCGATGTTAATGTGTATCCAAAGAGCGTATAATCACTGTTCGGTTCTGGTACTATAGTATGATATTATGATATATAACCTGCTAACACTTTAATTGACAGAAATTACACATTACTCTTGCGTGATTGCGGTTTATGATTAACACTAACTAAAAAATGTGCGTAGTTAGTTGATTACATTAAGACTACGTTAAGAAGTTGTATAAAATTGCAATATCAGCTCGTCATTTGTACAGAGCAACGTATAGCACTAGTTAATAATGACAGTTGTTTAATTTTTTTTATAGAATAAATGTGACAAATGAGCACACAGTCCACATGATGGTAAGTGGATGTTGTGGCCCATAGACATCTACATTTATCCTCAATTAAGAATCAAAATACAGATGCGTTGTCATTACTGAGGACTGAGATGGAACGTTTCGTTTCCAGTAAAAAGGGTCTTCGGTTCTCTACACTCATCATAGGAAACACAACAGCTTTAAGCTGCTATTTTACGCTGGTATTCTGTGAGAGCGTGGTCCTATCCTGGTCGAGCCTACCAATTCGTACTGCAACCACAACATAGCTGCAGCATGGCTTTACCATGTAATAAAAATATACCAGAGTACCAGGAATATATAGTAGAATATACAGTACTATATTAGAAGTATCAGGTATTAGACTTTGTTGTTCTATTAATAAAATACTCTTTAGTTTACGTTAGAGTCGATTTACGAACTATTATAAATCCGTGGAGTAAATTAATTAAATTAATCGTTCATAAGACAATCGTAGACGGATGTCACCAAGCCTCTTCTTCATATTTGTCAAAAACGCATTCTTGCCCACGTCGACTATTGTAGCGACTCTCATGCCCGTGATTGAAGATTGATGAGGGTTACCAAATTTCGGATGATTATAGTTTAGTTTCATTATATTTGACTTAAATCAATATTAAAAAATATATTATGGCAATGTTATTAATTTTACGAGATATTTTATGTGTCGGTATGTGTAAGGAAAGTGGAGACTTTGCCACGGAACCGCTAGATGGAATTAGTTGTTACATTAAACCCATAAAGAATTATTAATAACATATTATTATACATAGCACTATATCAAGCGTAACGAACATCTACTATAGGTTTAAATAAAATAATGAATGTAACCTAGCTTTGCAATAAGATAAGAATACTAGATGACCTGATCAATAACGCTATCTTCATGTAGGTAGCCTATTTATCAACTACATTTAGTGAATAATGTTCGTTTGAGAAATAAAGATTCTTTAAACATAATAATATGTAAAATGATATAATTAATATTTTTAAGTAATAGTAATATTATGAAGACGTGAGTGGATAAAGGTGACATGTCGTATTTTAGGGATTTTGGTGTTTTATTGCGTAGATAAAGGTGACATATCGATACAAAATGACTACAGAACTTAGAAGCGTTGATTGAAAATATAATGTTTATAAAGGTGTTATGTTCAGTTCAGTTTGAAAATGGCACTGGATGAAAGAGGTATGGGCCCATATCACCTACTTCCTCATGAATAAAGTAAAAACTTTGTTTTTTCTATCGTGGAAGAAGGTGTTATGTCCGTACATATCTACTCAGCTTGCAAACGTTATGTGATATACATAACACCTTCATTCACTAACTTGAATACCGCGTCAAGAAAAGTTCATTCAAAATACTTTTGTCACAGAATTTAAGTTGTCTTTTGGATACACGAAGACGTGTGCTACTTGCGATGCTGGGGAATAAAATGACGAACGTAAATCAAATTATTATATTGCTGTGGAATCTATGAATATCGACAGAAAAAAACCAACCCGGGATTACCAAAACTCAAAACTTCAAAAGCGTTCTACTTACACCAACTGTCTTGGTATTCATATTAATGACGGAGGTAATGAAAAAGCCGTCAGTTGTACATGTACTGAAGATGTAGAGGATCGTGGAAATGTTGAAGTCGCAACGGTACTTCTAAGATTTGTGGAGGTAAATCGAACTTGACAAAACAAATATCACACATTGATATAGTCAGATTCATGTGCCGGACAAAACAAAAACTAACATAATTGAACCTTATCAATATGTAATTTTAAAAGTATATTACGGCCAGCAGTGATCACGTCTCAGATCCATCGGTAATCACTTGCAACACGCAATGGTTGTACAATCTTGTTTCCAAGTTTTGAGGTATACTTGACGAGAAGATGTGTCATATCTTGCGAATGCGGCCCCAGCCGAGTTGAATCCGTCGATTGACCTCTCGGTCGAAGTTGGACTTATCTAGTCAAACTATTTGTCCCAGGTAAACATACTTCTCAACAACTTCGACCAACTTCTGCTTAGTGCTCCCAACAACTACCGGCATAGGTGCGTCATGGACGTTACACATGACTTTCGCTTTGTCCATGTTCATCTTAAGATCTATCCGTTGGGTGACACTATTTAGGACGTTGATCATAGTGCTTAGGCCCTCCAGCGATTCTGCCATAAGGACTATATCGTCAAATTAATTCAACGCGTAATTACATAATAAGCAATTACTTTATTGAAAACTTTATCGACTGTTCCATAATATGGTATTATGTCATAGTACTGATCCATATTATAGAACAGTCGACAAAGTTTTCATTAAAGTCGATTCAGTAGCGACATTTTGAAGAGAAATATATACTACTTGTGTTAAGAGCGTGCATTCGAATATGCGCAAGTCAAGTCAAAATCCATATTATGGAACATACTATGGAACAGTCGACAGTTTTCAGTAAAGTCGAACCTGTACAGAATTTTTGAAGAAAAAAATATAATATTACTTGTGTCAAAAGCGTGCATTCCAATATACGCAATTCAAAATCTTAGTTCTAGTTCTAGAGGGAGAAGGAAATGTCCGTCGCACTGCCCCAATGTTTGTTGGCTTACTATATATCTATTTTTCAGACATTCAGGCTTCCTTATGAAGTTTTCCTTCACCGCCGGTAAATCAGGACTTGAAATTGACAATATCATTGCTGGCGTCGTGGATCAAACACGAGTTGCTCACGTAGGTACTGTGAAATTCACAGCGAGCTTAACCCCTCAGCTACAACGGCTCATGTTGATGAGAGGATATTTTTATATCACGAATTCGCTTTTTTTATAGAAAAGTGGGCAAATGAATATGCGGCTCACCTGATTGTAAGTGACTACCGCCGCCCATGAACAACCGCAACACCAAGTGAATTGCAGATGCGTTGCCGGACCTTTAGAAAGGATTAAGGTCTTTTCTTGAAAGTCCCGAAGTCGTATCGGTCCGGAAAAATCGCCGATGGTAAACAATTCCACAGAGAAGTACGAGGAAGAAAAGTCCTGGTAAAAAGAACAGTGGGGGATCGCCAAGTATCCAGATCGGAATGTGCGTTTGTGAAATTTGGCGGCTGCAATTAATTTAAACAATTCCTCAGAGCACTCCCCGTGGTAGATGCGATCGAAAATTCAAAGTGATGCAACATCCCCACGCAGGGCCAGTGAATCGAGCCGATCAGAAAGAACTTGGTCGTCGACGATTCGAACCGCTCTGCACTGGATGCGGTCAAGTGAAAGGAGCTGGCACTGAGACAGAATTCTCTGATAAAAAATAAAAGAGAATTCTTTAAAATTTTTTATTTAACATTAATATTATGAAGAGCCACATTAAAATGATACGGATTTACTTACCAAATTAGTGATAATCGTTACCTGGCTCTCGAAATATGTTTTTTTTTGTTCAACTTTCAGTTGATAAAATAATGTGTATTAATATTTTAGGTTCTTTGATTTTTTCAGGGAAGTTTTTTCCTCCATAGATAACACCATCCCCATTGGAAGTTTATTTCTTTTGTACATAGTAGTATAGTATAATATAGTGTTAGGTATAAGAATATGAGAATGTACCACCTACTTACCACCGTGTTTACGCGTACATTTAAAATTACATTAAAAAATGCTTTAACAACTTTACTGTCACCGTCAATTTGGCCGTGATCAAATTCGTTGAGGATGTTATTAAGATTAAACGCAGATTTGGTTCAATTTAATAATTACTTATTAAGTTTCAACAATATGAATATTTTGGACAACCCTATCTAAGAAAAAGCTATTTTAAATATTTCAATTGAGGCATCGAATCCATCATATATTGATGGCTCCGAAAACATTCGTCTCTGTCTGATTTAACTGATATATATTGACACGTTTCTTTGTAAACATTTTTTATTTTTTAAAGAAAATTGTATTTAATGAACAAAAAGTACGTATTGTTGTTATATTTTATTTATTTTTCATTTTTTTTGTGTAACTCTTCAAGTGTTAACTCATTGTAATGTTCCTATGGTTCCGTCGTACATTGGAAAAACTTTACGTGAAATTGAAACGTTTACGTGGTAGAGCCACGCTGCAGCTATATTATGGCTGCTGCACGAATTGGCCGGCTTGACCGGAGTGATTCTGTGAGAAAGCAGAAAGCAATTAGTGAAATAGCAGATAAATGCTGTGTTTCGTATGGCGAGTGTAGAGAACTGGATACTCTTTTTACTGGTAACGAGGTATTCCATCTTAGTCCTCAGGGGTGACAATTACCCAAATAGATGAGTCGAATCGCAATATCACTAATCAGATCTACTTAGGTACCCATGAGGACCAAACTATATTTAGATGTCTATCGGCCACTGCATCCACTTAAAATCAGATGGAAGTCCGCCGCACTGTCCCAATGCCTGTTGGCGGATTTCAAATTATTTAAATTTTTTTTTGGTTTTTAAAGAGAAAACTTCTTTAGCATCGTTGTGATTTGAAACAAATGAAACGAAAAAGCAACACTAAAAAGAGACAAATATATAAATCTATAGGAGAGAATGAGATAGAATCTATACTAATATAATAAAGCGGAAGAGGTTTTTTGGTTTGTTTAAATACGCTGATCTCTGGAACTACCAGTCCGATTTGTTTGTTGTATATGATATTCAGATTTACGAGGAATAGTATAAGATATCTAGCACTAGGATACCAGCTCTCAGCTAACCTTAAATATTGATTTTTCTCAAGCAAGTCGGAAGCGTAAGCGTAATGGTTAGTGATACGTAAATACTATGTTCTACAAAAACATAAATCTTTCTTCCATCTAAAAAAATTCCACAGTACCATAGTTCTATTTCTTATAGATAAACCATAATTATCTAAAAGAAATAGAACTATGGTATTGGTATTAAAGGTATTTTGTGCCAAAAAAAATGAAAATTAATAAGTGTTAGTTATTATTAGGCATAGCACATCTTTGCGAACGAAAGTTACTTCATCATCAAGACAATTTTATGTAGATAAACTTTGCTCTGTATAGCATGTTTGGACGCATAGTTTAAGAGATAATGAAAAATTTAAATAACTCAACACTCGGCTCAGCGCGCGAATGACGCCTAGCCACCCGATGAGAACCGAAAGAGAATAAGCGAGGTATCATGTCATGCAGCTCAGAGCGTGATTTGATACGCGGGGAACAGCTAGTTCAGTATAAAGTGTTTCCTATTATCTCGGCCTCCTCTGTGTGCGGTGCTTTAAAATGGCTAACATAACTTTTAAATGTTAAAATAAAGAATTAAATATTACAAAATATAATATACATAAAATTGATTATCTAATATATAAAAATTAATTTTCGTTTGTTCGTATTTTATACGCTATCATACTGTTCATCTTATTATATCTATGTGTTCATCAGATTGCGGTAAAACATTGTCAACTTATTGCTTGCATTTCCGCAAAGGTTATAGGCATAGTACACGTACGTACGTACGTATACTGTACTTGACGAATTTATTTTAAAGTAATATATCACTCAATTTCAATAAATGTATTATCATTCCTAATTAAACAATATAAGTCTTCCTGAAGCGATATTTCCACAATTATTTTTCTGCGGCAGCAACGCGTAGGGTACTGGTATTGGTACTACCCATTCTTAACAATCCACAATTTCATATCTTACCGATTTACGAGTATATTAAACTAGTCTATTTAACGGACCACCTTAAGAGTCAATCAATTTTTGTTTTCTTGTTCGATAAAATTATTTTACCTATAGAATTCATTGTACAGGTAAAACCATTTTATCGAACAGAAATTGATTGACTTAAGTAGACGTCGCTATTACAAAGCAATTTTATTCGAAAGAAAATATTCTTTTGATTTAATACACTAAAGTTTAGGCTCGACATGTGTAAAAATAAGAATTGTAACATTTATTTGCTATAAAATTAAAGTTTTATGTTATATTTATGCCGCACTTGTGGTTAAAATTATCAAATTAAATAAATAATTTGCCTTGAAATGGTTTTGTTTTATATTTAATTTCATTTTAATATTTCACTTCTACCGCGTGTGAACTGCACATTGTTTTTTTTTAAATTTCTTAGACATGCAGGTTGTTTTCCTTGACAGAAAGACGCCTGATCGTGACTCGAGACCAGGCGTTGGCGCATGCTTTAATTCATTGCGGTACATTTTGCCTAAACCGGGACGCTGAAGGACGTATGGAAAAGTTGGACAATCCAGCCAACTCACGCTCATCTGACAACCCTATTCCTACTAAGTAGAATTACATAATCGCAATGTTGATTCTTCGAACAAAAATCAAATAGCACATTTACTACATGGGATCGAAACAAGACCATTAGCATGATTTACAAGAACCTCTTTATCAGGGAATGTAAGACGGAGGCTTATTATTGCATCTGAATTGTATTTCATCGTTGTGAGATGACAGAACGGTGATATGGCGCCAAACTTATGTCATCTGTCAAAATACATGTTAACAGTACGGCGTACGGTCGATATGAAGCCGCGATAACGGAACATGAATAATATTATACAAGGATGTGACAAGCTACACTACTTGTCATTTTACGACATTGTTTATACACGGTTAATGATATGCCTCATTTGAATCCGTTGGTGGTCTGAATAGAAAAAACGGTAGCCGTATTTTATAGCAATATTTTGACGTAGGTACTCTAAAAAACATTTTATGGCACAGATGCATGCTTTATTAAGTAGAGCCACGTTGTTATCGATGTTAGTTATGAAAAGTATTACTATTTGTAAAAGTATTACTATTGATAAAATAGTTAACAAGTGCTATAAGATGCTTGGATTTGTCTTACGAATTACTAAAGACTTTAAAAAACCCTCAACTCTAATTATTTTGTAACTCATTGGTCCGCTCAATATTAGTAAATTGCTCAACAGTTTGGAACCCTCAATATAATATTTATATACAGTCAATTGAAAAAATTCACAATAAATTTCTGAAGCATATCCAATTTAGATCAGCCGGTGATGCCTCTATTTTGTGTAGATTAGCCTCTGACCTAAAATCTCGCCGTCATTGATCAGATGTTTTTATATAAAATCATTCATAATAGGGTCGAATCCATACCACTTCTAAGTGAAATAAATTTCAGATGCCAAAGGATAAGTGCTAGAAAGAAATTTTTATTTTGTACTTCTACAATGCGCACTAAATATGGTAAGAACAATTTTATACCTAACTCTTGCATGTAAATCTTATAATAACATCTATTCACATGGTGATGTATTTTCTCTGTCATATGGACAGTTTAAAAAAGAAATTGAAACTGTAATGGGTAATAGTTAAAATTTATATATCACTTTAATATTACATTTTACTATAACTTTATTTCTATACACCAAAGTAGATATGTCATGTTCGCTTGTTGTCGATGAGTTACTTAACTGTGGAAACTTTATTGTTAATTGTAAGATTAATTATGTATTAGACTAAAATTATGTATGTTTACCTTGAAAATAAAATATATAAATAAAATAAATAAATTTGTAACATTGCAAGATTGTTACCAAAAAATATAACCATAGTATTTATTTACGTCTTCTTCTTCAAAAGCCTCTTCAAGCTAAGAAAGGCATTCTGACGTGGACTATTTGGAAGTTTTGCCCATACACAACACTCTGGGCAGGTGTGTTGGGGAGCGCAGATCTTATCCATTCCACTGATGTTGCGGTTTCATTTTCTATTGGGCCACACATCACCAAACTATTAATTTACTTTCAGCGTCTTATAGTGGAATTTCTGCTATCAGTCGATCGCTAGAACCTCGTTCGATAATCAACCAGGTGCACTTCTTGTAGCCATTTAAAGAAAAAAAATGACATATTCTTCCCTAGGTATACACTAACGTTATCAGTACTTGATAGCAATTGAATTAAATTTACTAGCGATAAGAATTTTTTTTCTGAGTACATACTCATAATAGGATTATTAATTTACCTAATAAACACTAAAGTTATCAGTTCATTGAATTAACGCGTTCGCAAATTAAATGACATTATAATTGAACATTGTTTACAAGACTTCGTGCCCAATGGCGGCGACGCTACATTAGCGCGCTCTCTCGAAAATTGAACTGAGAATAAGAAAAAAAGGCGGGAACGAAATAATTATGCACGTTCCGTTTCATAATGGGTGTCGAGCTACCGTTTTGTTTAAGGTAAGTATGCACACATAGTCCTTGAAACATTATTTTTATTTAAGTTCCGCAATATTTTAACTATTGTTTCTTTTAATCACAACTACTGTGCGATGCACCTGCAATTTTTCTGGTATTGCAGTCGTTCATGGCAGTCGGTAGTTACTTACTATCAGGTGAGCCACATTCTTATTTGTTGTCTCCTATAAAAAATAATCATTTATTCCCATTCACAATCTTTCTTGTATATTTGGACGACTCTCTGCAAGTCTTCACTGTAATCTAACTCCAACCTAAAGAGAATAATAATTTTCTAATTATACTTAAATAAAAATCAAAATTCTAACCCGAATCCTAATCCTAACCATAATTGCATACAAGGCTCCAACTGTGGCCCTGTTCTCTGGAACATGATATTGGACGAATTACTCGACACCAGACTTCCAGCGGGTTGCCATACAAGCCTTTGCGGACGACGTCCTGCTGGTTGTTAAGGCCGCAAGTGTCGGCAAGCTGGAGAGCGCTGCCAACTTAGCTCTCCATCAAATAGTCGAGTGGGGAAGGAACGTCAATTTGACGTTTGGCCCCACCAAGTCTAAGCTCATTGCCTTCACTCCTAAGGCTAAGACAGCCAGCATCAACATCGATGGACACCGACTTTCCTTTGTTCGAGAGGTGAAACTTTTGGGAGTAATTCAGGATGAAAAATTGAATTTCGAAACACATCTGAAACGTGTCATCAACAAGGCCGTGCGGATCTTTAACACGCTCTGCATGTACTCGAGACCCACTTGGGGAGCCCATCCTGAGAACATCAGCACCATTTACCAACAGGTAATCATGCCGACGAATACCTACGCTGCGGGGATTTGGGGGCACGCTGCCCAGAAAAAGTACATCAGGAGGGCACTCGAGAGCATGCAGCGCGGGTTTGACATTAAGGTTATTAGGGGTATTATAGCGCAGAACAGGGCCAACATACAAAAAGGCTGCTGCTTGCTACAAAAAGTCTCTCGATGTCCGCCAGTGCTGGACCGGGGGGACATCGAGAGGCTACACGCTCTCACGAAACCCGGTTTTTATTTGACGCAGGTCCTCACCAAGCACTGTTACAAGTCATACCTTTACCGTTTCAAAATTACAAACAATGATTATTGCCCGTGTGACAATACCACCTCACAGACGCTAGAACACCTTATCGAGCATTGCCCTGCATTTTCTGTACCACGGTTAAACCATATAACTCTGTGCGAAAACTTAAGAACCCGTTCCTTTAGTTTAATAGATTTAATGAAGAAGGAATCCCTTTTGGACTCCTTCGTTCAATTTGTCAACAAAATTATTAAAAACCTCAAACATTTTAACAGTAATAGCACACTTGTAAATAGTAAGTAATAGTTATTAAGTAGAAAACCTCTTAAAGTAATATTTTTTGCTATTTAAAAAGAATTAAGATGTAATGATTTGTGTTTTTTCATATCTTCACTTTATTCTATTGTCTTCATACCATTTGATTGTGTCTAGTAATAAGATTACCCATTGTTTCCTTTACAAATCTTTGTTTATTGTGATTTAATCAAACAGTGTTGTTTATGTGTTAAATTAAGGATATACTCTGTTCTCATTTTTTTCTCTTTTATACCAATTTGTTTGTGTGTGTGAACTAATATTACGTTTGTGTTTTCAGTATTTTCACTTCATTGTCAATATATATATTTTTGTCTTAATTTAGAAATAAGATTATCCTATGTTTTACTTTATATTGTTTTGTGTAGTTTGATGTCATTTTACAATTTTCTTGCCTTTTAAATTCCACTTGTTTATATTTCTTTAAAGTTTTAAAGTTATTCTACCATTATGTATTTAATTAGAATTAAGATAACATTTTGTTTTCTTCTATTTAAATTTTATTCTATTTTTAATGTTTAATTCGTATTGTAGATATTAATTAAAATTTTTTTTGTTCATTCTTTGATTATGTCAAGCGGTAAGCGCGAGACTACAGAAACAAGATATATTTGTAAATTAACCATAATTTTATGAATTCCGAACCATATACATGTAATAAATTAATAGCAAATCATACTAATATATGGAAAGGCAAACATACCATGTATCAAATCGCAGACATGTGTAGCCTTCTCCGTGTGCGTATTATAAAAACAAGTAAAATCGTATCTAAAAGGAATACTATTGTGAAAATTGACAATATACTCCCGCCGGTGGGTGCGTACCTTCCGGCGGAAACAAAAAAAAATCTTAACCATAATTTTAGATGCATGCCTCAGCTATATAGGTACTAGTTGTAGCAGGAAACGGTCGGCTCAAACGAAGAAAGACCGCGTTCTCACATAATACCAGCTTAATGCAGTTGTGTTTCGTATGGTGAGTGTAGAGAACCGGTGACCACTTTTACTGGAAACGAGGCATTCCATCTTAGTCCTCAGGGGTGACTACGCATCTGCACTTTCTGATTCTTAGTCGAGGATAGTTGTGACTATGGGCCGCAGCATCCACATTTCCATCTCCCCATCTCTCATGATTTTAAAAATTTTATAAGTAATTTTGTTCTTGAAAACTTCATTTCACCGAAGATATCGCAACAATGTCTCAAAACATACATGGTAAAGCATACGTGATAGAGCCCTGCTGCAGCTATATTAGTAGTATAGTTGTAGCACAAATGGCTCGGCTCGACCGGGGAAGAACCACGCTCTCACAGAATATCAGCGTAAAATAGCAGCTTAACGATGCTGTGTTTCGTATGGTGAGTGTAGAGAACCTGACAACCTCTTTACTGGAAAAGAGGCATTCTGAATAGGAATTTTATCTCTTTTTAATAATAAAGTCCAGTAATTTGCTCAATCGACCTTTACTTGATCTCTAAATTTACAACGACGACCGGTAACATTTTTTTAAACATACCTACACAGCTTACGGACTAATATTGGCATGAGAACTGCTAATATAATTTGACAGGCGCTTCAACATGCCCCCCGGCGTTGAAAGTCTACCTTTCAACCAGATTCTTCAGGTTCAGGAAGCGGACAAATTTTGCTAAATGATCGGCGAACTATACCAGTCGATGTTTTGATATCCGCCACCCTTGATACGCCGTCCGAGCCTGGATGGACTGCGACGATGCGACCCATCTTCCACTTTAATGGCGGTGAATTCTCCTCTTTTAGGAGTACCAGTGAATTTAACTTCAAAGAGCCTTTACAGGAACGCCATTTCATCCGCAGTTGAAGCTCTGATATATATTCCTTGCTCCATCTAGCCCAAAAATGTTGACGTAATTGTTCTATTCGTTGAAATCGGGTTAAAGAGCTTACGGAATGATCTTTATAGTCTGGTGTCGGCAAGGAAGTCAAGGGGCGTCCAATCAAAAAATGACCGGGCGTTAGTGGTAGCAAGTCTTCAGGATTCGTTGACAAAGGTGTGAGTGGTCTGGAGTTAAGTATAGCCTCAATTTGTATTAATGTGGTATTTAGTTCCTCGTAAGTCAAATTACAATTGCCCAGCACTCTAACTAAATGATATTTAATGCATTTGACACCAGCCTCCGCAAGCCCAGCAAAATGGGGAGAATAAGGCGGTATGAAATGGAAATTAATTCCTTCATTTGCCATTACCTCAGATAAAGAATTACAATACGTCCTAATAAATTTTGAAATGTCATTGTATGCGCCTACAAAGGAGGTACCATTATCCGAATAAATATTAAGAGGTTTCCCTCTTCTAGACATAAATCTGCGCAAAGCTAATATGAAGGTATTGCTAGTTAAATCACCCACTAATTCAAGATGAATTGACTTAGTCGCGAAGCAAATAAAAATAGCTATATACACCTTTACAATTTTACAACCACGGCCATGGCGAGAAACAGATTGAATTGGTCCCGCATAGTCTAGTCCAATATTTTGAAATGGAAAACCAGAAAGGATGCGTTGGTGTGGTAGGTTGCCCATTATTGGAGAGATGGTTTTTCCTTTCATTCTATTACATCTTACACATTGTCGATAACAAGATCTGGCCAAATTACGACCTCTAATCGGCCAGTACATCTCTCTTATAGTGGCCAACATTAGCTGTGGTCCCGCGTGCATTAACCTTATGTGCTCATAATTGAAGAGCAATTTGGTAAAATAATGAGTGGACTGTATAAGTATGGGATGTTTTTTCTCATAACAGTAATCGGAATTTTCAAGACGCCCTCCAACACGCATTATTTTATTATCATCGAGAAATACATTAAATTTATGCAACGGACTTTTAGTGGGTAAACTTTTATTTTTAATTAACATGGTGTATTCCTCAAATGATTCACTCTGAGATATTCTTATAATAACATTGAGTGCGGTTTGCAACTCTTGATTGCTTAGAGGACCGTGAACGGATTGCTTTCTACAATTATTAATAAAACGCAGCACATAAGCAACGGTCCGATTTAATCTAGTATATTTAGAAAAGCGTTTAAATTCAATTAATTTATTCCCACCTAAATCTTCATTGTTGCTAGAATGAAGTATTCCGTGGAGGATAACATTTGACGATTTAATCTCAGGCAACTCGTGATTAATACTTAAGAAATTTGCAGGCCAGTGAGAGACCTCTTTCTTTAAAAATTCAGGTCCTGACCACCACTTACTCATGGATGAAATATCCTTACAACTCACACCGCGAGAAATATGATCGGCCGGATTACACTCTGTTGGGACATGCCTCCACTCGCTTTGTTCTACCTGAGAATAGCCCTCCTATAGGGAAACAAAGTTGGTCAGTATGTGATTGCCAACCAAGGCCTAAAGTTTTAGTCGGTTCAAAGCCACCAATATTCAAATCAAGCGGAGAAATATCATTTTCACTAACCAGTTGAGATTCATTCGACTTCCACTTTCGCAAAACCATATGAGCTGATGCAAGTGTGGAAGTCACTTTACGGCGCAAATCTGTAACCTCGTTAATATCATCCCCTCCCGTTAGCAAGTCATCAACGTAAAAATCGTGAATGATCACTTGAGCAACCTTGTCATCGGTACACTCTAAGCCTAATTGTTGGAGGCACCTAGTTGCCAAAAAGGGAGCACTAGAGGTGCCGTAAGTCACGGTGTTAAGTTGATAAGCTTGAAGCTGTTCTGAAGGGTTATCACGCCAGACAATTTGTTGCAAATAGCGGTCATCGGGATGAATGACTATTTGCCGATACATTTTCTCAACATCAGCTGTGAGAACGTATTTGTGTAGCCGAAAGCGTAAAAGAATGGACAAAAGGTCGTCCTGTACCACGGGACCTACCATCTGTATATCATTCAAGGAAACACCCGAAGAAGTCGGACTGCTAGCATTGAAAACGACTCTTAATTTAGTAGTAGTACTACTTTCCCGCAGCACACCGTGATGTGGTATAAAATGCATCTTACGTGGTAAATTATCATTCTCACATTTCTCCATATGACCCAGACTTTCATACTCTGACATAAATTCTTTATACATTTCATAGACCTGAGATTGACCTGCTAACCTGCGCTCTAGCGATAGTAAACACTTTTTAGCTCGTGGCCAAGAATCACCTAATACGTCAGGATTATGTTTTAAGGGTATCCTCACGCAAAATCGACCATTTGCCAGTCGCGTGGTGTTTTTTAAAAAGTGTTCTTCGCATAATTTTTCTTCGTTTGAATAAAGAGACGCAGGGCTTACCTCTTCGAGGTGCCAGAAGCGTACTAATTGTTTTTGTATATCTTCATCTAAATCTTTACTAGCCTCATCTTGAAATATTCTTGTAACATTACATTTAATAAAGTTAACCCCTTTCTTTACATATCTATAATCTATCGGACTATACTATACTATACTAACCATCCTAAGCTAGTTTCACAAAGAATCGGCTGACCGTCCCCTAATTTTAATCTCTGCGTTCCTATTAAGTCCCAAAAGACATCAGCACCTATAAGCATGTCAACGGGAGCAGGTGAGTGAAAATTAGGATCTGCCAGAGAAATATTAGATGGAATTTTTAAGTTTGACAAATTAACATATCTAGTAGGTACATTTTGGGTTATTGATGGTAGGACAAAACAATGAAGATTACTAGAGAAGTTATCATTCAATGATTTTATCGATACCTTACAAATCTTCTTGATGTGTGCCGAAGCATTATTAATACCGACTACCGACTGATTTACATTTTGAGCGGGCAAACCTAGCCTTTGATATAACTCTTCAGTTATTAAACAAGCGTTACTGCCACTATCAAGAATAGCACGAGCAATATATGGACAACCATTCTTACCTATAACTTTAATTAATGCCGTCGATAACAATACGTCGCCTTGTTCACTACACGATGCAGTGCCTACCTTTGCGGATAATGACAGATGTGCGTTAGAATTGGATGACAACTGTGAGCCTGTCGAACTGTTTGTTTGTTCGAAATGACCTTGCATAACGGGCTTATTATTACCACTACTCGTGTTAGATGTATTAATATCTGTAATTGGTTTTGACCGGTAATCTGCGACGTGCACGAGAGTGTTATGCTGGCTTTTTGCAGTGATTTGCATAATGTCCTGAATTAAGACAATTGAAACATACTTTATACTCTGGCAGTAACTGTAGACGCACATCGTTACTTAATCCAAGAAACTGAGGACAACTGCTTAACTTATGGTCACCCTTACATTTAGGACACAGTTTGGCGGAAAAGGCCGAACCGTTTTTATTACCGGTATCCCGAACTGAAACCATTGCCTTAACTTTTGGAGCATATTTTATAGAAGAATTTAAACGGTTAGTAGCACCAGAATTAGACATTTCTAGTGTTTCGATTAAATCGGCTCGATTTTTTAAAAACATCAAAAATATATCGAACGTAATAGGTGTATCTTTCTCCAAACGACCTTTAGACTCTTCCCATTCACGATATGTCTTAGCATCTAATTTTTGAGTAATAATATGAATGAGAAGTGTGTCCCATTGTTTAGTTGGCTCACCGAGAGATTCTAGTGCACGTAAATTTTTATTTATTTGGTCAATAAGACGTTTTAAGTTGACAGACAATTCTTTATTAATTGGTGCTATATTAAATAAGGCTGTCACGTGATTTTGAATTAGTAGTCTTTTATTATCATATCTATCACATAATATAGTCCATGCGACGGTGTAATTAGCTGCCGAGAATTCGATTGACTGTATTACCACAGCAGCGGGCCCTTCCAACGACGCTCTCAGATAGTGAAACTTATTTATGTCATCTATCTCGTCATTTGAATTTATGAGGCTCATGAACGTGTCATGAAACTCTAACCAATTATCATAAGAACCATTAAATTTAGGTAGTTGAATAGTGGGCAGTTTAACAAATTTATGATTGCCGGAATGAGAGCCACCGTCACTGCTTACGTCATCTGACTTAATGCAATCTGCTAAGATCCTTTTTGCAAGAGAAAGCGATTTAAAATACAGGGATTCAAAATCAGTTCGTTCTGATATCTGGGCGTCTATATTATCAGTATTACACTCGATGGATAATTGTACCTCATCATATCGTTCATACATTGACTCAATCCTACTAATACGTAATTGCAACTCATTTACCTCAGTAGCAGCCAATGAAGATACCTTCAGTGAATTTAAATAATTTGAAAAAGCAGTTATTTGTCCCTTGTAACTAGCTCGTTTCCTAATTTGCTCCTTATCTTCTGGCATGTTGGCTGGTATTGGGAGACTAGTGCAAATGCCTGAAATTTATACAAACAAGAAGTTTATATTTTATAAAATATAATTCATAAGTAGTTTTATACAATTTTGCTTACAGTTGTAAAGAAATGAAAACTAATTCCCTTACTTATTTTTCAAACTCTTAAATAATTAAACAAAATGGTACATGTACTACCTTGATATTTAACTTTATAATTAACAACAATTAAGGGTAACAAATACAATTCAGACCATCAAACAGCTTCACAGGTATGCCTTAGTATGTAATAAATAATATTATGCAATTTTTTCAATTATACACTCTCTTGGTAAATGAGAAAAAAAACAGGTAAATGAGAAAATTGTGTTTGTTCCTATTAATGCAAAACGCCTGGAGAGATTTAGAAGTAATATGTTAAAAATCCTTCCATCCCTTTCTTATAAGAACAATGCAGACTATTTATATAGAGAATTATTTACCTTTATAAACAATGAATTTAATAAAACATTCACTTCTAAAACATTCTCCAGAAACAGTCGCAAGGCATTTAATGAGTGGGCGACAGTAGGAATTTATAAAAGCAGACGAAGGTTATATGACCTTTACCATGAAAGATCGTATAATCTTTCCGATGCTTTTAAAGAATATGTAAAAAATTATTCTAAAATGTTTAAAAGAGTTTGCTCCACAGCCAAATCATTACATATTAGTAACAAAATTAAGGCAGCTAAGAATAAAATTAAAATGACGTGGAGTATAATTAACAGCGAAACCGGTAATGAGAAACCTCGTAATTCAAACTATCAATTAAAAATTAATAATGAATTGACTAAATCAAATCAAGAAGTTGCAGCGGTGTTTGAGAAATATTTCACTGATGTTCCTATCTTGACAACAGAGTCATTGAATGCTTCTCCAACTGTCGCCGAATCATTACTTAAACAGAATGTTAATACCTGTTTAAAAGAATTTAGATTTGAAAAAGTATTACCGCATAATATTGTAAAATACTTCAAAACCATTGATGTAAAGAAAACCGCAGATTTGTGGGGGATTTCCGTTACAGTGATTACGTCCATAATAGATTTAATTGCACCTCATCTTGCTATTATTTTTAATACTTGTATCGATTCTGGTGTGTTTCCTGATTTAATGAAGTATAGTAAAGTAATACCTTTATTTAAATCTGGTAGTACATTGGACCCCGCTAATTATAGACCTATTTCTGTACTACCAACTCTCAGTAAAATTTTTGAAAAAATAATTTTGGATCAATTGTTAATTTTTTTTAATACAAATAAATTACTTCATAAAAATCAATTTGGTTTTACAAGGGGTCGCTCGACGTCTGACGCCGGTGTTGAGCTTATGAAATATATTTTTAATGCCTGGGAGAATTCACAAGATGCCTTAGGTATTTTCTGTGACCTTTCCAAGGCTTTCGATTGTGTTCATCATGATACATTAATCAGGAAACTACAACATTACGGTGTAAAAAATTTGGCGCTTAAACTTATTACTTCATATTTAAGTAACAGAACTCAAAAAGTCGTCATTAATGGTAAATGTTCCTCCGGATCGGTAGTATCAATGGGCGTTCCTCAGGGCTCGATTCTTGGCCCATTCCTGTTCTTAATCTATATTAATGACTTACCTTATCTTGTAGGGGACAATCACGATATAGTATTATTTGCTGACGATACCTCTTTAATTTTCAAACTGAAACGGCAGTCAATTAAATATGACGATGTAAATAATGCTCTATCGAAACTAGTACATTGGTTTAACGCCAACAATTTGCTCTTAAACGGCAATAAGACAAAATGTATTAAATTTACAATACCTAATGTAAAACATTCGAAAACCAATGTGCTCTTAAATGGGGAGGAGTTGAGTCTTGTGGATACCACTGTTTTTCTCGGTATTACTATTGACGCGAAACTTCAATGGGGCCCCCATATATCTAAATTAGCAAGCAGACTTAGTTCTGCAGCATATGCTGTAAGAAAGATTAGAAGTCTCACAGATGTTGAGACAGCTAGGTTAGTGTATTTTAGTTACTTTCATAGCGTAATGTCTTATGGAATTTTGCTATGGGGTAATGCGACTGATATTGAAGCTATATTTGTTTTGCAAAAGAGAGCCGTACGGGCGATTTATAATCTAAATTGTAAAGAGTCCCTTAGAGAAAAATTTAAAGAAATAAACATATTAACTTTGGCATCGCAATATATTTATGAAAATGTAATGTATGTACATAAAAACATAAATAGCTTTAATAAGAATAAGGATGTTCATACCTTAAACACTAGGAACAAACATAAGCTTGTAATGCCACTTACAAGACTCCACAGAATTAGTAATTCATTTATGGGGCAATGTATACGCTTTTACAACAGAATCCCAGAACATGTTCAAAGTTTGTCAATAAACAAGTTTAAAAGTTTTATTAAAGAAAAACTGTACAAAAAGGGTTATTATAATATCAAGGAATACATGAGTGAAAATAACCCCTGGGAATAAGGTGATCGCCACCATGCTGGTTCTATGAAAATTCATTTAAAATTGTATAATCAAAATTATTGTTAAGTGAAATTATGTTTAAAAAAAAAAGTCCCGCTGGGTTTCTTGCTGGTTCTTCCCAGGACAGAGGTATTTTCCGAACCAGTGGTAAATAAAATAATGACTTTCAATAAGTATTATGTAATAATCCATATTGAATAAAAATCATTCTATTCTATTCTATTCTATTCTTGACTTATTTTTTAAAAAACAGTTTAAACCAATAAAGAGAAAAAAAAAATTATAATATCGTCAATATAATTTAACTAAGCTTTATAATTTAATTTAATCATGATTTGACGGTTATTAGAAACTATATAAACAATATTAAATGAATTTTAGCCGATTAAATACTTTAAGTTATACGTAATTATTTTATAGGTAATTTGGTACTAACCTGATAAATTAGCAGTCGATTTACACAAAATACTACCTGATAATGAGTGCTGGGTTAAATAAATTAAATAATAGTCCAATATCTAAGGGGCTAAGACTCCAGATTTCTTGGTTAAATATCTTCACTCCCTCGGTGGTATTTCCACAACGAATATTTAAGACTTCCCAAGCGTATTCCACTAAATAATATCTTGTCCAATTACGTTTTTTCAAATCCGGCTTCGATTTAGGACCATGAATAGGAATTTTATCTCTTTTTAATAATAAAGTCCAGTAATTTGCTCAATCGACCTTTACTTGATCTCTAAATTTACAACGACGACCGGTAACATTTTTTTAAACATACCTACACAGCTTACGGACTAATATTGGCATGAGAACTGCTAATATAATTTGACAGGCGCTTCAACACATTCCATCTTAGTCCTCACGGGTGAAAACGCATCTGAATTTTGATTTGTAATCGAGGATAGATGTAGATGTCTATGGGCCATAGTAACCACTTACCATCAGGTGGACTGTGTGCTCGTTTGTCACCCTATTTGTTATCCTATATTAAAAAAAAACTTTTTATCTTGTTTGAATTAGTTCTAGAAGTAACTAGATTTCAGCTGATAGCGCGTCATGTAGTAACTTATATCTAACTGAAAATTGGGAAAATAGGAAAGGTTCAAAGTGCAGTAATATATAAGTCAATGACTGCAAAAGAATTACGTCTCTATCCTAAAGTACTGGACCATGGACGTAAACAGATGTGCAATAATAATAATCATATCAACACATCATCCTTTTAAGTTTTATTATAAGACTCCTGTTTACAATGTTCTTCTTACTGTCAGATTTAAATGTAAACAATCAATATTAATAATTCAATAACGAGCTCTCGAAAACAAATTGTCTAACTGATAGGACGGGTTCGACGTAAAACAAAACATAAACATCAAGTTTAATAAGAAACGAAGTCCAGAGATGAGCACAAAAGAAAGAGATAACCG
This sequence comes from Parnassius mnemosyne, assembly GCA_963668995.1. Classification (NCBI taxonomy): domain Eukaryota; kingdom Metazoa; phylum Arthropoda; class Insecta; order Lepidoptera; family Papilionidae; genus Parnassius; species Parnassius mnemosyne. The sequence goes on from CAVLGL010000090.1 coordinate 22,360,610, forward strand.
ACCGCCCTATTGTTTTTTATCATGTCAATATCTCGGCCAAATTTTCAATATTGGAATGCCTCGATTCGCCAATAAGAAACGGGGAGAATTGATTTATTGTCCAATTAGCGTCGGTCAGGTGTGCCAACTGCCAAGATATTATCGGCTCGGCCAACCTAACTCGGCTGAGGCTAGAGATGTATCGACACGAGCAAGCGTTGTATAACTTTTGGTTTAGAATTTTTTGAAATAACAATAAGCAAATCAAAAATGACTAAATTTATTTATTAGTACGTAGACAGTAAATATATAATTCAAATTATACGGTTACAGTTTAAAATTATTTTAGTAATATTGACTTAGGCTGGGATTGAAACGACTCTGATTCTGATTTGACTCTGACGTGGTTAATCGTTATTATGTTTCAGATGTCTGTAAGGAATTAGATATAATATGTTTCCGCTATTTATTGCAGCAAGGAAACACAATGTTGGAAGATTAAACAAATTGAAATTTTATTATAGTTAGTTTTTTATATGATAGGTTTCTTTAACATTACAGTAAAACATAACTAAAAAAGTAAGAGTCGACTTCAAAGAACTAAAAGGAATCAAATAATTTCGCATTCTAAAGTCGGGGCTTTAATTCTATATTATATATGCTAAGAAAGATTATATAATATAATTCTATATCATATAATCTTTCTTAACATCCACCTATTTTACACATTTGAGTGGAAACTTTATTCCTTCTTTTGCCATCTAAATTTATGTGGACCTATACGAAGTAAAGTCTATTTTATAAAAAAAGGAATCCTCAAAATCTCGTAACATACGTACAGATAAGAACGTACAGTCGAATTGAGACTTTTTTTGAAGATGGCTAAAACACACTGCACTTGCACTGCAATTTACTTTAAACAAGGAAGGATTTTCTGTGTTAGTACTCTATTGAGGACAGGAATCGAATATCTAATACCTCATAGTCTGGATAATACTGACGTTAATCCCTTTGAGATGTAACCCAGTAGTGGATGCAGTGCATAAATCAAGTCCACTATCTGTATGCGGTAAAATTTGCATTAACTAATAGGAAATAACAGAATTTGAAAATACCAAAAGTAATAAAGTTAGTGATATTTAAATACATCGATTTTTTAATACATCCCTATTATTTCTTTTGGCGTTCTCTGTTTAAATGGCATATTATTGGAATGGAAAAAAGATCCTTTACACCGTGCTGCCAGCTCTCTAAAAGGTCAATTTGAAATTCTGATCATTTGCGGCCAATGTTTGCCGAGTGGAAATCGATTTGAATTAATTGCAGCAAAAGTCAACACATTGTTCTTTATGAACTTTAATTTGATATAGATTCTTTTGAGTTTGTAAATTTTCTCCAGTTTATAATAAAAAGTATTTTATTTTAAAAATATTAAGTCATAGTTTTTTATGTAATATTATTAAGTATATATAATTCAAAACATAATTCTGGTCATTTGCGGCCAAGGTTTGCTGAGTGGAAATCGATTTGAATTAATTGCAGCAAAAGTAAACACATTGTTCTATAAGAACTCTAATTTGAAATAGATTGTTTTAATTACTTTACAGCCTCGGTGACGTAGACATCGATCGTTAGCGCGGGATCTGATCATGAGGTCCCGGGTTAGAATCCCTGGTTGAGCCGAAAATCTGTTATGTGGGTTTTTCTATCGAGATATTCGCAGTAGTAGTCTGGAGTCAAGAAGTTGGCGGTTTTCCCGCGTGTCCGGAATGCACGTAAAACCGTTGGTCCTACGTCCGAGTATGAAGGACGATATTATATGTGGATGCTCTGGCCCGTTGAGAGCTACACCTGCAGTCGATTAAAATGCAGATCTATTGTTCTGAAGATTATGATGAGTGTCAACACTACTTGTGTCATAATGCTACTATGTTATAGTAGCATTATGACACTACTCGTTCTCCTTCTCTGCTCAAGTTGATCCATACTGAAATACAGTACAAAGAGTAAGCTTAACAAAAGCCTACTCACTCTGCGCTTGAAGACACTTATATTGTATTAATAAGACATAATATAGCTCTAATGTAATTTTATCACGTAAAACCCTGTTTTATTATTTTGTAATTTTTGATAGATATTAAAGTCTTATTATACCGTATAACTAATATTGAGAAGAATGGAATAGAATAGAACAAAATAAAATATAATAGAATCGATAGACATTACGGATTGGAATGGCACGGAATGGAATGGAATGAAACATATGATCATAATGATAGAGTGATCTAGAATATTACATAACATAATAAATGGAACGGAATGGAAAGGAATGGAACTTAATGAATGGAATAGAAAAGAACAGAAAATAATAGAGCGAAATAGAATAAAACAGAATAAAAGGGAACAGTATGGCACGGAATGGTACGAAACGGAGCGGAAAGACTCGGAATGGAACGATATCGAACGAAATTAACAGACCGGAACAGAATGGAACAGAAAAAATAGAATAGAAAACAACAAATTGGAATCGAATAGAATAGCGCATAATGGAATAAAAATCCATTATGTGCTATTATAGAACAGAATAAAATTGAACGATATTACATGGAATGGTACGAAACGGAACAGAATGCCACGGAGTGAAACAGTTTGGAATGGAAAAGAACAGAACGGAACGGAAGAGAATAGAATGGAAATTAACAGAATATAACATATTGGTATGGAATATAATAGCACATAACAGAATGGACAATGTTTGAACAGAATAGAGAGGAATGTAACAGAATGAAGCGGAACGAAATGGAACGGAATGAAACGTAATGGATCGGAATGAAATAGAATACAATATAACAGAATGTAATGAAATGGAATAGAGTGAAATAGAATGGAAAAAACAGTATGGAACGAATTGGAATAGAACAGAATAGTATAGAATAGAATATAATAGAAATTAACAGATTGGAATGCAATAGAATAGAACAGAATGCAATGGAATAGAATGAAACTGAATTGGAACAGAATGGAATGAAACGAAATGTAACAGTATGAACTGAATGTGTCAGAAAAGAATAGAATAGATTGATATGGAATGGAATAGAATATAAATGTGAAGAATATTACATCAATTATGACCGAAAGTTCGATTAATTTAATTAAAGTTATTTAAAAATAACAAAACTAAATAAAATAAAGTTCTTAGATATGGCAGGTTTCCTCACGATATTTTCCTTTACTGCCGAGCATATGACGAGAGCACTAAAAATTACAACAACAATGTTATTGGCATAGTCAAAGATCGAACTCAGGTTGCTCGTGTTCTGTGAGCTACCACGGATCTAATTTTCTTTATTTAATTTTTTTTAAAAGTTTACATTTTATAGATAAAATGGCAATATAAATCTTGAGTGTACATGCAAGTGCAGAGGTTCACAAGCATTCTTACAAATGTACCACTAATTCCTGACGTAATACTTATGCTGTGTAAGATTGGAGGATACAGAGTAAGGCACAAGGATATCATACCCAAATTCAAAAACCAAAATTTTTTGTTTTTTCACAAATCACAAATATGTGAACATTTGCGATCTAGATCTAGATCTAGCTCCAAAACTTGTGACGTAATAGCTGAGGGCTTCTGAAAGCGAGTCACGCGTAATATTTGTACAATAAATATTAACAGTTGCGAAATTGTCTAGCCATCAATTAAAGACTAGGTTAATGTGGATGGAACGAGGGGCGACAGTGATTTTATTTGGCGACGGACGCGTCATAATGGCGCATATCCAATTACCGAAATGGGGCATCAAAATTAACTGTAAGTACACGACATAGTAACGTGGAATATATTTAATAAAAAAAATTGTATGTCATGTTATAATCATAACAGCATACTAAGGATATAGGAGTATGTTCACCGATAATGCAGGTTTCCTCACTGTTTCGTAACTCCATGCAGTTAAGGGTCGTCTCACATTATTTTTCTCAAGTATTTATATTGCTGCTGTCTTCTCGGTTGGTCGATGTTATGACTGAATATAAGGTTGTGAACTCAAGACTTCTCTGGGTTCGCTTTAAATTGGGACTGACGAAGTTATTCCTTTTGGCTGTTTATGCGCCGGTAGCTTCGTCGTCCAGGGCTGAGCTGGAGGAGTTTTGGGAGAATGTAAGAGAAGTTCTAGATTTGGCTAGGGGAAACGAAAGAATTGTTGTATGTGGCGATTTGAATGGATGGGTTGGTACCGCTCGACCAGGGTACGAGTCGGTACTTGGAAAGTTTGGCGATAAAAGGGTTAATGATGCTGGCAAGCTTATACTGGCGGTGTGCAAGGAAAAGGGTCTTCTTGTGACAAACACTATGTTTAATCACAAGAAAATCCATATGTATACTAGAGAACGAAAGAATGAGAGAAGTATGATTGATTTGTTCCTGGTGGATGACCGACTGCGAAAACAGGTGATGGATACGCGAGTGTTCAGGGGTGCTGACCTGGGAACGGATCACTATCTAGTGATTACTAGATTTAGGGGTCTGCTCGCGGGTTGGCGCTACCGGACGGCAGTAACAGAACCACAGTCGGTCTGTCGCATCCGAAGCTGGAAGCTTCAGGAAGCGGATACTAGGGACAAATATCATGCGAGGGTAGCCGAAAAGCTTGACACCATCGATGGCAGAAAAGAATGTGTAGAAAGAACTTGGCAGAACCTTAGGGATGGAATGGTAAGTGCAGCGGAAGAAGTGTGTGGAACAATAAAAAGAGGCAGTAGTAAAAGAAGAGATGCATGGTGGAATGATGAAGTGAAAGAAGCTGTAAAGAAGAAGAAGAAAGCATGGTTAGACTACTTGGCCTCTAGTAATGATAAGGATATGAGAGAGAAGATGAAAGAAGGATATAGGCTGCAGAAAGTTCACACGAAAGCACTGATTGAGGAAGTGCGTGAAAGGTGTAGAATGGAAGCGGACGAAAGGTTGTCGCACAACTTCAAGGAGAACTCCAAACTCTTCTGGAAAGAGGTTGGAAGGACCCGAAGTGGTGCGACGGCCTTAAGAATGAACAAAGTGCTTTCGAGAACTATTGACGTCCTCTCAGAAAAATCGGACGTCATGCAGCGATGGAGCGAATTTTATAGAGAAATGTATGCGTGTGATGATCTTAGTGGGGGATCCGGGGATGACGCCGTGACTGGTACGCCAGACCCGGACCTCGATGACACTGAGGTCATCAGGATGAAAGAGATTGAACGTGCGATTCGAAGTTTGAAATGTGGTAAGGCTGCGGGACTAGACAGAGTTACTGCTGAAATGGTCAAGTATGGTGGGCCTCGCGTCTGGGACATCTTTCATCTGCTGTGCAATTTGTGCTGGCGGACGGGGGATGTCCCGGATGATTGGCGATCCGCAGTCATTGTGCCTTTATATAAAGGTAGAGGTTCACATTTTGACTGCGGGTGCTATCGGGCGATCAGCTTGACCAGTTTAGCAAGTAAAGTTTACTCGAAGGTTTTGACACGTAGGATGCAAGAGAAATCGGAAAGATTTCTATGGGAGGCACAATGCGGATTTAGACCTGGAAGAGGATGCACGGATCAAATGTTTTCTCTCCGCATGATCACGGAGAAGCTTCTGGCTGCTAACCAGAAGATTTTCTGTGCTTTTGTGGATCTTGAGAAAGCATTTGATAAGGTTGTAAGGAAGAAAATGTGGGAACTGTTGCCGGGGTATGGTGTGGATGGTCGATTGCTAAGGGCTGTGCAGTCTCTTTACTGTGACTGTAAAGCCTATGTGCGGGTAGGGCATGACCTGTCACCCATGTTTAACGTCCAAACGGGCGTAAAGCAGGGTTGTGTCATGTCTTCCTGGCTGTTCATACTGTATCTCGACAGCTGTTTACAGAAGCTGAAAGATAGTTGTTTGGGTGTGAAATTGGGTGACATTAAAGTAAATTGTCTGCTGTATGCTGATGATGCAGTGCTTATTGCACCATCAGAGGCAGAACTGCAGGCATTAGTCACGTGTATGAAAGAGGAATGTGAAATTAAAGGTCTCCGTTTGAATGCTAATAAAACTAAGGTTCTGGTATTTGAAAGGGACGAAGAGAGAACGAAGTGTGAAATATGGGTAAATCAGGAATGTCTAGAACAGGTAAATGAAATTGTATACTTGGGGAGTGCTTTTAGCCGGGATGGAAGATGTGATTTAGATGTGGACAGGCGTGTCGCTGCCGGGAACAAAGTCAATGGTGCCCTGACTGCGTTAGTCAAAAGGCAAGGCGTAGCGAAGAGTGCACGCCTTGCAATACATAACGCAGTGTTGGTACCGACTTTGTTATATGGCAGCGAAACCTGGGTATGCCAGAAGAAGCATAAAAGTAAGTTGAATGCAGTGGAGATGCGATCTCTTCGTAAAATGTGCGGCGTTACCATGGCCGACCGAAAGCGAAACGAAGAGATTCGCAATATGGCAGGTTTGAAAGATGACCTTATCACAAAAATTGATAAGGGCGTGCTTCGGTGGTTTGGGCACGTTGAGCGAATGAGTGAAGACCGAATGGTGAAGAAAATATATAGCGCGAAAGTTAATATTAAAAGGTGTCGAGGTAGACCGAGACTAACTTTCGAAGACCATGTGAGCAAATTGCTCGAAGAGGGTAGGGTCAAAAGTACTCGGATACCTAGACGTGCATGCATGAAGAAGATAATGAATCTGAAAGAAGCGAAAGAGGTTTGTAAGGATCGTGACACTTGGCGATCTGTTCTCTCTGGCTACCCCGTCAGGGATTGTGCGTGAAGATAAGTTAAGTTAAGTTAAGTTAAGTATTTATATTGTTGCGCGCCACTATTAATGTCTTGTAGATGGCAACACTAGTTACCACTAGCGCCCTCTAGTATCGAGTAGCAGAACTAGGAGAGTCAAGATCCTTCTAGAAATTTCGGAACCGATATACTCGAACATTCTATATGGTTCTACAGTAGAAGGTTCTGGAAACTATCTAAGGCCCTATATAAGGCCGGTGTAGACCACGACCGAGTCAATGTTGAATTGGCGATATAAGCGAATACTTCGAAGCGAAATAACTGCGAACTAAAGTGATCAGTAGTAAAATTGTGTTTTATTATTAGTGTGGTTTTAAATTGTAATTAGTGTTCTGCAATTAAAGTGTCAATTTTGGTAATTCAATTTATTCAACCCCAAGCTCGCATCAATATTTTATAATCTTCGAGCGTGTATATTGTCTGATCCGACACCACTTTATTTTATCAGTAGTTTTATTAGTATTTTAAGTTTGGAGCCGGGGCGGCATTAATGTGGGTGAACGAAGTAAGTGACGCAAGTATTTGTTTCTGTATGATTAGGTACATATTTGTTCTATTTGCAGTAAAGACTATTGGTCCGTGGGTTCCACGTGTGGTGAAGTGCCTAAAGGGTCTGTATTTGAGACATCGTCACCGCTGGTAATAAAAAGGAAATGTAGCCGGTGTGCTTAGCACAATACCGCACTGTATATTTATGATAGGACTGTATAATAATTTAAGTGTTTAATTTTAGTTGATTTGTAAATTTATTCAATTATATTGTATATCTGTATGTTATATAAATAAAAATAATAATTCAGTAAACTAATGAAAAATGTAACGTATCATTTAGATTATTCTAAATCATACGTATATAATTTGAAGAAATATTGCTTTAAAATATTTACGTCATATAATTCTTAAATAAATAAGAGTAGCTAAAAATTGTAAAGGTAGCATTGGTAGTTTAGGGGGTAAGAGCTTGAACATACCTCAAGGTCCTTACAAAACCAGGAAAATTGATAGGACACGAGCGTCCACTGAAGTGTAACTCCGCAAACAAAACATTTTATTTGGCTATAATAATAAGTCGCGAGCTATACGCAAAAGAGAACCGCGCACCGCGCGCCATTTCGATTTTATTTATAACAAAACACATACAAAGTCTTATCATTGTGATATACATTACATCTTTATCACATAAAAGCATATTAAGATATTCAACAAAATACACCTATTTTACAGAACATTTTCAAAGTTAGAAATCTTAAATATCTAACACACATGGTCAAAACAACAATCTTTATTGATAAACATGAATATCTTAACTAATACTATAGTTTAATTGACAATTTAAAGACATTTTACACTTTAATTCAACTTTAATTTTCTTATATAAATCTACTATCATTTCACAATTTTAAGCACAAGTTTAGGCACTTTTAACACAGCACTGGTCTTATTAACACACATAATAATCCTGAAACATTTATTACTTATTTCTACATATATTATTGAAGTTTTCAGAAATTAATAAAGATAATTTTTTATTTTTATGGTATATTATTTAGTTCCTGTTTAGATCCCATACAACATGAGCAACCAATCTCTACACGACCCTAATCATATTAGTAGGAAGCTAGTGCTTTCTTTGTCTAAATTACAACTATTTCTGTTCATTATGAAACACTATTTGTTTACAAAATGCTATTATTATCTAGCCATAATGAATCTTATCTCTTATCACGAGTGCAAAATATATTTTCATCTAAAATAAGTATCTAATTTAATATACCTAAGACTATTATTCGTATTGTATAGCTGACGACTATGTAAAACATGACTCTAAATTAATAAATAACTTTCATGGAATTAACTCTCGATCGGGGAATCGAACCCCGAACTTTTCGTTCGACATTATATTGAATTTATTTACTTTTAACATTGATTATTTCCTTATCGAAGTGCCTTAAATAATTTAATAGCAATAACTTCAAAACACAAAATTATTATTTTTTTATGAAATGAAAAATGACAAACAATTTTTAAGCGCGTCGCCTACATTAAGTTATCATAATTTTTGGTCATCTGTTAATGTTAAATATTCTAGTGTAATTAATACTGTAGTTAATTAAAAAAATGTTAATTGTAAACGATAGTTTAACTTCATTCTTGAAATAAGCTACAAGAAGTGGTTCTAAGTACTTTGGTGAGAAACAGCGTGCAGATAATTGAACAATCTCTCATAATTGTGTAGGGATGTCCTATTGAAATAAATATCGATAGAGTATCGATTTTGGGGTGTAATATACTGGAATGCTTACGATAAATTGAGTATAAGCTAACATTGACACGCACATAAACACACAGTCACAGGTACACACACACACACACACACACACACACACACACACACACACACACACACACACACACACACACACACACACACACACACACACACACACAAAAACACACACGCACACACATGCACGCGTGGCCTTGAAAATCTAGGCATTTGGTTTTTAATGAATTAATATTTTTGTAAATAGTCCATTCTTTCGTACTTCACAAAATATCTTCGCATAGGTACATGCTAATATGTTTACTAATCTATTAAAATAAATGATGTTATAAAACCTAGAAAACATTTTCAATTATGTATAGTTAAGTATTTAAAGAAACATTTTCATTCAACATTTACAAAAATACATTAGAAATATTTTTGCCCTACAACACTTATAACCGTCATTTGATGTATTAAAAACCAGATAGAGAAAGACGGTCTCCTGACTCTGTTCCCGCGATAGATGTGCGGGAAAGAAAGAGACGTAATAATAGCCGGAAATTAGTACTCGTCTATCTTTCATTTTACACCCCAAATTTTCTTATTCCAATTTCCTTTCGCTACGAGCTTTTCCATTTTTAAAGTCATTACGTACTAACTGTACTATAACGTAAAATGTACTCAAAACCGTTGAATATAAGGTGTATTATTTTATGGCCTTTTACAAAAAGTTGCTCCATTTCAAATTTGTTAGCGCTTTAGAACACTCTGTCATTTGAAATGAGTCATTTTCTGATAAGAATGCCCTATTGGTTGAGACGTGTGCGCTTCGGGCCGCTTCGCCGATAATACCATTTCCGAACGCAGATAGGGAATAAACTTGGATGCCGGTTTTTGCACAGAGTTTTAATAAAGCGTAGGGGGAAGCGGCCGAGATATGGAAATGAGCGTGTGGAGAAGAGGAAATTTGAATTTATACACCAGTTACTTTTATTCATGGTTATGTTTGTGGGAATACTATTTTTTTAATTGATGATGTATGTTATAACTCCTTTTTTTCTTTTATAAAACTGAAGTGATAAACGAACTTACAGTCTATCTTTTAAATAAAACTAATTTTACGGTTTTTATCGCGTATATTAACTTATTTTATATTCCCGACGTTTCGAGCACTTTACAGAACTGTACATCTGTGAACACGTACAGGATCGCCCCCGTGACTACATTAGATTTGATAGACCACAAATCCTCGCTAAAGAACACCGATTCCTTCCAAGGATGATTCGCGAGGCTATTGAAATCAAAAACATCCTAATTTCAATAGAGGAGATGGCTGGGTGCTACCATCTGTTTGGGATTCCATAATTTATAAAATTAAATCCCAACCCAAGCATACAACTCCAAGACTTCAAGATACTGTAAGTTCATACTGCGTAGATCGGAACAAAAATTTATGATTTTTAATCTGGAGGTAACCGTGGTTAACTATGACATTGGGACGTCATACACCTCAGTCCACCCCGTGACCACAAAGAAGCCATAGATGTCACCTCTGAGGACTGAGTTTCATGTTAGTCCGTGATTATACTGGTTTTATATACCACGTACAAGCACTACCTACTATTTGGCGACAGAAAAAGCAAAGAAGGTGGTACCTACAGAAAAGGGTCCTACTATCTAATATATTCCTCAGTAGGTATATGTATCTGTGATCACTGGTCACTGAACACCAGATATGTCGCTAGTTGACACTGACACTGACAAAATATAGCTAATAGTACAGAAAGAAACAAATTTCAATTCAATAACCTTTACATTTTCCGAACAAATTAACTTCCCCGCTATGAAATCTGTCAAATATTACCTCACTTTCAAGTGTCGCCGCCCTGGTGGCAGAAAAAATTAAGTTTAAGATTTAAGTGGACTCTTTTTTACTAGCCCGTATGCTACTGCTGGATATGTACGAGTACCTTTCTCGTTGTACGGTGGATTTTATCGCATGGTTTCGTAGGTAGAGTAGCGAACTTTGCACCTTGTACCTCTGTCGCTAATCCCCCTCGCCGGTCTGTATATTTTACCATCCATCGTATCTACGAGTATAGCGGTCATGAAGTATCCTATTCCTATTCCCATTGAGTAGTATCTATTGAGACTAATGATTGTTTTTGGTTTTAGGATTACAAGTCTGTAGGCATTCTTCGCAGAGATTCAATGATTGCAAAAGACGAAGCAGACGTCGGCAGATATTCGGTACGAGTACGTCTTACTGAGGGGGCTTCATCTTTGTTTACACTAGCGATAGCGATCCACTTCGGCTTCGCACGGTTTATTTCTAGATGACGTCAACAGCACCACCTACTCAGTCCAACTATAGCTTGGAACCATCCATATTCACAATATATTATTTTCGTTAGCTGTGTTAAGTGCCAAAGAAAGAAAATCCCACTCCAAGGTCCAAGCATACACCAATTGAAAAACTGGACCCGTTAGGTGGCATTGCGTACCGTCGAGTTGGGTCGAGTTATTAATAAATTTTATATTTTGTACCGTCGAAAAATCGGAGTAAAACCACCTACCGGTAAGTGCATAACAACATCTGCCGAGCCCAGCCAGTTTTCATCTATCTATACAAATAAATAAAATTGAAGTGTCTATTTGTAATATCAAGATTACAGCTTTTTACTAAATGCATATGAAAGTAAATACGGTACTTATAACTAAAATACAATTTTTTAAATTTTTGTCTGTCTGTCTGTTTGATCCGGCTGGACCGATTTTGACGGGACTTTCACTGGTAGAATAGCTGATATCATAAAAGTATCCTAAGTTACTCCAACTTAGGATACTTTTATTTTAGAAAATGAATCAAGGTTACGCGCTAAAAAATAAAAACCCTAACACGCGAGCGAAGGTGAGGGGAACAGCTAGTCTATACATATAAATAAAATTGAAGTGTCTGTCTGTAATATATAGTAATATATAATATGTAATAGATATGCAATATCGAATATCGGTTATTTGCATGCCATTAAATCATGGATAACCATTTTCAAAATGTTTGTCTGTGTTTTTGTCTGCCAGAGCTAATCTTCGAACTGGCTGAACCGATTGTAATGAAACTTCACGAACAGATGGAGGGCAATACCAGGAGAGATCTAGGCAATACCTTATCCAAAAATATTAGATATTCTTAAAACATTGATAAAATGAATGGTATTTGATTATCTTAAATTTATATAACTATATATAAATAGTATAAATAGATTACCCAGGCGAAGCCGGGGCGGGATGCTAGTACCTATATAATGTTAGCGTGAAATACGAGCTTATAGTCTAACGGTATATGGTTGGTCCAGGCAGCCATTGAGCTCATGAACGTATGTAATCACTTCGTGATTACTTCAAACAAAGAAGGTTGCAAATGCGTTATCACTTCTAAACCCATGGACGTCTAAACCTTAGAGTGTAAATAAGTAAGCTTATAAATACTCTATGGTCCAACTAACATCATTGATATTGTGATACGAAACATTAATTGTGCATAGCATGCACTTGATCGATTTTATTGTGATTTGAAGATTTTGTCTAAGAATTTACAATACTTTTTACGATAACTAAAATAAATAGCCCGTAAATTTATTATTTTATGGCAGTGTTGTAACGACAATAAATCAGGTTACATTTATGAATGATACCGAAGATTTTTTTTTGAATGCGTGGGAACGGTTATGTCAAAACGGAATATGGCGCGATATGCGTTTTCTTTCACCCGGTTTACTTTAAAAGGCTAAATTGGTTGCGGTCAAGCCTTGATACTCTCAAATTATGCTTTTGAAAATTTCTTGCGTGGGAAAGGACTTGTACAATCCTCGTATGATCATTATTTTTTTTTATTACAATGTTCTCACTTTTAATTGGACGCCATATTGACAGCAATTTGAATTGTACCTACTTACAGCTTATAATTTGTTTGATTTTCAAAATAATGTAATTTATTAATTGATTTACGTAATTTAAAAATCACTTTTATAATTAGTATATTGCAAATTTTAGTTTCATTCTGTCTGAAAAGTAACCAATTTTTATTCTTTACATAGAAAATAATATTCTGTTGTTCATATCAATGTTTGTTTTTTTATTGTGAAAAGGTTTGGTTTGTATTAAATTACTACCTGAACCGTAATAATTATTGGTTATTTACCTTCGTATTTCTCAAATTAGAAGCTTTACACTATATGATAAAGATGAAGCTGGTTTTACAAGCAAAAGTGTACCTAAAGGGCTGGAAATTTTCCTTGTTCTTTTTATCAGCTTGTAGCAATTTACTCCTGGAAATGGAATTTTTTTATGGGACATATTTTAAAGCAAATGTTAAAACAGTCTGACAATGAAAGAGAATGGTTAACTTAGGGACTATGTATGTAAGTTGTTTGATGGCAGATACAAATTTAAAAATGTTTAAATTTAATATATCCAAAAAATTATAAAGTTGGTTAAAGAACTTAAAGGCTCTAACAAAAAAATCAATTTCTTGCATAGTTAGTCTTACAAGCGGGAATGTAAAAGGTAAATTTTAAGTTAAGCCGTAGATTAGATAATCTTAGGACACTTTAAAGTGATTTTACTCGATAAGTATGGAGAGTCAATATATTTATTGAAGATTTTGTTCAAAAGGATAACATTGCGGTGTTCACGTCTGGTTTCGAGATTATTTACTAAATTTGCTGGATTTTAAAAAACGTATTTTTTATTGGATAGGGTGACATACGAGCACACAGTCCCCCTGATGGTAAGTGGTTTCTGTGGCCCATATACATCTACATCTATCCTCAATAAAGAATCAAAATGCAGATGCGTTGTCAGGCGTGAGGACTAGGATGGAATGCCGCTTTTCCAGCGAAAAGGGTCTCCGGTCCTGTATACTCACCATACGAAACACATTAGTGTTAAGCTGCTATTTTACGCTGGTAGTCTGTGAGAGCGTGATCTACTACTACTGACAATACCTACTAATATAGCTGCAGCATGGCTCTACCACGTATAAAAATTTTAAGCATTTAATGAACATATTTTGGATACGATGCAGGACGTCCTTATAAATCTTTATTGCGGATTCCACACGGTAGAAGCGTACTCAAGATGCGACCTGATGAGAGAATTATATAGAGTTACAAAAGTAGGTGTATGTAATAGATTTGCCATGACCGTCACGTTTGGCAAGAGAATAGTCAATCTGGCGATCTGGTACTGCTATCAGATGCCTTGCAGCTTTGATACTGCTTCCGTTCAGGTATTTTGCATCGGGAATAAACGAGATGTACCACTATGTTTCGAAGACCATAAGGTTTGTATGGATTTTTACATAGCCGTCTCTTGTGATATGCCCATAGAAATCAATGGGGCAATACGTATGGTAGCGGTGTAAAACATTCACGTCGCTACCGCACTTATAATAAATGAATGAGGTATCGCATTTAAAATAAATGTGGTTTCCAGTGAAACCGCGACTGTTCTTCCTCATCCGTAGCAATAAGGCTGGTTTCTTACTCTTTATATTTCTATGTAATAGGGTGGGTTTCTATTTCTTGGGTTTTTTTAAATGGGGAAGAACTGAGCCCTGTTAAATCCGTTGTTTTTCTTGGCATCAATCTCGGCACAATGCTTCAGATATACCAAACTAGCAAGCAGACTAAGTTCTGCAGAATATGCTGTAAAAAAGATTAGAGGTCTCACTAGTGTCGAGACAGTTAGATTAGTATATTTCAGTTATTTTCATACCATAATGTTTTATGGGATTTTGCTATTGGGAAATGCGGCTGATTTAGAAACTATTTTTGTTTTGCAGTAGAGAACCTACAACCGAGAGAGTCTCTTAGAGAAAAATTTAAAGAAATAAATATATTAACTTTGGCCTCTTAATATATTTACGAAAATTTAATGTATGTTCACAAAAACAGAGGTAGTTTTAGTAAAAAAAGTGATACACACTCTGTATACACTAGGAACAAACACAAGCTAGTGATACCAGTTTCTCGACTCCACAGAGGCGGTAATCTCTCTTGGGGCAATGTATACGCTCTTACAAAAAAGTCTCACAAAATATACAAGATCTCTCTATTATCAAGTCTAAATATTTTATTAAACAAAAACTGCATAAAAAGGGTTATTATAATATAAATGAATACATGGGTGATAATAACCCCTGGGAACGAGGTGGTCGCTTCCAAGCTGTTACTAAAATAAAATTTGTAAATAGTTTGAATAACCTTTCATGTAAAATTTACTTTAAAAAAAAGTCCCGCTGGGTTGCTTGCTCGTGCTTCCCAGGACAGAGGTTTCTTTTTCTTACCAGTGGTAAAGTAAAATATGATTTTCCATAAGAATTACATACACGTGATCTATATTGAATAAAAAAAAAAATTCTATTCTATTCTATTCTTGAATATTTCTCTTGTTTGAATGTTTAGGTTTTGTTGTACATATCGAACGAGAAGCGCGACTAGCTTTACTGTCGACTTGACTAAGCCACGCTATCCACTCTCAATAAATTCTATAAAACCGCACTACTATGTGAAGAAAAGCACATTAGGTAATATTAAGATGGGTATTTTTATAATTACTTTAAGTTATATAAAAACATATGAAACATGAACATATTTTATTTACGCAATAAACTTTTGACCTTTTTCATTAGGTGGTTTAGTGGCTATAAAAATTATATTCCATTTTTTGTTTCGTTTTCAAACATGTTCCGTCTAACTCAATAAATTCACGCATCATCATAAAAACGATAAAATTATAAAATATAACATTTTACAATACAAATTTTTATCGTCCTCTTGTACCTTTATAAAACTGTCCTCTAGCGTGGAAGGTACAGGTGGAAAAAACACAATAGTTCATTCATAAAAGGTTCATTCATTCATGAAATGCAAAAAGTGACCAAAAGGTAAGAAAAACGTTATGGACTCCATACTATTGTGAGAAGTCATTCTATAACGTCTTCATTTTAGAAATCCGTGCGACTTGAGAATGGGATGATTAATATCCGTTTAACAATACAGATAATAATTACTACAGGGCAGGCATGTGTCATAATCGAATATTTGCTAGCTATTCCAAGATTTTTTATAAGTAGGTAGGTTTTATAAAGTTTTTTATAAAAAAACTTTATTCTTCTACTTCTTTATCTGCTCGTATAGCTCAACTGCTGGAAATGGGCCTCTCCAGTAAAGAAAGGATTATTGTTTTGAAGAGAAAAAAGATGAAAGGTTAAGAATACATTTATCAAAAAGTTATGGAAGGACAAGCTAAACCTGTGCTTTTACATCGTCCAAGAGCTAGCTTGTGTACAACGATTTCACCAGAAGATTCTAAGTGAACATTATTAGTTTCCTTACTTATTACACATGTTGACTCTTTCTTAACCCTTTCCTTCATTTAAAATTATTCATTAAAATCGTCACCATCGAAAAGCCACTTCTGAGCATAGATTTACCGCATATTATATACCACGATTGTCTCATGGGGATTCGTCTTGTTTGGCAGGCGGGTTGGCAACCACAGTTTTTATTACTTTGCTTTCGGGAAGATGCTGCTGGTAGTATTTTGTTTTAATTTCCCCCTATCGCCTCTTACGACACCCACGGGATAATACGAGGTAGTGGAATCTCTTACGCCGTCACTACACGGTGAGCAAAAGTGGAGAACAATGTAGGAAATATGTCCAGCATTCGATAAGTGGCGTAATAACTATTAGATTACATATGTACTAAAGGTTATCTATATGCATGGTTTTACTTAGCCTAACTAAAGGTTACGTAGGACACTCAAAAGTTTTAAGATATACAAAAGTATTCTCGATACTATTAATATTTATTTTACATCTTTTAAAAATATTCTCCATCTTGCTCTATACAACGTTCCATTCACCTAAACCAACTCTGAAAACACTTTTGCCAGTCTTGATCTGACAGGTCGGCAATCGCTTCTTCGTAGGCAGCCACGGCTTTGTCGGCGCTTGAAAAAAACTTACTTTTTATTTTTTCTTAGACTTTTGGGAACAAAAAGAAATCACAAGGAGCTAAGTCTGGGCTGTAGGGTGGGTGACTTAGAGTTTCAACACCAGATTCCTCAATAAATGCTTTTGTTTTCAGGGAGGTATGTGAAGAGGCGTTATCGTGATACAGCATGATTCCCCGAAGCCCGGACTTTGGTCTTCTCTCCCGCACAGCTTGAAAAGCTTTGGGTAATGCAACTGTAGTATACCATTCAGAGTTGGCTGACCTACAATTTTCCACAATTGACGTCGACAAATGTCCGCTCCGCAAAAAAAAACTAGCCACCATTTTTTGCCGACTTTGCGAGCGAGGTTTTTGCAGTTTTGTCGGTAACTGTCCTTCTGAGTAGACCCCTACCGATGATTGCCTTTTATTTTCCGGATCATATTGATAGATCCATGTCTCGTCACCAGTTACAATTTCTGAAACACGCCTAGATGCCCCGTTTTCAAAACGTAGACGCATTTCATGGCACCAATCCACACGAGTCTGTTTTTCGCTTTCGGAGAGCAAACGAGGAATCCATCGACAACAAAGCTTCCTCACTCCAAGATGTTGATGTATGAATGCTCCCCGAACTAATGCCTAAATTCTTTTCGATGTCCGTATATGTGATTCGTGGGTCTTCTCGCACCAACATTTCAGTAGTCCATACATTTTTTGCCGTTACTGCTGTTTGCGGGGCCCTGGTTCTTTGATCATTTTTAAGATTAACTATACCCCTTCTGAATTCAGCAAACCACCTAAAATTGTTGCGCGTGGTGGAGCTGAGTCCCCTAATGCTGATTGTAACCGTTGTAAATTTAATTGCTCGGTTAAACCAAATTTAAAATCATAATATATCATAGCGCGCAAATGTTCACGGTTAAGATCCATCGTTTTAAATGAAAATCGCGGGAAGCGTTGCAGGAAATTTAATAGAACTTTGTTTTTTTTTTTAAATATTGAACAATTGGCTTATGGAGTTCTATTTTTAAATAAATTTGCTTTTTAGAAACATATAACATGGGTGCGTTCCATTTTTAAATTTCGAGCATCCCAAAAGTTATTGAGTGACCTACGTAATTAATAAATTATCCCATTTAATGAGGAAAGCGTTTCCTTACCTTTTCTTTTTCCGTAGAATTTACGCATTGCTGTTTTTAGGTCTGAACAGTATATGAGAGAAAGTCTAATTACAGGCTGTGAGGCATTCTATCTTAGTCCTTAGAGGTGACAACGCATCAGCATTTTGATTCCTAATCATTAATAGAACATACGTTCAGCCTAGTTGCGGTAGCGACTTACCTTCAGGTGAACTATAATTTTGTTATGTTAGTGTTAAAGTTAATGTTACTTCAATTTTATTTTAAAAAATTGGGCGAAGTACCGCCATATACGTTGAAACAATATTTACTCTAAGAACATAGAACAGGTACGGCTATTTTATCAATTTGTTTAGTAATTTTTATACGTAGAGCCATGC
Organism: Parnassius mnemosyne; assembly: GCA_963668995.1. Lineage (NCBI taxonomy): Eukaryota > Metazoa > Arthropoda > Insecta > Lepidoptera > Papilionidae > Parnassius > Parnassius mnemosyne. The sequence goes on from CAVLGL010000090.1 coordinate 22,379,190, forward strand.
TGCAGCTATATTAATAGTATAGTTGTAGCACGAATGGGTCAGCTCGACTGGGGGAGTACCACGCTCTCACAGAATACCAGCGTAAAATAGCAGCTTAATACTCCTGTGTTTCCTATGGTGAGTGTAGTAAACCGGAGACCCATTTTACTGGAAAAGAGGCATTCTATCTTAGTCCACACGGCTGACAACGCATCTGCATTTTAATTCGTAAACGAAGATAGATGTAGATGTCTATGGTCTATGTCTATGTCACAGCAACCACTTACCATCAGGTGGACTGTGTGCCCGTTTGTTAACCTAATTCTATAAAAAAAAATGTATAGTTTTTTATCATTGTAAATCTCAGACTAACAAAGAGTGATGGAGCGCTTTGTACATTTCAAATGATGCCGAAACCATGCTATCTCGTTACCAGACAAAATTTTCACTGCTAGACGCTAACTTGAGCACCTAAAACCATGTTTTTGCAAATGATTTTAGATGCGTATGTGTAGGTGAGTGCATGTTGTTACAATAATTGAGCATGAATATTTTTTGGCCTTGCGTTACCTAAAATGAACGCAGCTCCGTCTTTCTTTGTTGGTGTAAGTTGTAAATAATGAAAGTGTTACTAAATTTATTACAGCCACGCTGCAACGTTTTATGTGTGACGCGAATCGGAGAATTTTTTTTTAAAAATAGAATATGGATAACAAACGAGGACACAGTACACCTGATGGTAAGTGGATGCTGAGGCTTAAGGACATCTACATTTATCCTTTGTCACTGTCACCCATGAGGACCAAGATGGAATGCCTCGTTTCTAGTAAAAAGGGTGTCCGGTTCTCTACAGTCACCATACGAAACACAGCAGTATTAAACTGCTAATTTACGCTGGTATTCTGTGAGAGCGTCGTCCTAACCCGGTCGAGCCGACCCATTCGTGCTACAACCATAATATACCTGCAGCGTGGCTCTACCAAGTTGAAAAATTATTTCATGCTAACGGTGTGTTCGATTTTAGTTCCCAGGGGTGACAACGCATTTGAATTTTGACACTTAATCGAGTGATATTATGATGTAGGTGTATATGAGTCATAATAACAACATATTACTAGGCGAAATATATGCTAATTTGTAACCCTTACTTTTATTAAAAAAAATGTCAAATTATAATATAGATTTTTTTGTCGCTAAGCATTATCTGCGGTGAGAGACACCTGAAATAAAAGAGGTCAAACCATAGAGTATTTATAAGCAAGCTATGCTTATTGGTATATATATATATAGTCGTTATGTATATACGAATAAGCTTCTATATGCTGCCCAACTATGGACTTTTGAAGGTGGATTAATTCAAAAACTTAGGGTGGGGTAAATAAAATTCATAGCATTTTTAATCAATAAATCATTAGTTAGGTACATGAAAAAAATTAGTAGTGACGGATTTCTGGAAGGTTTTACTAATTATACGCATTACGTGAATAATTTTCGTCTCTTAAAAAGTTTTTAGTTTCATAAATCATTACATAATGTTGCCATAAAAGAAAAAGTCACGCGACGTAACTATATAAATCTTTTTACTACCAATTTAACAGTAATTAACCAGGTAAACGATGTACCGTTAAATGCTATTTAACTCACAATGATAATTGCATTAAGCGTAATTATTGACGTTGTTTTCACTTAATTGCATTAATTGCACTACCTTATTACATATTGCTTCGAAATGTTCTGTCGTCAGTGAAATCAATATTTTTGTCTCGTTCCAATTTCAAAATAATTATTTTTGGTTTTAATGTTTGCCTGTGCTACATTTTTAAAAACGGATTGCTTAATGATTACTCATTGTCTTACATTATCCATATCTGATCAGAAGCCTTTGATTATATTCTGGTATTTTCTATAGTTGTCTTTTACGACAACCATGGCATAAAATTGGAGGATGGACCGTCATCACTTATAACTTTTTATAAATACTCTATGTATCTATGATGTTATTGCGGACCTACATCTATCCTCGATTAAGAATAAAAATGTAGATGCCTCTTCACTCCTAAGGACTAAGATACCTTGTTACCTGCAAGAAGTATCCGGTTTAATTATATTTTGCACGCTTCAGCGTTGGAGGTAAGCTTCCAAAGTGGTGCACTTACTTATCTGCATTACACAGTTAATGACTGTCCCGACTGGAGTTATTAAGATACCAGTAGTTAATGCTTTTAATTTGTACGGGTACATAAATAAAATTTTATTAATTACATACATTCTGAAGTTAGAAGGGGCTGTGCAAAATTTAAACGTGCATTTACTTTCGCTGTTCTATGGATAGACTGCCTTTTCAATAATACATAATACGACAACAATCATCACACTCGGCAGGCGGGTTTTTTTTAAAAATAAATTAAATATTTTTAAATAAAAAAAAAAGAAATAGCAGATTTAAAAATACACTACATATAGTATGTAGTATGGTTATCCAGTTAATATGATCACTTTCTTAAAACTCAAAAACTGCAGCATTGCTTGTATAGTTGGCTCTATGATACGATAGCTCTTCATCAATCAATCATTCCAATGGCTGTGTGACAGCAGCCGAGAATACTGCCACTCCCTCTCATCCCCGTGGATGTCGTTACAGCCGACAGAGGGATATGCCATAAAAAAGGAGACCTTTAGGCTTCCAATGGATGGCGGCATAACCATCCCAGTCATGGTCAGAACATAAATGCCCATGCCTGTGATGGGCAGCAGCATTACAGGTGCGATGTGTCTGGCACTGCGATCGCCAACCCGCTTGCCCAGCGTGGCGATTAAGGGCAAATCCTCCCATGAATAGCACCACAAAAACACGACATTCATTTCCAGGTTCCTGACCGTGGTGATGGTAATGGCAACGGTAGGGTAGGGGGTGCAAAGAATCCCTGGGAGAGGACAGGTTACCACCAAAAACTGCACGGCGACGTATAAGGCGGGCACATACATACGGAATTCCGTTTCGGAATTCGAACGGATCGGCCACACATATACGGAATCCCGTTTTGGCCGCAAAATTTCGAACGGAAAACTACCGTACGTATGTGACGGGTAATAGATTTTATATGGACTTGCTGCGTTCGGAATTCTGTATCGGAATATCGCAACGGATATCCGTATGTATGTGGCAGGCATTATGGATGGATTCTGCGGCAAGACGGAAACATTTACGAACTGGAAGCTGAGCTGGAAAATATAAGATCGCATATTGTAGGGTTAAGCGAAGTCTGAAGAGAGGGGGAGGACACACTTATCCTGTGATCGGGCCATCTACTCAACTTTCGGGAGGGAGACGACCTTTCCCAAGGCGGAGTAGCTTTCCTCGTTCACAGGATTCTCACTAACAACATTGTAGAAATCTACTGTGTGTCGACACGGGTAGTATACCTTGTACTGAAGTTATCAAAGAAATCCTCTCTGAAGATCATACAAGTTTATGCCCCGACCTCGGCACATTCGGATGATGAAGTTGAAATTTTTTATTAAGACATTTCTACGGCCTTACATAACAGCACTAAGGCCCACTACAATGTTTTTATGGGGGATTTTAATGCCCCAAAGGAATTGGACCTGGCGCAGTCCCGATAACATTACTAAAAGCGAGATTGACTTCATCATGATGGACGAAATGCACATATTCAGAGATGTCTCAGTGATCAACAAATTCAATACCGGAAGGGCCTTCACCGCCTTGTCCAAGGCACTCTGAATATCGATTTTGCGCTTGAACGGCCCGATTGATGAAGTATACTCTTCGACCTAATCCCCTTCAAATCGTAACTTTATTTTTAATAGGATAAGGAGTAACTGGCTCCCAACGCTTTCGGATAGAACTTAAAAACCGATTCGATGCCTTGAAAACCACGTTGTATATTGGACGAGGACCTTATCAATGTGATCTAGATCTTAAGGGATGAGGGCAACAGGTTTTGTGGCAAGCAAAATTTGGGCCGAAAGTCGAATTTCTCAGATGAGACACTTCAGCTTATTGATTGTCTTCTGCTATTTAATATAAATATGACGGCACCTGCACCGTTGTAGATGCGGTGGCGTCGGTCTAGCTAGACAGAATTCTTGTAAACGACACGTGTACCGCACACCTGCGGCATTGCACCGGCGTTGCCGCCCGTCCTGCTTGTATAAAACGGACTGAGCGACCGCCGTTAAGACAGTCTTGGCTCTGACGTGGAACGGTGCGCTTGTCGTATTGCGTTACTAGTTTATCCTCGACTCGTTGGATAATTAATTCGTGTAAACGAATTAATTATTATTCCTAACTACAAAATCAGTCTCTGTACTACTCCATTATACTTCCTACAAATATTATAAAAGGCGTGAGTTAACAACCAACAGCAACGCCATCGGAACAGGTGACATTAACCAAGCATGTGAGGAAAGCTGTGAAGCGGGACCTGCGTCGCTCTAATGCAATTGCGATACAAGAAGCAATAGCGCGAATCAAGGGAGCCAAAGACTTTGCTCAGGAGCTTGGGAGAAGTCACATCGCAAGACTGTAGACGCATGATGGCAAAGACTGAAATGAAGAAATCCGCCGGAGAACCGAGGTTACTGATATAGCCTTCCGTGTTTGTAAACTGAAGTAGCAATGGGCTGGCCCCGTCTGTCGCAGAAATGACAACCGGTGGAGTAGACGTATTATGGAGTGGACACCGCGTCTAGGCAAACGTAGTGTGGGACGCCCCCTGACCAGATGGAGCAATGATCTGCGCAAGGTGGCTGGTAGAAACTGGTTGCGTGTAGCCAAAGATCGGGCTAAGTGGCGCGCTTTGGGAGAGGCCTATGTCCAGTAGCGGACTGTCGCAGACTGATGATGAATCAAACAAATAATAAAGGGTCAAAAGGACGCTGCTTTATCCACGTCATTCTGACAGTTGACATTATAGTAAATTTTTAGTATTAGGTATAAATAAACGTCATCTGTTGGAGGTCATGAGGTCATTCTCGCCTTTTCCATATTTACCTCTATCGATGTCCACTCGTAGTAATAAATTGATTCTGCGGTACTTATACATAAATGGAGAAATTGTAAAAACAAGCAAATATTTCTAAGGATTTTTAAATATATAAATGCAAGTTACTTATATTTTTTAATTTATTAGTAACTGAAGGCAAAATATACTACTTTTTCCATTTGATGATAGATGGCGCTGTTTTCACAACTAAATCGGTGTAATTTCAAATCATTTTACCAAGTTCATAACTATATTTTATACTTTATTTATAAATATGGTGTTTATTTGAAAAACCACTCGTCATCCCATCTATAACTAAGATATAATAGAAAATCAACATCTAAAGGAAGGAAAATACTTAACCTTCTTTTTTGAAGTTCCGTAATCGGATAAAAAGGAGCCTATAAGTTGCCCCAGGTTACTAACTACCTATATACAAAATTTCATGTAAATCGGTTTAGTAGTTTTTGCGTGAATCCGGAATACACAGACAGACAGACAGACAAAAATTCTAAAAACCACTGATTCGGGTTCAGAACCCTTTATTTAGTCCCCTTTTTCAAGAATATATTAGAATTACAGACACGAATTTTCTACAGATTTATTATATGTATAGATGTCAGGCAGAGCACATATGAGTTTTTATCAAATTTAAATTATAATTGTTAAAAAATATACATTAAAAAAAAACTATAGAAACAACAGAAAATTCAAACAATTGTGAGATAGATCCTCACAAATACATATACACTGTTATTCTGGTGTGTGTGCAAGTGGCAAGTCCCACCGATCAATGAATACCTCAAGGATATTGTCGATATGTACTGTTCCGCAAACGGTTCAGCGCAGATGTACACCTCTCAACCTATATATACTTCTTAAGTATCATTAATAAAATTTACCACCATATGACATTACCAAATTAAAATTAAATAATATTGTATAACTAAAATAAGGCACAATTTCTTGTTTTAATATGAGATTCGCAGCCCTATCGAAATGTGACAGAAACTGCAATATTTCCTCGCTAAGAATCCAAACGTGCTTCAATCAGCTAATGATTCTCGTTATGTCGCTAAGATCACTAGCAAGCAACAATGTCAGCGTATGTTAGAACCTAATGGCCAGCCATTTATGTTTAATTAATCCTTTTCTAATAAAAAATTCTTTATAAGATACACAAAATGACATGAGAGTTTGCACGATAGATCGTCAAGTTGCCGTAGTTTGTTCGGACAAAATTGTAATATCAGTCATATTATTAGTACATACATACACATATGGCTTTGTGGTAATAATTTTAGCAAAAGATTATAATCTAATGTTTCAGTTTAACAATTCAAACACGGGATTCAAAATGTTTGTATAACCGACGTGCGTCCATTCAGAATGCCTGTTTACAATTAGACCTTCTTCTATTTTCTTTATTTGGATTTATTTTCATTATTAAAATTGTTAATCTATATTAATAAGCTCATTAGAGTACCATGGCGATTTTTTTAAGTTACGTCATGTTGTGTGAGTCAATTTTTTATAAAAAAAAAATCATCAAAATATTTGTCAAAAGGAAAACGTTACGATTATAGTTCATAATTATAGTTTTCGTTTTAACCTCATATAACCGCATACACCATTTTTTGATTTGGCGTCGAGGTATGTTACCAAAATTTTTTTTAACATCCTTCGGTAAATTCAACAAAACGTTGTCCTACAATGAAATCACCTCGCTGTCTGTATAGTGACAAGGGACACTTTCATAATGATTATAAAATATAATTAGGAATAAGTGGATTTAATGGATTGATTTTATCTCTTTATAAATTAAAATAATAACTGACCTTATTCATAAAACACGACGTCAATTTAGGTAATGCTTAATTTGCTCTCTCTCTCTCTCTTCACTAAATGGCAATGGAAAGGGACATGTATAGATATAATTAATACTTAATTCAAATAAACGATTATAAGTAAGGCCAATCGTGTTTAGCTACCATAAACAGATATAGTTTTTTAGTTTTATCACTTAATATGCGTATCTCTTTAAGGATAGTAGCGTTACTACCGTACCGAGTCACTTTTGTCCTCGGTTCACCCTACCTGTTTCAGCAGACAGCATGGCGCTCCGTTTTAAGCTGACATTATTAATAGTACATTTACTATTGTTAATTCTGCGAAATTATATTCGCATTTTTATGAGCCATCCCGCTGCGTCATTATTGTCATAATTCATTCATACGTTTTAATAGGAAAATTATCAAGAATACGTTAACCAAATATCTTTGATCGTGGAATGTATGTTTTGAGAAAATAATATTTTTATTAGCTTAGCGCTAAATTAAATGCAATTTTTCGTTATAATAACAACATAATATAATTGTAGATTATAAAGGAAGTCATTCAGTAAGGAGGGCTAATAATCTTACGCTCACCAGATGTCGCTAGTTGAGAATGAGATTAATTTATTAGTCACGCAGACGATTACACAGTGTAATCATCATTGAAAATTTGCGTTTAAAATATTAGTTTTTTTTTGTTTCTAGTATTATAGAGCTAATATTATAAGCTAATATTATTATAATTCTAATATATATATATATATATATATATATATATATATATATATATATATATATATATATATTATAGATATATATTAAAGAGCACAGCATCTTACACTGTGCTGCTCTTTAATATTTTACACATTTTTAATTTTTTTTAATTATTCTTCTTTTAGGTATCCGTAGTTTGGTTTATCCTCTTATAATCTATATTATAATCTATCTTATATACTATAATTATAAAATATAACTTATATTTAAGAAATAAACATTAATTTTTAACAGTGGTAGAGCCACGCGGCAGCTTTTGCTGTATGGGATGGGCCGGCTCGAACCGGGGTGGTACCATGACCTCACAGAATACCATACCAGCGTGAAGTAGAAGTTTACTTCTGAAAGCGTGGCGTTGCCTTTGTCTTCTGAGATCAGGTGGCCATATGACAGAAGACAAAGGCAACGCCACGCTTTCCGTGAATTTCTGGAGGCGGCAAAGTCGGCCTTGCTCTTTCTAACCGAGACACAAGTGACTTCTCCGGTTGATAATTCGTATTACGCCTACCCAGGGTACAAATTAGAACACTCCTTTATGCCCCGGGCTGGAGTTTGCGTGTACGTCAGAGAGGACATCTGTTTTCGACGCCTCGGCAGCCTTGAAGGTACGGACCTGTCCAACACTCCTTTGTGCCCCGCGCTAGACTTTGCGTGTACGTCAGAGAAGACATCTGTTTTCAACGCCTCGGCAGTCTTGAAGGTACGGACCTGTCCATCCTATGGCTGCGCGTAGACAGCGACTACCAGCGTCTACGCGTCTACGGGTGCCTCTATAGGTACAATAGCGGTAAAGTCGAAACAGACGGACTCATCGACCACGTCCAAATGGCTACAGATTCCTTGTTATAGCAGATCCCATCCACAGAGATCGTCATCCTTGGTGATTTTAACGCCCATCACGCCGAATTCACGGTTCACGTTCAACAGATCATGCGGGGAGATCTGTTTATGACTTTGTCTTGGCATATGGTCTACCACAACTGGTTACTGCGCCTACGCGGATCCCAGACGTGGAGGATCATGCACCTTCCCGATTGGACCTTCTGCTGACCTCTCATTCGGACGGATATCAGGTTTCCGTCGATGCCCTTCTTGGCTCTTCGGACCGTTGTCTGATCCGGAGTACGGTGTTACTCACGCTCCCATCGCAGTTGTGATCTGCAGCTTGCCGCCGTGTTTGGCACTATAGGTCAGCCGATTGAGAAGAAATGCGGTCTTTTTTGCATCCTACCCTTGGGAGCGGGTTTGCTTCTCGCCGGATGATCCCAACGTTGTTTGGAATGGAATTATTTATTCCATCATCTGTGGTGCCTATCGGAGGCAGAATTCAGCTATGGTTCGGGCTCTCCTGTAAATGTCACGCTATAAGCAGGAGTGCTACCGGGCCTGTGCTGACGCATCAACGTCCCGGAATGTAAACACGAGTGCTCTTAAAAAGAAGTATAATTACGCCTCCAGGTCCTTCAAAAGTGTCATTGCCAAGGCAAAGTCAGAGCACATCGGTAGAATTGGCGGGAAACTAGTTCGCCTCACTTTGGGAACACGTGCATTCTGGTCTCTCGCCAGAGCTGTCCAAGGGAACTTATGTCAGCCATCTCTGCACAGGGATGATGTACTCACTGGCCCATGATGCAAAGGAGAAAGCCGATCTGCTAGGCTCTCTTTTTGCTTCCAGCTCGACTCTCAATGACAGGGGGAACACACCGCCGGCCATTCCGCAGTGTGAGTACTCCATGCAGGAAGTGCTGCTTACACAGCGCTCGATGCGCAAAGTACTTCTCTCCCTGGACGTCAACAAGTCGAGTGGGCCTGATGGAGTCTTACCTATTGTGTTGAAGACGTGTGCTCCGGAGTTGGCATTGGTTTTAACGCGTCTTTTCCGGTACTCCTACTCCCTAGTCGTAGTCCCGAACTCATGGAAGACGTCTTTGGTGCACTCGATCCCTAAAAAAGGCGACCGCTCAGATCTGTCCAACTACAGGCCTATCGCTATCACCTCCTTGTTCTCCAAAGTAATGGAAACTGTTATTAACTGCCCGCTAATGAGGTACCTTGAAGATCACTAGCTGATTAGTGACCACCAGTACGGTTTCCGTCGAGGTCGCTCAGCTGGTGATATTCTAGGTTACCTAACTCATAGATGGGCGGAGGCAGTGGAGTCCAAGGGGGAGATGTTGGCTGTTAGTTTGGACATAGAGGAGGTCTTCGATCGGGTTTGGCACAAATCGCTTCTTACGAAGCTTCCTTCCTATGGGCTTCCAGAGAAATTGAGCAATTGGATCACCAGTTTTCTTGCAGACCGGAGCATCATGGTCGTAGAAGACGGTACATGCTCCGATTACTAGCCCATTAACAGTGGTGTTCCACAAGGCTGCGTGCTGTTTCTTCTGCCATGTCAGTGATATGTTGCAAACCGGTAACATTCATTGCTATGCAGAAGACAGCACTGGCAATGCTTTATACACCGGCCGTGCAAATATTTCTCGGGAAAACCTAGCCGAGTACCGGAACAAACTTGTGTCTGAAGGCGAGACTTCATTGAACAAAGTCTCAGACTGGAGGTGGTTAAATCTAGTCTAGTTCAATCCCCAGAAGAAACAGTTTGCGCGTTTACCGCTAAAAAGAACCCATTTGTCGTATCTCCTCAGTTTCAAGGCACTCCCCTTGTTGCCTCAGCCAGTATCGGATTCCTCGGTGTCGACATATCGAGTGATGTGCAGTTTCGTGGTCACTTGGAAGAGAAAGCCAAATTTACCTCTAAAAAGCTTGGCGTGCTCAATAGAGCGGGACAGTAATTCATGCCAGCACACCGCTTGCAACTTTACAAGGCACAGGTTCGGCCCCACATGGAATACTGTTCCCATCTCTGGGCAGGAGCACCTCAGTACCAGTTCCATCCACTTGACCACATCCAGCGCAGAGCGGTTCGAATCGTCGATGACCGAGTTCTTTCCGATCGGCTTGACTCACTTGCACTGTATCTCTTTGCGTATTTTATCGGATCTACCAAGGTGAGTGCTCTGAGGAATTGTTCGGACTAGTTCCAGCCGCTCAATTTCACCATCGCACATCGCGTCAAAACTCGCGATACCATCCAAACCATCTGGATGATTGGTGGTCCACCACTGTGCCATTTAGAAGAAGTTTTCTTCCTCGCACAACTTCCTTGTGGAATCGATTACCACCAGCGATTTTTCCGGACCGATACGACTTAGGGACCTTCAAGAAAAGAGACTACTCCTTATTAAAAGGCCGGCAACACATCTGTAATTACCCCGGTGTTGCAGTTGTACATGGGCGGCGGTAGTCACTTACCATTAGGTGAGCCGCATGCTCGTTTGCCTTCTCTCCTATAAAAAAATCTTTAAACTTTTCTAACTAACCAACTTCCCCGCCATGTAAACTATCAAATATTTCACCTCGCTACAAAGAGGCGACGCGCCGCCCTGGTGGTAGAAAAAGTTATGGATGCCCTCGATACTGTTTTCTGATAAAATTCCACCGTTAATTGCGTATTAAGTTGTTTACATATTTGAAGATATAATTTTTTTTAGTAGGAGTAGTAGTATTTTTGCAGGTGTCCATGAGTTGTAGTTGCATCTACTTCATTACGTCTACATCACGTGGACTAAGCTCGTTTGTCACTTCAGACTTATGTAAGTACATAATCTCTATATATAAAAATTAATTGCTGTCTGTTAGCCTCGCAAAAACTCATAAATTTCTGGGCCGATTTTGATGATTTTGTGTGTGTGTGTGTGTGTGTGTGTGTGTGTTTGAGTGTATCCTTGGATGATGTAAACGATTCACAATTGGACCTGGTAGGTGCTGCTTTTGTCGAGATTCAGAAATCACCCATGCGAAACCGGGGCGGATCGGTAGTATAATATATTTTAAAAACTTTATCTAACATTATATTTTTATATGTTAGACATGTTAGTTAGTTACATCAAATGAAATAACTTATTATGCCTATAAAACAGATTTTTCGAAACTCTGCTGGCAGCTTAAATTCATTTAGTGAGCATTGGGGAGGGTTTTGTGCGGTCTCCCTTCACGCGATTAAACCCGTAAAAGCAATATCTTCAGCAGGATGAGGGTAACTGACATTGCATAACGGATTAGTAAATTGAAGTGGCTCTGAGTTGGCCATATAGTTCGAAAAAATCGATGGGGAAGAAAGTGTAAGTAATGATTTCTCGTAATTATGCGGATATTTCACAATTAATGAAAATAATTTTACCGATTGTATCCGTTAAAAAAGCGATGAAATCCGTTAAATTTTAATGATATCTTTTTTTTACGCGAACACTACACATTTAAATAAAACTAATTATATGGATTTTATCGCGTATATTAACTCATTTTATATTCCCGACGCTTCGAGCGCTTTACAGCACCCATGGTCACGGGGGGACTGAGGTGTATAACGTCCCAATGTCATAATTAATCACGGCCACCTCCAGATTATTTTTTTTAATTTAAAAAATTGGTTTCATTTTTAGGAAAGGCATAAAGTGCGGGGTAAACCATATACAATATGTAGTGATGACTGGAAAAATCATGTGGGATGTCGATAGATGCTTAAGACCGTGTTTTGTTAGCCATTGTGGAAAAAAGAAGCCTATGTTTGAGTGATACTGATGATGATGAGGATTTTGTTTCATTGGCATGGATATGCTTGGACCCGAGGTTGACGAGCACTGGCCTCCCTTGATTTGAATTTTTTGTGAATTTGATGTGAAATGAATACCGCCGACCATGAACAACTGCAACACCAGGGGAATTGCTCTTTTCTTGAAAGGCCTTATGTTGCATTGGTGTTAGAAATAGCTGGTGGTAGCCGATTTCACAATGAAGTGGAGCGAGGAAGAAAACTGGTAAATCGCACAGTGGTGAAACGTTAAGCATCTAGATGGTATAGATGGTATCGCGAATTTTGTCGTAAGGTTGTATGCACTAAATAAATAAACCTAATATATGTAAAAAGTATCAACTCCGTTTACTTGCGCTATAAATTATATTTACGAGTATTTGCAGTATTATTGGCGAATACGAATTGAGCTTCTGAGAACTGAATAGAAGTATACAAGACCCGTGTTTTGACGATAACTGTCCCACAATGCGTATAGAATTGGAGTTATTGGACACTTAAGTAAATCAAAATCATTACGTAACTGTGTTGAATCTAAATAGAAAAGGCTAGGCAGGAGTCGATTCTGCACACCCAAAGATAATTAGTCCGAGAACACAATAAAATAAATTATTTTGTTATGTTATACAAATTTAAATTCAAATTCAAATTTATTTATTGCCAGAATGTAGTAGATACATAATATTATGATGTTGTTATTTATTTATGAGACCTTACATTCTATATTCTATATGCAATATCTTTACAATATACAAAAAAATATTATTATTACAATTTAATGAGGTAAAATATTTAAGAAAAATAATTAAGTAGTTATTTAAAAATATTTTAGCGTCAAGTTTTTAAATTACAATAAATACATGTCAAAAATTGAATTAATTAGGTAATTGATTATATACAAATGCCTACTATCTAAAAAAAATTAAAAAAATGTCAAAAAAATAAAATAAAATAAATATTAAATTTTAATAAAATAAGTTTTTCTATATTTAACCATTATTTTACATTTCTTTATAATTCATATACAGTTAACCGTGTAGTGGCAGTGTAATAAAACCCACTAATGCAAATCATCCAATGGCTGTAGAGGCGATAGAGGAAAACAAACCAGGAGGGGCAGCAGCAACTAGATAAATAAAACTGTGGTTGCCAATTGTATCAACTATGGTAAATATCCCCATTTGATACATTCTATGGGCAGCAGTCGACTTTGATAGACTATAACTGAAATAATCAATGACTGATTATGTAAATATGTGTTGTTTTTTTTTAAATAGAATAAGAGTGACAAGCGAGCACACAATCTACACAATACCAACATGCATATGTGTTGTTCAACCCTGACGACTAAGATGGAATGACCCGTTACCAGTAAAAAGTTTATATTATTTAATTATTAGTATATTGAAAAATACTAAACATAAAAGTAACACTGTTAATATTACTAATATTCTGGTTAACTACTCCAAGGCAATTTAACAAAGTGAATAAAAAAGTGAACGAATAGTGTCTGTATGATGTATTTGTGTTTTTATATGTATACATATATATAATATTATGTATTTGATTATTGCACATATACTATACATACCTTGTACTATTAATATATACTTGTTTATCTTCTATTTATGCACACTTCTATATATATAGAAGTGTGCATAAATAGAATTTTCATTTATATATATATAAAATTATCTCCTTCACCAAGGTTTGCCTGGAAGAGATCGCTGCCTAGTAATAAGGCCACCTCATTGTACATTCATTTATAAATTAAAGTTTGCTGTATTGTGTAGTATTTTGTGTGCAATAAAGAGTATAAAAAATTAAAAAAAAGAAAGTGAAATTTTTGGTAACGAACACAAATTACACAAAATACTAGCTAGTATTTTGTGTATGTACCTTGTAAGGCGAGTTTATATAAATTCTCGAATGCCTCTGTTCATCTAGTTATCTGCTGGTCATATAGTCTGAGGTTTGAATTCATGGTCGGCCAAAAATTTGCCGTTGGGTTTTTCTGTCAATAAATTCCAGTAGCAACCGCGAGTCAGAAAGTTAACGGTGTTTCAACCACGTGCCTCTGAAAGTACGTAACGTCGTCGGTCCTTCGCCTGATCTCTCTCCGGTTATATCGGATTGCCGTGCCATGGGACTATGAGGGGAATAGAGAGTGCACCCCATGCTTACGCATGCGCTCGTGCATTTCCTGTCCTGCACAGATGACTAGTGTAAGTTGAAACTGTCCGTGACGGAAATTCGGCCTGAAGGACATTATATCAATTCCCCATTTAAATTATCTATACAATATTGACAATATCAACAGTCCGCTCAGCTTTTATCTTTTCATTGATATTTCAAGCCCGAGGGGAAGGATCTAGAAAAGTATCGTCAATGGTTGTTTCGACTTATTTGAGCGGAAGCCAATAATGAAAAAAATATTAGGATGGTGGTATTAAGTACTTCTTTATTTATTCCAACACTGAAAGTCTATTAACGGGCATAGGCCTTCCATTATTGTTATACAAGTAAGCAATCAAATGAGTACACCGTCCATCGAACGGTAAAAGAATGCTGTGGTTCGTTATCCATAGACACCTAAGTATATCTGACGTCGATAGAGAATCACAGATGCATTGTATTTCCTGAGGTCTAAGATGTAACACTTCCATAGGAAACTTGCAGCATTAAGCTCCTAGCTTTCACTGGTATTCAGTGAGAGCGTGGTCCTACCCTGGTTAAGATAACCTATTTGTGCTACAGTCACTATGCAGCTATAACGTGGTTCTACCATAAAAAAATTCTATTTATTGGAGTCCAAAACAAAGAGCCTTACAAATACGCGTAGCACATAACAGCTTCTGGATATTGACTGATAGAAGTTGCCATTAGCGTAAACGAAGTCAATAAGAATTAAAAAATCATAAAAATTAATTATAACTCTTCAAACTAGGTTAAACGCACTGATTCTTAAAAATTAAAATTTACACGTGGTAGAGCCATGCTGCAGCTATATTAGTAGTATAGTTGTAGCACGAATGGGTCGACTCGGAAGGACCACGTTCTCACAGAATACCAGCGTAAAATAGCAGCTTAACACTGCTGTGTTTCGTATGGTGAGTGTAGAGAACCGGAGACCCTTTTTACTGGAAAAGAGGCATTCCATCTTAGTCCTCACGGCTGACAACGCATCTGCATTTTGATTGGCAACGAGGATAAATGTAGATGTTTATGGGCCACAGCAACCACTTACCATCAGGTGGACTGTGTGCTCGTTTGTCACCCTATCATATAAAAAAAAAAACATTTGTCACCCGATCTTAGACAGCTTAGGTTTTTTTAATATTGGTGACCCCTGACTTCTTTAAATGAGCGACGTATCTCGATTCTACATTTTCGCTTATTATTTTTGTCATAAGTTTAAAGGGCGCATTACAGTTACATAAATAAAGATATAAAACTTTTATCAATACAATAAATAGTTTAATTTATTTATACAATTATCTTTTGCGTTTTGTCAGCCGTAACAATGCTATGGACGACACTAACTTTTCAGTTCGCAGATCATTAAAAATAAAGAAAAAGTCTGAATTTATGTTCATTGTCTCTACATTGAAAGACACTGTATCTTATCGACTTTATTGGATACAATTGGCCTTTTGTTTGTAAATGTTTTAAGCACAATTTTCGTTAGGGATGCACCGCGTACGGACTTGTTTCCGGTTAAAAAAAAAGAATGAAAGGATTTAAATTAGCTTAATTGTGTATTAAAAAATCAGTTTCACTCGATTAGCATAACCCTAACGACTTTTGGGACTGTTTGAAATCACGGCGGAGACTTTTTCTGCGCGTATGCAAAGGAACTACATTTGCATCCCTCAAAACCTCGGCTGTCCTAATTTGGATGAGCTCCCTATCTCCTTCGGAATCGTTGAAATGCACGCACGGTAGCGAGAACCGTACAAAATACAAAACAATAAATAAATAACAAGAACAATAAATATAATTAAAAACGACAAAAAGCGTCCGTCCGCATGACGCGGGCACAAACGGTTGCGCGTTCGCGACGACTCTATAACAACAGATACGTAACAAAGATTTCAAATTATATTTTAAAATAAAGGACTTACAGCTGAATTTCCAATGTCTAATTTTAATGCCCATTTAACGTTTTGTCACCGCAACGCCAGTTTTTTAAAGGCTCACCACTAAAGAATTCCAACTTTCACAACGAGCAATAAGGTTTAAAATTCAACGGCAAAGACCTCACGTGGTTTTTTGGAATTGGTAAATGGAATTTAAACGAGATGACAATTCTTTATTGCGTCCGCAGATATTGAAACGATTCTGGTCGCGTTCGTTCATTAATTGGGGTCGATAGAGATGAGAATCGTTTGTTCTGAGAAGTCAACTGAGTGATTCTCGGAGACCACGTCGCTCTATGAGTTCTGAAGGATTTAAGGGTTGCATCTCACTAGGACAATAATGTAATAAGCCATTTCAACTGAAGGGTAATTAACCCTGAATGTATATAATGGAGGCTGAATTAATTAAATCTAAGTAAAACACATTTTCATTTTAGCATCGCATTATTTATTTTCTAAAGTTTAAATTCTTGAAATTATTTTAATCCTATTTACTATTAAATTAAAATAATTAGAATTGGAGCAATAAACCACATGTAAAATTGAAATTTTTCCGAGATTTTACTAGATTTTTGATCTCATCACACAAGAGTTACAGTAGAAAACTAGAAGTACAGCTGTAATAGACTGGAGTAGAATAGACAGTATTAGTAGAGGTTTAGTGTATTTGGTGCTTCTCATGTGGTCCCATATAAATTTAATTAACACCTGGCCGGTAGTTTTTGAGTTATCCTTAATAATGCATATTTAATTGACTTCGACTACATTGATGATGTTCATATTTTATTTATATTGAAGTTGGTTGTAATGTTTTTTTTTTAATTTTGGCACTCGTTAAACAAAACAGTCTACTGCAGTTAAATAATATTTTTTTTTATAGAATAAGGGTGACAAACGAGCACACAGTCCATCTGATGGTAAGTGGTTGCTGTGATCCATAGACATCTACATCTATCTTTGTTTGCGAATTAAAATGCAGATGCGTTGTCAGTCGTGAGGACTAAGATAGAATGCCTCTTTTCTTCCAGTAAAAGAGTCTCCAGTTCTCTACACTCACCATACGAAACACAGCAGCATTAAGCTGATATTTTACGCTGATATTCTGTGAGAGCGTGGTCCTTCCTCGGCCGAGCCGACCCATTCGTTCTACAACTATACTATTAATATAGCTGCAGCATGGCTCTACCACGTATATGCATACGAATATTAACCGTGTGGCGACAGCGGAAGGGGATCCATTACCTCATTTCGTAAGAGGCGTCTATAGGTTGTAAGGCTTCGTTAGACGACGGTGTAATAGTCTATTTACGCTAAGTAAATTATTCAGACCAGCGTGGCGCGGCGACGAGGAGGAGCGGTAGAACGTCTTCTATTACTAACCTGCGTGGCGATTGAGGCGCATCCCCTATATTGGGGGAGAGTGTGCACTGTGGATTTTAACCGACTGATGAAAAACAAAAAAAGAGATGTGAGCATATTATTAAAATATACATTATAACAGCGAGCGCTTAGCCGTTTTTATAATAAGTATACTATACCGTCACCTATGAAATCGTTAACATCAATTTTAAGTTCTGATTTACCACGTGTTCAGCGTTGAAGGAAAACATCGTGAGAAAACCTGCATGTCTGAGAAATAAAAAAAAAATTTCGAAGACATGTGAAGTTCGCCAACGCGCATTGGGGCAGCGCGGTGGACCTCTCCTTGCCCTAAAAACCCTCACCGAAATGAGAGGACGCCTGTGCCTAGCAGTTAGACGTATATAGGCTGTAACTTTAACTTAAAATTTTATATATTATAAATTATAATAGTAGAATCCAAATATGCATCCATCTAATATATACTACTCTTAAATATACTATGTGTGTCATATGACGCAACAGGAGGAAATGAAACAGGGCATCGTCTTGCTAACAATTCATAGTATAATAAAAAAAAACTGCGGTTGCCAGAACCGTCTGGCAATCGTGGCAACTATCGCAAGCATTCGCTTTACGAGGCAATCTATGTGAAAGGATTTTGTTCAGTTGTGAATCATTAATAGGCTGTAAAGATGTTCACGATTATGTTATTTATGCAGAATATATCGGCTAATCGTAGTAAAGCACCTGCATCAACAATCTATAACTAGAGGCATGTATCTTTTTTCTTTTTTTTTATAGAATCAGAGTGACAAACGAGCATACAGTTCGCCTGATAGTAAGTGGTTGCTGTGGCCCATAGACATCTACATCTATCTTCGTTTGCGAATTAAAATGCAGATGCGTTGTCAGTCGTGAGGACTAAGATAGAATGCCTCTTTTCCAGTAAAATAGGTCTCCTCTACAATCAACATACGAAACAGCAGCATTAAGCTGCTATTTTACGCTGGTATTCTGTGAGAGCGTAGTCCTTCCCCGATCGAGCCGACCTATTCGTACTACAATTATACTATTAATATAGCTGCAGCATGGCTCTATCACGTAAAATCTTAGCGGTGGGACTTGTCTAATAGAATTACGATGGCATAAATAGGCCGCTGTTGGTGATGTCTCAAACATACTCGTATTCTAGTGAGATATTGCCTTAACAGTATTAAGGGATGCCCAAGTAATGTATTCAGAGTTGTCGGTTTCTATGTAATTTATTGCACCAATTAGTAGAGTCCCGTGAGAGGGTTTATCAGATGTTCCATCGCGCTCTATTTGGGAGGTAGCTGGTCGATAATGGTCAAATTTCTGGGAACGCGCCTTTGACAGTATAACTTTGTCTAAAGATATTTTCGGAAGCGAGAATTTAACAAGTTAATTGGATGAAAATATTCAAAACGCATAGCGGCATAGACGTCATTACGGCCACAGATTAATTAGGATGCCAACGGAATTAAACGGAATCTGTGGAAATTAAATAAAATGAAAGATATAATTGAATTAATAGCGGACTTTCATTCTTATCATAGGTTTAAGGCATAAACTGTTCGTGGTCCTTCGTATTCCTTCTCATCTATTTATCTAAGTTTTCAGAACCAGTCCATTTAAGTCCTCAGACGATTGGACACGTCTAATATTGACTCTTGGCTAGGGCTTAATTTTTTTTTATAGACGCACAAAGATCATTGCGCTAATTATTGACAAATATTAAAGGAAAATATTATAAAAAGTAATTGCTTCAACATTCACCTCAAGTTGTATTACCTTACTAGTTTCATCATCATTATCCTTATAGCCCTTCGAGCAACAAATGCACTGTTGAACTTTAGTAACCCCAAAATAATGCCACAAAGCACGGTCCTGTGCCACCTGCATCCATCGACTTCTGCATCACTTACCATGTCGTCACTCCATCTAATGGTGGGCTGCCCTATAGTACCTCTACTGACTCTACACTGCCAATCCGAGAACCTTGACCGCAACCAGCGCAGAGCGGCTCGAATCGTCGACGACCGAGTCCTTTCCGATCGGCTCGATTCATTGGTACTGCGAAGAGATGTTGCATCTCATCCATTTTCTTTCGCATTTACCACGGAGAGTGCTCTGAGGGATTGTTCGGATTAATCCCATACGCCAAATTTCACGAACGCAAATCGCGGCAGAACTCCCGATACCATCCACACCATCTGGATGATCGGCGGTCCACCACTGTGCGATTCAGAAGGTGTTTTCTTTCTCGCACGACTTCCTTGTGGAATCGATTACCATCAGCGATTTTTCCGGACCGATACGACTTAGGGATCTTCAAGAAAAGAGCCTACTCCTTTTTAAAAGGCCAGCAACGCATCTGCAATTCTCCTGATTCCCCTGGTGTTGCAGTTGTTCATGGGCGGCGGTAGTCTCTTACCATCAGGTGAGCCGCATGCTCGTTTGCCCCCTCTCCTATAAAAAATCCTTTTTTCATCATCGGTTGTTGATTCATTTTATCACTTTACCTTTATTAATTTTGTTAATTAGTATTATTATTAGCGTTAATATATTTGTGTTCTATTTTTAAGCCAACTTCTAAAAGAGGATGCGAAGAAAGACTTACAATTCGTTTCATGTTTTTTTTACTGACTTCAAAAATGAGGAGGTACTCGATTCGACTGTAGTATTTTATGTGTGTTACCTCATAACTTTTTTCTGGGTGAACCGATTTCGATAATTTTATTTAAAAGCTGGTGCTTCTCATGTAGTTCCATATAAATTTGATCCTGGTATGATCAATAGTTTTTGAGTTATTTTAAATGATTTATATTGAAGTCGGTTGTACAAAATTTTAAATTATTTGTATATATTATGTTTTGCGATATCTTCGTCAGTTGAGAACTGATCTAAATTATTCGTTTTTTAAATAAACAGGCATCATGAAGAGTGGCAAAATAGTAGATAAAGATTTTAATCTATTTCGACGACATTGAGATACTCGTAGTGATATTCGTAAGTCCACTCAAGTAATTATGAAAAATTGAAAACATTTTTAAACGGGGATTTAATTTTTCTATACGTTTTGTCTTAGCGCAGAATTCACAGTGTGAAATTATTTTATTTATATTAAGTTCTTTTTTATAAGTTAGGTTGACAAACGAGCACATAGTCCACCTGATGGTAAGTGGTTGCTGTGGCCCATAGACATCTACTAAATGCAGATGCGTTGTCACCCGTGAGGACTAAGATGGAATGCCTCTTTTCCAGTAAAAAGGGTCTCCGGTTCTCTACACTCACCATACGAAACACAGCAGTGTTAACCTGCTATTTTACGCTGGTATTCTGTGAGATATTAAGTTAGAGAGCCGTGGTAGCTTGTTTATTGCAATTTTAATTGTCAATTGCAATTTTAAGTGCTGATACGTCACGTGCTCGACGGTGAAGGAAAACATCGTGACCTGCATGTCTGAAAAATAATAAATAAAATATTTCGAACACATGTAAAGTTCGCCAACACACATTGGGGCAGTGCGGCGGACATTTCCTTGCCCTAAAACCCCCTCAGAAATGATAGGAGACCTATGCCCAGCCGTGGGAAGTATATAGACTGTAACTTTAACTTTTTAAGTTCTTTGAAGTCGGCGTTTACTTTTTATTAAAAGTTTATATTTTCAAGTTTGAATTAATTAAGTTTCTCAGTAAGTAAATTTGTAATTCAAATGAGATATAAATAATGTTTAACTATAACCATAATATGTTAACAACAATAATATCATTTACTACAAAAAAGTTTTGTGTTAAAAAAATATGCTTATTTATCGCGTATTTACAAAGTCGATTAAAACAAAAGAACAACCGTTATTATGTCCTTCTTTCATCTTCTTCTTCTTTATTAGTCTCTGAAAGTCCATTACTGAACACTGACTGAACATGAATGGTAAAAGTTTAGTAACGTGCCAGTTGATAGAGGTGGGAGAGATTGGGGGGAGGGAGCGTGGAGCTGAAAACACCTGGCCCTTTGTCACCTCATTTGCAGGTGGATTAGCGATCTCAGGATCAAATTGTCGCACCTTAGAGTCAGTTCACTTAACCTAGTTTCGCATAAAGCAGACTACCATCAGTTGATAGAACGAATTGGGAAGGATTCACTTACGTCGTCACTCAGTACTCTTTTTGTCTACAATATAAGAAATCATAGAAAACACGAAACTTCGTATAAATTTATTTGGATTTTTTTATTAGGCGTCGCTCCTAAATAAAGGAGGCACGACAAAATTCACGAATTTTAATTTGGAAGCACAATATTTAAGTGATACCTTTTCCAGATAACCTTCGGGTATGTCGCAGCTACAAATCGCTTTATAGGGTTTAATGAAGTGTCTAATATTATAAATTAATTTTTTAATTTACTAAAAATAATTATATGCTAGCCACCAAGATGTGGTAGCTTAATCGCTGAGCGCTTGTTGTAACTTCAATATACAAACCTCCGCCAGTTTTGATCTCTGTCGGCACCAATGAGTTTGTTAAATGCAATTGTTAAATTCTGATTTTTCACACGCTCAGCGGTGAAAGAAAAGGAAATGTATATGTCTGGGGAATAAAATATTTCCAAGGCATGCAAAGTCATTGGAGCAGATTAGTAGACTAATTACTCCATAGCCCTCTTAGAAAGACAGGTGAACTATGTCCAACGCGTGCCAGATTTTATATTACGTCTTAGGAATATTTTTTCTCACTTAAGTTTTTTTTATGGAATAAAGGTGACAAACGTGCACACAGTCCACCTGATGGTAAGTGGTGGCCCATAGACATCTACATCTATCTCCGTTTGCGAATTAAAATGCAGATGCGTTGTCAGCCGTGAGGACTAAGATCCTCTTTTCCAGTAAAATGGGTCCCCGGTTTTCTAACTCACCATAGGAAACACAGTAGTATTAAGGTGCTATTTTACGCTGGTATTCTGTGAGAACGTGTTTTTTCCCGGTCGAGTCGACCCATTCGTGCTACAACTATACTATTAATATATAGCTGCAGCAACTCTATGTGATCAATTCTATGGTGAGTGTAGAGAACGAGAGACTCTTTTTATTGGAAAAAAGGCATTCCATCTTTGTACTCACGGCTGAAAACGCATCTACATTTTGATCAAACGGGGATAGACATCTACATGTCTATGGGCCACAGCAACCACTTACCATCAGGTGGACTATGTGCTCGCTTGTCACCCTTATCTTATAAAAAAAATGTTCAAGAGACCCATGTTTAGCATGAGTTTGTGGGCCAATAAAGAATAACAAAAAAGTACAGCCTCTAAACTTCTCACTGCTGGTCGCAGATTTCCTCTCAGAAGTAAAAGGGGGTATATGCCCAGCTTTATTAGAGGAAAGAAGTGTGCTGCTAATGCGGTATAGTAGACTTAATATAACTTCGATATGTTTTTTTTCATTTCGCACATTATGAATGACGTTTTCCTTCACCGCCGAGAATGTGGTAAATCATCGGCAAATCAATGAAACAATAGATCGGTGCTGACAATGTTTAGACTCGATTTCTTCGCGTAATTACTATTAAATCTCCCTGATCAGTGGTAGCTTATAAAGATAGACGGTAACACTAAAAATAATAAGGTAAGACTGTCTTAATAAAATTTTAAATTATTAAAATTTCACCCGCCCACAACATCCAGCCAGGGACACTTCAATTATATTTTTTTCTTCCTACCGATACCGGTATCTGAACAACTTTGTCGCATCAAAGGGCCCTCGAATAACCAATTAAGATACTTTCAAGACCCGAACACCTCACTGCGACAGGGTTGTAAACGTTGTCCGGTGTCGATCTTTAAATCCGGTAGCTAAAAGTAATTTGTGAAATTACTTTCGTAGAATCGGAGTCAATTAAAAAGCGTGTGTAACCTCGCTCGAGCAGACAGTTTTGGATAAGATGGTTGGTTTTGTTTCATTATATGTTGTATTTAATAAAATGAATTTAATAATTATCATGTGTGTTGATGTTTATTTAAAATGCTGACCCCGCCACTATGTTTACGTTGATGTGATATATACTCACTCATGACGGAACCGAGGTACATACTACAATATTTTTTTTAATTTCCTCCGAACTGAATTTCGGTCGGCCAGTCTTAACGGAATTTTGCAATATGCGTGGAATAGTATCAGAGTAAACGAGTGAACTCTTACAGTTCAATTGGACCGCAATCAGACACGGTGGGGGACAAAATAGGCGCAAGATCAACGGAAGCAAGGGTAACAAATGAGAGTGCACTTCAAACTATGGTAATCAGTGACTCATATAAAACTTACACCTATTCGCGTTAAAGAATATAGTTGTCTCACATCTAAAAATACTCTCCGGCTTCATTCGGTCACCGTACGATACTCAGTAGCATTATGTTGCTATTTTGCGCTGGTAATATGACTATGAGACTCTTCTAGGGATGCCCGATTTTTTGTTTTGATTTGATCTACTGGATCGTAATGGATCGTAACTTCGTGAATCAATTCACGATTCACGATCATATTGCATTGAATCGATCTTATTCGATCTCGGAAGATCGCATCGTAATTGTATAAAAATAAAGAAAAGCGCAGTATTCATGCAAAATTATTTATTTTAACAATACGTAATTCAGTATCCAGTGAGTTTTTCCAAATTATTATTTTTTAAAAGTATAAAACTGGTTTTACATTATAAATTCCAGCTATCTACATTTTAACTCTTCAAAAATAATAATTTTGACAGCCGCACTGGATCTAGCCTATTACGGCAAATTTTTTCTAAAATAAAAGTATTTTAAGTTACTCCTTGTAACATCGGCTATCTGCCATTGAAATTTTCATAAAAATCAGCCAGCCGTTTTTGAGATAAGCCGGAACAAACAGACAGACAGACAGACAGACAGGCAGACAGACGGACAGACAACAATGTTAAAAATTTACTTTTAGTTATTATTACCGTATATACTTTGATATGTATTTAGAAAAAAACTGTTATTTTGACATAACCAACAGACATTTCAATTTTATTTATTTGTATAGAAGATAGATAGGTACTTACGATTTCGGCAATGGCTGTAGTAGAACTTTCTTCACTTTTGCTTGACAGGTGTGTCTCTATTACCTCACTCTGATAGTGTAGATAGAGATCAGGGGCAGGACCATCGGCTTTACTGCTTGCCAAGGAACATGAACTTTCTAATTCCAGAGGATACAAAAAATCTTGTCAGAAAAACTCAATAACAGTTTTTGCCCCAACACAGGATTTGAAACCGGGACCTCATGCTCAGTTCGTGCTATCTTAATACAGCTACAACGTGGCTTTACATCGTATATAAGAAAAGAACGTAGTTAAAATAACAAAAGACCAAGTTGATCACAATTTTGCTATCATGGTCTTAGATTATTACTGGCATACCAAGCGTCTTCAGGCGTGACATAGTATTTGCATTTTGATTTTTAATGTTGTGCCATACGGGTGAAACTTGTGAGTAAATGTTAACGAAGATAGTCCGCGAGTCGCTCACGTCCTGCACCAATAGGTGCCGGAGGATACTTCTACTGCCGTCTTTGTGGGTGCGGCTGGGGTACTGTGGACTGATGTTCAATCAAAATGCACGAACTGTAGAATGCAAATGGCAAGGCAGTGGCCAGCGTTTCGACTGTCCAACTGTTCGCCAAAAATCTTCTGACTGTTGGTTATTGATCACGGTTGTTGAATATGGTTGTTCAACTACGGTTGTTCACTATCAGTTTGTCACTATATTTTTCAGACGATTTCTTCAGTTGTTTGGTAGTAACTTACTTCTTCAAGTACTAGCAGCTTCTATTATCACTGTTTAACTAGTTGCTATTATCATCTGCTATGTACTACTAGCTAACACTATCACTGATTTAGCTGCTATTATCAGCTAACTAGCTATTACTATCACTTGTGTAACTGTTATTATCAGTTACTATGTTGTACAACTAGCTATTGCTATCACTTGTGTAACTGCTATTATCAGTTACTATGTTGTGCAACTAGCTATTACTATCACTTGTGTAACTGCTATTATCAGTTACTATGTTGTACAACTAGCTATAATTATCACTTGTGTAACTGCTATTATCAGTTACTATGTTGTGCAACTAGTTATTACTATCACTTGAGTAGCTGCTATTATCTGCTACTATGTTGCTAGCTACTATTCACTATGTTCTATGTTATGTCAGAGCGCGCGATGACTAATTAATAATCTAAGAAATAAGAGTTATTTTCTTAACTATCACCAAATGATGCTCTATACTATAACACTAAGGTTGTAAACATGTTGTAAAATTACACTATTGCACTTTTCACTTAGTTTTGTCACTAATATTATTCCTAATTACACTTTTGGTATTGTTTTTAATCACTTTTCACCGTCACGAACAAATGGATTGGAAAAGAAGTAAATACGAAATGCAAACAAAATTTCTTCAATACGTGGTGCAGCCACGCTACAGCTCGACTTGACCGGGAAAGGAGTTTCTTATGATGAGGATAGAGTACTGGAAATTCTATTGGAAACGGGGCATTTTGCATTTAGATTTTTAATCGAGTATAGATGTAGTCGTGTGCTCGTTTTTCACTCTTATTCTTTATAAACAATAAGAAATATGTCTCTTTCCTTTCACTGTTCACTGGAACATTTTCAAATTGCGGTAATTTCAATTAAAAATGTTAGCGATTGTTTTTTCACATCATCGCATGGCTTAACAATAGCTAATAAAACTAGATAAATATATAATTTGTGTTCACAATTGAGAAGTTTTTATTAAAATAATCGCTGTATTGTTTCTTCGTTTATTGCATTTATAATTGGAATAATGACATGAAAGATAATTATAGTTATAATTTGTACTACGGTTGTGAAGTTATTCTGTTTTCACTCATCATCTGTTTTCATCTCATATGATGTACGATTTTTATACGTGGTAGAGCCATGCAGCAGCTATAGTGGTGGTATAGTTGTAGCACGAATGGGTAAGCTCGACCAGGGAAGGACCACGCTCTCACAGAATACCAGCGTCAAATGCAGCTTAACACACGTATTCGTATGGTGAGTGTAGAGACCCGGAGAGCCTTTTTACTGGAATAGAGGCATTCCATCTTAGTCCTCACGGCTGCTAACGCATCTTCATTTTGATTATTTATTGAGTATAGATGTAGATGTCTATGGGTCACAGCAACCACTTACCATCAGGTGGTTTGTGTGCTCGTTTATCACTCTATCCTATAAAAAAAACGATGTGTGTGATGAATATGGCCAATACCAGCGTAAAATAGCAGCTTAACGCTGCTGCGCTTCGTATGGTCAGTGAAGAGATCCGGAGACCCTTTTTAATGGTAACAAGGCATTCTTTCTTTATCCTCAGAGGTGACAACGCATCTACATTTTAAATCTTAATGGAAGATAAATGGTGGAATATGGGCCACAGCATCTTAACAGAGGTAGAGCCACGCGGCAGGTTTTGCTGTCGCACGGATGAGCCGGCTCGAACCGGGGTGGTACCACGACCTCACAGTATACCAGCGTGAAGTAGAGGTTTACCTCTGCGTTGCGCTTGGTGAGTGCAGGTGGCCGGAGGCCCAATTCCAACCTTAACGCTGTCCATTACCATCTAGAGACGGCAAAGCCGGCCTTGCTCTTTTTAACCGAGACTCAGGTGTCTTCTCTGGGTGATACTTCATATCTCTCCTACCCAGGGTACAAATTAGAACACTCCTTTGTGCCCCAGGCTGGAGTTTGCGTATACGTTAGAGTATACCTGTCCATTCTATGGCTGCGCGTAGACAGCGACGACCATCCCCGCGTCTACGGGTGCCTCTATAGGTCCAATAGCGGTAATGCCGACACAGACCGACTCATCGACCACGTCCAAATGGCTGCAGACTCCGTGCTACAACAGGTCCCATCCGCAGAGATCGTGATACTCGGTGATTGTAACGCCCACAACGCTAAATGGCTTGGTTCTCGTTTAACCGATCATGCGGGTAGATCTGTCTATGACTTTGCCTTGGCATATGGTCTAACACAACTGGTTACTTCGCCTACGTGGATCCCAGATGTGGAAGATCATGTACCTTCCCTGTTGGACCTTCTGCTGACCTCTCATCCGGACGGACATCAGGTCTCCGTCGATGCCCCTCTGGGCTCTTCGGACCATTATCTGAACCGGAGTACGGTGTACAGTGCAGGTACAGCTTGCCGCCGTGTTTGGCACTAAAGGTCGGCCGATTGGGACGGGATGCGGTCTTTTTTTGCATCCTACCCTTGGGGGCGGGTTTGCTTCTCGCCGGAAGATCCCAGTGTTGTTGCTGATTCTATTGCTGATGTGGTACTTCAGGATATGGAACTTTTTATTCCATCCTCTGTGGTGCCCATCGGAGGCAGATCCCAGCCATGGTTTGGTCGCTCCTGTAAAATAGCATCACGCTATAAGCAGGAGTGCTACCGGACCTGGGCTGACGCATCAACGTCTTGGGATGTAAATACCAGCGCTCTTAAAAAGAAGTATAATTCCGCCTCCAGGTCCTTCAAAAGCGTCATTGCCAAGGCAAGGTATGAGCACATCGGCAGAATTGGCGAGAAGCTTTCCTTCCTTTTTTTTATATGATAAGGGTGTCAAACGAGCACACAGTCCACCTGATGGTAAGTGGTTGCTGCGGCCCATAGACATGTACATATATCCTCTATTGCAAATCAAAATGTAGATGCGTTGTCACCCGTCAGGACTAAGATGGAATGCCTCATTTCCAGTAAAAAGGGCCTCCGGCCACCTGCACTCGCCAAGCGAAACGCAGAGGTAAACCTCTACTTCACGCTGGTTTTCTGTGAGGTCGTGGTACCACCCCGGTTCGAGCCGGCCCATCCGTGCGACAGCAAAAGCTGCCGCGTGGCTCTACCACTGTTTAAAAACCAGAATTAGGTGCAGTCTCTCGCCAAGGCTGTCTAAGGGAACTTCTGCCAGCCATCTCTTCCATCTCTGCACAGAGAGGACGACTCACTGGCCCATGCCGCAAAGAAGAAAACAGATCTGTTGAGCTCTCTCTTTGCATCCAACTCGACCCTTGATGACGGGGGGAACATACCGCCGACCATCCCGCGGTGCGAGTGCTCCATGCCGGATGTGCGGTTTACACAGCGCCCGGTTCGCAAAACACTCTTCTCCCTGGACGTCAACAAGTCGAGTGGGCCTGATATAGTCCCTCCCATTGGGCTGAAGACGTGTGCTCCGGCGTTGGAACCGGTTTTAACGCGTCTTTTCCGGTACTCCTACTCCCAAGGCGTAGTCCTGAACTCATGGAAGACAGCTTTGGTCCACCCGATCCCTAAAAAAGGCGACCGCTCATACCCGTTCAACTACAGGCCTATCGCCATCAACTCCTTGTTCTCCAAAATAATGGAATACATTATAAACTGCTAGCTCATGAGGTACCTTGAGGATCACCAGCTGATTAGTGACCGCCAGTATGGTTTTCGTCGGGGTCCATCAGCTGGTGATCTTCTGGTCTACCTGACCCATATATGGGCGGAGGCAGTAGAGTCCAAGGTAGAGGTGCTGGCCGTTAGTTAGCTTGGACATTGCAAAGGCCTTCGATCGGGTCTGGCACAAAGCGCTTCTTTCGAAGCTTCCTTCCTATGGGCTTCCCGAGAAATTGTGCAAATGGATCACCAGTTTCCTTGCTGATCGGAGCATCAAGGTCGTAGTAGACAGTGCATGCTCTTATTTCAAGCCTATCAACGCTGGTGTTCCACAAGGCTGCGTGCTATCACTAACGCTGTTTCTCCTGCATATCAATGATATGTTGCATACTGGTAACAATCATTGCTATGCAGACGATAGCACTGGTAATGCCTTATATACAGGCCCTCCGAATATTTCTCGCGAAAACGTCGCCGAGTACCGGGACAAACTTGTGTCTGAAGTCGAGTCTTTGCTGTACAAAGTCTCGGATTGGGGACGACTAAGTCTAGTTCAATTCAATCCCCAGAAGACACAAGTTTGCGTGTTTACCGCTAAAAAGAACCCCTTTGTAGTATCTCCTCAATCTCCTCAGTTTCAAGTTTCTTCCCTTGCTGCCTCAGCTAGCATCACAATCCACGGCGTCGACATATCGAATAGTGTGCAGTTTCGTGTTCCTTTGGAAGGGAAGGCCAAATTGGCCCCTAAAAAGCTTGGCGTGCTCAGCAGAGCGAGACAGTATTTCATGCCGGCACATCGCTTGCAACTTTACAAAGCGCACATCCGGTCTCATATGGAATACTGTTATCATCTCTGGGCCGGGGCACCCCAGCGCCAGCTCCTTCCCCTTGACCGCATCCAGCGCAGAGCGGTTCAAATCGTCGACGACCGAGTTCTTTCTGATCGGCTCGATACACTGGCACTGCGTAGGGACGTTGCATCCCTTTGCATTTTCTATCGAATTTACCACGGGGAGTGCTCTGAAGACTTGTTCGGATTAATTCCAGCCGCTAAATTTTACGAACGCACATCGCGTGAAAATTCACGATACCATCCTCACCATCTGGATGCTTGGCGATCCACGACTGTGCGTTTTACTGGGAGTTTTCTTCCTCGTACAACTTCTCTGTGGAATTGTTTACCACCGGCGATTTTTCCGGACCGATACGACTTCGGGAACTTCAAGAAAAGAGCTTACACCTTTCTAAAAGGTCGGCAACGCATCTGCGATTCCCCTGGTGTTGAGGTTGTTCATGGGCGGCGGTAGTCACTTACCATCAGGTGAGCCACATGCTCGTTTACCCCCTCTTCTATATAAAAAAAAAACATCCACTAACTATCAGGTAAAATCTGTGCTCATCTATGGCCCTTATTTTATAAAAAAAAATGTGAGAAGTTTGATAATGTGATCGCGGATCCTGCCAAGGATATGTCGCTGTTATAAAAGAGGTCTGTCTATGTCTATATGAGGACTGCTTAGGAGCTTATATAGAGGGGAGAAGATTAAGAAATCTTTCTCTTCTTTGTTTACTAACAGTAATTTAAAAAATAACGCAGATGAAATGGAGATACATTTTTCCATTCAGTGGCTTACACGTTTACTATGATACCGTTACCGTTACAGGCTGTCAAAAGTTCACTGCTAAATATAGGTCACCATAATGGAGGGATACCCCATATGCGGGATTTTGCATAGTGCCACGCGCGTTTGGCAGACTTGGCAGGCGGTTTGGCAACGGCATTTATTTATTTTTTTCGTTTGTTATCCAGAAGATGCTGTTGCCCATCTGTATCAGTTTTCCTCTATCGGCTCTTATGACAACCATGGTACGATATGGGGCGGCTGATATTCTTACACCGCCACTTCATGGTTAAATATGTTAGTTTTCTAATTTATTACAAACTTTATTCTGATTCACAACAATACAGTGTCATAGTATTAAGCAAACTTTTTGTTACGGAATTTATAAAGTTTTATTTAAAAAAAATGTATATGAATTAATTTATACAAATCAGACAGAGGTACACGTAGAGTCATGCTGCAGCTATATTTAGGTTGTTGCACGAATGGGTTGGCAGTAGAATTAAGCTGCTGCTTCACGATGGTATTCTGTGAGTGCGTGGTCTTTCCCCGGTCGAGCCGCCTCATTCATGCTACAACCATAATACAGTTGCAGTGTGGCTCTACCTAGTAAAAAATAAATAAATAAAAATTTTACTTCTCCATTCATTTTATTCTACCGATTATTGATTCTGTCGATGTATGTTGCTCAGACCTATCTCAACATCATCTTTATACATTGGATCGTCTGCTTAACAACTGCAACAGATACATTTATGGTCTTCGTAAATATGACCATGTATCTTCTTTTGGTACTGAGCTAAATTGGCAGCGCAGATATATTAGAATACTCTGCACCCTTTTCACAATTCTTAACAATCCATGTGCTCCCGAGTATTTGAATTCCAAATTTCAATTCCTGGTAGATTCTCATCATTGTTTTCTCCGTTCTTCGGCTAATCCTAAGTTGCTCACTCCTTTACACCGTACTGGTTACTTATCTCAGTCTTTCGCCCTCACGGCCATAAGACTCTGGGACGACATCCCTCTTGACATTAAAAAAGCTCCCAACATGTTTGTTTTCAGAAATCAAGTCCGCCAGGATGTGAAAAAATTGTTGCAAGTTTGAACTA
The DNA here is from genome assembly GCA_963668995.1 of Parnassius mnemosyne. NCBI lineage: Eukaryota > Metazoa > Arthropoda > Insecta > Lepidoptera > Papilionidae > Parnassius > Parnassius mnemosyne. Next base: position 22,411,164 of record CAVLGL010000090.1, read on the forward strand.
ACACAGCTCTTATTTTCATATACATATGTATATTTCATATTTGTACTATGTATATGTATTATGTATATATATACTGTAAGTATGTATATGTGTATGTATGTTTATAAATATATATATATATATATATATATATATATATATATATATATATATATATATATATATATATATATATATATATATATATATATATATATTTATTGTACATAATATTTTAACACTTTCTACTTTGATTACTGCTGCACCGCCTCTTGTTAGTCTATCTCTGTTTAGCCTAATGGTTGACTAGGAGAGAATACCCCATGGCATTAAGTCCGCCATATGTACTACTTTATGCATAAAAGCTTAAATAAATAAATAAATAAAAATAATAATTAAAAGTTGTAATATTAGTTCTATGTGTCACATAAAATTGTATGTGAGTGAGAATTTTTTAACTTTAATATTATAATGCAGGCTTGTATATAAAGTTTTAAAAAAGAAAATTGTTTAAAAGAACAAAGGTATTCAAAAAGGAATGCGTTATTGAAAACGAAAACACTTTAATTGTAGCACGACAGGGATGTTTATTAGGTAAAAATTATGTTGTGTAAAAACCGCCCGGTGTGGAGGGCTACCGAGAATCGAAGTCGCCTAATTAGCAAAGCAGGAGAGCAGCTAGTTGATAACACTTAAAGATAACTGTAGGGTTGACACAACAATGGACTAAAATACTAACAAAAACTATTAATTACAGTCTTGCGTTCTGAAATAACTGTTTATGAATATGAATTATATTTTTTCTAAAAATAATCACCGTTAAATTTTTTAATTAAAATGTTAGTTATTATTATTTTTAAAGGGCAAAGAACTATATTATTAAGATTTAAATAGGATCATAGATACTATATATTAGCTGAGTTATTAGATAAGATATTTACTGTAATGTTGTTTGATTTACTTATTATTTTAATAATTTACCATATTTGGATTTTCTTCTCTATCGTGGATGTGTTTATTATTTGTGTTTCAGATTGGTAAACATCCAAATGCTGAAACAATTATTTGCAGGGCAAACACTTGTTCCGTTCGGTATTTGAATCCGAGCCGATCCGTGCATTGAAATCGATTAAAGCGGACGATTAGTAATGTTAACATAGGTGCTTCTAGCACTTTAATATTAATTACAATAATGTGTGTAAAATAGTCTGAGATAGTGCTACAAAGATAAAACAAATTCCAATTAAGTAAAGATGTTGCCGCGTAGTGGCATAAGGACATAAGGGAATAAGGAAATCCACTACCCTATATCATCCCGTGGGTGTCATAGGAGGCTACAGAGAGGCACTGAAACAGGAGAACAACAGTAATTTTCTTAAAAAAATTCAAATAATTAAAAAAAAACTGTGGTTGCCGAACCGTTTGTCAAGCGCGGTAAATATCCCCCCTATAAAGCAATCTATGGTTAGTAGTGACTTTTGACATGATATAAATGAATCCATCGTCGAACCACCAACCAGACGCTCGGCTGGTTTCCACCCCTTTATTGTCGACACACCACGCATTCAAAACAAACGGTTTGCTTCGTCATTCATAATGCGTAGTAGCAAAAGATTGGAATTTTGTGAATAAATGGCAAATTATTCACAAAATTTCTGTTTTTGCACCCAATTAAAAAAAAAAACCCTAGGCCTATTCTATTTTATAATCGGACGAAAAGATCTTGCCTTGAAGGCAAGAGTGAATAGGTTTTTGTTAGACTAAATCTGTGCGCTAATGCACCACCTGATGGGTGCTTTAACGCAGGTGGGATAGTAACCCAGCACTGGCTCCTACTTCTTAAAAAAAAGATTGAAACAGAAATAGAAACTTTTTACTCAATATATTTAGATTAAAAATAATACTAACTAAAGTCATTCTTTTGTTTAATTTACCACTGGCTCGGAAAAAAACACCTCTCCTGGGAATAACAAGCAAGAAACCGAACGGAAGTTAAAAAAAAATACAGCTTACAATTAATTAATAGATATTTTACACAATTAGTAACACAAAACAAATTAGAAATAGCTTAGTAGAGATCGCCTTATTCCCAAGGGTTATTATCGTCCATAAATTCCTTAATATTATAATAACCCTTTTTATATAAACTTTGTTTAATAAAGTTTTTGAACTTAGAGGAGGTCACGTTTTGTATATTATCTGAGATTTTATTGTAAAAGCGTATAAATAAAACATAAAAATATATACTGCCGTACATTCATAAAGTTAAAAATAGCATTTCATGTTAAAATAGCATTTTGCACACTTATTTTATAAAGTGCCGTCCATGTTCAGCTTGGATGTTAATAGGCGTGAAGCATCCTGGGACGCTTCGACTTATTTAAAAGCCGCTAGTATATAGGTAAAGGTAGCTCGTCCGGCGACTTTTATAACGAAGCCATATTGAATAAGTTTGAATTTTTGAATGAAATAATTGTGAGCCTTTATACAAAAACGTAATCAGCTAATAAAATAGTTATCGAAATAGTAAAATGTAAACGCTGTATTGTTTTTCAGTAAGTGTCGCTTAAATAAAAAATGTTTTAATTGATTATTAATATTTATTTTTCCATTGGATGCATCCAATAATTCTAGACTTGCTTTATTAATAACTAGCTGTGTGTAATTTATAACGATTGGATTTCATGCGTCTATCTTTCCGTCCGAATACAATCTGGGCGTCTTCAAGGCAAGAGTGAATATTCTTTTGTTGCGCTAAGATAGTGTGATTTACCATCTAAGGCTGCATCACCACTTACTACCAGGTGGGATTGTGTTCAAGCACTGGCTTATAATAAGTAAAAAAAAATCGGTTTTAATTTTTTGTGCGGAACCCTAATTCTATTTCTAAAATAAAAGTAGCCTAAGTTACTTCTTACAACATCAGCTATCTGCCAGTGAAAATCCGGTCAAAATCGGTCCAGCCGTTTCGGAGATTAGCCGTAACAACAGACAGACAGACAAAAATTAAAAAAATCGTGTTTTTGTTATAAGTACCGTATATAATTTCATATGCATATAGAAAAAAACTATTATTTCGACATTACAAACGGACACTTCAATTTTATTTATTTGTATAGATTTGAGCTTTTGCATAAACATTTGTTCCAACTGTAAGTGATTCGAGCTCAAGACTCACGTACACTGATCACAGAGACTTGTACTTGAATTAGGTCAGGATGATAATAATAATGCCAGACCAGTCTCAACAGAGATTAGCATATGCGCAGAACAGGGTCATATGATATAGTGAACGAGTGTGTGCAAAAGCACAGGCGCACACTCTATTTTCTCACTTTCTGATCTCGCGGACTATACCGAGAGATCAGACGCATTACAGTGGTTTTGCGTGCCAAGGCACGAGGGTGAACATCGCCTACTTCCTAAATTCGGACTGCTACTGAAAATTTCTTGACAGACAAACCGAATAACTTTTTTTGTGATAGAGCAACGTTGCAGCTATATTATGTTTGTAGCACTTCTTTATGGTTTATTATTATGGTTGTAAAATGGGTCGGATCGATCGGGGTAGGATCACGCTCTCACAGAATACCAGCGTAATACTGCTGAATGCTGCTGTGCTTCGTATGGTGAGTGTAGGGAACCTCAGACCCTTTTTACTGGAAAATAGACATTCCATCTTAGTCTCTAGGACTATAACAACGCGTTTGCATTTTGGTTCTTAATCGAGGATAAATGTGTCTATTTGCCACAACATCCACTTATCATCAAGTAGACTGTGTGCTCGTTTGTCACCCTTATTTTATAGAAAAAGAAGCCAGGATTCGACTTCAGCGTCACGTGATCAGTAGTCATATTTACGACTCGTAGACTGTTACTTACTATTATACAAGGGGTATGTCAAAAGAAGCTCTACTTATTACTAATTTGTATAATACTACTAATCACCGTAAATGTGCAGCCTACATTTACTGATAAATTCAAAAATGGAACGTTTTGAATTAATCCATACCTTTTAATTTAGAAAATGCATTTTTTTCTGGCGGTAATTCATTCGTAGTAATGGAAGTCAGTCGACATGATTTTCGCTCTTTGATTTATTATGACAATGAAAAAGTTTTGCATTGAAAAATTTAACAAATATACTAGGAATTTATCATAAATCTACATGAAGAAGTATTCAGATCCGTAACAATCAATTTTAAGTTCATAAGTTTGCTGCAAAAGAGGACACTTTGAAGATGTAGCAGAGGCAAGTGTTGCCAACGCAAATCGCAGTCACTCCAGTAAATATTCGAGCGATCGAAAAACTTATTGGAGAAAACCGACGAACCATATGAGCCGCCTTTACTATAGTAGGGAGGATTTGCCTTAATAGTCTAGTGATTATATATATATAATTACTAGATTATTGAATAGTTCAGTAATTTTAGACATAAATATAGATAGAATTTAGATTTTTTGGTAGACGTTTTGGTAGCACGAATGGGTCGGCTCGACCGGGGAAGGACCACGCTCTCACAGAATACCAGTGTAAACTAGCAGCTTAATGATGCTGTGTTTCGTATGGTGAGTTTAGAGAACCGGAGACCCTTTTTACTGGAAACGACGCATTTCATCCAGTCCAGTCGATAAAATTCGATAACAGTCCATGTTAGTCGATTGTTCTGTTGTGTATTGTAATCAAACCATCGATTGAGGGAAAATCCATTCTAGACATGGCGTTAATGGTTAAATTTATTTATTTGTTAAAAGATATTTGTAAATTTTTGAAAATATTTACTTACTTTTGTATTGAATTTTTATTTTTAAATTGCTGATGTTAATTTTATTGCTTAGATTTTACGCATGAAATTTTAATTCAATAAACATTTCTTCATACTTTAATAGGTACGGGACTCTCTAGTACTAAAAAGTCTTATTAAGCTAAGCGTATTTAAAAGTTTATTAATTTAATATTTACATTATGATTTTTAGGCATCGCGTCAAGCCGGTAATTCATAACCCGCGCGTGACCTTTCTCTAAAAATGTCAATAACCAACTAAAGTAAACAAATTAAAATATTATGTATTAATTAATACTTAAAATAATCGACGCATCCAACAATGTCCCACACGCACCGCCCCGTGCGGCCTATCGCAGTTCACCGCACGCACAAGCACACGTCGTTGCATCGACGCACATTCGCATATATTACATATCGGCGGATTCCAGTGTGCGATGTGCGTACAATTAGTAGTTTGCCGATTGTTATTCGAATAATCATGGCGAGGAACTACTAAATCGACAATCGAATACGCAATAGCACAATTTTTGATTCAGTCAGATTGTTTTTTTGTAACAATCGCCCATCGCTATGCGCTTTACCATCTTCAAGCACTGGTTTAAAATAGTTTAAAAATATTCAATTGATTTTGAAAAACAAAAAGGAAGTAAATGTAAGGTTTTTACATCTTTATTAAAAAGAAAAAATCTCCGCGCCAAAGTAGCAGTCGTCGAAGAAGTGATTAAACCAAACCGAAAAACAAATAAGTATAACTCATCGGGCATCGATCGCTATCAAATATTAAAATCGCGAGTGAAATCGATTAATCCGAGTTGGATAATATAGTGAGCGGCGTTCTGTTAATTGGTTTGAGCGGACGTAAACCATTTCAGCTGATAACTCAGTTGGATATGCGAGTACAGGAGTGCGAATGTGCATTCATAGCCTTTGAGTATAAGTTTAAACTAAGTTGATTATACAAAAGGAGTTAAATGATGATGATAATGTACGAGGCATTGATTTATTAATTATCACAGCCTATTAAAAGTTCAGTGCTGATGTGTTCATGATGTGCCATAGATTTCCTCATAGGGGTATATTTGCCTTGCTTTGTATTGTCTAGTTGTCTCGTTTGGTATGCGCGTAGCCGTAGTTTTCTTTTTACATTGAGTAGTTGCCAGGAAGACGCTGATGCCCATCTCCTCTTTCAATTTCCCTCTTCGCCTCTTACGAGACCCACGGGCTGGTAATATGGTGTAGCGGATTCTCGTAGACCGCCACTACAGGGCTGTTTTCTTCTAAATATTGACTAATTTTATAACGTATTGAACAACTATGTAAAAGACATTAAGTCAAAAAATTAAAGAAGCTCAGAATAATTTTCTGAAATATTATGAAAAGACAAAAAGAAAAACGAAGAAAGAATATTTCTATACTGAAAATTCCTTGACAGCATAAATAATTTTTGGCCCGCCAGGTATTCAGCCCGGGACCAGATGATCATTAGTCACTTTTATTATTATTATACCAACGAGGTAGTCGAACATTACTAATACTAATTTAATCTTCTCTACCGATTAAGTACACTATGCTCAAACTTTAAGTGGTTACCTATCGTTGTAGCTGCTTTTTCGGATTCAAATCCACGATTTCGAGTTTGCCAATATATTTTTTTATATGATAAGGGTGACAAGCGATCACAAAGTCCACCTGATGGTAAGTGGTTGCTGCGGCCCATAGACATCTAGAGGACTAAGATGGAATGCCTAGTTTCCAGTAAAAAGGGTCTCCGGTTCTCTACACTCACCATACGAAACACAGCAGCGTTAAGCTGCTATTTTACGTTGGTATTCTGTGAGAGTATGGTTCTTCCCCGAGTGAGTCGACCCATTCGTGCTACAACTATACTACTAATATAGCTGCAGCATGGCTCTACCACGTAAAAAATAGTATTCAGTATACTTAGCCATTACTACTAGGCTACTGTCGTCTTTTTATTTCTCTATATGCGGCCAAGAATTATTAGTAATCATCATCATTCATCAATACAGCTCTTCACAAGTCCACTGTAACATAGGCCTCCCCCAAGGAATGCCACAAATCACGGTTCTGAGCTACCTCAAGCCATCGACTTCCTGCATGTCTTATCAAGTCGTCACTCAATTTAGTGGTGGGTTGCCCTACACTTTGCCTACCGGTTTGGGACTACCACTTGAGAACCTTTATTGCCGCCCCATTGCAACATCAGCTTGCTAACTCGTAGGGCTATGTCGGTTACTCTGGTTCTACTGCGGATATTCTCATTTCTAAGTTTATCACCAATATCAGTACGAATATATAAATAAATCCCGTGTGTATCGTAAGACACGACAGAGGGAAACAAATCAGGAGATGGGCAGCAGCGTCTTCCTTATGACAACCCAAAATAAAATAAAAACTGCGGTTGCCGACCCGCCTTCCAAACGTGGCAACTATGGCAAATATTCCATCTTTGAGGTAATATATGAGGGAGGCCTTTGTTCAGCAGTGGACTTTTTACAACAGGTAACGGTAATGGTAACATAAATAACGTATTATTTATTTATTTATTAAGGTTATACGAAACTTCATTAACAACTGAAGAAATTTAAATTATGATTATATGATGATTACTTCTTTGTAAGATGTCGATCAAAAAAGACAACGTCCTGAAAACATCACGTCTAAAATTATTTTATTATTGCGTCGAAATTTGCTCTAATACTGCTTCACGTAATAGTTTTTGAAAGCGCAATCCCTGTGCACACTAATGTTTCAATTTAGCGAGCCTAATGAAGAGATCTACCAACACTGGAAAGGCGTAAAACAATTTTCATGGCCTCTTCTTAGCAATTGGCTCATCTCGGCGTAGGGTTGACACTTTTATAATATTTTAGTTATTTATTTTGATTTTTTTTTATTATAAGCATGATTAAAGTTCTTAACTGAAGTACTGTCTGTCCATTTTTGGTATTTTAAAGCAAAATAAAAAATTCCATCTACTAGCGTATTCTTCTTGCTGATATCATAAAAATACAAACGGGATATCTTAAACTGAGTATAGAAAGGTATTTCCTCAAACGCTCGTCTTGTAAATAAAATAAAAAATATTTCAAAAGTAAATTTCCCTATGCTACTAAACAAATAAGTTAAGTAAAAACAAAATAATCGCGCCGAAATATCTAATGACATCGCGTCGCCAAGGTGAATATTGCGAAGCATGCGCCGGAAATTCTCGTAGATTGCGGTTCAATTTATCATTGGAAGCTATTTTTGAATTACAGCTCTTTAAAATCTTTTAAGAGACTAATAAATTAGTAGTGGAAATTCTTCACAAAGTTATGAAATAAGAAACCTATCCTATAAAATTAGACTCGACAATAAGAGTAATACTAAAAAGAAAGTCTTTTTCGATTAATTAATAGTATTTGCTAGAATCTTTCTGTATAAAACTGTAATCTCACAGTTAAATCAAAATTATGACTTGAGTTATTCATTATATGAATCACATTAAGAAGTAACCACAGTATGGCTCTGACTTGCAAGGATACTATACTTGCCTTAATCATGACGCGTGTCAGGTGGATTGACGATTGCAGTTCCAGACGTCTCGCATTCATGACATATCAACTTATACACAGGGTTATTTTGCAATAACCGGCCAAATTTGCGGAGAAGTTTCAGAATAAGTAATATAGGCAAATGGTGAAGAAAAATTAATTTAAAACATCTCAAACGTTATGTCCTTTTTATCTTTTAAATTCAAAATGCGTGGTAATGCATTATTTTAACTGATTTTATTGCGCACGCACACATTCGTAAGAGTCTATCGGTAGGCAAAAACTTTGTTGCCCATAAATAACATTCAATTTGGGATAACTTCAAATAAAAGTAGAAGCCTTATTTACTCGTATTTTCAAAAATTGCAATAACGGTATATCATTATTGTATATTATCAACCTAAGAAGTATTAACACCGTCTACCAAGTTGTTTGTATAATTACAAATTGATCAAATTACTATTGATACATAATAATATACATAACATAATTCATAATAAATGATTATAGATAAACATAACTTATACATAACTAATAATAAATATTGCTCATTGCTTAGATTAGTTGAAATGAAGTAGATCTTTGATAATGATACATTATAAGCACGATTAAAATTAGTTCGGTAAAATAAAATAAGCATTTTTTACAATATGCATTTTCAACTAACGATTTTGTCGATTACTCTCTTTAAGCTTTGTTTTTATTTCTCTTTAAAGATTTGTACGCTTCAGCCCTAAAGGTTCCAATTGGCTGACCGGCAAAATGCCTTTGCCTGTGGGCTAATTAAAACATCAAGGCAGCCAGCAGCCATGTTGCCACCGACAGATAATCTTTCATATTTTGTCTTAACTGTCGATTTCGGCTGCAGGCTTGCTTCTGCCAGCTTGAGTTAATCATTGTGTATGCTTTAAATTAAAGCGAATAAATTGCTAACTTTGATTTTGTTTTTCATCGAAATCGGCATTATAGGCTAATCAAAGTAAAAGAGAATTATACGTATCATCTTACTTAAAAAGGATTATATTTGTGTATTATAATCATATTATAATATATCAAATAATATTTAATGGAGTTAAATAGAATAACTTAGTCTGCCTGTCAAGCGAGACTACAATGTAGTGTCCCCTGTCCAGCAGTGAACTTTAAAGAGCTGATGATGAAGAAGAGAAGAGAATACGCTATCGATTTTCTCTAAATGGCAACGAATGGTTCAGGGGGTGCGCCTTAAATGTTATAGAATGAGTTCATCCATCATACCACGTTGATAGTGTAAATTGGTTCACTTCCAAAATAGGAATCATTAGGCAGAATAGACTTTGGGATGGCTAACCGCTAACAATACCTAATATGCTTTTATCAGTTATCTAAAAATGTATTATAAGCGAAGGTCGAACCGTTAAAATAAAAGAATATACACTATGTATTATAAACACCAAAAATATTATTTTAGTAAAATTATAATGTGGGTTCCCATTATATCAATGTCTATTTTGCGTTTCTGTCCATACATCCATTACAGCCTATAAAAGTGCACTGTCAAACATAAGCCTAATGGGGGCCATAGAATACCCTAATGGGAGATTTTGTCATAGTTGCTAAGGTTGTCAAGCGGGTCAGCGACCGCATTTTTTATTATTTTGAGTTGTTATCAGGAAGATGCTGCTGTCCACATCCTTTTTAATTTCAAATGACGCAAAAGTGTCATTTGAAACCTCTATAAACCTATCATAAATATTAAATACAATAACGAGTGATGTGATAATGAACATCGCGTGATTTGACGAAATTAAAAGTCGATTCGCATTATCGATTTCGTTTGACAAATGGGTTCGATTTCGCGCGGAGTCAAGGGCGTGGTCGGATTAGTTATAGGTGGCTCTGAGCAATTATACCATCGTACCCTTTGCCGACTCTTTTTAAATTAACAAACTGTAACACCGAGTTGATTAGATCCTATCCTCATAAAATACAGGCAGGCCATGAATTTTTTTTCTTTTCAGTTTTTAGTTTTTTTGATTGGTTGTTATGTCAAACGTAGTGATTAGTATATCTATATGGTATACTATTAGAGTTGTATAATAATTGTTTGATAGGATTTTCTTTATTTACTGATAAATTTTGAATAATAAAACAGTAAACTACTAAAGTAAATAAACTAAAGTAAACATCTAATAGCATTCTAAGTAAATTACTTAGAGCGCTAATAGATAAATTACTTTTCCTTTTTTGTACTCTTTTTATTTAATCTATTATATCTTTATATATAAAAATTACGTGTCACATTGTTTGTCCGTGATTAACTCCTAAACTACTGAACTGATTTCAATGAAATTTTGCATACTGTGTGCAGTTTGGTCCAACTTGAGAGATAGGATAATTTTTATCCCGATAAGTGACCCTCAATTTTTTTATTGCTAATTTCTGGAGTTTTTTTTTTGAGAAAGCAAATGGTCGTTCGGAAAGGGCAGAACGTCTGCCTGGTATGCTAGTATATATATATATATATATATATATATATATATATATATATATATATATATATATATATATATCTTTATATATAAAAATTACGTGTCACGTTGTTTGTCCGCGATGAACTCCTTAACTACTGAACTGATTTCAATGAAACTTTGCACACTCTGTGCAGTTTGGTCCAACTTGAGAGATGGATAGTTTTTATCCTGATAAATGCGCTCAATGTTTTTTAATTACGAATTTAAGAATTTTTTATATGAAAGGTCGTCGAAAAGGGCAGAACAACGTCTGCCTGGCCAGCTAGTCATATTACATATTTCACTTATCTTTATTTATATGTTTTTTCATCTATATATATTTAAATATCCCTGATTTTCATATTATTTTTGTACGCCCCCTTCTATTTTAACTATTGTTTGCACCAGTTCTCTACGCAAAGGTTGTCTGGAAGAGATCACTTTCATAGTGATAATTTTTTTATAGAATAGGGTGACAAACGAGCACACAGTTCACCTGATGGTAAGTGGTTGCTGCGGCACATAGACATTGACATCTATCCTCAATAAAGAATCAAAATGCAGATGCATTGTCACCCGTGAGGACTAAGATGGAATGCCTCTTTTCGAGTAAAAGGGTCTCCGGTTCTCTACACTCACCATACGAAACACAGCAGTGTTAATCTGCTATTTTACGCTGGTATTTTGTGAGAGCGTGGTCCTTCTCCGGTCGAGCCGACCCATTCGTGCTACAACTATACTACTAATATAGTTGCAGCATGGCTCTACCACGTAAAACATATTATACTTTAGATTTAACTGTTCTCGTAATTTTGTATTTTAGTGTACAATAAATAATAAAGTAAACAAATAAATAAACATTATATGTAAAAACTAACTATTGGTGGTGCCAACGAAGTTGACAAATATGACTTTTCGTAAACATATCAATTGAAAACTTTCTCTTATCTATTTTTGCCGCTATGGAGGCTTATCTATAGAGGTTTGGAAGTAATACATGTCTGGTATGGAGACTCAATATACTACAGGCTGGGTAACATTCAATTATAGTTCTCAGGGGTGATAACGCATCTATAGACTTCTTTGATTAAAACGTTGTAGAGCCACGCTGCAGCTGTATTATGGTTGTACCACGGTAGGATTACGCTCTAACAGAAAACCAGCGTAAAATAGCTGCTTAATGCTGCTGTGTTCCGTACGGTGAGTTTAGAGAACCGGATACCATTTTTACTGGAAACGAGGTATTCCACCTTAGTTTTCAGGGGTGACAACACATCTGCATTTTGAATCTTAAAGTTAAAGTTACAGCATATATACGTACCACTGCTGGGCGCAGGCCTCTCCTCATTTCTGAGAGGGTTTTAAGGCAAGGAAGTGCCCGCCGCGCTGCCCCAATGCGTGTTGACGAACTTCACACGTCTTCGAAATATTTGTTTTTATTTCTCAGACATGCAGGTTTCTTCATGACGTTTTTCTTCACCGCCAAGGACATGGTAAATTAACACTTAAAGTTGCAATTAACAATTTCATTGGTGCCAGCGGGGATCGAACCCGGGTTGATCGCGTACAGTGAAACTTACAGCGAGCGCTAACCATCTGAGCTACCACGGCTCGATAAGGCGATAAAGAAATGCAATTAGGCGTATAAAAAAGTGTTAATTTAAATAATTTAAAATTAAAAATTTTGTACAGCCGACAACAATATAAGTTATTTAAGAATAACTCAAAAACTATTGGTCTAACCTTGATCAAATTCATATGGGACCACACAAGAACTATTAGCTTTCATATAAAAAAGAATTATCGAAATCGGTTTACCCAGTAAAAAGTTATGAGGTAACACACATAAAAAAACATACAGTCGAATTGAGTACCGTCTCCTTTCTGGAAGTCGGCAGAAAAATATATAAAATATTTGCATTGCATTTTTAGAACATTTTAATTCCATAAACTCTAAAATTAAATTTACTATGGAGTTAGAGGCAAATAATTCTTTAGCTTTCATAGATGTGTTAGTCATTAGAAATCCTGATAATACCATAGGTCACACTGTGTATAGAAAAAAGACCCATACAAACCGATATTTAAACGGTGAATCCCACCATCACCCTTCACAGTTAGCTAGCGTGGGCAAATCTTTGTTACAGAGAGCACGAGGGATCTGTGACAGCAAACACCTGGCCGCCGAGCTTCAGCACGTCAAGCAGGTTCTGCACGACAACAAGCTTCGGGTTCCGCGCCTACGTCCACAGTCGAGCGTGTGCCTGCTGTACTACCGTAGTACGACAGAGGTGTCACAGACAAGATTGGCTACATCTTGAAGCGAGCTTCTATTAGAACATTCTTCAAGCCGCCGAAGAAGATTAGTCAGTTCTTACCATCCGTCAAGTGCAATATTCCTTTACAAGATGCAGGAGTGTACAAGCTTGATTGTAAGTGTAGTCTCTCATATATAGGGCAAACAAAACGATCTATAAAAACCCGCGTAAAAGAACACATAGCTGACGTGAAGCATCAACGTTCCGGGAAGTCTGCAGTTTGTGATCATATCGTAGACGGCCCCCGCCATTACATTAGATTTGATAAACCACAAATTCCCGCGAAAGAACATCGATTCCTGCCAAGGATGATACGTGAGGCTATTGAATTTTTTTTTTAATTTATTTATTCATAGAAAGAGTGTTACATAATTTACATTTCAAAGTTTGCCAAACTGTATGCCAGTTTGTCGGCAATTAAAAAACATCCTAATTTCAATAGAGAGGGAGGCTGGGTACTACCACCTGCTTGCGATCCTGTAATTCATAAAATTAAAACTAAACCCAAGCATACCACTGCAAGACTTCAAGACACAGTTAGTTCATTCTGCGTAGATCGGACCAAAATTATTAATTAAAAAAGCTGAAGGTACTCCGGTTTAACACTGACATCGGGACGTCAATCACCTCAGTCCCCCGTGACCACGGTTGCTGGAAAGCAACCGAAACGTCGGGAATATAAAATAAGTTAATTAAACGCGATAAAATCCGTAAAAATAGTTTTATTCAATGTGTAGTGTTCGCGTAAATATAAGAAATCATTATATATAAAATAAGTGACATATCAACTTACATTCCACCTGATGTTTAGAGGATACCGCACCCCATAAATACTTGCGGTCAACTTCAAACAAAAAAGAAAAAGGCTAGTGGCACGTGTTGTCACCTCTGAGGATTAAGACGGAATGTCTCACAGGATATAATTACACTGGCTCTCTATACCTTACAAACTGGAACGCAGCAGTGCAAGCACTGCTATTTGGAGGCAACAATAAAGAACTGCTACAAGTCGTGGCACGTAAGTCTAGTGCTGAACGAAACGTGGAGGGGACGCACACGAATTGAATTGCACGAATACGACTGGAGAGCCAATCAGCGCGTGCAAACGATACGCACGAGCCAATCAGCGCGACTTATATGCGCAATAACGGTCACCGCTAGACTTTCGTGTCGCTATTAGTAAAAGACTGTTAACCGTAGCAGAATTATCTAGGGTTCCGTTGCGGTAGTTAAAATCTGTGTGTGACTTTCATCAAACTCTTCCTGTTGTGCCTAAAGGAATACGTGAAAATATACTTAAAGCCTGCTTAAATGCGTCTCCTTTATGGAGCTCTGTATAATCAATCACCTTAAGAACAAACATAAGGGCCCATTTAGTAAAGGGTAATACGCATTTCGCGAGCTTTATCGATTATTATAAGTAGGTAATGGCAAAATACCTGAAGAAGGTGGCTTTATTAAAATAGGTGAGTTAGAAAAGTATTTCAAGTCTTAATGATTTGATGCTAAATGTTTACCCAGCAATTGAGAATATATCTCAAAAATATTATATATGGATATGCGAGAAGGCAATAGTTTTGCCAACAAATTCTTCTGTTGATAATATCCACGAACAAATATTAGAAAGAATACCAGGTAATTAAAAAATATATAAAGCCGTTGCTACTGTATTAGATACAGAGGACGTTGTGCATTGCCCACAGGAATTCCTTAACTCCCTTAAACCTTCAGGACTTCCCAATCATACTCTAAAAATTAAAGTCGTTATTTCAATAACTTTATTATGAAACCTGAATCCGCCTACTCTATGCAATGGAACTAGACGTGAAGTAAAATCGGTACGTAATAATGTGATTGAGAATATTATTCTTACAGGACCAGCGGCAGGTCAGTTGGCACATATTCCCCGCATTCCTACGATCCCTACTGATATACCTTTCCAATTTAAGCGATTACAGTTTCCAATAAAAATGTTCGCTATCACCATCAACAAATCCCAAGGCGAAACCCACAGATATATTGGACTTGATTTAAAGGATGATTTTTTTTACTCACGAACAATTATGTATTGGTCTCTCTAGGTAAGGAAATGCGGAGAATTAATTTATATTAAAGCTGTAGAAAAATGGAATAAAAAATATGTTATATGCAGAAGTTTTAAAATAAGTTTTATCTACTAAGCTAAATTTGAAATATATTATACCTATATAGATAATAGGGTACTACACCCATTTTAAAAAAGTGTTTTAAATGAATAGTAGAATGATAATGAACAACTATAAATTTTAACATTGCCCCGTGTAGTGGCGGGTAAGAATACTCACTACCCCATATCTTCCCGTGGGCGTCGTAAGAGGCGACAGAGGGAAACTGAGGCAGAGGATGGGCAGCAGCATTTTTCTGATAGCAGGAAAACAACAATAAAAAAACTGCGGTTGCCAACCCGCTCGCCAAGCGTGGCAACTATGGCAATATACCCCCCATGATAAAAGGTACAAAAAGACGGCCTCCAGTCCCCGGCAGTCCCGCTATTCCTGGCTACGGTGGCGACCATGGTAACGGCGGGGCAGGGGGTGCTCAGAATCTCCGGTGGAGGTTCGGTTGCCACCTACGACGACTCGACCTGGCAACTTATAACGCACGTACCCTGAGGACTGACGAGAAGATCGTAGAACTGGAAGAAGAGATAGACAAGTTACGCTGGCATCTTATAGGATTATCCGAAGTCCGAAGAGAGGGGGTGGACACGGTAATCCTCGAATCCGGCAATTTGCGCTATCACCGGGACAGCGACCATCTGTCCCAAGGAGGTGTCGGATTTACGGTCCACAAGTCTCTCGTTAACAACGTTGTAAAGATCGAGTTTGTGTCGACGAGGGTTGCGAACCTTATACTCAGAATCACCAAACGGTATTCGCTGAAGGTCATACAGGTTTACGCACCAACCTCGGCACACCCCGATGAGGAGGTGGAGGAAATGTATGAGGATTCTCTAGAGCGATGCATTCCTCCAAAACCCAATATACGGTGTTAATGGGAGACTTCAACGCAAAACTAGGCACAAGAGAGAACGGTGAGCTGAAATTAGGGAAATTCGAAAAAGGGCAACGGAACCCAAGGGCCAGCAGTTGGCCAACTTCATGGAGAAAGAGGGACTCTTTATGATGAACTCGTTCTTCCAGAAGCGGCCCCACAGGAAGTGGACCTGGTCGAGCCCCAACGGTTCGACAAAAAATGAGATTCACTTCATTATGACGACCAGACGACAACTGTTCAGTGATATCTCAGTGATCGCGAGGGTGAAAACCGGCAGCGATCACCGAATGGTGAGAGGCACACTGAATCTAAACGTTAAGTTGGAGAGGTCACGTCTAATGAAGTCAACGCTCCGTCCTCCTCGTGCTCTAATCCAAAGTTCCGAAACCTTTCAGCTCGAGCTACGCTACCGTTTTCAGTACCTAAAAGATTGCAATGCAGTGGACGATATGAATGACGAGCTCGTGGAAACTGTCCATGCGGTCGGAGCTAAGTTTTGCAAAACCCGCCGCAGAAGAACACAAAAACTCTCCGATCACACTCTTAATCTCATGGCTGTTAGACGGGATATGAAGCTGCAGTCTTCAGTAGATTTGACAGCATGCGGACCAAATGCATACGGCGGGACCTACGCAACTGTAATACTGGTCGTATTAAAGAAGCGATCGAGCGGAACCAGGGCTCCAAAGTCTTTGCTAGAGATCTGTCTGCCAGAAAGAACCAACAGTCAAAGCTGAAGACCGAGTGTGGCAGCGTCGTTTCCGGGATACTGAGATTTTGAGTGAGATTGAGAGGTACTGTGGGCAGCTGTACAAATCATCGTTGGAGCCACACGCAAGTGTGAGTAACGATCCAAGAGCGAGTCTTATCCGACACTATTCCGATGATATCCCGGACGTCCGTCTGAGCGAGATTAGAATGGCTCTCCAGCACCTTCAAAACAGCAAGGACCCAGGCGAAGATGGAATTACAGCGGAGCTTCTGAAAGCGGGTGGAAAACCGGTACATGAAGTCCTTCATAAGCTCTTTAATTCCGTCCTCTATGGTGGCATTACACCGGAGGCGTGGAGCAGAAGTGCGGTGGACTTGTTCTTCAAGAAAGGCGACAACGCTCTCTTTAAGAACTACAGACCGATTTCCCTTCTGAGCCGCGTCTACGTGCTGTTTTTGAGAGTCATTACGAATCGTCTCGCGCGCAGACTTGACGACTTCCAGCCTCCCAAACAAACCGGTTTCTGAAAAGGCTTTAGTACCGTAGACCACAAACATACCATCCAGCAAATTGTACAGAAGTCCGAGGAGTACAATTTGCCACTATGACTGGCGTATGTGGTCTATGAGAAAGCCTTTGATTCCGTCGAAATTTGGGTGGTGATGCAATCCCTTCAGCGGTGCCAAGTTGACTGTCGGTATATCGAAGTGCTGAAGTGCTTGTACAGTAGGGCTACGATGGCTATCCAAGTACAGAACCATAGTACGAAACCTATCCAATTGCAGAGAGGTGTAAGACAGGGTGACGTGATATCCCCGAAACTCTTCACCGCGGCATTGGAAGATGTCTTCAAGCTTCTGGACTGAAAAGGATACGGTATTAACATCAATGGCGACTACATCACTCACCTTCGATTTGCCGACGATATAGTCCTTATGGCAGAATCGCTGGAGGAACTAAGCACCACGCTCAATGATCTCTCTATAGTAATAGTGTCTCCCAACGGATAGGTCTTAAGATGAACATGGACAAAACAAAGATCGTGTTTAATTTCCATGTCACACCTATGTCGGTTGTTGTTGGGAGCATTAAGCTCGAAGTTGTTGACGAGTATGTTTACCTGGGACAAATGTCCGACTAGGTAAGTCCAACTTCGACCGAGAGGTCAATCGACAGATTCAACTCGGTTGGGCAGCGTTCGGGAAATTACGGCACATCATCAGCACATCAAATTCGGAATAACCCAATAATCGTAATTATAACTTGAAAATTTTCGAAATAACACATTAGCTAGTTCTCTTAACCAGTGACGTCACGACGGTATCTAATATGTTAGTTATTACGTAATTAGCTAACCTAACAACATCTTATAGTGACCACATCAATACTAAAAATCTTTTATATCTATACAAATAAATAAAATTTTCTGTTTGTAATGTTAAAATTACAGTTTTTTAATTAATGCATATGAAAGTAAATACGGTACTTATAACTAAAATACAATTTTTAAAATTTTTGTCTGTCTGTATGTCTGTTTGTTCCGGCTAATCTCCGAAACGGTTGAACCGATTTTGACGGGACTTTCACTGGTAGATAGCTGATTTCATAAGGAGTAACTTAGGCTGCTTTTATTTTAGAAAAAGAATTAGGGTTTATTTAGAGAACTTTTTTCTTTGGCGCGTCCCTGTATCGGCGAAACACTACCCCAGACGGCCAGAAATCGGGAGCGAGGAATGTCTCTTTATGTTTTGCAGGAACCTGGAGTACGTAGGATTTGAAGTTCATTGACCTATTAGACTCCAGACGCTGCAAATGTAAAGAGATCGGATCCTCAATGCGGCATCGGCTTCGTTCTTCCACGAAACCCAGGACGTCTTCTCCTGACGTAGTTTTGTCCAAACGGGAGATGTAGAGTTGTATGGTTGGCTCCACAGCACGCAGAGTTGTACTCGCGTTTATTTTCGCGGTTCCACGCAGGTTACAGACGGGTTGCGACCGACGTCTCTTTTCAACAAGAGTAAACCCGTCCTTATCAATCTTGTCTTGGGTCACCACTGGAACTGATTTTATTTCTACATTAGATTCCACAAAGACCACAAGAGGGTGCCGGTAGTAAAGGTTTTCGGGCAGCATCCGCAAACGTCTTCCCTTGTTTTGAGGTTGGGTTCGGCGAAGGAGTACCAATGGGTTCAGTCATGGGTAGAGGTGGTGATGCAATGACGACCGAGGTCGCCCTAGTTTCTCGGTCATCAACTCGCTGACAGACGGTATCGCGTGACGAAGTCGCAATCATCGGTGAAATATGACTACTATTACGGTTACCGCGTGTCGTTACATTGTGCGACGGCGGTCAATTTGCAGATGTTGCAATTATGTTGCGCAACATATTGACTTCGTTCCTCAGCTCTGTTGCGGCTCGTTCCGATTCCTCAAATTTGGAACGGATGTCGGTAACATCGGCTCTCAACGTGGTGATGTCTTTCAACATTCTGGTGACGTCTACGTGATCGAACGTCACGAGAGGCAGCTTGTTGAGATCACGCGCGACGAAAGTTTGGATGTCATCAGGGTCGGTCTCATTGAACAGCCTGAAGATGTCTTGCAGGTCTTTCTTACCGCGTCCATCCTTGTGATGTGTAATAAGACGGATTTGGGTCACGGCTGAATCTGCTAACACCTTCTTCGCTTGGATGATCTCGTCCTCGGTGAAGCTTGTCATCAGTATCTGCTCCAGAGACACCTGGTCCATGACGTCCAATTTTTGTTGAACAAAGGCCAGCAACTCGTGGATTACGACGGTTTCGGAACGTTTATGTTGACACGCCATTTCGAGTTATTTTTGCGCAGTAGGTATGCTTACGCTACAAAAATACTGTAAGTTCGGCATTAGAGCCGTCACGTCATTATGAAGCGACTGCACTAACCGGTAGTAAAATTGCGACGATTCAGGCTTCTAGTTATATCCACAACGAAGTTATAGGGTTCCGAAATTGGCCTGAACTGCTTCGGGAAAAGGATGGTACGGCCGTGCCGATTTTTTGCTCGACTTGGCGGGGGCACTGCCGTGCCCCCAGATTTTTAATATTGATATGGTCACTATAAGATGTTGTTAGGTTAGCTAATTACGTAATAACTTAAGAGAGAAGGACCCTTAAGGTGAAAGCTCCAGGGTGGCCCGCGAAATTCAAATTTTCTTAAGTTTTTTTGAATTTGCAGGTCAGGGCCAGATTGAATGTTTAACAAAATATGATTCGCGAGCGTAATGAGTATGTATTTACAGAATTATAATAATTATAATCATCAATACAACCCCTAAGTTCATATAATTCATTTGAATGAATTTTTCTGGATATAGCCATACATTGGAATTATACGAACATAGACGGTTGTATTGATGATTATAATGATAATCAATCGAGCAAAAAAGCGCCAAGTCGAGCAAAAAAGCGCCACGGCCGTACCATCCTTTTCTCGAAGCAGTTCAGGCCATTTTCGAAACCCTATAACTTCGTTGTGGATATTACTAGAAGCCCGAATTTGTACCAAGTGGCATTATATAATCTCCATATATTTTTCAAATTTCATTAAATTTGAACCAGTAGTTTAAGAATTATAACTAGTCAAAGTTTCTTAATTTTGTCACTCACTGACTGACCGATCATCAAAACTCTAAGGCACTTTAAGCAGACATAGAAGCTTCAAATTTAGAATACAATTATTGTTTAGTATATAAATCAATAAAATATATTGCAATTTCGGTCCAGTATCCGAGATACAGCAACTGCATAAATAACTTTGTAATCCCATATAAATATATAGGATTACAAAGTTACATTTGCAGTGAATGAATGAACCTATATATGTGTAATATAATGGAATAATAGGTGTAGATAGGTACCTAGATATAACTATCTACAAAAAGAAATGAGATGCCATCAAAAACATAACTTGTAAAAAAAAACCAAGTCTTGCAACTCAGTTCTTCTACCGTAAAAAGTTGTGAGATCCATGTAATACCAAGTCGGTTAATTTATTCAGTCCAGTTCAGTCCGATACAAAAAATCTTTTATGTTTTAAATAAATAAATTGACTTGACAATCGCACTAAACGATCTAATTTAATATAATATGATACTTGAGAGATACATTGTGTTTTCATGCGATGGCCAAGTCAATCTATTTATTTAAAATATAAAATATTTTTAGTATTGATGTGGTCACTATAAGATGTTGTTACGTTAGCTAATTACGTAATAACTTGAGACAGAAGGACCCTTAAGTAGGGACTGAATAAATTAACTGACTTGGTATTACATAGATCTCACAACTTTTTACGGTAGAATAACTGAGTTGCGAGACTTGGTATTTTTTACAAGTTACTCGTATGTTTTAGATTGCATTTGAATTTCGCGGGCTACCCTGGCGCTTCCACCTTAAGTAGAGACTGAATAAATTAACCGACTTGATATTACATGGATCTCACAAATTTTTATGGTAGAAGAACTGAGTTGCGAGACTTGGTTTTTTTTAAAGTTATGTTTAGGTGTTTTATCTAGGTACCTATTTATACCTATTATTTCATTATTTTATACATATTATATAGGTACATTGATCCATTCAACGCAAATTATATTATTAACTTTGTATGTATATATTAGTAACTTTGTAATCCTATATATTTATATGGGATTACAAAGTTATTTATGCAGTTGGTGTACCTCGAAAACTGGACCGATATTGCAAAATAATTTTCCCTTGATTTATACATTAAACAATAATTGTATTTTAGAAGTGTCTATGTCTGCTAGAAGTGCCATAGAGTTTTAATGATCGGTCAGTGAGTGAGTGACAAAATTAAGAAAATTTGACTAGTTATAATTTTTAAACTACTAGATCAAATTGAATGAAATTTTAAATAAGTATATCCAGTTTATACAATGCCTACTTGGTTACTGAAAATTCAGGCTTTTAGTTTCATCCACAACGAAGTAACAAGGGTTTGAAAATGGCCTGAACTTCTTCGAGAAAAGGATGGTACGGCCGTGCTCCCAGATTAAAAATGAATATTAAATATCTTAATAGCATATTATGTAAATAACTCCTGTGATTAATGAAAGCCAGTTATTTCGAAATGGCATGGATTATTGTTATATTTTCGAATTCCGAGGTATGAAAATGTAATGAGGCTTGGTCCTTGAATGTCTTCTGTTTAGATAAAGATTACGGCCAAATATTCGTTGCAATAAATTTATTTGTCAGGCATAAAATAGATACTATTAAATTACCTTAATTAAAATTAAGAGGGCCTCGGAGCTAGAAGAAAGAAGAATAAATTTAAAACGATCTATTGTACTGTACCTTGTATTGTAATAAGTTTTTTTACAGGATAAGGGTGACAATCGAGCATACACTCCACCTGATGGTAAGTGGTTGCTGTGATATGACCCATAGACATCTACATCTATCCTCGTTTGCGAATCAAAATCGTTGTCAACCGTGAGGAATAAGATGGAATGCTTATTTTCCAGTAAATAGGGTCTCCGGTTCTCTACACTCACCATACGAAGCACAGCAGCATTAATCTGCTATTTTACGCCGGTATTCTGTGAGAGCGTGGTCCTTCCCCGGTCGAGCCGACCCATACGTTCTACAATTATATTAATTAATATAGCTGCAGCATGACTCTACCATGTAGGTACAAACAACTGTGGCATTGTAAAATAATCCAACCCTATATTATTGCGTGAGTGTCGTAAGAGGTGACAGAAGAAAACAAACAAGGAGAAGGGCAATCTTCTTAAGGCGACACCGCGACAAAATGCAACTCCTTTCATCTAATAGTATAGGAATATAGCACGACTAACGAAACTGTAATTTTGATATACGTAAATTCATGTCTTTATCCTGAATTTGCTTGTACAAAAACACGATTGTAAAATTTTAACTCGATCATATTTATTTGCGAAAACACCTCTAAAAAATCACTATAGTTGAAATTACAACGAAATTACTTAATCTATATGCTTGGGAACCACTCAAATACATTCATAACATCAATATTCGTAATTTACTTGCTCATTATTTTGATTATTAATATCAATATTTTTTTTAAATATTTTAAGATTCTAAGCGATTTCTAAGCGGTCTTAATTGTCGCGGGCTCTACGCAATTTTAGACCTTATGACGGCTTTTTTGAAGTTTTCATAGAAATTATGTTTCACTCGGGTCAGTCCGACGAAAATCCACTTCAACGGCTTTCGATGTGTCGCCTTAATAGCAGCTCCCAGCTAGCAGGTTGCCAACCCGCCTGCCAAGCGTGGCAACTATAGCAAATGTCTCCTCTGTGAGGCAATTTATTGAGGAGGCCTATATTTAGCAGATCACTTTTGATAGGTTTCAATGGTAACCGTAACTGTAAGCAGAATACAAAAATACTTTTGTATGGAATAAGCGCAACCAGGGTATTATTTTATTTGTTTTATATATAGTACTGAATACGGGAACTATTTTATACCTATTACTACCTCAAAATATTTGTGAAGAAACTGGCAAGAAGGAAATGGAGCGACATAACGAAGCGCCTGAAATAACGAGACATTTTAGGTATTTTATTCGCAATGTAGTTATTTTTTTATACAATGAAACCATAAATCATTCGTTTACTGACATTAATTAGAAAGTAAATTGCTTATTGAAGCAAATATGCGAAAGAAGTTTTATAATTTAGCAATATTTAAGTCCTGTAATTAAAAATAATTAAAAATTTTAACTGCAAATATTCTTTATAATGAGTCCTCCCTATTATTGCTTATTACTTGTTTGCGGCCTCAATTATTGCAGTGAGGTCGATTGTAAGTTATAGTCCATGTCACTTTGAAATAAGATTGATGTTTGCTTGCTTTTATCACCTTCCTTTATTATCTTACGGAGTTTCAGAATGCAAAAAACTTACTGACCCTACCTATAAAGAGATCAATGTAAAACAACACTCGGGCAATCCATTACATAAAAGTTAAGAATATGAGGTCCCTGTAAAAGCGTATAATTTCGTCAGAATATACTGAGATCTTTAGCAACAAGGTTTACTTGAAGGATCACGTTAAACTGGTCAAATCACATTCGTTACGCGATCAGTCATCATTACGAATAAGCTGACCAATTACAATAAATTACTAGCAACGGATAGTAATAAAGAGACCGTTTTGGTAAATAAATAAATAAATGAGCAATTAATGAGAATCCGAGGACTTGCGTGCCGTTCACGCAGCATACAAATCTGTATATTAAAAAGAATTAACATCGTTTATAGAGAGCGTATGGCGTGTAAGTTTTTGTAGGAGTTACCAATTAGTGCTTCACCGTACACACTTGGTTCGAACTTCGTTTTGTATTGCCTATCTTTAACTCGCGTTTACGCGAAAGTAACCCGTATTCCAGAAATAATAAAGATTATCGTATCGTTAAGGATTACCGTAATACTCGTACATTATACTTTCCACTCGCGTTGCCCAATGAAATATTTTTACGATGGACTTTCCAAGTGTTGACTATCCGGCCGTCTCAACGCAGCTATGTATGGCTTTAAGACTAATCAATTTCAATTACTTGTTATTGCGACTGATGTATAAAATTATTTTACGCTAATAATCGAAAGATTAAAAGGACAATTTTTCGCTGAAATTAACTTTATCAAATAGATCCAGCATTCCAATGGTAGGGATATAGGGAGATCTGTTCTGCCCGGGGAGCGACCAACGATCAGAGTAGTGATGACTGGTTTCTGTGATGTTAATGCTGTTAGCCTATGCGGCTCTTAACTTCATTGAACTTAGAGTTCTAAGTAAGGGAGCAAGGGAGTCTATCTATTTTAGTGCAACGTTGCGGACGCGACGTCGCACTAAAATCGATAATCTCGAGGGAGTGGGATAATATTGTGTTCAGTGATCACATCTTTATCACATCAACATCAAATATTCCTTGATGTCGTCGAAAACCGTAACATGACATGGGTGAGTTGCCTAACTACCGTCCGAACAAGGGAGCGGACCCCTGCTCTGACGGCTAGCTCGTATCGTTCGATGTTCTGGGCGGTGAGAACCGTCCAGCCACGCGGGTGTACGCGGTGCATCTGCGGACTCGCTAGGTGATTGTGTAGTGTTAGAGTGTGACTAGTCGGTGACATTACGGTCGTCGGAATCTAGCGGAACCGGGGGTTCGATTAGAACGTTGCATGGCCGCCGCCGGAGGATTGACGTAACGTTCGAAGTCGGAGCGTAGGTGCCTGCGTTTACCATTAGCGTGTTGTGATGTGTCTCAGCCCCCTCGAAGTAGCGCCGAGACATATCCTTGAAGGATGTAATCGGAAATTGACAGCCTCTGTGTAGGTCGGAGTTTTGCTGGTAGCACCGAGTTCCGGTCGCTGTGCAAATGAATCTATTTTGGACGGCTTGGAGGTCGTACAAATGAGTATGGCTTGCGTGCGCGAAAACTACGCTTGCGTAAGACACGACAGGTCTTACGCACGCTTAATAAAGGTGGAGCTTGTGCTTTAAGGACAGTTTGTTCTTGCTGTTAACTAGCGGGTGGCGGCGACTAGTGAGGATTTTTGCTCAATTGTGAACATTGCGAATATGTTTCGCGAATGTCGTACCTTCATCGAATGTGACTCCTAGATATAGCCGTTGGTTGCCATCTGGTGGCCGTAAAGGGTGATCGTACCTAACGATTTTGGAAGTTGGAAGTGGAGATCCTTTGAAAGTGTATTGCTACATTTTTCTCAGGATTCACTTTGACTCTATATAAGCGGAACCAATCGCCTAGGTGGTTGACGGCTGTTTGGAGCATCTTGGTGAGGTATATTTTATTGGGATCAGCGACAAAAAGTGCAGTGACATCTGCGAAAAGAACAGTGTTCACTACTGGGTGCTTAGGGATGTCACTCGTGAAGAGTCTGAATAGTAGTGGGGAGAGGACGAAGCCTTAATATGACTGGCTCGTAAACATTCCCCAGTGTGCTAAGAAGATTAATTGCTCTGTAACTAGAGGCTAAGTTTGCGCGGTATACCCGGTTCCGGGATTCCTATTACGTCTGCCTCTTTCCATGCATCCGGGAAGGAGCTGCTGGAAAGAAGAGCGTTTAATATGCCTACTAGGAGGCATACTAGCGGCGCGGAGAGAGATTTCAGTACCCTCTTGTTAATATTATCGGGGCCGCTGATTTCTTTTTAAGGCTTTTAATTACTTCTGTGACTTCGTCGACAGTCACAGGTTCTAGGCGGTCGCCCGCAGGTAGTATTGCAGACTTACGCTCGACCTCCGCTTCGACCTCTGCAAGGTGAGCGGGATTTGTAGGTTCACTAGAGGGAGTATATTGGCTCTCTAAACTGTCAGCGAGGCATTCGGCCTTTTCAGAGTCGTTAAAGGCGAGATCGGGATTTCCTGGCCTGATCAGAGGCGGCGTATGTGAGGGTTGTTCTGTTTTCAGAGCCCGCGACAGCTGCCAATCTGAACTTCTTTAACGCGCTGTTTCACTTCGTTTTGGAGGTTGCGCAGTCGGAATTTGTTATCTATTGTACGATAGTGATCGTGTTTTATGGCCGCGTTTTTTGCTCTAATCAGTTGTCGAATATTACTCGGAAGCTTCATGTGTTGATTGCTCGACACACGAACCCTACGAGAGCATTCTTCAACAGTAGACGTGATGTGAGCCGATAGGGCGCTAATCGCCTCATTGGCTTCCTCAAGCGATTCTATCTTGTCGGGGATTTTTTCTAGGTGCTGGAAGGTCGTAGCCTTGAGTTTCACCTCAAGTTTACGACAGTCTACGATGGTTTTGGTCTGAAAAACCTCAACTGCGGGCTGGCCCAGCTGCAATAGGACTGGTCTATGGTCCGAGTCGAGTTCTAATATTGTTTCAATTGATGATATCGACAAATGGACGTCCTTGAGTATCGCTACGTCAACGACGTCCGGTTGGTGACTAAGGCACGTTAACATCGAAGTTTAGTCGCTCCGTGAGATCGAACAATGCATTACCATTGCTTGTAAGCGAGTTCCAGGAGGAATACTTACTGTTCAGGTCTCCAACTATTATGACACTAGAGCCTAGATTAAATAATTATGCAAAGTCTGATTCGACTATGCGTTTGAGTGGCGGTAGGTAAGCCGATACGATAGTAAGTGGCCAGGGAGAGCTACCTTACATATAGAAGCTTCTACGTTAGTTAACGTCGATTGGTACGCAGTGCAAGGACCTTTTGTAGTATATCAAGGTGCTGTCTCTAGGGCTGGTCAAACTATCACTTCTAACTAGGGGGTGGTTTGCGATCTTACAATCGCGATGACTAGGTTTCAAAAAAGTCTCTTGCACTAACATTACGTCTACATCTCGTCAGCACGATCTCGTCTTTTTGGTCTCTGAGGCCGTTCGCGTTAATGAACGCGACAGTAGGAGAGCTTGGTTTAGTTTTACCGAGATTTTGTACTGCCATGCTGATATTTAGAGGGGGTGATTAGGCGCACTGGAAAGACCAGATTACGTCAATAAGTCGTATGTGCTCAATCGTAGCGTTGAGCTTCTTCCAAATTTATATGGGACCGCCCCTGATTATGGCTGCAGCAACAATGGGTCCGCTTGATCGCGGTAGGACCACACTCTCAAACAATATCAGGGAAAAATCTCAAAAAATTGCAGCTTAATGTTGTTAATTTACGTATGGTAATTGTAGGAAACCGCCAGTTAATTGCCAGTGATGACTTACGGATCTGAGACCTGGTCCTTCACTTCAGCGAGCTATGGAGAAGGCTATGCTCGGGGTTTCTCTGCGTGATAAACTTAGAAATGAGGATATCCGCAGTAGAAGACTAGTGTCTATGGGCCCTCTTGTCATCATTATCATCATCACAGCCCATCACAAGTTCACTGCTGCACATAGTAAATTTTATAGTGGAGCTCAGGGACAAACACATGCACAGAAGAATTGTATATAAAGACGATTATAATTATTTAAAAATAAGCCTCGCTGGGTTTCTTGCTGTTTCCTTCTAGAGCAGAGGTTTTTTCTGAATAGTATAAATGACTTTCTATAAGTATTACTTATCTATTTTGAATCAAATTTATTTTATATGATTCTATTCTATCGGCCCTCCCAAGAAATATCATAAAACACGCTACTGAGTCACGTGTATCCATAGACTTCCTGCATCTTTTACTGGGTTCTGACTCCGCCTAGTAGACGGCCGACCCGCACTTCGCTTACCGTTTTGGTTCCCAATGCGCGGTCTTCCATTCACCGGTACGGGGAAGCAAAATTGTATAAAATGTATGAAATATATGGCATGTATAGCCACTTACCGGCGCCGGTGTCGGCATGGCGATGGCTCTCACTGGTGCCGTCGCCGGTGCCAGGACAGCAAGCTTTCCGCTTGGTGCCGGCCGGTAAAACTACATGTGTATTGTGTACGTATTGTAGCCATGTACGTGTGTGCGGGCCGAGGTAGAACGGACACGTTGAGTTTGAGACTCGAAATTGACTTGTGAAATGATGTATGTGTCCTCTTTCATGTGGAAACCGTTGAAATATTTTTGGAATCCATTTTCAGCTTTTAAAATAGGGTATGATATGTTTCTTCTAAGTATTTTATTTTTAAGATTGGATGAATTAAAAATTTGACTTCTCTGCGTTGATTACGTGATAGAGCCATGCTGCAACTATATTAGTAGAATAGTTGTAGCACGAATGGGTCGGCTCGACCGGGGAAGGACTACGCTCCCACGTATTACCAGCGTAAAATAGATGCTTAACACTGCTGTGTTTTGTATGGTGGGTGAAGAGAATCGGTGACCCTTTTTACTGGAAAAGAGGCATTCCATATTAGTCGTTATGGGTCACAGCAACCACATACCATCAGGTGGACTGTTATAATGAAAAAAAATTGTATTTTCCTAAGTGTAAGAGATACAACAAATACGACGACTTGACGAGACCATTTTTACGTGTTGTACAACTGAAGTCTGTGTTAGTACTGCTCAAAAACCGAGCGTAGACAAGCACCGGCTCCGGCGGAGTGGAAAAACTGGCCGGATCGTGCCGGTAAATGGAAAACCACACAATTAGTTATCAGTTCTTGGAGCTATACGGTCGGCCCATCGCCACTTACTTTACAGATCCATTGGTGTATATCAGTTACTCCTATATATTATACATAAGCGACATTACTCGATCATTTATCTATTGAGCTAGCTTTTGTAATTTCTACCAATATTTTAAGATCAAGTTATAGAGTAAAGACGTTTAGACTCCAAGCTCACCGGGAATACATGTTACACGGTCTCTTCTTCTCGTTTATTAGTCCTTAAAAGTCCCCACAGCTGGAGACTTTTCCGATGCCGCGCAGTTGTTGTGTTGATCTCCTCAGTAGACCTGCTTGGCAAGTCGATTTATGGTCACAGTTCTTAGCACACGAATGATCGCTGGCTTGGATATTTTATTTCTGCTATAAGATTTTCCTCGTTTATTCTATGGTCACCTATAATGACAACCCGGTGTCTCGGCCCCTAGTGTCTCTAAATCATCTGTACTGCTTCTTTATTATCTACTAGCTGTTCCCTGTGACTTCGCCCGCGAAGAATTTATTACGATTGGATTTTATGATTTTTTTACGCGAAACCCTATTACTTTTTCTAAATTAAAAGTAGCCTAAGTTACTCCCTATAACATTATCTATGCAGGCTCCCTATATCATCACTGGCAGATAACATCCTCATCAATCGGTCTAGCCGTTTAAGAGATTAGCCGGAATAGACAGACAGTCAGACAGACCAACACACAGATAAAAATTTTTTTTAGTACCGTATATACTTTCATATACATTTAGTAAAAAGCTGTTCTTGACATTACAAAAAGACACTTCAATTTTATTTATTTGTGTAGATATAGATGTATAGATTTCATTGATAAAGGAGACGGTCCATTTCTGACCCAGTCTATGTACAGTATACCGTAAAAAATTGAAAAATTCAGGAATTTTGTAAAAAATAAAATGAGAGAATAAATCAAACTAAATAACTTGCTAAAAATAAAAATGCAATCCCAAGTTTTTGATGGTTTTACAAGATGGTGCCCTTCCAGTCATAAAAAAGAAACAAGACACGGTCTGTCAAATGTCATTTCTGTCAAATGATAGTTTTATTTATTCCGAGTTCCGAGCTTGGTTTTGTAGTTCCGAACTCGTGAATGCGTTTAATTGTGGATTTCTTTTTGTTTGTTTTTTTGTTTGGACTTTGGATCAGTTGCTACTTGTTTGACTCTGCTTTTGTTTTATGGGCTTAATGATTTACTTGAGATTTTGATTAAGTTGATATCGGAACATCTGTATTCTGTAGAATCACATTTTGAATCAGTAAGCAGGTATGTACTAAAGAAAGATGTTTCCTTATGTTATTAAACGCATTTGAATGACATGCTTCTATCTGTAGTCTGCTAATAATTATTAATTTCTACATAAGTTCATATTGGCTGCAAAATCTTAATATGATGTAATTATCTTTCAGTTCACCTGTTAAATCATGTTGCACTGTTTAAAATGCGCTTCTGCAATATAGATAGTTTATTAAAATAATATTGTTTTGTTCTAGATGGCTGAAAATGTACCAATATGTTCACAATGTTTTGCAAACGTATTACAAGAATTATCTGTCGGCACAAATCTTGAAAATGAGCTCCTGCGCCCTAATGCCAATACTATCAGTATATTGTATGTTTGGTGTCAACGAAGACTGAGTAGCAGATAAGTTGTGAATATAATCCCAACAAGAGTCTGTTTTAATATGAGGCCATATAAAATATCGCCATCACGGTGGTAGAGCCCTGCAGCAGTTTTTTGCTGTTGCACGTATGGGCCGGCTCGAGCCGGGTTGGTACCACGACCTCACAGAATACCGGCGTGAAGTAGAGGCTCTGCTTCTGCGTTTCGTCTGGTGAGTGCAGGTGGCCGGAGGCCCAATCCCCCCCCCCCCATCAACATGGTAGCGGAATTAGACAATAGACTACCCCAGGAGGGTACCAGTACCCCTGGAGAATCCCACGCTGAGCATCCACGACCATGTTATTCCAATCCTGAGCGTGGGTGCTCAGGCTGCCCCGCGTATTCTGGGGGGGGGGGCAAAATTCCGCTCAAAAACAAAACTGCTCGGGGCAAGCTGCGCAACAATACCAAGGCGACCCCTGCCACGCTATCCGTGAATTTCTGCAACATCAGGGGACTTCACTCTAACCTAAACGCCGTCCACTACCATCTCGAGACGGCGAAGCCGGCCTTGCTCTTTTTGACCGAGACGCAGGTTTCCTCTCCGACTGATATTTCGTATCTCTCCTACCCGGGGTACAAATTGGAGCACTCCTTTGTGCCTCGGGCTGGAGTTTGCGTGTATGTTAGAGAGGACATCTGTTCTCGACGCCTCGGCAGTCTTGAAGGTTCGGACCTGTCCATCCTTTGGCTACGCGTAGACAGCGACGACCATCCGCGCGTCTACGGGTGCCTCTATAGGTCCCATTCCCATAGCGGTAATGCCGAAACAGACCGACTCATCGACCACGTCCAAATGGCTACAGATTCCTTGCTACAACAGGTCCCATCCGCAGAGATCGTGATCCTTGGCGATTTTAACGCCCACCATGCCGAATGGCTCGGTTCACGTTTAACCGATCATGCGGGAGATCTGTTTATGACTTTGCCTTGGCATATGGTCTGTCACAACTGGTTACTTCGCCTACGCGGATTCCAGATGTGGAGGATCATACACCTTCCCTGTTGGACCTTCTGCTGACCTCTCATCCGGACGGATATCAGGTTTCCGTCGATGCCCCTCTCGGCTCTTCGGACCATTGTCTGATCCGGAGTATGGTGCCACTCACGCTCCCTTCGCGGTTGCGTTCTGCAGGTTGCCGCCGTGTTTGGCATTACAGGTCGGCGGATTGGGACGGAATGCGGTCTTTCTTTGCATCCTACCCATGGGGGCGGGTTTGCTTCTCGCCGGATGATCCCAGTGCTGTTGCTGACTCTGTCACTGATGTGGTGCTACAGGGAATGGAACTATTTATTCCATCATCTGTGGTACCCATCGGAGGCAGATCTCAGCCTTGGTTTGGTCGCTCCTGTAAGACTGCATTGCGCAGTAAGCAGGAGTGTTATCAAGCCTGGGCTGCGGCTTCGGTGACTCGGGATGTAAACACCAGCACACTTAAAAAGAAGTATAACTTCGCCTCCAGGTCCTTCAAAAGAGTTATTGCCAAGGCAAAGTCAGAGCACATAGGCAGAATTGGCGAGAAACTAGTTCGCCTTCCTTCGGGAACCCGTGCATTCTGGTCTCTCGCCAAGGCTGTCCAAGGGAATTTCTGTAAGCCATCACTACCATCTCTGCACAGGGAGGACGACTCACTGGCCCAAGACGCAAAAGACAAAGCCGACCTTTTAGGCTCCCTTTTTGCGTCCAACTCGACTCTTGATGACGGGGGGAAAATACCGCCGACCATCCCGCGGTGTGAGTGGTCCATGCCGGATGTGCTATTCTCACAGTGCTCAGTTCGCAAAGCACTTCTCTCCCTGGACATCCAGAAGTCGAGTGGGCCTGACGGAATCCCCCCAATTGTGCTGAGGACGTGTGCTCCGGAGTTGGCACCGGTCCTAACGCGTCTTTTCCGGTACTCCTACTCCCAAGGCGTAGTCCCGAATTCATGGAAGACAGCTTTTGTCCACCCGATCCCTAAAAAAGGCGACCGCTCAGACCCGTCCAACTATAGGCCTATCGCGATCACCTCCTTGTTCTCCAAAATAATGGAATCCATTATTAACTGCCAGCTCATCCGGTACCTTGAGGATCACCAGCTGATTAGTGACCGCCAATACGGTTTTCGTCGGGGTCGATCAGCTGGCGATCTTCTGGTCTACCTGACCCATAGATGGGCGAAGGCAGTAGAGTCCAAGGGGGAGGCGTTGGCCGTTAGTCTGGACATTGCGAAGGCCTTTGATCGGGTTTGGCACAAAGCGCTTCTTTCGAAGCTGCCTTCCTATGGGCTTCCCGAGAAATTGTGCAATTGGATCACCAGCTTTCTTGCAGATCGGAGCATCAAGGTCGTTGTAGACGGTGCATGTTCTGACTACAAGCCTATTAACGCTGGTGTTCCACAAGGCTGTGTGCTATCACCAACGCTGTTTCTTCTGCATATCAATGATATGTTGCTAACTGGTAACATTCATTGCTATGCGGATGACAGCACTGGTGATGCTCTATACACCGGCCGGGCCAATATTTCTCGGGAAAACGTCGCCGAGTACCGGAACAAACTTGTGTCTGAAGTCGAGTCTTTGCTGGACAAAGTCTCGGATTGGGGGCGACTAAATCTAGTCCAGTTTAATCCTCAGAAGATACAAGTTTGCGCGTTTACCGCTAAAAAGAACCCCTTTGTCGTATCTCCTCAGTTTCAAGGCACTCCCCTTCTTGCCTCAGCCAGTATCGGTATCCTCGGAGTCGACATATCGAGTGACGTGCAGTTTCGTGGTCACTTGGAAGAGAAGGCCAAATTGGCCTCTAAAAAGCTTGGCGTGCTCAGCAGAGCGGGACAGTATTTCATGCCGGCACACCGCCTGCAACTTTACAAGGCGCAGGTTCGGCCTCACATGGAATACTGTTCCCATCTCTGGGCAGGGGCTCCCCAGTGCCAGCTCCTTCCACTTGACCGCATCCAGCGCAGAGCGGCTCGAATCGTCGACGACCGAGCCCTTTCCGATCGGCTCGATTCATTGGCACTGCGAAGAGATGTTGCATCTCTTTGCATTTTCTTTCGCATCTACCATGGGGAGTGCTCTGAGGAATTGTTCGGATTAATCCCAGCCGCCAAATTTCACGAACGCACATCGCGGCAGAACTCCCGATACCATCCACACCATCTGGATGATTGGCGGTCCACCACTGTGCGATTTAGAAGATTTTTTCTTCCTCGCACAACTTCCTTGTGGAATAGTTTACCACCAGGGATTTTTCCGGACCGATACGACTTAGGGACCTTCAAGAAAAGAGCGTACTCCTTTTTAAAAGGACGGCAACGCATCTGCAATTCCCCTGGTGTTGCGGTTGTTCATGGGCGGCGGTAGTCACTTACCATCAGGTGAGCCGCATGCTCGTTTGCCCCCTCTACTATAAAAAAAAAAAAAAAAAACTCGGACAAAGCTTATTATACATATATACTGTTGGCGAGACAAGGGGCAAGTTGGGATGAGACGATTGCAGGTTATTATTGCAGTTGCACTTCTGGACAATAGACAGTGGGTTGCTCTGCCCACATAATGACCGTTGTCTGGTATTTGTGTTGGACTCGGTATCAAAATTCCATAACCGCACCAGCCTCAATTTTGGATGGCATTTTAGTAAGAGAGGATTTTGAAGTAGGATAAATAAATAAAAAATAAAAAAAATAAGGTGTTTTATTTATATTACTTTAAGTATCCAAAACATGATTGACCTAATGCTTCACTTTCTATAATTCATAGGACTGTTAATCTTTGTTATGACATTATCCAGGCTTTAAATGTCTGTAAAGGCTCAAGGCATACTCTGACACGCTGAGGACCTGTTATATGAAAATATTTGTACGCCGGAAACAGCAGAATATTTAGGATGCGAATTCTTTTATAACAACTGTAATGTACCATATTATAACGAATAAATTATATTATCTATGATTGTACTCTAGCACTTCAGCAGCCCAGAAGACACATATCATCATTCATCATCATCATTACAGCCCTTCACAAGTCCACTGCTGAACATAGGCCTCCCCCAAAGAATGCCACAAAGCACGGTCCTGAGCCACCTGCATCCATCGACTTCCTGCATGTCTTACCAGGTCGTCACTCCATCTCGTGGGGGGACGCCCTACACTTCGCCTACCGGTACGAGGCTGCCACTCGAAAACCTTTCTTCCCCATCGGTTGTCGGTTCTTCGAGCTATATGGCCGGCCCACTGCCACTTCAGCTTACTAAACCGTTGGGCTATGTCGGTTACTCTGGTTCTACTGCGGATATCCTCATTCCTAAGTTTATCACGCAGAGAAACTCCGAGCATAGTCCTCTCCATAGCTCGCTGAGCGACCTTGAGCTTCCTCATACGGCCAGCAGTGAAGGACCACGTCTCAGTTCCATAAGTCATCACTGGCAACACGCACGGTTGTACAATTTCGTTTTCAGGTTTTGAGGTATGTCTGAGGAGAACATGTGTCGTAGCTTCCCGAACGCTGCCCAGCCGAGTTGAATCCGTCGATTGACCTCTCGGTCGAAGTTGGACTTACCTAGTCGGACTATTTGTCCCAGGTAAACATACTCGTCAACAACTTCGAGCTTAGTGCTCCCAACAACTACCGGCATAGGTGTGACATGGACATTGAACATGATCTTTGTTTTGGCCATGTTCATCTTAAGACCTATCCGTTGGGAAACACTATCGAGGGAAGACACATATACCTGAACAGAAATTAGTATTCAGGTTTATTCTGTTTATCCACTTAAAACAGCCACTCGAAGTCGATGGATGCAGGTTGCTTTGGAACGTGCTTTGTGGTGTTCCTTGAAAGAGGCCCGTGTTCAGCAGTTGACTTGTGAAGGGCTGTAATGATGATGATGACGAGGAAAGTATTTAAGATGCACGGGAGCAATCATATAATACCTGACCAATAGCAAATGGTGAATCACGGATTTTTGAACATTTTAGATTAATTATGGAAGCCTCTTCGAATCAAACCAATTATATTTGGCGCTTAGAATAATTAATTTTACGTATTTTTGTCGCACTTAAGTCTAAAGTTCACTGCTGAACATAGGCCTCCCCCAATCGATTGGGGGAGGGGGAGGGGGGGGGGTATTTGCCATAGTTGCCACGCGTGGGAAGCGGATTGGCAACCGCAGTTTTTATTTTGAGTTGTTATTAGGAAGATGATGCTGTTATCTCCTGCTTTGTTTACCTCTGTCGCCTCTTACGACACCACGGGATGATACGGGGTAGTGGATATTCTTACGTCGTCACTACACGGATTATTTATCGCGTTTAATTTTACTTGTGGAAGAGCCTATTAGTGCTATATAGTAGTACTCGTATAGTTGTAGTACGAATGGGTCGGCTCGACCGGGGAAGGACTACGCTCCCACGTATTACCAGCGTAAAATAGCTGCTTAACACTGCTGTGTTTTGTATGGTGGGTGAAGAGAATCGGTGACCCTTTTTACTGGAAAAGAGGCATTCCATCTTAGTCCCCACGGGTGACAACGCATCTGCATTTTGATTTGTAAGAGGAGACAGATGTAGATGTATATGGGCCGCAGCAACTACTTACCATCAGGTGGACTGTGTGCTCGTTTGTCACCCTTATCTTGTAAAAAAAAAACTTATTTTTCATCATCATTATCATTACAGCCTTTAATAAGTCCACTGCTGAACATAGGCCTCCCCCAAGGAATGCCACAAAGCACGGTCCTGAGCCACCTGCATCCATCGACTTCCTGCATGTCTTACCAGGTCGTCACTCCATCTAGTAGGAGGTCGCCCTACACTTCGCCTACCGGTTAGAGGCTGCCACTCGAGAACCTTTCTTCCCCATCGGTTGTCGGTTCTTCGAGCTATATGGCCGGCCCACTGCCACTTCAACTTACTAATCCGTTGGGCTATGTCGGTTACTCTGGTTCTACTGTGGATATACTCATTCCTAAGTTTATCACGCAGAGAGACTCCGAGCATAGCCCTCTCCATAGCTCGCTGAGCGACCTTGAGCTTCCTCATACGGCCAGCAGTGAAGGATCACGTCTCAGTTCCGTAAGTCATCACTGGCAACACGCACTGGTTGTACAATTTCGTTTTAAGGTTTTGAGGTATGTCTGACGAGAAGATGTGTCGTAGCTTCCCGAACGCTGCCCAGCCGACTATTTGTCCCAGGTAAACATACTCGTCAACAACTTCGAGCTTAGTGCTCGCAACAACTACCGGCATAGGTGTGACATGGACATTAAACATAATCTTTGTTTTGTCCATATTCATCTTAAGACCTATCCGTTGGGAGACACTATTGAGGTCATTGAGCATAGTGCTTAGGTCCTCCAGCGATTCTGCCATAAGGACTATATCGTCGGCAAATCGAAGGTGAGTGATGTACTCGCCATTGATGTTAATACCGTATGCTTTCCAGTCCAGAAGCTTGAAAACATCTTCCAATGCAGCGATGAAGAGTTTCGGGGATATAACGTCACCCTGTCGTACACCTCTCTGCAATTGGATAGATTTCGTACTCTGGTTCTGTACTCGGATAGCCATCGTAACTCTACTGTACAAGCACTTCAGTACTTCGATATACCGACAGTCAACTTGGCACCGCTGAAGGGACTGTAGCACCGCCGGAATTTCGACGGAATCAAAGGCTTTCTCATAGTCCACATACGCCAGGCATAGTGGCAAATTGTACTCCTCAGACTTCTATACAACTTGCTGAAGGGTATGTATTTGGTCTATGGTGCTGAAGCCCTTTCGGAAATTGGCTTGTTAGGGGGGCTGGAAATCGTCAAGCCTGCGTGCGAGACGATTCGTAATGACTCTAGAAAACAGCACGTAGACGCGGCTCAGAAGAGAAATCGGTCTGTAGTTCTTCAAGAGAGCATTTTCACCTTTCTTGAAGAACAAGACCACCGCACTTCTGCTCCACACCTCCGGTGTAATGCCACCAGACTTCCAGTACCGGTTTTCCACCAGCTTTCAGAAGCTCCCCTGTAATTCCATCCTCGCCTGGGGCCTTGCCGTTTTTAAGATGCTG
Source organism: Parnassius mnemosyne (assembly GCA_963668995.1). Lineage (NCBI taxonomy): Eukaryota > Metazoa > Arthropoda > Insecta > Lepidoptera > Papilionidae > Parnassius > Parnassius mnemosyne. Next base: position 22,448,892 of record CAVLGL010000090.1, read on the forward strand.
TAGAGCCATTTTAATCTCGCTCAGACTGACGTCCGGGATAGTTTCTTCGGAATAGTGTCGGATAAGACTCGCTCTTGGATCGTTACTTACACTTGTGTGTGGCTCCAACCATGACGTGTACAGCTATCCATAGAACCTCTCAATTTCACTCAAAATCTCAGGTGCCCTGGAAACGATGCTGCCACACTCGGTCTTCAGCTTTGACAGCTGGCTCTTTCTGGCAGACAGATCTCTGGCAAAGACTTTGGAGCCTTGGTTCCGCTCGATCGCTTCTGCATTACAAGCTGTATTGAAGTTGCGTAAGTCCCGCCGCATGCATTTGGAGATCTGTCTGTTCAGTTGCCTGTATTCTGTCAAATCTGTTGAAGAATGTAGCTTCATTTCCCGTCTAACAGCCATAAGATTAAGAGTGTGATCGGAGAGTATTTGTGTTCTTCTGCGGCGGGTCTTGCAGAACTTAGCTCCGACCGCATGGACAGTTTCCACGAGCTTGTCATTCATATCGTCCACATCATTGCAGTCTTCTAGGCACTGAAAACAGTTTAGTAACTCGAGCTGAAAGGATTCGGGACTTTGGAATATAGCACGAGGGGAACGGAGCGTTGACTTCATTAGACGAGACCTTTCCAACTTAACCTTTAGGTTCAGTGTGCTTCTAACCATTCGGTGATCGCTACCAGTTTTCACCCTCGCGATCACGGAGACATCACTGAACAGTTGTCGTCTGGTCGTCGTAATGAAGTCAATCTCATTTTTCGTGGAACGGTCGGGGCTCGACTAGGTCCACTTCCTGTGGGGCCGCTTCTGGAAGAAAGAGTTCATCATAAAGAGTCCCTCTTTCTCCATGAAGTCGGTCAGCTGCTGGCCCCTTGGGTTCCGTTGCCCTATTCCAAATTTCCCCACTTTCAGCTCGCCGTTCTCTCTTGTGCCTAGTTTTGCATTGAAGTCTGAACCCATTAACACCGTATATTGGGTTTTGGAGGAATGCATGGCTCTAGAGATATCCTCATACATTTCCTCCACCTCCTCATCGGGTTGTTAACGAGAGACTTGTGGACGATAAATGCGACACCTCCTTGGGACAGATGGTTACCCTCCCGGTGATAGAGCTAGTTGCCGGATTCAAGGATTACCGTGTCCTCCCCCTCTGTTCGGACTTCGGATAATCCTATAATATGCCAGCGCAACTTGTCTATCTCTTCTTCCAGCTCCACGATCTTCTCGTCAGTCCTCAGGGTGCGTGCGTGGTACGTTGCCAGGTCGAGTCGTCTAAGGTGGCAACCGAACCTCCACCGGAGATTCTTAGCACCCCCTGCCCCGCCGTTACCATGGTCGCCACCGTAGCCAGGAATAGCGGCGCCACCGGGGACTGGGGGTCGTCTTTTTGTTGCTCTAATCATTGGGGGGGGGGGGGGGGGGTATTTGCCATAGTTGTCACGCTTGGCGAGCGGGTTGGCAACCGCAGTTTTTTTATTGTAATTTTGGCTATTATCAGGAAGATGCTGCTGCCCATCTCCTGCCTGTTTCCCTTTGTCGCCTTTTACGACACCCACGGGAAGATATGGTGTAGTGGATATTCTTGACCGCCACTGCTAAAAACGGCTAAAAGAAACTTATTTTTACTTAATTTTAATTCCGGCTTATCGGTTGTTTTATAGTACGAGTTGAATTAAAAATAAGTACCTAAATATTTTTTACTGTCATATTAAACGCGATTAAAACCGTAAAATTATTTTCGTTCAACGAACTCTAAAGCAACGTGTCTATTTAATAAAACGTAGTGTCAATTAGTGGAAATAAATATTGATTATAAACAAATATTACGGTTGCCAACCTTTGAGTTAAGTGAGTACGTGGCAGCTATGACAAATGTCACCCCTGAGAGACATTCTATGGGGAGGCCTATGTTAAGCTGTGGACTTTTGATAGGCTATAATGATTGAATGAATGATGAATGCAAAAGTTAGTCCGTCGCGCTCCTCCAATACGGTCTGGCAGAATTTAAAGCCTATCCAAATTCAGTGCTGAATATAGACCTCTCCAATAGATTGCCTCATAAAGGGGATATTTGCCATAGTTGCCATGCGTCTATACAAATAATAGTTTTAAATACTAATAATTTACTACGTTCTCAGCGGAAGAAAAACGTCTTAGAAAACGCTGAAAGTCCGATGAATTAAATATTTCTTATTATAATCTCCAATTCCCTCTCGTCTATTATATATAATAGCTTATCCAATTTAATAGCTTCTGCCCTGTTTTTAGTACCAACGACTGCTGAAGGCCTTTTTATGGAAGTCGTTATTTGGTTGATTGTTTAAATATTACATAAATATATTTTATAGTTTTGTTTTCATTATAATATTAAAATAAAAAAAACACATCCATCGGTAACGACTGTAAAAAACTACGTTGCAATTTGCGCTTTTCGTAAGTTCTATAACTTCAGTCCAACTTTTTATTGGAATGAATGATAACAAAATCCCATAAACTACAAAAAATCTGTCCGGTTTCGCTTATTTCTGAGCCGTGGCGCGTTCTGATAGTTTTCTTCATTAATATTGTGGATTTTGTATGTTAATATTTTTGTATAAAATATTTACATGCTATTGAGTTATGAATAATTAAATTTTTCGTTTGTCATCTGTCCAAGCTAATCTTCATAAAGGCTGAATCGATTTTAATAAAACTTCACGAAAAATTAGCGAGTAATACCAGGAGTGATCTAGATAAAATTTTATCCAAAAAATTATGACATTTTATTAAAATAGAAATATTGACAGGCGCAAACCAGAGCGGGTCGCTAGTTATAAATGTTATTTTAAAATTAATGTTTTTAATATTTACATTTTTGTATTAAATATTTACCCATTAATAGAAATTTTCCAATTTACCGAATAATATAACGGTGTAACGATATACCGTTATTAGCTGGTTTTCGCTATTGTTACTGTGCATTTTGATGGCGCGGGCTCGATGAGCCGCTATTCCTAATCCCATTCTTTATCCGTACGAATTTACATAATATAATAATATATTATATGTAAGTTAATATGTTTCAACAGTGCTGTTCGAAGGCATTAAAGAAGTAAGACAATAAATTAATGCTTAAATTAGATTTATTTCCAAATATACAGTCTGTTTCTTAAATAAGACGAATCAATAAAAACAATCTATTTTAACTAACGTCTATAGTATAGGAATAAATTTACATAAATTATTCGCAATAAAAAATCTATTATTTTATTCTTAGATTCACCTAATCTTACGTATACAATAAATTAAATGACGTCTATTTACATAGAGTTCCCCATCTTAAGTAAAAAGCACTAACAAAGTATTATTATATTATAGAAAGCATTTGTACATAGCATACCGTAATATATTTTAATTAAAGTTAAGATCCAACAACGCAAATTAAATAGAAAATTAAGTCATTAAAAATAAAACACCATCTTGTAGTTAATAATAGGTTTAAACGTCTTTTATGAACTATTGTAAAATATAAAGTTATTAAGAAAAACCATTAAAACTGGAATTTGTCTGTGGTAGAAATGAATTATGTAAGCCGTAAAAATATAAGCAATTTGCAATTACGTGTTATTATGCGGAAAATGTGCAATTAGCATTTATAATATTACAGAATTTGAGTGCATAATTATTGTGTTATTACTAAGATAACGTGGAGACAGCGTTAAAAGCCGGCCAAGTGCGAGTCGGACTCGCGGGACAAACGTGTTTTACGATGGACTGTAGGGTTCCGTAGCATCGTAAAACACGTTTCTAGTAAGGGAGCCGCCTTTAATTTTTAGTTTATTTTTCTCATTTGTTGCTATAGCGACAACATAAATACACATTCTGTGAATAAATCAACTGTCTACCTATTACGTATCATGAGATACAACCCGCTGACAGACAGAGGGACGGACAGCGGAGGCTTAGGAATAAAGACCCATTGGTTACCGTTCGCGTACGGAACCCTAAAAAAGAGGAGTTCTTTAGACTGTGGTTATTTATTTATAGTTATAGTCAGTTGAGATTTAAAATTGGGTCATTAAATTTAGGATTTTAAACGGGAATAGTATAGCTACGCTATAGAGTTGACGACTCTATAGCGTAGTGTAATAATGTGTTAAGAGTCACGCTGCAGCTATATTATGGTTCGACCGGGGAACGACCACAGTCTTATGGTATAATAAGTTAAATATCAGCTTAATGCTGCTGTGTTTCATCTATTTTACTAGTAACGAGGCATGGTGTCTTAATCTTCAGGGTTGACATAGTATCCTTCAATTAATACTGCAGCATGGATGCTACGTGCACACGTGTTAATAATGCTGCTGTGTTTCGTATGGTGAGTGTAGAGAGCCGGAGAAACGTTTTACTTTTAACAAAGTAGTCCATCTTAGTCCTAAGTGGTGACAACACATCTGCATTTTGGTTATCAATCGAGGATAGATGTAGATGTTTATGGGCCTCAGCGACCACTTACCATCCGGGGGGCTGTGTGCTTGCTTGTCGTCCTTATTTTTTTTTAAAGGATAGGGTGATAAATGAGCACACAGTCCACCTGATGGTAAGTGGTTGCTGTTGCCCATAGACATTTACATCTATTCTCGTTTGCAAATCAAAACGGAGATGCGTTGTCGGCCGTGAGGACTAAGATGGAATGCCTCTTTTCCAGTAAAAAGGGTCTCCGGTTCTCTACACTCACCATACGAAACACAGCAGCGTTAAGCTGCTATTTAATGCCGGTATTCTGTGAGAAAACGGTCCTTCCCCGGTCGAGCTGACCCATTCGTGCTACAACTATACTACTAATATAGCTGTAGCATGGCTCTACCACATAATGCATCATGGCTCTACCACGTAAATATTCAAATATCCTTATTTCATTTGTGGAGCATCGTGGTCGAGTATCGTGGATTTTGGCTCTGCTCTCACCAGCTTACTCGTACTGTTGAAAGGCCAGTTAAAGTAGTCTAAGGTCTAAGGCCAGTCTAGTCTAGTGTAGTTGGACTGTTGACGATCATCATTTTTGTGATGTAAGTGAATCTCGAAAGCATACGAGAAACTAATAATGTATTTGTAGTATCTATTTCTAGTCTATATAATATTTTAATCAGCAGCATCAAGTTATTAAATAATTTTATAGTTACATGCAAATGTACGCAAGTGACTTGAAATTAGATGGTTCAAATCGTTTACTGATGGCACCATCTTACTTCGATTTGTAATTTTAATTATTGTTGATAAAAATAGTATTGCTGATGTTTGAAGATAATGGCCGCGGAGAATTTATGTTAGCACAGTTATTCAAATGTTGTCTATGGCTTCATTATGTCTATATTTACAAATATATTATCTATATTAATATGTGTGGGGGAAAATAATTTTAACTGTATTACATTTAATACCAATTCAAACATATTTTGCAGAAATTTGAGTGAGATTTTTGAGTATAGAATCTTAAATTACAGTACGTTGTAATAGTTATAATTTGTTAAACTTGTATACATCGATGATACATTGCATCTAGAGTAGAATAGTCGATATATTAATGTAAATTACATTTTTTTGTGCTCCGTATACATGTAGACATTGCTACATAATATTAGATAATATAAAAGCAGGATTTTTTGTTAGTTATAGAGTGTGCAATAATAATGTATAATAATAATTAATGGAGGAAGTTATTGACGACTTTCTCCGTGAATTTGGAGGGCCTTACAAATTATATTACATTTTAGAAGTGCTACAGATTTACATTTATAATAACAATGCGACTTTCCTACTCTATTAATAACATATTAGGTTCGGGTGTCAGTTCCCGTGTTTTTACCAATGATTTATTCATAAAATCAATTTTTTGTGAATGTGAAATGCTTAATTTGAATTTTACAGCTATAGCTAAGATGGCGGAGGTTCGTCTACAACACGCGTTCCCGCGCTCTCTATGTGTCAATGCGGTTGTAACGAATTAAGTATGTTCATATTGATCGCGTGCTGATGACTTGGTGGTCCTCCAAGGAAGCTTAATTGTGGTCTAGTGGCGGCGGCCATTGCGGCAAATAAAGGCGGTGCTCCACCTCCTCCAAAGAGGGCGAAAGACGGAGGAAGAAGAGGCCTGGCTGATAGACGTAACTTTTCTATTTCAGCCTCTTGTAGCCGTTTCGCTTTTGCGCGTCGATTTTGAAACCAAATTTTTACCTGAAAAAAAAAACATTACCATAAATTATATTTTTACTTTAAAACTATGCATTGTTATATAATGTCATGGAAAAGTTTCTTCGTATTTTTTATACAAATTCTAAACATTTTTTTTACAAAGTTTAATTACATTTAATTATAATATAAATGTGCCATTTTGTTCGATAACTTCTTGCCATCTTGTAGGTAGTGACATAATCCCATTGCTGTAGAAATCTTGGGATGTTTTATCAAAAAAATGTGACTTTTGACAGTCCTCTCTTGATGTTAACCTAACACTAACCAAAAAATTCTGAAGAGATAAAACAGGTGAAAATCTGAGGGGTAAGGTCAGGACTATGGTGGATGCATTAACATTTCCTAACCAAGCTCTTTCAATTTTTGCTGAGTGGCCAAAGATGTGTGAAGTCTAGTGTTATCATGATGAAAGACACTACTTTTCTGTTGATCAATTCCAGCCGTTTTTTCTCAATTGCTTGATTGAGTCTCATTAGTTGTTGACAGTAGAGATCCGAATCGATGGTTTAGGCCGACGGTAAAAGCTCATAATAAAGGATGCCCTTCCAATCCCACCGTACACACAGCATCACTTTATACCCAATAATATACCCAAAAGTTAACCCGGGTTTCTTTGACCATGATTTTTTTCGCATTTGACCATGATATTTTTCATCTCCAGTGATCAATCTTTTCAAAAACGGTTTCATTACGTTTCAATGGAGAATCGCAAATGAGTACACGATTCATTAGGTTTTTTTTCAGTGAGACTTTTTCAAATGGGTTAAAACTGTTTTGTGGTCAATTCACAATTCCTCGGCTATGTCGTAACTACTAATATGTCAATCTTGTTCCATTTTTTCAAAAATGGCATCGACTTTATCCGTATGAGGGCGACCAAAACGAGCTGCAACATTGAAATCAAAATTTCCAGACTGAAAACGCTTGAACCAATTTTGTGCTACTCTTACTGACACTGCATTAGGTCCATAAACGTCACGAAAAATTTTCGCGGCTTGAGTCGCATTTTTTGTAGGAAGCTTCAGAATGCATCGAATTTCTTCGTTACATTCACTGAATTTAGCGTAGAGAAAAACAAGAGAAAAATGGCGGGAAAGTGTTTTTAAATTTAAATTTTTCTTTTTCTTAATGTCCTATATATTGATATTAAAACCAGTCAGATACAAGCAAATTTTTCAACTTAATCAGAGAGATTTATCTTCTTTAATTTTATAGCGTTTTTATATAATATGAAGCGTCAGTAACCTAATGGTAGGGCGCGGACCGCGAACTCGAAAGGTCGTGGGTTCGCATCCGTCATTCGACTACTGTCGTGAACCACTTCTAACACAAGCATTTTAAGCTTACTAGAAGTGGTTAAAGGGAATATTAGTAATGTTTAATGACATTACTAGTATTTAAAAAAAAAAAATATAATCGAAATACGAAGAAACTTTTTCTCCGACCTATTATTAACTTTTATTAACTACTTTGAGATTTTGCTATAGTTGCCACGCTTGATAACATCAGTTTTTTTCAATTATGAGTTGTTATCAGGGAGATGCTGTTGCCCGTCTCCTGTTTCAGTGTTTCTCTGTCGCTTCTTACCACACTTACGTGACGAAGTAGGGTAGTGGATATACTTACACCGCCACTACACGGCTAGGACTTTACGTTGTGTATCAATTATATTATGAGGAAAACAATTATTTAAGGCGAGGATTTCTTACGTTTAAAGGCTTTTAGAGCCTTAAGTTCGTTCTAAAATGCTATATTTTAGTCCAACATAAATAAAATTACAACTTAAATACATCCCACGGCTGGGCACAGGCCTGCCCTTTCTGAAATGATTTTGTTTTATTTGTAGCAGTTAGTGCGGCGTGTTGCTCCGGTGTGTTGGCTAAAATCGCATGTCCTCAAAATATATTATTCCTCAGGCATATCCCTATCGTCCCGTGGGATTGGGATTGGGGTGTTGTAAGCGACAATATAGATAGATAAACGCAAACAGGAGATGGGCTACAGCATTTTTGAAAATAATATAAGTTTTGCAGTTGCCAACCATATATCTATACGTATAATAAATCTGTAGAAAAAATGTGTGTTCACGATTCACGCAATAATTCCCGGACGAATTTCGGTGAAATTTTGTATGTAGGCAGTAGATGACCGTGTTTAAGATATAGGCCACTTTTTATCCGCTTACGGGAGAGTAAAAATAGGGATTATGTTTTTCCTTTTTTTAAGTTTGTTGTCATATAGTCCTAAAGAGAATTAAGCTATACGTATAATTAATCTATAGAAAAGTGTGTGTGTGTGTGTGTGTGTGTGAAAATGAAACTCATTGCGCCACCAACCACTACGAGCAGAATGACGTCTGCCGGGCCAGCTAGTATATATATATATATATATATATATATATATATATATATATATATATATATATATATATCATCATTATCATCATCCTTACAGCATTTCACAAGTCCACTGCTGAACATAGGCCTCCCGCAAGGAATGCCACAAAGCACAGTCCTGAGCCACCTGCATCCATCGACTTCCTGCATATCTTACCAGGTCGTCACTCCATCTCGTGGGAGGTCGCCCTACACTTCACCTACCGGTACGAGGCTGCCACTCAAGAACCTTTCTTCTCCATCGGTTGTCGGTTCTTCGAGCTATATGGCCGGCCCACTGCCACTTCAGCTTACTAACCCGTTGGGCTATGTCGGTCACTCTGGTTCTACTGTGGATATAATCATTTCTAAGTTTATCACGCAGAGAAACCCCGAGCATAGCCCTCTCCATAGCTCGCTGAGCGACCTTGAGCTTCCTCATACGGCCAGCAGTGAAGGACCACGTCTCAGATCCGTAAGTCATCACTGGCAACACGCACTGGTTGTACAATTTCGTTTTCAGTTTTTGAGGTATGTCTAACGAGAAGATGTGTTGGAAATTCCCCGAACGCTGCCCAGCCGAGTTGAATCCGTCGATTGACCTCTCGGTCGAAGTTGGACTTACCTAGTCGGAATATTTGTCCCAGGTAAACATACTCGTCAACAACTTCGAGCTTAGTGCTCCCAACAACTACCGGCATAGGTGTGACATGGACATTAAACATGATCTTTGTTTTGTCCATGTTCATCCTAAGACCTATTCGTTGGGAAACACTATTGAGGTCATTGAGCATGGTGCTTAGGTCCTCCAGCGATTCTGTCATAAGGACTATATCGTCGGCAAATCGAAGGTGTGTGATGTACTCGCCATTGATGTTAATACCGTATCCTTTCCAGTCCAGAAGCTTGAAAACGTCTTCCAATGCAGCGGTGAAGAGTTTCGGGGATATAACGTCACCCTGTCTTACACCTCTCTACAATTGAATAGGTTTCGTACTCTGGTTCTGTACTCGGATAGCCATCGTAGCTCTACTGTACAAACACTTCAGCACTTCGATATACCGACAGTCAACTTGGCACCGCTGAAGGGACTGCAGTACTGCCCAAATTTCGACGGAATCAAAGGCTTTCTCATAGTCCACATACGTCGGGCATAGTGGCAAATTGTACTCTTCGGACTTATGTGGTCTATGGTGCTCAAGCCCTTTCGGAAACCGGCTTGTTCGGGAGGCTGGAAGTCGTCAAGTCTGCGCGCGATATGATTCGTAATGACTCTCGAAAACAGCACGTAGACGCGGCTCAGAAGGGAAATCGGTCTGTAGTTCTTCAAGAGAGCGTTGTCACCTTTCTTGAAGAACAAGACCACCGCACTTCTGCTCCACGTCTCCTCCATTAAAGAGCTTCTGAAGGACTTCAAGTACCGGTCTTCCATGCGCTTTCAGAAGCTCCGCTGTAATTCCTTCCTCGCCTGGGGCCTTGCCGTTTTTAAGGTGCTGGAAAGCCATTCTAATCTTGCTCAGACTGACGTCCGGGATATCTTCGGAATAGTGTCGGATAAGACTCGCTATTGGATCGTTACTTACACTTGCGTGTGGCTCCAAAGATGACGTGTACAGCTAGTAGCAGCCCATAGAACCTCTCAATCTCACTCTAAATCTTAGGTGCCCCGGAAAAGATGCTGCCACACTGGGTCTTCAGCTTTGACAGTTGGCTCTTTCTGGCAGACAGATCTCTGGCAAAGACTTTGTAGCCTTGGTTTCGCTAGATCTCTTCTTCAATACAAGCTGTATTGAAGTTGCGTAAGTCCCGCCGCATGCATTTGGAGATCTGTCTGTTCAGTTGCCTGTATGCTGTCAAATCTGTTGAAGAATGTAGCTTTATTTCCCATCTAACAGCCATGAGGTTAAGAGTATGATCGGAGAGTTTTTGTGTTCTTTTGCGGCGGATCTTGCAGAACTTAGCTCCGACCGCATGGACAGTTTCCACGAGCTTGTCATTCATATCGTTTACTTCATTGCAGTCTTCTAGGCACTGAAAACGGTTTCGCAGCTCGGGCTGAAAGGTTTCGGGACTTTGGTACAGAGCACGAGGGTGGCTTGAATTAATTAGACGAGACCTCTCCAACTTAACGTTTAGGTTCAGTGTGCCTCTAACCATTCGGTGATCACTACCAGTTTTCACCCTCGCGATCACGGAGACATCACTGAACAGTTGTCGTTTGGTCGTCATAATGAAGTCAATCTCATTTTGTGTGGAACCGTCGGGGCTCGAACAGGTCCACTTCCTGTGGGGCCGCTTCTGGAAGAAAGAGTTCATCATAAAGAGTCCCTCTTTCTCCATGAAGTCGGCCAGCTGCTGGCCCCTTGGGTTCTGTTGCCCTTTTCCAAATTTCCCTACTTTCAGCTCACCGTTCTCTCTTGTGCCTAGTTTTGCATTGAAGTCTCCCACTAACACCATATATTGGATTTTGGAGGAATGCATGGCTCTAGAGATATCTTCATACAATTCCTCCACCTCCTCATCGGGATGTGCTGAGGTTGGTGCGTAAACCGTACCGTACCGTTTGGTGATTCTGAGTATAAGGTACGCAACCCTCGTCGACACACTCTCAATCTTTACAACGTTGTTAACGAGAGACTTGTGGAGGATAAATCCGATTACCTCCTTGGGACAGATGGTCGCCCTCCCGGTGATAGAGCAAGTTGCCGGATTCAAGGGTTACCGTGTCCTCCACTTCTCTTCGCACTTCGGATAATCCTATAATATGCCAGCGTAACTTGTCTATCTCTTCTTCCAGCTCCACGATCTTCTCGTCAGTCCTCAGGGTGCGTGCGTTGTATGTTGCCAGGTCGAGTCGTCTTAGGTGGCAACCGAACCTCCACCGGAGATTCTTAGCACCCCTGCCCCGCCGTTACCATGGTCGCCACCGTAGCCAGGAATAGCGGGGCCGCCGGGGACTGGGGGCCGTGTCTTTGTTGCTCTAATCATTGGGGGGTATTTGCCATAGTTGCCACGCTTGGCGAGCGGGTTGGCAACCGCAGTTTTTTTATATTGTATTTTTGCTGTTATCAGAAAGATGCTGCTGCCCATCTCCTGCCTGTTTCCCTTTGTCGCCTTTTACACCCACGGGAAGATATGGGGTAGTGGATATTCTTAACCGCCACTACACGGCACTATATATATATATATATATTTGGCTCACGATGATTTACTTTACCAGAGCACGTGGTAAATCAGCACTTATAATTAGAATTAAAATTTTCTGTAGTGTCTGAACTTGGTCACTTTAAAATTTAAAAATTATAATTATTGTTGGGCGATCGCATAGCCCTAAGCTACTGCGGCGCTTTTTAGTGAATATCTCAATCGTGAATTTTTTTTCAGTCACTTGTTAATTTGCCTTCCAAATAATGCCAGCTTTCTACCCTTCTATCGAAAATGTTAGATCCCGACTGTAACAGTACTTTCATCAGCTATTTTTCTTAATATGTTATAATATATGGACAAATCCGCGTGTATGGCGATAATAATTAATCTTACAATTTTAAAAGGAGTGGATATCCACTTCCACTTTCTTATCACCACATTGACCTTCATCACTTTCTCAACTTTCTTACCAAAATTTGAAGGTTTACGTCGCAAAGATCTTTTGAGTTTAGCAAGCCATATAAAAATAATATCACCAAACGGAACACTTGAGGTTATCTTTTAAAAAAAATGTTTATTCAAACTTATTTTAATTTTCATATCTCAAGGAAATCGTTAAGATATTAAACTTTAGTTATATGTAGTACCAATGTAGTATATTGATAAAATGTCATTATCATGATCAGCATCATTACCTACAGTTTATCACAAGTTCACTGCAGAACTTAGAATTCTTCCAAAGATTGCCACAAATTACATTTTTCATCAGGTCATCACTAAATGTAGTAGATGGTCGTCTAACACTGCGCCTTTCAGTATGGAGTTCGAAACTTAACTTCTGAGAGCTAAATGGCTTCCCATTGCCACTGCAGTCAAATAGTAGGAAATAACCGGCTAAGTGCGAGTCGCACTCGCGCCTGAAGGGTTACGTACCATTGTAATACACATTTCTATTTCTAGTAGGACAGCCTATTTTTTATTATTTATTGTTATAGTGGCAACATAAATACACTCTCTACCTATGACGGATCATAAGATACAGCCCGCTGACATACAGACAGACGGACCGACGGACGGACAGACGGACAGTGGAGGCTTAGTAATCAGGTCCCGTTGATTGCCCTTTGCGTACTCAACCTTAAAAATCTGTTAACGATTTACATCATATATTATCGATAATTTTACCTGCGTCTCAGTAAGCCGTAAAGAAGAGGAGAATTCCGCTCTCTCTGCGATGCTCAGGTACTGCTTATCTCGGAACTTCTTCTCGAGAGCCAGAAGCTGTTGTGTTGTAAATGGCGTCCGCGGCTTGCGGTTAGGCTTGTGCTTGCGCAGCTGACAGCGTACGACTGGCGGTCCACTTGGCGGCCCGGCTGGAGAAAACCAATTTGTAAGTTAGGGTAGACTGAGCATCTTTTTTGTGTAAATAGATTTTAGATTGTGGTGGTGGCTTAAAAGAACCCATTGAACCATGAAGTGAAAGACTTCATGGTACACCTATGAGTGTACCATGAAGTGGAAAAGAAGTAAAACCTTACCCATAAGATTTAAGTATGTAAAATTACAAGTCTTGGAAAGATATAAAAAAGAAGATAATTTGAAAATCACGCTCCAGAAAGTACCTATAAAACAGGAAAATATTCTCATATGAAATTGTTATGTACAAACTATTCAATACTTATCGACTATGAAATAAATAAGTTACACGATCTATATTTTAATGTATTTAACACATATTTATAGTGATGTTCAGAGGATAGCCGTGGACTGGAGCCCTTCGCAGTAGAAAAGTCCTACCACCTTATAAGTTTTTTTTATAGGATAGGGGGCAAACGAGCATGCGACTCATCTGATGGTAAGTGACTACCGCCTCCCATGAACAACTGCAACACCAGGGGAACCAGGGGAATCGTAGATGCGTTTCCGGCCTTTTAAAAAGAAGTAAGCTCTTTTCTTGAAGGGCCCTAAGTCGTATCGGTCCGGAAAATCGCTGGTGATAATCGACTCCACAGGGAAGTTGTGCGAGGAAGAAAACATTTTCTAAATCGCGCAGTGGTGGACCGCCAATCATCCAGATGGTGTGGATGGTTTGTGAAATTTGGCGGCTGCGATTAATCCGAACAATTCCTCAGAGCACTCCTCGTGGTAAATGTAAATGTGAAATATATATATCATCATTATCATCATCATTACAGGCTTTCATAAGCCCACTGCTGGACATAGGCCTCCCTCAAGGAATACCACAAAGCATGGTCCTGAGCCACCTGCATCCATCGACTTCTTGCATATCTTACCAGGTCGTCACTCCATCTCGTGGGGGGTCGCCCTACACTTCGCCTACCGGTACGAGGCTGCCACTCAAGAACCTTTCTTCCCCATCGGTTGTCGATTCTTCGAGCTATATGGCCGGCCCACTGCTACGTCAGCTTACTAATCCGTTGGGCTATGTCGGTTACTCTGGTTCTACTGTGGATATACTCATTTCTAAGTTTATCACGCAGAGAAACCCCGAGCATAGCTCGCTGAGCGACCTTGAGCTTCCTCATACGGCCAGCAGTGAAGGACCACGTCTCAGATCCGTAAGTCATATATATAAATAGATGTCGCTATGACCATCACGTATGTATTGTAAAATAACTGTATGGTCGACGATAAGTGGCAATGTTGATTGTGAGACGTATTGCAAGCCAATTTACCAGCCAAGCATAGTGATTATGGAAAGTTTTCTTACTGTGGCTGAGGGGTAAGTCTATATTTATGGACTGATAAAGAGAAGGAGATAACGAAGACGAGTAAGAAGAAATTTTCATCACAGGATATCGATTTTCAACTGGAGTTTTGTAACAAAGGCTTGCGCTGTTGACGACCCGGTAGCATTGCTTAATTTACTTGTTGTTCAACTTTATGATGCTCATGCTCCTGTCCGTCCAGTTCGAATACGTCACCCTCCAGCTCCGTGGTTGACTGAAGGTCTTAAAAGATTGTAAGACGGTTAGATTTACGGAGAGTCAAGTCAAGGAGATGTATAAACTCCTGCGGAATCAATGCAACAAGATGTGTAGGGATTTACGACTTCGCCAATCCATAAATCGGTACAAATTGAAGATATATGTAGTGTTTGGAACTTCATGCCCTATACCAAATAACGTCAATTTAAATGTGCTTAATCAGCATTTTCTTGCGTTTCTTGCTTTGACAATATTGCGAAATCAACTACACCTACTAAGTTTCATCGTTTCCCATTTTTGACTTTTCCACATTTGTTTTTAATCAATTTGCATTAACTGCTTAAACACAAATGTTTAACCCTTTAAAATCCCAAGACATAGTTATTGGGAGTTCAAGGATGGTTTCCGAATTAAAAAAAAAGTCAATTACATCCCGTTGTATTTAGTAGTGACCCTATCCCTTACACTTACAACGACGTTGTTAAAAATTTAGGTATCCTTTTGGATTTTAGTCTTTCTTGAACTCCTCACTCCTAAAGCCTACTTTTTTTGAACCCATTTCTACCAAAATTTTGCTTGTAAAATCTTTACTTCTTCCTTTGCTCGGCTTTGCTGACATTCGTTACCTTGATATTACCGAGAAGGAACTTAAAAAAATTTGTTATTTTTATCTTGTTGTTTGTTCAATAAAAAGTATTGTATTGCATTGTATCGTATCTTATGTATTAAATGTTTTACATGTATGTTGTACCAAGTGAGATATTATTAAAGGGTCAAACAATGAATCTTCATACATTCCATTGCCATCTGTAAATGTCCACTTTATTTTTTATAGAATAAGGATGACAAACGAGCACACAGTCCACCTGATGGTAAGTGGTTGCTGTGACCCATAGACATCTACATCTATCTTCGTTTATGAATTAAAATACAGATGCGTTGTCAGCCGTGAGGACTAAGATAGAATGCCTCTTTTCCAGTAAAAAGGGTCTCCGTTTCTCTACATTCATCATACGAAACACAGCAGCATTAAGCTGCTATTTTACTCTGTTATTCTGTGAGAGCGTGGTCCTTCCCCGGTCGAGCCGACTCATTCGTGCTACAACTATACTATTAATAT
Source organism: Parnassius mnemosyne (assembly GCA_963668995.1). Classification (NCBI taxonomy): domain Eukaryota; kingdom Metazoa; phylum Arthropoda; class Insecta; order Lepidoptera; family Papilionidae; genus Parnassius; species Parnassius mnemosyne. The sequence goes on from CAVLGL010000090.1 coordinate 22,464,710, forward strand.
AGCAGCAGCGTTGCTCTACCACGTGTATACCACTGCTGAACATAGGCCTTCCCTATAGATTGCCTCATTGGAGGGATTTCGACATAGTTGCCTCACTTGCCGGGAGGGTTAAACCGCAGTTTTATTGATAATTTTGAGTTGTTTTCAGGAAGACTCTGCTGCCCATTTCTTGTTCCAGTTCCCGGCTATCGCCTTTTTCGACACCCAGGGGAAGATAAGGGGTAGTGAATATGCTTATACCGCATGTACTCTGTTATTAACCGTGTATTGCGTAAGAAGAACCGCTAATGGTTAATTAGATGATATTCTTACACCGTCACATACAATGAATTTCAAACCGCCGATATTTTCTTAAAATATTTTGTTTTCAAAATCAAATAAAGTAGAAGAGAATAGATTAATTTTTATTTTAAAGATCACATGTAATTCTTGTTTAAAGTCATTTTTTACTTTACCACTGGTTTGGAAAAGAATTGGTCCTGGGAATAACCAGCAAGGAACCCAATCTTATCGGAGAGCATTCCGTAAACTCTCATTACATCTATTACTTCTTTACTTTTTATATAAAATCATCATCACTATTGTCTTCTCACTTTTCACACTTTCAGTTCGAGTTACAAAATCGTTTTCAGTGGGCGATATGAACGACAAGCTCGTGGAAACTGTCCATGCGGTCGGAACTAAGTTCTGCAAGACCCGTCGTGGAAGAACACCAAAAATCTCCAATCATCACTTAATCTTATGGCTGTTAGACGGGAAATGAAGTTGCAGTCTTCACCAGATTTAATAGCATATAGGCAACTGAACAGACAGATCTCCAAATGCATGCGGCGGGACTTCAGTTCAGCTAGTATTAAAGAAGCAATCGAGCGGAACCAGGGCTCCAAAGTCTTTGCCAGAGACTGTCTGTCAGAGAGAGCCAACTGTTGAAGTCGAAGACCGAATGCAGCAGCATCGTTTCTCTGATACCGGGGATTTGACTGTGAATCAGAGGTTCTATCGGCAGCTGTAAACGTCACACACACACACAAGTATGAGTTGCGAAAACTATCATAGTACCATAAATACGGCAAGGCTCCGGGCGAGGATGCAGTTATAGCGGACTTCTTACATATATGTGGGTGGAAAAACAGTACTTGAAGTCCTTCCGAAGCTCTTTAATTCCGTCCTCCATGGTGGGACTACTTCGGAGGCGTGGAGCAGAAGTGGGGTGGTCTTGTTCTTCAAGAAAGGCTACAACGCTCTCTTGAAAAACTTAAGACCGATTTCCCTTCTGAGCTCCGTCTACATGCTGTTTTCGAGAGTCATTACGAATAATCTCGCACACAGACTCGAGCACTTCCAACCTCCCAAACAAGCCAGTTTCCAAAAAGGCTTTAGCACCATAGTCCACATACATACCCTTCAGAAACTTGTACAGAAGTCCGAGGAATACAATTTGCTACTTTGTCTGGCGTATGTGGACTATGAGAAAGTCTTCGATTCCGTCGAAATTTGGGCAGTGCTGCAGTCCCTTCAGCGGTGCCAAGTTGACTGTCGGTATATCGAAGTGCTGAAGTGTTTGTACAGTAGGGCTACGATGGCTATCCGAGTACAGAACCAGAGTACGAAACCTATCCAACTGCAGAGAGGTGTAAGACAGGGTGATGTTATATCCCCGAAACTCTTCACCGTTGCATTGGAAGACGTTTTCAAGCTTCTGGACTGGAAAAGATACCGTATTAACATCAACGGCGACTACATCACTCACCCTCGATTTGCCGACGATATAGTCCTTATCAATGGATCAATGGATTAGTGAGATGAAGTGGCAATGGTTCGACCATATAACTTGAACCAACTACAGATGTGGAAGAAAGGTTTTCGAGTGGCACCCTCGTACCAGTAGACGAAGTGTAGGGTGTCCCTCCACTAGATAAGACATGCAGGAATTCGATGGATGCGGCTCAGCTAGCTCAGGACCGAGCTTTGTGGCGTTCCTTGAGGGAGGCCTATGTTATGCAGTGGACTTGTGAAGGGCTGTAATGATGATGATGAGGTGGTATTATAATTTACTTATCAACGTAACGTATCATTAATCATTTAGCACGGGGAGTGCTCTGAGGAATTGTTCGGACTAATTCCAGCTGCTCAATTTCACCATCGTACATCGCGACAAAACTTGCGATACCATCCATACCACCTGAATGATTGGCGGTCCATCACTGTGCGATTTAGAAGATGTTTTCTTCCTCGCACAACTTCCTTGTGGAATCGATTACCACCAGCGATTTTTCCGGACCGATACGACTTAGGGACCTTCAAGAAAAGAGCCTAATCCTTTTTAAAAGGCCGGCAACGCATCTGCAACTGCCCAGGTGTTGCGGTTGTTCATGGGCGGCGGTAGTCACTTACCATCAGGCGAGCCGCATGCTCGTTTGCCCCCTCTCTTATAAAAAAAAAAGTCAGCACAGAAACAGTTAGACCGTTCACTCAAACCAGTTCCTGTCTTACACTTAAAGTCTATTTCCAGCTAATGATTCACCGCGGTTACAGCGTGAAACACTATTAGTTATACAAGCTTACAGGCACGGAACCCACTTAACTGATTTACGTTGGTTTTGTTAAGTATTAAAATAATTACATTAACGTTTAAATTATTTTATTCATGAGCTACTATTTTATGAATACTTAAATTTAATTTTGCAACTCTACGGATTTGTTTTACATACTTAAAAAATAAAAATAAAATAGCAGCTAAAATTTCACTAATGTTGGCGAGGATCGAACTATGTTGCTTGCGTTCTATTAAATATAAGGCAAGTTTGCGCGTAGTTATTACGGCTTCTTACCTTCACCTAAATGTCTTCTCTCCAGACCGAATTTTAGTACTGGCAGCCGATGTCAATGGACACTAGCTATCTGCGCAGGAAAGGATCATAGTGCACGAGTGTGTGCGTAAACACAGGTGCACTATTACTCGTAATTCCCTCACTCTCTTAGTCCAACATTAGTCTTATGGAGGGATTTTGGACATTTGCAATTCAATTCGAGCAAAGAAGGCTGCATATGCATTGTTGCATTGTCGGAAAAAGACAGAATGCCCTACAACGTGGGATTCTCTTTCGTAGATATATTAAATCTATACAAATAACAGCTTTTTACTAAATGCATATGAAAGTATATACGGTACTAATAACAAAAAAACAATTTTTAACATTTTTGTCTGTCTGTCTGTCTGTTTGTTCCAGCTAATCTCCGAAACGGCTGGACCGATTTTGAAGGGACTTTCATTGAAAGATCCTAAGTTACTTCTTATAACTGATGTTATAAGAAGTAACTTAGGATAGTTTTATTTTAGAAAAAGAATCAGGGTTCCGCGCAAAAAAATTAGAGCCCTTGAAATCGTAGTAAATTCTACGCGGGCGACGTCACGAGGGACAGCTAGTTTATAATAATTCTTTAAGTACAATTATAAATAAGAATTTTATCTCCTATGGTTATTTGTTAACCTTTTGCAAATAATTACACTTGCGTAGACACTTTGGCGATCTCTCATCTCAAGGGTATATCGTTTAGAGCCGGGGCGGTATCAGCTACAGTTGAATTAAGTAAGTGGCGTAAATATGAGTCTTTCAGAAATGACTACATATTGTACATATACACATTGTTGTGGAGACTATCGGTCTGTGAGGTCCACGTGCGGTGAAGTTCCTAAAGGAATTCTGTCTGCGACTAGTCGTTGCTGCTGGTGATAAGAGGGCTGGTTCTTTTCTCGCTCAAAGGCTAAGTATAGCCAATCAGCGAGGAAAAGCAGCTAGCGTTCTTGGCAAGATACCGAGTAGGACTGTATTACAATATAAATTTTTAGTTTTATTTTTTCTTTATTATATTTTTTTTCTACATTGTGTGTAAGTTAGATTTAATTTTACACTTTTTTTTAGGTAGATTTAATTTTACACTATGATTTAACAATGTCATCATCATCATCATTACAGCCCTTCACAAGTCCACTGCTGAACATAGGCCTCCCCCAAAGAAATCCACAAAGCACGGTCCTGAGCCACCTGCATCCATCGACTTCCTGCATATCTTACCAGGTCGTCACTCCATCTAGTGGGGGGACGCCCTACACTTCGCCTGCCGCTACGAGGGTGCCACTCGAGAACCTTTCTTCCCCATCGGTTGTCGGTTCTTCGAGCTATATGGCCGGCCCATTGCCACTTCAGCTTACTAATCCGTTGGGCTATGTCGGTCACTCTAGTTCTACTGCGGATATCCTCATTTCTGAGTTTATCACGCAGAGAAACTCCGAGCATAGCCCTCTCCATAGCTCGCTGAGCGACCTTGAGCTTCCTCATCCGGCCAGCAGTGAAGGACCACATCTCAGTTCCGTATGTCATCACAGGCAACACGCACTGGGTGTACAGTCTCGTTTTCAAGTTTTGAGGTATACCTGACGAGAAGATGTGCCGTAATTTCCCGAACGCTGCCCAACCAAGTTGACAATGTAAATAAATATAATTAACTTCCTAAAATAATTATAGCAGAGACGATGAAGAAGGGACAACATACTTTGAATTAGTCGTTTTAGTTAGTCGACGACAGTGTTTGTTTTAATTTACATAATATAGTCTAAAATTAAAATTAACAATTGTTCATTAATATACTATCATCCTGCCGGAAATCGGACAATGGCTTACCCGCCACAGTATCATTATACAGTCCAATGAATCGATGTTAAATATTCAAATGGGTTGATTGCTTCGATTCACTATCAATATATCCGCCTAATGACACTGTACGGGTTTTATTAATGGTAATTTTAATTATAACCTAAGGTTCCTTGGCATACGCTTATTATAACAATCGATTATTTTCTTCGAAGCGTTTCCATTGAAGATACAATACAATACAATACAATACTCGTTATTGTATACCAAGAAAAGTTAAAAATATCAAAAAGAAAATAATAAACAATTAATTATTGAAGGGATATACAAAGGGCGGTCTTATTGCTGATGATATTTAGTATGTAATAAACATTTAAAAATTAACATTGTATTCGAAGTTTAAAGCACCATTTGCGAGTAGTATGGTTAAGCGATCGTGAATCTGCTAGCCAAGCTTGTCATGACAAATCCTCCTAATAACGGAAGATGCCCATGTGAGCAGTGGACCTTTGCGGGCGGATGGAGAAGTGCTTGAAGTAACTATAAGATATACAGGGTTATTTTTCAAAGAGTAGCCATCTTTTAAACTTAAGTTCCAATATGTTAATAATAATATACCGTTATTGTTGTTTTTGAAAATAGGAGTAAATTCAACTTTTACTTGAAATTATCCCAAATTGAACGTGATTTATGGGCAACAACGTTTTTGCCTACCGATCGACCCTTACGAATGTGTGCGTGTGCAGTAAAATTATACATTACCACGCATTTTGAATTTAAAAGATATAAAAGGACAGAGTGTTTAAGATTTTTTAAATTAATATTTGTCACCTATATTACTTATTCCGAACTTTCTCTATAAATTTGGTCGGTTATTGCAAAATAACCCTGTATGGCCAATATTCAATAGATTGTTTTAGTGTAAACCACGAACCAACTAGAAACATGGTTTAAACTGTATAAGTTTCATATGTCATCATCATGTCATCAGCAGTGGACTTATGAAGGGCTGTAATGATACAGCCGTTCATAAGTCCACTGCTGAAAATAGGCCTCCCCGAAGGAATGTCACAAAGCACGGCCTGAACCACCTGCATTCATCGACTTCCTGTATGTCTTACGAGGTCGTCACTCAATCTAGTGGGGCAACGCCCTACACTTCGTCCACCGGTACGAGGCAGCCAATTGAGACCTTTTTTCTCCATCGGTTGTCGGTTCTTCGAGCTATATGGCCGGTCCATTGCCATTTCAGCTTAGAAAAACGTTGGGCTATGTTGGTCACTCTGGTTCTACTGTGGATATCCTCATCTCTAAGTTTATCACGCAGAGAAACCCCGAGCATAGCCCTCTCCATAGCTCGCTGAGCGACCTTGAGCTTTCTCATACGGCCAACAGTGAAGGACCACGTCCCAGTTCCATAGGTCATCACTGGCAACACGCACTGCTTGTACAATCTCGTTTTCAAGGTTTGAGGTATACCTGACGAGAACATGTACCGTAATTTGCCGAACGCTGCTCAGCTGAGTTGAATCCATCGATTGACCTCTCGGTTGAAGTTGGACTTACCTAATCGGATTATTTGTCCCAGGTAAACATACTCATCAACAACTTCGAGTTTAGTGCTCCCAACAACCAACTACATAGGTATGATGCGGACGTTATACATGATCTTTGTTTTGTCCACGTTCATCTTAAGACCTATCCGTTGGGAGGCACTATTAAGGTCATTGTGCATATGTTATTAAGTCCTCCAGCGATTCTGCCAGGACTACATTGTCGATAAATCTAAGGTGAGTGATGTACCAGCTGTTGATGTTAATAGCGTATCCTTTCCAGTCCAGTTGCTTGAAAACGTCTTCCTCTATGCATAAATGCATAATGCATAAATGCAGCGGTGAAGAGTTTCGGGGATATAACGTCACACTCTCTTACACCTCTCTGCAGTTGGATAGGTTTCGTACTCTGGTTCTGTATTCAGATAGCAATCGCAGCCCGACTATACAAACACTGCAGCACTTCGATATACCGACAGTCAACTTGGCACCGCTGCTGAAGGGACTGCAGCACCGCACAAATTTCGACGGAATCAAAGGCTTTCTCATAGTCTACATACGCCAGACATAGTGACAAATTGTACTCCTCGGACTTTTGTACAATTTACCGAAGGGTATGTATGTGATCTATGGTGCTAAAGCCTTTTCGGAAACCGATTTGTTCGGGAGGCTGGAAGTCATCGAGTCTGCACACGAGACGATTCGTAATGACTCTTGAAAACAGCACGTAGACGCGGCTCGGAAGGGAAATTGGTCTGTTGCTCTTCAAGAGAGCGTCGTCGCCTTATGTACTACCTACCTAGGTAGCTCATTTTTTTCTACCTAGGCGAGTCTTGTTAAATACACCTTTTGGTCTAGAAATAGCAGTGGTTGCCCTGCTATGTTTCGATCTGAAGGGCATAGAGAGCCATTATAATTACGTGCTGTAAGGTATTTCATCTTAGACTTTAGAGATGACGGCCATGCATCTCTAGCTTACATCGTTTGAAGTTGCTTGCAGGAGCCCATGGATGGCAGTAGCCACTTACCATCAGGTTGACTGTAAGTAGCATCTGAAGACGTCTATTTCTACTACCGCTAAGCTACCTGCAATGCCATGAACAACATTGAAAAAAAACTTTAGGTGGTAGAGCCATGCTGCAGTTATATTAGTAGTATAGTTATAGCACGAATGGGTCGGCTCGACCGGGGGTAACAACATGCTCTCACAGAATACCAGCGTAAAATAGCCGTTTAACACTGCTGTGTTTCGTATGGTGAGTGTAGAGACCCGGAGACTCTTTTTTACTGGAAAAGAGGCATTCCATCTTAGTCCTCACGGGTGACAATGCAAACGAGGATAGATGTAGATGTCTATGGGTCACAGCAACCACTTACCATCATTTAGACTGTGTTCTCGTTTGTCACCCTATCCTATAAAAAATACATATCTGGAAGGGTGCTGTTTTCGGGTCAGTAATGTTGAAAAAATGACCAATATTTTTTATACATTGGACTCATAAACGAGTACGCGGTTTTAGTTGACGTTTTCGCGGCAGAAATAGATGAGAGCGTGCCAACCAACCAGACAAATTCTTGGAGCAGAAAAGACAAAAGAAGACCATGTAGCGTAAAGCACTTTGTAAAAATTGTAAGAGAAACATTATTAGAGAATATGATCTGTTGTCATTTTGAAACCACTTCTTTTCCGCAATGGCATGCAAAAAAACTTCTAGCAAAGTAAAACCATCTTAATTGGCCTCCTTTTAGGATGAAGGTGAAATCTCGTTATCTAAGAGTATATTGGTTCTTATTCTATAAACCGGAACCCAGAAGTATGTGTACTATTATTCTGTAGCAAATAAAGGGGTCAGCCTAGAGGGCATCCTAGATGAAAGGGGGCATATTTAGTCATAGAATTGTTGTCATAATTGATGCGAACATTAATAAGCAAAACAAACCTATTTGTATCACAAATTAAAAAAGTGTGATTTAAAATTGTAAATGATGTTGATTGTAATTTAATAGTTTTAAATTTTAATACTTAATTGAATTTATTAAATCCTTAAGTCTTAAATTTCCTCAAAACTTTACGCTTGAATATCATGAATATGCCCATCCTGTCGACCTTTTATTATCATTTCGACCTCGATTTACACACAAAATGCTATTAGAGCTTAGCTTTATGTTACACCTCGTTGTCTCGGTCGACTTGGCGCCTAAAATTATGTTAGTAAGTATTAATTATCATTATGCAAAATTTGAAAATGTGAGTGAGAATATGCCAACTTTTCCAAATACTAAAATTTTGTAACCTCACGTAAATATGGTCAGCTGCTGATTGACGTGCGAGTTTCTGGCGACAGAAAGCGCTGAACATACATTTTACAGGGGAAGGATGCACAATCGTTACGAGGGTATCGTCTGTACGTTCACGAACTCACCTACTCACCAATCCAGCAGTGGACTTTAAAAAGCTGTAGATGCAATGCAAATAACTTGCCTTTTTGAGTCGTAGATGTCTTCGTGGATGTAGAGGAAACATGAGTTATTTCTGTATGTTTGCAACTCTAAATATAGCTTGACAAAAGGAACGTGACGATTGTAGACATGAATTTATAAATTTTAACCGCTCAAAACGGAAAACATATGTACCTTTTTATAATTTTCTTAATTTCTTTCTACAAAACGAAATGATTACCTACCTATATCTAAGTAATGGATATTATATATGTGATGGATATTGCATGCCAAATGGCGGAATATAGCTGTACTAAATGTTTGTTCTATAAGTGATAAACTACGTAAACACCAACTGTATCAACCTATATTCGCAATAAACGATTTGATTTTGAATTTGATATCAACACAAAGTAGAGAGTGCCGGTAATGCGTATTTGAAAAAATTATAAGTGTTAGAGAAATTTTCATCAGAACACTCATCATTGCTTTTTTAGAAAATAAAAAGAGTAACACCGTTTACATTTATAGATTTTAGTAAAACAGATGTGCATTAGTCAAGAGTGAAACCTCCCAGTTTTAAAAAATAAAGATATATGTCGTGTATGAACCATTCGATAATTGTGGTGCAAAACAATATAATGTTTTGTATTTCGTTTGAGCTAATTTCTCTACCTAGATTGTATACATTTTTGTCATACTGTCCCATCCTAATGTTCTAACTTGTATATTCTCTTTATCTTTACTACCAGAATAAACGCTCTCTCAGAATACCAGCGTAAAATAGCAGCTTAACACTGCTGTGTTTCGAATGGTGAGTGTAGAGAACTAGAAACCCTTTTTACTAGAAAAGAGGCATTCCAACTTAGACCTCACGGATGATAACACATCTACATTTTAGATTCGTAATCGGCAACCACTGACCATCAGGTGTACTGTGTGCTGGTTTCTCACCCTTATCCTATTAAAAAAACAAGAAGCTCGATGCCCGGAAATAATGCTTAAGGTACGAAAGGTCTGACAATGATACTACTCACCAATTAGTTTTCTAAACCATTACGGAAGGTCTGCTCGGTGTAAAAGAGACTTCTAAGAACGATAACAATCATCATTTAAAATTCGGTTTAATCAGGGTTTAGAGGTATAAAAATAAATCGTGAAGATACAAACATATAAAATTAACGTGAGCATTTTGTTATAGTAAAAAATGTGGTAGTAAATACCAAATTTTCTCGCTTATAGTGTAGCAATGTCGCTACGCATTACAAGTGAGTCAATACAATACCCAAGCCTTATACGCCGACAGTCCAATAAGGCAATGGCTGCTTCGCACAAATGCCTATCCTTTCGCATAAGAGTGATAAAATACAAGCAATTTCAATGGGCTCCACCTGCCGACATATCAATGCGTGCTACCGTACGCTAATGAAGATATAATATACATCTCTAAACGTATTTATTTTCCCGCTTGCGCCATTTCGTCGGCCATTTTGTGTTGCGATGACAGACCATAAAGGGTTGTATGTAATGGTGGCCAATTACGCTCGCCGTTTGGGCTGCTTAATAGGATTTAGTTGTCAATGTCGTGATTTAATTGGATTATTGTAATCTCCTTTCTATTTAATAATTTATATTTGTGTACTCAATGTTTGGTATGGCTAAGTAAGCTAGTGCAGGTTGTGGCTTTATTGTAGGTATTAGTAAAAGTTTATCTTTTAAAATTAATTCAATTGCAGTAATTTCGAAGTTTGGTTTTTGAATTATTTTTGTTTTATTATTATTCCAATCATTTTGATTTGTATTTATAAAATAAGGAGAAATAAACGCGATAAAATCCGTAAAGTAATTTTATTCAGTATCTAAGAATATTTTAAGTTAGAATACCAGCGTGGAATAACAGCATAATGCTGCTGTGTTTCGTATGGCGAGTGTCGAGAATCGGAAATCCTTATTACTGGAAATGAGGCATTTCATCTTAGTCCTCAAGGGTGGCAACATATCTGCATTTCAATTCTTAATTAAAGAAAGATGTAGGAGCCTATAAGCCACAGCATCCATTTACCATTAAGTGAACTGAGTGCTTGTTTGTCACGCTTATTCAATAAAAAAAGTTATAATTGCTAAAATTTAAATCATTTAAATGTGTTGTCCTCTCTTTTGCAAAATCCGCGTTTATCTGTACCCGATGAAGAAAGTGGATGAGGCATCACTATGAGAATTAAGATGGAAAGGTTATTTGTCAATTGTTAATTGGTTATTAGGGGACTTTTTTACTGCATTGAAGTTCGTCTGGAACGTACCAACTTTTATTTATATCAATACACCGGACCACAGCACGCAGTCTTGTATAGAAAGCTAGTATAATTAGAGGATGCATTCCATCGTAATCCTCAGAAATGCCAAAGCATCTGTATTCTTTTTGTTGACGTTTTGTTGCAGGTGTTCGTATGCTGCATTAGCCACTTATACAATTTTATAAAAAAAGTAACTGAATTGTGAAACAATAAACAATAAAGTTGTGACAACGAAGCTGTAATACTTTTTGCTTGAAGTTGGTTTATCAATATAAATAGGCTGCATCGGCCACTTGTCCTTAAGTCTTTTGAACGTTTTAAAAAGATCTATGAATTTTGTCTTCCATTATACATTACCACCTACTGAAGAGTGAATAGGCATAGGTTATGGTTAAATTTTTAAGTACCTAGTATCTGATATCATTGTGAAGTTCCCCGTCTTTAATAAATATATGTTTTCTATTTAAAATGATAAACGCTCCCAAGAAAATTATTGTATTTTATGTACTATGTATGTATGTTATTGCACAGCTTTATAAATACCTATAACAATTTTCTGTTTCTTTTTCTTTATGGGATAAAGTGGGGAGGAAAGGTAGAGAGATTGTTGGTACCTACGTATAATTACAAACATTTGTTCCAGATATCGAGACATGGAACTAAATCTAAATAAAAATATAGGATTCATTGTTATGAAAGGTTATAATAAACTGAATAATAATAGCTGTGGAAAGTAATAAAAGTCTTATCAGTAGTTATATTTTCTTTCTATTCATAAAGATATAGCATCGTATGTTAGAAAAGGACAGAAGCCTACGTAGCCATCTTTACAGGCCGCTGCAGGCGATAAATTCGAAATTATGCAATCGATGCATGGTTTTTCATTGGTTGCTTGAGTAATATTGATTAAAGTTTCACCGCATGTACACAGGTAAACGCGCCTATTAGTTAAATAATTCGGAAAATCCAAAAGTACACACCTCATGAACATTTCATTTAATTTAGATGAAAAAAAATTGTATCCATGGCTTTTAAAACATATCATTTACGCGTTTTAAATTTAGCGCTTTATTATTTTAACAGTAGGTAGAGTCACTCACAGGAAAAAATTATAATGTTTACCAAAATAAATCGATTACACAAAGTATAAAATCGATATAGGCTGTATGGTACATTTGTCCTTTGTCTTTCAAAGTCTAAAAAATATGAAGGCGCCTAGATATTTTTAACAGCCATAAAACTTAAAAATCATATTATTAACAAACTATGCGTACTAGGCTATTGATATAATATAGGGAACCAGTTAATATAATTCTGAAGCTAATAAAAAAACTCTGTCTCGATACGTCAATATTTTCGGGAGTTATCGTGACATCAGAACATCCACGTAATTTTTTTTTCGTCAATTTCAGTAAAACATAATATTTATGAAATCGCTTTGTGTCTCTCTGTCTGTCATGGCAGTTTTTGACATTATTATAAATGGTAGTTACCCAAATACAGTCGTTGGGTTAAAAAAATACTACCTCTTCCTACTTAGGAATTAGTTTTAGGCAACAAAAAGAGAAGTTTGTGTGAAATTTAATATTACTATATATATACCTATTGAATAAAAATTGCCATCCTTCAATAATATGTCAAAGTGCGATATATATATATAATTTAATAATTTTGTCTTCGGTGTCTCTTTTGAATAAGATCCGTCATAAGATTATATTGAACTAGTTTTTTTATTAGATTTTATCTCCTCAATTAACGTACCTACACGGAGCTAATTGAATACATAATCCATTAATCTCGTGTGATTCTACGAAACGCAGATAGAAGCCAAGAGAGCCGGCTAGTGATGCATAACCAGTAGTAATTTACCGGAAAATGACCGCGATCGCGTTCAACTCTTTATTACCTTTAAGCGTACGATACAAGCCGTGGAAACAACCTGAGAAATGAATAAAAACTGTTAAAGTAGTACCTACTTCTTTTTGAATTCATTTACTGTAACAGCGAAGAGAAACGACTGTTCTACCATACATTAAATTAATATGAGAAATAATAAAATTGCCCTGTTATAAATAATTATTAGCTCATGTAAATGATATGTCTATTTAGTAAGAGTAGCTAGTTTATTTTTATAGTACTTATACGGATGACAAACGCGATCACAGTCCACCTAATGGTGAGACTTTCCCTAAAAACTCTCACAATACACAGTCTTGAGGTAATTATTGACTAGTCGGATGGATCTTTCTTTTACTTTAATTGTTGGTAAGAACCAAGCTTTATGTTAGACCCATACTGATCCGTTGGGTTGTGTTCTATGTTTTGTGATTCATTCACTCGGAGAAAGTCCGAGTACCTAACTTTCTTCCAATAGCTCGCTGACTGAATTATGGCGTCCTTTTACTGCTGGTCTCGGGGCTATAGACAATCAAAGCTAGGCGTGCTGGTTTGATATCACTCCACTATGATTAGGCATTTCGTATGGAGAATGATCACGCATGAAGATGTCAATCTGCATCAGCTTTAGCAAAATAAATTAGTAAATAGAATGTATATTATACTAACTCTAGATATACCAACTCCTAAGTTTTCCAAATATACCAACAAATTAGATTTTTGCTATCGAAATAAAGGATAGTTTTTATTATTATTTTTTGGAGTATTTAGAGAGTATTCTCATTTGGTTGGGCTGAATAAATATGTTAAAGGAAATAATAAATAAACACAAATATATATTTAATACACTAACATAAATAAATAAATAATACATAAATAAATAAAATCCCATCCAGATGGAAGCCCTCGGCAGGGGAAAAAACGGCCGAGGGTTATTGGGAAGGGAAAGAAATCGGCGGAAGATGCGGGCGGAGGAGATCGAGGAGCACCGCCTTCTGCATTTGAGCCCGGAGTGGTCCGTCACGGAAATCGCAGTCGCCTCAGATGACCCGAAAGGCTGACCGAGATTAACCCGTTTACAGAGACGACTACAGGAATAATTTCGGTCTCAATACCAACCCATAAGTCGGTCACCTCGTGAGCCAGGTCCAGATATTTTGTTTTCTTATCTGCTTCGGCTTTCACGAGGTTCTCATCATATGGAATAGTAATGTTGACCAAAAATATCCTTGACTGTGCCCGGTCCATCAGCACAGGCTTATTATATCAGGCTTATTCACAAGAATAGTCCTGTCTGTGATGATGGCCTAGTCCCAGTAAAGCCTGGTGCGGTGATTTTAGAGCACGGCTTCCGGCAACTACTTATAATAAGGCAGTTTCCGATCCACGAGACTGTATTCAGAGCGAGCTCCTGGTGCAGATTATCATTGTTATTAACTTCAAATAGATAATCGATATCGTTGTATTTTGTATGATTTTTTATTCATTTATTGAAAAATAAACAGTTTTCTTTTAATATCACCGTTATTTAATTTCTCTTGAGTGGTTTTGGTAGCTTCTGATTGTTCAGAGGTTCTCGGCGAATATGGGCAAGGAAGATAGAATGATAGAATTGTGAAAAAAAGTGATCCAATATTAATGGTAAGTATGTAAAACAATTAAATAGTTATAGTTTAAAGTTATATTAACTTTTAAATAAATTATGTTACGATAATAATAAGCGAGGAGACGTCTGAAATAAATGAACTAGAAATTTCGAAAGAAGTAGTGAGATAAGTATTAATTAAATAATGAACAGCATGAAAGCAGGTAAGGCTATAATAGAATATCACGTTAAACGGTAAGGGCTGGAGAGGGAATGGTGGCATACCTGCTGTTCACTTTATTTAATTTATATTGGCAACTAAAGCTAGTACGGGGAAACTGTTGCAATGCCGTTATAGCCCCAATATACAAGGGGAAAGGGTCATAGCTACTGTAAAAACTACTTTGGCATCATCCTGTTTAGCATTGTGGGAAAACTGAATGCTAAGGTGAATTTTGAAATATTCACAGATTGAAACGGTTATGAAAGATACTGACGAAAATTTTGAGATGTGAAAGCTGAATTTAGAAAGGGAATGGGGTCTTTTCTATGCGCATGATCACAGAGAAGTTTTTAGTCAAAAACCAGAAAGATTTCTGTGCGTTCATAGACTTGAAAAAGGCTTATAACTGAGTGGACAGGTATGTTTATGGCAAATACTGGACTCGTTTTTGTTGGGCACTGGGTTGATATAGGCATTAAATTCTCTTTATAGGGGTTCTAGTGCTTGAGTCATGATCACCGTACCTACTCGGACTGGTTTGGCATCCATAAAGATGTCAGACAGGGTTGTGTAGCGTTGCCGAGATGCTAATGATGGTTACATTAATGAACAGATTATTAAAAGAAAGAGGAATGAAAGTGAACACAAGTAAGACAAAAGTGATGGTGATTGAAAGAAAAGAAAGTAAAATAATATGTGAACTAAGAATAGAAGCGGAGCTGGATGAGTAAGTGGATGAGTTTGTGTATTTAGGATATGTTTAGCAGGGATGGTACGAGTATATGTCAGGTATAGGATATAAAGCGACGAGTGAACACAGGGCACACAGCAAAAGACGAAACGGCTTTTCATTCTAATGTGGGAAGTATAAAAAACTGTGTCAAAAAAACACGAATGGCAATACACAATTCTGTGCTAGTTCCTACCTTAAGGTATGGTAGTGAGAGTTGGGTGTGACAGAGAAGCACGAGAGTAGATTAAATGCTGAAATGCGGTCATTAAGGACTATGTTAGACCTGAATCTGAATGACAGGGTAAGAAATTGTGTGATAAGAGAAAAGTGTGGTTTGCAAGATGATGTAGTAACAAGGATTAAGAAAGGAATGCTTCGGTTGTTTGGTCATGTAGAAATAATGAAATGTTACAGAAGTGAACGGCAGCTTATCAATCAAATTGGCGATATATTGAAGGTGGGCTAAAATAAACCAATAAGCATGGAAGCGAAGGTATATATGGATGTCTTATTCTTAAAGGACATTGTGCATCTTCATATTTGGTATGTTGTATGTAAGAACCTGTAATAGTTGCTCGCTTTTACATACAAGCGTCAGCGTCCTAAAAACTAAACACAGTGATTTATATACTCTTTACTTAAAAAACAAACAAACGACCTTTCCCGCCGAGCTTGAAAGTTTCCTTCGGTAGTCGGGAGGCCTTTCCCCAGCTATCGACTGCTGTTTGATTAAAATGATGGAATCATGTTTTGCCCATAGCAATTAATTGAGACAAAAAAGTTCTGGTCAGCCCGATGCTTTTGAAGATTATCCTTTAAATATTGCCTCGCTCATGATTGTATTAAAATACCAGATCATGATTACTTTTACATGTGGTAGAGCCACGCTGCAACTATAATTTTATAGTTGTATTACGAATGTGTCTCCATGACCGGGGAAGGACCATGCTCTCACAGAATACCAGCATGAAATAGCAGCTTAATGCTGCTGTGTTTCGTTTGGTGAGTGTTAAGAACTGGAGACACTCTTCCCTTTACTGCAAACGAGGCATTCCATCTTAGTCCTCAGGGTAACAACGCATCGGAGCGGGAGAAGGAGAGAGCAGCAGCTTTCCTTCCCGGCCGCCGCGGGAGACGCCCCGGGCGTCGGGGGCTACGTCGTGGCCCCCGGCCACCGTAGGTGCGGGCCTGTGGACGGCGAGCAATGGGTAGCTCGCCGTCCGTCCGTCTAACGACGACAGGCCGTGTCGACGGCGCGTTTTGTTCCACGCGCGCCTCAAAGAGCTGTCAGCAGCGTGAAGGGGCCCGCAAGGGCCGACGCCTGCCGGGGCTGCGGGCTGTTCGAAAGAGATACCGCGGCTCCGGAACGTAAGGGCACTGAAGGAACACGGATGGTTTTTAGTCAGTAAAAGTCTGACACTCCCTTCCGCTCCACCCAGAGCGAAAGGCGTCATTTGATGATTTTCCATCCGCAAAAAAAAAAAGGGTAACAACGCATCTGCACTTTGATACTTAACCGAGGATACCATCTAGATGTCTATGGGTCACAGTATACACTATATATAGGACTCGTTAGTCCCCTACTTCTATAAAAAAATATTTTAGTTCTGCCCTAGCTTCTTGTATACCGTAACAGCCTATTATAGTCCATTACTAAACATTAGCCTCCCCCATATATTGCCTCATAGGGAAGATATTTGTCATAGTTGCCACGCTTGGCAAGAGTTATTAGAAAGACGCTGCTGCCTATCTCCTGATTTGTTTCCATCTGTCACTCTTACAACACCCACAGGATGATATGGCGTAGTGGATATTCTTACACCACCACTACAAGGTACTTGTATAATACAACAAAATAGTATTTGAAATCATTTGTTCTTTTTTTAACACATTTACTATGTGATTTTTTGAAACAGGGAGTGGATAGACTTTTGTTAAGTCAGTGCGCTTCACCATCTTAGGCTACATCACCACTTACCATCAGGTGGGATCGTAGATAAGCGCTGGCTTGGTAGAATATAAAAAAAGTATGTAGTATATATACCACATACCTATTTATGGTCCGTGAACCATAATATGTGGTATATGGAATAAGAAAAAACATTTTGCGTTGTCGTTACCGTGCACACAGGCGTATACCTACAGGCTTTTGTATGCGCTCTGTTAATATCGAAACTTTTTAGAACACTGCTCGATGGTGCTTGACTAACTGTTATGCGAACTTTGAAAATATGGAGTGGCTATATAAGAAGCTAGTCCATAAACCTTGGATACAGTTGAGGGTCTCGCTAATCGATGAAGAGGGGATGAATAGTAGGAATTATTACCGAGCCAAATAGAGGTAAAAGGTCAGGAGAGAGATACTTTTTTAGTTTTTCATCAACTGTGTTCCATATTATCATCGTAAATAAATAATAAGCATTAGTAACATGGTCGCAGGTGTAAATGTAAATATGTCTGCTTATTCATCAAAATGTCAACTTTACCTGCATTCGATGCGTGACAGTTCGAGAGGCTCTGCCGTCCAACTGATAGCGGAAAATACATTAAAATACGGTGAATCAGTCTGTGAATTTTGTCATAGACTGGTGATGTTGCACGAATGGGTCGGCTCGACTGGGAAAATACGTGTTATGTATGGTGAGTGTTCTACACTCCGGAGACCCTTTTTACTGGAAAAGAGGTATTCCATGTTAGACCTCACGGTTGACAACGCATTAGCATTTTGATTCGCAAACGAGGGTAGGTGTAGATGTATATCGGCCACAGCAACCACTTACCATCAGGTGGACTGGGTGCTCGCTTGTCAACTTTATCTTATAAAAAAAAATAGAGAAGACTTACCTACTCTGTGTGTACCAGCTACACATTTTATACCAGGCTGCATCTAAATCTAAAATAAGGCTGTTGTTGCATGATATGATGCAATACGATAACTTGATACGACAACTGAAAACACTGTATTACGCATAACAATGTAATAGAACGCATCCCAAATAGGCGTGTTTACCGCCAAGCCAATGTCTCGGAGTCAAGGGGCTTACAATTTCACAATTTGTCCGCGTGCGCTTTTTGCGCGCCCAGATAATTGGCGCTCACCTGCGCCGGCGCAACCCGCCGGCATAGCGCGCCAAATACGTCGACCGACCGGTCGCGGGCATTTCTCTTTTTAGGACTATCTGACAAATGTGTAATTATTTATTTAATATCGTTCAACAAGTCGCATTTGGGCACAATTCACATACCTCCGCCGCGCTTTTTGTAGTCATGATGCCGAGTGTTAAGGTTGCTTCAGTCGAATTATATGTCAACGTATATGTGCTGTCGGTAGCGGTAATTGGGGGAATCTCGTCATTAATTATTGAAATTCGTTAATTAAAATTTTTAATTACAGCAACTTCTGTCCTGCATATTTAAACGGTTGACGTTTCTCCGAATATTTTAAGTTTCTAAATCAATGTTCTGTAAGGAAAAGGTGTCTGAAAAATGTTATTAATAGACTTATCAATTATCGTGGTAGATATGTTGTGGGAAATTCATAAAGTCGTACAGATTATTTGCTTTCTTTTGTGTGTTTTTTTTTACATGTAGTTCATCTGAATTAGTGATAAATAAATTTAGTAACATAAAGTAAACAAACTGAGAGAGATAGAGCATTTTGCGTGTTGTTACTCATTGACTATAGGTACTCATAGTACACGTATTATTTACACAGTACACAATATTCTCCTAAATGCATCGATCACTAATTTAAAAAAAAAACTAGATACACAATCCAGTGCAAAAGTTCTCTAAAAACTGTCACCAATTGTTTTGACGTAATGCTAGTTGAAATAAATATGCATTAATGTAAATTCGACCCTAAATGCATTGCCCAAAGTTGTATTCACAAAGCTATGTACAAACTAAAAGCGCACCCAAATTGTTCGAGCGGGCACTCAGTCGGTAAGGACTTTTTTTGTCACTGATTGTGTATGTAGTTTTTTTTTTTATTAATGATCGATGCCTAAATGTAAAAACGTTACATCAGACGATCAAAACGATGAACATCTGTATTTTAATGCAATTTTCACTTTTGCGTTTGAGCAGTTAATTCGGCAAGACTAGGTAGGTATACTAACACAATGTTGTAAAGAGCTTGTTGCAAAAATGCATGGGGTACTTTGCTAGTTATTAAGACCGTCCAGAACTTGATTTCAGATCTATTTAAACATTTTGCTTTATGCATTTGAGGCCCTTTTTTATATAAGTAAAAATAATAAATTGAAAAAAGTAGGGAAAGTTGGAAGTTGGCTTAACCTTAATTTAAGTGAAATGGAATGCTTAACTTCTAGAAAGTTTCCCATATCATTTTTAAATTTTGCTATATCTTGGTCAATTTTCCATTTCAAGTAATTTTTTTTAAATAAAATGATAATTTGAGTATAGAAACCTTGTAATAATTTGAGTATAGACAGTGTCGCATACCTAAGGATTTATAATAAAACAAAAAAAAAATTAGGACGGCATCGATTTCAATTCAGAATAATATGTCACTAGGGTTGCCAGCCCTACTAGATGTACTAGCGATACAATTACATATCCATATATAGAGAGAAGCTCTATAAAATTACGTACAATTATCTAATTTATATTGTTCAAAATAATAGACTTTTTTGTTGGATGCGGCTTTTCGCTTTTCGATTACTATTAATCACTTCATGCCTGTTCTGGAGATATGTTGTTGCGGGTAATTAAACAAAAGAGTGACTTTCATTAAGTATTATTTATAATCTATAAATAAAAAAGTTTCTGTTTCTGTTTTCAAAGACTGTACTCGTAATTTACTAGATAATAGTGCGATGTTTACATCACTACAAAGAAAAGCCTTACTTGGCCATCACGGCTCTCTAATGGACCGCCAATACGTTTGATGTCCGGTGACGAGAAAGGAAACCAAATACCGTGCGACCATATTGGGTCCCAATTAATCGTATTGGGTGTAACATTGATAAAATTTATATAGAGGTATGCGAGGACTTACAGTGGGACCGACATTTATCTATGTGATATTAGCAATTAAAAAGTTTTTATGGCAATTACTTATTTGGAACACATGTTTTATCTGTAACTTGTATTACATATAAATGAGTATAAACTATACATTTTGTTAGTTGTTTTGATAATGTTTTACAAAATAAATCTCAATGTAGGTACATTTTTTTCAGTTCAATTTGTAACAAGTTGTATTTAAAAAAAATATAGTTCTTTCTTGTTTTAATTACTTATGAATACTTCGCTTGATAAACTATATCAAGGTGTTATAATACTTTATATTTCTAGCATCCTAAGTCGTCTTGCCATATTTGTAGTTACATTCAGACCAACCTATAAGAACTCTACGTTAACATGTTGTAATAGATACTCGTATGTCTACGAGTACGTGTTCTTATTAGACGGTTTTACGAGTAGATACCGCGAGATCTTCGGTTACATTGGCTATGTCAAGCGTGCGAGATACACAATTATAGTTAGTTGACAAGACTACTTATGTATATCATAGTATAAAAGTGAAGCATTAGATGGTATGCGGTTTAGGTTTTACATGCCCGAAAAGTAAAGTTACAGACTATATCTATACAAATAAATAAAATGGAAGTGTCTGTTTGTAATGTCAAAATAACAACTTTTTACTAAATGCATATGAAAGTATATACGGTACATATAACAAAAACACAATTTTTGTTATATGTACAACAAGTCTGTCCGTCTGTCTGTCTGTTCCGGCTAATTTTCGAAACGGCATGACATGTTTATCTACTATATATATAGATAGATATATATATAAGGATTTTCACAGGCAGATAGCTGATGTCACAAGGAGTAACTTAGGCAACTTTGATTATAGAAAATATACGATGTATACGAAACATACGATTTAATATACGACGTACGCGTATATTTATATACGCGTACGTCTCACTGTTAGGCACAGGCGGGAGGTCTTACCATCAATGAGAGAAAACCTGTGTCCTAAGTTGCCTTGGCTTACTAGAAAATTACTATTAAATGAAGAGAAACTCAAAAATTTGGCTACGATCCTTAATATACTTAGGGACCTTTAAGAAAAGAGTCTACTCTTTTTTAAAAGGCCGGCAACGCATCTGCAATTCCCCTGGTTCCCCTGGTGTTGCAGTTGTTCGTGGGTGGCGGTAGTCACTTACCATAAGGTGAGCCGCATGCTCATTTGCACCCTCTCCTATAAAAAATACAATAGGCCAAACCAGATCTACAATAGACAATATATCCCAAGTACGTATTCTTTACGCTACTCGATGTTCCATTATCGAGTCAAATTTGCTCATTTTCTGCTGTCCCTCCGTATATCACCTATTTGTTTTTCACGTGTCTAACAGATATCTTTCTAAGACCGTATTGGTCGGACTCTCGAAAGTAGTATGCAGTAGGCATCCGTAATTGCGATACCTTTACAGCTAAGTAGGGAATGTCTACTCGTACATATCGAACGTGATAAAAAGGTAAAGTTGGATACTGTTTCCTTCGCTGATATTTATTAGAACTATTAATTGGATGGGAGCGCATCGTTTCCACGTATATATAAGGTTATTACCAGTTTACAATGGAAACGGTTTGTAGAATATACTTGCATCGGTAACGATTACCTTGTTAGAATGTGTTGCATTTGTTTTTTCAATCAATAAAATTTATTGACATTTTACAGAACACGTAAAAGTTTTTTGTTGTTAACTTTTAATATTGAAAGAAAGAAAGAAATGTCTTTGTTTGTAGCTACGTAATACATAATTGCACCACGTATGTGGACTCAGCATTATGCTAAAGTGGGTAGATACGATTTTCTTAGTCAGTTTTCTTAGTCACATCTATTATTTCGGATACCTTTTCTCATAAACTCATAACCTGTTGAAGTTTCGGTTTATGTTAAACTAGATGTGCCCCGCGACTTCGCCCGCGTGGAATTTATTGCGATTACATTTTATGGATTTAAATTTTTTTGCGCGGAACCCTAATAATTTTTCTAAAATAAAAGTAGCCTAAGTTACTTCTTATAATATTAGCTTTTCGAAGATTAGCCGCAACAAACAGACAGACAGACAAACAGACAAAAATTTTAAAAATTGTGTTTTTGTTATATGCACCGTATATACTTTCATATGCATTTAGTAAAAAGCTGTTATTTTGACATTACAAACAGACATTTCAATTTTATTTATTTGTATAGATAAATCTACCTACTATCTATAAATCTAAACAAATAAGTAAAATTGAAATGTCTGCTTCTAATGTCAAAATAATAGCTTTTTACTAAATACTTATGACAAGTATGTATGGTGCTTATAACAAAAAAATATTTTTAAAATGTTTGTCTGTCTGTGTGTCTATATGTCTGTTTGTTTGTTTGTTCCGGCTAATCTCCTAAATGGCTAGACCGATTTTGACGGGACTTTCACTGGCAAATAGCTGATGTTATAACGAGTAATTTGGCTACTTTTATATTAGAAAAATAATTAAAACCGATGATATTCAATCGTAATAAATGTGTTCTCATAAATTTAAGAAATAATAATGATTTTCGTGAGCTTGTTTGCAACTTTTACGTTTACAAAAATGTTTTTTGTTTATGTTATTTTTTTAAATATTGGAGTGACGAACGATTTAACGGATTAATTAGCTGAAGTAGCAAGGGGAATAAAGATTCTCGAGTAGCAGCTCGTACCGTTAAGTGACGTGTAGGGTGGTCTACCACTAGCTGGAGAAACGACCTGCTAAGGTAAGCAAGGAGTCGGTGGACTCTGGTGGCACAGGACCGAGTTTTGTGGCATTCCTTGGGTAAGGCCTATGTTCGGTAGTGGTTTTATGAAGGGCTGTAATGACGATGATGAAACGAGCTAACTGTCTGGAGATATGTTGTTTGCTTTCAAAGACTGTACTCGTACTTTACTAGATTGACTATACTTGACTGCTATAGCAAAATTTATGAAGACAAGAAAAGACAAGTGGTAAAATTAATATTTTTGTACAACCAACTTCAATATAAATTATTAAAGATAACTCAAAAACTACTGGTCAGACCTTAAGAGAAGCACCAGCTTTCACCACATGAGAAGCACCAGCTTTCAAATAAAAATAGAATTATCAAAATCGGTTCACCTAGAAAAAACTTACGTGGTAGCATACATAAAAAACATACAGTCGAATTGAGAACCTCCTCCTTTTTCGTTTAAAAGGATTATGGAACACCAGTAAACCAATTAAATCAAATGGGTTTGTATCTTTCAGCGCCTATGATCCTTGATGATTCCTCGCGTGATATTAAACATTAAAAAGATGAAATTAATACACTTAATATATACTCGTATAATTAATATTCTATACCTACGTGGTAGAGACATGCTGCAGCTACGTTATAGTTGCAGCACGAATGGGTCGGCTCGACCTCGAAACGAAAGGACCACGCTCTCACACAAAATAGCAGCATAATGCTGCTGTGTTTCGTATGGTGAGTCTAGAGAACTGGAAACTATTTAACTAATAACGAGACATTCCATCTTAGTCCTCAGGGGTGACAACGCATCTGCATTTTGATTCTTAACTGAGGATGGATGTAGATGTCTATGGGCCACAGCATATTACCATCAGGTGGATTGTGTGCTCGTTTGTCATCCTTATTCTATTAAAAACTAAAATGAAATAATCACTATAAAAATAAAATAATTCTACAAAAAATAAAATAATACTAACATAACAAACCAATCGATTTATTCTTTCAACGAATAAGTTCAAGCTAACATGGGATGTGTAAATAGTTGTTTTTTTACAGTACTTGACTACAATCCCACCTGGTGGTAAGTGGCGATGACGCCTTACATGGTAATAATTATTGTTTATCGCTTTATTATTCTCACGCATCTAGATAAGCTGTCGCGTGATTAAATAATTAATATCCTCATTAGGTACTTGTATAATGGCCATTACGGAATTTTCAATTCATACGCCATTTTGTCTATATTAAACAGGCACCTGAAATGCCAAGTTCATAATTAAATTGACTTTCGCGTTACTTTGTAGTTTCAATTTCTATTAACTATATCGTGTTTATTGTTTCTTGATTTTTTGCAATTATAGAAGGGAAGTGGCGGTGACAGATGTTTTCATCGAGTCCCGTTCTCTTTAAAAAAAAAACATGAATGGTTTCATAATTTCATTAGAACTTCCGATGAATGGACGGCTAGGAAAGCAATGATTAATAAAAAATCTAAGCCCTTCGTCCAGAGGCTCCCTTTATTAATGAGTGTATCCATTAAACTTGTTGTGTACTGGCAAAACGTTTAGACATGTGTAACGGACGGGAGCGGGAACCGCATAACTTTTTTTTCCAAGATGGCGACCGTGGCTGTTTCTGTAGTTAGCACCAGTTTGATATCGATAAATCGTATAAAGGTCTAACATTTCCTAGAATAATTTTTTAGATATGTCCGGTGAAGGAAATGATTTTTTAAGATTTTTATAATGGTTGCTTATCAACCAGTTATAGAGTGAAAATTCATCATAAAACTTTAACGCCTGGGGATGGGTAGAGGAGTGGTTAAACGTTTTGCATGGCGCTGTGGACTGCGAGTTTCATTCCCGTACGTAATAAGTAATATAGCGTAAAAGAATTCTTCGGGATCTTGATTTTTGTCAGTATGCAATTTGTAAGATAATTTCATGTGTATTTCCAGTATTGTGTATGCTTCTCCTTAAAATAATTGCACCTTAAATCGTTTACTTTTTCTAATTTATCAGCGGCACAAGTGAATGAAGAATGTAATATAGGCTTAACAGCCAATAAGAAATCAGTATTTGAAGACAACATCTAGAACTAATATTATGGCACTACTTACTAGAAATTTCGTATTTGTACTACAAACGCAAACTATTTGTGAAAATTTAACTTAAACTAAAAGTGAGTTTCCGCAAATCCTGTGCTATTTGTGTGTAAAAAGCGATGAAGTTCCTAGTGTGAAAAAAACTGGCCAAGTGCGTGTCGGGATACGTATTTGGCCAGTTTTTTGTTGTGGTAGTTGCCCATCACAATACGTGGGCTACCTTGATAATGAGCATAATAAGTGAGTTCGCGGTTTGACCGCTATAACAACTAAAATGAGCCCAAATAGGAAGATCGTAACTGAAGGACTTATTTTCAAATCAGCCTTATACGGAGTGGTATTCAAAAAAGACTAAAAAAAACTTTTAAATTTTGATAATAATACCCTATCTATCTCGCAAATGAAAAAGTAAAGCTAAAATAGGAATGCATATAAGTCGTTTTCTTCATATAAAATGTTTATTTTGAACAGTTTACAATAACATTACAAAGTTATTAATGCAGCTAGTTTTAGGTCATTCTATGAAGTTTTTTTTATGGGATAAGGGTGACAAACGAGCACACAGTCCACCTGATGGTAAGTGGCTGCTGCGGCCCATAGACATCTACAACTATCCTCGTTTGCGAATCAAAATGCAGATGCGTTGTCACCCGTGAGGACTAAGATGGAATGCCTCATTTCCAGTAAAAAGGGCCTCCGGCCACCTGCACTCACCAAGCGAAACGCAGAGGTAAACCTCTACTTCACGCTGGTATTCTGTGAGGTCGTGGTACCATCGGGTTCGAGCCGGCCCATCCGTGCGACAGCAAAAGCTGCCGCATCGCTCTACCACTGTTAAAAGTTTACCAGTGTTAAAAGTTGTAACTAAAGTTTTACTAATCCAAGTGCATTTTATAAGTTGGTCGACTATTACTCGTTAACTTCTTAATTCTACTTAGCTATGATAGTTTTTAACTTCATTAGATATACTACTATTGTGTATAATTTTCAAATTTAGAAAAACTGCGGTTTAGATGGTAGTGGGGGTTGCGGGGGGGGGGGGCACATGACTTTATTGAAAAATACCACTTTAAAGCTGAATCGAAAAGATGTTGTACCACACCCCCAATGTTCTTGAAATACCTATCCAATGATACCCCACATGATGGAAAAGACGAGTAAAAAAAAATCATCATCCAGTTACTTGTGTGGGAAGTACCCAAAATAAAAATGTTTTTTAAGATTTTATTTTACAGTTTTCTAGGCGTCATTAATATCTCTAACTATGCTAAAGTACAGAGTTGTAGCACCTAGGGTCTCTGGGCAAAACGCAGACGGGCGGACGGACGGACATGGCAAAACTATAAGGGTTCCTTGTTGTGTAACTACGGAACCCTAAAAAAAGGTATTGATTTATTCGCTATAATAATATGGTAATTTGAAGTAGTTACTAATACTTTGTCGTCTAATTAAAAAAATATCGATATTATCAGTACATTAAAATGTGAATTAGTCCATGGTTGCATGATTTTCATCTAAAGCATATTAAAAGATTTATTAAGAAATTGATGGTAGAACTGCTTTTCTGCGCCGGAGTCCGCCCTCCATTTACCTATTCCTACCGTCAAATAGTACCAGTATACCAATACCAGTGTAATTACTGGCCGTGAATCACCATCTTAGTCCTCAGAGGTGATAACGAATCGGTAACCATTTTTTTAAGTTGAACTTAGGTGCCAGTTGTCTATAAGTTCGCTTGTCACTTCAATTTTATATTATTAGTATTAAACATCTTGATAATATCTTCTTTTAAATTAAAAAAAAAAAGAAAGTGTGCATGAGTTTAAAAATACGCAGTTTTTTACAGTTTAATTTTTTTTATAGGCGAGGGGGCAAACGACCATGCGGCTCACCGGCGAACTGCAGATGCGTTGCCGGCCTTTTAAAAAGGATTTTTTTTGTGATGACGTGAGTGATGTACAATTATGGTGACCACAGGAAAATGTTCCACCACATGTAAATTTCCTTAAACGGTTATCATGGAAAGTTGAAGCTTAATCTTAAGAAAAAGGTCACAAATGGAGTAGCCGATATATTTCAAATTCTTCGTAGCGATACCTTAACCGGTGGTCTGTCGAGCGCAACGCTATTTAATTTTCTGTACAAATAGGTATTATTTTTTCCCACGTAGGCTCAGGAAATATGTAAACGTAAGCCATGTCGCTTGTTACACCGTATTTGCTTTATGATATGCGCGCGCAAAATTGTATCGGCAGATGGCGCTGTAAGTTGATAATAATCTTCGTGTGCACTTGAGCTTTTTCTCGTGCTTGTTCGTATGAAAAGGCCTATATATATTTTATAACTATACTTACTAAAGTATGTGAAGTGGCAGTGTGAGAATATCCATTACCCTATTTTAATATTATTTAAGTACTCGCTGTGCCCGCGACTTCGTACGCATAGTTTTTAGTCATTAATTATTATACTTACCTATTTGAATAGGATCTTGTTCACAATTTCATGGGTTTTAAAGTTTTTGCGCTGGCCCCTAATCCTTTTTGTAAAATAAAAGTAGCTTATGTTACTCCTTACAACATCAGCTATCTGCCAGTGAAATTTACGTCAAAATTGGCCTAGACGTTTCGGAGATTGGTCGGAACAAACAAATTATTATTTTATACGTGGTAGAACCATGCTGCAGCTATACTATGGTTGTAGCATGAATGGGTCACGTTCTCACAGAATACCATCGTGAAATAGCAGCTTAACGCTGCTGTGTTTCGTATGGTAAATATAGAGCCACCGGAGACCCTTTTTACTGGAAACGAGGCATTCCATCTTAGTCAGGGTGACAACGCATCTGCATTTTGATTCGTAATCGAAGAGATGTAAGTGCCGACTATGACGTGCTCGGCGGTGAAAACATCGTCAGGAAACCTGTATAACTGAGAAATTCAAAAAAGTTTTCAGACGTGAAGTCCGCCAACACGCATTGCCTTAAAATTCTCCTGACTTACTCGTAACTTGTAAGGTTGTAACTTTACTTTAATTCTTGTAAATGCAAATTAACGATGTTCGGATTTTTTCCTTTACTAATGTAATGAAACCTCATTTTAGGTCACCGGAGTGTACCCGATCAGTTTTGATGAGTGAATTTGCAAACATCAAAATAAGTGACATAAATGGCCAATGGCCATATCAAAATAAGTGACATAAATTTAATCAAAAGATACGGCCATTTGTCACATTTTTTGGCATTATAAACATATTCGCATTGATTCAGAAGCTTAATTAGTTTTTTGTATTTTTTAGAATAAGGGTGGAGGACAGAGTGCAGAGTTGGCACGTGGAATGTTAGAGGAGGCATGAGAGATAAGACGAATGAGTTGATCGAAATAATGAAAGAAAGAGAATTAGATATCGTGTGTATGTCGGAGACCAAACGGAAGAGCAGTGGTACTGAAGAGCTCCCTGGCGGGGCGTTAGCTCTATGGTCAGGAGTCCCGGAGAGCGAGAACGCCTGCCAGGGAGAAGGGGTGCTGCTGTCTTCTCGGTTGGTCGATGTTATGACTGAATATAAGGTTGTGAACTCAAGACTTCTCTGGGTTCGCTTTAAATTGGGACTGACGAAGTTATTCCTTTTGGCTGTTAATGCGCCGGTAGCTTCGTCGTCCAGGGCTGAGCTGGAGGAGTTTTCGGAGAATGTAAGAGAAGTTCTAGATTTGGCTAGGGGAAACGAAAGAATTGTTGTATGTGGTGATTTGAATGGATGGGTTGGTACCGCTCGACCAGGGTACGAGTCGGTACTTGGAAAGTTTGGCGATAAAAGGGTTAATGATGCTGGCAAGCTTATACTGGCGGTGTGCAAGGAAAAGGGTCTTCTTGTGACAAACACTATGTTTAATCACAAGAAAATCCATATGTATACTAGAGAACAAAGGAATGAGAGAAGTATGATTGATTTGTTCCTGGTGGATGACCGACTGCGAAAACAGGTGATGGATACGCGAGTGTTCAGGGGTGCTGACCTGGGAACGGATCACTATCTAGTGATTACTAGATTTAGGGGTCTGTTCGCGGGTTGGCGCTACCGGACGGCAGTAACAGAACCACAATCGGTCTGTCGCATCCGAAGCTGGAAGCTTCAGGAAGCGGATACTAGGGACAAATATCATGCGAGGGTAGCCGAAAAGCTTGACACCATCGATGGCAGAAAAGAATGTGTAGAAAGAACATGGCAGAATGTTAGGGATGGAATGGTAAGTGCAGCGGAAGAAGTGTGTGGAACAATAAAAAGAGACAGTAGTAAAAGAAGAGATGCATGGTGGAGTGATGAAGTGAAAGAAGCTGTAAAGAAGAAGAAGAAAGCATGGTTAGACTACTTGGCCTCTAGTAATGATAAGGATATGAGAGAGAAGATGAAAGAAAGATATAGGCTGCAGAAAGTTCACACGAAAGCACTGATTGAGGAAGTGCGTGAAAGGTGTAGAATGGAAGCGGACGAAAGGTTGTCGCACAACTTCAAGGAGAACTCCAAACTCTTCTGGAAAGAGGTTGGAAGGACCCGAAGTGGTGCGACGGCCTTAAGAATGAACAAAGTGCTTTCGAGAACTAATGACGTCCTCTCAGAAAAATCGGACGTCATGCAGCGATGGAGCGAATTTTATAGAGAAATGTATGTGTGTGATGATCTTAGTGAGGGATCCGGGGATGACGCCGTGACTGGTACGCCAGACCCGGACCTCGATGACACTGAGGTCATCAGGATGAAAAAGAGAGATTGAACGTGCGATTCGAAGTTTGAAATGTGGTAAGGCTGCGGGACTAGACAGAGTTACTGCTGAAATGGTCAAGTATGGTGTGCCTCGCGTCTGGGACAGCTTTCATCTGCTGTGCAATTTGTGCTGGCGGACGGGGGATGTCCAGGATGATTGGCGATCCGCAGTCATTGTGCCTTTATAATAAAGGTAAAGGTTCACATTTTGACTGCGGGTGCTATCGGGCGATCAACTTGACCAGTTAAGCAAGTAAAGTTTACTCGAAGGTTTTGACACGTAGGATGCAAGAGAAATCGGAAAGATTTCTATGGGAGGCACAATGCGGATTTAGACCTGGAAGAGGATGCACGGATCAAATGTTTTCTCTCCGCATGATCACGGAGAAGCTTCTGGCTGCTAACCAGAAGATTTTCTGTGCTTTTGTGGATCTTGAGAAAGCATTTGATAAGGTTGTAAGGAAGAAAATGTGGGAACTGTTGCCGGGGTATGGTGTAGATGGTCGATTGCTAAGGGCTGTGCAGTCTCTTTACTGTGACTGTAAAGCCTTTGTGCGGGTAGGGCATGACCTGTCACCCATGTTTAACGTCCAAACGGGCGTAAAGCAGGGTTGTGTCATGTCTTCCTGGCTGTTCATACTGTATCTCGACAGCTGTTTACAGAAGCTGAAAGATAGTTGTTTGGGTGTGAAATTGGGTGACATTAAAGTAAATTGTCTGCTGTATGCTGATGATGCAGTGCTTATTGCACCATCAGAGGCAGAACTGCAGGCATTAGTCACGTGTATGAAAGAGGAATGTGAAATTAAAGGTCTCCGTTTGAATGCTAATAAAACTAAGGTTCTGGTATTTGAAAGGGATGAAGAGAGAACGAAGTGTGAAATATGGGTAAATCAGGAATGTCTAGAACAGGTAAATGAAATTGTATACTTGGGGAGTGCTTTTAGCCGGGATGGAAGATGTGATTTAGATGTGGACAGGCATGTCGCTGCCGGGAACAAAGTCAATGGTGCCCTGACTGCGTTAGTCAAAAGGCAAGGCGTAGCGAAGAGTGCACGCCTTGCAATACATAACGCAGTGTTGGTACCGACTTTGTTATATGGCAGCGAAACCTGGGTATGCCAGAAGAAGCATAAAAGTAAGTTGAATGCAGTGGAGATGCGATCTCTTCGTAAAATGTGCGGCGTTACCATGGCCGACCGAAAGCGAAACGAAGAGATTCGCAATATGGCAGGTTTGAAAGATGACCTTAGCACAAAAATTGATAAGGGCCTGCTTCGGTGGTTTGGGCACGTTGAGCGAATGAGTGAAGACCGAATGGTGAAGAAAATATATAGCGCGAAAGTTAATATTAAAAGGTGTCGAGGTAGACAGAGACTAACTTTCGAAGACCATGTGAGCAAATTGCTCGAAGAGGGTAGGGTCAAAAGTACTCGGATACCTAGACGTGCATGCATGAAGAAGATAATGAATCTGAAAGAAGCGAAAGAGGTTTGTAAGGATCGTGACACTTGGCGATCTGTTCTCTCTGGCTACCCCGTCAGGGATTGTGCGTGAAGATAAGTAAGTAAGTAAGTAAGGGTGACAAACGAGCACACACACTCTTTTATGCTTGTACAACTACTGTACAAGTTATACTGTACAGTTTTATACGTTAGTAGCACACTAACGCTAAAGCTGTACAATTGGTGCCAATTTTTTACAACTTTATAGAGCCAGAAAATACAGCCTCCAGTACAAAAGCGAACTTTAATACAGCTCGTATACAGCTTGAGTGCTGTTTGGGAAGTCTACACGAACAAAATTACGAATCCAATTTTATTTAGGTCATTCATATCTTTATATATAGGTCTACAACCACAGTGGCGTAGCAAGACCCATGACGCCGAGCGGGCAAGGAGTTCAAAAAAAAGAGAAGGTTCTATATTCGACGTGTATGTTCTCTTGTATGTTAACTGATTTCTCGGAAACGGCTTGAAGGTAGGGTGGAAAAATATGGGATGATGAATTTAATGAACATATTTAAACTACATTCTAGTTGTTTCGTTGAAATTGTAATATTCCTTTGACTATTCAAAAAAGTAAAATTAAAAAAAAACTTATATAAAAAGCATAGCCGACTACAATAACTAAAAAAAATTACTTCCTTATAATAGCTCCTCAAGTCAGGGTTTTACTCTTAGCACCGACTTCATGAGCTATTATGTGGAAGTTATTTAAATTTTTCAGTTTTTGAATTCAGCCTCAGTTTTTAAAGTGTAATTATTTTGTTATATTAAAATTTTATTTTATTTTTTTATAGTCTAATGCCACTCGCCTGTTTTATTAGCCTTCGATCAAGCAATTGACACAATTATCAAATCGACAGATCGATACGCTCTGAACCATTTTCATTTCATTGCTGCTTATTAAGAAAATAAATAAATTAAACTCTATCGCGTTTACGGATTGATTCGATTAAAATGTCGCTTAAGTAGAAAAACGTTCTATTAAATAATTGAGTTAAAAAATCGAACGCTTTATATTATGTAAGTATCCGTGGACGGATATAGGTAATTTATATTTTTGTTAAAAACGTCTGTATGCTAAATCAAAGCAAGTTCACATGTCTTTCAATGTAAATAACAAAGGTACCGGTACAGGGTTTAAATACGGGATGCTCCTGGGCTGAGGTCGTTACAATATGTTGTACAATACATTGTAACGCATCTTGTATCAATTGTTGCCGAGAATGATGGAGTAAGATCAGTATGTGTAGTATCTAAAATCCTGTCTCTCGGAACATTTGCCGTAATCACTTTTTTATTGTTAGACTTCTTCTCAGAAGGGCTAGAACCCAGAGCCGTAAAGGCAGTTTTAAAAAAAAATGTTAAACTTCTTCTACTTCTTTTCCATGGTTAATGTCCCAATTTAATTGGGGTCAGTCTTCCTAGTAATCTTGCGCCATATCGTGCCATTGTGGGTTGTCCCATCTAAAATTCAAGTCATTTTTTAGTGTTTGCAACCAGGTTATTCCATGGTCTTTTTCCCACCTTCTATTTTCATAACTCTTTTAGTCATAGTGTCATTATCCCGTTTCACCACGTGTCTGTGCTATCGCAGACGGATTTCTCTATGTTTTCGCGTACCTTGACAACCTTGAAACTATCATGAATATAATAGTTTCTTATTTTATCCGTTATAAAATTCCCCCAGATCAACGTAGCATTTTGATCATAGTGACGTGAATTCCTGTTCATCCGCCGTTCTCATCGGCCAGTACTCAGATCCATGTATATCAGAGCTGGTTTTATTGCACTTTTGTGAACACTGTCCTAACAATCATCTTGCTAGACTGGCAAATCAAAAATTGCTGTATTAGATGGTTCCAGTTTTTGAATGTAGTTTTAGATGAATTAATGTGAGACAGCAGTCTCTTTTTACCTATAGGATGTCTTTCATTGTCACTGATATTTTGAAAGTGACGGCATTTTTGGTTCTGGCAGTCGAAGGAGGGAAGGAGGTGCTGTTTAAAATATGTAAGACACATATTATTTTATTAAGACACATCATTTTATCTTTAATATATATATATATATATATATATATATATATATATATATATATATATATATATATATATATATATATATATATATAGATTTCCGGGAAGTAACGTCTGATTCGTTTAATTAACAAAATGATATAGACTATCGAGTTAACTAAAATTCGATACGTCTTATCTGAAAATAATATTTGTAACTATTATAAGCCAGTGCTTGACTGATTGACTAACCCACCCAATGGTAACTGGTGATGCAGCCGAAGATGGTAACTGACTTAGCTTAATAAAATCCATGCCACACTGTTATCGGATGGAATCCCACATTGTAATCGGATGGAAAGACAATGTTGGCAACTCATTCCACTCCTCTGAATATGTGGTAAGTCGATAATGAAGGAGTGGAGACTGGCTAAGCTTCTGGTTGCCCGATGGTGGAAGGAGAAGGGATTAAGTTATGCAAATCCTGCACAAACTTTTCGAAATGTATCCTGTAGAAAACCAATATGGTGACTACTTTGGGCCTGTAATCGAGTCTGTTGAGATTGGTTTTGGTTTTAGTTAAATTCGACACACCAATATAAGGATTTTAGCAAGCTTTTTCGTTGAGTCCAAAACTGCTAGATGGTAGTTTGGAGCACCAGCCTAAAATATGATAACACTCCATGCCGGGTTTCAAGCCTCACCTTTGCAAGTTCCTTGCAATTTTTTTACTACTGTCCCCATTTGGCTACTGTCGATTTCATAAAAAGAATTGCATACGAATTAACTGTCGAATTTCATAAAAACAAGCATTACACGGTAAAATTGGTCATGAATTAACTGTCAAATAAAAGCAACACAAGACATTGCAACGTATATTTTACGAGTTAATCAATTTAATTATAGTACAATTGAATACTTTCTTGCCTGACCCCTACCAGTGCCATTGGGGCAAAGATCACGATCGCCAAATATATCTCTTGCACACATAAGTGATGTGATTTGAATGTCGTTAGAAGTCATTGCCAATGAATATTTAATTTTGTAGCACGTGTATAAGTCGTCTTTGTACCACACGTAAATTTATGTAAACGATTGTTTAACTCATTGGGTGTTGTGTTTCCGAAATATGCTCTTCTAAGCAGGGCCCTGCTAACTGTTGGTCGATATGAATTTATATATTTTATGCTTATCTTCACGCACAATCCCTGACGGGGTAGCCAGAGAGAACAGATCGCCAAGTGTCACGATTCTTAAATACGAGTACATCTTTCACTTCTTTCAGATTCATTATCTTCTTCATACATGCACGTCTAGGTATCCGAGTACTCTTGACCCTCCCCTCTTCGAGCAATTTGCTCACATGGTCTTCGAAAGTTAGTCTCGGTCTACCTCGACACCTTTTAATATTAACTTTCGCGCTATATATTTTCTTCACCATTCGGTCTTCACTCTTTCGCTCAACCTGCCCAAACCATCGAAGCACGCCCTTATCAATTTTTGTGATAAGGTCATCTTTCAAACCTGCCATATTGCGAATCTCTTCGTTTCAGTCGGCCAGGGTAACGCCGCACATTTTACGAAGAGATTGCATCTCCATTGTCTACATTGTCTTTCCATCCATTTTATAATTTGTGAATTAGGAGATGTCCAGACACGTGCTCTGTTTACTTCACCTTCAGTATGCCACTGTCTTAAGATTAGTGTAGGGTTCCGACTCTTCGAATTAGGGAAGACTTTCTTGCGTATACGACATGAAAAAAAGATCACAAGCTTTTTGGCTCCCATTAAGTGCGTTATCAGAATCCAATATTCAAACGCATAGAAATAACTTCACCTCGGAAATCTCACCCATAAAAAATCAAATTATATTTAAATAAATTTTTATTTTCAGATTGTAAGTGGGTTTATTACCTCTGCATTGCCCGGCGAGTAAGAGTAGTAATTGTCAAAGATCCCGTTTTACCGATGCGCGTGTTAGTTAGTTCAGATGTGTATAACATTTTTTCAGAAGATTGAATTAAGTAAGTTACCTGTTGTTAACGTCCAAAATGTTTCAATGTAGGCAATAAATGCCATGTCTACCTGTATGTACATATACATGTCTAAAAGGATCTCTGAGTTGTTTGTTATATACTGTATATTTCTGTATTTTAATTTTTATGAATGTATACCGAATAGTTGGTAGAAATATTATAGTATTTTTCGGAGTTAATGTCTGTAACATTTGTAAAATTTGTGAAAAATTACACTGTCAAATATCGATAAACCAGAAATCATCAAGTCGAGCGGCATACGTCAACGCGTATGTTTTGCCGCCATACCTTTGCTATCATTTTTCTTGTCTGACAATTCCACATCATTAAGGGAACGTCGTCGAATATTATTTGGGAGTCAGGTTGTGACGGGCACTGCGTGATGTAGGAAACCGAATTATTTAAGTAGCTTTGATTAATGGTCCTATTTCACAGTGGCATAAACACATTTCGAAGCTTGCGACAAAACCGTAGCTTTGTGACTGATTACACCTTGGAACTAATTAACATTAACTTCCAATGGGGCAACTTCTAAAAACATGTTTTTTTTAATTCGTTTTCTGCAGATTAGGAGCTTTTCTTGCAAACAAAAATTACAAAAATTGCACTAGAACAATTATACAGAAATGGAGATAAATAATTTGTAGGCCATATTGTTTCGTGCGGGATTCGAAAACTCGGTTCTGCAGCGCCGCAACTAAACATTTTACACATTTTATATTATATCAGATTGGATAGACTAGAAATCCTCGCAAAAAATAACACCGATTTCTGCCAATGATGATTCGCGAGGCTATTAAAATTAAAAAACATCCTTATTTGAATAGAGAAAATAGCTAGGAGGTGCTACCATCTGCTTGGAATTCCACAATTAGTAGAATTAAATTCAAGCCCAAGCCTACTGCGAGACTTCAATATACTGTAAGCTCCTTCTGCATAGATCAGATCAAAAATTTATATTTAATAGTTGAAAGTAGTCTTCGTTAACTATGACATAAGGATGTCAAACACCTTAGTCCCTCCTCCCTCTCGTCTACCAACCACCAACGTCGGGAATTAACTAGTGGTAAAATAAAAAATTTTGTACATCCTACTTCAATATAAATTATTAAGGATAACTCAAAAACTACTGGTCAGACCTTGATCAAATTTATATGTGACCATATGAGAAGCACCAGCTTTCAAATAAAACAAAATTATCAAAATCGGTTCACCTAGAAAAAAGTTATGAG
This sequence comes from Parnassius mnemosyne, assembly GCA_963668995.1. Lineage (NCBI taxonomy): Eukaryota > Metazoa > Arthropoda > Insecta > Lepidoptera > Papilionidae > Parnassius > Parnassius mnemosyne. The sequence continues at coordinate 22,501,519 of CAVLGL010000090.1, forward strand.
GTAAAACACATTAAAAAATACAGTCGAATTGAGTACCTCCTCCTTTTTGAAGACGGTTAAAAAAGTTGAAATAAATGCGATTAAATGCATAAAATTAGTTTTATTCCATAACTAACCGCTGTGCTAGCTGGCCAAAATGCTGCCATGCCAAAAAGCTGGAAAACTCACGGATTCTGTATATTCATCCCATTGTTTTTCCTTGATAACGCTCTACTTCGTGGTCTTGTACGGGGTAGAGCCATGGTGCAGCTATATTAGTAGTATAGTTTTAACACGAATGGGTCGGCTGGACCGGGGTAGGACCACGCTCTCACAGAATACCAGCGTAAAATAGCAGCTTAACACTGCTATGTTTCGTATGGTGAGTGTAGAGAACCGGAGACCCCTTTTACTGGAAAAGAGGCATTCCATCTTAGTCCTCACGGGTGACAACGCATCTACATTTAGATTCGAAATCGAAGATAGATGTAGATGTCTATGGGACTCAGCAACCACTTACCATCAGGTGGCCTGTGTGCTCGTTTGTCACCCTATCCTATATAAAAAAAAGTTCCTAGTCAAGTTGTGTATTGAAGTCTCTCATCAATACTTTGTATCGAGTTTGGATAACTGCATAAATTTTTAAATAGTTTCATGCGGCCCGCGGAATAGAACTTAGTATTTTGTATGGCTTACAAATATTTGTTTTAGGTCTGGATATTTTTGTATTAAAGTAAGATCACACAGCCGACCCTAATGTTAAGTGAGCGATGTGGCCCGTAGACACCTATATTTTTATTTGTTTAAAAATCAAAGTTATTACTCCTAAGGACTAAGCTGGAATGCCACGTTACCGATTTTTTTATAGGATAGGGTGACAAAAGAGCACACAGTCCACCTGTTGATAAGTGGTTGCTGTGACCCATAGACATTTACATCTATCCTCAATAATCAAAATGCAGATGCGTTATCAGCAGTGATAACTAAGATGGAATGCCTCTTTTCCAGTAAAATGAGTCTCCGGTTCTCTACACTCACCATACGAAACACAGCAGCGGTAGGCTGCTATTTTACGCTGGTATTCTGTGAGAGCGTGGTCATTCCCAAGTCGAGCCGACTCAACAATACAACTATTCTACTAATATAGCTGCAGCATGGCGCTACGACGTATAAAATTCTGACTATATATGAAAATCAGCACTTATTCATTTGTGCTGTCGGGATCGACCACCGTTTGCTCAAGTCAAATATCAACTATGAAATATAAGGCGAACGCCAATCCAATGAACTATCAAGGTAAATGGTATATTTATTGATTAAACCTTTGGTCGGTTGATTGCAGGTATTTGTGAGTTTCAGTAGTCACTTATAGTCAGATGGACTGTTCGTTCGTTTGTCATTTTAATGATATATTTTATTGCAAATTACGTGCAGCTTTACAAAGAGCGAGCTTAACCTTGAGTCCGGGGACGGTTATGATTCTAATTCTAACTAAACTCTTTTTTTTATTTTTAGCATAGAATTACAAATTTGTGGCAAATGTTAATGCGTTCGCGTAGAAAAGTGTCCACTTTGCATACAATACTTGAAATAACCTTTAACTGTAGCAATTCGTTGAAATTAAATTAAACATAAAATATTCTCTTGTAATTAGTGACACTAAAATATTTAAATTGATATACGAGGAACAGCGTCAATGATGCAAGACGTCTGGTGCTGTGATGACGCTAGGCCGTCTGCTAAGTGTAGCGTTCGCAACAAAATCTTTGAAGAGGCCCATGTGCAGAAGTAGATGGGACCTATCTATTAGTAGGAAAGCTGATGAATATGAAACTGTCAAAAATGTTTATGTGAATTGCTTATGGAATTTTTATAGGATAGGGTGACTTACAAGCACACAGTCCACCTGATGGTAAGTGGTTGCTGTGGCCCATAGACATCTACATCTATCCTCGTTTGCGAATCTAAATGCAGATGCGTTGTCACCCGTGAGGACTAAGATGGAAAGCCTCTTTTCCAGTAAAAAGTGTTTTCGGTTCTCTACACTCACCATACGAAACACAGCAGTGTTAAGCTGCTTTAACGCTGGTATTCTGTGAGACCGTGGTCCTTCCCCGGTCGAGCCGACCCATTCGTGCTACAACTATACTACTAATATAGCTGCAGCGTGGCTCTACCACGTTAAATCTAAATACCACGTTAAGTCTAAATGCCATAATCGCAATGTATCTTATGAAAGATACATTGTAATTATAGCATTTAGCGAGATACCTACTCTCGTTGTTCTGGTTTGATAGTATACATTTTTTTATCGTTATATTAGCTCGTAATATTTTCTTAAAGAAATAAAGCTATTATCGGAAGTAATGTTTTGTTTATTGTTTCGTAATCGTTTTAATTAATTATTGCCAATTTGGAAATCTTCCAATTACATTGGCTTCCGTCAATGTAACTTCAGGACGTACTCGTACAAAAATTACCAGAATGGCAAATTCCAAAATTGTGGAATAAATTTGGCGATGTAAATATATCCAATACCACATATCGTCCCGTGGCTGTCGTAAGAGGAGGGGGAAACAAACTAGGAGATTGGCAGCGGTGTCTTCCTAATAACAACTGGAAAATAGAAGTTGTGGTTGCTAGCCAAGCGTGGCAACTATGGCAAGTATCTTCCTTATGAGGCAATCTTTGGGGAGGCCTATGTTCAGCAATGGAGTGTGATAGTCTGTAATAATAATGATTATGATGAATTGCGTAAGGAAGACGCATATTATAAATATTTTTTTTTATATTATAAATAAAAGAAAAAAATATTTAGCGACTGTGACACCTGGTGAGATACTCTCTTTGCTCATTAACATCTAGGTGTTTGACTACTAGTGGTTTGACGATATAAAATTTTCTTCGTTTAATTAACTCGTAATATTACGTTGAGAAATAAAGCTATTATCGGAAACGATCTTTTATTTATTGCTTTTTTTTTCAATTCATAAGCGGCTTTCCGCCCATGTCTTTTCAAGACGTACTTGTACAAAAAATTAAGGATATATATCTATTACAAGGTACAATTCGGTATTTTTCGGTATTCGGTAATTTTATATAGTTTTATGTTTTTATCGTGATCCAAGAATATCCACTATCCCATATCGTCCCGTAGTGTCGTAAGAGGCGACAGAGGGAAACAAACCAGCAGATGTCCAGCAGTGTCTTTTTAATAACCCCAAAAACTTTAAAAAAATTGCAGTTGCCAACCCACTTGTCTAGCGTGTCTACTATGGTAAATATCCCCCCTATGAGGCAATCTATGGGGAAGGCCTATGTTGAACAGTGGACTTATAGGCTGTAATGGATGGATGTATAGAAGATACCAGGAGTACTTGACCCACTCAGAGGTGAAATTTTCAAATCCACAGTAACATTACAATATGGCGAATATCCCTCCTATGCATCAATCTATGGGGAAGGCCTATGTTCAGCAGTGGACTTTTATAGGCTGTAATGGATGGATGTATAGAAGATACCAGGAGCACATGACCCACTGAGAGGTGAAATTTTTAAATCTACAGTAACATTACAATATGGCAAATATGTGGAAAGCCTATATTTAGCAGTAGAATTTGATAGCCTGTAGTGGTATAATATGGTAGTTTTATGTTTAAGTATATACTGTACAATATTCCCATTAGGCGTTAGGTGTTCAAATGTGTTCAGACAATAAAGCTGAAGTGCTGTTTTGGTACCGTGTGTGAAGGCACATTTTTTATATAGGATACCGCAGCGACATCGTTCATACACTGAGTTCTCGCCGAGTCAGTGCAGTTTCCTCTTACGTCATAATATTATCGATAGTTTTTAATTTGAATATTATAAATGGACTACCTTGTTGGACTAGGAGTCGTAAACGACTGCTGATCATGAAGACCCGGGTTCGGATACCGGGTCTGGCCAAAAAAAAACCAGTTATTGAGTTCTTCTGTCAAGAAATTGTCGGTAGCATTACAGAGTCAGAAAGATGACGGTGTTTCTACCCCGTGCCTCGGGAAGGAAATAAAGCTGTTGGTCTCTCTGACCTCTCAGGTGCAGGACAAACAGCTTTTTTTCATAGGATAGGGTGACAAACGAGCACACTGTCCACCTGATGGTAAGTGGTTACTGTGACCCATAGACATCTACATCTATCCTCAATAAAGACTCAAGATTCAGATACGTTGTCACCCATGAGGACTAAGATGGAATGCCTCTTTGCCAGTAAAAAGGGTCTCCGGTTCTCTACACTCACCAAACGAAACACAGCAGCGTTAAGCTGCTATTTTACGCTGGTATTCTGTGAGAGCGTGGTCCTTCCCCGGTCGAGCCGACCCATTCGTGCTACAACTATACTACTTATATAGCTGCAGCATGGCTCTACCACGTTAAAAAAAAGCTTTTACTTGCGTTTTACGTTCGTGTCGGATTGTCATCCAAACGGACTACGAGAGTTAGGAAATGGAGAGTGCACCTGTGCTTGCGCATACACTCGGGGGTATAATCCTGTGCCGAGCAGGCGGCTAGTCTGCGCTGAGATTGACCGCACTGATCGAAATTCGGTCTGGAGGACATTATTATTAACATGAGTTTTTTTTCATAGAGTAAGGATGACAAGCGAGCACACAACTTTAAAGACAGAACTGACACAGAACTTTAAAGAAACGTCTACCGTACTTTCTCAATACACTGCCTGAGGATATTCGACGTGAACCAGTAAAAAACATATTTAAAAACAAATTAAAGCAATACTTATTGGCTAGTCTTAGTGCTTAACTTTAACATTATTATGTAAATGAGACTCAAATGTTCCTGCAGATAAACTGCGTAAGCAGTTTTGCGGGAATATGTATATTATAAACCAAATGTTGTACTTTTAATAATAAATAAATAAAAAAAAACATTCCACCTAACGGTAAGTGAATGCTGTGGCCCATAAACATGTACATTTATCATAGATTAAGAATAGAAATACAGATGTCTTAAAAGTACGTGGTACAGCCATGTTGCAGCTATATTTTTTACGCATTTTATTACGCATCTGCATTTTGATTCTTTATTGAGGGTAGATGTAAATGTCTATGGGTCACAGCAACCACTTAACATCAGGTGGACTGTCTGTGACTAAGATGAAACGCTTCTAAAAAGTGTTTAGCTTCTTCCCACTCCCCACACGAGACACGGCAGCATTTTACGCTGTGTTCTGTATACTAGCAACCTGGGTTCGTCCTGATTTAGAATGTGCTCGGCGGTGAAGGAAAACATTGTGAGGAAACCTGCATACTTGAAGAATAAAATATTTCGTCGTCGTGAACTGAAGTAGCGTGCCCGCATCTTAGTCTTGAGAAGAGGCCTGTGTAGCCCATAGGGACGTATATAGACTTAATTTGTTATTAACTAAATAATTTTAACATTAGATTAAATTACTGGAAAGATTAAATTATTGGACGGCGTCTTTGTTGTAGGTACCAAAATTGCAAATTATGTTGCGATACGGTGGTGGTCTTATAGCATTTTTTTGCGTATTTATGAATTTAAAATGCTAAAGGTGGTCCTTAAATTTCTATATTATACATATATTAAATGTTGTCGCGTCTGTTAGTGATCGTGTTACTAATGCAACGATTGAAGTCTTATTCGCAAAAAGTGTTTTGTCGACGGTTCACAGCTATCCTACGACCCTAGGTGACGGTATGATCTAGTTGTTAACAAATTTTACATTTATATACCAAAATGATTTATAACCTACAAAACCATTTTGTTGGTTTAGTGCAAAAAAAGTCACAAAATTAGGACTTGATAGGTGGCACTGTGGCTGTGTTATTAATATATTTTATATTCATACGTAAAAATTACGTAGTGGATTCGGGGTGAAACTTATCGCGCCATCTACCAGACAGAATAGAACAACGTCTGTCAGACTCTACAGCAGTGTGTTGTAGCTTTCAAAATCTTAAAAAGCGTTTTCCATGTTTCAAAACAAAATTAACCGTGTTTGTTGTTTCAACTACAATAAAATCTTGTTTTGTAATTATTCGTTCATTGAAGCATTTAATTTTGGAAGGAAGGAATCAAACAATTGGTTTTTCATATTAACGTGTACTAATTCAACAAGTGTTACTGATATATTAATTTAGTACAGGATAAAATAACCTAAATTCATATTTTTATTTGTTTCTCTATGTAATAAAACTATCTAATATCGTGTCCATCATTTATTTTAGCCCTCTCCCTGCTGCGTGTAATCGTGCGTATTGTGGTCAAATTATTAGATATTAATAATAATTAAGTGCCTAATTATATACTTACTATTAGGAGATCCAGCTCTAAACATAGGGTTCGGTGCCATCCACGGAAATGCTCCGAAAGGCCACGCTGGCGGCGCCGGACCCTGATACAGTCGCGGCAACAAAGGCTGAGGGACAACAACTCCACTTCTACTTTCCATCTCTTCTCCATCATGATTGCTCTCCCTCTCATCTCTTTCATCACCAGCATTGGATTCAACATCTTCAATATCGACGTCACTATCATCACTTTCTATAGTACTTTCAGCATCAAGGCTGTTAGTATCTGTGGTTTCTTTTGGTGCATTTGTTTTGCTACCTAACAGTGAGTCCACGCTGAACGATATCCGTCCTTTACCGCCGCTATCCGCGGCTTCAGCCCGATCGCATTCGAGCGAAGTCTTCATTTCATCTACTCGATCGCATTTCAGGGTTATGCGGCAGAGTAACTGGCAACACTTACATCGTCATTCCGTTGTAAGTTTTTATGCTTATACTTATTTGTTTTTTTTTTTATAATGGCGTTTATAAAACAACTTATAAATTAGCGTTATTTTTTTCTGATATGCAGTCAAAATTTCAGTATTTAGAACGTACTTTGTATGTTCTATGCTCGACTAATAACACTAAATGAATTCGGTCCTTGATTTGGTTACGCAAATTTATATAAAGTTTCTTCGAATAGTTTTAATTAAAAAAAAATGTGTTTGGAAAATTGTACGTAAGGAGGTAAATATACTTTATAGTTACCAAATTGTATCACACAATAAGTATCTAATAAAATAAAGGTAAATGTATTAAACACTACGATTGTCACTATCACAATCAGCAACACTCGATGTTTAAAACTTGTTGGCGAATCCAAAAGATTAAGTTATTGCAAAACTTGAATTAAATTCACAGTTCTATTTGATTCTGTTTATTAAATGTTTTTGCAAAATTTAACAGTCTCAAAGTCCATTTTATCAAACACTTCATTAAACATTTTGCATAATATCCTTCAGAAATTGCAACACCACCTTTAAAATTCAAAATGGTTTAACGTATAATAGTGTACAATTTTCTTCTTTATGAATTGTCAGTTTTCAATGTTGCAAATATGGTGCGTCCGTTCTGAAATTTAAATACTGTCGAACACCGGCCGGCGCTTCGTTTTGGTTACTCGCGAAAGCGTTCAAGAACGCGCGTTGCCTCCGCGTAATGATTCGCGTGGCTGCTCGATGGAAATCGCGCTAGTATTGGGGCGCAAACCGCGATCCGCGGCCCGCCTCTCCCTCTTTGATATAGCTGAGAGAGACGCAGCTACCGACGGAGGAATTTTAATAAGCGGCGCGGAGGGAACGAGACGACGCTACAATCCGACATGTGTGTAAACGCGATATTGGGTAGGCGGGGTTCGTCGCGCTCAAATTAACGCTCTCAGTGGAATACGCCTTATAGAATACAACATATACATTCAAATTATCACCTTATTGTGTATAAATAAGATTTGTTGTTGAATGTGCAGAGGATATCGAAGTGACGTAAGGAAATTACACATCTCGGATTGCAGCAGCTATTGTGTTGAATGAAAAAGGAGTAAATAGACGATAGCTGTAGGCGGCGTAGAGGGGACTTTACGATTTAATTATTCGCGAATACGGAGGCATTTTGTAGCGAGCTAATGTCTCATTGTCTCATTAATATCTCGGGCGGGCCGGCCATGTTTGATTTGTTTATGACACCGGCCAGCGCCGTAGGTGAGAGCGAGCGACGTTTGTCGACGACGTTTCTGGGCGTATTGTGGATGTCAAAGTGACAGTTTGGAAACGGAGATTCAATGCTCTCCGCTCGACTGTAACTTGCCGAGGAATTAATTTCGCTCAATACGTGTCAGAGGGTCTTTATTAATAGACATGTAGGTAGATAGTTTGAAATCTCTCTGAGTGATGCAAATGCAAACAGTTAATTTAGACGTGAAAGGAAGAATTTGATGTATCTGTGATCTGATGACCAAATTTCCTTTGTAAGTAATATTTTTAACCGAGTTCAAAAAACGAGAAAGTTCTATATTCGACGCGTTTGTTTTTAAGTATGGTGGTTTCGATTTCTTAGAAAAGGCTTACCTAGCTTATCCATGACAAATATTTAATAGGTTTTGTACGTGGGAGAGCCAAGCTGCAGCTATATTAATTGTATAAGTATAATTGTAGCACGAATAGGTCGGCTAGACCGGGGAGGGACCACGCTCTCAGAATACCAGACTAAAATAGCAGATCAATGCTGCTGTGTTTCGCAAAAGAGGGTAGATGTATACGGACCACAACAACCACTTACCATCAGGTGGATTGTGTGATCTCATTGTCACCCTTGTCCTGCATATATATATAACATATTATTCCTTTAATTAATTGACATTGTTTTTTAATTAAATATATTTTTGTAAGTAATGTGTGCATATTATCTAATGGTTAGGAAAAAACTTATTGCGACATAAATTTATTTTTATTTATGGTGTTTCATGACTCTATTACCTCTTGAAAAATCATGACATATCAGTACGAAACTATACTTAGTATATCTAATTACGACAAATTCTTTTGAAATTATTATAGAGCTTGGTCTCTTTGGCGAAAAAAGAAAAATATTATACTAATATATATATTAAATGCTTCTAAAATACCTAACGTTACGTTAAGTAGGTACTTAACGTTCACAGTTAACAACATCTCTTTTTTTTAAATCTTTTGATGTAAGTATAAAACATAATCTAATAAACAAGTCTCTCCTGGCAACTATCAACTAACGAAACCATTAAGCAGACAAACAGATAAAAGCATAACAAAAAGAAATTCGGATCGAGTCGTTAGCACCGCGTCACTTAACCCACGGTTAATCGTATCAAATCGATATCTAGCATCTCTTTGTGTATTCATACCGATTTGCTTTCTTTTTATAGCCACTATTTTATTTGAAATAAAGTTCAAAATACAACTGCACTAAAACCCCCCATTAGTGCTATCAATTCGCGAATATGGGATGGAAATTGTCGAGGGAAATTGACACTTATTTCTTTGTAATAAGTGATACGGAACCAGGGTGTGTTCGTCCCCTTTAGCCAATTAATGTAATTTAATTGCACAGAGAGATCAACGTTGGCTTTAATTAAAAGGACAATAATAGCTGTTCTGTGATCACTAGGGATATTGTACGTACCTACTATTTTCACGCGGGTTTTTGAACGTATGTACCTAGCCTATACGAGGTACTACATTTTTTTTTTAATTTCGTTGACATTACATTCGAGAACATGCGCCGCTTAATGATAAACTGGCATCATGTAGGTATTCTCACTGATACACCAAATTGGAGAAATGTATAAAAACATATTAGTATTTCAGATTTACCTCTGATGAGATGCGCAACACTTTACTATGATAAAGGTAATATAATTGTGATATTCATAGATGCCGTGTGGTGTAACATGGTGGTAGTGTAAAAAATATATATGATATTTCTTTGGGTTTTTTTTATAGGATAAGTTGACAAACGAGCACACAGTCCACCTGATGGTAAATGGTTGCTGTGGCCCATAGACAACTACATTTATCCTCAATAAAGAATCAAAATGCAGATACGTTGCCACCCGTGAGGACTAAGATGGAATGCCTCTTTTCCAGTAAAAAGGGTCTACGGTTCTCTACACCCACCATACGAAACATAGCAGCGTTAAGCTGCTATTTTACGCTGGTATTCTGTGAGAGCATGGCCTCTCCCCGGTCGAGCCGACCCATTCGTGCTACATCTATATTACTAACATAGCTGCAGCATGGCTCTACCACGTAATAAATCGTGTCGTTATTGTGTAATTTGGGAAATACCAAGGTTGTTTTTTTTTAAAGTGACAAAAACGAACTCAGAGTCCTTCTGATGGTACGTGTCTATTGCAACCCGTAGACAACTGGAACCAACTTCAACGAAGAAGGCTACGGATACGATGTCACCACCGACGTCTAAGATAGAATGCCTTACACTCTGTTATCATTACATACACTCTTTATACACTTTACACCGGCATTTAGCTATCTGTCAACTTCAGGCTGCAAGACATGTCCGTGGCCTTCTTTGTTCGAATTAGGTGACAAATGTCCATGGACTCAGTGCCGTCAGGTGGATTGTGAGTTCGTTTGATACTTCTATTGTATGAAGAAAGTGTTGTAATTACTTCAAATTCTCTAGAAAAGGCTATGGGTTGGTCAACAAAGAAAAATGTGAGAACTGATCCTTACCTATGACGATGCCATTGAGAGAATAGATAGTGCACCGGTACTTGCGCACACACTCGTGCACCTGACCATGAATCAATTTAAGTTGTAATTTTTTAACCTATTATAAACAATCCATAAGCATTAACATAGGTTAGACGTGGTAGAGCCACGCTGCAGCTATGTTATGGTTGTAGCATGAATGGGTCGGCCCGATCGGGGTAGGACCACGCTCTTATAGAATACCAACGTAAAATTGTGTGTGTGTGTGTGTTTTGTATGGTGAGAGTAGAGAACCGGACACCGTTATTACTGAAAACGAGACATTTCATCTTAGTCCTCAAGGGTGGTAACGCATCTGCTTTTTGACTCGTAATCGAGGATAGATGTAGATGTCTATGGGCCACAGCAACCACTTACCATCAGGTGGCCTGTGTGATCGTTTGTCAACCTTATTACATAAAAAAGTTCTGTTAAAGTTCAGAACTGGACGTGTGCTTCTTCCGTTGTAGGGAGAATTTGTCTTAAGCGTCATGCTTGACGGGCGGACTGATGATCGAAGCACTAGTCGTCTCACATTTTGGCGCTACTATCGTCATCAGCCTGGGAATTTTACATCTGGAGTACGTTTACGCCAGACGTAAAATATAATACTATACAAGTTATAAGGTTGGCATCTTCTAGAAGAGAAGAAGACGATTCTACCATAAAATTGGTATAGTATTCATATAATGTATTATAATGTATAAACGTTTTGCGTTGAGACACGAAATCATCCCAAATTCAGAGGAACGTTAATTAAATTTTAGGAGAAAAATAATTACACTTTCAAATCACAAAAAGTCACCTTAAAGCAATCGAGAAATTGCGATGTCCTATTAAATTATTATACAGAGAATTTAATTAAGATCCACGCCGAGATCTATTTAAAATATAAATTGCGCGAGAAAAAAGCCGCGGAATCCCGCGCCGCAATAAAATTTCAGATACGACCTTCTGTGGGAGTCTCGAGAGGCCCTTGTAAGAAAACGGCTTAACTGAAATTTATACAGAAATAATACGCAAAAGGGACGTTCTTTTTAAATAATGACTTTCATATTCCCGAGTGGCGCGGACAATTTAGCGGAGATGGGAGATATGTTTTTTATTAAAAACTTGGAGGTTATAATAGTGAGTGGGGAGGACCGCGGCCATTACTTCGCTGGAAATGAGCTTTTAGTTAGTGACGTTTTTTTCAGTTGTTACAGAGTATTTTAGTGCAGAAAAATCTAAATAAATATATTGGTTCTTTTAGATTTTGGAGGGAAAGTTTTATAATGTACTTTGTAATGGCGTTGTAAGAATATCCACTAGGTACTCTATAGCGTCCCGTGGGTGTAGTAAGAGGCGACAGAGGAAAACCAACTCGCCTGCCAAGTGTGGCAACTTATTTTTATAGGATAGGGTGACAAGCGAGCACACAGTCCACCTGATGGTAAGGTTGCTGTGACCCATAGATATCTACATCTATCCTCAATAAATAATCAAAATGGAGATGCATTGTCACCCGTGAGGACTAAGATGGAATGCCTCTTTTCCATTAAAAAGGGTCTCCGGTTCTCTATACTTACCATACAAAAGACAGCAGTGTAAGGCTGCTATCTTACACTGGTATTCTGTGAGAGCGTGGTCCTTCCCCGGTCGAGCCGACCCATTCGTGCTACAACCATAATATTACAATACTGTCGTGTAGGGAACCGGAGACCCTTTTACTGGATATGAGGCGTTCCATCTTAGTCCCCAGAGGTGACAATGCATATAAATTTTGATTCTTAATCGAGGATAAATGTAGACGTTTATGGGCCACAGTATACACTTACCATCAGGTGGACTGTGTGCTTGTTTGTTACCCTTATTCTACAAAAAAAGTTAAAGTGAGTATGAGTGTGATATTGTGTCGAGATGGGCAACAGTAGGTATATCCCGTTTAAGTGTTCCGTTTAATCTTAGTTAAGAGCTCAAAAAACTGCGGTTGTTATCCCGTCTGCCTGACGTATACTTACCTTAGTTGCCAAACTAGGACAAGTAGATATACCTTTTCCTTACAACTTCGTATGCTCTAATAATATAAAATTTTGGGACTCTATATGTATAGTGTATTTTTTTTCTTTTTTATTCTAACGCAATAAGCAATTCAACATATCCTTTATTTCTTGTTTTGATAATATAATGAAAATTCATAATGTTGATAGAATTGAAACATAATTGGTTGCTAACATTTTAATTCTCTAATTTCTATTTACTCTGTGCTGGCTATAGACAAGCAACAAAGTAATAAAACGTGCGTTGCCTTCCCGCTTCGACCGCCATCGTCGTAAAAACATTTCCCGCCTTAATATTTCGCAATTGCTACTTTTTGCCCACGTTTGCGTATGTACTTTAAAGATTTATTTACGTCTCCTGTAGAAAATTCTGTGTTAATATTTCTCGTGTGCAGCACGTTATATGTTATACTTATGAGTACTTATGTCATACTTACCCCACATATGAAATTGCAGTTTTGTAATAGGTACTGGCTGATTTTAAGTTCGATATGTTTAATTCTTGGATTTGAAATTCCAAATTCAAATTAATGTGATATAAAAGTTATGAAATTTTTAAAAATTCATTTCATTTCCGCGATTTGTGTTTAATACTGTATCTGTAACCATGGTAAATTCACTTTACTTACCTACTTATTTTCTATTAGAAATTTCGTCAACCAGCGAAATTTGGCGACAAAACCTATAATAGATCGGGCCGAAGTGAACGTATAGCGCGTAGTTGATTTGATTGCTTCTTTTTTTTAAATAAATTTACTCTTTATAAACTAGCTTCGTGGGTGATCGAAATCGAACTGGAGTCAAGTAAAGTTAAAGCTATATACGTCTCGCTGCTAGGCATACGTCTCCTCTCATTACTGAGAGAGTTTTAGGGCAAGGAAATGTCCGCTTTCTTGTCCCAATGCTCGTTGGTGGACCTTACATATCTTATACATATTTATTTTTAAATTTTTTGATCATGCAGGTTTCCCCACCGTGTCTTCTTTTGCCACTTTAATTTTTAGGAAAGATTACTCCGATGAGGCCGTGAAATACGATTATAAAGTATCCATCGCTTTCCATTCTATTCCCACATATTGCCGGTGCGATGAAGCGAACGCTTAATGTGCGATATCATGGGTACGTATGGGAATCCACGGCCGACAAAACCGCAGCCAAACGCTTATCCAATCCATTACTGAGCTGAAATTCCCAAATTAAATAATGACAAATCGAATAAATTGTATGAATTTAAATTAGTAAGTGTTGTCAGTTTTTACAAAACAATTTTAGCCAAGATTTTAGGAGATCCTATTTATTCAGTTTAAAACGCAAACTCCATTATGCAGCCGACTACCTCGTTTTGTCGTACAAACGCAAAGCAAACTGCACCTCGTTAAATACTAGTTTGGTTAAGGTCAAAAACAAACAGTGCCCTAAAACAACCAACCAAACGTCGTGCTCCTGCTTAAGCGCATCACACTAAGTAACCACTATAGCAAGACCGCTCCTTTCGTTCGTCACGAAGTAGTAAAGTTAATATTCATGATTAAATGTCAGTAAGTTTAAACTAACATAAGTTTAAATGGTATACCAAGAAAGGTAGGCAGGCAATTAGGGTGACAAACCAGCATACACTTCACATAATGGTATGCTGATGCATGATACCTTTATCTATCCTTGATTAGGAATCAAAATGTAAATACGTTGTGACTTCTGAGGACTAGTATGGAATGCCAAGTTGATAATAAAAATGGTTTCTGGTTCACGTCGCAATGATTACGAAAACAGCAGAACTGCTGATATACTGTGAGTGCGATGGCCTTTCATGATCAAGCTAATTGGTTCGGTACAATTTCCGTGATAGATCACAAAACGACTAGAAAGAAAGAACATGGACCCCTAAAAATTGCATTAAGAATAATATCCAAAATTCTTTTGAAATTTGGATATTATTCTTAATGCAATTTTTAGGGGATAATATCCAAATTTCAATAGAATTTTGTTTCTATCAAAATTTTTGCTTCATACTGACGTTGAAAGTTAGATTTAAGTCCAAGATCCACGACATAGTAGCCTATTACGTATCTCAAGCAGTTATCCTTTTTAATATCTGGGAAGTAGAAAATCTTGGTTTTCATCGCATGTAACGCTAAAATCAGAACATTTTCCTATACACACGTTTAAATTGGTCGCGTTATGCCTTCAATAAATATTGTTCGAATAAAACTTGTAACAGCGTCTGAACAAAGAACGGGGAAGTATAACAAGCTTAAGCAGGGTTGTCAAATGAAATCGAAGCAAAGGACTTAAAATATAAATATGCGATACTTATAAATATTATTCAACATAGCCGGATATAAACTGTGTCCATAAATATATAATATGTCTGTGTCTGTACATAGCTGTACAGACTGTATATAGCTGGTCCGACTCACGTCCTACCCTTTCCCGTAAATACACAAAGTTATAAATAACTTGATCACAGTGACGATTTTGATGAATCTATTTTTATTTGAAAACTGGTACTTTTCATGTAGTTCCATATAAAGATCAACATCTGACCAGTAGTTTTTGAGTTATCCTTAATAATGCGTATTTAATTGACTTCAACTACATTTTTTTTGATGACGTTTTGTTTTTTGTATTTTTTTTTCGTATTTTTTTGCCACTTCTTCAATTTGGCTAATTAAATCAACATGTATGCGTAGGCACGTATATGGATGTAAAGGAGGTGAGAGAGGTGTGTCAGGATCGCGCCAAATGGAAGTTCGTAGTCTCTGCCTACCACTCTGGGTGACAGACGCGAGTGATAGTAGACTACTACTAGATAAATCAACATTATTATTGTGAATACGAGTCATTTCACCGTGTAGTGCTGGCGTTGAAAAATCCATTACTCTATATTATCGTGGGTATTTTTAGTGGTGACAGAGGGGAGTTAAACAGAAGATGGGCAGCGGCATTTTTCATCAACACAAAAATTAAAACTGTGTTTTCAAATCGTCTCCCAACCGTGGCAAATATCCTCCCTAATCTATAAGTAAGGCCTGTTTCAGCAGTAGACTTGTAAAGGACTTTATTGATAATGGTGATGAAAGGTGACGAAATGAGACACAGTCCATCTGATGGTAAGAGAAAAACAAAAGAAAAAGCTGTGCACATAATGATGGTTTTCTACCTATCCAATTTTCCTCAGTTAAGAATTCATTGGTACTTCTGAAGACTAAAATTAAATGCATCACGCCCTATAGTTAGGTTTTATTATAATTTAGACCTGAAAACAACAGTAGATGTTACGCTAAAACATAAGAGCGTGGTTTCAATCCACACGGACTCCTGTATAGAAAAGGGGAGCCTACCACCTAATTTTGTGTATCTTTTTGCATGAGTGTTGACTCCGTCTGGGATCGAAATTCAGGGTCCGTTTCACAACATCTAGATACTTTAACTACTGGTAAGTCATAATCGTAGGAACTTACTATTATTTATTATGTTGTGATTTATACGCGGAAGAGCCACGTTGCAGCTGTATTATGGTTGTAGCACGAATAGGTCGGCTCGACTAGGGACGGAACACGATTTCACAGAACACTAGCGTAAAATTACAGCTTAGATAACTCTGGTGTGTTTTGTGTGTTGAGTGTAGAGAACTGGAGATCCTTTTTACTGCTTTAAAGGCATTCCATCTTTGTCCTCACGGGTGAGAACGCATCTGCATTTTGTAATAAAAAAAAATGTAGATATTTATGGGCCTCAATAATTACTTACTATCAGGTGGACTGTGTGCTCAATTGCCAACCTTATCCTATAAAAAATAGATAACGGATTTATTAAACCTACCTTTGGGTCACAATATTCACTTACCAAAAGAACCTACATACTACTGCAAATGTTAAAATGAAATTAATTTACATGGTTTGGCCATGCTGCAGCTAAATTGGTAGTATAGTTGTAGCACGAATGGGTCGGCTGGACAGGCGAAGGACAACGATCTCTCAGAATACCAGCGTCAAATAGCAGCTCAACGCTGCTGTGTTTCGTGTGGTGAGTGTAGAGAACCGGAGACTCTTTTTACTGTTAACAAGGTCATTCCATCTTAGATCTAACGGGTGACAACGCATCTGCATTTTGATTCGTAATCGAGGATAGATGTAGATGTCTATGGGCCACAGCAACCACTTACCTACCATTAGGTGGACTGTGTGCTCGTTTGTCAGCCTTATCCTACTATATAAAAAAAATTAGATAACCAAATGATTAAAACAGATACCTAACTATTATATAAACTGATAATTAAAATAAGTATCTATTATCTAATATTTTATGGTTTTTGGTATGGTTTTACTGTTATGAGAAATCGACTAGAAATAAACGTCACTGAGTACCTCCGTTCACTACCCCTGATTTAGAATTTCAAATAAGCGAGGGCGCCACCGGGGTAAGCAGATTATGGCGTTTAAGCGATCGTTCGATTGTTAGCTTTACAAAAATGGGACTGTTGTGTTCATTACGCATTAACACCTTTTACTGTTGTGCTTTTAGGAAGGCTCCGTGTGTGGTCCGCACTTGAACATCTATTGTTTTAATTATTTTGCTATTAAATATAGCAAAAATGCAAGTTGTAATCAAATATTTGCTTTTAGAAACAATATGTTAATAAATAAATGTAGTCGTTACGTGTCAAAATATAAGTACTGGCTGTTTTGTACAATAATAATATAAGAGTTTTAAAAAAAAATTAAACAACACGCATTGATTTGAGCTGTGATGATTATGATAATTATTCAATTTTATCCTGGTAATCCTGTTCAGGATTATTACTAGAATATAGTTATTAAATTATTGTATTGTCAGCGGTCCTTGATACGAGGGCAAATTTTCAAGTCTTTCCGTCTACAAGTTGGTGAAAATTACATTAAAAGATTCCGTTACACAGATAGATAGAACACGCGACGTTAAAAAAAATCGTGTTAAAAATAATACGCAGTTATAAACGCGAAAGGGTGTTGATGGATATTTGAAATTAAAATTCAACAAACGGTTCTAACTCCTGCCAGTTCCCTTAATTCATTATTTTGATCTTAATCTCTCGATATTTTTTTAATTTCCTTTATTCATGTTCTTCTTGATATAATGTCGGTGCTAATTTGGTACAGCTTCGGTGTAATAAAGAAAACTTTTTAATGGATCATAAAATATTTATCTTTCAAAAACATAACAGATTTCTATAATTTTTAAAGTCATTTTATCACGTGCTTGGACCCACGTGCACATGTTATTGTATTATTTCAAAAGGTATCCAGGCTGACATAGAATGTTATATAAAAAAATTACACAAAAAGCTCCAATAAACTACAATAAAATTATAACCGACTACTTCAAAGTTTGTTTAGCAAGAAACGAGCTTTTGTTACGACGTAATAAAGTCTAAAGTTAAAAAACTTTTCTTCTGAATCTAGCTGATATAAAATAAAAGATGATGTCTTCTTTGCCGTGAAGATATTTAGATAACATTAGTGGCTTCTAAACGGTTGTCCCGGACGTCAATAGGGACCCATGTAGTGCGGACTTGAATGAACGCTCCTTAAGAATGCTTGACACTTTTCCATGTGATGGTTTTATGTTGATAAATACGCAACTAATCAAATTATTTATGGCACTAAATCGTAATAAAATTTAGGGAAGCATCTGCTTTGTGTTTTTGCTCCTATTGTATTAGATGAAGGATCAGAAAAGAGGTTATTTTTCTGTATACCATGCGGATACGGACATCAAATTTCTCTCGTAGATCATTGATTATAACCCTTTTGACGTTAAAAATTGGTTTCAAAATTATTCAATTTGCTGACTATAGATTTTGGGTTATCTTATTAATTGTTTTCAAAATTATTCAATTTGCTGACTAAAGATTTTGGCTTATCTTATTAATAATATAAATGAATTTTAATACGTTTAGTTGTAAGTCAATTACGTTAGAAGATAACCTACCATAAATATAAATTTCACAAGGGTTCGTTCGTCGACATGTGTTATATACATCGACGATTATTATTATCTCGACGTCGACATGTCGATAATTTTTTAAATTATGATATATATTAATATATCAATTGTATTGTAATTGTGTTATGTGGTTCCGACTCACTGCCGGTGCATGGATCTTTTCTTTTACGCACTTAACTGATACATTGCCGTGTTTTTAGATTATCGCAGTTAATTTAAAATGTTTAATTTGAAATAAAATTTCTTATAGAGACACAATATGTTATGGAAAAGTATGCGTTGCCTTCGCGTTCTTTCGGCTTTTCACAACTCCATTACTTGTGTAATGTTTTTAGTAAAAGTGTTACATAAGTGAAAAATTAATAAGTCATATTTTGTTGTTGTTATTAAATACTGCATTCCCCAAAGTTAGTCATTCCTGCATTATGTCAAAGGCCGAATTTAAAAAAAATTGAAGTCTTTTTAATGTTTGATTTTTTTTAAAATTGTAATAGTTTATTAACATGAAATAAACCATTCCCATTTCGCAAAGTACCTTGACCAATGCCTTCTGCCTGTACTCAAACATTATGGTGTCGAAACGTGGACGTTACGACTACTCGTCAAACTGATCGTCGCTCAGTGAGCGATCGGGAGAGCTATTCTCGGAGTTTCTCTGGTGGATAATTTTAGTAACGAAGAAATCCGCCAGAGAACCAAGGATCAAGTCAGAGGCCAAGGCCTTCCGTATTTACAAATTGAAGTGGCAATGGACTGATCACATAATATGTCACGAAAGTGGTAACGGTTGAAGTAGACGTGTCAACGCAGTGTGAGACGCCTCCAGATAGAGTGAGAATCTGCGCAAGAGTGAGTGGACTACCGCAGTCTGTTGATGATGAAATTATCACGGTATATACCTCCTATTAAAGTAACTCTGTCCCTGTATCTGTACTGTGTACCTACGGATGGTGTAAGACATCCACTACCCAATATTGTCATAAGAGTGTCATAAGAGGCGACAGATTAAAACAAACCGGATGATCAACAGCGCCGCCATATATAAAATTGCGGTCGCAAACCCACCTGCTAGGCGTAGCAACTATGACAAATATTTCTCATAAGTGAGTGAGTGAGTGAGAGTTATTTCAGCAGTGGACTTTAATAGGCTGTAATAAATGAATCAAAGTAAACCTGGGTCTAACTTATGCATTGTCACGTAAATTTTAAGAAGCCGCGGGCTTGCCTCGTTAAAGCATAAATTAACGCTATGTAAATATACTCGTAAGAGATCATGTATCATTTAACGCGTGAAACGGCCGCAATATCATTGGAGGGAGCCTTCGGAGTAAACGGCCCAGTTTTCACCTCATTAAGCCCAAGTTAAGGACCCTATTATGTACTTTATGTATTCCTAAATTACCCATCACTTAATAGGGCTTCCAACGGGGGCACTGCCCTACGCCACTCTAATTCGACCTCTCCACCCCTCTGGGTTGCGAAGTTTAAGATAGGAAGTGGGGGTAGAAGGGGTGGTGGCTAGATCACATTAATTTGGTCAAATATAACGAAGAGGGGTGTTTTAAAGTGTTCGTATGATTACAGACTTGTTCAAATTTAATGCTCTTGTTCGATCTTGTTTGCTTGTTTGCGTTAAATGGTCTCGGCCTTTAGAGAAATTGCTGATTCAGGATTTATAGTCGCCATGATTTTCTTAATAACTTTTATTCTAACTGCGAGGATTATAAACGAAAATTAATATCTTCATTTTCTTTTATGTAAATATTATCTGCTATTTTTATATACTCGTACATATAAAAATTACGTGTCATACATACTGAACTGTTTTTAATGAAATTTTGTTGAATATGTATTTTTTATAGGATAGGGTGACAAACGAGCACACAGTCCACCTGATGGTAAGTGGTTGCTGTGCCCATAGACAGCTACATCTATCATTGTTTGCGAATCAAAATACAGATGCGTTGTCATCCGTAAGGACTAAGATGGAATGCCTCTTTTCCAGTAAAAAGGGTCTCCGGTTCTCTACACTCACCATACGAAACACAGCAGTGTTAAATTTCTATTTTACGCTGGTATTCAGTGAGAGAGTGTTCCTCCCCGGTCAAACCGACCCATTCGTGCTACAACTATATTACTAATATAGCTGCAGCATGGCTCTACCACGTACAATAATGTATCTTTTGCTTGATCCAACTTGAGAGATAGGATAGTTTTTATCCCGATAAGTAACCGTCAATATTTTTTATTGCAAATTTAAGGACTGAGGGTCGTCGGAAAGGGCAGAACAACGTCTGCTTGGCCAGCTAGTAATGCTGCTTCAAAAGTGGTCGAGTGGGTGGGTACAATTGTGATGTAGAAATATTTAAGATCTAACATATTAATCGTGATATTTTGTACTTATTATTCCTATATCAATGTGATTGAAAAGGTTTAAACACAACTCTTTAAACTGCAGATTTTGTTAAAGTCAAAATTAAAAAAAAAACATCAATTGAAGATTGTAATGGAAACCCCAGATGTCCAAACAACAATCGAGCGAGTCTTCCGTGAGCCCATTGTGCTGTATGACAAACGTGGTGCCATTGTCACTCCGTCCCATTATTGAGTGCACCTACTTAATACACATAAACTACTAGTGTACGGTGACAATGCTTACGGTTGTAGTAAAATTAATAGTTTCAAATATTTACATACTAAAGTTGAAGAGATTAAATTTTAGAAGAGGCACGCAAGAGGTAATTAAAAGATACGTATATAATACTTCAAAATTTACACGATTGATGTCTTCTAAAAATATTTATGGATTTGTATTTGTTTAAATACTTAAAAATATTGAAATTTGAAAACGTATGTGGTGTTGGGAGTAGCGGTGCTGGGATTAGTGGTGGCGGGGATAGTGCACGCAATTGAGGGAGGGCGGGAGGTGCTCCTCATACTAGGTAGGACACATCATTTTATTTTATAACGCGGATATTTGCGAAGTAAATTTTTCTAAAAGCTTTTATATAAACGTATGTGTGTTATATATTGTAGCTGCGTTTCGTATAATGAGTGTCGAACCGGAGACCCTTTTTTAGTAACCCGGAATTCTATTATAGTCTTCAGTAAGGCTTACATGAGCTGGGGACAAAAAATTTATCTCTCGATTATATCCACTAACAAGAGATAAAATTATCTCGTCCCTATGCCAAAGCACGGCAACGGGGAGCAGTATATCCCCGTTTGACATAACGAGTGGACATATATCCCTCGTCCGTAGCATGGAACCAAATGAAAGATAAAAAATTATGCTTTTTTGACATTTGAAAGGGACAATTTTATCCTAGTTCATTGGACGTGGGTTTAAGTTCATATAAAAATCTATCTAAGTTTAAGTATATCACCCATTATATTTACTGTGGATATTATATCCACCGATGTGCCCATGCTCGAAGGGTGGATAAAACTAAGCGGGGGCATAAACATTTTCTCCTTTCCCCGGGGATAAAATTGTCTCCTGCCCATGCTAGCCCTCCAGGAGTAAGAACGTCATTCTTTCTTGTATCATCATTATACTCGTCATCATTACAGCTCATTAAAAGTCTCCTGCTGAATATATGTCTTTCCACATATTGCCTGGATCTTTAAGATGGTTGTTACGCTTGGCCGGAGGGTGGGCAATCGTAGTTTCTTCATTATTTTTAGTTGTTATCAGCTCATTCCTTTTTTCATTTTCCTCTGTCTCCTCTTATAAAATTTATGGGACTAAAACGAAAAATACAACCTATCATAGGCGAAGTATACTTTAGCTAGTAGTGTAAACATATAATCATAGTGTTGGTAATCAAAGATTGATATGTTTTAATGCAAAATAGACTTCTAGCGCAAACATACTTTAATTTTATATTTTACGTCTAAAAGTAATAATAAAGGCTCTTAACGGTTACTATATAAAAAAATCGCTTCCAATTTTAGCTGATAGCACCTATGAAATAAAACTGTTTTCGCTCACAAATGGGGTCATAAAAATTATTCTTTATTGCATTCCTTAAAATAAAAGAATATAAAGGGCTGACCTAATGCCTTCAGGCATTCTCTACCAGTCAACTAATTATACCTTAGAATATATGTATATATTTTTTTTTGTTTATAAAGCTTTTCTTCACTGTAAATTATAAAATGTCAACCGTCACGAACTTAATAGTTATTTCAAATGCTGTTGAATAAAAAGAACAGGTGTAAAATGAAAACTGTATTTCTTATACTATCATGAGCTATATATAAATTAACAAACAGTTGAAATTCAAAATCGATATCAAATTACCCAATAACATCCCAAATTCGTTCGGAAATCATGCACCTCCCACACCCCATAAAGATACAGCCGTAGAGAGCGCTCTGAATGTGCGTACCATTCACAGCCACCGTAATGACCGGCTGATAGCCGTTTAAAAACGAATTTGCTCATTTCTGCTACATTAAACGATAATTCGTTGAGTTTGTGAACGCACTGCCGCGTGCGTTGTGCGTAAATTATGTGACATAGATTCGAGAATTCGTGATGTCGGTTGAAACGGACGGTGAATGGAATTAAACGAGTAGAAATAATGTTGTCATTATAAATTCTACTAATCTTTTATTTTTGATTACAAAATTTCATTTATCTTTCACTTTTAAGTTATGAAAATTCAACGTCTCATTTTTTCCTGCGGATGTCGTAGAAGTTTGTTAAGGATCATCAGAATATGTCCTGTTTATGCAGTAAACTTGAATAGATTTTTGTTAAGATAACACAGTGCGATTTACCATTTAGAGCTTCATCGCCACTTACCATCACGTGGGATCCTGGTCAAGCACTGCTTATAATAAGTTAAAAAAAATCTTCAATCGGTGGAAATAATCATCTCGATTTCGACAGATCCGAAATACCTAACCTGGCGTCTGCCTGACCATCATGGCAATTCCTTCATAGACTTGCCGCCGCATCTAGCAGCGGCTAATTTTTGAGATATTGAATGCAACCTTTAATTTAAAACGTTAATGTTTCAACATCGCAATTCTCTCGTTAATGTGTAGAAGCCAAGAGTGGAGTATCTGCAAGCAATCAGAACCGGATAGCAAAAAAAACCAGAAAAATAATAAAGTATTTAGTTAAGTACACCATAATATGCATAATGATGTCTTTATTCATTTCGGAGCATGTACCTACTTTTTTTAAGGGAAAAAAAAACGCTTGAACCACGATTCAAAAAGAGTACGCCATCGCCTAATATCCTATACACTTTTCAGGACTGGAGCAGCCCATCCCCCAATTTCTGAGAGACCAAGGAAAAGTTCGCCGTACAGTCCCAATACATATAAGTATATCTTCAGGACATGTGAACAATGCCTAGTAACATAGAGTTCAAATTTCAACCACAGATGACCTGGTAAATCAGCATTTTAATTTCTATTAACAATTCTATTAGTGTCGACGGCAGTCAAACGCGTGTGTCTCTCGTATTATATGAATTACACGTGACTGAACCACCACGGTTCAGTAGTAGTAGTCATAGTAGAGTAATAAAAGAGACTGGATTAGGCGCTGCGCAAACCTAGACACTTTTGTGTCTTGTGTGCGATACAAGCTACCAATGAGTATTTTATTTTCATGTAATCAATATGAAATCAGCCATTCCTTGTGCAGCCACAGACACTTTTTGCGTCCGGTTGCTTTCACTTGACATATACCGACCGCCAATCAAAAAGTGTTCGGTGTAGGTAACTAGAAATTTCAATTCGCCAGTTGAAGACACCAGCAACACAAAGCCAATTTTCTGACAATTGTACGGCGCTGACATTGACGTGGTTGGTTTGCATGTAAATATTGACGGCGACGACGTCTACGTCGACGTGTAATCAAAACAACAAGCAAATATAATGTCCTTCCATCGACATCCAAGGTGAAACTGACGGAAAACAAGCAACGAATTGTTACCAGTGTTCAGAAGTAGTAACCGGCGACTGCGTCCGACTGCCGCTACCAGACACAGCAACTACGGTTTCCTGTGATGGTGTGCCGTCTCGGTAACGAAAAGTCTCCACGTTTGCGCTGCGCCTTAGCCGTATAATAGCGGAGTGAAAGAATACACTACTACATATCATCCCGTGGATGTCGTAGAAGGCGACATAGAAAATTTTCTTAAAGGGTGGAGCCATGCCGAAGCTGAGAAGGACCAAGCTCTCACAGAATACATGCGCACAATAGCAGCTTAACGCTGCTGTGTTTCGTATGGTTAGTGTAGAGAACCGATGATCATTTTTATTCGGAACGAGGCACTCTATCTTGGTCCTCACAGGTGGCAACGCATCTTGATTCGTAATCGAAGATAGATGTAGATACCTATGGGCCACAGCAACCACTTACCATTACCTGGACTGTGTGCTCCTTTTTCACCATTATCTTATAAATAAAATAGCAGCTTAATGCTGCTGTGTATCGCAAGTTGAGTGAAGAGAACCGGAGGCCCTTTTAACTGGAATAAAGGCATTACATTTTGGTCCTCAGGTGTGACATCGTATCGGTGTTTTGATTCTTAATTCAAGTATATATAGCATTGGCGTGCCATTAGGTGTACTATGTGCTCGTTTGTTACAATTATTCTATAAGAAAAGAAAAATTAGACAGGAGATAGGCAGCAGCATCTTCCTGATAACAACGCAATAATAATAAAAAACTGAGGTTCTCAAGACGCCTACCAAGTATGGCTATATTTATCGCCCTTGCGATGCAATCTATGGGGGAGGCCTATGTTTAGCCGTAAACTTTGATAGGCCGTAATGAATGATGCATGACTCAGTTTCCGGTCTGTATGGTTAGGTTATTTCCAGCTACTATGAGATGCCAAGTCTTTAACTCTTGAAAAGAAAATATTTTGTAATCGCGTACTGCGTACACAACAAAATCTCTAAGCCCATATTTAATGATTCTTTTTGTAGTATTCGACTTTAAAAAATACCCTCATCCCCCCCCCCCCCCCTCCCAATATCATTGCAATAACCACGAGGTTGTAATAACACACAAAATATTTAATTTTATCTAATAATTAACTTAATTATGTTGCGAGGAAATGAATTAAATTTGATAACAAATTATTTATTTGTATAATAACTAGAGGAAAGAGAATATAATTAATCAATATTGCAATCGTAATTGGTATGAAAATTTAGTTTATCCTGTTAGGCTATGACGTACTTTTTTGTATGAAACTATTGGGAAGAGACCGGTTAATATACCTATAATGGAAAACAACCCAAGCACACACGCGTAATGAACATCAATATAACCAGCCCACATAGAACTTAAAGTTCTTTTAGAAGCGTATAAGAGTGTTGAAAAGAGGTTGTATACTTATAAGAGTGGTTTATGAGTTATTATACAGCTCAAGCTGTATATAGTCTGTATTATAGGATCTAGATAAGTTTAAGGTTCTTAATCAGAATATGAAAACTCTAGTATACAACTTCAAGTATTTTGTAACAATTGAATCTGATTATATCTTTTATTTTTATTATCTTTAGGCCTTAAGTCAGACAGCGGTGCAGGATGGGATGGAATCTCTGCTAGAGTATTAAGGCTTCTTAAGTACTTAATTACACGCCCCCTTACACATATCTTTAATTTATGTATATCAAAAGGCATCTTTCCTCCTTCACTAAAGAAATCTATAGCCATTCCCATATTTTAAAACTGGCGAAAAAGGCTGTATTTCAAATTAACGTCCTATTTCAATATTGCCTTCCCTCTCTAAGATCTTTGAAAACATTATTAACTGTAGGCTTGTTAAATATCTGAAAGCAAATTAAATAATTTCAAATGTTCAATACGGTTTTAGAAAGGGAAAGTCAACAACTAATGCCATATATAAATACAATATTGTCATCGAAAATAAAGTTCTTTTTGTTTTCACTTCATTTGTAATTTCGTTCAAATCCCAATATAGAACGCTTATCTTTAAAAGTAATATGACTATTATACAAACTCTTTTATGCTTGTATAGCTACTGTACAGCGCTACTAACACATAAAGCTGTACAATTTGTGCAATTTTTTTACTTATAAGAACTGTTGTATAACCGTTTTATACGGCCTTTATACTGCCAGAAATTACAGCCTCTAGTATAAAAACGACCTTAAATAGAGAGAAGCTTGTTAATATTTACGTCGAAATTTAAATTTTAAAAATCAGATGCTACACTGACACATCAGTATTAACTTTTGACATTAATCATTTTATACAAGTAGGAATCATTGGAGCGCCTGTTAGTGATCGCGTAACTTCTGAACGACGTGTCGTCAAG
The DNA here is from genome assembly GCA_963668995.1 of Parnassius mnemosyne. NCBI lineage: Eukaryota > Metazoa > Arthropoda > Insecta > Lepidoptera > Papilionidae > Parnassius > Parnassius mnemosyne. The sequence continues at coordinate 22,528,440 of CAVLGL010000090.1, forward strand.
ACAATCGTTCATCGTTATGCTAGCATGTGATAGGTGGCACTGTAGTTAAATTATTAACAAATTCTATATTTATGTATCAAAATAACTCATAATAACAATACACTATGTTGCTTTAGAGTCCAAGACAGATCAGAACGAATAGACAATAACACACAGAACAGAAAATCACAAAATCTGTCCGTACCCTATAGGTACAGCTGTGGGTCAAGTTATTAATATCTATATTTTATACTAGCGATCCGCCCCAGCTCCGCCTGTGTAGGATCTATTAATGTGGCGTTATTTAACACTTTCACTGTCCAGTTTGCAGACACAATAGTAAGAAAATAGCAATGACCTATATGTAGTGCACGGGAAAGCGAAAGGGTTAAATATAAGATAATCAAAGACCATTAATTTTATCAAAACTTCGGTTTTCAAAATATCTCCTAGTTTTTCGGATAAAATATAGCCTGGATCCTTCCTGGCATTGCTCTCTTGTATTTTTCAGCCATTACAAAGATTAGCCTGTACAGACAGACGGACAGACAAAAAATTTAATAATGTTTATTTTTGTCATAATACCATGCAAAGAACCCCCTGAGCGTAATAGAAGCTAGTTTATTTTATAGAATAGGGTGAATAACGAGCACACAGTCCACCTCATGGTAAGTGGTTGCTGTAACCCATAGACATCTACATCTAACCCACATAATCAAAATGCAGATGCGTTGTCACCCGTGAGTACTAAGATGGAATGTCTCTTTTCGGGTAGAAAGGGTAGTTATTTAAATATTACAGACAGACATTTCAATTTTATTTATATGTCTACACGTTTACGCTTACACTGTAAAAAGCCCGGAGTGGGACGCCATCTTCCCGAAAGGGCAGACTAACGTCTGCCGGGCCAGCTAGTTTTTAGGGTTCCGTACCCAAAGGGTAACCAACGGGACCCTTTTACAAAACCTTCGCTGTCCGTCTATCCGTCCGTTCGTCTGTCTATCAGTGGGCTGTATCTCATGATCCATAACGTGTAGACAGTTGTAATTTTCACAGAACGTGTATTTCTGTTACCGCTACAACAACAAATGCATCAAATAATAAAAATATAAATAAAAATAAATTAACGATTGAATTAATAACTGACTCGCACTTGGCCGACTTTTTTTAAACAAGTAATAGTTCACCTGATATTAGGTCGATGCTGAGATCTGAATCTGACCTCGAGCAAAAATAAAATTACAGATACGTCTATCAGTTACCATTATTAAGGGTCTGCGGTTTTCGTCACTCTCCATAATAATAATAACCTCCAGACCGAATTACGACCACGGCAGCCTGTCCCAACGGAGATTAACTATCTGCGAAGGACAGACAGGATTATAGTGCACGAGTGTACGCGCAAACACAGCTGTACTCTCTGTTCCCTCAATCTCATAGTCCGACGGAACGGCAATTAGAAACGACCGAAAAGAGATCAGACAGCGGCTTTACGTGCTTCCCGAGGTACGGGGTAAAACTACCGCCAAGCTCCGAGATGCAACTAAGAATTCCTTTACAGAAACCATCAGCTGATTTTGGCCCAACCCGGGATTCAAACCCGGGACCTGCTGATCAGTAGTCGCGCTTACGATCACTAGACCAACGAGGCAGCCAGCACCCGTCATTCTCTATACGGAATACATCAGTACTGCTATTTTACGACGGTATGTAGTATTTAGTCCTTCACCAGTCAAACCGATCAGTTCACGTGATTGTAAATGGTTGCTGTGGCCCATAGACATCTACATCTATCCTCGATTAAAAATCAAAATGCAGATGCGTTGTGACCCCTGAGGATTAAGATGGAGTGCCTCGTTTCCAGTAAAAGGATGTCCAGTTCTCTACTCACCATACGAAACACAGCAGCATTAAGCTGCTATTTTACGCTGGTATTCTGTTAGAGCGTGGTCCTTCCCTAGTCAAGCCATCCCATTCTTATGGCTTTGGCAAAAGAATTGTTTTAAATGCTCTTTAGCAGAATCATAAGAATTGCGAATTTGATGAGAAGTTTTGATAAGATCAGTATTGTTATAGTGTAGTATTGTGAAAGATTTTATGTATAAAAACTTACACTTTAATAATTAAAAAATTTTGTACACCCGACTTTAATATAAATTATTAAGTGTAACTCGAAAACTATTGATCAGACCTTAATCAAATTTATATGGGACCACATGAGATGCACCAGCTTTCAAATAAAAAAGTAATCATCGAAATCGGTTGAGCCAAGAACAAGTTATGAGGTGTATATTAAAAAAAAAAAACATACAGTCGAATTGAGTAACTCCTCCTTTTTGTAGTCGGTAGAAAAGTAATTTTTGATTTTCGTAGTTCTACATAAACCTTACCTTTTCTTTCACATAATGTGCTAGTATGTGAATTATGATATCCATCTTAATTCACTGTCGAAAACAGGAAAACCATTAAAATAAAATATGTTCATAGTAATTAAATATTCACCAACGTAATTTAGTAGGTTATTATTTCCTCCAATTAGTTATATCTAACGTTCACAACGTCACTGGGTTAATTAGATTGACAAAAAATCTATCGTTTGTGGTCATTTGTTTTTCATGTATGTTTACTGTAATTAATTTGTTCGATAATAATACTGACGTTACTACATTAGTCAGTGGGTAATACGTGTTGTGCAAGAGTTAGAAATACACAACCACAATAATTTTTTATAGTAGTTTATAGCATATTAGTAGTTTGGGAAAAATAAGTGATATTCATTCTGTAAATACTAGGAACAGAAGCTAGTAGTAACCTGTTACTCGACTCCACCGAGTCATTCATTCTTGGGTCGATGTATATATACACTTTTACAACAAAATCCCAGAAAACACGCACACTCCCCCGATGCAGTTTGCAGATCACATTTAAAAACCCTCCTCAATTTCCCTTTCTCTAAAACTAAGTCCTATTCTCACTCTTTTACAGTACATGCAGTTAGGTTATGGAATTCTCTTCCTGCTGCAATTCGAGAGGCTCAATCAGTGTCCGTGTTCAAAAGGCGAGTCAAAGAGCACTATCTTTCTTTGTCGTCCCAATGATTATATATATAATATATTATACACATATATGTGTATATGTGTATATGTATTATAAGTGGTATTTAGTTATATGTATGTTTACATGGATATTTGTTTTTATTATCTTTACTTTATGTTAAGTATATTAATATTATAAAGTTTTAGTATTAGAGTGCACACTAGATCAGCTTCTCTTTTAATTTGTCCAGTATCAGGCCTGCTGGAAGAAATTTCAATATGAAATAAGCAGTGCCTTTGTACAAAATATCTTTTTTTTTCTCTTCCTTGTAACATTGTTTTGTGTGTACATAAATTGTTAAATAAATAAATAAATAAATAAATAAATAAATAAATAAATAAAATATACAAAACTTGACCTCTTCAAATTTCAATAACTTTATTAATTAAAGTTTGTATAAAAGGGGTAATATTATAATATTAAGCAATTTATGAATGACAATAACCCCTGGGAATGAGGTGATCGCTACGAGTACCAAGCTATTACTAATTTGTTCGTGTTGTTAATATAAAGCTGTTTTTTGTCAGAAAAATAAGTCCCGCTGGGTTTCTTACTGGTTTTCCCCAGGACAGATGTTTTTTCCGAACCAGTGGTAAATTAAACAAAAAAGTGACTTTCAATAAGTATTATTTATAATCTATATTAAATTGAATAAAAAAAGTTTCTGTTTCTGTTTCTATAGAATAAGGGTGACATACGAACACACAGTCCACCTGACGGTAACTGGATTCTGTGGCCATGGACATTTAATAAATAAAATAAAATAAAATAAAATAGCTTTTATTGTTTCCTTACTTTACATTTCGCTTTTACATTTTGTTTAAGTAATACACAATCAGCAGTACATTTCTAATTTAGGTGCTTAAGACTAACATGCACAAAATTAATACTTATATGTTTAGTTTTAGCAAACAGTATAGGTGATGTTGTACAGTTTTAGTAGTTATGGCAAATGTATGATGGAACGTTAATGACAGTTCAATAAACACAAGTTGATTTAATAATCATTTAACAATTTATTAATTCTTACATCTTTTTGCTTCCAATTGTACGCATCTGTTTGCAAAATCATACTTTCTATGTCTAAATCTGTTCTACATTTGTCAACATTTGTAACATTTGTCTAACAATAGTTATACAATTTTATCATACCACATATGAAACATCTATACCACCACTACTGTTGCCTTAGTGCTGAGTAATATGCTACAATTATTAAGACTATTATTCTATTCTATGTAAGGACCGCTAAGCGGTAAAAGCCTCCTCCAAGACTTTCCAATTGGCTCGGTCTCTAGCCAACCTTGTCCACACTCTCCCTGCTACTTTAACTATGGGATCGTCCCATCTTTTGAATGGTCGTCCTTTTTTTCTCTTCCTTCCCAGTGGGTACCAGTTAGTTGTTATTTTTGTCCATCTATCGTCCTTAAGTCTTTGAAGATGTCCTGCCCATTTCCATTTAGATTTAAGCAGAATCTTTTTTATATTCTTTGCTTGAGTGCGAAGTCTTATCTCTGAGTTTTTTATACGATCTTTTAGTTTGATCCCTAGATAGCTTCTCTCAATTGCTCTCTGTGTGGTTTCTATTCTGTTGAGTTGTTTCTTTGTAAGTGTCCATGTTTGACAGGCGTATGTCAAACATGGAGTTAGACATACTTCCATAGCTTTTGTTTTCAGGTTATTGGGGAGGGTACCCTTAAATATATCTCTCATACTCCAGTATTTTTTCCATGTGTTCGTTATTCTTCTATTGATCTCTTTGTCCATTCCATTGCTAAATGAGATTTGATGTCCAAGATAAGTGTACTCATCTACATATTCAACGTTTCTTGATTGCAGTGTGACTGGTAGTTTTGTTACATTTGTCATAACCTTAGTTTTTTCGATGTTGATTTCTAAGCCAACTGAGTTACTGTACTCATTGAGAGTTTCCAACATGTATTGTAGTTCTTTGTGATCTTCAGTCAGCAGCACCAGATCGTCCGCAAATCTCAGGTGCGTCAGATACTTACCATGTAGTTTGAGTCCCCTTTTGTTCCACTCAAGATTTCTAAATATGTGTTCGAGGACGGATATAAATATTTTTGGGGACAGTGGGTCGCCCTGCCTGACCCCCCTTCTAATACTGAAGAATTGTCCAGGTGAGTCAATTTTAACTCTCGCTTTGCTATTTTTATAAATCACTTTTAATATTTCTATGTAATCGTTGTTTACTCCCTGTTCCTTTAAAGCGCGCCATATTGAATCGTGACTTATGGAATCAAAGGCCTTAGAGTAGTCTATAAAACCAATATATAATGGCATTGAAAATTCATTATATTTTTCTATTATCATTTTCAGGGTGTGTATATGGTCTACTGTGGAGTAATCTTTCCTAAAGCCGGCTTGTTCTATCGGTTGGTTTTCATCAATCTTGGGAGTTATTCTGCGTAATAGTGTACTTGCAAATACCTTGTACAAGCATGACATTAGGCTGATCGGTCTGTAGTTTGATATTTGTTTGGGATCTCCTTTTTTATATAATAGAATAATATCTGAGGATGCCCACTGTGTAGGGATTGTTTTCTCTCTCATGACCCGGTTGAATATTTCCGTTAGTGGCTTAGTGAGGGCATCTTTCCCAGCTATAATCATTTCGTTATTAATTCCGTCTGATCCTGGGCTTTTGCCTGGTTTAAGTTTCTTGATAGAGTGCTCTACTTCGTTTTCCATGAATAATGGCGCTGGGTCTTCATTAGACAAGTTTGGTGGTGTTATATTTAATGTATGGTGTTGAGTGTCATAGAGGTTTTCGTAATAACTAGTAGCTATGTATGTTATCTCCTTTCTGCTGGTTGCTAAAGCACCAGTCTTCGATTTTAAGTGACACATGAGGCTTTTTGATCTCTTTAAGCACTTGTAGGCTTTTTTGATAGCTCCTGACTCATTGATATATTTTTCCAAAGTTTGTAGCCTGTGATTTTGTTCGTTCGCTTTAATTTTATCGTTAATCTCTCTGTATAGCTTACTCAATTTGTATTTTTCTTGTTTTGTTTTCCCCTGTTTGTTAGCTAAATTGTGTCTTTGGTTGATGAGTTCTTTTATTTCCTCTGTTATTATGTTTTTCTTCTCGTTTATCTTTGGTATTTTTGCTTCTGCAACACTGTTGAGGATGCAGTTTTCGACTCTGTTGTAGTACTCTTGTAGGCTTAAGGAAGAAGAAGAGTGGGGGTTTTCACTGCAATGTGTTAATTCTTGTGTCAGAATATTGTTAAAGATCTTAGGGTCAAAGTTGGCTTGAGGTTTTTGCTTGTAGTGCTTCCGCGACTTCTTTCTACTATTCAGATTTAGCTCTGCTCTCACTATACGGTGGTCACTAGGAAATTTAAATCTGCTCAGAGTTTTTACATCCTCTATTATTTTTGGAACGTTAGTCGTAATGAAATCAATTTCATTTCGTGTGATTCCATCTGGAGATTTCCAAGTCCATCTCCTACATTGAGGTTTCTTGAACATTGTATTCAATATTTTTAGTTGGTGTTGTTGGCAGAAGTCAATGAATAGTTCTCCTCTCTCGTTTCTGTCTCCGTAGCCGTATTTTCCCAATGCCAGGCTGTCTTCTTCTGTGATTTGACCAACTTTTGCGTTCATATCCCCCATTAGTATTATGTTATTTGTGCTTTTTTCAGCAGCTTTCTGGAGACAATCGTAAAATGATTCTATATCGTGCATTTCAGCTCTTTCAGTGGGAGCGTAGGCTTCTATGATTGTGAATAGTTGTTCATTTAGTTTAACATGAATCAGGGCAACTCTTTCCGATATAGGAATGAAGTCTTGCACTTGGATATCGTTTGACTTTTTGACCAGGAAGCCTACTCCTCGTTCTCCTTTTGTTTCCCCATAGTTATATAACACATAATTTCCTTTGTCTTCTATGCTCCATCCTTGTCTTCTTACTTCAGAGATCCCAATGATGGACCATTTTATTTCTGACAAAGCGTGCTCAAGCTGTACTAGTCTCTCATTGCTAAGAAGGGATCTGACATTAAGTGTAGCTATGTAGTACTTATTGTTTTTTGAATTGTTTTTGCTTGGAGGGTTATGGTCTACTGCCCCCGCGGTGACCAGCCGTGGTGGGGGAGATGTGGGAGTTGGAGGGGGCTGTGTTTTTTGCTATAGTTTCTCTACTTCAGTTCTGGGAGTATTTTTTGGAATCTGAAACGTGTCATTCTTGTTACTGCTTTCGGAGTGTCTTGATACGAAGGGTAATATTGTCTGGGACATTTGTGTGTTATTCGTAGTAGGATTGTCATTGGGTTTCCTGCCTTGTGTGTTTTCTGCATGTTTTTTCATGAGAAATTTCTTTGTTTTTTTCGGCTGTTGGTTGGCCTTAGTTTCATCAGAGTAGGTGTCAGGTGATAGAGATAAATTCCTTTTGGTGCTTTTTCTGTTGTCATCTATAATTATGATTTTATCGTATTTCAGTATTGCTTTGTTTCCTTTATCTCTTTCTTCTTTTAGTTTAGTTTGGAGTTCTTTGCGTTTGGCTATAACCTCCTTTGGATAATCTTCCTTGATGTAGAAAGGCGTGTTTTCAAATGATCTTTTCTTCTTCAATACGTGGATTTTTTTCCCAAGTGTTGTGAATTTAATTAGTATTGGTCTGTTTTTGCTCCCAGATTTCCTTCCCAATCTTGTAACTGAGTCAATGTCGATTTCATGTAGGTTAAGACCCGTTGCACTATTTAAAGTTTCCAGAACTAGGTTTTCCAACTGATGGTAACCACGTTCAGTTTCGTTAAGATTAAACAGTATTATATTTTTCTTTCTTTCCGTTTTCTTTAGGTTGTGGAATAATGCCTCATACTGTTGTACTTTTTTCTCAAGTTGTGTGTAGCGGTTCTCAAAGGTTTGAAATTTTTCATTTATGTTTGTTGTAATACTCTCCCGGGTTAGCTGAAGTTCCTTTTTCTGTTGTTCTCGAGTTAAATGAAATTCTTGTTTTTGCAGTTCAATTGCTTCTTGGATGTTTTTTAAAGTTTTAACTATGTCTTCCATTCTTATGTGTATTAAGAATTTTATAATACAGTACAACAGCAGTGGTGGCAAAATGTCAAAAAACCTGTGTGGTCGTGGTACTGGGCACAGTTTATCTGCGATCACTATTAGGTAGGTACATTACAGAGTCCCGAAGTTATACGATGTTAAGTGTTTTTCATAAGCAGCTGTAGTTCGGTGTCATTGACCTTGACACATGTCCTTTGGATACGGACGCCGTTTTTGGTTTGTATTTCACCGACGACACACTCAATTATAGTAATCACCCGTCGATATAGTTCCAATACATAATAATATGTCAATGTAACCACTTTATGATTTTGTAGAAGTAAGTGTGGTTGAATCTTGTAAAATGTCCTTGTGCATTTTTCTGTCAAAGTTCAAAGTTCAAACGGCTATAGCCCAAGATATTTTGTATTATTTCCCGATCAATTTCACTGTTTTACTTCATACTAGAAGGTCATTTGTGATGATATGCAGGTTGAAAATCAGCATTAACCTTTTACTTTTAATAGTTGTTTAAAAGATTTGACCGTTTGTCTTCAAGTTTGTCACCGTCTCGAAACGTTGTTTTTACTTATTTAAACGAGTCAATTTGTTGCAATTAAACTTTTCACATATTGGTCGCTCACTAATACAACTTATTTGAACACTTTTAGGCACTACTGGTTGATATTTATAATTTTTCCCAAATTGAAAAAACGGAGATACTCGAAATCAGTGTTGACAGCGCAACGCAGTGTTGCCAACTCTTGGACATTTACGAGTACATAAATCTTTTCTCGTTTAAAAATTAAAATGCAGATACGTTGTCACACCTGAGGACTAAGAGCTTACTGGAAACAAGTAAAAAGAGTCTCCGGTTCTCTACACTCACCATACAAAACACAGCAGCATTAAGCTACTAGTTTAGGTAGTACTCTGTGAGAGCGTGGTTCTTACCCGGTCGAGCCAACCTATTCGTGATACAACCAAAATATAGCTGCAGCATGTCATTATTGTGTGGAAGCTGTATTATTTGCATAAGCAAATCACCCGCACCTACAATATACCACAAATAGGATAAAATAGAGTAAATAACTAACTCTAGCACACTGTTATGCAATAAAGCCGATTGAAAACCACTGCCAAACCGTAGCGAAATATATATTATTGTAGCCGATAACAACGGACGTCGATTACAGTTCCACCGAATAATATTAATTTTACAACTCGTGCCGACACAATTTATGAGTTTATTTACACTGTTTCGTTCAACACGTAACGAGTTCAAATGTTTATTAATTAAATTCTTTCCATTGCCCATTACAGTCCACTGTTGAAAACGTGTTTTAGAAGAGGGGGCAAACGAGCATGCGGCTCACCTGATGGTAAGTAACTACCGCCGCCCATGAACAAAAGCAACACCAGGGGAATTGCAGGTGCGATGCCGACCTTTTAGAAAGGTGTAAGATCTTTTCTCGAAGGTCCCTAAGTCGTATCGGTGCGGAAAAATCGCAGGTGGTAAATAACTCCACAGAGAAGTTGTACGAGGAAGAAAACTCCTAGTAAAACGCACAGTGGTGGCCTGTCAAGCATCGAAATGGTGAGGATGGTATCGTGAATTTTGCCGCGATGTGCGTTCGTAGGCCTCACCCACCCAGCAGGAGAGGGAATCCGCTTGCAATTTATGAGTTTATTTGCATTGTTTCGTTCAAAACGTAATGAGTTCAAATGTTGATTAACTAAATTCCATTCTATTATACATTAGAGTCTAAGATAAGATATACATTGCATGGGTAGATATATATTGTTGGTGTTAGTGTAATTAGTATCAACATGTCTTACCGATATTCGGCGTGTAAAATTTAAAGTGTTAGGTTGTTAGTTTTCATTTAACTATTTTATTACTTACAACAATTATAATTAAAAGTATATGTATGTATAAGGCAATTATATAATGTCAAATTTATCATTAAGAAAGTCAGTTACAGTGTAGTAGCATTTTTCAATTAAAAGGATTTTGAATTTATTTTTATAAAGATTGCTGTTCAGTGATTTATACATCTGAGGAATTTTATTATAGATTTTAGGAGCCATGCAACTACAACTCTTTCTTAGCAGAGCCGTTCTTGCTTGTTGCAAGCACAATTTACTTCCATCACGACGGTTGCGCTTTACTTTGTCAGACAACCGTGGAAATAGGTTAGGATTGGCCCTGACAAAGAGAGCCATGTTCAATATGTATAAGGACGGAAGTGTAAGAATTCTATGTTTAATAAAATATGGCATACAACTATCGGCAGTCTGAAGATCAAACATAGCGCGGATACATCTTTTCTGACTTTTAAACGCAACTTCTCTGTCAGTTGAGTTACCCCAGAAAATGATTCCGTATCTAAAAACTTTCTATAAAAAACTACTGCTGAACAGAGGCCTCATGGGGGGGATTTTATATTTTTATACAGGTTGCCCCAAAGAAGGCTAAAGATACGTTGCCACCTCGGAGGACTAAGATGGAATATTTCACAGCGTATAACTATACTGGCTCTCTATATCCTTTAGACCGCCACAATACAATGCAGGTACTGTTGCATGGCGGCAGAAATAGATAAGAAAGAGTATCTACTACGTTTTTGTGAGTGTAAACGGGTGATAAATTCTCTTACTCTACTACACGGCGTTTATTAGGTCGGGGAAAAGTTTCTTTGTATTTTATATACAAGTTCAAGAATTTTTTTTTGCAAAGATTAATTACATTTAATTATAATATACATATGTGCCATTTTGATCGATAACTTGTTGCTATCTTGTAGGTAGTGACATAATCCCGTTGCTGTAGAACTCCTGGGATTTTTGATCAAAAAATGCGACAAGCAGTTTTGACTGTCCTATCTTCATGTTAACCTAACACTTCCCATAGAATTCTGAAGAGAACGAAACAGTTACAAAATCTAAGGTTGCAAGGTCAGAACTATATGGTGGATGCATAAACACTTCCCAATCAAGCTGTCTCCATTTTTCCTGAGTGGCAAAAGACGTGTGTGATTTGGCGTTATCATGTAGAAAAATCACTCCTTTTCTGTATATTCTTGGCAGTAGAGATCTGAATTAATGGTTTTGCCCGGCAGTAAAAGCTCATATTAAACGATGCCCTTCCAATCTCACTATACACATATCATCACCTTATTGCGTGTTAATCCGGGTTTCGCTACAGTCTGTGGAGTTTGACTACCCTTTGATCATGATCTTTGTCACACGTTATTGCCATAGGTGATCCACGTTTCATCGCCAGTAATCAATCTTTTCAAAATTGGTTCGGATTCATTACGTTTCAATAGAGAATCGCAAATGAGTACACGATTCATTAGGTTTCTTACAGTGAGCTCGTATGGTACCCAAATGTCGAGCTTTTTTGTGTAGAGACTTTTTCAAATGGGTTTAATCTGTTTTGTGGGCAATCCTCAATACCACGGCTATTTCGTGACAACTAATATACCGATCTTACTTCACTTCCTCAAAAATGGCATCGACTTTTTCCGTATGAGGGCGACCAGAGCGAGCTGCATCTTTGGCATCAAAATTCCTGGACTGAAAACGCTTGAACTAACTTTGTGCTACTCTTACTGACACTGGGTCCATAAACGTCTTAATTTTGTTTTGCGGCTTGAGTCATTTTTTTGCCTTTTATGTAATAAAACTTCAGAATGTATCGAATTTATTTGTTAGATTCACTCATTTTGGCGGACACATTGAGTTATATGTACTCTTTACTAGAGAAGCCTTTCTAAACAAAAAATGTGCACTACCCTGTCTTCACGCATGCGCGGGAGTTAATAAAGTCGCGCATGCACAGTTGATTTAAGCGCGTTGCGCCTGCGCACTCAGTTTATATAAAGACATATATTTTTTCATAATTTTTTCTTGACATATATTACGATATTATTACCTATTTATTCACTTGAACAACAAATAATTTTACTTACTTGACTACTGAAGTGTTATTTACGACCAGGCTTAAACTTAAATTTAAAATCTTGTATTATTAGCGCCGCTACACACTGCATGAATATTGAAACCACAGACTAACTAGTAGATTGAAACCACACTAAATGACACAATGTACGGATTGCAGTACAGTTCAGTTGAACATAGTGTATGTTCGGAATGCGCAATCTAGTACGTAGTACATATATATCGATGGGCGGACAGAAAAATAACAGAAAAATGGCGGGAAAGTGTTTTTTTAATTTCTATTTTTCTTTTTCTTAATGCCGTGAAATCTGGTAACTTTGCCATTTTTGCAAGGACTTAAAAGTTTAGGACGAAATTTCCAACAAAAAATGTACTGTCAGACTGGGCGTCAATGCTAAATATGACTCTTCATAGATTTGGTATTTATTAGTTATTTATACAAATACTAACATTAAATAGACAAAATAATCCATTAAAATGGCAAAGATAACCTCACCTTGTTGCAACTTTCCCATTGGGGTTTATTATGAAAATAATACGATTTGACTTCAAGGTTGAAGGTAAGTTTACCTCATAATATAATACACAACATTTACAGTTATCATTTGCTGCTTTAATTGTGTTGCAAAGTTCACTCTTATGGCAATGTTGCCCTTCTATTTTGCAATATTTCATATAAACTTGAAAATATGGGTCAGGCTTGTCAAAAATCGTTGATTACGTACTTAACTTAATTTTTTTAATTAAATATTATCACAATAATTTCTTAATAAAAAATCTAAAATATATCAAACAAAAATACTCTCGTCTAAAATTAAAAATGAAATTGGTGCAATAATAAGCTTAAATAAACTATAGTCGGTATAAATAAAAAAGTTTGTCACAATCATTTTTAAGAAGTATTCGTTTTCTTATTAGTCATCATCATCATTTTATTATGGGTCGCAATAAAATGATGTCAGGTCATGATTGTTGTAATCAATATAAATATTCATCATCATTACAGCCCTTCACAAGTCCACTGCTGAACATAGGCCTCCCCCAAGGAATGCCACAAAGCACGGTCCTGAGCCACCTGTATCCATCAACTTCCTGCATGTCTTACCAGGTCGTCACTCCATCTAGTGGGGGAACGCCCCATACTTCGTCCGCCGGTACGAGGCCGTCAATAGAGAACCTTTTTTCCCCATCGGTTGTCGGTTCTACGAGCTTTTCGGCCCATTGCCACTTCAGCTTACTAATCCTTTGGGCTAGTCGGGTCACTCTGGTTCTACTGCACATATCCTCATTTCTAAGCTTATCACGCAGAAAAACTCCGAGCATAGCCCTCTCCATAGCTCGCTGAGCGACCTTGAGCTTCCTCATCCGGCCAGCAGTGAAGTACCACGTCTCAGTTCCATAGGTCATCACTGGCAACACGTACTGGTTGTACAGTCTCGGACAGCCATCGTAGCCCTTCTGTACAAAAACTTCAGTACTTCGATATACCGACATTTTTTACGTGGCAGAGCCATGCTGCAGCTATATTAGTAGTATAGTTGTAGCACGAATGGATCGGCTCGACCGGGGAAGGACCACGCTTTCACAGAAAACCAGCGTAAAATAGCAGCTTAACGCTGCTGTGTTTCGTATGGTGAGTGTAGAGAACCGGAGACCCTTTTTACTGGCAAAGAGGCATTCCATCTTAGTCCTCACGGGTGACAACGCATCTGCATCTTGAGTCTTTATTGAGGATAGATGTAGATGTCTATGGGTCACAGTAACCACTTACCATCAGGTGGACTGTGTGCTCGCTTGTCACCCGATCCTATAAAAAAAAATTCAACTTGGCACCGCTATAGAGACTGCAGCACCGCCAAAATTTCAACGGAATCAAAGGGTTTCTCACAGTCCACATACGCCAGACATAGTGACAAATTGTACTTTTCGGACTTCTGTACAATTTTCCGAAGGGTATTTATGTGGTCTATGGTGCTAAAGCCTTTTCGGAAACCAGCTTGTTCGGGAGGCTGGAAATCGTCGAGCCTGCATGCGAGACGGTTTGTAATGACTCTCGAAAACAGCACGTAGACGCGGCGCAGAAGGGAAATCGGTCTGTAGTTCTTCAAGAGAGCGTTGTCGCCTTTTTGAAGAACAAGACCGCCGCACTTCTGCTCCACGCCTCCGGTGTAGTACCACCATGGAAAATGGAATTAATAGAGCTTTTGAATGACTTCAAGTACCGGTTTTCCAACCACTTTCAGCAGCTTCGCTGTAATTCCATCTGCGTCTATGGCCTTGCCGTTTCTAAGGTGCTGGAGAGCCATTCTAATGTCGCTCAGACTGACGTTCAGACTTTGCCTATAATGAATGAAAGAATATATAATATGCCCAGACAGTTACGGAGAGCAATGTCTACAGTACCTACTAGACGTTTCGCGACGAAAAATAAGAAAAGAAATTTAAAAATATTTATGTTAATAGTGAAAATAAGGATGAATAGGTAGGTGAATAAATTGAGGTATTGTTTTTGCACAAATACTTCGAAATATATTAATGACTGTCGTGAAGATTGAGCCCTTATTGAGGTCAGTAAGTGGGGCGAAATTATCCTTGTTCAAGATCAAGCTATACGTCAGAATTTGATCGACAGTTCTGACGTATTGCACATTAGAGAATGTTCAACCTAGCGTACACTATGGCGTCAAAACAAAAATACCGCCACTGCTTCGCATGAGTGATTTTTCCATCTCGACAACAGTGTCTCACAATTGGACCTTATAGTAGATAATTTCATAAAAATTCAGCACCAGCCGTTCTCAGGTAATGGTCTCTTATTCATGTGGCTGTTGATTTATATTTATAGGTATTTAGACTTTATGATAAACGAGCTTACCGTTTACCTATTGGTAAGCGCCAACTACAGCCCATGGACATCTGCAACTTCAAACAAAGAAAGCTACAGATACTTCGCCACCTCGGAGGGCTAAGGTGGAATGCCTTACAGCCTGTAATGCCTACTGCTGTAGTTATTACTGGTTCTCTATAACACTTCAGTCCGGAACAAGTAGTGTACCTAAGCACTGTTATTTGGCAGTAGAAATATCTATTATATTAACATTTTAGGACAAGTGTAGATCAATAAGGTATTGGTATAACGAAGTAGTTTTTTTTTAGGATAAGAGTGACAAACGAGCACATAGTTCACCTGATGGTAAAAAAAAGCAATGGTGGATGCTGTGGCCTATATTCAAATTCAAATTCAAATTTATTTATTGCCAGAATGTAGTACATAATATTATGATGTTGTTATTTATTAATGAGACCTTACATTCTACCATGATAATGGTGTGCAATATCTACAATATACAAAGAAAATTATTATTATTACATTTTAACGAGGTAAAATATTTAGGAAAAATAATTATGTAGTTGTTTAAAAATATTTTAGCGTCAAGTTTTTAAGTTACAATAAATATATGTCAAAAATTTAATTAATTAAGTAATTGATTATATAAATGTATAGTATCTAAAAAAATTAAAAATGTCATAAATAATATAAAATAAATATTAAATGTTAAAAAAGATTAATAAGTTTTTCTATATTTCACCATTATTTTATATTTCTTTACAACTCATATATTCGTCTAACCTATAAAAACATTTTGTTGCCAGTCATTGTGTGAGTTTCCTTTTAAAAATTACGAAAGGGAGGTCTTTAAAAGTGTTAGGCAATTTATTGTAAACTCTAATAGCATTTATAAATACATTTATTTTATATATATATAATGTATGTATAAATGTATGTGTTTGTATATATATATAGTATGTGAAATTTGTGAAATAAAGGTTTGCAACTATCTAAAGACCAAGCTCCACAAATAGCCCTTACACACTTCTTTTGAACACGAAAGACCTTGCCAACCTCAACCGAGTTGCCTCACAACAAGAGACCGTATGAAAGCACTGAGGAGACATAGCCATGGTAAGCGCTCAGTGCCGCTTCATTCGACACTGTCAAACGCAGCTGTTTTATAGCATAAACAAATTTCTCAAGTTTATCGCATACGTACTCTATATGATTAGACACTTCTATCCTCGATTAAGAATTAAAATGTAGATGTTTTGCCACCCCTGAGGGTCTCCGGCTCTCTACATTCACCATACGAAACATAGCAGTATCGAGCTGCTATTTTACGTTGTTATTCTGTGAGAGCGTGGTCCTTCCTCGGTCGAGCCGACCCATTAGCGATACAAGTATAATATAGCTGCAGCATAGCTTTACCACGTAGTAACTAGGATCTCGCATTTAATATGCAAGAACAAAAAAAGTTACAGACTATATATGTACAACTTCTAACTGGAGACCTCTTATATTTAAAAAAAAAATATACAGCAATTACTTCGCCGTGCTGCTTCAGTGCATGTTAAATTATTTATATCCATTCACCCATTGCAACCTAAAAAGTCCACTGCAGAATATAGGCCTAGCCATTATATTGCCTCGTAAGGGATTTTTGCCACAGTGGCCACGTTCGGCAGTTGGGTTGGCAAACGCAGTTTTTATACTCGTAATTGAATGCCTTACGCGCAAAGCCCATAGGCAACGTATCTAATAATTATATTTAACTTATAAACGATATAGAAAGCACATTCTTAAAAAGATAAATGATTGCTGAACTTAATTTTTGTTTTAAATCAATTGCTATTTTTACATACTCGTATAAAATAGCGGTATTATTGGAATAAGGTGTAGGTTTATCAAGTCCGCATGGAGGCGTAAACACGGTAACTTTTGAAAATATCAATTGTTCAACTTAATCTATTTTTTAAAGTTTTTATCTATAATGTGGGAAATCATGGCATGTAAATGGTCAGTTTAATTTTGTTTTGTTTAGTTATAATTAATTTTTTTCGGGTGAGAAATAGGCTGAGTATGAATTTATTTTACTAAATACACTCTTAGCCACCAGCCACAGAGTACTTTTTACTCCGGGCTCAGCCACCGTCGTGAGTGGTCGTTTGTTTACAGCGGTTCGTGCTGGAAAAATATCAATCGCTTTAGAAATACAAAATATTCCAATAACCAAATTTGATACAAACTTGACCAAGGTAAGATATTATCATTATTATTATTATAATCACAGATTTTTATTACAATATTTTGTTTCACTAAAAGTACGCGGAATTTAAATCTGGGGGCACGGCAGTGCCCCCGCCAAGTCGAGCAAAAAAGCGGAACGGCCGTACCATCCTTTTCTCGAAGTAGTTCAGGCCATTTTCGAAACACTATAACTTCGTTGTGGATAAAATCAGAAGCCTGAATTTTCAGTAACCAAGTAGGCATTGTATAAACTCGTTATATTTCAAATTTCATCAAATTTGAACCAGTAGTTTAGGAATTAGAACTAGTCAAAGTTTCTTAATTTTGTCACTCACTGACTGACCGATCATCAAAACTTTAAGGCTTCTAGCAGACATAGAAGCTTCAAATTTGTAATACAACTATTATTTAGTATATAAATTAAGAAAAAATTAAAATATTTTATAATTTAGGTCCAGTTTTCGAGATAAACTAACTGCATAAATAACTTTGTAATCCCATATAAATATATAGGATTACAAAGATACATTTGCAGTGAATGAATCAGTAAACCTATATATGTATAATATAATGGAATAATAGGTGTAGATAGGTACCTAGATATAACTATCTACAAAAAGAAATGAGATGCCATCAAAAACATAACTTGTGAAAAAAACCAAGTCTCGCAACTCAGTTCTTCTACCGTAAAAAGTTGTGAGATCCATGTAATACCAAGTCGGTTAATTTATTCAGTCTCTGCTTAAGGGTCCTTCTGTATTAAGTTATTACGTAATTAGCGAACCTAACAACATTTTATAGTGACCACATCAATACTAAAAATCTTTTATGTTTTAAATAAATAAATTGACTTGGCAATCGCACTAAACAATCTAATTTAATATAATATGTATTACTTGAGAGATACATTGCATTTTCATGCGATGGCCAAGTCAATCTATATTTAAAACATAAAAGATTTTTAATATTGATATGGTCACTATAAGATGTTGTTAGGTTAGCCAATTACGTAATAACTTAAGAGAGAAGGACCCTTAAGTAGGGACTGAATAAATTAACCGACTTGGTATTAAATGAATCTCACAACTTCTGACGGTAGAAGAACTGAGTTGCGACACTTAGTTTTTTTCACAAGTTATGATTTTGATGGCATATAAATATACTTATACGTCTTGGACTATATAGAGACCTGAAGGTGTACTTCGATATCTGCTACTGGAACTCCTCGACGAGTAGAACTAGGTGTGCCGAGATTGTGGTCGTTATGTTAGTTATGATGAGACCTTACCCCGACTTGAAGTTGTACTTCGGTGAATGCTACTGGAACTCCTCGAAGAGTAGTAATAGTAATAGGTGTGTTGAGTTTGGGTTCGTTTTGTTAATTACGATGAGACCTTACCTCCGGACTTGATATAGTGACTTGAAGGTGGAATTTGATGACTGCTACTGGAACTATTCGACGAGGATAACTAGGTGTGCAGAGTTTGGGCTCGTTTTGTTAGTTATGAATAAATCTTACCTTTGGACTTGACGGAGTGACTTGAAGGTGGACTTCGGTGACTGCTACTGGAACTCTTTTACGAATAGAAGTACAATTCTCATTTTTTTAATTTTTTCTCTATCATATGAGCATCATAAGTCGTACACTTTGGAATTTTCCAAACTTTTTTAATTGAAGTTTGTTTTATACATGGTAGAGCCATGCTGCAGCTATATTAGTAGTATAGTTGTAGCATGAATGGGTCGGCTCGACCGGGGAAGGCTCTCACAGAATACCAGCGTAAAATAGCAGCTTAAAGCTGCTGTGTTTCGTATGGTGAGTGTAGAGAACCGGAGACCCTTTTTACTGGAAAAGAGGCATTCCACCTTAGTCCTCACGGGCGACAACGCATCTGCATTTTGATTCCCAAGCGAGAATATATGTAGATGTCTATGGGCCACAGCAACCACTTACCATCAGGTGGACAGTGTGCTCGTTTGTCATCGTATCCTATAAAAAAAATTACCGGAAAATTGAAAGTATAGTACTAAGGTTATCAGTGAAAACTTGTGTGTATTGAAACTACTTTAAAAAATTTAGGTATAATGTAGTTGTACGTAATTTTTCACCGCTACTACAAGGTTAGGTTAGATAATTAATAAGCTACCACGGCTGTAATATTATATGTAACAACTAGCTGTTCCCCGCGACTTCGTCCGCGTGTTATTTGGGGTTTTAATTTTTTGCGCGGAACCCTAATTCTTTTTCTGAAATAAAAGTAGGCTAAGTTACTCCTTATGACATCAGCTATCTGCCAGTGAAAATCCCGTCAAAATCAGTCCAGCCGTTTCGGGGATTAGCCGGAACAAACAGACAGACAGACAGACAGACGGACAGACAAAAACTTTAAAAATTGTATTTTTGTTATTAGTACCGTATATACTTTCATATGCATTTAGTAGAAAGCTGTAATTTTGACATTACAAACAGACAATTTAATTTTATTTATTTGTATAGATGAAGTGATAACCGCTAATCGGAGGTGGAGGGTTGACTTGTAAAGACATGTAGGAAATCGATGGATATAGGTGGCGCAGGACGGTGTTTTGTGGCATTCCTTGGGGGAGGCATATAATGAGCAGTGGACTTGTGAAAACTTGTAATGATATTGATGTGATACTATGAATTATATTGACGAGTTGTAAACTTGCAAGACACTATTTTATATGTAGTTTTACTGCTTTATAATAACCCTTATTTAAATACAATTAAATAACAATATTTTTTAAATCTATTACACTTAAAAACTAAATATGCTCCTTTACTTCCGCGTTTTCTCACATCTTTTCTCCGATCAGAGACACACAATATATATATATATATATATATATATATATATATATATATATATATATATATATATATATATTACATGAATATCATATATAAGACGGTTTATATATTTCGACGTAGTAGAGCCATGCCGCAGCTATATTATGATTGTAGCACAAATGGGTCGGTTTGAACTGGGAAGAAACAGGGTCTCAACGAATACCAGCGTAAAATAACAGCTTAACGCTGTTGTGTTTCGTATGGTGAGTGTAGAGAACCGGAGACCCCTTTTACTCGAAACAACGCATTCTCTCTTAGCTCTCTTAGGAGCGACAATGCATTTGCATTTTGATTCTTAAGTAATATTCTAGATGTCCATAGGCCACAGCACCTACTTATCATCGGGTGAACTGCGTGTTCGTTTATCACCCTAATTCTATAAAAAAGTAGATTTACATAAAGGATATTTGATGTTATTAGTAATGGAGAAATATACTGGTGTTTTGCATTTCGCTGGAACTTATCGCTTAATTTCTAAAACATTCACTTTGGTGTTGCGCTTACACAATACGCTCTATAAAAACACAAAAGGAGCTCTTAAGTCAAAAGTTGGCGTCACAAATCGGCCATCGGTCGCATAAACTCATTCTAAAGAAACCATAATAGGGACTCGGCACCCTCATTCAATCGACCCCGCCATACGGGCCCGCACTCTAACACTGATTGTATATTTATTTACTTCTATAAATTGAGAGCATAAATAAAACGCTCGGGTCGAAAGGACAAGCGTACAGTGAATGATTCGACGATTATATTCGGCTGTGAATTTATTGAATTAAATTGTTGTTGGTCCGTTTAAGTGGTCGGCTTTTAAATGATTAGGGTTGTTCGGAATAGGTACTTAGTAGTTAGTAGTTGTATGAGTTTAATAACGGTACCAGTTTACTGTTTATGTAAGCGCGCATCGAATCTAAATTAATCGACTTTGTCTAGAAATTAATCAAGACTACTTTTGTTTTCATTTTACGTAAATTAACTTCGTAGTTCCACGTTGAAACTGTATTATGACTGCAGTGCGGATTGGTCAACTCGACCGGGAAAGGATCACGTTCATACAGAATACCAGGATAAAATAGCAGATTAATGCTTTTGTATTTCGTATGGATATTACGAGCACCGTAGACCGTAGAGTTTTGTGGTAACGAGGTATTCCGTCTTATTCTCCAGGGGTAAAAATATACTAAATATTCAGTTCATCTCGCGTCTTCCTCTAGCGTATGCCTGAGCAACGCATGCAATGGCGCATGTACTAAAACTAGTGCGACAACAGCGCATGCCTCTAGCGGGTTCGCATGAAACATTTCGTGCGTTTTACAAAACAATATGGCGGAACACAAAGTTAAAACATTAGATAATGAGTGTTATGATTCGTAATTTTTGGCTCCACCATTTTCAAAAGCCTGTAGAAAGTGGCTTTAGTTATTCGTGTGAAATTTTTAAAAAGAATGTCATTGTTTAGCTCTAAATCTTTCAATATTGTGTTTTTTCGTTTCTTCAAATTAATAATCTTATACCCAGATTCTCCTTTTCTTGCGTTTCTTCCCTGCACTTAACGCAAAATATGCCGCACTGATAGCTACTAGTACCGGATCCATCTCTAACCAAACCTAACCGAGGCGCGTGAAGTATATACGAGTTGCATGCGACAAGCGCACGGGTATAGACGATAAGCTGCATGCATCTTATGATACATCGCTTGACGCAAGACGAACTGAAAGTTGAAACGCAAAATGAACATGAACGCACTGGTGTATACATAGCTAATGGCATCTATTTGCGTACTGTGTGCGTTACTCTATGTGCTGGACTGTATGCTCGTTTAATTTTTATATAGAAAACGTCAAAATCATGAGTATGTGGCGGTCCATCTCTGGGTAGTCAACTAGTATTATTCTTCACTTAGTTGAATTTTAAAATATATAATAAAATAAATCGGTGTCGCGTAGTGATGAACGTCGAAAAAAAGCATCGATGTTTCTTTCATCACAAAGTAGCACCGATATTATATAGATATATCAAAAAATACATCCATGTTTTTCATACATTTTTTATATAGGATAGGGTGGCAAACGAGCACACAGTCCACCTGATGGTAAGTGGTTGCTGTAGCCCATAGACATCTACATTTATCCTCGATTGCGAATCAAAATGCAGATGCGTTGTCACCCGTGAGGACTAAGATAGAATGCCTTTTTTCCAGTAAAAAGGGTCTCCGGTTCTCTACACTCACCATTCGAAACACAGCAGCATGAAGATGATATTTGACGCTGGTATTCTGTGAGAGCGTGGTCCTTCCCCGGTCGAGCCGACCCATTCGTGCTACAACTATACAACTAATATAGCTGCAGCTGTTTTTTAAACACTAACATAACAGAGCAAGTTCCAAAGTGGATTCTTACGTAATTTTGGGAAACAGGACGAGCAACTTGACAGTTGACACTGTCACGTCAATGTCTCTGACCTAAAAGCAAGCGGATGCTTTGTTTAGTCGATCAGCCTGGCGATATAACGCGAAAAAATTGCAAAATACTCTCCGCGCCGGTAGGAAAACTTGCATTGCTGTGTTCCTGTTTGAATTTCAATTACAGGCTGTGAAGCATTCCATCTTAGTCTTTAAAGGTGTCAACTCATATGTAGCATTCTTTGTTGTAAGTTAGCTGCGGGTCTACAGGACTGCAGTATTTGTTAACCCATATAACTATGCAGTAACCAGTAATATCTACTTGTCATGAGGTTGAGTGCAAGTTTGTTTGTCACTTCGGTTTTATAAAATAACCTCTTGTTACTGTTTCAATTAAACCACATTTTCCTATCTTCTTTATGTGATAACGGTTACCCAACTGTGTGAGATATGAATCATCCGAAAATATTTTATTTAGTGTATCAATACAAAATAAAGACTCCTAATGATTTCTTATATTTACGCGAACACTACACATTTTTAAATAAAACTAATTTTACGGATTTTATCGCGTATATTAACTTATTTTTATATTCCCGACGTTTCGGGTGCTTTCCAGCACCCGTGGTCACGGGGGACTGAGTTGTTTGACGTCCTGCTGTCATAGTTAGCCCGGCTACCTTCAGTTTTTTAATATTAATTTTTGGTTCGATTTACGCAGAATGAGCTTACAGTATCTTGAAGTCTAGCAGTGGTATACTTGGGTTTGGATTTGATTTTATTAATTATGGGATCCCAAGCAGATGGCAGCACCCATCCATCTTCTCTATTGAAATTAGGATGTTTTTTAATTTCAATAGCCTCGCGAATCATCCTTGGGAGGAATCGGTGTTCTTTTGCGAGGATTTGTGGTCTATCAAATCTAATGTAATGACGGGGACGATCCTGAACATGTTCACAAACTGCAGACTTCCCGATACGTCGGTGCTTCACGTCAGCTATATGTTCTTTAACGCGGGTTTTAATAGATCTTTTTGTTTGTCCTATGTACGAGAGACCACATTCACAATCCAGCTTGTACACTCCTGCATCTTGTAGAGGGATATGACACTTGACGGATGGTAAAAATTGACCAATCTTCTTCAGCGGCTTGAAGTACGTTTTAATGGAAGCTCGCTTCAAGATGTAGCCAACCTTGTCTGTGACTCCTCTGACATAGGCTAGTACAGCAGGCACACGCTCGACTGTGGCTGGCTTCACTCGGTCACTGTGACGTAGGCGCGGGACCCGAAGCTTGTTGTCTTGCAGTACTTGCTCGACGTGCTGAAGCTCGGCGGCCAGATGTTTTCTGTCACAGATCCCTCGTGCTCTCTGAAACAAAGATTTTCCCACGGTAGCTAACTGTGAAGGATGATGGTGAGATTCACCATTTAAATATCGGTTGGTATGGGTATTTTTTCTGTACACAGTATGACCAATAGTGTTATCAGGATTTCGGATGACTAAAACATCTAGAAAAGCTAAAGTATTGTTTGCCTCTAACTCCATTGTGAATTGTATTTTAGGGTTTATGGAATTAAGGTGGTTTAAAAATGCAGTTACTTTGTCAGATGGTAAAATTGTGAAAGTATCGTCTACGTACCGCTTGTAGAATCTTGGATTTACAGGAGCAGTAAGAAGGGCTTTCTCCTCAAAGTCCTCCATGAATATGTCGGCGACTACGGGAGATACAGGTGAGCCCATTGCCACTCCATCTACTTGCATGTAGAACTCTTCTTTCCACAATAAATAGCCAGATGTGAGGCAGTGTTTGAGTAATACTGCATATTCTGTAGGCATGTTGTTATCTTCTAGCTTTCTAGTAACAATTGAGATGCAGTCTTCAATAGGTAGGCATGTGAATAGTGACTGAACATCAAAACTGACCATAGTTTCATTGTCAGCGAGATGTAGGTCTTTAATCTCACTAACAAATTGGTATGAATCCTTTGTGTGTGCTCTGGTATGTCCTCTTAGTGGTGACAGTATTTTTGCCAAGTGTTGAGCCAACTTATAAGTTGGTGAATCGATCTGGCTTACTATAGGACGTAGTGGAGCGTTTGGTTTGTGTATTTTCGGTAACCCATACAACCTCGGTGGTTTGGCACATGATGGTATTGTCGAATTCACGTCAAGATTTAATTTTTCGGAGTATTTCTTTATTAAATCAGTAGTTGTTTTGAGTGTATTAGTTGTAGGGTCTATTTTGACCTTTTTGTATGTACTTACGTCCGATAAAAGTTGTTGTATTTTGAAATTATACTCTGACGTGTCCATTATTACCGTAGCATTTCCTTTATCCGCGCGGAGAATCGTGAGCTCTGGTCTGTTGCGTAAGTTGTACAACGCTTTAAATTAGTCTTTGGGTAGGTTTAATTTCGGCGCTGAACTTCGACGTAACAAGGACGAAATGTCTTGACGTATAGCCTCTAAATCCTCTTTACCGATATTATTCTTAAACAGACAATCCTCAACACTACAGATAATTTCCTCTTACGGGATTTTTTGCGGCGTTATAGCAAAATTTAAGCCTTTCGACAATACTCTTATTGTTGGTTCGTCCAGTGTTTCTTTTGACAAATTATAGACCGTGCGTTGTTTATTGTTTGCGTCTGTGGTCAGTTAGAAACGAAACGCAACAACCGTTGACCACAGACGCAAACAATAAACAACGCACGGTCTATAATTTGTCAAAAGAAACACTGGACGAACCAACAATAAGAGTATTGTCGAAAGGCTTAAATTTTGCTATAACGCCGCAAAAAATCCCGTAAGAGGAAATTATCTGTAGTGTTGAGGATTGTCTGTTTAAGAATAATATCGGTAAAGAGGATTTAGAGGCTATACGTCAAGACATTTCGTCCTTGTTACGTCGAAGTTCAGCGCCGAAATTAAACCTACCCAAAGACTAATTTAAAGCGTTGTACAACTTACGCAACAGACCAGAGCTCACGATTCTCCGCGCGGATAAAGGAAATGCTACGGTAATAATGGACACGTCAGAGTATAATTTCAAAATACAACAACTTTTATCGGACGTAAGTACATACAAAAAGGTCAAAATAGACCCTACAACTAATACACTCAAAACAACTACTGATTTAATAAAGAAATACTCCGAAAAATTAAATCTTGACGTGAATTCGACAATACCATCATGTGCCAAACCACCGAGGTTGTATGGGTTACCGAAAATACACAAACCAAACGCTCCACTACGTCCTATAGTAAGCCAGATCGATTCACCAACTTATAAGTTGGCTCAACACTTGGCAAAAATACTGTCACCACTAAGAGGACATACCAGAGCACACACAAAGGATTCATACCAATTTGTTAGTGAGATTAAAGACCTACATCTCGCTGACAATGAAACTATGGTCAGTTTTGATGTTCAGTCACTATTCACATGCCTACCTATTGAAGACTGCATCTCAATTGTTACTAGAAAGCTAGAAGATAACAACATGCCTACAGAATATGCAGTATTACTCAAACACTGCCTCACATCTGGCTATTTATTGTGGAAAGAAGAGTTCTACATGCAAGTAGATGGAGTGGCAATGGGCTCACCTGTATCTCCCGTAGTCGCCGACATATTCATGGAGGACTTTGAGGAGAAAGCCCTTCTTACTGCTCCTGTAAATCCAAGATTCTACAAGCGGTACGTAGACGATACTTTCACGATTTTACCATCTGACAAAGTAACTGCATTTTTAAACCACCTTAATTCCATAAACCCTAAAATACAATTCACAATGGAGTTAGAGGCAAACAATACTTTAGCTTTTCTAGATGTTTTAGTCATCCGAAATCCTGATAACACTATTGGTCATACTGTGTACAGAAAAAATACCCATACCAACCGATATTTAAATGGTGAATCTCACCATCATCCTTCACAGTTAGCTACCGTGGGAAAATCTTTGTTTCAGAGAGCACGAGGGATCTGTGACAGAAAACATCTGGCCGCCGAGCTTCAGCACGTCGAGCAAGTACTGCAAGACAACAAGCTTCGGGTCCCGCGCCTACGTCACAGTGACCGAGTGAAGCCAGCCACAGTCGAGCGTGTGCCTGCTGTACTAGCCTATGTCAGAGGAGTCACAGACAAGGTTGGCTACATCTTGAAGCGAGCTTCCATTAAAACGTACTTCAAGCCGCTGAAGAAGATTGGTCAATTTTTACCATCCGTCAAGTGTCATATCCCTCTACAAGATGCAGGAGTGTACAAGCTGGATTGTGAATGTGGTCTCTCGTACATAGGACAAACAAAAAGATCTATTAAAACCCGCGTTAAAGAACATATAGCTGACGTGAAGCACCGACGTATCGGGAAGTCTGCAGTTTGTGAACATGTTCAGGATCGTCCCCGTCATTACATTAGATTTGATAGACCACAAATCCTCGCAAAAGAACACCGATTCCTCCCAAGGATGATTCGCGAGGCTATTGAAATTAAAAAACATCCTAATTTCAATAGAGAAGATGGATGGGTGCTGCCATCTGCTTGGGATCCCATAATTAATAAAATCAAATCCAAACCCAAGTATACCACTGCTAGACTTCAAGATACTGTAAGCTCATTCTGCGTAAATCGAACCAAAAATTAATATTAAAAAACTGAAGGTAGCCGGGCTAACTATGATAGCAGGACGTCAAACAACTCAGTCCCCCGTGATCACGGGTGCTGGAAAGCACCCGAAACGTCGGGAATATAAAAATAAGTTAAAAATAAGTTAATATACGCGATAAAATCCGTAAAATTAGTTTTATTTCAAAATAAAGACTCCTGTAAAATAAAAGCGAGTTCAGTTACACTATCCAGTATCCACTAATAGACATGTACTCTTAACAAGTAATTTCTTCTATCACACAACATTTTCATCCAAAAAAGCCAAGTAGAGGTAAAATTGAACCTTGACTCTAAGATATCATCCTTATTTACTTTTTAATATTATATGTACCTATATTTAAAAATATTGTAGATGGTAATGCAAAATAGCTGGTGGTATCTTCTGCTTTCAGTATATCAAATCATGGCATTTTAAAAAGGGAAGCAATGTTTTGTCAGCTCTCATAAATATGTATGTTTTTGAATTCGGGATTGAATTTTTCCACTTCTTTAGAACGTGACCACGATCTCACAATCGGTATTCAAGGCATATGTAAATCTATGTCAACTAACATATTTTAATATCAACCCTCGAATTGCACTAGGGTCGCAGCGTCCCTGGGCGACGGTAAATGTGTTTAGTTGGTATTAAATTCGATATTTTTCCATATCATTGTGCGGGGTTGTGGCAAAAGGGAGATACCGAATAGGGCTATGCAAGATATTCCTATTATAAATATTTCTGTATATTCATTTTTGACTAGCGACCCGCCCCGGATCTTCATACATTTTTGCCTGAGACTCTGTTTACTCGACTACAGCATCTCCCTCGCCCCGCCCCGTGGAGTCAGATGTTGTGATTTCATTTTCATTTAGTTTCATGACTCATTTTGGTCCATTAATAAATAATTAGTTAATATGTGACTATAGCGTCACCTATCAGATCCTGGCTTAGCTATGAACCGTTATCAAATATTTTGAGTAAATAATTATATGACCTCAATTGGTTAAGTTCTTCTGGAAGTTCGCGATCGCTAACAAACGCACAAATTTGTATAATATATTATAAAGGTGTGTTATGTATAACTTTTGTAACTAGACATAATATTAAATATTGTTTAAAAAAAATCTAATTATCTCATCACATTATTAAATATATATATTTTTTACGCTTTGTATCTCTAAAAAATCTAACAAAATCAAACTTTACATTATCATGCGAAACGGCATCCTGAGCGTATTTGCCAAACAGGTGGGACTCGCTGATGCTGTGGTATTCGTATATAGTGTAAAAAGCAGTGGAACGTAGTTCATACGCCAAAGCATCGATTTACCGTCTCTACCAATTTTTATTTTTTTACACTTTTTGTTTTACTTACATAGAATAAGCTTATTATATTAGTTATAATTGTTACTAACAAAACTATGAACTTGGTCACAAATAAATCAATTCATTCTTTAATACAAAAAATCCGTCAATCTTGCATAAAGACATCAAACGCAGTAGGATAAAACAGCTTAACTTGGTTTAACGCAGTCAACTGAGCCAATAAACGGAGGGTGTACGCCGCTTAGCTATTTGGATTCATTAATGCATTTGTCGTTTGCTCGTATCATTATTTCATTATATCGTTACACGGCGGGAGGAGATTTAATGCGCTCTCTTAATTTCCGTCCTGCATTTTCATTACTTACGTGCTTTGAATTTTACTCGGATGAGTTTGACGTGAGTTTTATAACAACAGTATGTTAGTAACATACAAAATCTTCTTAAGACAAACGAGTTTATATATACTATAGTATATAAACGAAACATATAACACTAATTAAGTGGGTACAGCAGCTAATGAGACACATATATATATACAGGGTTTGTATATCTTTCACCTTTAGATTGGAACACAATCGTGCAAGCACTGATATTTGGCGGCAAAAATAGGTAAGAGGTACCTACATACATACATACTAAAACAGACTCGTAAGCAGAAAATAGAGGCATATATTCATTGATTAGGTTTACTAAATACTATTGGAATCATTTCAATTACTTTCATGAATTTAATACGTGGTAGAGCCATGCTGCAGCTATATAAGTAGTATAGTTGTAGCACGAATGGGTCGGCTCGACCGAGGAAGAACCATGCTCTCACAGAATACCAGCGTAAAATGGCAGCTTTACACTGTTGCGTTTCGTATGGTGAGTGTAGAAAACCGGTGACTTCCATCTTAGTCCTCACGGGTGACGAAGCATCTGCATTTTGATTCTTAATTGAGGATAAATCTTAGATGTCTATGGGTCACAGCAACCACTTACCATCAGGTGGACTGTATGCTCGTTTGTAACCCTATCCTATAAAAACGAATAAAATATATTTCAGTTACTTATTTTCATTCATTCATTCTTCCAATGCGATCCGAATAGTTCGGCTCAGGAGTTTGCTGTTAATTTTACGCGAGCAACCCGGGCTCAATCACCAGCGGCACCAATGAAATTGTTACTTGCATTTTAAGTACTAATTTAGTCTAAGTACTAATTTACTCGGCGGTAAAGAAAAACATCGCGAGGAACCTGTATGTCTAATATTTCAAAAAAGTATTTCAAAACATGTTTTTCATGGTATGTAGAGTCACGCTGCAGCTATATTGTGGCTGTAGCACGAATGGGTCAACTCGACCGGGGTAGGACCACGCTCTCAAATACCAGCGCAAAATAGCAGCTTCACGTTGCTGTGTTTCGTGTGGTGAGTGTAGAGAACCGGATTCCCTTTTTACTGGAAAGGAGGCATTCTATCTTAGTCCTCAGGGGTCACAACGCATCTGCATTTTGATTCTTCATCGAGGATAAATGTAGATGTCTATGGACCACAACATCCACTTAACATCAAGTGGACTGTGTGCTCGTTTATCAACCTTATTCTATAAAAAAATGTGTTTTAATTTTTTTTAATAAAATATTTATTTTTGAATAAAATACGAGCAATGATTAGCATTACTAATATAGCTTCTAACCACACTCTGGTAAGCTTAAAATGCTTGTGTAAGGAGTGGTTCACGAGAGTAGTCCGATGGGGGATAGGAACCCACGACTTTTTGAGTTCGTGGCCCGCAAGCTACAATCGGGCTACTGTAGCTTTAGCTTTTTTTACTTTAATATTATAACTAAACTAAAACACTATTCTTTGTATAACTGTCTGTACAAGTACTGTAGAGTGTGGACTGAAAAGTACTGTGGAGTTTTTAAAATCGTTTTTCATCGGTCGGATCCACCCTTACATCCATGAAAACAGTGCAAAAAGCAAAATGTTCATTTTTAGGTCTTGGTGTGTTGTGATTTTCCTTGTATCTGCGGTATTGTACATCTACCTATAAGCTTATTGCACTAGCGTTACATTCAACATAGGTCGGTTAGGTTGGCTGAGCCATTTTTTAACACAGTTGTGGCACCCTGTCGCCGATAGCCATAAGAATTTTCTGGTATTTCGCAGTCATCTCTAACAACAAACACGGTACGAAAAGGATACCTACCACCACACGCCAAAGTCTCTACATAGTATAAAACAAAGTCGCTACCCGCTGTCTGTACGCTTAAATCTTTTAAACTACGTAACGGATTTTGATGCGGTTTCCATCAATAGACAGAATGATTAAAGAGAAAAGTATCTTTTGTCCGTGTGTATGTGACTGAATTCATTGTGTGATTAAGTTGATCGTAGAATAGTTTAGATTCCGGTAGGTGGCGCTGTTGCCGAGATCCAGAAATCACCCGTGCGAAGCCGGGACGGATTGCTCGTTATTAATAAAGTTTATAAGTTATACATGTTATTTATAACAAATTAATAGGTAGTCAAAAATTAATGAAGTACTTACCTATTTTTTACTGTCACTTATAATAGAGAAAAAAAAAAAACGCTGGACAAATCTAGTTCTGTCGCCACTATTTCGTGGTTGTTAAGTTTTTGTAGAAATGGGTATAGCGCAAGCGTAGCAGATACTACCCGTAACATTTCCTACAACCATTAATAACGAGTTATGAATGACTATCTCAAATTGTAAAGAATCCAAACATCTGACATTCTTGGAGACCGTAACTGTTAGAGTCGCTCAACACATGCACCACTGCAATCTTTTCATCGCTCCCACTATCATTAATCATTAATTCTACAGTCAATCATTAATCATTAAAATGAGACTTAAAGAGAGAGAAAATGAAGTAATGCGATATTGCACGAGTAAACACGACTGTATATCGAATGTAATGACAATTAAAAGATTAATTGAATTTCAAATTTCGAATTTTACAGTTTGTAAATGATCGGGTTATGTTATTTGTATCTCACTCAGTTTGGTAATCCATGAGACTATATACTTTGTGTAGTTGGAATAAGGTTGGAAATAATTAAGTAAAATTAGCGTCGGCGTTTCTATGATCAAAGTAAAATGGCTTACCGTTTGTTAATGATTCCATTACGCTTTCATTTGACAAAAACGACGTCGTCATTTTGCCATTAAAGTGTTTCGAATTTACATCTCTTGAGATGATTCGACAAATCTTTTTGTACTTCATTCATAACTTTACCAAATTTTACAACAGTTAAACCTTATTTTACATTGAATTTAAAAGTCATTATTTTTGTATGAATTTGTATTGTATAAATATGTTTAATTAATAAGTAAGTACTATACTTATTGGATGAACTGGGGCGAAATACTGCCAACTTTCTGACTCCTTCCTGAGAATTTTCTAATAGAAAAACCTAATAACTGATATTAGCTCAATGAATGGGATTCGGACTCAGGACCTCACGATCAGCAACAGCGTTTACGACCACTGCACCAACAGGCTGTCATATTTTACTAAAAGTAGTTCCATATTACTACTATTACTACTACTACTACTACTACACACACACATACTATAACATATACTAAGTAAAATATAACTTTTTTGAAAATTGTACTAAGACCAAGTTTTACGAGCCCTATATATCACGAACACAATTATTTCGACCGTAGAAATCTCTGAACATTAAGCGCATGGAGCGGCTATTAAATAATAACTATTCGGGTGTACGGTAGCATAATGGACGCTTTATAAACTATAAATATTGTCACGGTATCGGTATACGTAAAGAATGCAGGTGCTGCAGTCACACGAGAGCTTAGTATTGTTTGAGTAAAGAGAAACAACCTAAATTTTTATGTTAATTGTATTCACATCAATTTTATTAGTAACAATGCATATACCTATAATAAATGTTTATATAATCCCCGTATAGCTGCCGAATTTGCAACCATTTACCATATAATATTACCTGTTATAAGTATAGTTGGTTAGGATAAAATTTTATTGGTAACTGAGAGGTAAAACAAATCTCTTCATAAAATTATCTCCAGTACTACTTATAACGGTTGTGTGACTAAAATTAACCAATTTGTAATTAATTATACTTATAAGATTAAGAGATCGTTAATTTAAGTTTAAATTCAATTAAAAAATTAAATGAAAAAGTCTACAGACCTAAATATAAAACTTTAAACAATATCCATACAAATAAATAAAATTGAAGTATCTGTTTGTAATGTCAAAATAACATCTTTTGACTAAATGCATATGAAAGTATAACAAAAACAATTTTAAAAATATTGGCCTGTCTGTCTGCCTGTCTGTCTGTTTGTTCCGGCTAATCTCCGAAATGGCTAGACCGATTTTGACTTTCACTGATATGGCTGATGTTATAAGAAGTAACATAGGCTACTTTTATTTTAGAAAAACAATAAGCGAATAATCAAAACCCAAGAATCCGACCGTGATAGATTCCACGCTGACGACGTCGTGAGGAACAGCTAGTTTTTAATACCAAACTGAAATAATTCACACTTAGTTAACTCTCTTTGAAGGTCAACTCTAGTGTCTAACGTACGAGGTGAACTTTAGTTGCATATTAAATTTTTTAAGTCCTTTACCTTTAGAACTACAAATACTCAAAAATATTAAAGTTGTATCAGTATTATAAAAACCTCTTTTGGTGCCGTTATTAAAATATTTTATGTGTAAGTTTTCAATGCACACGCACCCTAACAGATGTCTGACGAGAGCAAAAAAGTCAACAATAGAACTAAGTGGAGTCAGTCACTAAATAATAAGTTTAACGACACCTTATTAAGGATTTATTTGTGCTGCACTCGAATTATTCTATAATTTATTACAAATAACTCTCGAGCAGTAAACGCTGTATAATGCTTTTTATGATGCTGCTCCTGCGTGTGTCAATGAATTTGATTTTAATGACGCCGGGTTACGGCCATTTTACCAGAAAACTTTCTATATAATATAAAGCATTTTTAATGGGTTTTAAGTGGGAATTTATTTTTTAGAGATAAAAATGTCTTTCCGGTGTCAGACGATTTTATTTAGATTTATTTTATTGGTTTATATTCAAATGTATAGATGTTTACATATACGTAAGAATTCAACAGAATATGAAACATTTATAAATATGCTTATTAATAACATTGCGGCAAGGCATTGTCAAGTTCACAAATTACTGTTATTACTGTTACTATTATAAGGTTTGAAGTTTGGCGTAAGTGATAAGTAAGCTAGCAACCAAAGTTAAGGGCCCGCCGGTATCACTGAAGTTAAAAAGAATCACGCACGTGGCGATGACCAACATCTTGAGAAACATGCAAACTGCACCTGCATTTCTGAGAAATAAATCTTTTCAAAAACATTATGTGAAATTCGTCAACACGCACTGGAAAAGTGTGCTGGACCAACTCCTTTTCCACCGACTTCAAAAAGGAGGAGGTACCCAATTCGACTGTATTTTGTTTATGTGTAACCTCGTAACTTTTTTTCTAGGTAAACCGATTTCGATGATTCTTTTTTATTTGAAAGCTGGTGCTTTTCATGTGGCCCATATAAATTTGATCATGGTCTGACTTATAGTTTTTGAGTTATGCTTAATAATTTTTATAGAGGTCGCTTGTACAACATTTTTAAATTTACAACTTGTTAGTTATCTAGTTTGTAAGAAGAAGCTTGTGCTCAACTGTGGGACTTAATTTAAGGTGCATGCAAGTACAGATAATTACTGGATGTATGCATGTTGCTTGTAAAGTCACTAAAACAGCACACAATTCACCTGATGTTACGGGAAAGCTGTTGCACATAGACACCTACATCGAGAATAACTTGAATCAAGGTCTCAAATGGTGATGCGTTATAACCTATGCCTCAGTACCAGTAAAAAGGGTCTTTGGTTCTCTACACTCATCATACAAAACGCAGCATTAAGCTGCTATTTTATGATGTTAGTCTGCGAGAACGTGGTCTATCCCTGGTCGAGCTGACAGATTTACGTTGCAACCATAACATTGCTGCATCGGTGCGCTGCCCCGTAATATATATATTTAAAAATTTAAATAAAAATAGTTGTTAAAATTTAATGTTTAAAGCAGTAATTACATATTCAAATTTATTCCATTCTTGTTTAGAAGGCTTTTTGAAAGTTTTTTATATTTGAAAGTCTTTTCAGCATACGTTTTAAAGCCCATACAGTCATGTTCCACTATTTTTAATAGTATGCCTGAATGTGTATGTATATGGATGGAATAGAGATGCGACAAAAAATGCCGATAATGGATTAATGCAAGTGGCAAAAAATGCCGATAATGGATTAATGCAGAACCGTGCCTTGTGGCAATCTATGGGGGTAGCAGCAGTTGATTTGTGATTGGATGTTCATTATTACACGTCCATTACAAGTCCTGAACTGGTTCGTACGACTTGTTGTCGTAAATGCGGTTGTAGATCATGAAGTTTCGAGTTTGAATCCGAGGCCGACCAAAATATCAGTAATTGGGTTCTTCTTTCAATAAATTTTCAGTAGCAGCAACCAGGAAATTGGCGGTGTTTCACTCCTGTGCCTCGGACAACATATACCTAAAGCGGTTAGTCCTGCGCCTGATCTCTCTCCGGTCGTTTTATGAGTAAATAGAGAGCGCGTTAAGACTGGCCGCTGTGACCGAAATTCGATTTGGAGGACATTATTATAAGTTCTAAAATACTAACAAATAAAAATCAGTTACTTAACTTTTATTTAATTTTTCGTGCCCATCGATTTTTTTATTGATTGGGCATTTCTGTATGACCCAAGTTACACGGATGATTGGAATCGAAATTTGAACCGAACACATCCTGTAATGGTAGCCACAGCAATAAATATTAAATATGACAGCACAAGAAAAAAATCAAACTCGACCATAATTATCCAAACGGTGTCCTGCTAATTACGCGCCTTTGTATCTTGACACTTTCCACCAAATTAACATGCGACGCGCGGCAAAAAATGGGCCCCCGGCAAAAAAATTCGGTGTGGACGAAAGGAGACGCTGATGAACTTTCGAGTTATGGTTTATTCATGTATTTTAATTGATTCAACAAGTTTTGTGCTTCGTTAATTAAATTATTGCAAAATATAACGTTAAAATGAATTTTGGCTTTCGACTGACTGGTTATATTAAAAACTACGGTTCAGCCCTTATATTTCCTTCTTAGAGATGAATTTTTTTCTCTTAACTTATATGTAGCGAATCATGAAGGATATATATTTATTAATAAATTAATTATTAAGATCGGTTCACAATTGACAAAGATATCGCGTATCAAACATCATCATTACAGCTCTTTACAAGTCTAGGCTTCCCCCAAGGAATGCCACAAAGCACGGTCCTGATGTCTTACCAGGTCGTCACACCATCTAGTGAGGGGATGCCCTACACTTCGTCCGCCGGTACGAGGCTGCCACTTGAGACGTTTTTCCCCATCAGTTGTCGGTTCTTCAAGCTATGTGGCCGGCCCATCGCCACTTCAGCTTACAAATCCGTTGGCCTATATCGGTCACTCTGGTTCTACTCCGGATATCCTCATTTCTAAGTTTATCACGCAGAGAAACCCCGAGCATAGCCCTCTGCATAGCTCGCTGAGCGACCTAGAGCTTCCTCATATGGCCAACAGTGAAGGACCACGTCTCAGCTCCATAGGTCATCACTAGCAACACGCACTGGTTGTCTCGTTTTCAAGTTTTGAGGTATACCTGACGAGAAGTCTGCCATTAACACCATATAGTGGGTTTTGGAGGAAGGCGTGGCTCTAGAAATGTCCTCATACATTTCCTCCACCTCCTCATCGGGGTATGCCGAGATTGGTACGTACACCTGTATGACCTTCAATGAATACCATTTGGTGATTCTGAGTATAAGGTACGCAACCCTCGTCGACACACCCTCAATATTTACAACGTTATTAACGAGAGACTTGTGGACGATAAATCCGAAACCTCCTTGGGACAGATAGTTGCCCTCCCGGTGATAGGACAAGTTGCCGGTTTCGAGGATTTCCATGTCCTCCTCTTCTCTTCGGGCATCGGATAATCCTAAAATATTTCAGCGCAACTTGTCTATCTCTTCTTCCAGCTCCAGGATCTTCTTGTCAGTCCTCAGGGTGCGTGCGTTGTACGTTGCCAGGTTGAGTAGTTTTCGGTGGCAACTAAACCTCCACCGGAATACTTAACACCCCATGCCCCGCCGTTACCATCGTCGCCACTGTAGCCAGGAATAGCGGGGCCGCCGAGGACTGAGGGTCGTCTCTCTCAACTTTATTCATTGGGGTATATTGCCATAGTTGCCATGCTTGGCGAGCGGGTTGGTAACCGCAGGTTTTTTATTGTTGTTTTGCTGTTATCAGAAATATGCTGCTGCTCATCTTCTGCCTCAGTTTTCCTCTGTCCGCTCTTACGACACCCATGGGAAGATATGGTGTAGTGATTATTGTTACCCTCCATTACACTGAATATCAAATATACAAGTGATTTTTTGAAATATTGTACCAAAAAATATAATATACCACGTTTTTTCATATACGCACATTGTCAAAAAACTAGATACACAATCAGTGACAAAAATGTCCTTCCCGAATGAGCACCCGCTCGAAAATTTGTGTGCGCTTTTAATTTGTACGTAGCTTTGTGAATACAACTTTAGGCAATGCGTTTAAGGTTGAATTTACATTAATGTATATTTATTTCAACTATAATTACGTCACAACAATTACCGACAGTTTTTAGAGAACTTTTGCATGGCACAATCCCACAACAAACAATACCTAGTATTTTATTAGTGTACGATGGTCTCTAGCTATTTGGGAAGTGCTCGAAGAAATTTGAGTTGCAACATTCCACCAGGAACGACAGACAGACATACAAGAAAGTAGCTTAAATAAACGTGGTAAAAAAGAAACTAAAAACATACATTCAAATTGAGAAACTCTTCCTTTAAGGTCAGCTAAAACAATTATTTAATGCTTTAAATATTAAAATAATGATATTTTTTAACAGGAAGATATAAAAAGTACTATTGTGTATTGTCATGAAATTAAATGTACATTATGTTTATCATATTAGGTACTCATTTTACATAAGAAATGCAAGACTATATAATAATAAAATGCAAATATTCTTATACAATGTAGCTTCGCAAAGAAGCAGAAGTAAAAAAATCATAAAACGACGATATCGTCAAGTTGTTGAAAAAACTTGTTACTTTGTAGAATAGAATAGAAGTAACAGAATATAATAGATTTGATTGTAATCAGATATGATTAACTATTTACAAATAGAAGAGCATGTAATGTTTATTAGTAACACACATCTTTAACATATTTGTAAAGATAAAGCAAAAAACGTTTTCTAACGCCAGACTATAAAAAAAAACATGGCGCCAAGTGTCACAGGTCAGTTGACTTATAACGCCCGTGCCCCAACAAGTCTGCCAGGCAACTTCAGAAGTAATTTAATAGCACCGAATTCAAATGAACCATGGTAGCGTTTGGGGAGGATATCCTACTTAATCCCTATTTTTCTATGGGCGGATATCTTGCGGTCCATGTATATTTATGGGTAGAAAGAAATCATGTTTTATTTTTTGTATTCAAACATATTTTTCAGATATTGACATCGACGATTTTCTTCGTTAGTTTGTTTATTGTTAGATTTTCTTCTTCAAAGAAGTAACAGATTGAATTTTATTTCACTTTAAACAAGGAAATTGTTATTGCTTAGACATTTCTTGAAAGGGTGACCGGTACTCTTCGGCACAAACGGACTAGTCTATGGCGTTTGGTTGTTAGAGTTTCGACTCAATCACGAGGGTAAATCTCGTACAAGTGAGGTCTCGTGCAAGGTCAATGTTTGGACAAAACGTTATCAAATTTTCCGTTATATCTTCACTTACGACTGATAATAATAATCCTTTTGGTTCCTAGCAAAAAGGCGCCATCCATCGAATATATGTACTACGTACTAGATTGCGCATTCCGAACATAAACTATGTTCAACTGAACTGTACTGCAATCCTTACAGTGTGTTATTTAGTGTGTTTTTAATCTACTAGTTAGTCTGTGGGTTAAATATTCATGCAGTATGGAGCGGCGCTAAAAATACAAGATTTCAAATTAAAGTTTAACCCTGGACGTAAATAACAATTCAGTAGTCAAGTAAGTAAAATTATTTGTTTTTCAAGTGAATATTATATTTTTTTTACGTGTTAGAGCCACGCTGCAGCTATTTTAGTAGTATAGTTGTAGCACGAATGGGTCGGCTGGACCGGGGAAGGACCACGCTCTCACAGAATACCAGCGTCAAATAGCAGTTTAACACTGCTGTGTTTCGTATGGTGAGTGTAGACAACCGGAGACCCTTTTTACTGGAAAAGAGGCATTTCATATTAGTCCTCACGAGTGACAACGAATCTGCGTTTTGATTGGATAACGAAGATAAATGTAGATGTCCATGGGCCACAGTATCCACTTACCATTAGGTGGACTGTGTGCTCGTTTGTCACTCGATCCTATAAAAAAAAGAATATTTTTTTTTATAGAATAAGGGTTTTTTTAAGGCTTTTTTTATAGAATAATAATAATATCGTAATATTACAAAAGAAAAAATCATGAAAACATATATTTCTACTGACAGCGCAGGCGCAACGCGCTTAAATCAACTGCGCATGCGCGACTTTACTATCTCCCGCGCATGCGCGAAGACATAGAGTAGTAGGTACACATTTTTTGTTTAGAAAGGCTTCTCTAGTACGTAGTACATATTATAACTCAATGGCGCCATCTGTTTAAAATATATTTCCGAGCTTGCTGTGTCTTAGAACTCGGCAAGCCCATCGATATCATTCTATAGGCGATATTTTTATATTTTTTAATTGGGTAGGCTCGATTGCTATCTGCGTGTCTGCGTGGTTATCAATCCTTACTCCTTTTATACCAGCCAGTAGCAGTGCACCAGAGCCAGTATAATTACATGTGTAGTTCATGCATCTGCAGTTCTTTTTGGCAAAATTTGGTTTCAAGCATTTATCTGCTGCAGTAGCCAATTACCTTTAGTTGACTATTACAATGAAAAACAAAAAATTAGAGTGTGACAAACGACACTAATATTATTAAAAGAATGCTACCTGTGTTTTGGACAACGTGTTTGGTGAATATGTTTGATAGTTAAGTTTGCTACAACTTTAATTTATATTCGTATGCTTATAATATGTTTTCCAACGAAAATAATTTTGGTACTTTTCCATTTACTGGCAAATGACCAGATGATGACATTTGGTATTTGGCGGTAAAATCATCGTCAAAGGTGCAAGATGTCTGAAACTGTGATCGCAAATTGCCTGAAAAGCGTAACTGTTATGAAAAACCCATCTTAGCGTGAGACAGGCCCAGGTAAAGCAGATTCGGAGTCGGCCAAAGTATAAAAAATCGGACAGAAGGGACTCGGTGTTTACGATTTCATGTCGCAGTCAGACTGACAGAGAAGACTAAAAATCAGTAGATTTCAAGTGCGCGGCTAATCCATTTGAAATCCAACAACATGCTTTTATGTGTGAGTGAGTGCGTGTTATTGCAATAAGTTGAGCGTAACGTGATAGAGCCACGCTGCTCCTATGTTATGCGATCGACTTGACTGGGGTAGGAACACGCTCTCACAGAATGCCAGTTAAAAATAGCAGTTTAATGCGGCTGTGTTTTGCACGGTGAGTGTGAAATATCGAAGAACCTTTTTACTTGTAACTTAATTTAAATTTTTTTTAATGATTTCTTAAGTTAAATAACTTAATTAACTGTCCATACTGTAAATATAGTGCTCGCGTAAATATGCGAACACTACACTAACACTAACAATACATTGAATAAAACTACTTTTACGGATTTTATCGCATTTGATTCTACTTATTTTTAATTCCCGACGTTTCGGGTGCTTCCCAGCACCCATGGTCACGGGAGACTGAGGTGATTGACGTCCTGAGTACCTTCAGCTTTTTACTTTTTTACTTTTTACTTTTGGTCCGAATTAAAAATAAGTAGCATTGAATGCGATAAAATCTGTAAAAGTAGATAGTTTTATTCAAAAATTCTTAATCGAGGAAAGATGTGGGTGTCCATTAGTCATAGCATCCACTTACCATCAGATGAATTATGTGCTCGCTTTTCACTCTCATTCTATAAAAAAATTGAGCATGGTTTCCGCGTCATTTCAAATGTACCAGGTGATAGGGTAGGACCCATTAATTTTCTGTCTGTGAGACCGTCTGGTTAGTTACCCTCTTACCTATTTCTGCTGCCGAATTCGGACTGAAGGCCAATACAATTACAGTATGTGAAAAATTGTGGAATGCATCGTTTCCAGTAAAAAGGGTCTCCAGTTCTCTACACTCACCATACGAAACAAATTGAGTTGCTATTTTACGGCGGTCGAGCCGACCCATCCATGCTGCAACCATAATGTAGTTGCAGCATGGCTCTACCACGACTAATTGCACGAATATGATTATAATTTACAATAAGAAACATAGGTTTCTATGCTATTTTACGTATTTGAATACGAATTTTGTCTCAAATTCAGTCTCACCGTTACTATTAACCTTAACAAAATGTATAGAGGTCTGTAAATTCAACGGCATTAACGTTCAAAGAATGTATCCTAAATCATTAATCAATTAGATACATTAACAATCCAGGCTGTATATTACGTTCCTTAACTTTAAAAATAAACTTTAAAAAAAAACGCCGTTTCATCAGTAAAGTTAAGGCCACTCGCAATAATTCAAATTTGGAAGCCATTCCGCAAATTGAGTAACGAAGCGTGTCCGCAAACCGCTGTGTACAGGTAGCGGGCAAAGGAGCTCGCCTCGGGTGGCAAAAGGACCGTGCTTTAAATTAAATTAGTATTCATGCAATAAACAAGATGAAAGTGAAAAGAATAAGCCGACATCCAGTGCTATTTATTTACGATTTTAATATGTGCTTTTACATGAGCGTTATTTCTGAACACAACGATGCTAAATGCCTTTGCGTCATTGTTAATTTTAAATATGAAAACTGAAGAAAAGTATTATCTTTATTATAAAGATTTTAGTGTTATGAACTTAGTAAGTGCCAGGCATTTTGTTAAAGTGCATAATATAATATAATTTATAGATTTTTTTTTATCGTGTTCAAGTTGGTATGTACGGGGAATATACTAAGTCTCTTTCTATTTTCGTGATGTTTTTTAGTCTATGCGGCTCTCACACGATCATCTGACACAGCTAGATGGGGATGAGGAAGATGATGGTTTATGAATTGGTATTGTTATCAATCATCACGGCCCCTCTGTTGAAGTTATTTTTGAGCTATCTAACCCTAACCGCTGTCCGAGGCTGGGGGGTAGGGGTAGGGGGGGGGGGGGGGGGGGGGTTGGACTGACTGATCATGAGGAGTAGAATTGCTAGTGCTATGGTGTTGCCTCTTCTCTTTCAAACTCAACCTGG
This sequence comes from Parnassius mnemosyne, assembly GCA_963668995.1. NCBI lineage: Eukaryota > Metazoa > Arthropoda > Insecta > Lepidoptera > Papilionidae > Parnassius > Parnassius mnemosyne. The sequence continues at coordinate 22,570,387 of CAVLGL010000090.1, forward strand.
ATATCATGGTAAGGTTCTAAGTAATGCATGCTAACTGGTAACTGCCAATCAGAAGAAAATTTGTAGACGATCATGATAATTCAAGTAAATCCAGTGAAACAGCAACATCCACTTTTGAGAAGTAAGCTATTAATCACCAGAAAAACTATAATATTTATGATCGATAAAATAGATGTCTATTTATTTTAATACCTAGAAAATGTCAACCTTGACAAATATAATTTGCTAAGATGTTGCTTCCAGACTTAACAAATCAGTAATATCAGCAGAAGCATGAAGCCTGGAACTAAAAACTTAAGTAAATATTTTTCTATACAAAAAAAGTAGTTTTATATTAAATTATTGAAATCATGGCTCAAGCAAAATTAGTTTTTAATAATTACTTACTTTTTACTAAACAATAAAGGCTACATTAATAATTTCAATACCTCTTTGGTAAACACTAAAACATTTTTTGTGTGTTTATAGTATAAAAAAATCAGTTTTTTGAAGGCTATTTATCAGACTAGCTCAAGCTCAGCTTATATTTAACGCTAGTTTTCTGTAAGGGCGTGGTACTTCCCGGTGAGACCAACCCATTTGCCTACTACGCTAAGAAATGTGTAAAATATTAAAAATAGAAAAAAAAATACTACTACCTCAAAGAATACTAATATAACCTAAAATAAACTTTAATGTGTCTTAATGTATCTTTAAATATACTTGACTTAAAGTATAACTATTCTTACTTATGAGTATATATAGTCCGACTTATAAGATAAGATATGCCCGATATTTAATTCCTCGATAAAAAGTTTCATATTTACATTTTAACACAAATGTGCACTTTGTCCTAGTATTGCTTCGGAGTTTACATTACTCATTAATTTTAACTTTTTTATTTATACTTAAAGCCACTGTATGACTATAACCCTTACTGATGGTAAGTGGTGATACAGCCCTAGATGGTAAAGCGCGCTAGCTTAGCTTTACAAACTTTATTTATCAAAACGACCTCGTGTCTTTGCTAAATAATGGCTTTGGTGTTGCCATATTTTTTGCAATTATATTTAAAACTGCACCCTTTTAGTGTTCCGTGTCTGTAACTTTAAGGAAACCAAATGTCAAAACGGTTTTCGATATCATTTATAAGTAAAAAAATGACAAACGCAACAAAATAACGTCGGCTCATATATTACTTTTTTAAAAGGGAATTCTAAATTCGTACCTCGCACGAGCCGTATTAGCTTTGATGAAATCAACGGAAATGTTAACAGGCGGATATCAAAATTTGAACTCTAACTCCTGCTTTATAAGTTTTAAAACATTTTAGCTACAGTTTAAAAGTAAAAAAGTTTGAATTCATTCATTCATGTTGCGTTAAAAGGCGACAAAGGGATATAACTTCGCAGCCGCCAAATATTGCTCCAATATTTAACGCGTTCAGCAATATTTACGACATTCGATATTTAATTTTCACCCTCAAAAGGGTTACCGCCTTTGCTAACGACCGGCGAAAGTTTATTTTTTAATCTTTCAACGCGGGAAGCTAATCTTTGGGACTTGATAAGTGATTCCCTAAGATTAATAGCGAGTTAATGATGTGCTCCGATTACGTTGGTAATGGCTTGTAGTATCGAAACGGTTACGTTTATTTACGTGTCATAAATTTATGACCATGTAATGTCATGTTTTTAATCTATTTATCTGCATCTATACTTATAAATAATATTGAAGTGTCTGTTTGTAATATCGAAAGAACTACCTTTTATCGAGCTCAGGGGGTTATTGTTTATAAATGGTCATGGTTCATTCATGTCTATGTCAGTTCAGTTCAGTCAGACAGTTCAGTCATGTCTAGACATGAATAACGGAATGGCTAAACTGATTGTAATAAAATTTCACAAACAGATAGAAAGCGATGCCAGGAGTAATTTTACTTATATACTTTCTGTGAAATGCTTGGAGATTTTTTAAAAATGGAAAAATTTACAAAACAAACGTTAAAGTTCCCTTCCATTCAAAGTCGGGGCGGGTCGCTAGTAAGAAATATCATTTTAATATGCTGTATGGTGGTGGCGTCAATCCCTCCACCGCCACATCGTAATTTCTAGAAATATCACATAGCTTGTAATAGACGGTGGTTGTAAGTTTCTTCGCTCGCTCGCTGTAAGTTTCTCACAGTACGCAAGGGTTCGATCCTCGCCAATGAAATTGTTAATTGCAATTTTAAGTGCTGATTTACCACGTGCTCGTCGGTGAAGTAAAACATCGTGATGAAACTTGCATATCTGAGAAATAAGAAAAAATATTTCGAAGACATGTGAAGTTCGCCAACACGCATTGGGGCAGCGCGGCGGACATTTTCTTGCCCTAAAACCCTCTCAGAAATGAGAGGAGCCCTGTGCTCAACACTGGGACTTATACTTATAGACTGTAAGTTTAACTTTTTAACTTTTAACTTATTAACTACTATATAGTGGCGGTGTAAGAATATCCACTACACCATATCATCCCGTGGGATGATATAGTGTAGTGTAAAAAAAGGGCTCATAGAGCAAAAAGACGAATTTGAATATTGTTTTTTAAAATTATTTTTAAAAATAAACGATCTTACTGCTTTTTAATCAGAAGCTTACGTCAAGGTCTTGTTGATTTGTGTCTGGCATGCAAAAGTAACAAAATTAAAAATAATTAAATACAATATTAACAATATTTAACATTACATATTCATTTTTTATTTTTTTGTATAATGATTTCTTATATTTACGCGAACACTACACATTGAATAAAACTATTTTTACGGATTTTATCGCGTTCAATTAACTTATTTTATATTCCCGACTTTTCGGTTGCTTTCCAGCAGTCCCCCGTGACCACGGTTGCTGGAAAGCAACCGAAACGTCGGGAATATAAAATAAGTTAATTAAACGCGATAAAATCCGTAAAAATAGTTTTATTCAATATTTTTTGTATCTTCTTATTTTGAACAATGGTTTACCCAAACTTTTAAATTCGTACATTTCATAAATTATATCCGAACATCCTGTTTGCGTTGGCTTATGAAGATGTTTAACTAATTAAAAAAAATATCGAAGCGGCAGCAGCCAATAATAATTTAAGGTCCCTTTTAATTAAACAATCGGCTGTGCGATCTCTATTAACATTTCAACTTAGTTCTTTGCGTAATTGCTTTGATTTGAAACCACGGCTTAATCAAGATGGAGATATTTATTCATTCGTTGTGGTGGATATATTATGTGTTTATGTTTAATAAACTTACACATATGTAAAAAGAGAGAAGATAATAATTATTTTTCAAATAAATTAAAACAGTAAAAGAAAATTTCCATTTTAATGATACAAATAATAATTATTCATAAGTTGTAAAATGATGTTGTATGGGATTATTAATATTCATATTATTGTAATGTTATAACGTATTATGTTATTTTACGTCTGGCGTGACGAAATGTTTACACCGATATCTATTGGAAACCATTAGATCATCTTAGGTGACAGGGCCACGCTGCAGCTATATTATGGTTGAAGCACGAACAGGTTGGCTCGACCGGGAAGGGCCGACGTTCTTACAAAATACCACCGTGAAATAGCAATTTAATGCTGCTGTGTTTCGTGTGTAGAGAACTGGAGAACCTTTTTGACAGTAGACTACGCATCTGCATTATTATTTATAATCAAGTGTAGATGTAGATTTTTATGGGTCACAGCATCCACGTACCAACGGGTGGGCTGTGTGCTCGTTTGTTATACTTTTTCTATATAAAATAGATGTTTCTGGAATATCTTATAGCTACATCTTACGACACCCACTGGACAAAAAAGAGTGATGGATTCTTTTAAGTCATCACCACACGGCTTGTGTTAATGGCAATGAAATAATAATGAAAGTATTAACAGAATATGGTACAATATGCATAAGTAACTGCAGTAATTGTAGGCTCTAATGTTAGTGACACTATTTTGCCCGTTATATTTCTATAGTTAATAGCCCACGATACCTTATCAGAGACAGAGGTACAGTCAAAATTAATAAAGACACGGAAATCAATACAATTTTGTCTGCCTAAATATACCTAAGTGCGATCATCATCATACTTCATCATTCACTAGATGGTAGGACTGCTTTTATGCGTTGGACTACGTCTGAGTAGGTGCCACACTCATATCTATTTCTGCCGCAAAGAAGCAGTGATGCCTTTCTGTGTTCCACTCTGAAGCGTAAAGACAGCTAATTCCTCAGAGGTTACAAAACATCTGTAGACTTCTTTGTTTGAAGTTAATTTTAGTTATCCATGGACTGCAGTAGCCACTTCTGGTGAAAGTTCGTTTGTCACTAAAAAAAATCATCTTCTCTAGCGAATTAACTCTATAAATTTTCTTCTTTATCAGCCGGTCAGAGTCCAATTCTGGACATAGTTCTCTCTCGTTGTAAGCCGTATTTGCCTTAATCATCACGCTTGACAGGACTGACGACCGCAGTAGCATACGTCTCGCACCTTTGACATTTGTATAATATAGATCGTTATATAGTATTATATGTTTATAAACAATCAATATAGGTATTGTAAAGTACACCGCCAGGGTTCCCGGGCAGATGTGTTAGCGTCTCGTTAGTGAACATGCACCGTTCTGCCTACATCTTAATTAACCCCCGCACCAGAGGCCCGCACGGCCGCGAGAAAGTCCCGGACCACCCGTTAATTATTGTAAACGTCAATAATGAGTCCCGTAATGAGTACCGTTTCCTGTCAACGATGTTATTAGTGTAACTGTTTAATTGATTTTTTGTAAAGATTCTCACTGTTAATGTACATGGTAATTTTGTGACAGTGAAAAGTGACAACAAATTACAGAATAGTCGCAATTTAATAATAATGTACGTTGAATTTAATAACAGAGCAAATGTAAAAAATAAACCGTGATGCGTCATTGAATATACGAGTAGGTACACACATACACATCAGACAAATAAACCAAAAATTCCATAATTGATTTTACATCTATTCAAAACAATATGGCAGCTTAAGAGACACATTTTTTGAATATCAAGATCACAATTGAGGTGATAGTCTACTCCTGGATATGGGCTTCTCCCAATATAGGGAAGATTTGCTCTAATCTAAGGGAGATCCGCTTCAAGCCATAAGATCTTTCTGGCATATCCCATAGTCTTCTCTTATAGCACTTACGGGACGAATTGTAGTGATGGATTTCCTACGCCGTGTGGTGTCGACGGACGTCAGAAGGTTTTTCAGTTAGAAAAACAAAGCGAAATTCTTCACGTGTTGTAATTATACTACTATTGTATTACAGATACGAGTATATCTTAACCCTTTCGCTGTCCCCTGCACTACATATAGGTCATTACTGACATTATTGTGTCTGAAAACCGGACAGTGAAAGTGTTAATACCCTTGTATCACAGGCTCATACAATGCAAACCAGATCACAAAAGGGGAACATTACTGCGATAGTGACCGATATGTATTACACAAACATACTCTTAGGCAGAAAGCCATTAAATTAAGGCCTAAATACGGGCCACTGCACAAACGTCCTCTCATATCTGTGAGAGTTGTGGAGTAATTATTCTGCCACGCTACGCTAGCGCCTGTTGACGGACTTTAAATCGCAACAGAACACCGTATATCCTAGCAAATTGTTTATTACGAAATCCATTGCTATCCTAATTTCGCAGTGCAGTACTTTCGGTATGCTTTAAAAGCTTATTAGGTCGTATATTGATGAGCAATTAAGCGGAGTGTTCGGCGCAATCTCCTCGGCGCCAGATAAGGGCATTTGTTGGTGTCCGCCATCGCCGGACAACAGACAACTTTATGCTAATCCCTCGCCGTTTCTCCGCTAGCGATTTGAGTTCGGTTTCAAGAAAAAAAAGTTAAGGCACTATGCGTAATGCTTTATCCAACATTGCTGAAATTTCGTGTTTAATAATAAACGGCAGTGGTTGCAGTTAAGGGTACGGATTGCGAACTGTTGTGAACCGTTTCTTATACAAGTATCAAGCTCATTTGAAGTGTATAACTGGGATATTAGTAATGTTCTAATCATTGTTCCAACACCAAGTTCTGACAAAATGCCAGTATAATGGTGCTAGCATGAAGCTGTAGAGAACCTGACAATTTTTATACTAATGAGGAAGCATTCTACTTCTGAGTATTTCCGTCCTCAGGAGTAACAACGTGTTTTCTTTGGCACACTCTGTAGCCTAAACGGCTAGATTGATTTTGACATATGTGGTGTTCTTAGATTCATCTTAGTTGTGGAAGTGACATAGGCTATAATTTTTTTCTTTTCAGCAAAATTTTCCACACAGTCGGTCTTTTTGTACGCGGTACAACCACGGTGTAGCTATATTATTGGTATATATGTATTCATATCTTGGTCCTCACGGGTGACAACGCATCTGCATTTTGATTCGTAATCGAGGATAGATGTAAATGTCTATGGGCCACAGCAACTACTTACCATCAGGTGGACTGTGTGCTCGTTTGTTACCCTCATCCTTTAAAAAAGTCAGGTTTTGCTTAATTACTGTTTAACCTTTAAGTTTTTTTACTTTGTCCATACAATTTAAATGCTATTGCTTGACCAATCTTGTCCAATGCAAGTTTTCGACAACTAATCCACCAGACATAAATATCTTATTTTTATTATAATAAAAAATACTGATGATACACAAAAGACAATCTTTGTTTTTATTAATAAAATAAAAAAGAAAATTATTACTATATCCTAACAGATTTGAAGATTTTTTGCCGAAGTATGTTCAAAGAAACAAGAAAGGGAATATAAAATAATTTCACGAATAATGAATATTATGTTTTTTTACATATGATAAGTCAAATCTATACTACAATTGGACGTAGTTAAGCAGAAAGGACTCAATCCACACAGTGGTCAAAATTAAGTTAATATGCCATCGTACTCCTGAGGATCGAAACTATCGTGTAGTGAAAACCCTATTTTAAAAGTGTACACGGAAGCTGATTCTTTTACCTACCCCGACTCAACGCACAGTAAGAAGAGCACACAAAATGTATCCGCTGAATGAATTCAATCCACTTGAATTGTTTCTAAGTAATACATTTCTATGGGTATGTTCTTAATGTCGAAAAACCAGGATGAACTCAAGCGGTTTGGGTCCTTTATGAAAAATAGTTTTGATCGGAAATATCATTTTACCAAATAACTGAAATGACTCAAACAGGTTGGGTCGTTTCTGCGTTATAAGAATACTGAGACAAATATTTTTTTTTGTTTATTAGAAACTACTCAAAACACTTGGTATGTTCCAGAGAAACGGTTTTAGTCGAACAGTTCACATTATAAAATAACCTAAATCGACTCAGGCAGGCTGAGTCTTTTGTATTTTTGTAAGAAATGGATTTAATGACTCAAATACTTTTAATACAACTGAAACAACTTAAAACTTTTGGCTTATTAGTGTCTAATGAGTATTAGTAATATTAAATCAATATTTATTTTAGTTGGAACGACTAAAACAATGTATGTCCGTTCTGTGAATCAGGCCAAGTGTTTTATGGAGTTAGAAAAGAATTTATCTGAAATAAATTTATTTGTTTTGCATTGTTTATAGAAGGAATGGGTGTAATAAAATTATAACTAATTATTAATTTCCCGATATTTTCTGGAGTGGCAACTTTTTGTCGGTAAATTACTCTCAAAAACTGGCAACTCTATCATATTCTCACACACTGACTGGTGAAACACCTGTTTTGTTTTATTTCGGTAATTTTTCACCACTACCTCCGATGTCACCAAATGTATTAGAGATGCTAAACACCGTTTGCCGAGATTTTTCTACAGTTGAACATGAGTATATTGATATGTCAAAAAGACAGCGCAGTAATTGTGTGAGTTATAATGATCCTAAACAAGATGGAAACTATGATGACGATACAGATTCTGATTATGTACCAGACAGTGGAGAGGAAACTGATGTTTCGCATTCATCTGTAAAGCAAAATAAATGAAAAAGCTTTCAAGTTCTCGAGAGCGACAATTCGGACGATGGAACCATACAGAGGGGTTTGCGTTCATCTCATATTGCTATGGTGCACAATAATCAAACTAGAACTGAGAGAACCATACAAATGCGACACAGTGAAAGCCCGCTCATTGTTTCAAATGATAAGCCAGCTGAAACTGTTCGTCCCGTTACTGAAAATAATGACGCACTGCAAACTTTGGGCCGCCCCAAATGAGGACGCAAAAGAAGACACAAGAGTGAGAAGAAGAATAGGACATATATGATGAACTAGTAAGAGCGAAAGTATTCCATGATTATTCGTGCACCTGCAAGCAACGCTGTTTCTTCTTGCTGTTCCAAAAGAAACACGAAAACAAGAGTTTTTTAAGTGTTTAATATTGGGGTCATACGAAGCTCAGCTGTTATATATATTTTAAATAATTTTAAAGAATCTAAAAAAGCTCGATCATATACTTTAACCAAAACCAAAACTGGTAAGAAAATACCTAGACAATGCAGAAGAAATTATTATATTTACGAGAATGTCATATGTAAGGAAATGTTTTTAAAAAACTTTCAAATCTTCTAAAAGAGTTGATATGTATTTGACCAAAAAGCGATCAGATGAAACTTATGAAGACTGAAGATGGTTGGATCAAGACCCCAGAAGAAGATATAGATTTCGTGAGAAATGTCATTAATTGCCTCCCAAAATACGAATCTCACTACAGAAGAGAATGAAACAGTGGCACGCAATATTTAAAACTAGATATGACTATCCAAAAAATTTACGACATCTATTTTCAAGAATTCAAAAATGATTACAGCAACAAGAAGAAATACGTCTCTTTTGTTATACTGAAACGCGTATTTTATATGCATTTCAATCTCCGTTGTAAATCCTTGAAGAAGAATACGTGCAAGAAATTAGATTCATTAGCCCTTCTGATAAAGAAGTTTTACTTTTACCAGCAGTAAAAGAATTATTGATCCAGCTAAGAGATATTCATCAAATAATAGCGGAGGATCTTCGTAATCAAATGTCTCAAGACTTGGCGCGTGCTAAAACAGATCCCAAATTTGAATGTGTTACCTACGATCTCGAAAAAACTCTACGTTTGCCCCGTATACCTACGAACATAGTATTTTATAAACGTAAGTTATGGATTTATAACGCTGGTATACACGTTGGCTCTAACGATCAAGGATGATGCAATGTCTGGGTTGAAGGGGAAGTCGTAAGAAGTTGCCTTAAGCCTCATTAATTTTATTAAAAACCATTTGAAGGATGGCGTAGAGAATATAGTCTCTTGGAGCGATTGCTGCGGGGGACAAAATAGAATTGTTAAAATAGTCCTAATGCTAAAACTATACTTAACAGCAACTCAATACTTAAAACGATAACTTTTAAATATTTAGAGACCGGCCATTCCTTCTCGCCAAATGACACTGATTTTAGCAAGATTGAATGTGAGCTTAAACATCACGAGCGGATTTACACTGCAGAAGAATACATAAATAATATGAAGATCTCTAAAAGAAAAAACCTTGCTTGACGTTCCTAGAATGAAAACACAAGATTTTGTAAGTACAAAACTAATAGAAAAAAATATGTACAAAATAAAGATAAAGTTAATGGCTGAAAACTAAACAAACTTTATTGAAAAAAGAAGATCACTACTTAATTACTATGACGTCAGAGAGTGGAGATATTCAAAAGCTGGATTTATTGAAAAGAAGCAAAGATGATATAATACAATTTACAAAGGAAGATTTTGAAGTCCTTTGGCCCCAAAGAAAACCCATACCTGGAGCAAAGCTCGATAATCTCAGATCTATGTTTAGTTTAATGCCTGAAGACTGCCATGAATTTTACAGTAACCTTAAAGGAAACAGCAATATCAGAGAGGATGTTGATGGATATGGACCAACTCTTGATTTTGACTTGGAGCAGAATGAGACAAATTGATAAAATTTCAATTGATTCATTTTTGCGCTGTTTTTCCAATTTTATTTTTTATTTTTATAATGGTTTTTTACGTGATTTTGCTAGCCTTATATTCAAGGATAATTATATATATTATAAATTATTATAAATATATAACTTTATAATAATTTAACTCATTTTGTTTTTTTAATAACTTATTTTCTAGTCGAAGGATAGATTTGAGTGCATTCTGAGAAAGTAAAAAAAAGTACCTGTCTTTACAAACTTAAGTTTAATTGTAAGGACTCAACCCACATTTCACTTAATATTTCGAAATCAATTGCAAATTATGTTATTATTTTAAGTGACAGATAAAAATATTGACTATCTTTTTAATTAAGGGGCAAAAAATTAAAAATATAATTTTTTCTTAGACGAAAAATTACAACTGAAACTTCAAACGCCTTTAACTCAAAAGTGACTTTGTGTGGATTGAGTCCTTTCTGCTTAACTAGGTCCAATTCCATCTAGCGGTAAGTGACGATGAAGCCACAGATGAGGATATTTAATACGAGATAAATCCAATTTAGTAATTTTAGTATTATAAGGTTTAAATAACTTTATAATTCATAAGAAATCATTTCTATAACAAGAATGATCGTAACTCATAATTAATATGGAAACTCGACAATGCAAAATATTATGCGAAATGAGCGCGCATTTCTTCTTTTGAAATGTCTTTTGTGCCATCGATTTTCGCTCATAAAATTTATGAAGATTACCATCGACAATCACGTCTACTCTTAGGAATCAATGGACACTCGAGCTTCGTCTATAGCAAAGATTTATTAGTCTCTATTCGAATATAATCTTCACTAATTCACCGTAGAAAAACGTCGACTTATAACCACCTGGACAATCGACTCTTTGTCGTTCGACTCAATATATTTTAAATGACTTCGAGACGGGCTCTCGTGAAGCCGATCCTATTGTGACTGACGGTGGAGGTTCCCTTTTACGAAAACGAACGCAAGGATATTTATTTTGAAATTTTGAATTAAGAATAATTTCTTTTTTAGCTGCCGTCTGTGGACGTGTGCCGCGCATTAGTGGCCTTTGTCGAAACCATATTAATGAACCCCGTGTGGGATTTGTTTTTTTTTTCCTTCTTGAACTACCGCTTTGATATGGTTCAGCATATTAAGTAACTCATACGATTAAGGTAGCAATTAAAGTTTTATAAAATATTTATAAAATATGGAGTCTTTATAATATGATATCTTTTTTATTTTTAAAGGGATAATTTTTTTATTAAACGTGAAAGATATTAAAGGATGCTAAAACTTATAGGTGTTTTATTATAACTTTACACTGACTTTAGCGATTCCTACAGCTCAAAAAACATGTTCTAAGCACCATATTATATATTTATAAAGCACAGGCGTTTTACTTACATAGATTGTACTTAGATAAACATCCAGACCCGGAACAAATATTTGTAGGCCATACAAACATGTTTATTTCGTGTGGGATTCAAATTTTTAGCCTCACAAGATAGCGTTGTGTAGCCAAACGTAGTTACTACGTTACAAAGCCGTAAAATATAATAATCATATTCAAATTAATATATAATCAAATATTTTGAATTACTAGACTTTATTCTTCAATAAAAAGTTAAAATAAGGTACGTGAGGGTAATATGATCACCATAAGTTTTACCGCCCTATAAAAACAAAATTAGGAAGAGGACAGAGACAAAAACACAAAGTCGTGTAGGTACCATAATTAATATAAGAAGAAAAAAATAGCAAACAAGCTTTGAAAACAATTAGGAACTATGACAGCAGGACGTCAAACACCTCAGTCCCCCGTGACCACGGGTGCTGGAAAGCACCCGAAACGTCGGGAATATAAAAACAAGTTAATATACGCGATAAAATGCGTAAAATTAGTTTTATTTAAAAATTAGGAACACTTCAAAAAATCAACTTGAACAAAACTAACTACACTACACAATACAAAAATCGACTAAAATATTTACTGCAATATCAACTGACAAAATGGCGTCGATAAAGCAGCGCCTTTTCATCATTTATTATTTGATTAACTTATGAAGAGCTATCGTATCGCAGAGCCTTATATGCAAACAAGGCTATAGTTTTAGAGTTATAACAAAGTGACCATATTAACTAGATTACCATGTTACCCCCACGTACTATAGTGTAAAGCTTGAGTTCTTGATGTTATTTTTAAGTAAGCAGATCAATAAATTGACGGCACCGTGGCGCAGTGGTTTACCGAGTTGCTGCGCTGGGGGGCGTGGGTTCGAATCACGCACGGAACAAGTATTTGTATGGCCTAGAAATAATTGTGCTGGGTCTAGATGTTTGTCCTTGTGCAATTTGTGTTTTTAAACTGCCTCCCCGATACAGGACAAAATCCTAGTGTGGGGTAACGTTTAAAAAGAAACAAAAAGAAAAAAAAAGGAAAAATCCACGCAAGTTGTTCAAGTTCATATAATTGTATATGTAAGTATCGTTAAGAGTCGATACAAGATAATTAGCTGCAAGTCTGTTTCCATTGTTGTCTGAGGGCTCCGTGGACAAAGGCGTTTCTCATGCAGTTTGCATTAATTATCGCTAACGTATCGCTAATTGTCGCTGCTAAAAACAAAGTCTTTACAGAAAGCTTAAAAGATTATTCTGACGGGTAGATGGAATATGGAGGCACGTATTTGTAATGGTTTTGCGATGTTCTTGACTTAACGCATTTATACAGCGACTGTCCATTTCCATTTATAATTATTACATATTAATAACAACAGACACCGATAAATTTTCTCAACTTGAATGCTTAATCAAAAGGTTCACATAATTTTGTGTTTTCACAAGGGGAAAAATTTATGAATAATCTTGATGGTGGCTAATAAAAGCCCTTTTTAATTTTGGTAATGTACTATAATTCATTATTTTGCCTAATTTCATTACAGTTTCCGAAAAATTCATAAAAATTGCTGTTCTTCATTGCATCTTTACCACGTGGTAGAGCCATGCTGCAGCTATATCGAGCTATAGCTCGACCCGGGAAGGACCACACTCTTGCAAAGTATCAGGGTAAAATAGGAGTTTAAAGCTGATGTGTTTTGTATGGTAAGTGTGGAGAACCGGTAACCATTTTTAACAAGGCATTTCTTCTTATCAAAATGCAGATGCGTTATCACCCGTAAGGACATCGAAGGAAGATGGAACGCCTCTTTTCCAGTAAAATGGGTCTCCGGTTCTCTACATTTACCATACGAAACATATGCGAGTAATTGTCAGAGATAACAACGCATATACTTTTTGATTCTTTATGAAAGATAGACGTAAAACAGTCGTAAAAGCCAACAGCTGGATGTACCTAAAACCTTGTTGGTAGTTTTTTATTGCATGGCTTAAGCGAAAAGCGCGTAGGTATGTTCTACTAGCGCCTAAAAATAAAGACTCCAACATTTTGTCGCATGAAATCGTATCTAACAATCATATTGAACATATAAATGATATAAAAGACACATTTCCAGAAAGTTAAATAATTGTTGAACTGATATTTTTTTTAAATCTATTAATTGCTATTTTTTACATTAAAAGTGGTTTTAGTGGCTTATGGCGTAAATTTATCAAGTTCGTATGGAGGGGTAAACACGATAACTTTTGAAAATATCAATTGTTGAACTCAATCTATTTTTTAAACTCATCATCATGTGGGAAGCCATGGAATGTCAATGGTAGTTTAATTTTGTTTTGTTTAGTTATAATAAATTTTTTTCGGCGGAGAAATCCCGAAATTTTCCGCGTTTTAAGCAGCCTTGTATTAATTTATTTTACTAAATACATTTTGCCTCACTTTGGCCCCAGAGTACTTTTTTACTCCAGGCTCAGCCGCCGTCGTAAGCGGTCGTTTGTTTACAGCAGTTCATGCTGAAAAATATCGATCGCTGTAGAAATACAAAATATTCCAGAAAACAAATTTGATATATATTTGACCAAGATAAGATATTATTATTATTTTTATAATGACAGATTTTTATTACAATATTTTGTTTCGCAAAAAGAACGCGGGATTTATATATAAATATACTTATACGTCTTGGATTATATAGAGACCTGAAGGTGTACTTCGGTATCTGCTACTGGAACTCCACGACGAGTAGAACTAGGTGTGCTGAGATTTTTTAAAAAAACGTTACCCCCACTCTAGGATTTTCTCCTGCATCGTGGAGGCAGTTTACAAACACAAATTGCACAAGGACAAACATCCAGACCCGGAACAATTATTTGTAGGCCATACAAATACTTGTTCCATGTGGGATTCGAACCCGCGGCCCCCAGGGCAGCAACTCATTGCTAAGCCACTGCACCACGGAGCCGCATTGTGCTCGGTTTTTTAGTTATGATGAGACTTTATCCCCGGACTTGACGGAGTGACTTGAAGTTGTTCTTCGGTGAATGCTACTGGAACTCCTCGAAGAGTAGTAATAGTAATAGGTTTGCTGAGTTTGGGCCCGTTTTAAAAATAAAATATCGTCGTATGTGATTAGATACTCCTAAATCGCTCTTACTCTCTTATCACATTTTTCATTTATACATCCCCGTTTATACTCTGTTAAGGGTACTCGTATTCTAATTATTTTGCAATTATTAAACTATATTATAAATTATATTATATTTTATTTGCAAAATGAGTAGATTTAATTTATAATAGACATAAATGGCCGCTAGAGGGGTGCCGATGAGGCGCTAGGCTAGCCTAGGGCGCAGTTTAATCCACCTCTACCTCCGGATTTGATAGAGTGATCTGAAAGTGTACTTCGATGAATGGTACTGGAACTCCTCGAAAAGTAGAGCTAGGTGTGCCGAGTTTGGCCTCGTTTTGTTAGTTTTGATGAGACCTTATCTCCGGACTTGATAGAGTGACTTGAAGGTGTACTTTGATGACTGCTACTGGAACTCCTCGACGAGTAGTAATAGGTGTGCCGATTTTATACTCGTTTAGTTAGTTATGATGAGACCTTACCTCCAGACTTGATACAGTGACTTGAAGGTGTACTTTGATGACTGCTACTGGAACTACTCAACGAGGAGAACTAGATGTGCCGAGTTTGGCCTCGTTTTGTTAGTTTTGATGAGACCTTATCTCCGGACTTGATAGAGTGACTTGAAGGTGTACTTTGATGACTGCTACTGGAACTCCTCGACGAGTAGTAATAGGTGTGCCGATTTTATACTCGTTTAGTTAGTCATGATGAGACCTTACCTCCAGACCTGATACAGTGACTTGAAGGTGTACTTTGATGACTGCTACTGGAACTACTCAACGAGGAGAACTAGATGTGCCGAGTTTGGGCTCGTTTTGTTAGTTATGAGACCTTACCTCCGGACTTGACGGAGTAACTTGAAGGTGTACTTCCGTGACTACTACTGAGGCTCTTTGACGAATAGAACTACAACTTACATTTTTTTTAATTTTTTAACTATCATATGAGCACTATGAGTCGTGAACTTTTGGATTTTTATAACTTTTTTTTTAATTGAACACCAAAAAAAATGATCTAATTGCGATACTTGCATAGCATGACGTGAAGGCAATGAGCTGGTCCCCTGTCACTTCATTTAAATTTTCAATCTTAACCTATATATAAATAGTGATATACCGGTATTGCAGTTTTTGAAAATACGTGTTATAAGGCCTCTATTTTTATTTGAAACAAACCCAAATTAAATGTGATTTATGGGCAACAACGTTTTTGCCTACCGATCTACCCTCACGAATGTGTGCGTGCGCAGTAAAATCAGTTAAAATAATGCATTACCACGCATTTTGAATTTAAAAGATAAAAGTAACAGAATTATTGAGATTTTTTTAAATAAATTTTTCTTCACCATTTGCTAATATTACTTATTCCGAACCTTCTTTGCAAATTTGGCCTGTTATTGCGAAATAACCCTGTATAATAAGGACAATACAAATTTATGCAAAACCAAATTATCTGTCCGCCTTCCCTAATCATACATGATTTATGGTCCATTTCATTAACTACACATCATAATACAACTATTTTATAATAAATTTACTGAAACTTTGTGTCAAATTTATACAAAATAAGTATCAAACATTTAAGTACACTGAGAACTGTTTTTGATTCAGCATTTTTAGAACCTAAGTAATTTTTTTTAATTTCTAAAGCAAACTATTCTATAAAGGTATCAGCCAGTATCAGCTCTGCGATTTACAACCCGCCTGTCCAAGGTGATGATTATGGGAATCTTTGAGGGTACCTATGCCCATCGGACCATTCTTGAAAAGGTACCTTTTTTAAGTAGTGGTTTAAAAAGGCTGATAAAGAAGTAGAAAAACTGACGTAGAGAAAAAGAATAAAAAGAGAAGTAGACGTAGAAAAACAATGAGACTCTTGACCCTGAACACTTTCACCTTAAGCCGAACAACCAAAATCAATTACATACGATATTAAATTACGTTTGTTTTGATTTTTATATTTGTATTAACTAATACAATATTTTAATTATAAACATTTTGTATAACCGTCATAAATGTTTTCTATGTTTTGAAAAAAATTTGTAATATTCGGAAAGATCTAGTACCCATATCAAAGCATTTTTCTTTGAAATTCTTTGTTGCTGTTTTGATTGCAAATTTAAACATGTATGATAATTTTTCTTTTGAATAATAAGAAGATACAAATAATAGCTGAGACTCTTTTGTGCTGTAATGTATTTACAACTCTTATAACTATAATAAGATAAAAAAATATTGCATTCATAAATAAATACATGTAATATTAGTTTTACTATTAATCAGCCTTTTATAGAACTTATGGTTAATTATTTAACTAAACAGGATTTTAGTTTTTTTAGGCAGGTGGATTAGCTATCGCAGTACAAGACGTCTCGCACTTTTGCCACTAATCTTCTTTTTCTACCGACTGCAAAAAGGAGGAGGAACTCAATTCGACTGTATGTTTTTTCATGTATGTTACCTCATAGCTTTGTTCTACGTGAACCGATTTCGATGATTCTTTTTTTATTTAAGGTCTGACCAACAGTTTTTGAGTTAATCTTAATAATATATATTGAATTCAGTTGTACAAATTCTTTAATTTTAAATTTTTTATACAATAAGGGTGACAAGCGTGCACACAGCCCACCTGATAGTAAGTGGGTGCTAAGTCCATAGACACCTACATCTATCGTCAATTAAAAATCAAAATGGAGGTGCTTCACCCCTGAGGAATAAGATGGAATGCTTCATTTCCAATAATAAGAGTCGCCGGTTCGAAAACGAAACGCAGCAGTAATAAGCTACAATTTATGCTGGTTTTCGGTGATGGCGTGGTCTTTCCCGACCCATTTGTTATACAACCATAATATAGCTCTAGAGTTGCTTTACTACGTAAAAAGTGTACTTTCACCGATGTATGTGTTTTATGTCTGGTATTAATGAGGCAGAAATGAGAATCTCTTTTATTATTCTTCGTCTACCCCCAGAAATGAGAATCTCTTTTATTATTCTTCGTCTACCCCCAGATGTCTACTGCTGGACATCGACCTCTCCTGTTACAGAAAGGTTTTGACTTGATCACCACACTTGGTAGGTAGATTTAATATTGAAGTGCCAGACGTCTCGCACCTTTAACGCTGCTACCCGACTCTAGTCTGACCATACGTTTGTTGTTAATGAACTGGTTATGCTGCCATCTAGCGGAAGCTAGAAGATTTTTCTGGCATTTCCAATATTTGCCTATTTCGATACCCACGGGATGACATTTTAACCGACTCCAAAAAAGGAGGAGGTAATTAAAGTGTATTTTTTATGCGTGTTACCTCAGAACTTTTTCTAGGTGAACCGATTTTAATGATTTTATTTTTATTTGTAAGTTGGTGCTTTTCATGACCCATATAAATTTGATCGAAATCTGGACCAGTGGTTTTTGAGTTATCCTTTATAATGCATTTTTTATATTGAACTCGGTTGTACAAAATTTCTAATTTTACCACTTGTAAACAGCCACGTTCATATTATTTACCCGAGATACGATTTATTTCCTAACTGTATTGTAAGTAAAAGAATAATTACCATTGAAGTGACTAAACATGTAAATTTCAAGGAACTAACACATCAGGATGTGGTAATAAAACAAATATTTAATTATCTACGCTCAGTTAGTGATGATCGCATCTGAATGTGGGAGTGATTTGTTTAGCAACTGCCAGTGTATGAGTTATTGCTATGACGTAAACCGCGCGAAAAACAAACAAGTTATTGTATTCATACTTTTGGTTAAGGAAATGTCTAGAAGAGGAATAAAATATGATATTTTTGTCTTTTAGTTACTTGTCCGTGACCGCGAGGTTAGAAAAATATTACCGTAAGCCATGAAAATCTGTCACTGGAAGAGTTGGAGATAAATGCCGGCTTTTTAGGAAAATTAGGAATCAGTGGGTTTAAAATTTTCTACTAAATTGTTAAACAGACTTACCTTAAGTGAACGTCCATCATAATTCTTCGAAGCTCCTTGTCCGAGACAGCTGGCATAAAACGTCGTACTGCAAGTAGGTATAAAGAATGTCTCAGACAAGGAGAGAGTATATTACGGTTTGTCTAGTATAGAGAAACGCTGTGCCAATGTTTGTTGGGACGTGTGAAGTCCTGTTCTATTTTTTTTAATTTCTTATTAATAATTTATGCCAATTTTTTTAAAATTCCTGATCTGTTTATTCATTCATCGCCGAGTAGTATATTTTGTCATCGTCCAGCAAGTGGTATCACTTGCAGGAATCGAATCAGCATTGCTCTACGTGGTAGAGTCATGCTGCAGCTATATTAGTAGTATAGTTGTAGCACGAATGGGTCGGCTCGACTGGGGAAGGACCACGCTCTCACAGAATACCAACGTAAAATATCAGCTTAACACTGCTGTGTTTCATATGGTGAGTGTAGAGAACCGGAGACCCTTTTTACTGGAAAAGAGGCATTCCATCTTAGTCCTCACGGCTGACAACGCATCTGCATTTTCATTCGTAATCGAGGATAGATGTAGATGTCTATGGGCTACAGCAACCACTTACCATCAGGTGGACTGTGTGCTCGTTTGTCACCCTATCCTATAAAAAAAATCAGAATAACCAAAATTTGCTAGTTTCGATAGGTTTTTAAAAAAATAAGAATGACCTGGTGACAAATATTTAGAGAGATATGAAGATGTTGGGTCTGTCTGTTAATGAAACTTTTCAGGGAAGCAAATGGTGCTTCATGATCAAAAGAGTTGATCCCATGTAACGGGATGAGGCGAGGAACAAATAGAATACGATCATATAAGAAGCAAAGATCACGAAACATCCGTGAAAAACTAGAAGATATTCGGTAGTGTTATGTTTTAAAACTTTGACGATGACGATGCCTACGAAGGCCACAATTTACAAAGACGTTTATGCGCGGTAATAATACTATCGACTCTAACAAAATTACTCTGCGAAGTGTGTGAAACACGGACAAGAGCACTAATTAAATCAAATGCAATTAAATATCATTTAGACAGTTCAAAGTCAATTAACATACGTACTTAGCCCGGTTTCGTAAGTAATCATAATTTGGTTTTCTCCTTTTCCATTAATGTACATGAGACATGTGCTCTAATTTTCCTAAGTAGTGATAACAAAACCTATAACAGTGGGATTCCGTCTGGTAGATGTTGTACGCGACGAATAAACTTACTTATCGTGAGTTAACGCACGGCGGTGAGAAATATTCGTATTGTCTCTACATACATATACAGAAGGCTCCTCTATTCTATCGTTTTTTGTATTCGATTTCATAAGAAGCCCTACAAAAAGAACCAAGATGAGTGTTTATTTTTAATCAATAAGGTAAGTGGACTTTCTTTTGAAACTGCATATTTCTGTAAATAAAAATTTCTTCATATTGTTTTTTATTTATAAACTCAAAACGTGCAATTTTTTATATAATTAAGGCTGAAAATTAGCACACAAACCACATGATAGTAAGTGAATGCAGTGACGCAAAGTTTTGGCGTTTTAGTACTGGGATACAATAGATACTTATTACCAGTACAAAGGTTTGTCACTCACCATACAAATACACAGCAGCGTAATGCTGTAATTCTACACTGGTACCTATTCTGTATAACCGTAGGTTTTCCCCGTTAGAGCCTTTCTTCGATAATAGACATAATATCACTTTTTTATAGGATAAAGGTGACAAGCAAGCACAAAGTACATTGATGGTAAGTGGTTGCTGTAGCTCATAGACATCAAAATGCAGATGCGTTGTCAGCCGTGAGGACTAACATGGAATGCCTTTTTTGCAGTAAAAAGGATCGCCGGTTCTCTATAAACACAATACCGAACACAGCAGCATTAAGCTGCTATTTTACGCTGGTATTCTGTGAGAACGTGTTCCTTCCCCAGTAGAGCCAACGCATTCGTATTACAACTATGCAATTAATGTAGCTACAGCATGGCTCTACGGAGTCAATATATCTATTGAAGATGTGCCCAGTTACGAATACTCTTAACTGACGAGTACGTATACGTATGTAGATAAGGATGTGAAAGAAGTAAGATGTCCTGACACACCTCTCTCATTTCCTATCCTGATAATGCCAAAATAGAAGTCCGTCTTCTCTGCCTACTCATCTCGGTGACAGTTTTTTCCTTTCATGTTCTGAATGTATTATTAATTCTAAAATATCTAATTGTATGATTTTGCTAAAAACATTTTAATAGTATTCAATTTGGAAGAAATTTTTGCCTTTGGTAAATTACTTAATATAATATGTTACAAAGTATTATCTTATTCCTTGTAAACAAATCAAAATTGTATTCTGTTCTTTATAAGATTCGCAAATTAATAATTTAAAAAAGTACATTTTCCTACAAGGTGTCTAAAAACGAAATTAAAATCTAACAGTACTCACGTTTCTCGATCAACAAACATCCTATGTAAAAGTCAAAAGCTTCCTATTGGACGGTAAGTGAACAAACAGTGATGTACCGTGGGTACAGCCGCGTGTAAACACGAGGTAAATCACATTAGCAAATTGTGTGTGCCTACGCCAAATGCTGTGAGAAAATTATGTATGGGAAACTATGAGTGCCGTGAAGAAAATCGTTATGTGCTTTCTATCATACTGAAACTTCCGGCTTTTGCTTATTCATTCATTAAAAAAGTCCCGCTGGGTTTCTTGCTGGTCCTTTCCAGGACAGAGGTATTTTCCGTACTAGTGTTAAATGAAACATGACTTTCAATAAGTATAATTTATAATCTATATTGAATAAAATACATTTCCATTTTTATTTTATGAAGAATTAAATTACTTTAAGCAATCTTTACGTGGTAGAGGCATGCTGCAGTTATATTAGTAGTATAGTTGTAACACGAATGGGTCGGCTCGACCGGGTAAGGAACACGCCCTCACAAAATACCAGCTTCATGCTGATGTGTCGTATAGTGAGTGTAGAGAACCGGATACCCTTTTCACTGGAAGTGAGGCATTCTATTTTAGTCCTCACGGGCGACAACGCATCTGAATTTTGATTCATAGTCGAGAATAGATAGTATTAGTGGTTGCTGTGGTCTATAGAATAGATATATATATATAGACCACAGCAACCACTTACTATCATGTGGACTGTGTGTTTTCCATCTAATATATATTAAGCTGACATGTAGCTGACTACGTTAAATATAAATTAGTGTTTTGAAAATGTTTGTAATAAGAGTGACAAACGAGCACACCGTGCACCTGAAGGTAAGTGGATGTTGCGGTCAATAGACATCTGCGTCTATCCTCAATTGAAAATCAAAATACAGATGCGTAGTCACCCCTGAGAACTAAGATGGAAAGCCTGGTTACCAGTAAAAACGGTCTCCAGTTCTCTAAACTCACCATACATAACAAAGCTGCATCAAGCTTGTATTTTACGCTGGTATTCTGTGAGACAGTGGTCCAACTCCTAGCGTGCCGATCCGTTCGTGTTTCGGCTATAATATAGCAGCAGCATGGACTTTTTCGTAAGGTGGTTTCAATTAAACGTTATGTTTTATATTCACATCACGTCACCAGCTTTTTAAGTTTACTGCTGTACATGGCTCAATCCTAGATTCCGCCAGTTGGCAAACATTCTTTGGCAGATTTGTCCATACTCACAATATTGGGAAGGAAAATTAACGAGCGGCCTTTTTAGGATTCCGTATCCAAAGGGTAACCAACGGGACCCTATTACTAAGCCTACGCTGTCCGTCCGTCTGTCCCGAACTGTATCTCAGGATCCTTAATAGGTAGACAGTTGAATTTTCACAGAATGTGTATATTTACTACCACTATAGCAACAAATAATAAAAATAAAAATAAATTAAAAACTAAAGGCGGCTCCCCTACTAGAATCGTGTTTTACGATAGTATGGAACCCTTCCTGCACGAGTCCGACTCACACTTGGCCGGTTATTTACTTATAATAAGACTTTGCTTGACTAAATTGATACCTTCGCACTGGTAATGCTGTTTTCTTTCATTAATCCGCGTAATTGCATGATTTAAGTTCGGCATTTTTGAATAAATTTTCCGTTACGAGTCTGTCGCCGGAACCTTTCCCTTCAGTAAGCAGAGTACTCAAGCAAAAAAATTTGGAACTAATCATTTTTTATAAAACAAATGACAAAACAATTACAATTTAGTATTGATTCCTCCCCCTCCTTTCCACCATCGGACAACCAGGCGGTCGGCGGGTCATCACCCCTTTGTTGTCGATATTCCACGCATTAGAACCAAACGGTTTGCTTCGTCTTTAGTAATGCGTACAGCAAAGGAGTGGAATAATTTGCCGGCGTCTATCTTTCCGCCCGAATACAATCTGGGCGTCTTCAAGGCAAGAGTGAACAGGCTTTTGTTACGCTAAGACAGTGCGATTTAGCATCTAGGGCTGCATCACCACTTACCACCAAGTGGGATTGCGGTCAAGCACTGGCTTATAATAAGTAAAAAAAAGGCAGCTATGCATTTGCTAAGTTGAAGTTTCTAATGGATCCTAATCCCAGACTGGTTGTTGACGTTGAAGATGGTAATAGGAGTGCTGATTTTTTCTACACCCAGAGGCATAGGCACACGGAGAGTAAAGGCACCCAGTATTTTTGGTCATATACAGTTTTTTTTTACTATTTTGTAAAAGGATTATAAAGTCAGACAGTAGCACTCTTTTCAGCTTATAATAATTAAAAATTAAAAATTTTGGACAACCGACTTCAATATAAATTATTAAGAATAACTCAAAAACTATTGGTCAGACCTTTAATGATTTCTTATATTTACGCGAACACTACACATTTTTAAATAAAACTAATTTTACGGATTTTATCGCGTATATTAACTTATTTTTATATATTCCCGACGTTTCGGGTGTAGTAGTAGTCCCCCGTGACCACGGGTGCTGGAAAGCACCCGAAACGTCGGGAATATATAAAAATAAGTTAATATACGCGATAAAATCCCTAAAATTAGTTTTATTCTATATCTATAGTTTTATTCTATTATATTAGTTTTACTATTCTATAGTTTTATTCTATATACTCTGAGACATTCTATCTTAATTCTCAGAGGGGACAACGCAACCGTATCCTTCTTTGCTTAAAGTCAGCTACAGACGTCCATGGACAGCGGTAGCCGCTTACCATCAGGCGGATTGTAAATGCAATTGGCGCTTTTTTTATAAAAAAGATATTTACCAACAACGCTCAAATTAAAACTAAATTATCGATGTTTTAGCGATCTAGTTCTCGATGTTGTTAGGTACGAAGCGAGAGTTTACTTAAACAGGATAATTGTGTGGTTGCCCGACTGTCTCGACGCTCTAATGAGTAATAATAAGAACCACCCAGAGAGATAGGAACAGCCTCGCGAGTCACGGATGTATGGAATTGGCTTTTTATCAAAAACAATTTGGTCAAAAAAAATAGAAGTACATAGATATATAAATTTGCAATAATTTGTGATCAAAACGTTTGAGCTTTTCATTTATAATTTAATTTTTTATTAATTTTTATTTTTTACATCTTCGTCAGTTTTAAATCTTAGATTTCTTTATTCTTAAATATAATTACATAAATGAAGTTTCAAGGATTATGACTTTAAAGAAATTCGTGGTAATAAAATATTTTCCCTTTATAAAATATCACGTTAAGTGCCCTTGTGTGTTCGTTGCTACTTAGACATTTTTTTTTAAATTTAAATCAAGTAACTAACTACCTCCATGTTATTGTCCAAGTTGTGCCGGGCCGAGGGAGCACCTTACGACTTCATTAGACCGCGTCAAGCGGCCAGTCACGATGCGGCGGCCCGCCTGATTTTATGTCCATTAAAGTAGTGTTTAGTTAAGTTACTTGCCCAAGCGGATACAGTAATCTTTCATCCATCCACTACAACCTACAATTTTTTTTTAAATAATTTTGAGTTGTTATAAGAGATATTTATTTTTATTTCCCTCTGTCGCCTCTAAAGACACCCACAAGACGATCTATGTGGCAGTGGATATTCTTACACCACCACTACATGGTATATACAGTAATCATAAATATTTGTAATAATCGAGGTACGTATTAAACTTTAGACATGCTAATGATTGCCGTGTGTAAGGTAATCACACCCAATCAGGTTTCACGTACCAAAATAATATCGAGCAATAGCAGAGTCAAGTAATAAGCAATTGGCAGCAGCGCTGTGGAACGCGGGTTCGATTCTCACACACGTCAAGTTTTTGTATGGTTTACAAATAATCTTTCCGTGTGAAATTTTTGAATGTGCGATTTATATTATATTATGTACTTCCCCACAATAAAGAAAAAAAATAAGACTAAGCTATGAAAGGTGAAACAAAACAAAAATGCACACTCCTTTTTTTCACAAGAACAAATACCCAGATTCGGAACTATTATTTGTAGGTCATACTAATACTTGTTTCATGCGGGATTCGACCCCGCGACTCCGAGCGCCGCAACTCAATCCTTATCCAGTGCACCGGAGTCGTCAACTTCTTCCTTTTCTTCCTTCTTTTCCGACGAATTCTGATTGTTAAACGTAAAATGTCGACTTGATTGTTGAAGAAGAATTTACTTGCACAATAAAATATTCGATTGTAAACGCAGCATGAACACTACTGGTGGTAAACCAATAGGCAAGCAGTGCTGGTCCGGCGAGGGCAAGCGGGGTCCTATTTAACATTGCGCACGTTTCGCTAATGGTTCGCCTTGGACAAAGTCGCGATAAGGCGCCATTATCGGAAATACTTTAATAGGACCCCGGCTTTTTCTTGCAGGTTTATTAAGAACTATTTATACAAAACACACCTGATTAACTTTGTTATGGATGTACAAGGTACAATCGTGACCTTTCTCGAAAGTTTAGGTTAAAATAATGACGGCCGCCCAATTTTTATGCGATAGACGCCGCCACGCTGTACTTAAGCTTCGCCGAATGCTTTCCTCTGAAGCCTTAGCCAAATGCCCTGAGTCTTAGGTTTAGACTAATATTATGGTGTTGATATTATTCTTAGAGATCTAGACGATCTAATAATTAAACTTTAATAATTTGTTACAAAATATCAATGGTCTACTGCTGATCACAGGCCTCCCCCAAAGGTTGTCTCATAAGGAAGGGATTTTGCCATAGTTACCATCCTATTATTTTCAATTGTTAGCAGGAAGATGCTGTTGCCCATTTCGTGTTACAGTTTCCCTCTGTCGCCTTCTACTATACACACGGGAGGATATGAGGTGGTGCCTCACACGCTGCAACTAAACTACCATGATATTATCAAAATAATTTCATTGTATTGAGAGCACATATGCTTATACTTTAAACATTTAACGATAGTATACAATAGCACTGATACCAGGTAATAATTAGTCCATTTTACTCGAAGCCGAGCTCAGGAACTACGCAAGCAGAGTCATCGTGTTCGTGCATTGTCGCGCTCGGATAATAACTTAATAAGTGCCCTCTAGCAGCGCTCGGCGTAATTACAAATTAGAGAATGCTCGCGCCGCGTGTACTGCAGATGGTTGCAGTGATAGCCGGCTTCATTCTGCAAATTTTTGCACTAGAAATCCTTTTAATAACAATATTAAATTTAACTTCATTATAATTTCAGAGCATTACAATTCGCTTATGTAAGACAATGTACATATATAACATCATAATAATTGTAGATAATAATTATTATAATCTGCAAAAGAGACGACGCAAGAAATACGTAGGCAAAATTTCGTTTCACGTACGCTGTAATATCTTTTTTTTATGTAATTAGGTTGAAAAACGAGCACACAGTTCACCTAATGGTAAGTGGATACTGTGGCTCACAGAATATCTTTGATTTAGAATCAAAATGCAGAATGCGTTATCTACCCTGAGGACTTAGATTACCCCTTAGAGAGAACCCTCGTTTCCAGTAACAAGTGGTAAAATTAAAAATTTTGTACAACCGACTTAGGATAACTCAAGAACTACTGGTCAGACCTTGGTCAAATGTATATGGGACAAAAAATTGAAGTGTCTGTTTGTAATATCAAAATAACAGCCTTTTACTAAAAGCATATGAAAGTAGGTATATACGGTACTTATAACTAAAAAACAACAATTTTTAAAAATTTTGTCTGTCTATCTCTCTGTTTGTACCGGCTAATCTCAGAAACAGCTGGACCGAGTTTGACGGGACTTTCACTTTTATTTTAGAAAAAGAATTAGGGTTCCGTTAAAAATTAAAACCCATGAAATCCAATCGTAATAAATTCTACGCGGGTAAAATAGCGGGGAACAGCTAGTTAAATTATAAAATAAAGTATACTCTTCAAGTGGAACACATCACTTGGGTCATTTTTCAGAGGGTTTTAGAATAGAATCATACGCGTTGCTGCGTTTAGTTGTCGTAGTTGATGGTAGTGATTTACTACCAAGTTTGTGGTAAATCGATACTTAAAATTAACACTAACAATTTCAGTGTTTTTGACGAGGATCGAACTCAGGATGTCGGCGTACTCTAAAATTTAAGGCTAATGTAAAGCTCCTGATATATTAGGTTCTAATTAACATACTTAACATAACATAAACACTCACGCCTGTCACCCAGAGGGGTAGGCAGAGATTATGGACTTCCATTTGGCACGATCCTGACACACCTCTCTCACTTCCTCCACATCCATATACCTGCGCATACACGCTCGTCATGTAACATACTTGAGGTACATAATATGGGTAGTATACAATAAAAACAAAATATTTGTTTTGTACACAATATTAACTAATTTAGAATCACCCAAGTAGTAACCTAGGCAGGTTTGTACTAAAGAACCCTTAATGGGCTTAATGCAGCCGAGGTGAGCCGAGTGCAGGAACACTGCCTTATCGATATTTGACAACTTTACCCGCCGCTTTTAGCTATTTACGAGGTAATTTTGTTAGCCTCGAACACGATGTACTGTAATTAATTACTGATTTCATTAATTAAGTGAGTTTTACGATGAATGTGGGCACGGTCGGTTTTCTTGCTATAATTTAAAATTGATGAATGCGAGGATAGTCCTTCGTAAACTTTAATTACTAAAACGAAATTTTGTTTAATTTACGAATTAATGAAATAAGAATGTGTTTCAACATTCTTGTATAATAAACCCATGCGGCCTTATTATAAAAAGTCATTTATATATAGTGTCAGATTTGACATAGAATCTGTTTCACGTAAGAAATCCCGCGGAAATATGCGAACCGTACTAAAATGTAAATTATGTACTTTCGACAACAAATGTCTTATTTCGCTGAGACTTCTATTAAACAATTCGCTTAGCCGTGAGTAGCATCACTTCTTTCATGAGAAGGATATTTTTTAAACGAGACTATCACAATAAACCACTTTTTGTTATACGACATATGATATTATTTTTATAACGTTACGTAACTTGATAAAGATTACCAGCGATGAAAGTAACTTTCATGAATTTAAGATAGTTAATCTCGTACATATAGCAAACAAAAATATCTATAAAAGCCCGCGTAAAAGAACATATAGCTGACGTGAAGCCCCGACGTTCCGGGAAGTCTGCAGTCTGTGAACATGTTCAAGATCGACCCCGCCATTACATTAGATTTGGTAAACCACAAATCCTCGCAAAAGAACACCGGTTCCTACCAAGGATAATTCCCGAAGCTATTGAAAAAAAAAACATCCTGTCGTATTCAATAGAGAAGATGGATGGCTGCTACCATATGTTTGGGATCTTATAATTAATAAAATTTAATCCATCTAAAAAAAAATTGAAAACTTGTGAAGTTCGCCAACTCGCATTGTGGCAGCGCGGCGGACATTTCCTTGCTCTAAAATCCTTTCAGAAATGAGAGGAGGCCTATGTCCAGCAGTGGGACGTATATAGGATGTAAGCTTAACTTTAACTTTAATCCAAACTCAAGCATACCACTGCAAGATTTCAAGATACTGTAAACTTATTCTGTATAGATCGGACCAAAAATTTAAACAAATTATATTGAAACACTGAACTTAGCCGGGCTAACTATGACATCGGGACATCAGACACCTCAGCCCCCCCTCTCCCCACCATGGCCATGGGTGCTGTAAAGCAGCCGAAACGTCAGAAATTGAATAATTTAATTAAACGCCATAAAATTCGAAAATCAGTTTCATTTAATTTAAGATAGTTTCTACGAATTCTATTTCCTTCTTTTCTTCGTCTTGAAATATTTCCGCTCAAATTTGAACAAATGCCTTTCTGAGATTACGCCAGTGGAAGTTGGTTGGTTGGTTGGTGCTATTTATTTCTTTTTCCTAAGAAAAAGAAATAAATAGCACCAACAAACCACTCCATTAAAACGGTAACTTCACACTTTAACCTCTACTACTAACGCATACTTATTCACATCGTTTCAAAATACATAGAAGGAAATAACTTTATTTCTAAAAGCTAGTTCGGTTTTAGACCAGATAAATCAACTAGTGATACAGTCCATGAGGTTACTACAGTGCCATCTGCAAAGCAAATTATTTTACACAAGGCATTTGTAGGTCCAAGCCTTTTTATTATCTATATAAATGACCTCTGTCAGCTTAACATCCCAAATTGTAAAATAATTTGCTATGCATATGACTATTCTCTGAAGATTCGTAAGATAATGTTTACAAAAGAGCACTAATCTTTTATCATTTTTATACATAATACGTGAACAATGCTAGTCATCTTATAGTGGCAGAATGGGTGGGCTCGACCGGGAAAGAACCACGGAAAAATCTTACAAACTCTCACGGAATACCAGTATAAATAGCAGCTTAATGCTGTTGTTTCGTGTAGTGCATGTAGAGAATCGGATATATTTTTAACCGGTAACGGGGTATTCCATCTTAGTCATCAGGAGTTACAAAGGCATCTGCATTTTGATTTCTAATAGAGGGTAGATGTAAATACACGCACGCGCGTTGTGAGGCGTGCAATATCTATAAGCCACAGCAGTCAGTCACCATCAAGTGGACTGTGTGTTCTATTGTCATCATTATTCTACAAAAAAAAATCTTCAAAAGAAAAAAGCTAGTTAGACAACCACCTACTCCATTTTCTGGTAATTATTCATACAATTGAAATGTTTAAGTTTTCTATTTCGTGAATAATTAAGCGCCTACCCAACTGAATCATTTTGATGCGACTTTTCTAGCTTTTTAATCCATTCCAGGCCTCTATCTGTAGATTCTTACAAAGCATTGTTTTGAAGAACCCACAAACAGACTTGTTTGTCAATCCGAGGCTGCTAATTGAAACATTTCTTCCACAATGTTTGCCGGTTCTACGAACTATTTTCCCAAACGATTATTGCCACTACAGCTTAATTATGTTGATTAATATTGTTGCCGATATTTTAAAAATCAAATTTATCATGCCGCTGCACCGCGAGTTGCAGTGGCTTTAATTGTTGTGTAATGCTGATAATTGATAATAATAAAGTGATTGGTAAAGTTAAATATGAAAATTATTCAAAAAAAAACATGCGTGAGTGTCGTGGAACTCCCGGTTGGAAAGAAGTTCCTTTCGTAGTATATTATTATTGATAAACTTATTATATTATTGATTAACAAATACAAATAAATGAATTACTAGCGCCTATTAAAATGAAGCGTCATTTAAAATAAAATAATATTTACTGCATAGCAAGATAAGAAAATGTGCGAGGGAGATGGATATTATTCCATCTCGCTTCCTTCCCGCCGCTAACGCCGTCTACATCAGAAGGGAAGACGGAAAAATCTTACACATATTCTCGCCTAGCCCCAATCCGCCAAATTCGTACCGTCCGAAAAAACTTTAGATCCAAAAATTATTATGTTAACAGACTTGCAGTCCACCTGACGCAAAGTAGCTGTTGTAGTCCATAGCTTCCTGCAGCTAACTTCAATCAAAGAATACTACAGATGCGTTGCCACCTCTGAGGGTTAAATACGTAATGACGGCTCCGTGGTGCAGTGGCTTAGCAATGAGTTGTTGCGCTGGGGGCCGCAGGTTCGAACGGAACAAGTAATTGCATGGCTTACAAATAATTGTTCCGGGTCTGGATGTTTGTCCTCGTGCAATCTATGTTTGTAAACTACATACACGATACAGGAGAAAATCCTAGTGTGGGGGAAACGTTTTTAAAAAAATGCTTCACAGTCTGCTATTATACCTACTCTTTATGTCCTTCAGAATACAGAAGTGTTGTTAGGCACTATTATTAAGCGGCAGAAATAGGTGAGAAGGTGGTATAAACAAGTACTAACCTTTAATAACCTTTACTAGATCTTATCTTCGAACAATTATCCCAATCAAATTATTTACAATGGAATTTACTAAAATAACTCACTCGTCTGTGAATTAGTTCGTCTTTTTTTATGTAATAAGGGTAACAATCGAGCACACAGTCCACCTGACGGTAAGTTGTTGCTGTGGCCCATAGACATCTACGTCTATCCTCTAACACGAATCAAAATGCAGATTGTCACCCGTGAGGGCTAAGATGGAATGCCCAGTTTCCAGTAAAAAAGGTCTCCGGTTCACTACACTCACCATACGAAACATAGCAGTGTTTAGCTGCTATTTTACGCTGGTATTCTGTGTCGCGCCGACCCCATTCGTGCTACAACTATACCAGTAATATAGCTGCAGCATGACTCTACCACGTATAATAAATAAAATGTCGATATTGAAATTAGATTCCCCGTAACAGAAAATTGCGAATAATTGCAAACTATTCCTATCTGCCCTCAATTAAATATTATTGAAATCCGTAACCATCACAATAACTCTGATTGATACGGAACATGAGATGAGCGATGTTTGTTTTTAACATATAACAAACGAGCACACAGTCCACCTGATGGTAAGTGGTTACTGCGGCCCATAGACATCTACATCAAACAAAATGCAGATACGTTGTCACCCGTGAGGACTAAGATGGAATGCCTCTTTTCCAGTGAAATGGGTCTCCGGTTCTCTACACTCACCATACGAAACACAGCAGCGTTAAGCTGCTATTTTACGCTGGTTTTCTGTGAGAGCGTGGTCCTTCTCCGGTCGATCCGACCCATGCATGCCACAACTATACCAGTAATATAGCTGTAACATGGCGTTTACCACGTAAAAAATTACGTATTAACATTATTTTCAACAGCCACGTGGCGGTTTGGTGTCGCACGGATGGGCCGGCTCGAGCCGGGGTGGTACCATGACCTCACAGAATACCAGCGTGAAGTAGAGGTTTACCTCTGCGTTTCGCTTGGTGAGTGCAGGTGGCCGGAGGCCCTTTTTACTGGAAATGAGGCATTCCATCTTAGTCCTCACGAGTGACAACGCATCTGCATTTTGATTTGTAATAGAGGATAGATGTAGATGTCTATGGGCCGCAGCAACCACTTACCATCAGGTGGACTATGTGCTCGTTTGTCACGCTTATCCTATAAAAAAAGATAATAGTATAATCTTCCGCCTTTATGATGTCCGCTGTCTGCGATCGCTGATCTAACACCCAGCATACGCAGTCTAATGAACTCGCGGATAGCTATTCGTATAACGTTCAATGTGCTTGTTAGCGAACATAAAATTTGACGCCCCCTTGATGATCAGCAATTTACAACGCAAATCACTTTGAGCGCTGGGATATGTGTGCAGATAAAGCATCATACGGATAAGTCGAAATATACGTTGAAAATTGATTGAAAATTATATTTTTCATTGACTCTAGCCCGAGTAACTGCCTTATGTCATGAGGGAAATATATTAACATTTTCGCCAAATTGCAATATTACAGGTGGAGATTTAGCAATCAATTGGTGACGACAAGTTTGGTTATGAAGAATGGCATCACCGGTGCTGTCTTGATTTTACATTCATCAAGTTGCCTGCTCAGCGTATTGGTTATAGGCAGCTGCTTTAATAAATGCTAAATGATAGCACATTATTAATGGTAGCTGTTGATTTAAAACACATTATTTGTAGCCACTGTCTTGATTAAGATTTTTTTTACTTTTTATAAGCCAGTGCTTAACCTCAATCCCACCTGGTAGTGAGTAGTGATGCAGCCTTAGATGGTAAATCGCACTGTCTTAGCGTGAGAAAAGCCTATTCACTCTTGATTCTATATTTTTTATCACACAAACGTTTTATCTGATATGGGAGGATAGGAATAGGCACACCTTGCGGTATTTTAAAATATCCTACGTTCCTATTTGCGTTGACATCAATCTATAGTAGTCTTCTTCTTATTAATGAAAAAAAAAATCTTATTCATTTTGAAAATAGAACAGAAAATATATATAAATAATAGCGAAAATGTATTAAAATAGACAGTCACAGGTATTTTTATGACGTGACTCCAGACTAATACTCCAATGTTTTTCACCTTAGTCTTCACGAATAGTATTTGATTCAAATTCTGATTCTTACTTACTTGTCTTAAAGATGGGCTCAAAGTCATTCATTTCAGTCTCGAGTCTTAACGAGAATATCTCTCATAAAACATTGATATGTTACTATTCACCCTATCAAACATCACCATTATTCGTTCGTATTATGTACGTATTGCATCAACTTCCTTATCTCGTTATAATCATACACGTACTGATATTGTCTCAATTACGCAGTTGTAAATCCACAAGAAGCAGTCAATTTAATATTAATGGCGGTAATTACGAGTATCAATAAGGAAGACAGAAATCGTGTGAACATCTAAGGCAATTTAAAAAAAAAATGAATTTGTAAAATGCAATAAAATAATAAATTCTCTATAAGATGTTAATTAAAATCAAATTAAAATACATGTATCTTTTTATTTTCTTATTATAGTATAAAAGTGGATGCTACAATTTATTCTTGATTACGAATCAAAATACAATGTTGGTACCCCCTGAGCACTAAGATGGAATGCCTCGTTTCCCGTAAAAATAGTCTCAGGTTCACTACACTCATCATATCAAACACAGCAGCATTAAGCTACTATTCGTGCTACAATAATCATAACATAGCTGCAGTATGGCTCTACGCAGTTAGTAAAAAAACACGTCTTTCACTTTACTTCTACATAATTAATTTTAGGGTTCTTAACAGCTTCTATTTAAAAAAAATAGAAGCATTTAATAAAAAATATAGAAGCTTTTATTAAAAAAAAGCTTTTATTAAAAAAATTTAGGAGATTTTTTTAAATAAAAGGTTTTAATAAAAAATATTAGCTTATATAAAAATATAGAAGCTTTTATGCGCTTTCCAATTAAAAAAAAAACAATTATTTGTTGATATTCTAAATAAACCATTCTATAAAAGATGCTACCAAGTTACAACTGTATTATGAATTCAATAACAAAAATGACTTTGATGAGGGAAAAATCACGCCGTCACAGAACACCAGTGTGAAATAATTCGGACGCACATTTTTGTAGCAATGAGCCATTTGATCTTATAGGTGATAATGCTGCTGCATTTTGATTTTTAAATAGATAGATGTTTTACCCCAATTTTTATTGACAATCAAGTATGCTGTGTACTGATTTTCTAGCATTACTTGTATAAATATTATTGGATAAGGATGTTTCTGTGTAAGCCACGTACTGTTACTGTAACTATCGTAATGTGACTGTTACTCGTACAGTAACTACCTGAACTAGTAAGTGTAGTTAGGGAGGGGGGGGGGGTCCCTTAGATGGACTTTCGGTCACGTGAAGTATTCATCATATGTGGAATTTTTATATTCAATAGTTTAATTGTGATAGGCTGTAAAGATGATGTTGATGAAAATACCAACTTATTTTGTACATTATTAGATAAATTGTAAGAAATTAAAATGTAGAGCTACAAGAAAAAGTTTTAATCCCACTTTTGATGTTAGAAAATGTCCTTAAAATTATTTAAATACAAGAATATTGCTAGGTACCAAACCATTCTGGAGGTCAATTGCCAAAAATAACAAAGGTGTGAGAGAGGATACTCAATTTGCTCTTCTACTTACGTAACTGATCATTATCAGCAACAAAACAGCGCGCTACACCATACACTCAGCATAGAGCAACACAGTTCGAACAACCGTAACATGTTCCCGTCACAATCATTCACCGGTGTAACGTGAAGGACCCAATTACATGATAACACCAAAGTATGCAAACCAAAAATAATACTATCCATCGCAATGTAACACAGAGCAACCGTTCATCAACACGATCTTCTTGCCTACTCTAGTACAATACACCAACGAGCATAGTAACTGAGACACGTAGAATTTCCGACTGATCCCTCTTAGTTTCTTTTTGCGTTCAAAGCAAGTCTACCTCCTGGTGAATGTTCAAAGCATACCACGCAGCCTGCTGCGTGGTTATGTGGGACTCACTATGAAGTGCCTACCCACTAAACACCACCCGTGGGACTGGCTTTGACCTGTATGGTCTTTCTGCCGAATCGGAAGCAACTCTCTTTAGGGAAATTCTCTTAATCGCCTGCGCGATACTTTATACTGCTATGAGTATAACGGTTAGGAGATTACAGTTCTACCCTCATTTCTTCATATTTTCTTTTATCTTTTTACCTTCTTAACAATATATAATTGCAATTAAGGGGGGTTTAAATTCATCTTATTCGTGTGCTTCATTACTGAAGGTCGTGCTTGTCCTGAAATGCTTTCACCGATGTGTCGACTAGCTTCCTCCATACCATTCTGTCCTCGGCTTGTCTCAGGGCAGTCGGGATATTATATTAATAAAGAATAATAGCGAAGCAAGTACATGAATGAATACTATTATCAAAGTTGTTTCTGGTAAGTATTTTAACGCTTAAAAGTACAATTTTTCATTCATTTACTTCGATGTCCTGTATGTTAATTCGGTTTGTTTTATTAATAGCCTTGTCAACGAAACCGTCTACGAGTAATTGCTTAATAGATTGCAAAGAGTTCTGTCATTAAGAAAAATACTCTGCGTGATGACCACGAAGACGGTGAACTTGTTAGTTTTTAAAGTTGTTTTCTTCGTACTTTTAAGTGGCAAGGATATTAAGAAAATCTTTTCAAAGAATTACCATTAGCATCGGTATGCCTACATGCTTAATTGCCCATCATCATTATTATTGCACGTCCAATGATTAAAATAGCTCACCCCCATAGATTGCCACAAAACATAGTCTGTGTGTTTCATCAGATGTCCAACATCAACAATACTTTGCTTGGATTTTTATAACTTTCATATTACTTTTTTAATTTTATATACGTACATTTATACATAAATGCGTGCGTAAAAGCCATGTTGTTTATTAAGACTAATCAAATTACATTCCGTTACACCCGAGTAACTTGAACACGCTATTGAGGAATCAGTTATTACGATATAACTTTCTAAGGGTGGTATGTGCCAAAAACATTTATCAGTACTAGGCACATACCACATGTGCTTAGTACTGATAAATGTTTTTATTTTACTGCTTGAATATACATATATTTGGATTTTTAAAATGATACGGAATTAATTTAATAAGTCAGCATTACCTGAGAAACCAGTCATTTTCGCCTTTTTTGTAATATTTCTATTATTTACTACAAATTTTTCGGTATGTTAACTCTATTGAATACATAATATGATAATTGCTATTTTTACCTTTGACTTATAGGTATTCTCCCTTAATTTTACCAGTAAATGTGCTAGGTGAGCTATATGTGTATATTTCCATACGCTTTAATCAAGTGTGACATTGTTAAAATTAAAGGCGTCATCTGTAGTCAAGTCACTACAAAAATATACGCTAACTTTGTAGTGTACGTGGTCACCCTTACCACGGCGTCGCCGGGTCACGGTGTCTCCGCCCAACTAATTGCCGTGACCAGACTAATATTTGAACTTGATTAAGCATACATACAGCAATTCGTTAATTATTATTCTGTTTGAAATGTCGAGCGCCGTTGTTTGTTTCCGTCGGCAGGATTTGAGGAGTTCACAGTGATACTGCTTGTTAGGGTCAATGCATCATAGTTTCCTTTGTGAACGATTCACTTCTTTAACAAGTCTTAAATATTTCCTTTAGGAGGTAGTGCACGGATTTAATGTCGTACAACACAGTCCAGTAAAACGTTATAATATCAACAATGTCAAAAAATTGTTAAATTTTAAGCAGATTGGGAGGCAATTGAGGGAAACGGCAGTCTCGCCATTGTCTCGTTGTCGTCTTTCCATTAGCTGTACTGTGTGCTCGTTAGTATTCTGAAGAAAAAAACTGTCTTTGATCAGTCTTCTTGTTAGTTCTTCGTAGGACTAAGTTTTGTGCTATTAATAAAAGTAAAAAATACTTCCAATTAGTATACTTTGTAGGGTTTTTTTTTCTATTCTGTTCTTTATCTAACATACTAGAAATTCATAACATTTACAAGATTCATGCAATCAACAAAAAATTGCCTTAAGATTGTTTCATTTCGACCGTTGACTTGTAGTGAATCGGATATAATCATGTACGAGACAACTGGTGCATGGCGCATGCTATACTAGCCCCTGAACAAAAGCGATTTTGCTTCCTTGTAACAAGCGTCTTGTCGAGCTTTACCTAAAACGACATGGACAGTATACAATAACGTAACAAGGAAACATGTTCCTAGCAAATACCCTCTTCTATGAGATATGCTTTGTCAGCAGATTTACGGGTTGATAACACTGCTAAGTTTGAATTTAATTTTTCTATTTTTTTATTATTATTTTTTTCTATTTTAAGTATTATTTAAAATTATCTACAATATTAAAAACTATAACAATAAAAAAAAAACTATAACTAGAAACTTAATTATCATATAGTCCTACTCCCCGCGGTATCGTGCCAAGAACGTTGGCTGCGTTTCCCCGATGAATGGCTATACTTAGCTTTTGAGCGAGAAAAGAACCAACCCTCTTATTACCAGCAGCAACGACCAGCCCTGCCCTGCAATTTGGCAAAAGTAGTGTAAGAAATAACCGACTGTATTTTTGTGTAATAAACATTAAAAAACATTTAAAAAAAGATAAGAAAAATGAAGCTAAAGATAAGGGTAGAATTTTCAAAAAACTAAATAATTATAAATACAGCGATTTTGGATCTTAATGCAATTGTTACAGAACATAATGGATCTATGGTCTCCAGAAGACTGTTTGTTTGGCGATTTTAAGTGGGAATTACCACGTGTTCGTCTGTACTCGTACTAAGAAATTAAAGTTTTGTAGGTTTTTTCCTTATAGAATAAAGGTGACAAACGAACACACAGTCCATCTGATGGTGGATGCTGTGGCCAATAGACATCTATATTTATCCTCGATTAAGAATCAAAATGTAGATGTGTTGTCACCTCTGAGTATTAAGATGAAATGCGTCGTTTCCAATAAAAAGAGTCACCGGTGCTCTGCACTCACCATACGAAACACAGCAGCATAAAGCTGCTATTTTATGCTAGTATTCTGTGAGAGCGTGGTCTTACTCCGATCGTGCTACAATTATAATATACCTGCAGCGTGGTTCTACCACGTATAGTGAATACATATATGTAGAATGTGCTTAGTGAGTCCGGCGTCGGCGTTTTCAAAGCCTGTTTACTAACCGGCGCCTACGCACATTCAGTGTGAATGGTAGTCTTTTACAAATAGTATAAAAGTTCAATGGGTATTGCAATGTCTAAAGATTATTATTTTATAGTAAAACGAATAAATCTTGATTTTAAAATAAACAGTTATTTGATTATTTTTTTATTTATTTATAGGAGTATAAGAACTAGTCCACCTGATGGTAAGTGGTTGCTGTGGCCCATAGACATCTATATCTATCCTCGCTTCCGAATCAAAATGCAGATGCGTTGCCAGCCGTGAGGACTAAGATGGAATGCCTCTTTTCCAGTAAAATGGGTCTCCGGTTCTCTACACTCACCATACGAAACACAGCAGTTTTAAGCTGCTATTTGACGCTGGTATTTTGTGAGAGTGTGGTTCTTCCCCGGTCCAGCCGACCCATTCGTGCTACAACTATACTACTGATATAGCTGCAGCATGGCTCTACCACGTACAAAACAAACAAACCGAAAGTCCACCTGATGGTTAGTGGCTAATGCAGCCTTTAGACACATGCAGCCCACTTCAAACAAAAAGGCTATAGATGCATGGTTATATCTGAGGACTAAGATGGAATTTTTTAACGAAGAAGAATTCCAAATACCAACGGACGGACAAGGCTCTGGTTCAAATTTATTTTTAACATTTAACAAAAACAAAAAAGTCATTTTTTACTTTACCACTGGTTTGAAAAAAAACCCTCTGTCCTGGGAAGAATATGGATGACCAACGAGCACACAGTCCACCTGATAGTAAGTGGATGCCGTGGCTCATAGACAACTATATCTATCCTTGATTAACAATAAAAACGCAGATGCGTTGTCACCCGTGAGGACTAAGATGGAATGCCTCGTTTCCAATAAAAGGGGTCTTCGGTTCCCTGCAATCACGATACGAAACAAAGCAGAGTCATGCTGCAGCTATGGCTTCGTTGTGGCAGAACCCATTCGTGCCACAACCAAGCTGCAGCATGGCTCTACCACGTACGTAGTTTATCTCAAATTCTACAGACTCATGGGAACAGCATTTCCACTACCAGCCTTGATTTGGTACATATTTATAACTACGGCTGTGTAATGTAATGCGAAATGTGTGATGTTTTCTAAACTCGAGTAATATTCTGTGAACTTGTGTAACAAGGCCGGGTGATATCAAATTTTGATATCACGCAACTTACTTACCCATGTCTACCATGTACAATAAGACTGATTCAGAGATTATATTAAAAAGAAAAAAGAAAAAGGAGAGCCAGTATTAAAAGTTAACATTCTTTACAGCTAGTGGTAATCTGTATACTAAACTAAGTGATTATGCCATATATATCGTCTATATAGTCCATATTGAATTATTCGATATTATTTAGTATTGAATAATCAAGTATTAAATTTACTTTCAAACATAATTTTTTTATTTATTAAGATCTATTTTGTTTGAAAGTCATTGGATTTCCAAAGACCATAAATTTAGTTTATATATTAGGGCAATCACAATCTTTGTTTCAAATATGACCAATAATTATTGTGGTAGCATTTGCTTTTTGGGGTTTTAGTAGTTATTTCTTACAAGAATAACACGTGCCACGATAACTTCGAAGCTAGAAATAAATCATTACGTCACAGCAAAAGCTGACCACTTCGGAATTATGCGCACCTTTGAACATACAAAAGCGGTTATACACAAAAGAGGCTAATTTAAGTTAAATTGCGCACACTGCAGATCCCGCTGGGCTATGAATGTTGCACAAAGGGACCACCTTGGAAGATTCACCAAAATATCGTTGTATCTTAGAATAGAAATTTAAGTATTTTTAAGGAGTTTGGGTACTTGTGACACGATGCAAAATTTATGCGATAGACTGTGCTTTAAATCGAAAGTAACAATAATGTAAGGGACTGTACAGAATGATCCAACTTATAAGGTATAAGCAATGAATTGTTGAATTTGACCTGTTTGGATTAGTTAATACGATGACACTTTCCTCATACTAAAATTTTACAAGGAATTTTAAAAATAACGTTACAGTTACAGTCTATTAAAGTCCACTGCTGACCATAGGCCTGCCCGCATGCCACGCTTGGCAAACGGGTTGGTAACCGCAGTTTTTTTTTAATTTTAAGTCGTTATAAGGAAGACGCTCCTGCCCATCTCCTGATTTGTTTCCCTCTGCCGCTTCTTACGACACGCACGGGACGATATGGGGTAGATAGTGGATATTCTTACACCGCCTCTATTCGGTGAAAAAAATATCAAAATCTCTATAAGCGTAGCTAGAATTTTAATAATCCTCTCTGACGAGAGATGCTGAACCAGGAAATAAGCAAATATAAGCAAAATAAGTCGTCAAGACTAAACGACTAAACGTCTTTTGTAGGAATGTGTTAATTTTTAATACTTGGATTAAAAACCCATAAAATGAATTATTTGTGTTAAAAGTGACAGCAGAATGATTTGACTATTTACTTAGTTTTGATCGTTGAGTTTTTTTATAGGATAAGGGTGACAAACGAGCACACAGTCCACCTGATGGTAAGTGGTTGCTGCGGCCCTTAAACATCTACATCTATCCTCGATTACAAATTAAAATGCAGATGCGTTGTCACACGTGAGGACTAAGATGAAATGCCTCTTTTCCAGTAAAAAGATATCCGGTTCTCTACACACACTCTAAACACAGCAGTGTTAAGCTGCTATTTTACGCTGGTATTCTGTGAGAGCATGGTCCTTCCCAGGTCGAGCGGACCCATTCGTGCTACAACTATACTACTAGTATAGTTGCAGCATGGCTCTAACACGTAAGTGTTACATGGTCACTCTTTTAATATGCATAATACAAATACATTAAGGCTTCGTTGTTAATGGTCTTTTATTAAAAAAATCACACTTTCGATTGTAATTCATCAATAGAATAAAAGGACAATGAAAAGATGGAAGGCGTGAAATACGACAATTCTGACATATTTAACACTGGACCAAATCAGGCGCCATGTAGTGGTCGTTAAACTTTGCTATGCCATGCTTTAAGGCTTGACCAATAGCGATGCGTAGTATATTCAAAGAAATCAGATCATTTGCAGTTCATTGTAATATTATATTACTCCATATAATTGCAATTTGTGAACTCAGAAAATCCTTATTTGGAACAATAAAATAAAACAACATAGTCATTCACACTAACAAAAAAAAGTAAAGTTTATCGAGTTTCGTATTGTCTATCGATATGTACTTGATGCTTTCGAAGATAGTGATCCGAAGAATAAAGTGATTTTTAATTAAATTTCGTTAACTTAGCAACCCACAGAGAGGCAGTTTAATGGGAGACAAAATAAATAAAATTTTAAACTTTTTTGTACATATAAATTAAGGTAAATTAATTTAAATGTTATGTAATCAGAAAAAAATTGAATTTTTTCTTTTCCAAAACCATTTTAACCATTTGATTATGATCACAAATATTGATGATGATACAGATTTTGATTTGATTTAGAACGTAATGTCAGCTTATACAGTAGGTACAGTACTTATAGTGCAGTACACTCCGTTGTGAAAAGTCCATAATTTATTTAATGGGTTCCCAATAGACATAGCAAATGCTTAGTTTTTAATGTCGTAGAAATATACATTTATTATGTTCTGCAGATTTAATTTACGTTTACGTATCGCCGAATATCAAAACATGCCGTAGATTAGATAATATTATTACATTTACAAAAACGAAAGTAACTTTCGTAAAAATGGCTAAAGTATAAACATCTAGTAAATTTTATTTCATAATTCTTTTGAATATTGTGATAAAAAAATCAAAAATAGTCTTTTATTTTTGCATGTACTATACAAATGACCGAAAAGCTACCAGACCTCTATGCGGCGGTTAAAGCACCGGTAGGAAAGAACGAATTCGTTTCTAATGAATACTTTG
The DNA here is from genome assembly GCA_963668995.1 of Parnassius mnemosyne. NCBI lineage: Eukaryota > Metazoa > Arthropoda > Insecta > Lepidoptera > Papilionidae > Parnassius > Parnassius mnemosyne. The sequence goes on from CAVLGL010000090.1 coordinate 22,612,419, forward strand.
ACACGCCTCAATTTTTTATATATTTAAAGCTATACAAAAAGTTTTATCGTTTGTTCACAAAAACATCATTGCCTTCTGTAATTGTAACTTCATTTCTAGATTACTCGGCGACATTTATACAAAAGTACAAAACAATCCTAAGATAAGATATTTTATTAATTAAAACATGTGTGAGATATACATTGCATGGGCAGAGATATATTCGTTATGTTAATTTATTAGTATCAACATGTTTTACCGATATTCGACTACCTGGTAGAGCCATGTCTACGTGGTAGAGCCATGCTGCAGCTATATTAGTAGTATAGTTGTAGCACGAATGGGTCGGCTCGACCGGGGAAAGACCACGCTCTCACAGAATACCAGCGTAAAATAGCAGTTTGACACTGCTGTGTTTTGTATGGTGAGTGTAGAGAACCGGAGACCCATTTTACTGGAAACGAGGCATTCCATCTTAGTCCTCACGGGTGACGACGTATCTGCATTTTTATTCCTTATTGAGGATAAATGTAGATGTCTATGGGCCGCAGCAACCACTTGCCATCAGGTGGACTGTGTGTTCGTTTGTCACCCTATCCTATAAAAAAAATTCAGTGTGTAACTTATTGTTAGTTTTCATTTAACATTAGCAAAGTCTATCAATATACAAAGTCAGTGAAATTATTACTTACAAAAATCATAATTAAAAATACATGTATGAATAAGGCAATTATATAATGTCAACATGAAAATCAGATACAGTGTGTTTAGTAAAATATTGCATACAACTATCAGTAATCTGAAGAAAAAGCATAGCGCGGATAAATATTTTCTTTTAAACGCTACTTCCCTGTCAGTTGAGTTACCCCAGAAAATAATACCGTATCTAAGCACAGATTCAACTAGTCCATAATAAGTTGTTAGAAGTGCGTCAATGTTAACTGTAGCAGAAAGTCTAAATAGTGCATAAGCCCAATTACTTATTTTTTATTTAGTTCTAGTATATGGGCTTTCCTATTTAGTTTTTGGTCAATTTGTAAACCGATAAATCGGGTTGTATCTACTTCAGCAATAACAGTGTCGTTGTAATTTACTTCAATGTTAGATGGAGTGATTGGTCTTTAGCTAAAATGCATAATGTGTGTCTTATTTAGGTTCATTTTCAAATTATTATTATTTAGCCATGTTATTATTGATATAAATGAATAATTTATGTCATTTTTATAAGAAAAAATATCATTACAGTTTATAGTTATAGTACTATCGTCAGCGAATAAGGTCATATAGGTTGCTTAGTGGCATTTTATAGATGTAGATAATTTTTATATATTATGAATAAGGGAGGCCCTAAGACACTGCCCTGTGGGACACCGTATTTTACTAAATGCTCTGTCGATGATTCTCAGAATTGGTCCTTAGATTTTACCTACATATTTTCGTTTTTTGACGGCGGTTATTTACATAAGACTGGCACAAACTCAATACATTACCTCTAATGCCATATGCCCCTAATTTGTGAATTAAAATTTTATGGTCAACATAGTTAAAAGCCTGAGTCGTATCACAGTATAGTGAACATACTGGTGTTCTATTGTCAACGTGTGTTATAAAATTTTTATAAAAATCATACAGTGCCATATTTATTGTTTTATTTTTGGGAAATCATTTTTGTTCTCCACGTAAAATCTTTTTTTTTTCTTTCAAATAATTATCCAAATAATCATAAATAATCATTAAGTTTATTAAAAAGATATTTTATTCAAATATTTTAGAGTATATTGAAATTAAGGTTATAGGACTAAAGCATTCCATTGATTCTTTGTCAGCTTTTTTGAATACAGGTTTCACAATGGTGACTTTAAGTTCATCAGGAAAAATACCCTTTTCTATGCTCAGGTTCATGGTGATAGCAGATTGCGTTATTTACGGACTTGATTATTTTTGTAGCAATGCCGTCATGCCCTATGCTACTTGTGTTTTTCATATTTTTGACGATGACAAATATTTGTAGTGGTAGACTCGGAGCCAAAAATATAGAACCGAGAATGCGTCTGAGGTTTTTACCAACACTTTTCCCATATCCTTCCAATGGTTTTATTTTGTCAATAAAGTAGTTATGTTCACGCTTCTGCAGTTTGTTCAGGATTAGTTATATGCTCATTGCCTACCCTTATTTTTGATGTGGACTGAGTGGGTATATTTGATCTCGCTTTATTAATTATTTGCCATGTCGTTTTAGACTTGTTATCACTTGTTTTTATTTTATAATTATTTTGTGCTCGTTTAGTCAGATATATTATTATTATTATTATTCTTTATTTCAGATATTTCTTTCCATAGAGTAGTAGTTACAAAAAGTACTTATAAGTTAGAGTTAGTAAATAAATAAAATTAAAAATTTACATATATAACCTACTCTATCTACTTTATAATATATTAACCAGAGCATGTTTCCAGCTGATATGCACTCTGTTACAGTGTTCAAGAGCGCAATAGCGATTCCGTATTGCCGCCAGGAGGCTGTTGGAACTGTCCCGGACGCGGCGCCATGCAGAAACATGTCTCATGACAGACAGCTTCCCAGTTATCATGCGTTTGGGCATGATAACTGGGAAGCTGTCTATGAGAGCCTCAGCAAACATTGCCGAAGCGCTGCATTACTGAGGCAGTATCATCAGCATCCTAAAGCCGTTATTATATTGGACGCGCAGGGTTGCAAGTGTCCTTTGTGTATACTCAACCCATAGACTGCAGGTGTAAAAAGACTAATAATAGGCTCTAAACAGAGTTTGTTTAACTTCTGTATTACACCGTGCAAATCTACGGGCGAGCATATTCACTCTCATAGCTGGAGCCCTACGTTCCCTCTCTATGTCAGCATCATCCGATATATTTTCAGTAAGCCAGTGCCCCACTTAAAACTTGTCACCCTTTTTTGTGGTACGCCTTCAAGAGCGACAGTGGGAAAATCATAGCTCTTATTTTAATTATTAACTTTTAATTCATGAGATATCCAGTTTGGTTTATAAGTTAGTTATATTTTAATTTGTTTTAATGGGAAACATAAGTCATAGGAAAGTCTATATTCTAGCAAGAAATAATTATACGCCAAATTAGGGTCATTAATATTATACATTTCGGAATACGATAGGTTTACTATGCACATTTTAAATATTTGTATGTTGTCTTTACTATATAATAAATTTATAGTCTTAAATATATATTCTCGTATTGTTTTATATCAACCAGTGTTTTAGTTTAATTTTTTTTGAATGGGAGTTTTATTAACTGTGCAGTATGGACAGACAAGCCAAATTCCACCACTTCAGCCCTGTATTTCAGGCTTTCCACAGTTATGTGCAAAGTTATCTATACAAGTTTTACTAATAAGTCTAGTCGATTGTTTAAGAGCTAATTTAAAATTATAGTTTGATAGTAAACATTCTAGGTTAGGTGCTATATTATTATTTTTTAACATGTCAATGTTGAAATCGCCAGCAACTAGTAGATTATTACATTTTAATATTGAAGCCCACAATAAAAGCTTCTCTAACTTGTTAAAGAATACATCAAGATTGTTTCTACGGTTTGGGGCTCGATAAATACATATCTTTACCGCAGGATTGGAATTCTTTATTACTTTGAAATATTTTGTTAAAACTTGCGTAACTATTATAAACTTAATCTAGGGCTAGAAAATGATATCTGTGTTATGAATTCATACGATTCTGCTTTAGCATTATTTAGTAAAATTTGTTACATGGTAGAGCCACGCTGCAGCCATGCTAGCTATACATAGCAGCACGAATAAGTTGGCACAATCAATGTGGGATCACGCTCTCACGAATATCCGCGTGAAACTTCAGAATTTTTACTTGTAATAAGGCATTATATCTTTGATAACGATTAATCTATTTGATTCTTAATAGCTGATGATAGATGTAGATGTCTATTGGCCACATCAACCTCTTATTAGGTGGATTTGTGTTCGTTTGTCACCCTTATTCTATAAAAAAAACCTGAAACGACAACGAGACAATTATCTTAAGCCTTTTTATATATGCATGCCTTGCTAAACCAGGTTTTATCTTTGAGATAATGTCGCATTTTCCTTAATTAAAAATAATACATTTGTAACGAGAAGATATTTTAAAACATAAGTTTTACTCACCAAAGATCTTAACAAGTGAATTTAAATTTGTTTGCTGATATACAAGCAAAGAGCTCCTATAATTTCTAATAGGGTCTTTGCAGCAGAGGAAAGACCGCCGCGTTGCCTCGGTGCGTATTAGCGGATGTTAAATGTATACTCAAAATATTATTATTTTTATTCTTTTTGACAATATCGGTGGTTTTGTGGTTGTAAGCGCGACGGCTCGTTAGTGATTCCAGGGTCGCATCTGAGGTCGAGTCAGTTAAGTATTGGCTTTTTCTGTCAAGAAACTCTCAGTAGCAATCTGGAGTCAAAAGGTTTGCGTTGGTTTCCCCCGTGTCTCAGAAAGCACTAGTGGTGGTGGTGTTGCGGTGGTGGTGGTGGAGTGTGGTGTGTGTGTGTGTGTGGTGTGTGGTCTTGCGCTTCATACTCTCCAGTTGTGTCGAATTTCCGTTCCGTTGGATTTTGAGAGTGAGGGATTAAAAAATGCACCTGTGTTTGATACACACACGTGCACTATAATCCTGTTACGCGCAGATCGCTAGTCTTCGTTGAGAGTGGCTACAGTGGCCCAAATTCGGTCTTTAGGATATTTTTATTTATTTTCAAGAAAGCACATTTCCTTATCACGCTTTCCTTCACCGACGAGCACACGGTAAATCAGTGCTATTTAATTGGAGCGGGGTTTTCTGGCGCCCTCAATGGTTGATGACCTGACTACGGTGTATGCCGCTATTCGGAGCATTGACATTGGTGAGATTACCATTTTAGCGCGGAAACTGCGTGGTGCTCGGTGCCCTCAGGACCGTCTCCTTGCTCTTGCTGAGCACCACAATCTTTTTTTTTATATAGAATAAGGGTGACAAACGAGCACACGGTCCACCTGATGGTAAGTGGTTGCTGTGGTCCATAGATATCTACATCTATCTTCGTTTGCGAATTAAAATGTAGATGCGTTGTCAGCCACGAGGACTAAGATGGAATGCCTCTTTTCCAGTAAAAAGGGTCACCGGTTCTCTACACTCACCATACGAAACACAGCAGCATTAAGCTGCTATTTTACGCTGGTATTCTGTGAGAGCGTGGTCCTTCCCCGGTCGAGCCGACCCATTCGTGCTACAACTATACTATTAATATATCTGCAGCGTGGCTCTACCACATATAAAAAAATCTTTTCTGCTCATTGTAAGTTAATTTAATTTAATTTAACTTAACTTTACAATGACAGAGCACTCTGATCTCCCAAAGTCTCACGGTCGTATTAAGCCTAAGGATTTATCGCTTGTGTCAAGTATAGTCACGTGATGATTTTCTATTAGCGATAACGATTGTAGATAATGAACATGGCTAACATCGCATCGATTTCGATCACTCGATAGCCTTGGGCTAGAGAGCATTGTCAAAGACACGGGGATATTTATAACCCAAGTTATATAGTTGTCGTTTTAACATAAATATTTTTTGGACCTACAAAAGTTTAACCTAGGACCCCCGGCATACTATTTATCTAAACTGAGCCACATAGTTGTCGGTCGAACATAAACATTGGGTAAGATAGAGGCTTTATATTGTTGTGGAAATTTACTATTATGTTAACAGTGATGCAAAATTAAAGTGGTGTAAATTGTATAAAGATAAAATATAAATTAAATATCGTGTTATAAGACATTTAATTTTAATTTTTATATAAAATACTTCTCACATTATCTTATCTGCGTTTTTATAATATATTCAAATCTTTAAATCTTGGATAAATTTAAAATAAGTTTTCCACTAATATTTTGGCCTGCATTTATAATGTTAGCCCATTTTAACCTATAGATTATTCTAATTTTATAGATAGGCGGAAGAAAAAATTACTACTTTTCTCACCTTAGTAAAATATTCCTACAGCAGGAATAAGTAGTGCTAAATGGAAAAGTAAAATAATCACAAATACCCGTTATTGTTACAGCCTATTAAAGACCACTGCTGAACATAGGCCTTATGTGAAAAATTTGTCTTATGAGGGGATTTTGCCATAGTTGTCACGCTTTGCAAGCGGGTTGGTAAGAGTAGTTTTTATTTTGGCGTTATTAGGAAGTTTGTTGCCCTCTGTCGCCTCTCACGACACCCACGGGATAATATGGCGTAGTGGATATTCTTACACCGCCACTACACGGTAATCACAAATAGTCATTTATTTAAATGATGATCCTATTTGTCTAATGCATGTTGTCTAATCGCACACACCTTCGCTTAGCTTAGACAAATTGCTGCTCACTATAATTCAATATATTAGCAAAAACAACTATTTGATTTTCGGTTGTTATTTCTGTGTATCACTATCACGCTATCACTACAGCCCATCACAAGTCTACTGCTGAACATAGGCCCTCCCCATAGATTGCCACAAAGTACGATCCTGAGTCACCTGCAACCATCGACTGCCTGCGTGTTTCATCACGACGTCACTCCATCTAACACTTACCATTGGTTGTCGGTTCTTCGAGCTATATGGCTGACTCATTGCCACTTCAGCTTACTGATCCGTTGGGTTATGTCTGTTACTCTTATTCTGCTGCAGATACCTCGTTACGGCCTTTATACTGCAGTGTAAATTCCGTGTATATTGTAACTGTATACTAGCTGAGAACAAATGTAGGCTAGCTCGATAGCTAGCCTACATTTGTTCTCATCGCATAAGCATTAAGTAAGCAACCGAGGCACGGTTGTTTACTTGAAGTTCGAGGGCGTGCACATCGAAACCTAAATCGCGCTATCAAAGTTCCAAAGTAAAAGCACTATGTATTATGGAGTAGGTCCGAACTATCACTTGGAGCATTGGCCGCTCCGCGGGCTGAACTCCTTGCCCGGCGAGTGATCTCCCTTTAACTCAAACTCAATCATTTATTGCTAAAGTGTAATGTATATAAGATGTTATAAAATAATCCGAGACCAGTGCTATGGATCCTGTTGGGTGCGTATTTAACTAGTTTTAAGAATGTCATTGTGGGTTATTAAGGCGGGAGTGAAATCCCGACTACCGCCACACTCAACAACTCACCTCTAAAGCGTGTCTCACATTTTAAGTATCTGGGTCACTGGGTCACCGAGGATCTGCGTGATAATATGGATATCGAGCGGGAACGTAGGGCGCTGTCCATCAGGTGTAACATGGTGGCCCGTAGGTTTGCTCGTTGCAGTAGGCAGGTAAAGATTACTATTTTCAAAGCCTACTGCCAGTCTTTTTACACGGGCAACCTATGGGTTAACTATACGCATCGGGTGTACAGCGCGTTGCGTGTCCAGTATAATAATGGGTTTAGGATGCTGATGGGGCTGCCGCGCTTTTGCAGCGCGTCAGTAATGTTTTCTGAAATGCGCACTGATGGTTTCCACGCCATTATTAGAAAGCGTGCTGCATCAATGCTGAAACGTTTGCGTGGCAGCTCCAATAGCTTTCTCAACACAATGGCAGATAGGTGGGACTCGCCGCTGCTTGAGCGCTGGATACGGCTACATGCCACGGTATAAGTCACCGGTACCCTCGTGGCGGCTGGTCTCAAACATCTCCATTTACATTTTACATTTTGTCATCATTATTTATGTAAATTAATTTAATTACTAACACTATAATTTAAGTTTTATTTCATTTCACTGTTACTAACATTCTTGTATGGGTCCTGTGTTGCCTGAAATAAAGATATTTTATTTTATTTTATTTATTTATTATTTATTAAGATAGAATTCAATTTAAATGAATGATTTAATAATATTTATACTTTAATAATATTTATACTCGTATAATATTCATTAGCACTATAGTAACATTTATTAATTAGGTACTTACTGTTTTAATTTTTTGTAAATATGATGTCATTATTTTCATTAACCTTACGACGGACAAACAGGCCTTACTTTTAAACGGATGCATTAGACAGATAAACTTATTTTATTTTTGTAAATATTTTTTTTTTTATTATTTATTTTTATTTTTTGTAAATATGATGTCATTATTTTCATTTACCTTACGACGGCCGAACAGCCCTTACTTTTAAAATGATGCATTGGTCAGATAAATATTTTAATTTTTTGTAAATATGATGTCATTATTTTCTTTTACCTTACGACGGCCAAACAGGCCTTACTTTTAAATTGTATGCATTGGACAGAAAAAAGTCTGCAGTGCTACTCTAGTGCTAGTTTGCGGACTTTACACAATATTCTGGAAATATTTTAAGACATACGAAATGTTTTCTCGTGCTCCGAATGTTTCCTCATTCCTGTGAGGTCGTAGTTAATCAGCACTCAAACGGAAGTGAATAAGTGTCCATTGGCAGCGTCGTAACGAAAGCGTATTAAAATATGTAACCACGATTTCCGCCAACCCGACCGCCAGGCATGCCAACTATGGCTAACAAATATATCTATGGGGGAAGCATATATTCAGCTATGGAATTTTATAGTCTGTAATGGAATAGATAAACCATGAATTCACACGGTGACGGTCTGATGATACATCAAAAGTTCGATGGAAGCAAATGGTTGACTGTGCTTGCGTAACTAGTCATTAACTCATCTATGAGAACTAATTATGTGCAGTAGTGATGACAATTAGTACCTATTAGGTCGTAATTTAGATCAATCTAAGGAAGGTTTTTTTAACTATCGGTATAAGTTATTATAGGATGTTGTCCCTACCAACGAATTTTTAATCCTGCAATCGACTTCGAACGAAAAGGGTTTCAGTTGTGTTGTCACCCCTAAGGACTAAGATGGAATGCTTTATAGAACGCAATTATATTGGTCCTCCAAACCTCCTTTTAACGGTTTTATATTTGAACAAAACCGAAACCCAGAAATGAATGCACTTAGCCGTTTAGTGCAAAAAAGCTATGAGGATGGTATCAACATTAACGAACGTCTAGAAGAAAAGGAACTTTATTAACTAAATTTATTGTATTTTATGTTACAATCTCTAACAATATAAGCTGCTTTAGGAACTATATTTTAGCAAAAGAAATCTTAGGCAATATTAAATTATAAAAACAGTGTTTTAACAAGGATGCGACGAGTTTTTCAATCACACGTCTCAAGTTAAAGGATAACATTAATATTGAAATGCGCGTTTTTTACACGACATCAAAATGGCGGATCGAGGAAGCCATTTTGCGTTGGAAATTTTAATTGGTACGATAAAGGGCCCTTTTTCGCAGAATTTTTAAGGGGACGTCGCTCGTTCGTCGAGTTGAAGGCGCAAAAACTTTTATCTTCCGTCGATTAAAATACCGCATTGAGATCCAACAAATAGGCGCTTTTTTATCGAGTTACGCTTACGAGAATGATGCGAACACCTTTCCAATGTTGCTAGATCGCGTTGGAAATTCCACGGAAAAATATATTTTTATATCAATTTAAAATAAAATTAAGTTAATTGATTTAATAGTTTTGTAGTCTCGTCTGTAATTTACCAATAAAATGAAGAATATATTTTGTTTATGATATTGACATTCTAAGAAAATTATGTCTGCTCAAGTATCTTAGTATAATGTAGAACTGTAGCAAGATCTTTTATTTCCGGAATTCTATTTGATTTTAAATAAATTTTAAAAAGATTTTAAATTAAAAGTAATTTAAATAAATAACACAGACGTGGTAGCTCAGGACCTCAAGGTATTAGTGTTCACTTTAAAATATTATAGTTTGACCGAAGTTCCGAGTTCAATACATAGCACGCCAATGAAATTGTTGAAATGCAAAAATTATCAGCACTTGCATCAATTTGTACGTCTGACTAAATAAATATTTGAGGGCATTTTAAGTATGTCAACACTCATTGGGTTAGCACGGGTGATTCTTCTCTGCTCTAAATTATTCTGTGGTGTTTTAATCTGTGGAAACTTTATTAGCTTATGTTTTGTTAATTTTTTGTTTGTATATAAGTTATAATGTGCATGTTTACCTTAAAATATAAAAAAACAGTGCGGCAAAATATCGTCGTTGTCACTTTTTTCCAGGACAGAAAAAAACAAACCTGGAGATGGACAGCACCACCTTTCTAGTAACAACTAGAAAATAAAATAAAGACTACAGTTGCTAACACGCCTGCGAAGTGTTGCAACTATGGGAAATATGTTATCCCCTATGTGGGAACCTTACGTTGAGCAGTGGACTTTTAGAACAGTAACTATGTATTTGAAAAAAATTTAGGTATACGATGGCAATGTTACAAATCACAAATAAGGCCGATCATTGTGAAACAAAAGCTTGTGGTAATGAGCTTGTTTTAAATGTGTATTCTTGAGTGTGGATAAGACTTCGCTATGAAGATGTATTTTACATATCATTTAAATTGTATTTTAAACAATCATATTTGATGTCAATTTTTGTCAGTAAAGCCTTTTCAAGTCAAAAAACATAGGCTAATATAACAACATCTATACAAATACATACTCTCTCTCTCTCTCTCTCTCTCTCTCTCTCTCTCTCTCTCTCTCATACACACACACACACACACACTCTCTCACACACACACACACACACACTCACACTCACACACACACACACACACACACACACACACACACATTGCTGTGCGTTAGCCTCGCAAGAACTCAAAAGTGGCCGATTTTGATGAAATTTTTGAGTGGGTCCCTTTTTAGCTTAGATTAACAATGGAACCCCGTAGATGACGCTGTTGTCAAGATCCTAAAATCACCCGTGCTAAGCCGGGGTGGTTCGCTAGTACATATTTAATATAATCTATAAGTCAACATTTAAGAAATTCTGTGCCACTTGTTATCAGGGTTGACAACTCATCTTAATTTTAATTTCTAATGGGGACAGATACAATGGGCAACAGTGCATCATAGCGAGATCACTGTATCAACGTCAGAAGTAACTAATAGAGTGAAAGGGTCTACCTCTTTTTTTAAGAAGTGATAAACGAACTAGATGGCAAGGCAAACAAACATCTGGTGGTAAGTGGCTACTGCAGCCCTTAGGCACCTGCAACCAACTTCAAGTGAAGAAGGCTATAGATGCCTTTTTATCTCTGAGGACTAAGATGGAATCGCATAAAACCTGTAATGCAGGCTCTCGGAACGGCGAGATATACCCTTCAGACCGGAACTTAGTAATGTACGTATATTACCGGAACATAGTAATGTACGTACATTACCGGAACATTATAATGTACGTACATTACCGGAACAGTAATGTACGTACATTACCGGAACATAATAATGTACGTACATTGCCGGAAAATAGTAATGTACGTACATTACCGGAACATAATAATGTACGTACCTACATTACCGGAACACAATAATGTACGTACATTATTTATACCTATACTGCTAATTGGCGGCAGAAATAGACAATCCTAAGCAGAAAAAGAGTTCTACTATCTAGTAACGTATGTTCAAGGGTGATGGTGATTACTTACTACGAGGTACCAGGCATGCTCGTTACGGGGTACCCCTGTTCCATAAAAAGCCGTTCACAGACGGACTCGTAGACAGAAAAAGGTGCAATCTGTTAAAAGAAAGGAGATAATAAAATACTGCTTATAAAAACCTGGAATCACGACTCAATTCTTTAGAGACAGCCAATAATTTATGTTGTTGCTTAAATATTAAGTTTTAAAATTAGGAAACACGTAAATGAGGGCATCCACGACTTTTTCTGCAACCAGGGCGGCGCCACTAGAATGTGAGGTTATAATATTTGACAGATTTCATAGCGAGGAAGTTAATTTGTTTGGAAAATGTAAAGGTTATTGGTTTTTTCTGCACTATTAGCTATATTTTATATTAATAAGATTAAAAATAAATAAACCGAACCACAGATATTTATAAAAGTAGAAAAATTAAAAAAGAACTTAAAAATGTGCAAAAAACTTAAAGAGCAAAACCAGTGACGCATTGTTTTGTGTATTAATTTAATACTCTAGAAACTGATAAACTTTTATTAAAAACCAACTTCTCAATTAAATTACACTGTGTAACAAAAAACTTTACCTCAGTGTCAACTAGCGACATCTGGTGAGCAGAAAATGATTAGCCCTCATTGTTAATCTCATAACTTGTTTCACATGAGACAAGAGAGTTCACACAAACCTTAATTATCTCTAATATTTCTTATGATTTAAGGTTCCGCATATAAATATTTCCATAGCTATGAGTGATTTATATACTAAATGTCAAAAAGCGTCAGTATCGCATTCCCTAAATGCCAGGGCACACCTGCTATCTATTAACACGAATGTCAAAGTATTTCCGAACGAAAATATTTCCTTCCAGGATAAATTAACCGAAAGACAGCATATAATCTTACAAATGTTATTTGAAACGGACTAATTATCTTAATAAATGTGAAATAAGGTTGACATTCGTGCATTTTGTGTTAACGGCAACGGAAAACGGAAAGTTAGTGTTGTAAACGTTGAAAAACATGCGTTTCATTAACCCATCTCCATAATATTCTAATATTCTACATTGGTCTAGTGATCGTAAACGAGATTGCTGATCATGAGTTCCCGGGTTATAATCACAGATCACAGGTCTGGCCAAAATCAATTAGTAATGGGTTTTTGTCAAAAACTTCTCAGTGGCAACTCAGAGCCAGAAGTTGTTTTACCTTCGTGCCGTGGAAAACACGTAAAGCCTTTGGTCTTGCGTCTGATTTCTCTCTCTCTCTCTCTCTTTCTCTCTCTCTCTCTCTCTCTCTTTCTCTCTCTCTCTCTCTGATCCTGTCGGATCACCGTCCCGTCTGTCTATGAGAATAAGGGAATAAAGAGTACACTTGTGCTTGCGCATACGCTCGGGCACTATAATCCTGTCCAGCGCTGATGGATAGTTTCGAGATATATATTTCACGCCTGGCGTAAACTAGATGGTAAACCGCTATCTATTGGAAGCTATAACAGATTTCCTGTTATCATGTCTAATCTTACGCCGCCATCACTCGGTAACTTTGAAAGATAATTATTTAAAAAAAAAAACAAAGTATGACTTACACCTCAATGCGTTTAGTCCGTCTTTGTACTTTTTGTTAAGTTGCAATAATAATAAAATAATCTGTATCTACCTATTTCAATATAAATTGATTATTTATGAAATCTGAATTATTTTAAGATATGATTAATGTCAACCATTGCCCAAGTGTGAATTATTGTGAGATAAATACATTCATTAGTCTCCAATAATCTGAATATCTACTAAACTAAGCCACAGACAATTTGTAACTTCTAACGAGTCTCATGTTACGGTGTGCTAGCATAAATCATTTTTTTTCATATGAATAAAAACGCGCGGCAAAATATCTGCTAATTGACGTGTATCTTCTAACGGTTGCCCGCTTAATTATGCCGAAATATGCGGTTTCAGATGATTTATATTCTGTGTTTTATTTTTATTTTTTTATTTTTTTTTATTCTATTATAATTTAAGGGACATTTACCGCTTAGGGTATGTCAGTCCCATCATACCCTAATATACATGACTTACTCATATAACATTACTTAATAACTACATGGGCCCATGGATTCGAACAGAACTTTCGCATCGTCGCCATTTGGTTGGGATAGAATATTATGGAATGTGCCTACGTCAGTTCTGTTCAAATTCAAGACCCTTATGAAATTACTTCTAATAAACTCAAATCGAACACATTCCATCAATATATGGTATAGGTCTTCTATAACTCCACAGTCTTCACAATTGGGCGAAGTTGTTTTTCTCATTAGAAATACAAATTTCTTACATGGAACGTGTCCAGATCTGATTATTTAGATCTTTATTATTTAGATATGTCACAAAAGTTTACATTAAAAATTGTATATTATATAAAGACAATATGTATGTAAAATAAAAATATTCATATTTTAATGAATGAACGATCAAACTATTTTTTTTCAGCACCAAGTTCAAGTGAACAAGAAAGCTTATCATACCTTCACACACATTGAATGAAATTAATATTTTCTTTACCATAAAAATTACCTTGCTGTACTACACAGTAGAACCAGAGTGACCGACATAGCCCAACGGATTAGTAAGCTGAAACAAGTTATTTATTCTGTGGCTGAAGTGGCAATGGGCCGGCTATATAGCTCGAAGAACAGACAACCGATAGTGAAGAAAGGTTCTCGAGTGGCAGCCTCGTACCGTTAGTCGGAGTGTGGCGCTTCCCGCAACTAGGTGAGGTGACTATCTGGTGAGGTATGCAAGAAGTCGATAGATGCAAATGGCTCAGGAACATGTTGTGGCATTCCTTTGCGGAGGTCTATGTTCTGCAGTGGACTTGTGAAGGACTGTAATGATGATGATGACTAATATTATTTAATTGTCATCAATATGAACCCCGTTTGCGTGTTTTGCACCCTACTATTTGCCAGACGAGTCTTTGATGTCATACCAGTGCTGCAAGATTTATTCAAAAATGCTAAAGATAAGTTTTTTACACTTTTCATAGGGAACAGCATTGACTAAACAAAGAGACCCCACCGGCCAGCGTGGTGAGCTGATGAGTATATATAAATGCAAATCCTTCTAGCAACAACCTCCAAAAACTATGTCCAGGAGTGGATATAACGGCTGTTCGTGTGTTTTCATTCCATTTCATTCTTTACATTTCCGATTTAAATATAATTTTATTATATTATATACATAAATATATTTAAAACATTTTTTAACAGTGGTAGAGCCACGCGGCAGCTTTTGCTGTCACACGGATGGGCCGGCTCGAACCGGGGTGGTACCACAACCTCACAGAATACCAGCGTGAAGTAGAGGTTTACCTCTGCGTTTCGTTTGGTGAGTGCAGGTGGCCGGGGGCCCTTTTTACTGGAAATGAGGCATTCCATCTTAGTCCTCACGGGTGACAACGCATCTGCATTTTGATTCGCAAACGAGGATAGATGTAGATGTCTATGGGCCGCAGCAACCACTTACCATCAGGTGGACTGTGTGCTCGTTTGTCACCCTTATCATATAAAAAAAAACATGAATTGAAGTTTTACGTTTTCACATTTTTTAAAGGAATATCAAAACAAATTACAAAGTTTTCATTTAGCAAACAACTTTATTCTATACTAGCTGCTCCCCGCGACTTCGCCAGCGTTCAATTTAGGGTTTTAGTTTTTTTGCGCGGAACCCTAATTCTTTTTCTAAAATAAAAGTAGCCTTAGTTACTCCTTATAACATCAGCTATCTGGCAGTGAAAGTCCCGTCAAAATCGGTCCAGCTACTTCGGAGATTAGCCGGAACAAACAGACAGACGGACAGACAGACAGACACGAAATTATGTTTTTGTTTTAAGTACTGTATACACTTTCATATGTATTTAGTAAAAAACTGTTATTTTGATATTACAAACAGACACTTCAATTTTACTTATTTGTATAGATAAAATGTAATCTAAAAATTTAAATAAAAAAATGTCATGTCTAATACTTTAAAATATTTTTATACTATGCACTCCCCAGGTGGCATGTATCTTTAATAAATTTAGCTGAATTTTCGTATGGGTTTAAGTGACTACTAAACGACTTAACTGACGTTTTTATGAGTTTTGACGTGACAGTAATACTTAACTGTTTAAATATTTAATCTGTTATTAGTGTTTTTTTTTTAAATTTTGAACGTATATCCCATTAAGTTCCTTCAGTCATATAACTAATAGGTATATATTCTATTTCAATTAAAACATTTATTTTATTATCATCAGTTTTCAACAAAGTGAAAATAACAAGACTAAGGTAACACTATAACAATCTGTAATATTTCTTACACATGCAAAAATTAAAAATACTTTGTTATGTAGAATAAGTGCGATAAATGAGCACACAGTCCACCTGCTGGTAAGTGGATGCTGTGGCCCATATACATCTATATCTATCCTCGAATAAGAATCCAAATAAAGAAGGCGTTGTCACCTCTGATGACTAAGATGGAATGCCTCGTTTCCAGTAAAAATAGCCACCGGTTCTCTACACTCGCCATACGAAACACAGAAGTATCAAGCTGCTATTTGGCGCTGGTATTCTGAGAGCGTAGTCGTTCCCCGGTCGAGCCGAACCATTCGTGTTACAACCATAATATAGCTGCAGCTTGTCTCTATCGCGTAGAAAAACTTAAAAACCTTTGAAATAAACTTCCCTTTCCTAAGCATTCTTCTTTTTCATCAACTAAAAGAAGAAAGATAAAATGCTATCACCAAGTTTATATGATATATGTAAATAATTATACGTGGTAGAGCCATGCTGCAGCTATATTAGTAGTATAGTTGTAACACGATTGGGTCGGCACGACCGGGAAATGACCACGCTCTCACATAATACCAGCGTAAAATGGCAGCTTGATACTGCTGTGTTTCGTATGGTGAGTGTAGAGAACCGGTGGCCCATTTTACTAAAAAAGAGACATTCCATCTTAGTCCTCACGGGTGATGACGCATCTGCATTTTAATTCTTTATTGAGGATAAATGTAGATGTCTATGGGTAGCAGCAACCACTTACCATCAGGTGAACTGTGAGTTCGTTTGTCACCTTTATCCTATAAAAGAAATATCACTTCACTCCTGGCTAATGATTAGAGTACCCAATATACGATGATAATTTATTGTATATAAGATGATAATAATACATAACGTATAATACGTTAGTATAAATAAACAAAATAACAGTTAATTTAAGTACATTTCAAAATATACAATTTATTCTGTGAACACGATACGCAAGGTGTATTTTTTCGCGCCGAAAAATTTTTGCGTTCGTAAATCATACAAACGAATTCCAAACATATTTGTGTGATCGTTCCGCAGCCATATTTGGACGTGTACCGCATTATTTGTAAAACGATTGACATTCGGGGACTTGGACATGTGCACCAGATTATATGGCATGCTCACGCGAAAACATTAAGATCATTAGTTTTTATTAAAAATGAGTATCTATGTGCGTGCGGTTAAATTAAAATATACTTAAATTAACATATTTACATTAATATTATTTTTTGTGAAGCATACCTATTTTATTATTTGAATGAAAATAATTTTACGAATTCTATCGCGTTTAATTTAAATTATTTATAATACCTGTTTCGGGTGCTTCACAGCACCTATGGACAAACAGGTGCTTCACGTTGAGATCTCATAGTTAGCCGGTAGCCGAGCTTGGATTTAATTTTATTAATTATTATAGGATTCTTAGCAGATGGTAGCAGCCAGTAGCAGTTTATTTCAATGTCAAGTATTCGTGTAAATATAAAAAATCATTATATTTTTATTGTTATTAATTTTACGTGGTAGAGCCACGCTGCAACTATATTATATTTTTATGTAGTACCACGAACAGGTCGGCTTGACCAGGACCATGCTCTCACAGAATACCAAAATTAAATAGCAGCTTAATTCATCTATTGTGAGTTTAAAAACCAGTGACCCTTTTTTACTGGAAATGAGGCATTTCATGTTAGTCCTCAGGGCTGACAACGCGGTATATGTACTACAGCATCCACTTGATCTCCTAGCCTATGTGCTTATTTATATACAAAAAATATATTTTATAAAAAAATATTTATTACTTTTTAATTCAAAAGTTTACGACTGAACAAATTTATTCTAATATTAATAATAATTACGGGCCTCCCTGGTAATTATTATTACTATTAAAATATTAAAAGTAGAATAGAAATACATTTAAGTGAAATGAATAACGTATTAAAACTGATACATAACTTAGTTTTAACTAGTTAACTTACCGACTAAATCATATTTTAGACAAATTAGTTTCTCCTACATATTTCTACAATTGGCAACTTTTTGTAAAATATCGCACACTTTTCATTAACAGTGGTAGAGCCACGCGGCAGCTTTTGCTGTCGCACGGATGGGCCGGCTCGAACCGGGGTGGTACCACGACCTCACAGAAAACCAGTGTGAAGTATAGGCTTACCTCTGCGTTTCGCTTGGTGAGTGCAGGTGGCCGGAGGCCCTTTTCACTGGAAATGAGGCATTCCATCTTAGTCCTCAGGGGTGACAACGCATCTACATTTTGATTTGTAATGGAGGATAGATGTAGATGTCTATAGGCCGCAGCAACCATTACCATCAGGTGGAATGTGTGCTCGTTTGTCACCCTTATCCTATAACCAACTTCAAAAGGAAGAGGTACTCATTTCAAACGTATTTTTTATGTGTGTTACCTCAGAACATTTTTCTAGGTGAACCGATTTTGATGATTCTTTTATATATCAAAGCTAGTGCTTCTCATTTGGTGTCATTTAAATTTGATCAAAATATGTCGAGTAGTTTTAGAGTTATTCTTAATAATGCATATTTCATTGACTTCAACTATATTGATGATGCTTTTATACTTCTATTGAAGTCGGTTGTCCAAAATTTTTAATTTTACCACTTATTTTAACTAAGTTCTCCAGGTCAAAAGTTTTAAACAAAATCTGTTTTTTAAATATTGGACAATAGTCCAATATGAAAATCGGTTCAACCGATGAAGAACTACTTACGAGAATACCAACGTGGAATAATAACGTTTTATTGTGAGCATAATGTTAGAGTGTTTGTATTGTGAGTATCGAGAATCATAATCATTTTACTGGTAACTAGATATTCCATTTCATTTGTCAGGAGTAGAATGCATCCACATTTTGACGCTTAATTGCGGATATACATATGTAGGCCTTTATAGGCTACATCATCTTCTTATCAACGAGACGTCTGGTGATCATTTTATCACATTTTTATAGTCACTTTCTTGTTTGTCTGCCGTTCCGGGTAAAATTTAGTAATTCATTTTAAACTAACTTCCCGATAATCTGGTAACTTGAAATTTTGAATATAGCTCAAATTCGGATGACAATGCGAGAATATGATGCAAGAATTATAAAAAAAAAACCTGATGAAATTTTTTGTAATTCTTTTTTTAAATTTCACTTGTTGTCTCCCTTACTTCTATTCTTTGTCTTCTTCATAAGCCTGTAATAGTCCTCTGTTGGATATGAGCCTCTCCTTTTGTAGGGAGGATTTGTCTTAGTTGTCTGGATAGACTGGCGGATAGACTGGCGGATAGGACGATTGCAGAAGCCGATGTCTTACACCTTTAACGCTGCAGTACATCGCTGATCTGTGAATTTTACATCTGGCCCAAACGAGATGGCATACCACCGTATATTGGAAGCCATAAGATTTATGTGGTATAAAAGCCGGTCCATCGGACTATATGTGAGGAAATAGAGAGTGTATCTATTTTTTTATAGGAGAGGGGGCAAACGAGCATGCGGTTCATCTAATGGTAACCGTCCAGGCCGTTGATTTGGCGGACATTATTAATTATTACCAGAAGCTTTTATCAGCCGAGACTATACCGAATCCGAACAAAGACAATCTGAGGCAATTGGCGTCCCTTCGATGTTGTATTTGTTGACAATGGGATAGCCAAGCTCTTGTAGCCTCAAGACGTATCCCAGTCTTTTTAGCAGTAGTAACAGAGTTCTTATTAAACAATATTAAGGTATATCAACAAGTGGAAAAATTAAATATTTTATACAACCATTTAAACGTGGTAGAGCCATTTATACGTGGTAGAGCCATGCTCAGCTATATTACTGGTATAGTTGTAGCACGAATGGGTTGGCTCGATCGGGGAAGGACCACGCTCTCACAGAATACCAGCGTAAAATAGCAGCTTAACACTGCTGTGTTTCGTATGGTGAGTGTAGAGAACCAGATACCCTTTTTACTGGAAACCGAGGCATTCCATCTTAGTACTCACGGGTGACAACGCATCTGCCATTTTGATTCGCAAACGAGGATAAATGTGTCTATGGGCCACAGCAACCACTTACTATCAGGTGTACTGTGTGCTCGTTTGTCACCCTATCCTATAAAAAAACCGACTTCAATTTGAATAAAATGAGAACATCATCAATGTAGTCGAAGAATTAAATACGCATTATTAAAGATAACTCAACAGCTACTGGTCAGATCTCGATTAAATTTATATGGGAACACATGACAAGCATTAACTTTGAGATTAAAAAGGAATCGTCAAAACCGGTTCACCTAGAAAAAAGTTCTGAGGTACCACACATATAAATAAAAAACATTCATTTGAGAACTAAGAAACTCTTCCTTTTTTGGAGTCGGTTGAAAAATAAAAACAAATTCATAGTTAACACATTAGTGCGTAAACGTTAGAGTTAACCGTTATAAGTAACACGAAACGATCGTATTATTTCTATTAAGCAATGTTATGGATATAATGATTTAATATTATCTTCCTTCCTCATACGAGAAACCGATGCCTAATAAAATCAACAAGCTGCGATTGCTATAAAGATATGCCATTTTAAACCTTATATCAACTACTTTAAATGTCATATCGCCTATTATATCGTAGCTCTATTATACTATTTTTCTTCGCACCCCACGTAATTAACTGTGTTCCCTTCCGAATACTAAACACCTATTTAGTACCGACTGTCTGTTAGAAGACAGCAAAGATAGGTATTATGTTGGGTGTGAAAGAGAGGTAAGAAAGGGATACCAACCCTAAAGTTTTCACTCCATGCGTAGAAATGATTCTAGGGCGGTTAGACGCATCCGAGATAGTCCATCCCTTCTTGTGGGTTATATTTAGAGATTTAACCAAGTGTGAATGATAGGAAACTGGTTATTTATAAACGATTACAGTTACTTTATACAGTTCTTTTGTTAGTTTTCCACTTATAAGGATATGAATAAATTCAAAACATTACTTTTGGCGTGACAATAGAAGTATTTGAAAGTCCAGTTCTCTATAATTGATTTTCTTCTTGAATATTTAAATATAGTTTATTTGGGACAACTGTAATCCTACTAAATTGTTTTCGGTGATATTCCTTTAGCATTTCCACGTAAGCTTAATTAACAAGTAAAGTTAAATTTATTCATAATGATTTTTATAATTATTATCTATATTATAAATTTCAATAAATTTGAAGAAAAATTCTTCTCCTAGAGGCGGCAAAATAGATGATGAACTTGTTTTTAACCAACTTCAAAAAATGTGACTTTTTTATGTGTTACTTCATAACTTTTTTCTAGGTGAACAGATTTCGACAATTCTTCTTTTACTTAAAATCTTGTGCTTCTGATGTGATCTCATATAAATTTGATCAAGGTCTGACCAGTAGTTTTTGAGTTATCCTTAATAATTAATTTATATTGAAGTCGATTGTACATTTTTTTATTACACCTATTGTTGTAACTATTTAGTAGACACTCTAGTTGTTACCTCCAACTCGTAAAATACCAAAGACGACTTAAAATAGTAAAAATTAAAAAAATCCTGTTTGTAAAGTATTATTTTTTTATAATAACTAAACTCATACGTACGTAATCTCTCTCTATCATATCATCAGACTATCATTTGGCACGTTACTGACACACCTCTCTCGCTTCTCACACATTCATATCTCTACGCATACATGTTCATCGGTTAAGGGTACTTTTAACTTGGCCTATCTTCAATATATTGCCAATTTGGTCGATAAGTTTCCTTCTTAGGTGCTCGTTGCCGACTCTACCACACACTTTTGAAGAATAGATTCGCTTTGTGACCATTTCATCATTAATTCTTTCTGTGTGTCCAAACTATCAATATATATATAAAGACATAAAGACATTTATTCCGACACTTCATATTATAATGACAAATTGATAAACAAAATTAATACGAATAAGAATAAAAAAATAATAAAAAAATTAAAACACAAGAAAATAAATAAACAAAAAAAATAGAGCATTATAAAAAAAATAGAGGAAATATATATATTTATTGTATACATAAGTAATGTTTCTAATATATACAAATACGCGTAACATAAACTATTACCTCCGACCTACAGATAATGTGTGAATATTAAATAAATATTATTAAAAAATACTAGATTTGCAACGAATAGTATATTCGGCCATACTCCGAAGCCATACCGAATATTCTGCGCACTTTCTGGCCGGATAGCCGAATACGAGGGTGACACTGAAATTTGTTAGAAAATCAAAAACTGAACAAACTAGCAAGTTATTGGTTTTATTATGTCGTTTACAAGTGGCCAGTTCTAAAAACTTTCAGTGTCGCCCTCGCATTAGGCAAAACTATGCGGCCGCGAAGGAAGTAGTGTTTATTCTCTAGAGCGTCTATTCTATGAAACAGGGATTCTACTGCCTGAAAATTAAGAAATATTAGTTTTTCTGCACCATTACCTTCCATTTTAATTACGATAATTCGAGTGCATAGACGTTACTTTATCTAATAGTTCTTTTTATAATTTTTATAACACGGAAATTGATTATGTTACTTGTAATAATTAATGTAGTCATTATTTTAATGATTAGACATAAGAAAAATATATATAAAGTAAATAAATATTTTCATCTTACCAATTATCTGACTACAATAAAACCTCTTACTTAAGTATTCGTTATTCAGCCGAATAGTATGTACGCGTAGGTAGATTCAGTATGCGATCGAATACGATAAAAGTAGCCAAATAGGCCGAATTCCGAATCATAGTCGAATATTCGTTGCAAGTGTAAAAAATACTGTTGTCGTTGCCGTTACAGCCTCTTAAAGTCCACTGCTGAACATAGGCCTCCCCCATAGATTGCCTCATAGCGGGGATATTTAACATACCTATTAGTTGCCACGCTTGGCAAGCAGGTTAGCAGCCGCTGTTTTTTATTTTTAGTACTTACTAGGAATATATGCTGCCCATTTTAAGTAGGTGAAACAAGTGTACTCCAGTGTATTACTGTAGCTTTAGTCATGCCCAGAAATGCTTGAGGACCCAGAAATACCTTCAGTTGTAACAGGTTAGAAGGTTGTGGCAGGAGCGAAGCGTAGCGTAGCTGGCATTTGTGATTTTTTAACACCCAGAAATAGGTACCTTCAGTTGAAATATTAATATATTTTACCGTCTCATTTTTTAAAAACTGTTTAGAAGGAGATTTCTTACAAACTAATTCAGACTTTTATTTATTTATTTATTACAAGATCCACAGCCCTAATTACAATGTAAATGAACTTAAGAAATAAACTTACAGCCAATAACGGATCTACTTTATACATTTTTTAACTTAAATTAATCGACCGACAATCAATAAGTTTGTGCCGCAAAAAAAACATACAAATTTAGAATTAACAATTAAAAACAGCGCGTCTATCTTTCTCTCTGATCTGTGTGTTCGTGTACGCGCGCGCTTGTGTATGTGTGTGTGAATGTGTGTTTGTGTGTGTGTTCAATATACATATTAACCATTTCCTTCAAGTACTTCAAGAACTTCCCTCTTAAACACATGCCTACTACGATGAAAAATGTCAGTAACATTAAATTGAATTTTAACTGCCCACTCAGTCATATTACTGCTAAATATTTATTTAACTGCCCATTTAAATATTTGTTACGAATCATTCTATTGAGTTAACTGCTCAGTCTTTACTGCTGAACTTGTTAATAAAAAAAAGTTAATAGAGATGACAGTAAAAATACGCAATATACATAACACCCATAATAATTAAATTAATAATACTTCGAACTCATTTTAATAATTCTTTATAATTTTGCCGTACCGTAGGTACACTGTTATAGTACCTACTATTGTTAAGTTAATTGATCTAAGTTACCGATAAAACAGTTTGTTAGAATATTAAAAATAAATAAATCATTCAGGAATATATTACAATGGCTGATGTTGTCATAGTAAATCACGAGCACTAATTTGAAACGGATCCGTAAACAGCGGCCGGGTCGAAATACACCAAAGGCCCCTCTCGCAAGCACTAATCTCATAAAAGGAACCCAGCCAGTCTCTCAAAAGGATTTAACAAGCGGCATTCACGACTCCTCATTATATTTTTATACTTTATACCTCTGGTGGCGGACGTAAAGTGCGCGATCAAAACGCGCGAACCCCTACAAAAGGTAATTATGTTTTGATTCCTACAAAAAAAATCGAGTATCACAAAGGAGACTAACGAGATAAGAGTGTGCTAAATCGCTCTCCCCTTGGCCCCCTCACGGATCAATTCGGAAACAAACGGTCGATTGGCGGAGCGGGACGGCTTTATTTCGAAGGCGGAGAAGCGCAAAGACACGCCTACAATCCGGGTGCGAGGGACCAACTTGCCGCTTGTCGGCCAGTCAACCTCCAACCGCGTCCGCATGCGTACACGATCGACCGCGATCACAGTGTGAAACAGTGCTAAATGGAACTTAACGGCGTTCAATGTTAAAGAAACAAAGTTACGAAGATAGAGACGTGAATATGGCGATACAGAGCGTTTCCAGGTACCCGAGCAGTCCGGCAGAGGCGACTGAACCGCCTAAGACATCGAAAATTAGTTTTAGTGTCGCTTCAATATTAGCCGATACTAAGACCAACCAGGCAGACGAAACTGCTGAAATAATTCGGCATCATAGAACAATTCCCGAGTCACCGCTTAGGCAGTCGCCGGCGGCACAGCCTGAGCTACCTGGGTCAAAATCTCTGTCTCCAAGACCGTCATCCCAAACACCTCCTTTAAATCTTAACATCTCAGCAACTGTCACATCATCAGACGATGAGTACGAAGATTCTGTTAATCAAGAAGACTCGATAGTTGATGTTGAAGACCTACAGAATGGTATTGCAAGTGACGATGAGGAAAGGTCGTCAACGGGGACCGAAAAAGAGCGGCTAGGGCCAATAAGGCCGACACCATTTAGCGCCTTAGCGGCGGCAGCGGCTGCGTATCATGGTCTTGGTTGGCCTGGACCACCGTCTGTCGTACCCTCGTTTGGACCCCTGTTTCAGTCGCACTTTCCAGTTGGACATATAACAGGTAAGCACTAAATAATTTATTATTGTAGTTTTTTTGTATTTTTTTAGCGAAGATTTTTAGTAAGTCGTTTTTTTTTTAAATTCATTAAAGTAATATTAGCTAGTTATTTGTTTTATTGGTTCTAATTAACAATTTAATAATAGGTTTTTTTGTTCGTTGAAGTTAATGATAATTTACTGCCTGCTTTTCGTTGCCGAATGGCCATTTTTCTTTTTTTGTCGTACTGAGAAATGAGCGCTACATCCTCCATTGATATTTGGTCATAATTATAAATTCCTTTTTCATATAATATTAGGATATTCAGTCAGTTAAGCTTGGCTTCCGTTGAGTTTTATATTTTTGACAGCAGTTTTTGTTTGCTTCTTAAACATTTTTCTGTGTTACAGTTAATTAAGTCTGGCATTAAATTTCATCTACAGATTCCATTGAGTTTTATTTAAATTTTTCCGTTAAAAGTAATTGAAAGTTTCCAAAAGTTAATACATAAATGAACAAAATTTTCACATGCAAATAAACACTGATTTTCTTATTTTGGGCGGGTGTAGAGTTTTTTTTTTATTTTAATATTGAAATAACTAATAAACTTTCACTTATTTTCAAGCAGATCATGAATATTAATTTTATAAGAAACAATATAAAAATAAAAATTTCTATACCTACCTATAATATATATCTAAATATTTGTAATTATACGTTTCACCGACTTGCTTCTTATAAAATAAAATAAAAATAAGAAAAATATTGCGAAAAAAGATTATTTATTTTGATTGATAATTATTATTATTTAATGACATAATGATTATTTAACCAAAATATTAATATTGTAGTATTTAACTTTTAATTTAATGCGTAATAGGTAAAAACAATAAATTCGTGTCTAAAATTACCGTGTAATGGTAAAGTCCACTAACCATAGCGCGCCCTGTTGTTGTTAAAGGTTCGTTTCTAACTATTATTACATCAATACAGTCTCCCATATTCATTGACCGCAGCCTATTGTTTTAATAAAATGCTTATTGTTTAAATACGCGTACGTTTTAGTCGATATATCCAGAACAATACAAAGTACTGTGGTTTATGATAAGGTCTAATTTACTTATAAATTTTATATAATTTTACGAATTTAATATAAATTTAGTACCACCTACTGCTATATTAAAAATATTTCATTGAACATTTTTTGAGGTTTGGCTGACAAATGTTTGTTGAATTATTTACGTCGTCGGCGTCTCTTTTAGTAGAGATTTGCTTTAGACATGAAGCTTATCGTTTTATACTGATCTCGCAATATTATTTCAGTTATTCGCTATGAAAAATATATGAAAATAATTTATAACAAATAAAAATATTATTCTGCTATATCAACAATGAAAAACAAACTTATGTGTAGTAGGGCCCGGCTGCAGCGCAACACAGCTGCAGCCCAGTCGACCAAAAACTACTAATTTCTTAAGCAACAATTGAGAATAACTGCTTTTACCTATTTCAAATATTATTGAATAGTGCTAACCTATACAATCCAACATCTTTATAACATTAAGTATATAGTATGTAGTTATGGTTATTGTTACGCATATTATGTTCTTGTAAAAGCTAGAACTGCGGTAAATCCTAAGATTTTCCAATAAAACCTAAGATTTACCAAGTCTTAATTGTAAAAGTCCGAACTGTTCTGTGGTAATCGTTAATTTCGAACTTTTACTATTAACATTAACCTTAGCATTAACCTAGTAAATCACAGGTTTTACCTCAAAGACACGTAAAATGTTGAAAAACTATCATGTCTAGAAGTGTTCGGTGCAGGATCTCATCCCCCCTCCTCCTTACCTGTGTTACTTTTCTCCGGTTGACATAGTCCCCCTATTAGATGGAGTGACGACCTGGTCGTCAATCGATGCAGTTAACTTAGGACCGTGCCTTGTGGCATTCCTTGGGGGAAGCATATGTACAGCAGTGGACTCGTGAATGATGATGATGAGATATTAATGAAGAGTAAGCTTAGGCGATGAAGGTATTATGTTTCTGAGAAGAAAACAAATATTTGTTTATTTTACGGTATTCATCATTAAAAGTTATCATAAAAATATTTAAAAATCTAGCAGATTAACGTGATTCAATGTTTTATAAATACTTTCTACTTTTATTACATATTTTTATTTCCAAAGTCAACATTTACTAATAGTCATTGGTAAAATCTAGTATGTACAAAATTCTAATGGTAAAAACCCGAAATCTCAATCTCAAATCAAATCTCATTTTATACCAAACCTTACATTTACCATCTCATGTTGGTAAATCCTAATATTTAAAAGGAAAACCTAAGATATGCCCAAATACGGGCTTTTACAGTGACACATATATTATGTAGACATAGATATTTTAACTTAGGTGTTTCCACTTTGCACCCAAAATATCTTCTTTGCTTAGCCTGGAGGTAAACTGGTAGTGAATGCCCTGTTGCATTAAGTCTGCCTTTTTCTACTTGGTGTGCAAATAATGCATAAATAAATAAATTAATTAAGGTTGAAGGTCAAAATGTTTTTCTTCTATTTTTTTAGACCAAATGCTTATTACCACCTTCACAAAGATTATAATCTACTATCCATTATTGTATTTATTGTATTTTTTCAAAAAACGTTTCCCCCACACTGTGATTTTCTCGTGTATAGTGGAGGCAGTTTAACAAACAATCAACAAACCAATACAATCAACAGTTCCCTGCTGTGCTTCTCCTACAAAAGACGACTTTTCCGTAATCGTGCTTGACCAGCGCATTGCCCCTATGACTGCGCTTTCAGTGTCTATATTTTGGGTTTGGTATACAAGAGATCTTATTTTTTTTTTATTTATCGGAGGGCATATAAACAGGACATAAGACCTTTCCAACATTTCCATTTTTACAGTACCCGGAGTCAGTAGAGTGTAGTATTTTTTCAAAACATGAGCATGAATATATCCAATTTTTGGATTTTTTCTTATTAGAAAATTCGAATCGTAGAGGACCAATTACGTTAACATTGTAAGATTCAACAAAAACACCAAGATGTCCAATTAGAATAAGAAATACAATGTCAAAACTTACAAATCACTTAAAACACAAGAGACTACACCCAAAGTAATCCATCTTAACCCTTGACAACCGGTTACGGTAAACAAACAAACAAACAGGGGTACAACAATAAGCCAGACATAAATAACGGATCTGTCGAATCGCGAAAACAATATCCTCCCAACAAGATGGCGGGATCTCGAAGGATTGCGAATATGGCCGCTATTTTGCATAAGCATGCCTGAGCGGAGTTTGAACAGTTGCGATGATTTGGTTATATATTGCTTATTGTTTTACATTTAGCAATTATCAAATCCTTGGTTAGGTTTTTTTTAAATGTTATATGAACTGTGGAAGCTTAGGGGTCGGACGTGACACTTTTATCGCTTTTGAGCAAACTGAGACGGTATAGTAGGGTACGGTCCCCGACGGTATCACTAAACGAAAGTAATGACTTACAACCCAACCCAACTTACCATCACTTCGTATGGCACTCGAAACAGCACAGATTAATAATACATTACCATCAATTTCTGAAAAAGAATTGCTATTCTGCGCCTGGCTGTTTATATTAATGTATGCAGGGGCTACTTCATTTATATTATTTGCTTAGTTTACAAACAAAAAAATGAAAAATATTTCGTTTGAACTCCAATAACCGAAACGATTTTGCGTTTGATTTTTTTTTGCTTCTTCCCACAAATGAGGAATATTTTCAACTCACTTCAGAAAAAGTTTTTTTTTTTCGTTACCTCAGAACTTTTTTCTAAGTGAATCGTTTTTGATGATTATTTTTTATTTGAAAGCTGGTGCTTCTCGTGTGGTCCCATATAAATTGAATTATCCTTAATAATGCGTATTTAGTTGAATTTGACCACATTTTATTTATATTAAAGTCGGTTTTACAATATTTTTAATGTTACAACTTGTTAATAAACAAGACGTACAAAGCTTAAAGAAGTCTAGTATTATCCTTTATGAAAGTATTTTACCTAATGTCTTAACAAAAATTACACGAAGTTAAATACAGTATAAAATGTTATTTATAAATTCCTTATTGGTTGCAAGTGCAAATAATACCCGGTTAGTGTGCGATAATTGAATAAACTTGTACGGGGGAGGGGTAATCTATACGAGGACCTTTCATATCGCAAGCTCACGCGAACGAACAAAAACTATATTAGGTACAAAGAATTTCGTGGGCGCAACATTGTATGAAACGCGCTTTCATACGAAATGACATAATTTAGCTTTAGGCTTGATAGTTATTCTAAGAATTATAACTGTAACTATAACTAAGAAATATAATACCAACTGGTCTGAATATTAGTAAAAAATATCCTAGAGCTTGAGTGAGCAGTGTTCGAAGGGGCGTGCGGCGTGTTTTTTTTTAGAATTAGGGTGACAAACGAGCACACAGTCCACCTGATGGTACATGGTTGCCGTGGCCCATAGACATCTATATCTATCCTCGTTTGCGAATCAAAATGCAGATGCGTTGTCACCCGTGAGGACTAAGATGGAATGCCTCATTTCCAGTTAAAAGGGTCTCGGGTTCCCTACACTCACCATACGAAACACAGCAGCGTTAAGCTGCTATTTTACGCTGGTATTCTGTGAGAGCGTGGTCCTTCCCCGGTCGAGCCGACCCGTTCGTGCTACAACTATACTACTAATGTAGCTGCAGCATGGCTCTATCACGTGTAATCTGTCTAGTAGTTATATTGTTGTCATATTTTGAACAACAACCATGAGTATGCTCATGGCACAGAGTGTGTGCTTGTTATGATTGTCATATACGCTGGCTGTTGTAGACTGATAATCATGTGATACGGGGTTTGAATCCGAGGTCAAGAAAATAAGCAGCCCGAAGTCAGGAATTTGGTGGTGTTTCACCCCGTGCCTCGGAAAAAACGTAAAGGCGTTGTTCTTGTGCTTGATCTCTCTCCGTTCGTGTCGGATTGCCTTTCGAACTAGAGAGTGAAGAAATAGAGAGAGTACGTGTGCTTGTGCACACAAACATGCACTATAATACTGTTCTGCGCAGATGCCTCCGTTGAGACTGGCTGTGATAGAAATTCTGTTTGGAGATCATTATACGCTGGACGATCCGCCCCTGCACGCTGTGTTAATTTCAATATTAAGTTTAGAAAGTAGAAACTGAGTGACGATTGATAAGCGTGGGCGGAGAGTTTAGTTTGGCGGTGCGATCAGCGTGCGTAACAAGCACACGCTCTTCTGTCACTGTCCTAAATGTGTATGGCGAACGTGCCGCTTACTGCATGTCCCACAATACGATCTCCACTGAGGCCTTAGCCTTTTGGCTTAGGTTTTTTTTATAGAATTAGGATGACAAACGAGCACACAGTCCACCTAATGGTAAGTGGTTGTTGTGGCCCATAGACATCTACATCTATCCTCGTTTGCGAATCAAAATGCAGATGCGTTGTCACCCGTGAGGACTAAGATGAAATGCCTCGTTTTCAGTAAAAGGGGTCTCCGGTTTTCTACACTCACCATACGAAACACAGCAGCATTAAGCTGCTATTTTACACTGGTATTCTGTGAGAGCGTGGTCCTTCCCCAGTCGAGTCAAACCATTCGTGCTACAACTATACTATTAATATAGCTGCAGCATGGCTCTACCGCGTAAAAGAGAGGTATATTATATTATACCACGTAAAAGATAGGTATATATATCATATTCTAGGTAGGTATATTCACTACCGCATTGATACATTTGCACTAGTAATTTTATTTCCCTTTCATTAGTCTGTGAAAGTTAGATTCTCCCCGTTCTCTTCCAAAGGAATACTTTTCACGATAGTAGTACAAACAGATAAAGTTTTTCTTATGTGCAAAAGACAATACTTTTATACAAACAGTATGTAGTTATGTAAAATAATTTTTTACCGATATTTTTTTACAGAAGTATGTGTGACACATCTACATCTATCCTGGATTAAGAATCAAATTGTAGATCCTTTGCCACCCCTTAGAACTTAGATGGAACGTCACGTTTCCAGTAAAAAGGGTCTCCGTTTATCTACACTCTTTATAAAAAACACAGCAGTAATTAGCTGCTACTTTACGCTGGTATTCGGTGACAGCGTGGACCTTACCCGGTCGGGCCGACCCACTCGTGCTACAACCATAATATAGCTGCATCGTGGCTCTACTACGTCACAGCCTAATAAGAACGTAATATTATAACATTAGTAGTAGATAGACTGTGACCACGTACTGAATATTACACCTATTACGAATGGGGCATGCAGTCAAAAAGATATATAGTGTCTATATTATTTTTACGTGTAGCGTACAAAGCGAATTCCTGTTCAGTACGTGTTGTTCGGAATTGCGTGATCGTCCAACATTCAGTGCGCGATATTGGTTCACAAATGGCGACCAACACGGTTGTTAGTACCCTGTTAAATGACACGCTACCTTTTGCCATTAACTTAAAGACTTTTTAGTAACCAGGTATGGCTGGATTTACTTTAAAGAGCCTTCTGAGGTATTCAGAAGCTTGTTGCGATAAGAGTTTTATTTATGTTATTTGTTCTCTTTACCAAATTATTTGGATATACAAATATGAAAGATATTTATTTATTTATCCTTTGTTACTTAATTTATTTTGAACATTCTCGGCCAGTAAACACTGGGAGAGGAAAAAAGTGCTGGCAGGTGCAAGCTTCGATAAAAAAGGAAAAAAATAATTATCAAATATAGTGCCACCAACTTATCTGTTCAGTTGACAGCGTCGCTAGTAGAGCGCTTACTATTGCCATTTAAGAAATTCACCGAGGTAATAGGTGGTTACATATTTATTACACATAATATAAAATAAAACAAATTTCTTGTTAATATATTAAAATTAGTGAGAATTAGTGTTATTATATATATTATTTATTTTTTATAAAATTAATTGTGGTCGTGATCTCGGAGTTCAAGCGACCGAACTCCAGGAATTTGTGTTTTGAAAGATGTACCCACGCTAGCTACTGGTTCCAATAATTCATCTTCTGAGTCACTGGAGTCGCTTTTGCTATCGCTCTAACACTCTATAATAAATGATTCATCTAAATACGCGTATTTTAGTCTGTATTCATTTTCAATTTTTTTCATATGATTACAAATGTTTTTCCACTACACCGGTGTAATTTTATGGAATGCATTTTCAATTAATTGGGGCATTAAAACATTAGATTTTCCAACAGTTTTACAGTACATTGAGATAATATTTTTTCTAGGTTTCACTTTTATAGGTGATTTTAATTTTCCATATCTGGCAATACAAACCTGCCTCGGCAGCAACGCGTTCATACGGCGTTTCAAATGGTATAGTTGGGGCTTATACACGTTTCTCGTCTTTCATAAAAGATAAAACTTTCAGGATAATCTGTCGCGCATCACTTTTAAGAGCTTTAGGCATTTTATTTGCATTTTTTAAAAACATTCACCTGATAGCTTAGAATAAATAATAACTGACAGCGAAATGTCATTTACAAAATGGCGGCCTTAGTTCCAATTTTGTCCACCTGAACAGATAAGTTGGTGGCACTATATATCATTATAGGCAGATAGATAAATAGAAAATTCGACATTCAAAATAATTGGTACAAAGCCGAACATAATGCCGTAACGTTATTCTTTGCCAGTTAACTTTTGAAAATGCTTAAAATTTACTATAGAAAATTAATAAGTTAATTTATATATATATATATATCTACACTAATTTATACTTATATACACATACATATATGCATAACATAATGATCATCATACATACATTATAAAACATGTTTGCTATGCACTGATGAGTTTTGAATTTTAACGTCTAGTGAGTTTTTTTTTAGTTTATCATAGAACATGCTTCATTCTGATGGGCTGATTATTTTTAATGTTATAAACTATATTGTTGTAATATAATGCGTTAAAAATTACAAAAGAAAATTGTATACTGCCAGTAATAGCTCATCATTATACGAATCACATTTATTTTGTTCTGGAAAATCAACTCGTCGATTAATTTTTAGTAATAACTAGATAGTCACAAATTATTGATATAATTTAGCTGTAATGGCGGATCGATTTGAATGCGCAATTATTACTTGTTACCTCATGAATAGTCGATACACGTGATTGTAATTACTCTCTCTTAACATAAAAGTGACAAACGAGCTAACAGTTCACTAGATAGTTAATATCTACTGGTACCCGTGGACACCTTCGACTTCAAAAAAATTACTACTAAAAATATATATCTGTCAGACGGCCTGTATATGATGAAGATTTAAATTAATACTAATCGCGACAAAGCTCGCGTTACCATCCATACCATCTGGATGATTGGCGGTCCACCACTGTGCGATTTAGAAGAAGTTTTCTCCCTCGCACAACTTCCTTGTGGAATCAATTACCACCAGTGAGTTTTCCGGACCGATACGACTTAGGAGCCTTCAAGAAAAGAGCTTACACCTTTCTAAAAGGCCGGCAACGCATCTGCAATTACCCTGGTGTTGCGGTTGTTCATGGGCGGCGGTAGTCACCATCAGGTGAGCCGCATGCTCGTTTGCTCCCTATTCTATAAAAAAAAAAAATCTTCTTACCATTTAAATTTTAATAAAGCAATTGTGTATACTATTGACCAGAAGAAATAGACGAGAATGTGACACAACTAGAAAGTAGGGTTTACTACGACAAAACTACAAAGCTCAAGTCACAAGGCGCATTGTATCGACGTATCTCTTTAGAATAGAATAGAATGATATATTATTTATTCAAAATAGAATACTATACGGGCGAAACCTCTGCCCTGGGAAGAGCCAGCGACAAACTTTTCAACTTTTCTTACATATAATTTTACTTAGATCTTTAATAATTTTAAGGAAATTAGTAGAATCGTAAGGAAAAACGATTGAGATTTTGTACGTGGTAGAGCCACGGTGCAGCTACGTTATGGTAACAAGGCATTCTATATTAATCCTGATAGAGTAACAACGCATCTTAATTTCGATTCGTAATGGAGGATAAATACAAGTGTCTATGAGACACATCGTCCACTTACAATGGTGGACTGTGATCTTGTATGTTACCCTTACGCTATAAAAAAATACGCCCTTGTCGAGGTGGAGTCGAGTCCTAAAATAATGGCCGAGTCGAGGCGACGCGCGCTGAGTATACGCATACCTGGGAATATTTTCCTTTATTTGACTATGCCTCTAGCCCGTTTTTTTTTAAATAGAATAAGGGTGACAAACGAGCACACAGTCCACCTGATGGTAAGTGGTTGCTGTGGCCCATAGATATATACATCTATCTTCGTTTGCGAATTAAAATGCAGATGCGTTGTCAGCCGTGATGACTATGATAGAACGCCTCTTTTCCAGTAAAATAGGCCTCCGGTTCGCTACACTCACCATACGAAACACAGCAGCATTAAGCTGCTATTTTACGCTGTGGTATTCTGTGAAAGCGTGGTCCTTCCCCGGTCGAGCCAACCCATTAGTGCTAGAATACTACTAATATAGCTGCAGCATGGCTCTACCATGTAAAGCATGGCTCTACCACGTACCCCGTCTTGATTTTGTAGTCATGCAGGAAGTCGATGGATGAAAGTGGCACAAGACCGTGCTTTAAAGCACTCCTTGGGGGTATGTTCAGCAGTGGACTTGAGAAAGGCTGTAATGATAATGATGATGATGAATATAATAATACTCTCTTCTCAAATACATAATAGAATAGTTTCGGTATATAAATGTAAAAATGTTGTAGCATTAAAACCTATGTAGGTATATAAATTAAACAGGCTTGTCTGAAGAAAGATCATGCTTGCACAGAAAACCTAAAGAATAATGACGTTTCGTATGGTTTGTGACCAGAACCAGAGTCACTGTTTATAAGTAACGAGGGACTCCGTCTAAGTCCTCAAAGGTGACAACGCATCCAAATTTAATTCCTAATGGAAGTAAATGAAGATGTCTATGAGCCACAACATATACTAACTGGTGAGTTGTGATTGTTCCCGTATGCCTGAGCGCCTATCTCCGATCTTAGCACATAGTTACTTGTAAGTGTAAGCACAAAACATATATCGGGTAGAATTATACAACTTAGTTCCTCTGTTTTTTTTTATAAAATCAGAGTTACAAACGAGCAAACAGTCCACCTAAGTGAATTCTGTGCCTTGAAGTTACCTATATCTACCCTCGTTTAAGAATCGAAATGCAGCAGATGCGTTGTCACCCTTGAAGGGTAAAATGTAATACCTCGTTTTCAAAGTTGAGTCAAAATTGTTAACATACGCAACCATACAACTATAATACGACTGCACCGTAGCTCTGCCACGTACAAACTTCTCAGTGGGTATACTACAGTTTAATATATATATACTTTTAAAATTATTTTAATATATATACTTTTAAAATTATTCGACAGTTGTAATTGTGATTATATTAAATACTAGCTGTTCTCCGTGACTTCACCCGCGTGTAATTTAAGGTTTTAATTATGTTGCGCGGAACCCTAATTCTTTTTCTAAAATATAAGTAGCCTTATAATATCAACTATTGGCCAGTGAAAGTCCCGTCGAAACCTGTCCAGCCGTTTCGGAGATTAGCCGGAACAAACAGACAGACAGACAGACAAAAATTTAAAAAATTGTGTTTTTGTTATTAGTACCGTATATACTTTCATATGCATTTAGTAAAAAGCTGGTATTTTGACATGACGAACAGACACTTCAATTTTATTTATTTGTATAGATATAGATTTCGCGGGCAGAAGTCCGTCAACACGCATTGTAGCAGCACGGTGACATGGCCAGCTGTATTTTTATATATGTACCATATACATATGTACATAGGCTAACTTTCTACATCTACGGCGAAAATAATAGTGTGAATTATTTAAACAAACGTGCGTTCAGCTCGTCTTTGTCTTGTTTTACTGTTTAAAAAATAAAACGCTTAATAAACACCTGCTTTTTAAATTAATTACGTTTCGTAGCCGAAGGTCTCTAATTAGGCGGAGGCACATTTTCAAGTTGAATAAAATTATAATATTCAATTGGATGGGCAAGCGGGTGATAGTCCATTTGTCGTATAAAATTGTCGTTAACGTAAACAAAAATTATATCAAAAGTTAAGTGTTGAAAGACAAAGGGTTAATTGACCCCTTGTCTTTCAACACATTATACATTGTATCGTGTCGTCTCTATCTATACGTGGTAGAGCCATGCTGCAGTTATATTAGTAGTATAGTTGTAGCACGAATGGGTCGGCTCGACCGGGGAAGGACCACGCTCTCACAGAATACCAGCGTAAAATGACAACTTGACACTGCTGTGTTTCGTATGGTGAGTGTAGAGAACCGAAGACCCATTTTACTGGAAAAGAGGCATTCCATCTCAGTTCTCACGGGTGACGACGCATCTGCATTTTGATTCTTTATTTAGGGTAAATGTAGATGTCTATGGGTCACTGCAACCACTTACCATGAGGTGGTCTGTGTGCTCGTTTGTCACTCTATCCTATAAAAATAATTACTTGAGTGTTTCAGTTTTTTACACTGGTAATCCATTCGAGCCTGCACCAGATATAATTACGTTTAAAAAAAATGTCTTATATGTTTTTTTAAATAAGTAAAGGTGACTAATTAACACAGTTCTTATAATAAGTGGATGCTAGGGCCCATAGAAGCCTAAATCTGTCCTTAATTACGAATGAAAATGTTGACAATTCAAAGGTTTTTTATAAAGGTAGTCCCGACGCGTCGCTGCCGCAGAAAAAATACTTGTGGAAATATCTTTTCAAAGTTGAAAGAGTTATATTGTTTAATAAAGAATGGTAATACATTCATCCAAATCGAAAAATATATAACTTGAGATTAAATTTGCCGGTACGATACGTGCGCCACCTTCCGTAAGTTAATTGTATTATTCCTATAACCTTCACGCAAGTGCTAGGAATAAGTTGACAAAGATTTTCTGCAATCTACTGAACGGTATGGCAGCGCATAAAATACGAACAAACAAACATACATTTTTAAATATAGATAAATGAAAACTATTTTATTGTTTGTATGGCTTACAAATCAATGTTATGCGTCTGAATGTGTAAAACCCTACAGGAGAAAATCCTAGTGTGTGGTAACATTTAATAAAGACGAATTCAAATGAGCACAAGTACACCTTTCATGTATTAAAATTCCAAATGCCGGAGTTAGGGGATTTCTGTTTTTTTTTTTATAAGCTGAGAGGGTTATATGGCAAGGAAGTGCCGCGCTGCCCCAACGCGTGTTGGCGAACTTCACATGTCTTCGAAAATATTTCTTTTTCTCAGACATGCAGGTTTCCTCACGATGTTTTCCTTGACCGCCAAGCACGTGGTAAATCAGCACTTAAATTGCAATTAACAATTTCATTGGTGTCGGCGGGGATCGATCCCGGGTTGCTCGCGTATTGTGCAATTTACCGCGAGCGCTAACCATCTGAGCTACCATGGCCCTATTTCACGGAGGATTTCTGTAAACTTGGAATGCCCGGTTAGCAGTAAATGGGACCCCGTTTAGCTACTCTTACCATACTAGAGATTATGCTATATATTTGAAATTATTATTGTTTGAAAGCGTGGTCCTTCCCCGGTCGCGTGAATCCATTTGTGCGGTTGATATATTACAGCTGCGTCGTGAATTTAATATGTTGAAATATAAAATCAAATCAAAGGTAAGCATTAAACTTGCAGAGCTATTGGTTATACATTCATTAGTAACAGCCTATCAAAAGTCCGCTGCTGAACATAGGCTTCTCTCCTGGATTTCCTCGTAGGTGGGATATTTGCATATGGCAGGCAGGTTAGCAAACGTATTTTTATTGTTTTGATATTTATCAGGAAGATTCTTCTGCCGCTCTCCTGTTTCAGATTTACTATAGGATACCTTTCTTGTCTATAAAATAACAACTGGTCAACTAGCAAAATATTTTTTTTTATTACTATGACCTTTTTAAAAGCAGACAAAGCATTAAAAATGTATGCAGAAAAATAATCAATCGCAATCATTATTTGACCGTAGTGTTTAAGCGCAGTAGATCGGCCATTATAAAATTTGCAAAGTAACAAAAAGTGGCGCGGTGGCATGCAATCATTCGGAACGTAATGGCCGACCGTCACGAATGTGAAGTATTACATTAATTAATTTAACTTTTCAACAGATTACAATACAAATTTTTATAAGCATTTCATGATACAATTACTGAATACCACTAAATTAATGAATTTTATAAACAAAGAAAAATTGCGATATAATATGAGAATAGTTTTAAAAAATAATTAAAAAGGACGTACCTCTTAAATACCTAATTTATGAAAATGTTTACATTTGGCTGGGATCTGGCAACAAAATTTAAATATTTAAAAATATTGTTATTTTATTTACTTATTTATTACAACATAAACGTACGTACGTACGTGATGGTTTCTAATTATTTATATATATTAAACGATATAGTACATATCTTGTAAACTTGAATAGGGAACTTGAATTCAAAAATAAAATAAAATAAATTATCTCATATTGGCTTGTGAAATGGGTGCTAAGAAGTAGAGTATCGATTAATTACGAGTAAAGCCCCAGTTTCAGAAGCTATTATGTGGCCACTTTTTTATTTGGTTTTATTTTATATTATATTTTATAGTTATACACATAGTTTTATTTTATGGTTTTATTTTATACTATATTTTTTATAGTTTATAGTTTGTTACCTTAAACTTGTGATATTCTTAACTAGAATGTTGCTATAGGCAGATTCTATATTTTTTACACCATTAACGATGGCATTTTTTCTTTAAATTTATATGGGGCCCCTCTGAAGTATAATGTAATATTTTATAAATAAATATTTTAATCGCTTAAGCAGTTTCTGAGAAATCGGCGAACATTAAAAAAAAACGTACGCGTCGAATATATAACCTTTTTGTGTTTTTGAACTCGGTTAATATATTGAAATTGTTTTGTTTGTTTCGTTCAAATATAAATTACTTGTAAATAAAGATATAAGTATTCTTACTATAGAAAACCTGCTTGCACACAAGTTATTGTAATAGAAAAAGTGTGTGTATGACACATAATTTTTCATAGAAAACGCTTCAACAAATCAATGGAGAATTTTCAATTTTTTTGTTTTAAGTCTTTTATTTAACAACACGCGGACATATTTAACAAGCATAATCACATAAAATGAAAATCTGCGTAACAGAAGGTCCTTTGCCCTATATCTGTCTGTAATCAAGCCTACGTGGGTAAATAG
The DNA here is from genome assembly GCA_963668995.1 of Parnassius mnemosyne. Taxonomy (NCBI): domain Eukaryota; kingdom Metazoa; phylum Arthropoda; class Insecta; order Lepidoptera; family Papilionidae; genus Parnassius; species Parnassius mnemosyne. Next base: position 22,651,775 of record CAVLGL010000090.1, read on the forward strand.
GAGCCTTAACCACTGAAAAATAAAGTGTAATGAAACCAGTTCTCTTATCGAGACTCACAATAGCTCTTTGTGTAGGGTTGCCATCATGAGCCCTTAATTATGCCCCTCCTCGAGAGCATGGTATATTTTGTCGTTTTTAACACTTTTCGTGATATCTAATTTAATAATTCTATCAGATTTTGGTTATTACTAGAATAATTCTGTTGCTTATGACGCATTATTTTTCATACATTTACACGAATAAGTAGTAAGTTTAATAAGAACTCCGCTTATAGAAAGTCAATACGGGCCTGATACTGGTTGATGATGTAGAAGATGACGTAGAAGAGTAAGTTTAAATTAAGGGTCAAAGATACGAAGACATAAAATTTACAGTGATCCGTGACGATAATCCAAAATTAACACCCATATTTAATAGCCTGAATGGTACGGTACACATACGTCCAATATTTTCTAATTAAATAAGATGAATTCAATCAAATTCTTTAATGCGAGCATCCAAATTAAAGAATTTGTGAGAAGTTAATTTGTTCGCATAATGTCAAAGTTATTATTTCTTTCTGTACTATTAGCTATATTTTATAAAATAATTAAACCGAACCACAGATATTTTTTATTGTTTGTTTAGTGTATTAATATAATACTCTTGAAACTAACAAACTTTTATTAAAAACGAACAATATAATTAAATGACAGTGTGTAACAAAAAACTTTACCTCAGCGACATCTGGTGAGTGGAATATTATTAGCCCTTATTATTATATTGCACGTAGATTTTCTCAAAAAAGTGATTAGTCCTTCCGTTATGTAATAGATGTCAAAAAACTTATATAATGGATTTTAGAAAAACTGGCTGTTGAATTTTTAATTATAAAAGAGTTAAAATGCTTCACAGATAATATAAATAATTCTATAAATAACGCGGTTAAAATAATTTAAGTTAAAGCAAAATGTGTACGATAATAAAATAATATTTACGTCGAAATTCTATTAATTATTGGATTTGTATAATGGCAACCCTATTTCAATGCAACAACGATTGCCACATTCGCGAAGTACTCGCTATAATACGCGTTAATACCATTATTACCAGTATTTTCCTATTTGTTTATGATCCGGCATAATGGTCTATTACGAATGTTAAATTACTGAACGAAAGAACGTTACGCTTTGAATTGGTATTGATTAACAAATAATTATTTTTGCCGTCGAACCTATGAATATAGCTCTACCTATTATTATACTTATCGGCTTTTATGATTGGGCGAAAACATGGCCATCGAGGTGCGATGATTTTGAGTTATAATTTCATTTGTTACAAAACATGTATAATAATATGTTAAGTTTAGTTTAGTTTAGTCATAATGTTTTAAGATTTTTAACATGATTATTGCAGTGGATTTTATAATCTGTTGTGAGTGTGAGACACTTTTCTTCCGCGAATTAGCAGTACCTACGAACGTGCATTGCAGGTCTGAATGGTGTAGAGAGCCAGTATAATGGCAGACTGTAAGGCATTCCATCTTAGGTCCTCAGTGATGACAACGCATCTGTAACCTCTTTTGTTTAAAGGTAGTTGCAGGTGTCTATGGATAGCAGTAGCCATTAACATCAGGTGGAATGTTAAGATCCTTTGTCACTTTCTTTAAAAAAAAATAACTGGATATTCCCGCTTATTTTCGAGCGCAACGCTTGAAAATCTATTTAATTATATTTTTTTGTTTTTACTTTTTGAAAATATTTGAAACGGCTCGACCGATTGACTTGAATATCTAATCAGCTCGAAGTCTCAATGAATACTTTCGAATGCCGTGTCGCCCGTCTCGATCGGTTCATTCGTTGTAAAGACAAGACAAAATTTTATTTACATACATACATACACACACGCACGGCCGGACGTCCAGCCGGGAATAGTCGGTACCGGCTTCCTTGGACTTCTAAACGTCGTGGAGATCTGATGCAAAATCGCTTTCTGAAAATCTGACCGAAATCAATAACTTCCTACTTTTGCAGGAAGTTAAAAAAATATATTATAGAAAATGTTTTTAATTGCTTATTTAATACACTAATGCTTTAGCAAAAAATTCAATTATACAATAAGAGTGAGAATAAAGAAGTATTGTTGGTGATACCCGTTTTTTTATCTGAATTTCAAATTTGATTCAACTCTACGAGTAATTGATACAACAGACTGAACAGAATTGGAAACAACTCTATATTTCAATACCCCGCCATATTTTGCGCGTGCGTTATATTTTGGTGAATTTTTAGAATGGCTTAAATCCAACAAAACACTTAAATTGCTTTTGTTTTGATCTCATCCTCCTTAGTCTAAAAATTATGCATTAAGATTTTTTATACGTTTGCCGCAGATGTTGTCCAAAACAGTCTAGACAGTCCAAACTTAGAATTCGTGTAGGAGACCATCGTACGGTTCATTTAAGAGTTTATTAATTGTAAATCCTTTAAGAATATTAAATATATTTTTTGTTTATTTATGTACACACAACAAGACAGAGAAACAGTCATATAGTGAGAACATACAAAGGTTATGCTTATTCCATAATTTACTGAAATATCTTCTGGTAGACCCATACAAGAAAATATATCAAAAATGGAAAACTTTTTCTATTTATTACATTTTGATCACAAATAAAACTTATAAAGCCACATTAATATTATTAACGCTAAATCTGGCGGTGAATTAGGTCCCGGCCGCTGCGAATTTGTCTGTTCGCGTTATATGTATTTTATTTAAACTAATTAGTACGCCGTAATGACTTAACGCAGACCTAAAACGTACGTTAAGTGCAAGCTGGAAGATAAATACGTCCATATTTGTCTATCAGAATAACTGTAGCAGCTTATCGCACAACAGCGGTCTCGTTAGAGCATGTAAACTGAAACCCTATTACCGAATGCGAATATTATCAAAATTGAACCTTATAACTTCATTCTAACTTTGAATATTCTTTAAATTCAGAATTAAGGCCTTTTTTCCAACCAATACTCGCACGATTGCCTCTCCTAATTGGTTCTCCATCTGTTTTAATTCATTTCTGCGATAGTTTTACAAGTATTTTATTGACGCGTGGCACCCTTTGGCCCTTGGATGGCGTAACTGAGCGATTAATCGATTCGTTTGCTTGCGAATCGCTCGATTGAGTACTTGGAATGTAAGTTAATTGTTCGATTACTCGAGGTCACTGCATTATTTTAAAGTAACATTTTTATAAATTTAAAAAAAAATTTTTAAGAAAGAGTTTTAATCGGCCGAAATCGTCCATTAAATACAATGCTAAAATACTAACAATATTTTGTATTAACATCAGTAAGGCATTATGGGAGGTCTTTAAGATTGAAAGAATCTTAAGGGAAACAAAAACTACTCTAGAGACATTGAGGTAGAGTCTAAAATACATTGGAATCTAACAGATAATTCCAGTAGCGTCTTCAGTGACGCGTGCTGCCATCTCTTGGCTGCTGACAGCAAATAATAAATCTTAAGATAACATCAGAGGTGAAGATTATACGGTGTTGGGATCCCCATCACGCCATCCGTGCTTCCTGCACAAGCAAATTAGTACGGCACTTGCAAAATACCTTCGCTAATCACTTTCAATATCCATGTTCTTTACGCTAGTGAAAATAAAATTGAAAATCGAATAGCCGGTTTGTGGCTGGCAGTAAATAGATGCGGTATAACATACGAAATATATTTTTAGTAGTTCGCAGAAAACGCCGACTTCTAACGATGGAACACAATGAACAGAAGTGAACAGCTGGAGTGTTTAAGTACTCTAGTTAGGAATATCTTTATGGTTAAAACGCGAACTTAAACGTTCTAGACTATTTCATAAATGAAGCATAGAGCCACACACGAATGGATGTTTCAACGCATGAGAAATTAAATTTCTGCTATTGTAATATGAATTTTAACACAGATTATTAAATATTAAAAAATTGTTATACAGCTTATAGATGTCCCACTGCTGAGAATAATAATAAATGGAAGTCATCTCATCTCTCATTTTGGAGCAATTAGACTTTTTATGTCCTAGAAGTAACATATTGCTCAGACGTGAAGGTCTTGGCGATGTTGGCCTTCACTGCTGAACTCGTGGTGAATCAGCACTTATGTTTGCAATTAATAATTTCATTGGTTCGGCGGGGATTGAACCTGTGAAATTTGAACAGACAGCGCTTTAAATTTATTAGGTAGCTCCTGAGCTATCTAATAAATTTAAAATATATAAGTGTCGTTTGTGTCGCGTGTGTATTGTGTATCTCACTTTATTTAAGTTACTCTCTGTTGAATTTTTACACAAACCAGCTGCGCTGGACAAGCGAAGTATGGAGCACAGAATAGGTAGCCACATACAGATATTATCATGTTGGTATGTGTAATAATAAAATAAAAAATATTGGAAAAGGTGATTAATGGGATAATGAGTTTGTGGTTGTGTGAGGTTGGCCCTGTCACATCTTTCACAATTTCGCATCTAACCAATATTTCTTTGCTAAACGTTGTCTGCCTACCCTTTCAGAGATATAGATTATGATTTTTTTTAAGGAATGGGGGCAGTTTATATACATAAATTTGACAAGGACAAACATCCAGAGCCAGAACAATTATTGTTGTTCCGTGCGAGATTGGAACCCGCGGCCTTTAGCGTCGCAACTTATTGCTAAGCCACTGCGCCACGGAGCCATCGGAGCCGTGCCGGTGATTATGATTATTATTGATAGAGGGAAATATTAACTTATTTCGAGGACATAATATTATGAAGGCCGTAAGGTGGACTTTTAAATGTACAAATCCCTCCCAGAAATTACAGGAGATATTTGCCCAGCAGCTTGGGACATAATATGTAGGTTACTTTACTTAAAGTTACTTCCAAAGGAATAAATGTTATTCACATATGAAAACCATCTGACTTGTGCGTGAAATTGGACACACCGCATTAAAACGTTTGTTGCTTTTCGCCATATTATGCATTCCTTCGCAAAGCTTGTCCGCCGTTTTAGTTAATTAAGTTGTACCTAATAACTTAAACACTTTAAAGAAAATAAAGAAAACGAAGAGTAATTTTTTTTTAAAATGAAAACTCTTACCGAATTTATGGAAGAAGACATCAAAGTAATGTTGTTAATTAATATGTATTTATTCATTTTGCATTACAGAGAACGCTTTTCCCAAATTTGAACTTAGGTCTCAAGTAGACCGTTTATCGAATGAGGCTCTGAGACTAACGGTGATGAAAAATCTATCTAAAAATACCCAAATTTCTTAGGCTGATGGCGAGTAACGTTACCAGTGTAACTTACCAACAAATTCATGAAGGTAAACTTTGCCTTCATTAACTCGATTTGAAGGTTTTTTTTTTTATATAAACATATATGGTATAGCGGCTGTATTATTGTTATAGCACAAATGGGTCGACTCGACTGGGGAAGGACTACGCTCTCACAGAATACTAGCGTATAATAGCAGCTTAGTGCTGCTGTGATGAGGCATTCCATCTCAGTCCTCAGGGGTGATTTTGATCTGCATCTGCATTTTGATTCTTAATTGAGGATTAATATAGTTGTCTATGGGCCACAGCATCCAGTTACCATCAGATGGACTGTGTGCTCGTTTATCACCCTATTCCAAAAAAATTGCACTTAAATATCCAGATCTTGGTGCATTTTGTTAGTTACATTAAAACATTCGACATTCACGTGCCTTCCAGTCACTGTCACATTCCAATTTTATCGATACGTACAGATTATAAGAATCTATGTTAATTTAATTCTATTTTGTATTTCCATAAATTTGATAAAGCGCTACTGTTTTAACGTCGAATAATATCAATAAAGATACACTGATAACTCAGGGGTCGCCGAGTCACCGAAAACAGATATCGTATGTAATTAAATAACAGTTTTAGTAATGATCACTAATTATTTAGCAGCGTTCTCAGAAGCTATATTAAATGGTCAGTTTATTTTATGCTGTACTAGTTTAAGGCTGTCTGTAATGAGGATGTTTATATTATATATTATATAATTAAACAGTGGTAGAGCCACGCGGCAGCTTTTGCTGTCGCACGGATGGGCCGGCTCGAACCGGGGTGGTACTACGACCTCACAGAAAACCAGCGTGAAGTAGAGGTTTACCTCTGCGTTTCGCTTGGTAAGTGCAGGTGGCCGGAGGCCCTTTTTACTGGAAATGAGGCATTCCATCTTAGTCCTCACGGGTGACAACGCATCTACATTTTGATTTGTAATAGAGGATAGATGTAGATGTCTATGGGCCGCAGCAACCACTTACCATCAGGTGAACTGTGTGCTCGTTTGTCACCCTTATCCTATAAAAAAAATATAAGTATTTGTGAAATAAATGTTGTAACCAAAGTCATATGGCAAACAATTTTGTCTGTGAAGATCATTTAACAGTACACGATGTACATGGAGGTTCATGTACATCAATACATCAGTACAGAATACGTCAAAATCGTACCGCTTAGCTTGGCAGTTGGCACGCGTATTGTTAATCAGTACCAGTTGTCTCGCATATTACATTAACGTCGTTTAAAGCCGGGGCGGCATCAGCGGCAGCTGAACTGAGTAAGTGGCGCAAATATGATCGGTCCGTGGGGTCCACTTGCGGTGATGTTCCTAAAGAAACTCCATCCGCGGCTGGTCGTTGATGCTGGTGTTAAGGGGGCTGGTTCTTTTTTCGCTCAAAGGCTAAGTATAGCCATTCAGCGGGATACGCAGCCAGCGTTCTTGGCACGATACCGCGGCGATTTGGACTGTATGATAATTAAGTTACTAGTTTTAGTTTTTTTACTATAGTTTTTAATATTGTACATAATAAAATATTGTATATTATTTTTTCGTTATTGAAAAATTATTAAAACTACTTAAAGAGTACTAAGGCTACGCAGATCTGAGAATATATACTTATGTAAATGTTTGTTAATTCCTCCAATACATTAAAGCAAACAAACACATTTGAAATGAAATTTATTTTTGAAATGAAATGAAATTTATTTAACATACATTACATTAAAGTTACAGTTATTTTTGAGCTCTGAAGCCTGCGTTAATTAAAACTGTTCTACAGGCCTCAGACTTCCCCATCTATTGTCAAATTATTATAACGTTGCTTTAGTCACTTCTTTAAAAAATAATACCTCAAAAGCCAGTGCGTTATAGCTATTACAATAATCTTGTATACGAATAGTCCATAAACTAATTTGGTACAGCTTATGAAATCAATTTGTTTTTTGTTATCGTTTAGCGTTTTGTGGAAATATATTCTAGTTTAAAATATTACTATGGTTTAAGTGTATCAATATAAAAAGTGTTACATTTAAAATAAGTTTTAAGTATTCAAGCATAATTATTAAAATTGATTCATTAAAAGGTAATGGCGCTCATAATGAACATAATTTAAAACAATATTTACAATATATATGATAATATTAATCGAATACGTATAAAGAATTCTTTAAATCGTCATAGCTGTAGGACGGGTTTCGGTGTTTACGTCAAAAAACCATAACCGACATTATTAATGAAATTAGTACCAATTATTCCGAAATGTATATTAAATGAGCATTAATAAATTGATTGGTGCCATTCTCTAAATGGAAATATTTAAATGTAGAAGGTTCCACGAAAGGTCCACGGTTATAATTTATGTTCCTTTACACAATACAAAATCGTTCCGTGCTGGCTTGCTCGATGACAAATGATTCAATTCGCCATGCTTAATTATTTTAATTAAGTTTAGGTTATATTTCATAAATACGTTTTGTAATACGAGAAGTTGCTAGCTGGAAATACAACGCTTGTAATATTTTATCTGTGCAAATGTTAATTTATTGCTGAGTTCTACAGGTAATAAAAACAATAATGCGACAAACAATTTTGTTATTACAGATTATAATTAAGATTAATATGAAGAATTATCACTCATAATACCTTCGCTATTGTTGTATTTAAAAAAAAATAGACTTACAAGTACTCTTATCACATCTGATTTAGGTCCTTTTCACATGAACGGATACGGCTGCTGTATAAACGCCGCGTTGTCATCCCATGCAAATATTATGTTGCGTATATCGTGGTTTAAACATTGTCTTTGTATATTGGTAGTTTTTGAGTATATTCATTACATAATACATTAATATGACCGCAGTCCTATAACAAGATGTGCCACACATTTTTTTTAAAAACGTTACCTTCACACTATTATTTTCTCTTGTATCGAGGGGGCAGTACACATACATACATTTCACAAAGCAAACATGCAGACCCGGAATAGTTTATTCGCTAAATTAAAACAGAACCGTAGCATTTATCATGGTGCTACGGGAAAGGACCACGTTCCCACAAAATACCTACGAAAACTAGCAGCTTAATACTGCTGTGGTGTGTACCGTAAGTGTACGGAAACGGAGACCTTTTTTTTCTTGAAATAAGGCATTCCATCATAGTCCTCAGGGGTGACAACGCGTCTTAATTTTAATCCTGAATCGAGGATAGATGTACATGTCTATGAACCCTAGTACGAGTATCTACTTACCATCAAGTAGACTTTGAACTCGTTCCTCATCCTTATTACGTAAAAAAATCGTCCTCAGTTTTATGCAACATTTGAGAAACCTGAGCTATAATTGAATTTAAGCAGATATTTCTTATAATATTAATCAATCTGCTACCTCAATGTACCGCGCTACATTCTGTTTTCTGACCATGAATCATGTGAGCGCAGTCTATACTAGCTCATACAGCACTGCAAGCACGTATGCTTTCAGTAGGTATACTTTATCGTGTGTAAAGGACCTTATGATTGTATCCACGTTCAATAATAGCGTCACTTACTCTTTTTAATTTTATACTTCTTTCTTATATACACGCGTCTATTGGGGAGTACACTAATGAATAAATCCCACTAATTTATAAATGAATGATCAAAAAAAAAGGGAGCGTATAATTAACAAGCTTAAGGTTCGTGTTGGGAATTTAAATTCCTTTTTTTAATTTATTTTATAAATAACTAAATAATAAAGCAGGCAATGCAATAGATTGTAATGGAACAAAGCATTTATTTTAAATGTAAAGAAAAGTCAACACACTTTTATACGTGGTAGAGCCATGCTATAGCTATATTTCTGGTATAGTTGTAACACGAATGGGTCGGCTCGACCGGGGAAGGACTACACTCTCACAGAATACCAGCGTAAAATAGCAGCTTAATGCTGCTGTATTTCGTATGGTGAGTGTAGAGAACCGGAGACCCATTTTACTGGAAACGAGGCATTCCATCTTAGTCCTCACGGGTGACAACGTATCTGCATTTTGATTCGTAATCGAGAATAGATGTAGATGTCTATGGGCCATAGCATCCACTTACCATCAGGTGGACTGTGTGCTCGTTTGTCACTCTTATCCTATAAAAAAAACTACTAATCAGTACACTCGAAACCTAGTTAAGCCGAAAAAGCTAAGCCATTTTACTTTTAGCATTTGTCAAGCGCGAGAACGTTTAAAGATTTTAGTTTATTACACATGTTATTTAAGAAGTTATAGTAGACGATCTATAGATCATACAGTTATACGTTATTCTAACAGAAAGGTAGGCCGCAGCGTGGGAGTCCGCGGGACGCCCCGCGGCGCGGTCGACGCACGCGCATTAACATGTTCATTTATTAATAGAGCCATAGCACTGATAATAGCTCGATATTAATAAATATTTGTTTAATTTATTACATTTTAAGCGCCACTAGCCTAATGGTTACAACGGACTGCGAAATTAAAAAGTCTAGGGTTGGAATCCGGCACTCGACTACTGTCGTGGGCCACTCCTAAGACAAGCATTTCGAGCTTATTTTAGTTAACGGGATAATAGTGATGTTATAACAGTGTAACTGACATTCTTTAAAAAAATGTGGCACTATAAAAATATTGGTAAATAAAAACATATTGTAAATATATTAGGAACCAGGAATTTTGTTATATACTTGTATTTTTTTACATACGATTGACAAACGAGCACACAGTTCACCTAATATTAAGTAGATGATGTGGCTCGTAGACATCTACGTCTATCCTCGATTATGGATTAAAATGTAGATACGTAGCACCCTTGAGGACTAAGATCGAATGCCTCGTTTCCAATAAAAAGGGTCTACGGTTACCTCGAAACGCAGTTGTGCTGGGATTCTGTGAAAGCGTGGTCATTCCCCGGCCCATTCATGATATAACCATATTATAGCTGCCTCATGGCTCTACCACAATGCAAAAAATTAAGTTTAAAGTTTATAAAATTCGCAACAGGGTAAAGTACCTTTTTTATTTCCATTCGAAGGAAATTAGGAAGTTATAGATTTGATTTATTGTTTCCCAGTTGTTACAACATCAGCACAAGCATAATTTAACATTATAAAATAGTGACTAGCTGAACAAGACATCAAGACATGTCTCTGTCTTTCATAATACTACTTCGAAGCGTCCCGTGGAGAATGTAGGCAGATTTAAGCGACCCTTTAATAACAACATAATAACGTTAGCAGAGTCTATACCGCACTGTAATTTGACGACAAGATGTGTAACACGCAACTGTTAAATAAACTCTTTATATTTTATTACTATGAAGGCACTAAATATGACTATGTTACCTTCCATTTCATCTATACATTCGTACGTAAATTTTTATATATATATATTAGCTGTTCTCCGCGACTTCGCTCGCGTATTAGGGTTTTTATGTTATTGCGCGGAACCCTATTTTTTTTCTAAAATAAAAGTAGCCTAAGTTACTCCTTATGAAATCAGCTATCTGCCAGTGGCAGTCCCGTCAAAATCGGTCCAGCCGTTTCGGGGATTAGCCGGAACAAACAGACAGACAGACAAAAATTTTAAAAATTGTATTTTAGTTATAAGTACCGTATTTACTGTCATATGTATCTGTTAAAAAACTGTAATTTTCCGTTAGTCTCGTTTAAAACTCGAAAATGGCTTGACCGATTCTGATAATTTTTTTGTGTGTGCTTGAGTGGATCCCTCTACGGTTTAGATTCACAATTGGATCCAGCAGGTGGAGCTGTTGCCGAGATCCAGGAATCACCGGTACGAAGCCGGGGCTATTATATTTATAAATTTTACTATATTTTTTTATACGTGTTAGAGCCATGCTGCAGCTATATTAATAGTATATTTGTAGTACGAATGGGGCGGCTCGACCGGGGAAGGACCACGCTCTTACAGAATACCATCTTAAAATAGCAGCTTAATTCTGTTGTGTTTCATATGGTGAGTGAAGAGAACTGGAGAACCTTTTTACTGGAAATGAGGCATCCCATCTTAGTCCTCACGGCTGACAACGCATCTGCATTTTGATTCGCAAACGAGGATTGATATAGATGTCTATGGGTCACAGCAACCACTTACCATCAGGTGGACTGTGTATTTCTTGTCACCCTTATCCTATAAAATTATATAGATTGACAATCCTTAACGTCAAAGAAATCATTACCATTAGGTGCCATAGTGTAATCATTCATTTTGAAGTTCGGATGTCGATAGGCAAAAAAAAATCTTGAGTGTCACGCTGTGATTTGCCCTTGTTTAAACTTAATGATATATCTTGATGTCCGACCATTTACATTGCGAACGTCCAGGCCCTTCTTTCTTAGGCGATCAACTTTGGGAAATTGTATTGGGAGCCTCTTTGAGAGTGTCCCAAAACGACGACCCTTTATCCCATTATATTGGTTATCATCATCATATTACAGTCTTTCACATGTCCACTGCTAAACATAGGCATTTTTCATTGGAATGCATCAAATTACGGTCCTGAGTCACCCATCTACTGGAGGTTTACGGGTCGCACTTTAAGTACCCATCTTATCTAGGATATAGAAATATAACAGGCGTTTGAGATAGAATATAAGCAAAACCTATTAGGCCATAACTGCAACAGGGTACACATAAATTAAAAATTGGAATTAATAAAATAAGGTCAGTGTAAAGGAATTAACCCGATGGAGCCAATTACATACAGGTACAGTGGTGTGCTTTCCAATCTAATTAATATGCATAGATAAAATCCCAGATAAATACAAGAACTTTAAGAACGTTTAGGAGCAATTGAATAGCTCACTTAGCTGTGAAGTTGAATTCAAAGCATGCTTTAGTCGCAATTATTCCTCGTAACCGCACTATGCACGCACGGAGAGCAACAAAAGTCACGTACCTAATTATAGAAGGATTCCCAATCAATTACTGCGCGCAACAAGACTGATGTGACAGCTTCATTTATCGTGACTACAGTCTGCAAATTATGCGCCACATAAAACTTAACATCAAGAGAATTCTGGAAATAATTTACTTATTATTAATAAAAAGTACATAAGTATAATATTAAATGTAATTTTATAATTTATTATTATTATTATTATATGGTTTGTTTACAAAGATACGTTAATCCATTGTTGGGACATCCTTTTAAGTAAATGGATCATGATTTTGAGTAAATCCAATCTTTATGGAATTGTTTACCAACGGCGATTTTTGCGGACCTATATGACTTAGGGACCTTCAAGAAAAGAGCTTACAACTTTCTAAAAGGCCGACAACGCACCTGCAATTCCGCTGGTGTTGCGGTTGTTCATGGGCGGCGGTAGTCACCTACCATCAGGTGAGCCGTATGCTCGTTTGCCCCTTCTATATATATATATATATATATATATATATATATATATATATATATATATATATATATATATATATATATATATATACAATATTAGTTATGGAGAGGGCTATGCTCGAAGTTTCTCTGCGTGATAAACTTAGGAATGAGGATATCCGCAGTAGAACCAGAGTGACCGACATAGCCCAACGGATTAGTAAGCTGAAGTGGCAGTGGGCCGGCCATATAGCTCGAAGAACCGGCAACCGATGGGGAAGAAAGGTTCTCGAGTGGCAGCCTCGTACCGGTAGGCGAAGTGTAGGGCGTCCCCCCCACGAGATGGAGTGACGACCTGGTAAGACATGCAGGAAGTCGATGGATGCAGGTGGCTCAGGACCGTGTTTTGTGGCATTCTTTGGGGGAGGCCTATGTTCAGCAGTGGACTTGTGAAGGGCTGTAATGATGATGATGATGAATATTAGTTATGTAAGTAGGTATATTATTTATATTATGTATGTATTATTTGGTCGTATAGTAATGAGAATTTGAAACATTGAAAAATATCTCGAATAGTCATTTATTAGTAACAGCCCATCAAATACCCTTGCTGAAAATAAACTATAGATTGCTTCATAGGGTGAAAATACCATAGTTGCCAAGATTGGCAGGCAGGTTGGCAACCGCATTTTCTTATTATTATTATTGCGCTGTTGTCAGGAAGTTGGTGTTGTCCATCTCCTGTTTCAGTTTCTCCTTGTCGCCTTTTACGACACACATGGGATGATGTAGTGGATTTCACCTAAAATAAATAATACTCATTATTTTGCAACATTATTTGCAAAATGAAATCGCCAAGCAAACCGTTAAACTGTTTCGCAATGAAAATCGGGTCTTGCAAGTAATAACTATTATAATATAATCAAATAACAACGCTATTGAACAAGTAGTCAAGTGTTGTCAGCCGTTGGCGTGTATCCAAAATACTAATGTCCCATTGAATAGTGCTATTTGTAAAGTGCCTGAAGCGGGACGGGTATAAACGCCGGAGTACACTCCTTCGGTCGTTAAGAAATGGCCACAGAACTGGCTGGATTAATCGGTTATGCCGAAAATAAAAAAGAGACAAATAATATTTTCGGTTTAGACAGATTATGGTAATATTTCGTTTCATTAACTGATATCGTTCTATTAGTTTCAAGTTTTTCTTTTAATAATATAGGGTTACAAACCACTACAACTACACGCTTTGATGTGACGAAGAACATAAATGCATGGTTATTAAATTATTGTTATGTCATCGTTTCGAAACACGTTTGAAAAATTTCAGATGTCTGAAAGTGGGTGAGAACTCAACTAAATAAACTAGTTAAGCTTATAAAATCGCTTTAAAAACTATGTTATTACAAAATTCTAAAATATGAGAAATTCGAAATATACAAAGACGTTTTATTTATGAATGTACACTTCTTGGAATCTGTATCAACATTTTTATGCATTTTTAGGTAGTTGGTACTATAGCAAATATTTTTTTCATTCTATCTTGCGAGAATTTTTCTATTGAGTTCTCAAAATTGTTTAATATACTTACGGATTAGATTCTGTTTAAAGAAACATTGTTATTTTGTAGTGGCAACATTAAAACGAAAATATTACATTATACAGGCTCTAAATAATTTTTGTTTAAAATATATACTAATAAAAGTCACACGTAAGTAAATAATCGCTTTAAAGTCCACAAAAGCTGATTGCTTCCGCGTTTTCCGTGGCTTCTATTTAGGAAACGATTGAGTTCGGTGATGAATGGTTGCAGTGAGAAGAGTTCGTTTGATCGTCTTATAAATATTGTGGGTGAAGCCATAAGGAATCCGGGAACAACTGTTAATAGTCCCGTTGTAAGAGTAAGCGGTTATTTACGGCATATGTTTAAATGGTACGACGTAAAATATTTAGCAGCGATGCAACTAATTATTTGGTTAAATGTCGTTAAGAATGTTGCAAATTTATTATATAATATGGATATGGATGTATTAGATAGATTTAGTTTTGATAATATGGTTTTATTAAAATTATAACTTAAATATGATATAGTGCAAAAAAACTTCGTATTTTAATAAAAAAACATACAAAATTATTACAAAAAGTTGTTTACTGGTAGTGTCAGGCTTAATCTAACGCATAAGAAAAGTAAAGGCGGCGCGTCTAAGGGACTTCTTTAGTCAGAAGTATATTTCATATTTGCTGTCGAACATCATACTTCACATTTCAGTTCGTATATTTTGCGGGACTTCTTTCTTAAAACAGATTCTAGTTTAAATGTGAGACTAATTTACTCTGATTAATCATTTGTGACATCAATCAGCCAGTAAGTGTTGTTACTGAAATCTTTCATAATCTATTCTATTTATATCATTAATGAGTTGTAAAGAAAAAAAAACGAAACAAAACTATAAAGATCCGACGGGTGAACTAAAAATGGACATAAAATTAATGCTACTTAGAATATTTCCGCAGGAGTAACCAACATTTGGACATAATGCAAAAGCTAAATTACCCTGAAGACGAAAAGAATGTCCGCCTCTGTTGTACAGACAACGCGAACGTCAAGCAAACGTTGAACGTTTAAAATATTGGAATGAATGACATACCACGCCTCGCACGATTAATGGTGGAGCGCACACAAAAAGCAAACACGCTCATTAATATATCAACTGTCCTTTTAGTCGAATAAACGGTACGTACCATCGGAACAATCAAGAAGGATACTCTACAATTTATTTTGATACAGATAAATAATATTCAAATGTATGTTTGTAATTGCACTCTCAACTCTCAATTTTGCCCCCTTAATTGCGCAGAGTAAATTGTACAAAGGACTCGATTTAGTAAAGTTTAAATGGTTTATTTGTTTATTTAATTTAATGTTTAAGTTAAGATTTATAAATGTTTTACTAGATACTAGGATTCCATTTCTGCGTAGGAGTCTGTCCGAGTAGGTTACGCCCTCGAGTATGGTTGTTCTTTAGAGTAGGAAGTTGGTCTTTAGAGGTGAAAACACATCTGTAGTTTTCGTTTGAAGTTGGTTGCAGGTAACCAATTACTGGAGTAGCCACGTATTATCAACTGGACTGTTAGCTCATTTAGCACTTAAGTTTTATAAATTAAGACATCTCAATAAAGATTTAGGTCTATTTACACCTTGTTGATCAGTAACTACATTGAGATCAGCGTCTATACGTACTAGTGGATTTTCGCATCACATTTTTGGATAAACAACATGGACAGACACACGGGGTATTACTAGTTAATTAAGAAAGCAACAAAACGAAAATTGTCTCCCATAATTCATTCCCAGTTTACGCATACGTTTTTTTTAACACGTGAACAATAGTTAATGTACTCAAGCGTGTTTAAAACGTCTCATATTTCTCTCAACGCTCACAAAGTCACAACACGGGTGTAATTCAGAAGTTAAACATCTGCAGTCAATATCTCTTTAAACAATTAACAAGAAAACGAAGGAAGACGTGCCCCTGTACATGTATTTAATGGGTGTAATTTAAAAGCGAAGGCGGAGTTAAATTTGGATGAGTTGCACACTGACACGCTTGTGCCTAGTTTAAATATTATTTTTTATTGCAAAATATAGACTAATCTCACAATCATTTGAACGCGGATTTCTTTATACTTAGGTTTGTGATCGCCTGGAACGCCAAGTAAATTGGTCCAAAATTATTTTTTTCGACTTCCGAGTCAGTAATTTATTCTTGCAGCAATGTAAACGCTTTTACAACAAAACCCAGAAAGTGTACGAAATTTGACCTCCTCAAAGTTCAAAAACTTATTAAACAAAGTTTCTCTAAAAAGGATTATTATAATATTAAGGAATTTATGGATGATAATAACCCCCGGGATTGAGGTGATCGCTACCAACCTATTTCTAATTTTTTTGTGTTGTTAATTGTGTAACATATAGGATTGTAAGCTGTTTTTTTAATCTCGCTGGGTTTCTAGCTGGTTCTTCCCAAGACAGATCCTGTTTCTGTAAAATCCGTTTTTTCCGTTTTTTTTTTCGAATCAGTGATAAATTAAACAAAAGAGCGACTTACAATAAGTACTTTTTATAATCTATATTGAATTAAAAAGTTTCTGTTTCTGTTTCTTTTTCATCAATAACTTATCATTGATCATAAGCATACCAAGAGAATAATAGCACTGGTAGCTGTGGTAACACTGTTACAGAAAATTTCCAAAAATTACTGTTACATTTAAAAAAAAATATTTATTTAATGCACATTTTACTGCGGTAAAAATAAGACATTTTTAAATTCATTTTCTACGTAAGATATGGTGATTAGGTCCCACAAATGAAACGTTATAAATGAAAGTGTTGGAAAAACTAAAGGATACAAATTAAATATAATATTTAAAGCATTCTCAGCAAATAAAATCTAAGAACAGTTTTCATGGATTGGCTCTACATTTGTCACCACAAGAGCAAAACCTGATAAAATATTAAGAAAACTCGCTGAACTGTCAACAGTAAAGCATAGTTTTTTTTTTTATATCTTGTCTTTAATGTTCCAGAACATATTATTAATATTTTACTAGATCATTTGTTTCATTTTCTGCACATCCGTTTTGTATTAAGTCATTAATCATTTAAGTGATGTTTAAATTTCGAACGAAATTCGCTCAGAACAGTAATTTTTGCTTCGTAATTGTTTGTGTGTATCCGCCCTTATTTTATTTCAGTCTCTACTGTCGTCGGCGCTCACTTTGACGTCTAAACACGACATTAATACACTATGAATTTTTTCTTCCCTGTCACATAATTTACTTTTTTCTCGACTGTTTTTTTTTGTGGCCCATTAACTATTAAGCGACGCTCGTACATTTGACATGGGGATTAATATGTTGATTTTGTAAGCGCCGTGACATGTCTAATATTTCTGTAACAAATAATGCTAATATGCTAAACCGCGAAATGAATTCACAATTTGTCACAATACACAAGCAGTTATGATTCTTATTGTTGGAATGGTAGGACAGAAAATGATCCTTCTGGGCATTGAATAGCGATGCGAAACGTTTGAAACAATATAAAATATAATATAATAAAAATAAAGAAAAAAGTATACATATGGAAATAGTCTACGACCGATGCAAATAAAGATCCTTCTTAATGTGTTTTGACGCAAAAAAATTAAACCAATAATTTAAGTATGTTATTTACGTATACGACATGTATGTTATTTGTATGCTTTTAACACACACACAAACACACACACACACACGCACACACACACATGCACACACACACACACACACACACACACACACACACACATACATATATATATATATATATATTCTATACACTATTAATATATATATATATATATATATATATATATATATATATATATATATATAAAAGATTCTTCTATAGAAGTAGGAGTGACAAACACTCCATCTGATAGTAAGTGAATGCTGTGGCCCATAGAAACCTATACTTTAAACCCTATTAAAAATTAAAATGTAAATGCGTTTTCACCGCTACGAATAAGACGAAATGCCTCGTTACTAACTTTAAGGGTCTGTGGCTCTCGTCACATACCACAAACACAGAACCTTTACGATGCTATTTCACACAAATATTCAGTGTGAGCACATCCATCCCCTGTCGAACCGACCCATTTTTGCTGCAGCCGTAATACGTTCGTAAATAGGCTGAGATTGGCATTGCGTCGTCCCTCCTCATTATTTTACACGGACTTCTCCCGAAAAAAATATTTTACGATAGTTATTTAATTAACTAAGCATGTTACATCATTGAATATTTTATCTGTATGATTAATTTTTTAATTAGACATGCGTAAAACCGGTGGAAACTAGCTCGCCTAGAAATGACTGATGGGCGAGATGTAAGTGATTTAAAAAAAAATCATGTTTAACCCGAAACGATCGTTGTAGCAGACACTACTAAATATCAGCTAATTACAGCATACTAATTGACGTTGAGCCACTGATTGATAGAACACGTGCGTGAAAGTTTGTTCGGCGGTTGCGGTAACGTCATAACGTTCCGCTTACTGTGCCTTGCATGACACATGAAATATAATGTAGGATCATATCTTTCGTTTTGGATCGATTCAGAGAAACACAAACTAGAATTGGCTCTGACCTATAATTACAGTATATTATAATAGTTTGGTTCTTGAATTTCATGATTGTTTTTTAAATGTTGAGGTCATTCAATACGAGTTTTCACTTTCTATGCGTTCAATGCCATTAATTCATAAGAGATGTATTCGTTCAAACTCACGACACTCGTTTCAACGATCCAAATGTACCTATGCTCGTCGCTTCCCATCCCCACTGTATAGGCCATAGCTGCGTGTTTAGATGGTTCTTACCGCATAGAACATCGACTGTCAGACACGGAATCCACATATCTGCTCTGTTGCATGTCGCGTGGCATGAATTATAATATTAGACAACTGGAGACACTCTTTACTGGAAACGAGGCATTCCATCTTAGTCCTCAGGGGTGACAACGCATCTGCATTTTGATTCTTAATCAAGGTTAACTGTAGATGTCTATGGGCCACAGCATTCACTTACCATCAGGTGGACTGCATGCTTATATGCTTATATTTACCTTCTATTAAAAAATCAGACAAATCTGTAAAAGTTAAAAGGCTAACAGCACTAACATCACAGAATATAGAAAAAGCGTTCTATGCTATATATGAACTGAAATAAAAAATACGTACGGAAATAAAATTTTGTTTGTTAAACGTTATTTTTTTCTACCTAGTAAGATTTCAAAAATAGGAGTACGAACACTTTGAAGTCGTAATATCACATGCGACCTACGGATTTGCATAAACTGATTATAAAGTTTCCAAATATATCCATTTGTCAACGGGTTTCCCTTTGAATGATTCTCCTATTAGATATACAGCCGTGATTCAACAAGTTTTACTATCAAATTATATTTTATTACCATTTATTCGTGCTGATCAGGTGTTTAGACGGAAGTAACATAAAGATTGAATTTTGTGATAAGAATTAGATTATGCATGCCAAACCAAAGACTTATTCATAAAATTAAAAGCCATTGAACTACGTAAAATAACATTAATGATTTTGATGCTTACTAGAGCAGTGGCTAAGTGTTTAGTTGCGGCGTTGTAGGGCTGCGAGTTTGAATCCCGCAAGGAGCAAGTGCTTATATTATGGCCTTCAAACTTAGTCTTTTATTGTATCTACAATTAACGCAAATATTTCCAATGCAAGCACAAAATATTCATAAATGCAGGCTTGTATATTTATGGTATGCTTGTCAAATGTACCCGTATACGATGTAAGTACTACATACATCTAAGTTTATCACCAATCTTATTGTATAATAATTAGATCACAGTCACGATCATTTCACGTGATACAACCATGCTGCTGCTTTATTTTGGTTGCATCACGATGGGTCGGCTTGACCAACGCAGGACCACGCTTTCACAGAATACCAGCATGAATAGCAGCTTAATGCTCCTGTGTTTCGTATGGTGAGTGTAGAGAATTGGAGACCCTTTTTACTGGAAACGAGGCATTCCATCTGAGTCCTCAGGGGTGACAACGTATCTGTATTTTGATTCTTAATCGAGGATAAATGTAGATGTCTATGGGCTACAGCATCTACTTACCATCAGGTGGACTGTATGCTCGTTTATCACACTTATTCTATAAAAAAATCCGGACCGATACGACTTAGGAACCTTCAAGAAAAGAGCCTACTCCTTTTTAAAAGGCCGTCAACGCAGTTGCAATTCCACTGGTGTTGCAGTTGTTCATGGCCGGAGGTAGTCACTTACCATCGGGTGAACCGCATGCTCGTTTGCCCCCTCTCCTATAAATAAAAAATAGGGCAAGGATCAAGGAAGTAGTCACAGTACATTCACATTCGATAAACATTGTATAATAGTTTTGCACAAATATTTGCTTTGTCTGGAGTTCGTACTCAGCCCTCATATTTATAGTTAAGCTACAAAAACTACTTAAAACACTATCTAAGTTTGAATCTCTAATATTTTCTAACCGGTACTCAGTAATAAAATTCTGCAATTTGCTTACCAATACGTTTGTTTTAATCTCTAAATAAGTTAAAATCACCTCGAATAGATTATTATCAGTATTGGATCGCGGCGCGTTTCCTTTCGCGTTTTATTTCAAGACTTTATTATGCGATTTATTAAAGCCGAGGAATGAAACTGCATACCGGTGCTCATTCGGTCTCTTTTGTAACTATATTTATTAGGTTGTTGGAGGATCCATATTTGTGCTTATATTGAATTTCGAACGTCTATTTTATAGCTTTTATGGTCGAGTAATCATTGCAAGAAATTATGTTGTCGCTCGTGATATATGTCTTCACCGTGAATGTATTCGTAATTATACTTGCATACAGATAATTGGTAAATTGTGAGTAAATTCTTCTTACTTAATGTGAGAATTATTTTGTGCATAAATACGTTATGCACAAAATAATTCTCACATTAAAAATTACAAGTGCCAGTCATTCATGGCTTCATATCGAATGGTACCTATTTTATATTTTTTACAATGAGAGCATCCACGATTTTTTCTGCCACCAAGGCGGCGCTACTTAAAAGTGAGGTATATTTGACAGAAATCACAGCGGGGAAGTTAATTTGTTCGAAAAATGTAAAGGTTAATGTTTGTTTCTGTACTATTAGCTATATCTTATATTAATACGATTAAAAATATATAAACTAAACCACAGATATTCATAAAAGAAGAAAAACATAAAAAAAGTAAAAATGTGCAAAAATTTAAAGAGCAACCACTGAGGCATTGTTTTGTATATTAATATAATACTCTTGAAACTGTTAAACTTTTATTAAAAGCCATCTTCTCAATTAAATTACATTGTGTAACAAATAACTTTACCTTACTGTCAACTAGCGACATCTGGTGAGCAGAAAATTATTCGCACTCATTTACACCGTTTCCCGGCCAGTTTACTCACATCTTATGTTCCTGTAGTAAAAGTTCATTTTTGTGCATCATCAGTATGTCTAAAGCCGCGTCTCCACCAAAGTTTTGTTACCAACTGTTGTGTTGCCAACACGTGTTGGTAACAAATGTTTCTGTAATTACATAGTGTTGGCAACAAAACTTGAAACAATGTCGGGAACTGTGTTTCCATTTTCGGCGGCAACATCAAAGGAATACGCCTGTTGCAAACATTTGTTCCTTCGGTGGGGACGCTTGTTGGGAACATTTGTCGGCAACATCAGAAATAAATGTTGGTAACTTTTGTTGAGTTGTAAACAGTTGGAAACATAAATGTTGTCAACATTTTTGGTGGATACGCTGCTTAAGGCGAAACTGGTATATTTCTTTTTTATTATTATTGTTTTGTAGATATACTTATTATTATTTTGATAGAGTTTATAGTAAATCTATTAAAATATGAACCACGATTCAAATCAAAATGATATCAGCTTTATTTATTACATGATGACGTTACAGTCACTTGTCCTAATAAAATACCTAATTATACCTATAATTATACCGAATTTTACTTTTATTTTAATTATTTAATCTTTGTTACCTTATAATTAGGGATATAAAAGGCGGACTTAATGCATTATGGCATTCTCTAACTTATAATATTGTCTTGTGGATTGTGGGACAATGAACCTAAAAATAAGGCATTAGCATCAATTATCTAACATTTTTGTACGTGGTAGAGCCCTGCTGCAGCTATATTAGTAGTATAGTTGTAGCACGAATGGGTCGGCTCGACCGGGGCAGGAGCACACTCTTACAGAATACCAGCGTCAAATAGCACCTTAACACTGCTGTGTTTCGTATGGCGAGTGTAGAGAACCGGAGACCCTTTTTACTGGAAAAGAGGCATTCCATCTTAGTCCCTACGGGTGACAACGCATCTGCATTTTGATTCGCAAACGAGGATAAATGTAGATGTCTATGGGCCACAGCAACCACTTACTATCAGGTGGACAGTGTGCTCGTTTGTCACTAGTTATTATTTATGTTAAAATATAAAATTGAAAATACAGTACCGAGAAATAATTTAAACGGTATATTCAAAACAGCGATTGCTATAAAAATAACAATAATATTTGTTTTCAACAGATGCCAACGGGGAGCCACCAAAACTGAAATGCAACCTGCGGAAGCACAAGCCGAATCGTAAGCCTCGGACGCCATTCACTGCTCAGCAGCTGAGAGCGCTCGAAAGCAAATTCGTTGACAAGCAGTATTTGAGCATCGCTGAACGTGCTGAATTCTCGTCGTCCCTCGGACTATCTGAGACGCAGGTAAATAATTGCGGTTTGTTTTTAAATCAAACAGAAATTAAAATCAAGTTATTTTTTTATTTTCTTGCCAGTTTCAAAATTGATTGATATATTGAAATGATAGTACCTACCTATTTCCAGCTTTGAATAGGTTTTCACATCAGTTGTGCAGAGATTTTATGCCCGAATTTGTCTTTTATTATTTCGAGTAATATGTCAATTATATTTTGTCGTGTATACATTGTTGAACTTTTAAGAACGCAATGAATACAATGGCAAAACAATATTTGCTTAAATTTACCTTTTAACTCTTTTGAAATGGAATTAACAATTATTTATTAACAATAAAACATTAAACAATGGATAATTCCTTTATAGATTTACTATTAGTAAAACTTTCTCAATATTTGTATCGTTTTATGAAAGAACATATCGTAATCTATCTTCATCACTAATATTGACAAATTTAATTTAAACAGGTCAAGATATGGTTTCAAAATCGACGGGCGAAAGCGAAACGCGTTCAAGAGGCGGAGATTGAGAAACTCAAAATGGCGCAGTTTTCCCGCCATCCCCACCACCTGTACCCGCATCCCGCGCTCCAACAGTATTTCCACCCCCACCCTCTTATGGGGGGAGGGCGCCATATGCCGCCCATGGGTTTGCCGCCGCATCTGTCCATGGTACAATCCCCCGTATCGGGGACCTCCTCGCCGAGCACTCAAACGAGCGGTCAGCAATAACAAGTTAAATAAGGGTTGTTATGCCAAACAAATGTATCACTTCAGTTTGTGTAAATATATTATAATGAATTTTGGAGGTAAAATACCTATAACTTGAACGGAAAAGGTATTAATTTAAATGACTTGTATTTTTTAAGAATACAAAATTTTTCTTCCTTTCTTTTAATTTATTTGTACAAGAACCGACCAGTGCTATTTCATTGTATCTTAAATTCACATCATACCCGTGGTACACCACTGACAGTTCATAAGCACTAAATTAACTGTCAAAAAGTCTGTATGTATGTTAATAGAAATGATATTGTGAATTTTGGATATTGTAAATTATTCTGTAAATATTTAAATAATTATTGTAAGAATCTGAAATATTACCGAAATTATTTCTATTAAGTTAAACATATTAGTTAAATGTCACAGCCAAATTATAATCATATTCTTTGTTTAAATGATTTTCAGTACAAACAAATAATAATGGTTAACGAAGAAATGTAGAAAATGAATTTTAATCATTAAATGTAAATAAATGTCCATACCACAATTTATTTGTACTTGTGTAGTTAAAATATAATAATATGACATTTTAAAGTTGTTTTAATTATTATCAATCTAAGATTTTAAAAAGATATTTTGGTGTTTCGTAGATAGGATATTAAAGACAGAATTTAACGATTTTCTTAACTTATTATAAGCCAATGCTTGACTACAATCCTAGTTGGTGGTAAGTGGTGACGAAACCCTAGATCTAAAATCGCTGTTGATGAAGCCCTAAAATTTAAGTCGCACTGTCTAAAGCTTATATTCATTCACATAATTCGAAAGACGAAGCAAACCGGTTGGTACAAATGCGTGGAATATCGACAACAAAGGTGTGATAGAGCCATGTTGCAGCTATATTAGTAGTATAGTTGTAGCACGAATGGGTCGGCTCGACCGGGGAAGGACCACGCTTTCACAGAATACCAGCGTAAAATAGCAGCATAACACTGCTGTGTTTCGTATGGTGAGTGTAGAGAACCGGAGACCCTTTTTTACTGGAAACGATGCATTCCACCCGAGTCCTCTCGGGTGACTACGCATTTGCATTTTGATTCGTAATCGAGGATAGATGTAGATGTCTATGGGCCACAGCAACCACTTACCATCAGGTGGACTGTGTGCTCTTTTTTCACCCTTATTCTATAAAAAAAAGAAGGCCCGCAGACCATCTCGGTTGTCCGATGGTGAATCATTTTCTATTGAAATCGTTGTTATCCCTCTATTTTTGGTACTCAATTCCTTTAAAGTGAATAATCAATAATAATAATAATGTCCTCTAGACCGAATTTTGGCCTTGGCGGCCAGTAGAAACTGGGAGGTTATTCACGCGAGACAGGATATAACACGAGTATATGCGCACACACAAGTGCATTCTCTATTCAGTCACTCTTATGGTCGAATGAGACGGCAATCCAATAGGATCGGTGAGAGTTCAGATGTAGGACTAATGTCTTCGTGTGCTTTCTTACCTTTATCATAGATATGGACTGTTTAGAATCTTGACAGAAAAATTCAATAACCGATTTTGGCACGAACCTGGATATGAACCCGAGGCTACATAGTCAGCAGTTATGCTTACGACCACTAGACCAATTATGATAAAAATGAGACCACGCGTGTGTAAGGTACGGCAGTCAGGTATCGAACAGCAATCCACATTATTTATCCATGGTAGAGCCACGCTGCAGCTATATTATGGTTGTAGCACCAATGAGTCGGCTCGACGTAGAACCACGCCCTCACAGAACACCAGCGTGAAATAGTACCTTAGTGCTGCTGTGTTTCGTATGGTGAGTGTAGAGGACCGGAGACTCTTTTTTTTACTGGAAAAGAGGCATTTCATTTAAGTCCTGAGTGGCGACAACGCATCAGTGTTTTGATTCTTAATCGAGGATAAATGTAGATGTCTATGGGCTACAACATCCACTTATCAGCAGGTGGACTGTATGCTCGTTTGTTACTCTTACTCTATAAAAAAAATATTTAATTAGTTAACCGAACCGAACCGAAATACAAATTAATAAAAAAGATAATTTTTTTTTTCTAAAACTATAAAATATTACATTTTGTTTTTTTCAAGCTATTATTTTTTTATAACGTTGTGGAAGTGACAAATGAACTGTACCTGACTGAACTGACCAAGAACCTGTAATCTCTATACTCCTTAGTCTTGAACATAATAGCACAGAAATACTGCGTGACGGTAAAAATAGGTAGTGAAGAGGATGGTGTCTACCCATACTGACTCTTAGACAGGCAAGAATTTCCATTACAGCCTATTAAAGTCCATTGCCGTGGGGGATACTTGCCATAGTTGCCATGCTTGGCAAGCAGGTTGGTTGGCAACCACAGTTTTTAATTTTTAGTCGTTATACATATATCTCGCCGCTTACTACACCCTCGGGTTGATATGGGGTAGTTGATGTTCCTACACCGCCACTATACTCGTACGGTAGTGTAAGGAGTCCCACCATTTTGTAATTTAAAATATCTGTTTATAGTATTGAATATCTTGGATTGGATATTGGATACCTACCTAGGTAGGTAATTTAAATTATTCCACTATGTTGTATTTCTGTAACTAAATTCCAATACTAAAAGCAGAATAATTTAAAATTAAAACAAAAAAAATTGTACAACGGACTTCAACATAAATTATAAAGAATAACTCAAAAATTATAGGTAAGATTTCGATCAAGTTTATATGATACCACATCACGAGAAGCACCAGCTTTCAATTAAAAAAGAATCATCGAAATCGGTTTACTCAGAAAAAAGTTATGAGGTAACACACATAAAAAAACATACAGTCGATATGAGTACCTCATCCATTTTGAAGTCGGTAGAAAATAATATTTTGCGGTACCTATGCTTATCATATTTTAAAATAATGAAGCAATAAAAATATTTTTATTTATGACTGGTATTACAGCAAATAATTACTAAAATGCTTAGATAAATTAAAACATTCTTAATTCTCCGAAGATGCCATTAAAATCTGCCCCCTGTGGAGTAAGCCGTATACAAGATAATGCCAAGAATTTTCTAACAGATCAAGGCCGAATTAATCATACCAATTAATTTTATGTCAAGTTAACTACTACGTAATAACTCGATTGATTATTTAAAATTTTAAAATATTATAAACATAATGAATAAAAATAATTAAATTTGACGGCTCCGTGGTGCAGGGTTTAGCAATAAGTTGCAACGCTGCGGGCTACAGGAGAAATATTTGTATGATCTACAAATCATTGTTCCGGGTCTGGATGTTTGTCCCTGTGAAATGTATGTTTGTAAACTGCCTCCACGATACAGGAGAGTCTAAGTTTGGAAGTAACGTTTTTTTTAAAATAAATATTTCCTTTTAGGTGTAATTTTTTTCCATTTGTATGTATGTATGTATATATACCCTTTATACTGGTTACGAAACATTCCATCTTAGTCCTCAGAAATGAAAACGCACCTGCATTTTAATTTTTATTCTATAATAGATGTAAATGTCTTTGAGCCACCACGTGTACTTATAATAAACAGGACTGTATCCTAGTTTAATATGTAAACTTTTTCACCCCATGCCATTTCACCTGCACGCGGTGTACCTTTCGAAAGAGGCTTTAACGGACGTCTGATGCCAGATAATCTTTTTTTTTTATAGAATAAGGGTGACAAACAAGCACACAGTCCACCTGATGGTAAGTGATCTCTGTGGCCCATAGACATCTACATCTATTTTCAATTAAGAATCAAAATGCAGATGCGTTATCATCCGTGAGGACTAAGATGGAATGCCCCGTTTCCAGTAAAAAGGGTCTCCGGTTCTCTACACTCACCCTAAGAAACACAGCAGCGTTAAGCTGCTATTTTACGCTGGTATTCTGTGAGAGCGTGGTCCTTCCCCGGTCGAGCGACCCATTCGTGCTACAAGCATAATATAGCTGCAGCATGGCTCTATCACGTATAAAATCTATAAGCCGAATCAAAATCTAGCACAATGTTTAATCAGAGAGACATTACCAAAGCGAGTATTGGCTCCAAGCTTACCAATCCGGCTATCCGATATGTTGAATATGCTCAGTTTGAAGAAACCTACGTTTGATGGTGCATGCCTAAAATACTTATGTCCACCTTCTTTTCTCTTTACCAGCCCGTAAAGTTGCACTGCTAAACATATATCTCTACCGCTTTAGGAAGAATTAGTCATATATGCCACGATTGACAGAAGGATTGACGATCTCACTCATAGAGCATCACGGGCCACCGGCATATCGGAGGGGAGAAGCGCTGTCGAAATGTAAATCCAAGGTGGCGGCTGCAATAGGTATAAATTTTTTCATCATGGGTATCATTTTCATGGTTTTCGAGGGTGTTGAAGCCGATAGTTCTGTTGAAATGTAAATCCAAGATGGCGGCTGAATTAGGTACCAATTTTTTTCATCATAGGTGTCATTTTCATAGTTTTCGAGGGTGTTGAAGCCGATAGTGCTGTTGAAATGTAAATCCAAGATGGCGGCTGCAATGGGTATCAATTTTTTCATTATGGGTGTCATTTTCATGGGTTTCGAGGGTGCTGAAGCCGATAGTGGTGTCGAAATGTAAATCCAAGATGGCGGCTGAACTAATTACCAACTTTTTCATCATGGGTGTCATTTTCATGGGTTTCGAGGGTGTTGAAGCCGATAGTGCCGTCAAAATGTAAATCCAAGATGGCGACTTCAATAGGTATCAATTTTTTCATCATGGGTGTCATTTTCATGGGTTTCGAGGGTGTTGAAGGCGATAGTGCTGTCGAAATGTAAATCCAAGATGAAGGCTGCAATAGATACAAATTTTTTCATCTTGGGTATCATTTTCATGGTTTTCGAGGGTGTTGAAGCCGATAGTGCTGTAGAAATGTATTTAAACTACTTTAAAAATTCTGTATAATCATGTTATACGTAATTTTTTTAATGCGCTTAAGTTATGCCCAATTGGATTTACCAATATATTTATAAAACTCAAGTAACAAACGAACTTACACTGTACCTGAAGTCAACTTAGAGCAAAGAAGGCTATTAGATGCGTTGTCACATCTGAGAGGATAGAATGCCTCACAGCGTGTAGTTATACTGGCTCATTTTTATCCTACAGACAAAGAGACAGCAGTGCAGGCTCTGCTATTTGTAGGAAGAATATTTATTATTTAATTTTTTTATTTATTTTTAAAAAGACGTTACCACCACACTAGGATTATCTCCTGTATCGCAGAGGCAGTTTACAAACACAAATTGTACAAGTACAAACATCCAGACCCGGAACAATTATTTGTAGGTCATACATATACTTGTTCCGTGCGGGATTCGAACCCGCGGCCCCCAGCGCAGCAGCTCATTGCTAAGCCACTGCGCCACGGAGCCGTCAAATAATAGGAATAGGTAAGAGAGCGATACCTTTCCAGACGGACTTCTAGGCAGAAAAGTAGTACCTAGTGTTAGATATTTCCATCGTAGTTAGGTATTTTGACACGGCACTAAATTGCAGTTATTTTCTGAATTAAATTAGGTACCTAGGAATATAGGGTTAGGAAGAAATAAGGAGAGACAAAGTTAAATGGAATAAACAAATTGAAATTAAGATAAAAAAAACCACTATAACTATCTCTCAATTCAGGAAGATGATGGGGTCTGTGGCGCAAAATCATACTATAGTTGTAAAGAATAGTGTTCCGACCGATGATTTCTTACAGTGTACTTTTATAGTGGACCAAAACTTACAAACAGACAACTATTAAGAACTTACAGTAATACCAGATTAACCTGTATAGCTGTAAAAAGATGCCTAAAGACTACTCTAACAGTAGACATACTGGAGCTAACTCCGCAACAGTAGTGGCCTGGTCACCCGCGGTGAACGAAGAGGAATTCACATGGCAGGCCCGTGATGAAGGGTCGGCCCGAGGTGGACACTCCGAGTGGATTTGGCAATCCCACTTCGGATACACATCCGATCACGATTGGTGAAGTGCGACGGGATCCAGGCATCCTTCTACCGCCGCAGCCAAAATGGAGACGCCGAGGAAGATATTTATTTTATTTATTTATTTAATCTTTTTTGTTTACACCTAAATAAAAAGGGTAACAAAGGGCGGACTTAATGCCTAGCGGCATTCTCTGCCAGTCAACCCGTGGAGTGATGAGATTTTGTGGCAGGTGCAAATACACACATATATACATATATACATACATACACACACACATACATATATATACATATATACATACAGACTCATATATATATATATACATACATACATATATATACATATATACATACATATACACATACACACATACACATATACATACATACATACTAAGATATGCGTATAATATACAAAAACTTTACATATGTAAATATATGAACAAAATATGTATCATACATAGATATAATATATACGTTACATATAATAATAAAATACATATATTGAAATTACAAATAATAAAACATCTAAATGTGTCAAAATTAACATCACCATTCTTAACATCGAACATCACTTCGACTCAAAAAAAACTCGCGTACCAACTTTTTAAAACAATCCTTACTTGGCGCTCTTCTTATGTTTTCGGGCAAGGAGTTCCAGAGTAGTGTTGCCTGAATAGTAAAAGAATTGTTGGTGAATCCAGTGAAATGAGATGGAATACTGAGCTTATGATTAGATGAGGAGCGAAGAACCTTATCATGAGTTGAAAAGAGATATAGGAATTTGTCCTTCAGATATGTTGGAGAAGTTGGATTATTCAAAATTGAGAAAAGAACAAGCAAAATTCTTAAGTTTCGTCTTTGTTGGATAGTGAGCCATTTAAGGCGTTCACGGTAATGAGAGATATGATCATATTTTCGAAGACCAAATATATATCTAATACAGCTATTGAGAAGACGTTCTAGCTTATTAAGAAGATTTTGGTTCACATCTGGGTAGCACACATCTGCATAATCAATAATGGGTATTATAAGTGTTTGCGCAAGTGTTAGCTTAGTCTTGATTGGAAGAAAGTTCTTCAGACGATAAAGGGATCGTAAGGTGGCAAAGACTTTGCTGCTAATTTCAGTGACATGCGTACACCAGTTCATTGTGTTATCCATATACAGGCCAAGATTTTTTACAGAGGAAGAGAATGGTATCAGCATATTGTTGTAATAGACAGCAGGTAGGCTTGTCACATCAATTTTTGACAACATTTTCGAGCTACCTATGATTATAGCTTGACACTTCGTTGGATTAACTGATATTCCATAACGCCTAGACCATTCTTTAATAACTTCCAAGTTCAGATTTAACATTCTAATAGCGTCATGGAGCTCTTCGATAGATGATTGCAAGTAAATTTGGAGGTCGTCAGCATACAGATGGTACGAACAGTTAAGAATAGATGTGATCGAGTTTATAAAAACTGAGAAAATTAATGGAGAAAGTATACCGCCTTGCGGGACGCCAGCATCAAGACTAGCCTACTTGGAACTCTTCTGTCCCATATGGACAGACTGCTGACGCCCGCGAAGATATGAAGAGAACCAATCCAAGACTGAGGGTGCAAATCTTAAATAGGACAGGATAGATAAAAGGACATCATGGTCCACTGCGTTAAAAGCATTAGAAAAGTCAACAAGCACCATTACAGTCACTTTCTTCTTTTCCATACCTTGTCTGATGTCTTCCGTAACTTTGAGTAATGCTGTAGTGGTGCTGTGACCGAGACGAAACCCAGACTGATAATCGCTGAGTAGATTATGATTAAGTACAAAATTGGAGACTTGCTTATGTACGCAGCCTTCCAGAACTTTGGATAGAAAGGGCAAAATAGATATCGGACGAAGGTGATTAGGTAATGTGGGATTCGTTATTTTGGGAATAGGGCGTATGAAAGCCTTTTTCCAGAGATTTGGGTACTGACCTGAGTCCAGCGAAAAGTTTATAATGAGAGTAAGTGCAGGTAGTACATACTCCAGTATATTGACTATCATAGTTCTGCTGATTTCATCACAACCCACAGCCTTGGATTTAATTGATAGAACAATTTTTTTAAGGTCATCCTGATGAACTGGAGAAAATTGAAAAGAAGGAATTTGAGGAGATTGGATAGAAGCTAAATAAGCTATCGTTTGAGATCGTACAGTAGTGTCCATAACAGGAGCAGAAGCAAAATGGTGATTAATGTCATCACAAGACAGATAAGAGGCGCACTCCAGAGTAGGCTCCATCTCACCCACGCCAATTGACCTGAGAAACTTCCAGACATTAGCTGGCGAAGAATTAATTATATTATTATGGATATAACGGCGTTTGGCGTTACGCACCATCTGATTGCATCTGTTCCTAGCTTTCTTAAAACATGTCCAATTCTCTTCCGTACGCTCTCTTTTGAAACGCTGAAAAGCCCTATTCCGCCTTGTCATCGCCATCCGAACTCCCTCAGTCATCCAAGGAGAAGGTTGATGTTTAAGTCTAACTTTACGTACAGGGGCATGGGCGTTATATAGGCTAATTATTTTATTATTAAAGATGGATAAAGTATCATCAACAGTGGTTGATAATTTTAATTGATCAAAATTTAAATTAGAAGCGTCACTTCTTAGTTTATCCAAATTAGTTTTAGAAAAGTTGCGCAAGTGAATAAAAGTAGGCAACGATTTAGGAGATTTTAGCTTGTATGCAACATAAATGAGGTCGTGACGCGAGAATCCTGGAGCGGAACACTGACCATGTGATATCACATGATCAGGAGAAGCTGTAATAACAAGGTCAATCAAAGAGTCATTGGAGTCGAAATTATGATGAGTAGCCCCTGAAGGTAGAATGTGAAGATTGACTGACTCAATGATTGTACGAAGTTTTTGGGAACGGTTAGAATTTATCAAGAGGTTAGTGTTAAAATCACCCATGATTATGCAGTGTGCACACTCAGAGACAATTTTTTCGAGAGTGGCGAAATAGTCAATGGAAGGAGGACAATACACTACTCCAAGAATCACCTTTACGCCTCTGACGCTGACTTTTAAGAATAAGAACTCCGGAGAGCCTGAATAAAGCGAAGGAGAGGCTAAAATAATTTCATACGAAAATGACGAGTGTAGGTAAATGGCAACACCGCCTCCCCTTTTACCAACACGGTCATTTCTAATTAGTACAAACCCCGGAAGTGGATACAAAGCAGAGTGAAGACTTGGCTTTAACCAACTTTCGGAGATTAGAATAGCTTGTATCAAGTTCGGGTTAAAAGACGCTTCCAGCTCAGAAAAGTGACTCGGAATACTTTGAGCATTAATATGACAGATATTGAAGGATTTATTGTAAGATTGAAAAGTTTCATTTAACTGTGTATATAAGGTAGTAGAAATGTTTATAGTATGATACTGAAGATACTGGTGGGACTGCGGGGAGAAAGCAGTGACGGAATCGCAAGCTGCTGCTCTCCCTACCCTCCGCAGCCGAATCTTTGTTGGTGACGAAGTCATAGACCAGATCCGCCGCTGGGGTCAGGAAGGCTAGTGCTTCTGAGTGGTCGTTTTGCTTGGCCTGATATGGTAGTGGATATTCTTACACTGCCTCTGCACGGTCCAAATACTCATAATACGCTATTTACGCAAACATGATTGTCCCTCAGTCGAACCGCCTAATTCATGCGGCATCCCTAATAATTTTATAATATTATAAACGGATATGACATGACGTTATTATTAATGATTACAATAAATCTGTTGTGATTTCAATGTGGAGAACTAATTTAAATATATTCATTAAACTTAATTGCCCGATAAGGATCGTGGTTGGGTCGCTTCGATAACTTTCGATATAAAATATATTTGCATAGGGCTGCACTAAGGCGGAAACCCTTTTTTATAGAATAAGTTTAACAAATGAGCACTCACACTCAACACTGGTATTCCGTACGGGCGTGGTTATAGAGCTTCAGACTTTAATCAGCCTCGAGGTTGACATTAGGTCAATAACTTTAACTAAAGTGAGCATATTTAATATAAAAAAAAAGTATTTTTTTGTTTTCTCTACGTTTCTCAATGGAAGTCCGTTTTGAAATCAAATCAAATATCTTTATTCATGTAGACAAAGCACTTATGTACGTCAACATGTCATTGCAATAATAGTTCCTATTTAGTATTCACACTACTCATAGAGAGAAAATAGCTACGAGGAAATACGTCTTTGACGAATTTGCGTTAAGTATAACCTATTAAATTTAGATTGTATGTGTGTTAAAATGAATGAGATTAAGGCTAAGCATCTTTACCTACGAGGTATCTTTATCATCGACTGTGTATTATCAAAAGAAAGCCTTTATGAGTGATTCTTTAATGTACGTATTTTTTTAAAAATATTTAAATAACGTACAGAAAACAAACAAAACATTTGGCACGATTCGACACACCTCTTTCGCTTCTTTTTATTTCATATATTTACGCATACATGCTTGTCGGTTATGGATAATCATAATTTGACTGAACTGACTGAATGAACTTTCCTCTAAGCCGTCCCATGTCGGTTTTGCTCCTCAAATACTGATTAATATTACCAAATTGTTATGATTTTCCGTGATTATATAATATACATTTGCAAATTGGGTATGTCTAACTTTTGAAGAGTATGATCTCAGTTTTGCTTCTCAGCTCCGGTCTACGTAGAGATCATCATCATCATCTAATTGGGGGACGCCCTACACTTCGCCTGCCGGTACGAGGCTGCCACTCGAGAACCTTTCTCCCCCATCGGTTGTCGGTTCTTCGAGCTATAAGGCCGGCCCATTACCACTTCAGCTTACTAATCCGTTGGGATATGTTCACTCTGGTGCTAGAGTACGTACGAGTACTCTACGTAGAGATATAAAAAAATTATTTAATTTTCAAGTTGTCAAGCATTAGGTACTACACAATAATCTTGTTTGTGACCCATTGCAAAATGTAGCACAATGAAGAATATAAGAAATATTGCAAACATGATTTTTTATTAAATGGAACTGAACGTATTTAGCCTAAAGCTCCAAATAAAATAGTTTGAGGTTTGAATACTATATGCCGGGAAAGGATATCGCTTTCACAGAATACCAACATAAAATAGCAGCTTAACACTGCTGTGTTTCGTATGGTGAGTGTAGAGAACCGGAGACCCTTTTACTGGAAACGAGGCATTACATCTTAGTCCTCACGGGTGACAACGCATCTGCATTTTGATTCGTAATCGAGAAGTGATGTAGATGTCTATGGTCTGCAGAAACCACTTACCATAAGGATAGGATCTTATCATAGGATAGGGTGATAAACCAGCACACAGTCCACACTGTGTGCTCGTCTGTTACCCTATCCTATAAAAAAATATCTTTTGGTGAACAATTTAAGAACCACGGTTTCCTCACCTTTTTGAACTGTTCATATCCGAATAATATGTACTCGTATATATATATATATATGAATCATAGAAATTGATTCTTTTTTCGGGTTTTCTGAAAACACAACAGACCAAATTGAATAGTAGGTAAGTAATGGCGGCGACGTGTTAACAAAATCACTAATGATTGAAAAATGAACGATAAAAGATTTCTTATGTGAGCTAAGAGTTCCCCTTTTGGTAATAAAGTAGGATATTTTCATCATCATCACTTCACCAGTTCACTGCTGAACAAAAGGTTTCCTCAAGGAATATCCCAAAGCGCAGACCTGAGTTACCTACATTCATCGACTTTCTCCATCTCTTACTACGTCGTCACTCCACTCGTGGGGGGCCACCCTACACTTCAGAGCTGCTGGCTGCCACTAGAGAGCCTTTATTGGGCTGTCGGTGCTTCGAGAAATATTGCCAACCATAGGGTTGCCAGATGGTCGGGATTCATCTGGATTCTCCCGATATTCCAAATGATCTCCAGACTCCTGACAAAACTCAAAATCTCCAGACAAGCAGCTTATCTTCACATCACAGCTGCTTTTGATTTTATCAAAGCTGAGTTAGTAATAAGACCAAACTTTAAAGTAAATTGTTTGAATTTTAAATCTTTCCTGAGGATCCTAATTGGTGAAATTCCAATGCGAAATACAAGTGGCAACCTAAAAATTTTAGGTTCTAAATTAGTTATGTGTCAACAATGTTAAGTATTTTTGTAGCCTATTAATTTACAAAATATTTTATTTTTATTTTTAATATTTATTTCTTCCGACAACATCTCCGAAATCCCGACATTTTCGAAATTTGTCCAGATATTTTGGTTTTCCAATCTGGCATACCTACCAACCACTTCCTAGTTGGTCTATGTCGGTTACTCAGATTCTACTGCGGATATCCTTGTTTCTTAGTCTATCACGTTGAGAAACAGTAGGCAATAGACATCATATGAAACCGACATCAAACAAACAGGACTAAACAATTATAAGAAGAAGGTATATAAACTGACTCCCTAAACAAAAAATATAATCTGTACTAGATTGAGATATACGATAAAACAAACGTTAAGTTTGTTAAAGGTTTATTTGAATATCTTAGTTATACGTAATATCAAAGTAAATATTACAAAAACTTACTTAGCAAATATGAAAAAACCTAATTACTTTAAATATACTTGTCAACATTTTTTTGTTTCACAATCCAATCAGTTTTATTTTACTAAAAATAAAATAGTATAACTGGTATTATTATTTGCAAGCGATATAAAATCAATAATTGAATGAAAATCACATCAGGAAATTGTTTGCAATTTATTTGTTTTCATTTCATAATCGGCTTACTCGTTTCTGAGAACTCGTTTTGATGGTGAAGTGAAGACAAATCGACCTATTGTATGTCACTCTTCTCGTATTTAATTGGCTTCAAAGTTGTCTACATCTTATTTTTAATGATTGTCAATTAATCCTTGAAAACATTTTAAAATCCAGTAGAAAAAACCAGTCAATTGCATTTTCATTCAAGATAACAGTATACCCATACCATACACATTACTTGGATTGCACTTACATATATAGTTTTCAGATTGAGTGTACAATATCTTATTTTAATTATAAAAGTGAAAATTTGTTTTTTAGGGTATAATATTTGGGTTAATATTAAAAACCTTTTATTCTGTGTGATTTCAAACCTCTCTATCCATCCATCCATTACAGCCTAGAAAAGTCCGCCATAAAATTGGTGGAAATTCGACCGTAATTCATAAAAAAAAAATATATTATTCAAGTTGCATTCCATTTTTTTCCAATTTGATCAGTCGATCTGTCAGTAATTATTTGTTAGCAACATTTTAAAATAAGAATCTATCTATTCTGTGCGAATGTTTGAACAGAGACTATTAAATGTTGGACATTGGCCTTGGAGTAATAATATACATAATGTTTACTCTGAGACATTGGCAGTATAAACGTAAACAACATATGTTTTATTTAATTTAATTTATGTATTTTTAACACATAATAAATATAAATTATCGCTTTCTCCCTGCACGCAAAAGGTTTTCATTTTATGCATTAATATATAGATTGAATACATTTTATTTTTTAAATGTTTATGATATATGAAATATTTAAAAAAAAAAAACATAAAAATACAATGTTTGCTTTTGAGTAAAAGTATAAACTCAAATATAAAATGTTCAACCAGCTTCCACTTAAAGCTATATAACTTCTAGCATGTTGGCGTTTAAAAACAATTTTTATCATTAATTACGGCATTCGATTTACCTACATCGATGTTCTGTTTGTCCCACTTATATATTACTTTATCAAATTGGTATATAAATGTAAACAATTAGATTATTCGTCAACCATATCATAAAACATTGACTTTTAATTTCATTTAATTTACGTCATAAAACAGATTGTTAAGACTTGAAAGAAGTATAATTGGGTATGTAATGGTAACAGCCTAAATATATGACCCACTGCTGGGCACAAGCCTCTTTTCATCACTGAGAGGGTTTTAGAGCAAGGAAGTGTCCACCGCGCTACCATAATGCGTGGTGGCGGACTACACATGTCTTCGAAATATTGTTTGAAATTACAAACAGACACTTCAATTTTATTTACTTGTAAAAACTATAATAATAAAATAAAAAAAACTAAAACTCGACACTTAATTATCATATATATAGTCCTACGCCCTGCGAAATCGTGCCAAGAACGCTGGCTGCGCTTCCCTGCTGAATGGCTATACTTAGCCTTTGAGCGAGAAAAGAACCAGCCCTCTTATCACCAGCAGCAACGACCAGCCGCGGATGGAGTTCCTTTAGGAACTTCACCACACGTGGACCCCACCGATCGATAGTCTCTACAGCAAATGGCACAAATATGTAGTCATCTCTCAGATACTCATATTTGCGCCGCTTACTCAGTTCAGCTGCCTCTGATGCCGATATTGTTTTGATTTCTTAGACACGAATTATTCCTTCATCACCAGGCTTCCAGCCTCCCGAACAAGCCGGTTTTCGAAAAGACTTTAGCACCATAGACCACATACATACTCCCCAAATACAATTTGTCACTATGTCTGGCGTATGTGGACTATGAGAAAGCCTTCGATTCCGTCGAAATTCGGGCGGTGCTGCAGTCCCTTCAGCGGTGCCAAGTTGACTATCGGTATATCGAAAAGCTGAAGTGCTTGTACAGTAGGGCTACGATGGCTACCCGAATACAGTACGAAACCTATCCAATTGCAGAGAGGTGTAAGACAGGGTGACGTTATAACCTCGAAACTCTTCACCGCTGCATTGGAAGACGTTTTCAAGTTTCTGGACTGGAAAGGATACGGTATTAACATCAATAGCGAGTACATCACTCACCTTCGATTTGCCGACGATATAGTCCTTATGGCAGAATCGCTGGAGGACCTAAGCACTATGCTCAACGACCTCAATAGTGTCTCTAAACGGATAGGTCTTAAGATGAACATGGACAAAATAAAGATCAGATTAGATTTATTTCAAAGATTAGAGAAGATTTAATGTCCATGTTACCACTTATGCCGGTAGTTGTTGGAAGTACTAATCTTGAAGTTGTTGACGAGTATGTTTACCTGGGACAAATAGTTCGACTAAGTAAGTTCAACTTCGACCGAGAGGTCCATCGGCGGATTCAACTCGGTTAGGCAGCGTTCGGGAAATTACGGCACATCTTCTCGTCAGGTATACCTCAAAACATGAAAACGAGACTGTACAACCAGTGCGTATTGCCAGTGATGACCTATGGAACTAAGACGTCCTTCATTGCTGGCCAGATGAGGAAGCTCAAGGTCGCTCAGCGAGCTATGGAGAGAGCTATGCTCGGAGTTTTTCTGCGTGATAAACTTAGAAATGAGGATATCCGCAGTAGAACCAGAGTGACCGACATAGTCCAACAGATTAGTAAGCTGAAGTGGCAATGGACCGGCCATATAGCTCGAAAAACCGACAACCGATGGGGAAATATGGTTCTCGAGTGGCGGCCTTGTACCGGCGGACGAAGTGTAGGGCGTCCTCACACTAGATGGAGTGACGACCTGGTAAGATATGCAGAAATCGATGGATGCAGGTGGCTCAGGACCGTACTTTGTGACATTCCTTGGGGAGGCCTATGTTCAGCAGTGGACTTGTGAAGGGCTGTAATGATGATGATGATGACGAGGCACGTGGTAAATCAGCACTTCAATTTGCAACTACCTTTGATACCGCTGGAGATTGATCTCGGGTTGCTCGCATTCTGTGAAATTTACAGCCAACAATTAGCCCCTGATCATACCTGGCCACGGCCCAGTTTTAATAATGTAGCTATAAAAATATTAAGAGAAATAGGTATCATTCCGACGCTTAAACGTAATATGAGATTTCGTTCATTTGCAATATAATAATTTATCTTATTATAAAGTATAAGGAAGTCTTGGTAGCCTGGTAGTCCTGGTAGAAGTGATGGGCATTTTCTTTGAATTTGCGAGTGACCTAAGTGCTCTCAGATGATATGGGTAGTTTTTTTTATAGGGTAAAGGTGATAAACGAGTACGCAGTCCACCTGATGGTAAGTGGATGCTGTGCTTCATAGACATCTACATCGTTTCTCGACAAAGAATCAAAACACAGATGCATTGTCACCCCTGAGGTCTAAGATGGAATGCCTCGATTCCAGTAAAAGGGGTATCCGGTTCTTTCCACTCACTATACAAACACAGCAGCCTTTAGCTGCTATTTCACGCTGGAATTCTGCAGTTGCAATTTCAGTAGGGCCGGCGGGGATCAAACCCCATCTCGGGGGAAGCCATAAAACTTCGTCCGCGGTTCTTCGAACTATATGGTCGGACCATTGCCACTTCAGTTTACTAATTCCTTGGACTATGTCGGTCACTCTGGTTCTACTGGGGATATCCTCATTTCTATCACGCAGAGAAACCTCGAGCATAGCCCTCTCCATAGCTCGCTGAGCGACCTTGAGCTTCCTCATCCAGCCAGCAGTGAAGGACCACGTCTCAGTTCCATAGATCATCACTGCCAACACACACTGGTTGTACAGTAGAACGTCACGACTACGGTATTGTTTTAATTCTCCAAGGATCGTTGAGTAGCTTAATTGTGTTTAAATTTTAGGCGTATGCGCACTACGGAAGCATGTAACTATACAATAATAGATACTAAAATATAAAATACGTAAAAACGAAGAAGTAGCTTTCCAGCCCGTTTTAACGTACGTGGTAGAGCCATACTGCAGCTATATTAGTAGTAGCAAGAATGGGTTGGCTCGACCGGGGAAGGACCACGCTCTCACAGAATACCAGCGTAAAAGAGCAGCTTAACACTGTCGTATTTCTTATGGTGAGTGTAAATAACCGGAGACCATTTTTACTGGTAAAGAGGCATTCCATCTTAGTCCTCACGGGTGACAACGCATCTGCATTTTGATTCTTTATTGAGTATAGATGTGGATGTCTTTGGGTCTCAACCACTTACCATCAGGTGGACTGTGTGCTCGTTTGTCACCTTTATCCTTTAAAAAAAAAACAGATTTCGAAGAATTGGAGAATTATAATTGAATTACTTGACGTAAAATAATGAGGTTCAAGAAACTTTTAGGACATTTCAAACTACACTGACACAAATAATATTAGGGTGAAATAACAGGTTAATGTTGCTGTGTTTCGTATGGTGAGTGTAGAGAACCGGAGACCTTTTTTACTGGTAAAGAGGCATTCCATCTTAGTCCTCAGCGGTTAAAACGTATCTGCATTTTCATATCATCTGCATCGAGAATCGGTGTAGGTGTATATACAGTTAACCTGATGGAAGCATTTACTTCCATCAGGTTAACTGTGTGCTCGATTGTTACATTATTTTTTTAAAAAATGTTCATAGACATTTTCTCATTTAGTTCTTATAAAAGTGTAAACACAAAATATATTTTTGTTCGTACACCAAGGAAACAGGTTTTTTGGTAGCGTCTCTTGAGTGATATAGCATAAATATCATTACGTGGATTCAGACACTCACTTATATGT
The DNA here is from genome assembly GCA_963668995.1 of Parnassius mnemosyne. Classification (NCBI taxonomy): domain Eukaryota; kingdom Metazoa; phylum Arthropoda; class Insecta; order Lepidoptera; family Papilionidae; genus Parnassius; species Parnassius mnemosyne. Next base: position 22,693,070 of record CAVLGL010000090.1, read on the forward strand.
ACAATACGAATACCAACACGACTTATTTAACATCAAAGATAACAAGAAATATTCCACATATTCAAACATTAGTACCTAATTTACAAACGTTAAAATATCAAACTCATCTCACTCATGTCTATCAGAAAAACAACATGTTTATTACTTATATTTACGCTTTGCTGAGAACAGCTCTAAGTTCCACGACTCATTTACGAGCAGAACGATACATTCAGCGCCTCTGCCCGATCATTTCGAGCTAATTAAACCCGGGAACAGCATCGTGTGCACAATTACTCCGTAATTAAAAATAACTTATTAATTTTCGTACAAAACGCGCGGCGCTCTTGCTCTTAATTGAAGAAATTAATCACGCTAATGTTGCGTGCCTGTTAATTTTCAGGGCATAGGGGCCAGCTTTGTGCTCGAATCTGCTTGAAATGCGTTGGGATGGGATAGGACAGTGTAGTGTAGGGAATACAGAAGAATAACAGTAAATTTATTTTGTTTTTTTGTTTTATATGACAAAAACATAGAAATTTTAATTCTCTTTGATATACATGTCAACTAAAAGTGAATTAGACATACAAATACATATTTATTTACGTTAATACATATGTCTATTTATAAGTATAAAAAGGACTATAAATTACATTAATTTATTGGGTGATGAAAATTTAATTTTAGATGTTGGCACTATAAAATTATATGTTTAATAAATAAGACTAATTATGCAAATAAAAAGTAACCGTAAAAAGAAAGAGACCGTGTCTGTTCGCTAAGATGGTGTCGGATATTAATAATAAACGCAAGTTATAGGTAGCAAAGTACTTTTCACTACGGCACTTCGTTTTAAAATGCCAAATTCTCCTGCGGGTGTACGTTGCATGCGGCGATCTTTGATGTCGCGGCGGCGCCTTTGACAAAATGCGGTAATTGCCAAGGTGGCGCGACACAGGTGAACATATCTAATCGAAAAAATTATAGTGACTGTGTAAGAATATTCATCTTTCAATTCATTTCTTTTTTAATTCATTCTTAAATATGTCGTAAGAGGCGAATTGGAGAAACAAACAGCTGCAGGTTTTCTTATAAGAAATAGAAAATACAAAGACTGAAAATATCCCCCTTATAGGCAAGCTATGAAGGAGGCCTACGTTCAACAATGGATAGGCTGTAACGGTAATAGTAAAAAGGAAAAGTAACATTTGATATTAAAGATAATTAAGAGGGAGAAAGAGTTAGATACAAAAACTCATATATATATATATATATATATATATATATATATATATATATATATATATATATATGATGATAGATGTATAGATGTTCTTCTACTTGGTCGTTATACTGTTGACAGAGCGATCATGGTCGTAGAAGAGTAGATAAATGAGAGTACGGCTGACACGATAGCCCATAAACATTTGCAACACCAGAGAAATTTCAGGAGCGCTGTCGGCTTTTTAGAAAGGGTACAAGCTGAAGTACATCTCACGACGCTTCACCATCCCTATGTACTTTTGTTAAATTAAAACACTTATACATACACCTCCCCAAAACACATTGCTAATGGTAAGTTCATCACATAGGTTCTTTTTATAAAACTGACAAGTGTAAGTGTAAGTAAAAGTGACAAATGAACCTACAGTCCACCTGATGGTCAGTGACTACTGCAGTCCATGGACATCTGCAGCCTACATCAAACAAATAAAGTATTAATTAAACTGGCTCTTTACTGCATAGAATATAAAACTTTTCTCCTTATAGTATACTTTTTACGCAGAAGGTTTTTTTAATTACTGTTTTAACCTTTGGATTTATTTTACTACTAGCTGTTCCCCGCGACTTCGCTCGCGTGTTAGGGTTTTTATTTAATGCGCGGAACCCTAATTCTTTTTCTAAAATAAAAGTAGCCTAGGTTACTCCTTATGTCATCTGCTATCTGCAGTGAAATTCCTGTCAAAATCGGTCCAGCCGTTTCGGAGATTCGAACAAACAGACAGACAGACTGAAAAAAAACTAAAAAATTGTATTTCAGTTATAAGTACCGTATTTGCTTTCATATGAATTTAGTAAAAAGCTATAATTTTGACATTACAAAAATACACTCCTATTTTATTTATTTGTATAGATTTTTTGCAGCATTTGTGTTTCTGTCGGTAGTAGCAGGATCTTAGTGGTTTGCAACGGCGCCGCCAAGGGGGCCAAGGAGGGGTAGCTGTTCCAAGAGATTCAAAAAATGTAGTCAAATCCAAAGGAAGCAGTCTTATTTATTGTAAAGTCAAAAGCTCGTGGAGCTTTACAAATTGGAATTTGTACCGTTCTTATTACAATCGCTGAAGAGGCAAGACCCGTAATAGAAGTGTAAAGCTTCATGTGCTCTTGTAGTTACACCTTATCATCTATATATCAACTTGCTCCCCCCTAGGCCATCGGCAGGCGATGCCCTTGGTGGTTTGTTTATTTTTTGTAATGCATTGCATGTTGAAGTTAAACCATTAGAAATAATCTGTATAACATCAAAAGTAAAAAGTTTTGAACTGGCCTTTTTAAGGGTCAAAGATGAATTATTCAGACAATAAATTACGTGGTACTTTTTTATAAGATTTTTGCGGCATCCAGCGAACAAAATGTGGTGACGAATTACGCTTAAATTAACATGGTAGGTTGGTGAAAAACTGTGGGAAATGTAGCCATGAAAGAAACTATAAAAGAAAAGTTAAATGTATCATATTAGTGTGCTCTGTGCACATACTGTGGTTGAAGTTCTAAAGCTAAGGCACGCTCATTAGGAGGCACTCGAGCGCACCAAGAGGAGATAGCTCGGCGGGAATGCGATCTGTCATGTTGCCAGCTAATTCTCAGTTCGGAATTCAAATAGGCGGAACCGTTGCGACTGATCTATTTGTTATTTTAATTTTGATCCGTTGAGCTATGTACACGGTAATTGTTTTTGAGGGTAATGTATGAATAAGCCGTACATGTAGATGAAAGAGGGAAACGTTTTCTGTGTTTTAAAATTAAATTTTCTATTATTTTTGTTTATACCTAAAATTAATATGTGTACTCCTATTTCTGGCAAATAAATGCATTTTCTTTCTTTCTAGTTTCTCTAATAAATAAACCTAGCAAGCTAACAGCATAGCAAAGTGGCGAAGCAACCAGCTTTGTAGCGGTTTCTAACGGTTGCCGTTGAGCAATCAGTTTCAAAATAGGAGGTTCAGATGCCTGGGTGATCAGTAATCGATTGCTGAAAATAGAATTTGAAAATTCGAAACCGTTCTCGAGATAATCGTGGGACAGACGGACAGACATCGTGAAATCAATAAGTGACTTCGCAAGCTTCGCCACTTAATAATAATTTAAAATTAAAAATTTTGTACAGCCAACTTCAATATAAGTTATTTAAGTCAATAACCATTGGTCTGACTTTGATCAAATTCATATGGGACCACACGAGAACTATCAGTTTTCATATAAAAAAAAAAGAATCATCGAGATCGGTTCACCCAGTACAAAGATATGAGGTAACACACATAAAAAAAACATACACTCCAATTGAGTACCGTCTCCTTTTTGGAAGTCGGCAGAAAATGAAACAGGTGTAGCAACATTTACCTGATAATAACTCAAATATTTTAAAACTGCGGTTGCCGACTCGCCTGTAGTGTGGCAACTATAGCAAAATTCCCCCTATGAAGCAATCTAAAAGGCCTAAGTTCAAATTTCGACTATAGATAGGCTGTAATAAATGAAAAGCCAAAATTCTTTATTATTCCTTAAAAGCCAAAAACACTAAAAGTTTCAATAGAGAAAGACATATTAAAACGCACGCTCATTTTTATCTTCAGACACATTTCTCAATCAGAAATAATTAACGATCGATATAATTATTTATTGCTCTCACCATAATAATTATATTGTAACAATTATTGTTCCGTAAAGGAGACATTAAGATATAACATATCAACGGCGTACGCTTCGCCGAATTATAAACTTCATCTTATCAGGGCGTGTAGTTAAAAACAGCCTATATTCACACTAAGTAAGGACCAATATTGAATAAATTAAATTTATTTATTAAGTCATTTATTATGTCGCTTACTGTACTTGTAAAGACAACGTTGTTTGAGTGTATGTATACAAAACTTGCGTTTTGTGTTAGGCTGCGGTTACATTACGATATGATTTAGTGTTGCCAAGTCCAGTGTTGCAAATTTCGGGACAAAGGGTAAAAATAATCGAGAATTCGGTTTTCAAATCGGAACAGCTACAATGGCTACAAAAACAGTTTTTTTTTGTAGCCTATTAGCCGCTACTAGTTATACTAAAATATTTTCGACACAGTGCGCAATGTGCTTCATAATTATTATTTGGGACTGATCTCATGAACGAATAATTTATCATCTAAACATCGAAAACATCTTTTTCGGCGAATCAAAACTGAGTGAAGGAATTGTTTTCGTTACAGTCTCTGAATTTTCTAAATCACTAATTTTAAATATAATTATGAAAAATGTTATAAACTTTATCAACTCACACCACATGCACTTCAACAAACCCTCAAAAAAAAACAATAAAGCAAACGCCCAGACAAAAATCCTTGCATCACATAATGTCACTTTATCTATTAAAAACAACAATTAAACCAGTTGAAGAAATGGATTATTGGTAGAAGTTCTATCTCTAGTCAAATTTATTTATCTACACCGCAGCATGTAAGTTAGTACTGTATTACTTTCTGGTGAAAGAACGAAATAATAAATGATCGTCGAATTGACCAAGACAAGGCAAGAGCGGCGAGTGAAAAAACGGGGCAGCGTGAATGATACCTGTATCTCGTCAAAAAAATACCCGCGAAGTTTAAAACTTTTATGTTGACTGATTTAGTCCGACTGGAGAGAAAATATGAAAAAATATGAAATTATAATAGCAGCTTGATGAGCTAAACAGATGTATTCATTTTTATCAAAATTATGAATCAAAGTACAGACTAAGAAGGTTATTGAAAAATCGAGACATTTGGTGTCCCGACCAAGGCTGAATGGAGACGTGTCACCAGATCCCTGAAAATTGGGACGTTCCTCATATATCGGAACACCTGGCAACACTAATATGATCATAGATAAATAATTTATTGAAATATGAGACTATACTATGACTGTTTAGTTTCACGTTATGTACGCTATGTCTTAGTATAGGGTGCGCCGTATGCGCAATTTGAATTTAAACGTATAATATAAATAAAATTTAGGTGACTGTCTATAATATCGAAGTAACTGCTTTTTATTCAACACAGGGAGTTATTTTCAAGCCATTAAGATATAAAAAACCATTTTTGCAATTTTATCTGTCTGTTCGGGATAATCTGCGAAATGGCTCAACTGAGTGTAATTAAACCAAATGATCGTAAAATGGAGAGAGAGAGAGAGAAAGAGAGAGAGAGAGAGAAATGCCAGGAGTGATCTCGACTATGTTTTATCCGAAAAACTTGGAAATTCTTATTGAAAAATCGAAAAATTTATAAAAGAAATGGTTTCTGATCATTATCTTAAATATAAATGACACCAAACCGGCGAGGGTATTCCATAAATTACATTACGTAAGAACTTTAGAAACTAAAAAATTGGATAGCCACCAAGGTACGAATAAGTTAAATGGTATTTAGCATTTAGTTACAGCTAATTTACATCCCACAGCTGGCTATAGGACTTCTCTCATCGCCGCCGCCAACTTAACAAGTCGTTAAAATATACTTTTTCATATTCCTCAGACCTGCAGACGTTTACGCACGAAATATTTTCACCGCCGAGCACGTGGCAAATCAACACAAGATTGTAATTAATAATTCCATCGGTGTCGGCGGGATGAACCTTTCATGGCTCTATCACGTAAAAAAGTTAGGATAGATGTAGGTTTCTGAGGTTCACGGCATCCACTTACTTAGGTTGACTGCGTTCGTTTGTCTATAAAAAAATTAAAACTAACTTTTTATTAGCTTTATACCGTAGATAGCATAATATATATTGTTAGCAAACTATAAATTATAAGCTCCTTGTCAATGAACTATTGAGTCATTTTATTACTAAGTATAATTTGCATCTAAGATTCTAACGTAGTAAACAAGACATTTCACACATACATAGGAAGTGCATTAAGTAGATAAGGGACATTTGTAGAAACGTCAAGAGAGCAATCATTCATTGCAATCCATTCATGCGTTCATTCATTGCGACCTCAAAATAGCGCGTTTATCTGTTTATAGGTATCTCAGGCAGGAAGTCATAAAGCACTCAATACTTGCGTCTCTATCACTCGTTGGCTTCTGTCAACTTGGATTTTCTTTATTGTTCGATTGGAAGAATCGTTGAAGTGTCCTCGTTGCACAACGCAATTTCAATTAGTACATAGTTAATTAAAAGCTTAAACGATCGAATGGATTAGTGGACGTTGCGAAATCTTGATCTTAGTCGTATTTTTACGTCGTCAACATTAAAAATAGGCACGTCTCAAGTTCCAATAAATCTAATTACAAAAACTCCTTTGACCAAGCTCGTTATTAAATCATAGGTGCAGATATGCTGAGCCCCCAAAGATTTTCTATTATTGCTTGAATTCCCTTTATTTACCAGGAGGTAGCGTTTCATTTATGACTATGACTTTCTGTCGTGGATTACTTCAAGCAGTAAACTTCAGAGAGCCAGTATTTTTTTTATAGAATATCAGTTTTTTTATAGAGTAACAGTCCACTTGATGGTAAGTTGATGATGTGGCCCATTGGCATCTATATGTATCTTCGATAAAGAATCAAAATGCATTGTCACCTCTGACAACTTTGTTGGAATGCCTCGTTAAAACAGTTTGCCAAATTGGAGTAACTAATAACATAGGAAAGGAAAAAGAAGTATGTAGTCTTCTTCTTGAAAATAAAAGGATTCTTCACCAAGAAGTCACAAGACAGATAAAACAATTTTTCTGAACATCATCATCATCAACAACGTTAAAGCCAATCAAAGTCCACTGCCGAATATAGGCCTTCCTTATAGATTATTATTAATAGCTCATAGGGTGGATATTTATCATAGTTGGCACGATTGGCAGACAGTTTGTTAATCCCTTTTTATTATTCTGGTTTTTTATCAAGTATATGCAGCTGCAAACCGCATTTTTTCTCTCTTTCCTATCTTACGACACCCACAGGATGATGGTAGCATTCCTTTACATTGCCACTACACGGCGCTACACTACTTCATTTACATACATATAATACATCTGACTTTCCTTGCTGGTCTAGTAATCGTAATCGTGACTCATCATTGGTCTGATCTGAACTGATCATTGGTACTGGGTTTGGTTGCCGTATGAGATTAAAATACTCCTGACTCCAGGCTGCTACTGGGCATTTCTTGACAGCACAATATTGCATTGTGCTGTCAAGAATTGCCCAATAGCAGCCTGGAGTCAGAAAGTTGGTGCTACGCCTGATCTCTCGCCGGCTGTGTCGAGTTGCCATTCCATCGGATTATGAGACATAGACCTCTCCTATTGGTGCAAGAATTTGCCATCACCACGCTTGGCAAGTGGATTGACAATCGCAGTATAAGATGTCTCGCCTAATGGCGCTATCTTCAATTATCGTAAGCCAATAGGTCCTTTAGGCTTCTTCTTTAGTTGCCTCTTTCAACACCCAACAATTTAAATGGGTTCTTGGATACTTTTACTCTCCATAAAATGAGCAGAATACGTAAAATTGGACAAAGTCAGAGTCTTTTAGTGAATAGGAGAAGTTTAAGGATAGTTGTAAAATAAGAGAACTATCCAAGCAATGTCTGAAGAGAAGAAAATGTATACAACATATTGGTTTTAATACTGTTTCGGATTAGAAATTTACTTGACCGGGATAGAACCATTGTCAGCTGTAAATAAAGTCTTGGATCATGAATATGTAAGTGATAAATTTTTAAACCACCAGCATTACAATTTATTAAAATTTAATTCTTTAATATATTATCACCTTCCAAGCTTTGCTAATTACCTAGTGCCGGTAATACTAAGGCATTATTAAATATTAATAAAGTATAACAATGATAAATTATGTCTGCTTTGGTGTTTTGAATACACAATGTAGAAATTATATGAAAACAAAAGTAGCGTGTGTGTATACTCTCAGTATTAATATGGGAGACCCATTAAACAGGGTTGAAACTTTACGTTCCACATTAAAGAACCTTAACACGTCCTAACACGTATTGATAATTATGTGTGCGGCTCCTTTTGTGCCCCCGCGGACGACTGCTCGCACAAGAATAAAGGTTGCCGTCCACCGCAATCTAATGTTACCGTAGCTATATACACGAAGCCGTATACAAGAAGCTCTTGATCCAAAATATTGGAAGGCCCTGTGTTCTGCAGTGGACATTTGATATGCTGTAATTTTAATGATGATACCCGAGTTAATGGGATGAAGGGATACATTTTTTTTGTTGCAAAGAAGATCCTACTACGAATTCTCAAGGTTGTTGAAATAAGAAAAAAGAGCCTGGACGTCCGCGCCGTAAATTGATCGACGTCACGAAACATCCACATCAAAGTAACACAAGGACAAATTAATGTATCAGTAAATACATGACGTTTCAATTTACAAAACCTCCTTGTTTTCATCCCTGTGAAGCTTTCACTGTGGCAATGGGTGACACCCATAGTCACAGGGGACTGACGTATTCCTGATGTTATATTTGTTCTGACTGCTTTCAGTTTAATAATTATTAATTTATTGAACCGGCTTACGTACAATGAATTTGTAATATTTTGAAATCTTGCAGTGGTATGTTTGGATTGTGAATTAATTATAAGATTACAAATATATTAATTGCGATAAAATCAGTAAAAAATTGTTTTATAACAAGTGGATAAGGTTGTGTCAACTGCACAAACTTGAATGACAAATATATTGTAATAATAGTCTATATTTATAAATATAAATTTATATAAAATATTAAGAATCTTACATCATTAACTGTGCTACAAGCATATCAGTCAATAACCAAGCAATCAAGTCCCTCAACGGAGGGTAAACCGATATTGGACCTCAAACAAACATAAAAATGGATAGTAAAATTTTATGACCACCGATTTACTGGTGACTGTGAACTATTCCAACTTGAATAGGATTGAACCATTGTACTGATTTCATATAATGACATTCTTAATGGGCTAAAGAAAAAAAGCATAAACGTAAGGATACATAAAGCAAAATTAACATGCATAAACGAATAACAGCATACTTGAGGTATATTTGAATGAAAATAAGGAATAAACTACACAGATATATTATAATATTAGTATAATTTATAATTATAGTAACTTAAACAAGTGGGATGCGGGAAGTAAAGACTGTGTAAGAACCTCCGAAGGAGGCGAAGTTATAGCCGAAACAAGAATTACAAATTTTTTGGTTTTTGGCCATTTTGACCCCTAGGAGTGTAATGAGCACTTTTTGCCTCTATTCAACTATGACCTCCATGACATCCTCTACATGATAGGCTATTTAAACTGACTAGGCCTAAAGTTTGAGTCAGCCCCAACTCATTTCTAGTCTTTACTTCCAAATTATTTATAATGCCGTATAACAGCTGTCAGCTTTCTCGCTTCCGGCTTGGCTTTATCTGATTTGATTTTCAGATGATGCCTTCACGATTGATTTCGACAACGGGGTGTTATGGCGTGTTATGAATCCCCTTTTCGAAGTAATCAACTGCGCAGGAGTTATCATAGTGCCCCAAGAGTAACGGCTAATACAAAGGCACTAACCTACCTGTGCCCATGTAGATAGGAAGTAGACAAGTAGTACACGTTCAATAAAGCTAATTTGAACTTTATAATTCCCAACGTTTCGGGTGCCTTATAGCACCCATGGTCACGGAGAGGGACAGAGGTGTTTGACTTCTCGATATCATAGTTAACCGGCTTCTTTCAATTTTTAAACATAAATTTTTGGTCTGATCTACGCAGAACGAGCTCACAGTATCTTGAATTCTTGCAGTATCCCAAGGCCCAGTATTTTCTCTATTTGGATTGTTAAAGAAATGTTGGAAATTTGGATGATTTTTAATTTCAATAGCCTTGCGAATCCTTAATACATGACAATGTTCTTTTGAAAGAATTTTTCGTTTATCAAATCTGATGTAAAGTCTGTAAAGGTCTTTCGATTGACGATCCTAAACATGTTTACAGACTGCAAACTTCGAACACAGCCAGATGGCCCCAACTCGACACAACCAACAGTTTACGAAGATTAACTTTTAGAAATTTATAACCCTTACCAACATTGAAGTAAGTGAAATACATTGGCAACATATACCATATCATTCTAGTCGATCATTCTATCCGATTTTGTGGCTAAAATGTATCCGATTTAGTACCTGTTAGTCGAAACCGTTCTTTGAGTAGGCCTATTATGTGGTGGTAACCACGACTGATGATCATGTGGTCCTGAGTTTGAGTCCCGGGTCGGGACAAAACCAGTAAATGCAATCATCTGTCAAGAAAAGTTTTCTATAGCAGCCCGGAGTCAGGAAGTTGGCGGCGTTTCGACCCCGTGCCTCGGAAAGCAAATAAAACCGTTGGTCTGTGCCTTCGGGATTGCCGCACTATCGGACCATGAGAGCGGAGCTAACCTAAGCATAGGCTTGCTCACACACTCGTGCACTATAATACTCCGTTGAGATCGGTTGCCGCGACCGAGATTTGGTCTGGAGGTTATTACATGGGCTGCATTAGAAGTTATAGTAGAGGATTAATAATTTAGAACGCATTACCTGTTCAAATAATACATTCCTCACAGCATGGTCTTGGCTAATATCATTCTCTTATATCGACGGTAAGCTACATAAAACCTATAACGTTTTTAAATTGTGGCCACCCAAAGAAAAATACGTTTCCTGGTAAACGAGCCGCCTCGTTAAACCAATTAACCGAGAAATATTCCCCAAAACTCTTATCTCCCGGTTAGATTTAAGAGGAAGCTCTTAAAATTTTTGTTGGAACCAACAACAACAGTTAAGGAAAGATGGTTATTTCATGACATTTATAATGTTTGTAAAGAAGTTAAAAGTTACTTAGAGGAACGATTAGTAGGGTTATTACCATCATCCTTTTTTATAGAATAAGGGTGACAAACGAGCATATAGTCCACGACTAAAAATCAAAATGCAGATGCGTTGTGACCCCTGAGGACTAAAGTGGATGCCTCGTTACCAGTAAAAAGGTTCGGTTTTTGAGGTTTTCTACATTCACCATAAGAATATATATCACTACTATACTGTTCGGTCGAACCGACCTATTTACACTGTAGTTATGTAAAGCTAGCATATCTGCACTGTAGCTCTAACACGTACAAAATCATCGAAACTGTTCACCATGAGTCTCTTTACATTGAAAAGAGTTTACTACAATCGCTACGTATCAGGTTAGTGGTCTTAATATCAGACGTTTGCATTTTTGACGCGATTTTTACTTACTGTTTTGTAACTATAAGTATTACTTACTAAATTCATTTATTAAATTAAAAGATATTACTGTCATTTATTGTGCAGTGGTGGTGAAAGAGAATCAACTAACCCATATCATCCCGTGGGTGACGTACAAGGTGATGGAGGGAAATTGAAACAGCAGATGGGCAGCTGTATCTTTCTGATATAACACAGAATAGTAAGCGGTTGCCAACTCACTTGCCAAGTGTGGTGCTATGATATAATCCCATACTTCCTTATTAAGGCACATTATAGGGGAAGCTTTTCATCAGTGAAGTTTGAAGGGCTGTAATTAATGAATGGAAAAAAGGTTCTCGAGTGGCGGCCTCGTACCGGCGGACGAAGTGTAGGGCGTCCCCCCACTAGATGGAGTGACGACCTGGTAAGATAAGCAGGAAGACGATGGATGCAGGTGGCTCAGGACCGTGCTTTGTGGCATTCCTTGGGGGAGGCCTATGTTCAGCAGTGGACTTGTGAAGGGCTGTAATGAAATTAATGAATAAATTATAATATCAGTAAAATATGTAGTTAAGCATAGAACCAAAAATCGATGAGTGCATCATCTGGCGTACGAGTACATAACTTTTTTTAACCGACTTTAAAAAGAGGAGGTACTCATAATATGTTTTTTATGTGTCTTACGTCATAACTTTTTTCTAGGTAAACTGATTTCGATGAGGTACTTATGAGCTGCAGGATTTACTTGCCATCAGGTGGGCTATGTGCTAGTTTGTAATCCTTACTGCTATTAATATTATATAATATTTCCTTTGCTTGTAATTTCAATGCTAAATATTTTGTTCATCTGTTTGCGTCATTAAGTTGCACGATGTTTAGTGTCTAATAATTTCAAACGGGTAGACTGTATACATTCAAGGATGGACGCTCATTATGAAAGTCTGGGTCATTAGGTCTTGTACCAACCATTGAAAGCTGCACAGCTCGTTACTCTACCACGTACTCTTGACGATTTTTTTTGATTTGAAAGCTGGTAATTTTCATGTGGTCCTATATAAACTTCATCAAGGTCTGATCAGTAGTATTTGAATTATCCTTAATAACTTATATGGAAGTCGATTGTACAAAAATGTAATTTTATCACTTGTTTATAGAAAAGGAGTACGCTAGTATTCTGTGAGAGCGTAGTGCTACCCCGGTCGAGCCGACCCATTCGTATTACAACTATAATATAGCTGCAGCGTGACTACCATGTATAAAAGATTTACTTAAAATATTTACTCGTACTATATCGCTATTGTGACGCGATGACATCATCGTCAGCGGATTCTTAAGACATACAATGGACAAAATTTACAAGGTGCTATGACAAACTTTTTGCTTAGAAGTCAGTCTGGATTGGTACCACCTTGCTTATTTTATATGCACTACTGTGTTGCGGTTAGAAGGGTAAGAGAATAAAACATTCACATATATTATATTCTTATATAACACGCGGTCTGTTCAATGAAGGACAGGTAATGCAATGTGCTATGACATTTAGCATGCTGCTAGACTTTACTCGCCTACCGGCAGCCCACTCGCTTTTTTATAAATAGAGCACTAAAAATTATATTTTATAGTCTATAGCGTGCTATTGATTTATAGCCGTTGAAGTCAGTACAATTACAATCTGTAAAACATACCGTCTTATTTCTCACAGGTGACAACGTATTGGAAGCCTTCTTCGTTTAGAGTTTGTCGCAGGTGTACATGGGATTCAGTAGGTGGGTGGCTCGTTTATGTATGTCCATTATGTTACAAAAATACTGGTGATATATTTCACTCTGTACCCATCAAGTTGCAACAAAAGATCGAATTACGCGTGCTATTTTATTTCATAGAATGAGGGTGACTGCGAACACACAGACCACCTCACGGTAAGTGGATGCTGTTGCCCATAGACATCTACATCTATTCTCGATTAAGAATCAAAATGAAGATGCGTTATCACCCCTGAGAACTATGAAATACCTAGTATCCAGTAAAAAGGGTCTCCGGTTCACCATATGAAAGCGTGTTCCTTCGCCGGACTATATATATATATATATATATATATGTATATATATATATATATATATATATATATATATATATATATATATATATATATATGTAGCTGCAGCGTAGCTCTACGACGTTTGAGATATACCAATATGATTTTCTATAATACAGCTGCCGCATTACTCTACCACGTGTGTAATTTTATTTTATTATATTTTTTTATCTGTATTTTAATCATATTTAAAATGATATATCCAACCTTTCAACGAGTACCAATTTTTATATATGACTAAAGTGATAAGCGAGCACACAGTCACCTGATGGTAAGTGGGTGCTGTGGCTCATAGACATCCACATGTATCCTTAGGAATTAAAATGGAGATGCGTTGTGACCCCTGAGGATTAAGATGGAATGCCTCGTTTCCAGTGAAAAGGGTCTCCGGATCTCTACATTAATCATACGAAACAGCAGAATTAAGCTGCTACTTTACGCTGGTATTCTTTGAGATCGTGTTCCTTCCCCGGTCTGAACCCATTCGTTTTACAGACATAATATAGCAGTAGCGTGGTTCTAACACGTATAAGATATTATACCAATATATTTTTTTTAAATTATCCAATATATTTTTAGAATTTAACCATTATAATATTCTAAATAATCCAACAATCTTTATATTAAAACCTTTGAAAAGACGCACTTGTATTCGAAAACTAAGTATTATTCATTTTGCTTGTATAAAACTCGAGATAGATATAGTCTAAGAGCCTCCACTTAAAAGTTTGTCGCCCAAACAGATCTAACACTTTATTCGGTATAAACCTGCGTCTTCTAATCTACATATTTATTTATTATTATGTCTCTATTCGGCGGTTTTCCGGTAGCCCCTAATAGTTTTATCCCATTAATGTTAATTATATATTCACCGGTTCATCTCAAATTATTTTTATGAACTATAAACTCGACTGGGGCGCAATTTGTAAATGAAACCCGAGAGCTAACATTACGACATAATTTATGTTTATTCGGAGGCTGTGTTTGAGTGAGAGGCCGGCTGTGTTACTTTGACTATATGGGTTTCTTTAATGGTTCAAATAAGCACTTAATGACCAGTTTTTTGTCTAATTTCAAGTTATTTCAAATAGTATGAGTTTTGTGTAGTGAATTTATCCTACATTTATGACCTCATGAAACTGATGACCACGACCGGGATATTGTGCTTAAGGGGAAGGCCAGTCATGATACTTTGTACTTTAGCTGTGTTTGTTTAATTATAAAACCAAAGATGTTTTATAGGTCTAACTGTTACATTAATTATAGGTTTTATTACATATCTTCAATATTTTAGTGCGATGTTCGTACCTACATAAAACACACATAAGCAACCATATCCCCATACACACACACACACAAATGCACACGCTACGCACACACATTTTATACTGTTAGAATCAATAGGTACGTCAATAGGAATGAAATATAAAATCTCCCACATTTTTTGGGTAATCGATTCGCACTGTTATTACCGAAGTCACGCACATTAATGCAGCCATGGTGCGTAAGATATGCGGGTCACGTGGTACTCACGCACACATGAATCAAAGACTGTCTTCACTATGAACGTTGCGGTGTGTTAGCAACACGGTATCTGGACCTATAAAACATCTTTGTATAAAACTAATTATAGTTAATAAAAACAACCATAGTGTAAACGATAAATAAAATGACTACAAAACTTTGTATCAAACCCAATGCAGCCTATAAAAGTCCACAACTGCCTCATAGGGATGATTTTGGCATAGTCGTCATGTTTGGCAAGCGGGTTGACAAACGCGTTATTTATTATTTTGATTTATTATCAGGAAGACGCTGCTGTCCATCTCCTGCTTTGTTTCCCTCTGTCGTCTATTACGACACCCACGGGACGACATTATAAATTATCGCCACTTCACATAAGTTTTGTATAATGAAAAGTAATCATCAGCCACCCGAATACGCTCGTGAAACACAATACTGGTTATAATACATATTAGCAGTTCACATCAATATTGCTTCTTATATAGTTATTATATATCTATATAGTTTTTTTAGAATACTCTTTTTAGGCTGAAAACTAGGCATTCCACCCATCCATCCATTTAAATTCCATCTCATTCCTCAGGGGTGACAACGCATCTGCATTTTATTTCTCAATTGAGGATAAATGTAGATGTCTATGGGCCTCGGCATACGTTTGCCATTGGGTGGACTGTGTGCTCGTTTGTTACCCTTATTCTAAACAAAAGCGCGTTACGGGCTATGCTTTAGGTAGGGTTGCACTGTGAAGATCCGCGTACGCCAAAATTATTTTTTTAAATATTGGATGTGACATTGCTCCCAATGTTAATTTGGGGGCCGTATTAAGTTGATTATGAAAATACGAAAAGGATTATATAGTTACTACGAAAGAAACAGTTTTTTTCTTTAAAAGTTTTATCCCTTTTAAATGGGCTTAGCCCCAAGCTCAAGGTCACAATTAGAATATTGTTCAAATAGCTTACATTAAAAATTTCACCCCTGTCTTTTCCTTTAGGAATTAATATTTTTTGTGAAAAATGTGTGAAACAAAAATAAATTGTAAATTGTAAATAATAAAAAAATAACCATTAACATCAGTTCACAATTGGCGAAAATATCGCGTAGCATATATAACAAGCTTAAATACAAATACGAGGTAGAGCCATGCTACAGCTATATTAGTAGTATAGTTGTAGCACGAATGTGTCGGCTTGACCGGGGACGGACCACACTCTCACAGAATACCAACGTAAAATAGCAGCTTAACACTTTTGTGTATCGTATGGTCAGTGTAGAGAACCGGAGACTCTTTTATTGGAAAAGAGGCATTCCATTGTAGTCCTCACGGGTGACAACGCATCTGCATTTTGATTCTTTATTAAGGATAGATGTAGATGTCTATGGGTCGCAGCAACCACTTACCAGGTGGAGTGTGTGATCGTTTGTCACTCTATCTTATAAAAACAAATTGGGTAAGAGAAACGCCTCCAAATGAAAAGAAATTCAGCAAAGAATTATTAAAATCCACTCTAAAATAATATGGAAATAATTATGGAAATATAGTTTTAAATATATGTAGAAGAGTTATATTGTTTAATTAGGAATGATAATGATGATGGTATATAACTTTCAAATAAATTTGTCAGTGCGATACGCGCGCTACCTCATCATCATCATCATTACCGCCGCAGCAGTCCAATGCTGAACATAGGCCTCCCCCAAGAAATGCCACAAAGCACGGTCCCGAGCCACCTGCATCCATTGACGTTCTGCATGTCTTACTAGGTCGTCACTCCATCTAGTGGGGGGACGCCCTATATTTCACCTGCCGGTACGAGGCTGCCACTTGAGAACCTTTCTTCCCCATCGGTTGTCGGTTCTTCGAGCTATATGGCTGGCCCATTGCCACTTCAGGATACCTACTAATTCTTTGGGCTATGTCCATTACTTCGATTCGAATATCCTCGTTTTTAAGTCTATCACGCAGAGAATACATACATCAACACTCATGCCTGTCACCCAGAGGGGTAGGTAGAGACTATGGACTTCCATTTGGCACGATCCTGACACACCTCTCTCGCTTCCTCCACATCCATATACCTACGCATACACGCTCGTTGGTTAAAGGTACTCTTGACCTTGGCTCATTTTCAATATATCGCCAATTTAACCACAAACATTTAAACGAAAGTTTATCGATCACGCAGAGAAATACCGAGCATAGCCCTCTCCATAGGTCGCGGAGCGACTTTGAGCTTTCTCATACGGCCAGCAGTGAAGGACCACGTATCCATAGGTCTTCACTGGCAACATGCACTGGTTGTACAATCTAGTTTTGAGGTTCTGAGGTATGTCTGACGAGAAGATGTGTCGTAATCTCCAGAACGCTGCCCAGCCGAGTTGAATCCGTCGAGGCGCTACCTACTGTCAATTAATTGTACTTTGCTTATAACCTTCGCGCAAGTGTAAAGAATAAGTTGACAAAGTTTTATTGCAATCTGACGAACGGTATGGCAACGCATAAAATACGAACAAACAAACATTAATTTTTATATATGTATTAGATATTATGCATCGTATAAAGTATCTTTAATTTCGTATCGATTAAAGGAAGCACGCGAAGAAAGTAGGAACATTTTTAATTATAAATATGTTTCTTTATCTATAAACACTAAGTCAACACTTGCATAACTTTCGTTATATTATATCTGTTATAGGACTACGGGCCTAACGGGTATAAGAGAAATGTCAGTGATCTGACAGCAATCAACCTTTTAAAACAATGGCTTGGATTGGTGGTTTGTGTACATGATTAGTAACATACTAAAGTGCGCGTTCTGAGTTCGTATATAACAGCCGAAATTAATAAATTAATATTTACTGACTTTATGCGAAAACGAATCGAATGGCTCCTCGGACCTAGTGTAGTTTTCATAACATCACATGAAATTAAAATTAACGAATACTTCACTAACAGTAAATAGCCACTGTAAGTAGTCAAAGAAAAGAAAAAAAAAGAAACATATTTTTTTCACCAACACACAACATTGAGAAACATTGTTAAGTGGTTGTTCTGACCCGTAGACATCTACATTTAACCTCGTTTGTGAATAAAAATGCAGATGCGTTGTCAGCCGTGAGGACTAGGATGGAATGCCTCCATTCTAGTAAAAAGGGTCTCTGATTCATTAAGCTTCTATTTTACGCTGGTATGGCCGACCCATTCGTGCTACAACTGTACAATGAATATAGCTGCCGCATGGCTCTACCAGCTTATGGATATACAATAAACACGCTTATCGTCCTTCGAGGAGTAATGTAAAATTCTGAATCTAATCTTAACACGTGGTAGAGCCATGCTGCAGTTATATTAGTAGTATAGTTGTAGCACGAATGGGTCGGCTCGACCGGGGAAGGACCACACTCTCACAGAATACCAGCGTAAAATGGCAGCTTGACACTGCTGTTTTTCGTATGGTGAGTTTAGAGAACTGGAGACCCATTTTACTGGAAAAAAGGCGTTCCATCTTAGTCCTCACGGGTGATGACTTATCTGTGTTTTGATTATTTATTGAGGATAAAATGTAGATGTCTATGGGTCACAGCAACCACTTACCATCAGGTGGACTGTGTGCTCGTTTCACATCCTAATAAAAAAAAATAGTTCTCTTATATTTCAAGCGGAGATGGCACATTGCTGTTTAGCGACAGACATAAGTACAATAAAGAAGTGAGATAGTTATGGTACGTAAGAGTAAGTTAGTAAGGCGCTGCGCAAACCTAGATACTTTTGTGTCTTGTGTGCGATACAAGCTACCAATGAATATTTTGTTTTCATGTAATCAATATGAATTCAGCTATTCCTTGAGCAGACGCAGACGCTTTTTGTGTTCAGTTGCTTCCACTTGACACATACCGACCGCCAATCAAAAAGTGTTCGGTGTAGGTAATAGGAAGCTTTAAGTCGTCAGTTTAAGACACAAACAAGCACAGCTAGCAAGACGAAGCTGATTTTCCTGTAAATATTGACCGCAAAGATGTCTTCGTCAACGTATAATCAACACAACAAGCTAAGGTAATGTACCTCCATCGACATCCAAGGTGAAACTAACGGAAAACAAGCAACGAATTGTTACCAGTGACTAGAAGTAGCGAGCGTCGACCGGGCTAGATTGCCGCTAGCGGACACAACGACTACCTACTGTTTCCTGTGATGGTGTGCCTGTCGGTAACACAGCGCCTTTGTAAACCAACTGACAGCCCATCTGTGGTTACTGTAGCTCATGAATAGAATAGCATACAACAATTAAATTTAGATTATAAATAGTTTTGATTAGAAGTAATTTTTACCCTTTATTTTTTGGACTTTTTAAATTTTACCTTCAGCGTACTTCAAGCCATTTGTAATACACTAATAGTAATAATATAGTTTTTAACTCTAAGGTTATACAGATTGGATGATATCTATTATATAATATATTAGCTACGTTCATTCTAACTTGCGGTAAATTACATATACTCGTATAGGAAATCGCATACATTATATTTCTAATAATTGCAACACTTTATTAGTTTTTTTTTTTTAAATCAACGGATTTTCTTAAAATTATTTCCCTCCAATATATGCTTGTCAGTTTTTGTTTATTTGCTGTATTGAGGTGCGATATCGCCGGATTTACATTATTACTTATTGCGAAGCTGCAAATAATTATAACACACAATAATTATAACATAAAAATAAACAATAAAATCGAAACCGATTTATTGCACGTGATCAAAAATACAGCATTAAGTGTTGCTATAAGCGCATCCGTCAGTCCATTTTCTACCGACTTCAAAAAGGAGCAGGTACTCAATTCAACTGTATGTTTTTTTTACGTGTGTTACCTCATAACTTTTTCTGAGTAAACCGATTTCGATGATTCTTTTTTTATTTTAAAGCTGGTGCTTCTCATGTGATCTCATATAAATTTGATCAAGGTTTGACCTATAGATTTTGAGTTATCCTTAATAATATATATATTGAAGTCGGTTGTACAATTTTTTTTAATTTTAAACTATGTTTTATTGGCGTCCTAAATAGCGATTACAAGGAATAACAGAAGATTCTTATGGACTACGATAGTGGTGTCAAAACCGCGTCAGCAGGAAGCAACTTAAAAGGCATGAGATTTTTGTTCCTGTGATTTTATAAAACTAAAGTGACACTTACAATCCACCTGACGGGAAGTGGATACTGTAGTCCAGGGCTGCAAGAGAGCCAACTTCAGACAAAGAAAGCTACTGATGCGTTGTCACCTCTGGGCACTAAGATAAAATGCCTCTCATTCTGTAACTATACAGGCTCTCTAACGGAAACACTCATAACACAGCAAGCACTACTATTTTTTTTTATAGGATAGGGTGACAAACGAGCACACAGTCCACCTGATGGTTAGTGGTTGCTGTGACCCATAGACATCCACATCTACCCTCAATAAAGAATCAAAAAGCAGATGCGTTGTCACCCGTGAGGACTAAGATGGAATGCCTCTTTTCCAGTTAAAAGAGTCTCCGGATCTCTACACTCATCCATATGAAACACAGCGGCGTTAAGCTGCTATTTTACGCTGGTATTCTGCGAGAGCGTGGTCCTTCACCGGTCGAGCCGACCCATTTGTACTACAACTATACTACTAATATAGCTGCTGCATGGCTCTACCACTTAGAAAAATACGTACTATTTGACGGCAGAAACAGACGGACTATCCAGATGGATTCTTAGACTGACAAATAGTCCTACCTGCTTGCTAATAAGTGGTTATTTTTACCTATACAGCCTATTAAAGTCCACTGCTGAACATAAATCTCCCACATAGATTGCCTATAGGTGGGATATTTGCAATAGTTGCATCGCTTGGCAAGCAGGTTGGCAACCGCAGTTTTTTATTTTTAAACGTTATTCGGAAGACGCTTTTCATCTCCTGATTAGTTTCCCTCTGTCGCCTCTTACGACACCTACGTGATAATATGGGGTAGTAGATATTTTTACTTTTTTTAACGTGGTAGAGCCATGCTGCAACTATATTAGTAGTATAGTTGCATCACAAATGGGTCGGTTCCACCGGGAAATGAAAATGCTCTCACAGAATACCAGCGTAAAATAGCATCTCAACGCCGCTATGTTTCGTATGGTGAGTGTAGAGAACTGGAGACCATATTTACTGGAAACGAGGCATTCCATCTTAGTCCTCAAGGGTGACAAGGTATCTGCATTTTCATTCGTCATCGAGGATAGATGTGGATGTCTAGGGGCCACAGCAACATCTTAACATCAGGTGGACTGTGTGCTCGTTTGTCACATTTACCCTATATTTAAAAAAAACACCAATATACAGTAGCAGTAAGTGGTTAATACGTGCAAATGCCAAACACTCCCTATATATCTAGCAGTGAACTATGGCGAACTAAGAAAGATAAAGAATATAATATATAATGATGGAGAGTGGTCAGCTTATCGAGTCCTCAGTTCTTTGTTTAAAAGCTCCTATTTTCCTTAAAGCTAACGAATAGGCATCTTACAATAATATAATATTGTAATACGTACTAGCTATCCGCTCCGGCTGATTGAGGTGATTTCCGGATTTTAAAAACAGCGCCACCTAACGGATCCAATTGTGAATCTAAACCATCCAGGTACTCAAACACACACAAAAAAATTCAGACATGTTTGAGTTTTAGCGATACTAACGAACAGCAATTGATTTTTGTATATAGACATTATTTATTATGCGCATAGTATAAAAATAGGCGTATGGATTGCGTTAACTGACAACTCATTCATAAAATGTCAATTTTCGTGACAACGACATGATAAATATTATAAAATTGTTATTTTTTTATTAATAGTTAAATAAAACAAAATGGGATAACAATGTAAAATTAATAACGAATCAAAATTATTTTCTGTTATTATTTTAAAAAGTTACTATACATAAATGTATTTTGAGTTTAATTTTTTGCACATCCTACACATCTTGAAACATTGCGAAGCCACAGAATACATAATAGGCGAAGCGAAATATCGGTTCGACAGTCCTATTTATATTGCTTCGTGCGCGCAGTTGCCAAATTCTGATGATGTCACTGTAATTTTTTTTTAAATCAATAATTGGAATATTAATCATCGCCACTGATTAACGATTCTTAAATGACGCAAATGAAACAGATGTTTCTTCGATATCATTAAACATAAACATCTATTTGTTGAATATCAAAACCGAATCTTGTTTATAGTAGCGTTCGATTAATTTTATTAAATATATAAAGTCATCCAAATAACTGTCTTGGATCATACGCGGTAAGTATTGTAGTTATTAAATAATTTTTTTTATCCTATATTGTATTCACTATTACAAAATAATAGATACTTTTAAAGTTTTAAGCAAATATACAAACAGAGGCGGAAATGCGAATATTCATACTAGTAGACGAGAGTAACTAAATATGGGCTACCATTTTGTTTTTGGATCAAAAATAAAAAACTAGATAAAATCAACTTTTTATTAATGTAATAACAATCAGACATATATTTTGAAACAGCAAAGTAACAGTCTTATGTTTTTATTAATAAACTATACTATCTAAATTGAGCATTAAACAAAATAGCAAAATAGGTACAAAATATGGAACAGGTACTCAAATATGGACTATAAATATAAACTTAATTATCTTTTAACAAAATAACAAGTATAAAAGTATTTCTACTAAGAGATCGATAATTAACTTTGGTAAGAAGAAGTATTGATTATTTTACTTGCAAAAATAATATATCTAAGTATCAAATTCTGGCACAGCACAGTCATTAGTGTCCAGAGCCCACACATCAAGCATTTAATCCAAAGTTCTCCTGTATTTTCTGAAAAAAGTTGCTGGCAGAAACATACATTCTACATTTTTTTTATAGGAAAAGGGTGACAAACGGGCACACAGTCCACCTGATGGTAAGTGGTTGCTGCGGCCCATAGACATCTACATCTATCCTCTATTACAAATCAAAATGTAGATGCGTTGTCACCCGTGAGGACTAAGATGAAATGCCTCATTTCCAGTAAAAAGGGCCTCCGGCCACCTGCACCAAGCGAAAAGCAGAGGTAAACCTCTACTTCACGCTGGTTTTCTGTGAGGTCGTGGTACCACCCCGGTTCGATCTGGCCCATCCGTGCGGAAACAAAAGCTGCCGCGTGGCTCTACCACTGTTAAAATGTGCAGAGTCAGGAGCTTCTATCCCGATTATGGCATCTGGTTCAGTGTCTGAATCAAACGGGATATTCTCTTCGCCTTCAGTGTCAATCACTTCAACGTCACTAGTTGTTTTCTTCTTTTTTATTTCTAGGGTTTCTCTTCTGTACATTGACTTTGTTGTTTTTAGTTTTCTTTTCATTTTTATTTTCTTCTTAGTTTGTTCTTTGGGGGCTCATATTTTTTCTAGGAAAAATTATGAATGGAGGAACAAAATGGCCAGTGGCTTTCATGCATACTACAATTGTTACTAAGGAACCCCTTTCAGCAGAAATTATTTGTTATATAGTTATTTGCCTCTTTACTCGGTGTCCAATTACTTCTGGAATTCTACTTTGCACAACTGTTAGGCTGGATTCATCTACTTTGTAGATAGGATTTGGCGGATAGTTATATTTCTCGTACATACAAAGACAAGAGTCCAGAAGTTGAAAATAATTGTCGACGTTTTCTTTGTTAAACCCAAATGCTCTCACTAATGACGTCCCTGTAGGTCTTCTTACAGATAGTTTATCTTTGTGACGCTTCAGAAATAGTCTTAAACATGTTTTTCCTGCTAATCATGATTCACGGAATGGATTTTGCAAGTTGTTACGCTTTGACAACATATATGCCATTCTGCGAAGAACTGTCTTTATCAGTCCAAGAAATTTTCTTTCCATCGTTGAAACATATTCCACTAAAGTATTTTTTAATTGTGTACCTAACACTGTTTTCCTACCTAATGTGGTAGCAGCCGCTTCTTCAGAAGTAAGTTCAGTTTTCAGCGTTGTAAAGTCGTTCTTCGTACTCCGAAAGTTTTTGCTGTTGTACCTATTTTCTTCTCGTGAACCACTTTTATAGCTTTAACCATTTGTTCTTCATCCCAATTTTTTCTTTGTTATTTTGATTGTGTCGGTAGCGTTCTGAAAAAAATAATAAAGCTCCTTTAGAAACTAATGTCCAACCACCTAAGTGCTAGTACCTAAATATGGGCTATCCCGTATTTAGGACCATAGTCATAGACCCATATTGGAAATTCTTGATCGCAATAAATTTGACATTGTACTTCACAAGTCATAAATAACAACCGAAAAACATAAAATTAAACTTATATTCTACAAATAAAACATATATTTACACTATTTAGCCTTAATAATAATATAACATGTTTTTTAAGTACCTTACGACTCCTACTTGTCATCTGCTGAGGTGTGTGTACTACACCCAAGAGGTCTCGGGTCTCGGGGCATTTCCCCCATTTCCCGGATAGTCCTCACAACCCATTTCTATGGGTCGGTCCTTGTTTCCGACAAAACGAAGTTGTTGGTCTTCTAAAAAATTTTTGGTGTCTAATATGGCCTGTTCTGAAAAAGGCGCCTAATTCGGCCTATGCCTGAAAAAGGCGCCTAATTTGGCCTATGGTGTCTAATTTCGCCTGGCCAGTTATGTCGACTGTATAATCGACTGACTTGGCCTAGGTGTCAAAGTTGGCCTATCTGTGGCATTGCGGATTTCACTCGACTCTCTAATCACTGTAGGGAGGAGTTCTCTTGGTAAAGGCCGCCCGTCCGGAGGGCGAGTGTGTAGCGGCGCGAAGTTGTTCAGGTGTAAGTGCGGCCCGTTGTCAGCGCGGTCGAACATTCCGCGCGACAATCGAACCACAAAATCTTCTATTGATTCCATTTTCAGGTTGGCCGCTATTACATCGTTCCGGACGTAGCGGCCTGCATCAACAATGGTCCGTAATGATAAATTCTGCTGGGCCTGCAGCCGCTGCTTTTGTCTGTAGCTCAAGAGTGCGTACCAGGCTGGAGCGGAGTATGTTAGCTTCGGTCTGATATATAATTTATATATTTTAATCTTCGTTTTCAGTGGCAGCTTGGATGCCAGGACTGGACGCAGCGCAGCCCGCGCACATCTCGCTCTGCGGACTACGTTGTCGACGTGCGCGTTCATGCGCAGCATCCTATCAATCTGGCACCCAAGGTAAGTTACGGCTTTCTGGTACGCAATCTCTTGGCCCTTCAGTTGCAATGGTGGTGGTGGTTTTCGGTATCGGCGGGTGAGTAGAGCGGCCGTTTTTCCCACCTTGTACCTTACGAAATTTTTTGACAGCGGTGAAGCAAAAACGTCTTACGCTAGCGGCACCTCGTGCCGCACCGACGATAGACATAAAGTGAATGCGGTGTTAGGGCGAATGAATACGATAGAAGATACTCGTTTACAACGCCTTTAAATTATTTCTTTTCTAGAATTTTTACTAGCCCATATTAAAGCACTAGCCCATATTGAGTTAGTTTCATCTACTATTTAGTGATTATAAAATTCATTCGCTAACCCAAGGTTATCTCGCCTACGGTTATCTACGGCGTCAAAACAATTAGGTGGTCTCATCAAACTGCGGGTATAAAGTCGTATAATTTTTATAGAAATATTGAGATAAGACTAATAAGGTCATTATTATTAAAACACATTGAATTTAGTCTACATAGCAATTATTTTAATTACTTATGATAAAATGGGTATTTTTATCTGAAACGGATACAATTTGTTTGCGTATAGGAACTGTTTAGGTAATATAAAAGACATGAATTAATTAAAGGTAGGTAACTTCCTAGAGTCCTATTTTCTGCCAATTGTTTATAGCAAGGATACTGTTGCAAACAAAGCCTCTGAGAGTATGTTAGTGCTGAATCTGAATGACAGTATGTGATAAGAGAAATGGGTGGTTTACAAGGTGATGTTGTGACTAGGATTAAGAAAGGAATGCTTCGGTGGTTTGGTCATGTAGAAACAATGAATAAGAAAAGAGTGACAAAGCAAATTTATGTTGCAGAAGTGAACGGCAAAGTTGGAAGGGGACGTCCTATGCGTAAGTTTATCGATCAATTTGGCAATATATTGAAAATGGGCTAAATTAAGAG
Organism: Parnassius mnemosyne; assembly: GCA_963668995.1. Lineage (NCBI taxonomy): Eukaryota > Metazoa > Arthropoda > Insecta > Lepidoptera > Papilionidae > Parnassius > Parnassius mnemosyne. The sequence goes on from CAVLGL010000090.1 coordinate 22,719,325, forward strand.
TACCTTTAACCGACGAGCATGTATGCGTAGGTATGGATGTGAAGGAGGCGAGAGAGGTGTGTCAGGATCGCGCCAAATGGATGTCCGTAGTCTTTTCCTACCCCTCTGGGTAACAGGTGTGGGTGTTTATGTATGTAAAGCTTCTCAGAAATTCCCAATGCCCAGAAGTTACACGTATATAGAATGTAAACTTTACTTCTAACTTGACATTTATGATATATTCCATTTATTTCTCAGCATAGCTTTGCCGCTGTATCGGGCAGCATCGCCTTCCTAATAACAACCATTAAATAGAAAACTGCGGTTGCCAACCCACTTCCCAGGCGTGGCAAATATGGCAAATATCCCTCTCATGATGCAATCTATTGCGAGGCCTATGTTCAGCAGTAATCTTTCATAATAAAATAAAAATAAAAACGAAATGTAGCAGTTACATTTTGTGCAAACAACATTCTACGACAAATTTATTTGAAATTAATACTATCATTGTATTAAAGGTTGAAACCATTTAGTTACGGCCACAACAAACGATAAGTAAAGTGTATACAACGGAGTTAGCTTTCCTGGATAAAATAATTCAAAAATAACCTTTAAGTTCTCCACCACCTTGAATGTCATTGTATTTATAACAAAAAAAAAAACTTGACACATGAAAACATCGTATTTTTGATAATAACTATACTAAAGTGACTTTGTGTAAGCTACTGTAGAGACTATTCTAGAATTTTAAAGTTTTTTTTTTAATAGAATAATATAAGGATGACAAACGAGCACACGGTCCACGATGGTAAACCCATAGAAATCTACATCTACTATTAAGAATCAAAATGCAGATACTTTGCCACTTCTGAGGACTACGATGGAATGCCTCGTATCCAGTAAAAAGGGTCTGTGGATACGAAAGACAGAAAATGTATAGTAAAATCTTCTTTAGCTTTATATAAAAAAGTAAGTGGCTACTGCAAGTGGCCACTTACTTAAGACTATTTAGGACGTGGTAGAGCTATGCTGCAGCTATATTAATGGTATAGTTGTAGCACGAATGGGTCGGCTCGACGGGGGAAGAACCACGCTCTCACAGAATACCAGCGTAAAATAGCAGCTCAACGCTGCTGTATTTCGTATTGTGAGTGTAGAGAACCGGAGACCCTTTTTACTGGAACCGAGGCATTCCATCTTAGTCCTCACGGGAGACGACGCATCTGCATTTTGATTTGTAATCGAGAATAGATGTACATAGATGTCTATGGGCTACAGCAAACACTTACCATCAGGGGGATTGTATACTCGTTTGTCACCCTATTCCTATAAAAAAAAGTGATGGATATGAAGAAAGCTACAAATGCGTTGTAGTCTGTGTCGGAATGTCTCACAGTATATAAATATACTGGCTCTCTACACACTTCAAACTGGAACACAGCAGTGCACGCACTGCAATTTGGTGACTGAAATAGGTGAGAGTTTGGTACCTGCCCAAACAGGCAAAAAAGTCTTATTAAGCAATCTTGGGGGGGGGGGGGGCTTATAATGCAGTTGATACGCCATAGTAATAAATACGCAACGCACACGTCCCATTGAACACTCGAAAATCAGGCCCCAGCTATCATGGTACAAACATGCACACATTCCTGATGGTAAGTGAATGCTGTGGCCCATAGACATTTAAATTTATCCTCGACTAAGAATCAAAATGCAGTTGCGTTGTCACCCCTGAGGACTAAAATGGAATGTCTCCGGTTTTTTACACTCACTTTACGAGAGAAAGGTCTTACCCCGGTTGAGCCAACCTATTCGAGCTACAACCATTATATAGCTGCAAAGTGGCTCTACCACGTATAAAATTTTACGCGGGTCCTAGCTAATTAATTTTGACATAATTAAAACAGCTATCATATAAAATATATGAGTGCAGATTAAAATGTGAGCTTAATTTTACTTACGAATAAACATTAACACTGCCCGATAAGCTCTGGTCGTATCGCTATTTATTTATCGTTGGGCCGTTAAAAATTAACTGAATATTAAAAATGGGAGCAACGGGAGAAAAACAAACTGGCCGTTATCGCCAAACTGTGCTATAAAATGTTAATTGTCATTGGTAATTGCAATTAAAATTAAAAGTTATTGCATTTGTGTTATCTGTGGGTCAGAGTGGTTATGTTAGAGTTTGATAACACACATAAATGAACGCATTCGGTTTTTTTTTTTATATGGGCATGTGTTTTTAAGTAGTAAAGTAATTATTTTACAAGTTACTGTCATGGAAATAGTACGGCAATATATCTCACAGAATACCAGCATAAAATAACAGCTTAACGCTGCTGCGTTTCGTATGGTGAGTGTAGAGAACGGGAGACCCCTTTTTACTGGAAATGAGACATTCCATCTTAGTCCTCACGGGTGATAACGCATCTGTATTTTGATTCGTAATCGAAGATAGATGTATGTAGATGTCTATGGTCCACAGCAACCACTTACCATTAGGTGGACTGTGTGCTAGTTTGCCACCCTTATTCTATAAAAAAAAATTACAAGTTTGTCGTGCGGTGATGTCATCGGGGAATCTTTCACTTCATGTGTCCCAATGCTGTTGTAAGAATAGACTATCGGAAAGGTTACAAGGAGCTTTTGGTTTCCGATAGATGGCGGTACGGTGACTCGTGTACGTGTAGCGTGCAGTATGACGTCCTGGTTCTGTGATAGTTATAGCAAATACAACCTTCTTCGGTAGATACCCATATATAGTAGCTAATAACGATGAATAATTACTACTATGTTATGCTGCCTCCTTCTTTTGGTCCACCTTTTTATTATAACTTGTAAAACTGAACGGAAACTAAAAATAATCTAAGATGGTTTCTTACCAACCCGTCTACCAAGAGGGGTAAATATGAGTTGATCTTCTAAGTTATGATTAGTGTTCTCTTGGAAAGGTTCATCTGTATGCTTAAAAAGCTTTAATGCGTGTGATATGCGTGTGGGTCTGTTGATGTAACCCTGTACTGAATTATTTGCCTCGGGTTGAAATCCAACTAAAGTTATATGTTTGTTAAACGAAAAACTTTTTCTCCATTTTGTTTTTAATAGATTAACGGTGACAAACCAGCACAAATTTTTACCTGACGGTGAGTGAATGCTTTGGGGCTATATATACTTACATTTTACCTTCGAACAAGAATCAAAATGCGTTGTCACTCTTTAGCACTACTTAAGATGGGATACTTCGTTACCAGTAAAATATCTCCGGTTCTTTTCTTCACTTCAAACGCCGTAAGAAGCATGATGTTAACATACCATGAGAGCGTATTCCTTCAGCCGAGCTATTCGTGTCGCAGTCATAAAACAGTTGCAAAGTGCTGATAACAAGTAAATAGTTCGTTATTCCGAATATGTCGTAAGAGGCGACTATTATAGTTATAGGCCTCGTAACCGCCAACAGATGGCGGTATACTGCCTCGAATACCGAATGCAAGTGACAGGAAGCAAGCTGCTGTGATCGCCTATCTGTCTACCCAGCCTGGAATTATTTAAAAATGGAAGAGAACTACAGAAACAGATACAGAAACTTTTTTATTCAATATAGATTATAAATAATATTTATTGAAAGTCACTCTTTTCTTTAATAATAATAATTTTTATACTGATTAAGAACAAAGCATGCGGGTTTCTAAAGAATGCATAAATTAGCATTGGTTACATTTTTGGATGTATTGAGAAAGTTATTGATTTTATTACACTGATGGTTGAGGTGAGGTGAACATCACTGGTCACAACATGTAGGTACATTTTTTTCTTTATAAAAACGTAACCTCCACACTAGGATTTTCTCCTGTATCGGGGGGGGGGGGGGGGGGCAATTTACAAACATAAATTGCACAAGGATAAAACATGCAGACCCGAAACAATTATTTGTAGGTCATACTAATACTTGTTCAGTGCGGGATTCGAACCCGCGGCCCTTAGCGCTGCAAAACACAGTTGCTAAGCCACTGCGCCACGAAGCCGTCGTTTGTGCACTACTACCGATTTATGATATATGGATTAGTGTTCTAAACTTGATAAATCTTTAGATTCATGAGAATGTTACGCTAATAATATTTTATGAAAATAAATACAATTGTTAAAAATATCATCACCATAGTCATTGCAGCCCATCACTAATGATATATCCCAAACTACAATGATATATCCCATGACCATCCAAATATTGATATTCTACTGAACCTAGAATCCAAAAGTCTTCAATAGATCTATCAGTGATATTCTGAAATAATTGAAATAATTGGTCTGGTTTTAAGTAGTAAAGTAATTGTAGGAGTTACTGTCATGTATAAAGTACGGCAATAATAACTACAAGTTTGTCGTGTGGTGATGTCATAGGGGGATATTTCACTTCATGTCTCCTATCGGTGACATGAAGTGAAATACTTTTGTACTAGCTTTGGATCTGTAACAGGCCTCTTGTAATCTGCTGGATTGTTGATTGCAAAGCCACTGTTTATTAAATGATTTATAACTTTAGCAGATGTAACTCTTTATAATTTACTTCATAAACACATGTTCTAGCGTACAGTTTAGTACTTAATCGTTTAATTTTAAAAAACGTTTATCTCCACAACTGTAAACTGTATTGTGTTGATATATAAAATAAAATAAAATAAAAAAACCAAATGATGAGATTGCCTTAAAGGTCTCGTTACTATGATTACGATTTTATGTCTATTGTAAACGAATATTTCAATTATATTACTTAAAAAAATAGGGTAAATGTTATATTTGAGGGATGAGGTTATGATTGCAGGCTAAGCAGTAAAGTAAGCACCTCTGTTGCAGTGGTTTCGATAAAAAGGAGAAGAGAGCGAGAGATAGACCGTGGGACTTCAGATCCAGGAGTTTGAAATATGCAGTAGCTAAACATATTTTTTTGCACCCAGAAGCAATTGAAAAGGGCTACCCTGTTACGCGAGGAAGTGGAGAATGTTTTATGCATACCACGACAGCCGGTCTGTCGTGGTTATGTGAGACTTACTGTGCCAAATTTTTTTTTATAGGATCTGGGGACAAACGAGCACACAGTCCACCTGATGGTAAGTGGTTACTGTGACCCATAGACATCTACATCTATCCTCAATAAAGACTCAAGATGCAGATGCGTAGTCACCCGTGAGGACTAAGATGGAATGCCTCTTTACCAATAAAAAGGGTCTCCGGTTCTCTACACTCACCATACGAAACACAGCAGCGTTAAGCTGCTATTTTACGCTGGTTTTCTGTGAGAGCGTGGTCCTTCCCCGGTCGAGCCGACCCATTCGTGCTACAACCATAATATAGCTGCAGCATGGCTCTACCACTACTATCCTAACACCTAAGTATACTCACTAAACTTCACTCTTGTGTACGGCGTTGTCTTATTAGGCCTCTCTGCCGATTCGGAAGCGACCTTCTTTTGGCAAAAGAGGGCGCAGGCGGCTACGAGCCGCTGAGAGAGAGCCTACTAAGGCAAATTTAAAAACAATCGGCCTGAGCCGCCAGGAGGCAGTTCAGGTCGGTTGAAAGTTTATTTGGCGGGTCCGAGAGAGAGTTTCTCAGCCTGCGGACTCGATAGCGAGAGGAGAGTGGGGCTGCATAAGTAGCTGCCTCACGAATAAAATGATTGGAATGAAAACATATTATCAGATGGAATATTCCCTTGTCTTTTTTTTTCTATTTAAGTGACGCCAAGACTATAAACCAAAATTAATTTATAGTAAATACATCATGATAATATTGAGTTATATGTACTACGTACTAGAGAAGCCATTCCGAACATTGACTATGTTCAACTGAACTGTACTGCAATCCGTACAAACTAAATATTGCGTAAATTGAAGATTTGTGAATTCCATAAAATAATTATTATTACATTTTATTTAGAAATATGTTTGTTTAGTTTCAATTAAGATATTTTATATTAAATTCTTACTTACTTACTTACTTATCTTCACGCACAATCCCTGACGGGGTAGCCAGAGAGAACAGATCGCCAAGTGTCACGATCCTTACATATCTCTTTCGCTTCTTTCAGATTCATTATCTTCTTCATACATGCACGTCTAGGTATCCGAGTACTCTTGACCCTACCCTCTTCGAGCAATTTGCTCACATGGTCTTCGAAAGTTAGTCTCGGTCTACCTCGACACCTTTTAATATTAACTTTCGCGCTATATATTTTCTTCACCATTCGGTCTTCACTCATTCGCTCAACGTGCCCAAACCACCGAAGCACGCCCTTATCAATTTTTGTGATAAGGTCATCTTTCAAACCTGCCATATTGCGAATCTCTTCGTTTCGCTTTCGGTCGGCCATAGTAACGCCGCACATTTTACGAAGAGATCGCATCTCCACTGCATTCAACTTACTTTTATGCTTCTTCTGGCATACCCAGGTTTCGCTGCCATATAACAAAGTCGGTACCAACACTGCGTTATGTATTGCAAGGCGTGCACTCTTCGCTACGCCTTGCCTTTTGACTAACGCAGTCAGGGCACCATTGACTTTGTTCCCGGCAGCAACACGCCTGTCCACATCTAAATCACATCTTCCATCCCGGCTAAAAGCACTCCCCAAGTATACAATTTCATTTACCTGTTCTAGACATTCCTGATTTACCCATATTTCACACTTCGTTCTCTCTTCGTCCCTTTCAAATACCAGAACCTTAGTTTTATTAGCATTCAAACGGAGACCTTTAATTTCACATTCCTCTTTCATACACGTGACTAATGCCTGCAGTTCTGCCTCTGATGGTGCAATAAGCACTGCATCATCAGCATACAGCAGACAATTTACTTTTATGTCACCCAATTTCACACCCAAACAGCTATCTTTCAGCTTTTGTAAACAGCTGTCGAGATACAGTATGAACAGCCAGGAAGACATGACACAACCCTGTTTTACGCCCGTTTGGACGCTAAACATGGGTGACAGGTCATGCCCTACCCGCACACAGGCTTTACAGTCACAGTAAAGAGACTGCACAGCCCTTAGCAATCGGCCATCCACACCATACCCCGGCAACAGTTCCCACATTTTCTTCCTTACAACCTTATCAAATGCTTTCTCAAGATCCACAAAAGCACAGAAAATCTTCTGGTTAACAGCCAGAAGCTTTTCCGTGATCATACGGAGAGAAAACATTTGATCCGTGCATCCTCTTCCAGGTCTAAATCCGCATTGTGCCTCCCATAGAAATCTTTCCGATTTCTCTTGCATCCTACGTGTCAAAACCTTCGAGTAAACTTTACTTGCTAAACTGGTCAAGCTGATCGCCCGATAGCACCCGCAGTCAAAATGTGAACCTTTACCTTTATATAAAGGCACAATGACTGCGGATCGCCAATCATCCGGGACATCCCCCGTCCGCCAGCACAAATTGCACAGCAGATGAAAGCTGTCCCAGACGCGAGGCCCACCATACTTGACCATTTCAGCAGTAACTCTGTCTAGTCCCGCAGCCTTACCACATTTCAAACTTCGAATCGCACGTTCAATCTCTTTCATACTGATGACCTCAGTGTCATCGAGGTCCGGGTCTGGCGTGCCAGTCACGGCGTCATCCCCGGATACCTCACTAAGATCATCACACGCATACATTTCTCTATAAAATTCGCTCCATCGCTGCATGACGTCCAATTTTTCTGAGAGGACGTCATTAGTTCTCGAAAGCACTTTGTTCATTCTTAAGGCCGTCGCACCACTTCGGGTCCTTCCAACCTCTTTCCAGAAGAGTTTGGAGTTCTCCTTAAAGTTGTGCGACAACCTTTCATCCGCTTCCATTCTACACCTTTCACGCACTTCCTCAATCAATGCTTTCGTGTGAACTTTCTGCAGCTTATATCTTTCTTTCATCTTCTCTCTCATATCCTTATCATTACTAGAGGCCAAGTAGTCTAACCATGCTTTCTTCTTCTTCTTTACAGCTTCTTTCACTTCATCATTCCACCATGCATCTCTTCTTTTACTACTGCCTCTTTTTATTGTTCCACACACTTCTTCCGCTGCACTTACCATTCCATCCCTAAGGTTCTGCCATGTTCTTTCTACACATTCGTTTCTGCCATCGATGGTGTCAAGCTTTTCGGCTACCCTCGCATGATATTTGTCCCTAGTATCCGCTTCCTGAAGCTTCCAGCTTCGGATGCGACAGACCGACTGTGGTTCTGTCACTGTCGTCCGGTAGCGCCAACCCGCGAACAGACCCCTAAATCTAGTAATCACTAGATAGTGATCCGTTCCCAGGTCAGCACCCCTGAACACTCGCGTATCCATAACCTGTTTTCGCAGTCGGTCATCCACCAGGAACAAATCGATCATACTTCTCTCATTCTTTCTTTCTCTAGTATACATATGGATTTTCTTGTGATTAAACATAGTGTTTGTCACAAGAAGACCCTTTTCCTTGCATACCGCCAGTATAAGCTTGCCAGCATCATTAACCCTTTTATCGCCAAACTTTCCAAGTACCGACTCGTACCCTGGTCGAGCGGTACCAACCCATCCATTCAAATCACCACATACAACAATCCTTTCGTTTCCCCTAGCCAAATCTAGAACTTCTCTTACATTGTCCCAAAACTCCTCCAGCTCAGCCCTGGACGACGAAGCCACCGGCGCATAAACAGCCAAAAGGAATAACTTCGTCAGTCCCAATTTAAAGCGAACCCAGAGAAGTCTTGAGTTCACAAACTTATATTCAGTCATAACATCGACCAACCGAGAAGACAGCAGCACCCCCACTCCCTGGCAGGCGTTCTCACTCTCCGGGACTCCGGACCATAGAGCTAACGCCCCGCCAGGGAGCTCTTCAGTACCACTGCCCTTCCGTTTGGTCTCCGACATACACACGACATCTAATTCTCTTTCTTTCATTATTTCGATCAACTCATTCGTCTTATCTCTCATGCCTCCTCTAACATTCCACGTGCCAACTCTGCACTCCGTCCTCCACCTTCCGCCGTGTCGGGCTGTGCGTGACGGGTGGCGGTCCCCATTGCCGCTTTGCGCGCTGCATTCCACACCAACGGGGACGAGCTGGTGTGCGTCGCCTTGGGGGGACGCCCTAACCCTCGTTGACATGGGTGCGCAGCTGAGTAGAATTGCAGCCCTGAAAAGGGCTGGCAGGGGTCGCGACGAGCACGCTTCTACAATGACCCCCAAAATATTATTTCTTATTATTATTATATTAAATTCTTATATTTATTTTATAATAATATCTTATTTTATATTAAATTAAAGTTTTCGCGCATGCGCGACTACTACTCCCGCGCATGCGCGAAGACATAGAGTAGGACACAATTTTTGTTTGGAATGGCTTCTCTAGTACGTAGTACATATAACTCAATGCATGATAATTAGAATTAATTAACAGGTGGTCGTTTATTGCTGGCCGTATAAAAAAGCTTAAAGTCACTTAGCGAGCGAGTTTTAGGGTTTTAGTCGAATTTTTTTGCGTCACTTGTTGCAAGAAATAACTAACATAATCTAGCTGATCAAAAGACAAAAATGTCAAAGAGCTCTAAGAACCGACAACCGATAGGGCAAAACGATTCCCGATAACCTAACTAGATGGTGTGATGAGCTGAAATAAACAGCTGATGGTTGCAGATGACTCAGAACTTTGTTGAAATCTATGGGGGACATATTTTCAGAGGTGAACTTGTGATGGTTTGTAATGATGATGATGAGAATAAATTATATAATTCCAAAATTAACTACAATTTTTTTTTACACTGTTAGTAATTTTTTTATAGATTTAGGGTGACAAACGAGCACACAGTCTACCTGATGGTAAGTGTTTGCTGTCGCCCATAGACATCTACATCTATCTCCGTTTGCGAATTAAAATGCAGATGCTTTATCAGCCGTGCATATATGCCTTTTTTTCAAGTAAAATAGGTCTCCGGTTCTCTACACTCACCATACAAAACACAGCAGCATTAAGCTGCTATTCTGTGAGAGCGTGGGTACTTCCCCGGTCGAGCCAACCCATTCGTGCTACAACTATATTAATATAGCTGCAGCATGGCTCTACCACGTAAAAAAATTAATTAAAGAAAAAAAAAATTGTTAAAACAATAATAATTATGCAATTAAACTTATTGTTACCGTTTCATTTAGCCTCAGTAACGGCACTGAATTAATTAATTGTCCAATATAAAAGAAAAACTCGATATCGAAATCAATACCAAACACGCAACTTAACCGGTAACTGGTTGACGCTACCACTAATGACTTGACAGCGACAAAAAAGAAGAAGAAAAAAAAAGAAAAAATTAAAGTCGACGATAAAAAAATCAGCCGCTATTCCTCCTGTTGACACAAGGCACAGAAATGAGGCCGAGACTCTCTTAACTAATTTCTTCCATCGCTACCGTATACAGAGAGTGTTAATTGCCCTGTGCGAGCGAGATAATAAATGTTGAGCCATAAGCGTGAAAGAGAAAAGATACGATAATGAAATAAAAACTTGTTCTTTTACCAGTTGGTGCACTCACACAGTAGCAAATAGCTCGTTAAAGCAGAGCTTTTAACCCTTTAATGATAACGAACATTTGTATAATTTAATGGCGTATTTAATGATTACTTTGCATGTAATTCCGTACCCGACACTTAATTTCAATTTAATAACGTAAAGTAAACAATATTTTAGTTTAATAAAAGCTAAGAGATCTTATAAGAAGTATCTACCTTAAAACTTATGAGAATTTTTAAGGGAAGAATAATAAATGTGTTACTTCGTTAGGAATTCAACGAACAATAATAATAAATTGATACTGAAGTGAATACCTATCAAGAATCATATATGTTTTTTATCTTTAGGATGTTACCGAATTTTGAAGCCAAATTTCCAATTTATAATAGGAAAATAGTTTGGAAAACCCAAAAGTGCACGCCTCATGAACGTTTCATTTAATTTTGAGGAAAAACTAAAAATAGTGACGATAATTTTTCCAAAAAAAAAAAACAGAGAATCTGATTGACTTTCATTAATAACTTCTAAATGGTGTTCAATAACAAAAATCAATGGGGTACAGCAGTGTAAATAGAATAGCCCTCATCTACATACTCCGTTCGCTCTGGTTTCAGATCTATTCTAGAGACGCGTAAGGACTGTCGCATACTTTCCCTTAGAATATATGGAATTTTCTTTAATACTATATATCTCAATCTATTGTTTACATTTCTATTAAGCGAGAACACTCACCGACGCACAGACCAACGGACCATAAAATGCCTAATTTGTCGCGAGCCCGCGAGCTATGAGTCAAATAAATGAGCCGTGTAGGCTAACAGCATTAACATCACAGAAATTAGAGGCAGTCCATACATTTTTCAATTTCATTTTTGTTATGTAATCTAAAGTAAATCAATTAGAAAATAAACTAATATTATTATTCAATGTATGTAGTTATTGTAACATTAATAATAATATGGATTTGATGTCTAGCTAAAAGTATAAGAACGATTTTTTGTAGCGAAATTGAGGTATGTGTATCGAGAGTAGAGCACTCCCTCACGTTGTGAAGCATGCAATAAAAAATATTCAAAATGGATATTTATTGGTAATTATACAAATTCACTTATTTAAATTAAGATTTAAATGTGAAATGATGTTAAAGTTATCATAGGCAGTTTCGTCTCGAAGACAATTAGTTCAAAGCAAACTAGATATTATCAATCGTATAATATCATAAGTGGACAAATACGTAAAGCAGTTCCATATACCTACATGGTAACACATGCGTATAGGCAGGCTCGCACTATACGTGTTCGATTGATTATAGGATCGAATCTAGATTTGGACACATTATAATTAAATATACGGACTTGAAAACTTATATTTATTTTTAAACAAAATGTTGATTCGTTTGGTATTTGAACCCAGGGCCCGTTACTCGATTAGATACTCTAACAAACAAGCGACGCGGTCGTCATTAATTTAAAATAGAATGTTTTACCAGTAAATGATTATATGATACTACGCACTACATTACAATTTATTATTATAACTCTTCGACATCATTAAACTTCATTAATTTATCACATGTACATTTTATATATCAGTTTATTAATGTTTGGACATTAAAAATTAATCCACATTGTTTTTAAATGCGTTGCAAATAAAATAAATTATTAGCCATAAATTACGTTAAATAAATTAAGTTGTTCGATTTAATCAAGGAGCAGCGGACGGGTTTGTGCGAAGAGTTGACAGCTTGACAGCGATTGGCACCAAGCACGGATGCGTGTATATCTTCGATATGGTTAATTAGTAATAGGGTTTAAATTAGCGAAGGAGCCACGTAGAGATCAGAATCGCGCGCACTTCGCGCTTTCTACTCATTCTATGAGCGATTTCATTGGCGTTACAATGCGTAGGCAGTACTTACTCTAAAGTTGACTACGCGGTTACTGACAACCGCGCTTTTAGCATCTGCATTTTGATTCGTAATTGAGGATCGATGTACATATCTATGGGTCACAGCAACCACTTACCATAAGGTGGACTGTGTGCTCATTTATTACCCTTATCCTATATAAAAAAAGCTTACGACTGTACTCAGAACTTTGGCAATCGTCGAACACGGCCCGGAGCACCTAGACAGCATTATCACGGTTTCTTTGTATTTTTAGAAGAAAAAAAAACTGTTACTAAAAACATCCAGAAGGTGTCAGTATACCCCCAGCTATACATAATCTATTTGATAGGTGATAGGACTCCTATTTGCCTATAAGTTCGTCTGGGTCGGTGCCACTGTCTGCGACTAAATAGCAGTGCTTGAAATGTTTTTTTTAAAATTATATAAGCCCATCTGGTGGTAATTAGTGATGCAGCCTTATATGGTAAATCACACTGTCTTAGCCTAACAAATGCCTATTCACTCTTGCTTTGAAGACGCCCAGATTGTATTCGGACGGAAAGATAGACGCCGGCAAATTATCCCACTCCATTGCTGTGCGCATTACAAAAGTCATTTTGGTGTACGCATTACAAAAGTGTTAGGCTTTAAAGGGTTTAGAGAGTCAGTATATCTTAGTCCTCAGAGATGACAATGCATCTATAGTCTTCATTATTTGATGCTGTTAGGCTTTAAAGGGTTTAGAGAGTCAGTATATCTTAGTCCTCAGAGATGACAATGCATCTATAGTCTTCATTATTTGAAGTTGGTGTCAGGTGTCCATGGGTTGTAACAGCCACTTAAAATCAACTAGAGTAGAGTTCGTTTGTAACTTCGGTTTTATAAAAAAAAAAATATTACGTTAATCCATAAAACCCAAAATACAGAAAGAATTCGTTTTCTGTGTTAAAGTTTAAAAGCTTCTATCGGCATTTGAAACTCTAATTATAAATAAATAAGGTGTTTTTTTACTTCACATTCGTCCGCGTGACATGCAGCAGTTATCAAAAATTTCGGCTCAATGCAGATTTATTAAGGTGATGATAATTATACAATTTGTATTTTGGTATTATTTGTCAGACTCAAAGCACCCTTTTGAAATTTCAGTTAAATCATTGCGGTATTTTAATTGATTCTTTATTTAAAATTGGTTATTAAGCGCATGAGAACTGCGTTGTTATATGATCAAAACTTTTGCAAATAGAATCTTTTTTGTTTGAATTTCGAATCCCTGCTTTCAATAAATATATAATAAAAACATCGAATTATCTTTGTCTAGGCGTTCTAATGTCACTAATTCTGAGCAGGACCCATTAAATTTACATTAAATCGTGCATATGACATTAAATTAAATCATGTTAATACATCGTATTAAAGATGATTCCCGCCTTTTTAATTTATACGAACTCATATCCATATAAAGATACACAAATACAATTATACATAATATATTACAATTATAAACATATAAACCAAATGAAAGGTGAATATTATGCCGTTTATTAGATTTTTTTAAAGCATTGTTTATTCAAAATATTTTTAATATATTTGGAAAGTGCGTTTTAGAGCGACTACACTGCCTGAATAGTAAAAGATAACCAGAAGAATCCATTGCAAGTACTGGATTAATCAAGTCTGCTGGTGTATAGGTACTGGTAATATTTTAAATTTAATGTCCCGCATAAACAACAATTATGAATGGCATGCAGATGTCCCATATTTAAATATGTAAGAAAAATCGCATGCACGGTTTATCAATTTTAAAGATTTGGAAAAAAAGGTTTCCTTTCAACTGACATGCCTACTATGATTAACCATAAATATAATGTTGCAATCTATGCAGAAAAATTTCCTATTTCCCACACAAAAATATTGTACCACTCAAGAGCACACGCATTATTAAACGGTAAAATTATAAAACATAAATATAAATTCGCGCGCTCTGAAAGTTGTTCACGTATAGCTATAATGCTACCACTATTAGCATTTGTTGGACGTAAAAATATTAGCAGTAGTGCGTATAATTAGCCGGTTATATTGAATTATAAACAGCTAAGTAGCTAATTATCGTGTAATCCGTATATATCAGTGGCTCGGCGGTTGGAGCAACAGGTTATAGAGTTCCGCGGCGAAGTTATAAAACTTTGTTTAATTAAAATATTCAGGATGATGTTGAAACTTCCTCGTTTCTGTAGTGCATCTGAAATGTTTGCGCAGGCGAGAACGGATGGTTTTCAGGCACTCATGCGCAAGAAAGTGGCGTCACTAATAAGCCGCGTACGGGAAGTGACAACAGCATCCTATGGATGGGAGCAGATGATCCACATGCACCTATATTAAGGAGCTATGTGCGGACAATGTTCGCATTCGTAAATTATTTAAATTAAATTATAATTATTATTATAATATAGTACTACTAACCCCCTTACTATTGGAATTAATTACTTACCCTTATGGACCTATGTTGTCTGAAAATAAAAATATTTGATTTGATTTGATTAGATAACGACTGTTTTGTAAAATGGAGACTTTACCCCATGCTAAGAATTTTACTTGTATCGTGGAGGTGATTTATGTACAAATTGCAGATTTTGTTTTATAGGATAAGTGTGACAAGCGAGCACACAGTCCACCTGATGGTAAGTGGTTGCTGCGGCCCATAGACATCTACATCTATCCTCTATTACAAATCAAAATGCAGATGCGTTGTCACCCGTGAGGACTAAGATGGAATGTCTCATTTCCAGTAAAAGGGCCTCCGGCCACCTGCACTCACCAAGCGAAACGCAGAGGTAAACCTCTACTTCACGCTGGTATTCTGTGAGGTCGTGGTACCACCCCGGTTCGAGCCGGCCCATCCGTGCGACAGCAAAAGCCGCCACGTGGCTCTACCACTGTTGGATTGCAGATGGACAATCATCCAGACCTTTTACGTGGTGGTGACCAGATTTTTACACGGTAGAGCCACGCTGCAGCTATATTAATGGTATAGCTGTAGCACGAATGGGTCGGTTCGACCGGGGAAGGACCACGTTCTCACACAATACCAGCGTAAAATAGCAGCCTAATGCTGCTGTGTTTCGTATGGTGAGTGTAGAGAACCCCTTTTGCTGTAAAAGAGGCATTCTAATTTAGTCCTCACGGGTGATATCGCATCTGCCTTTTCATTCGCAAACGAAGATAGATGTAAATATCTATGGGCCACAGCATCCACTTACGATCAGATGGACTGTGTGCTCGTTTGTCACCATTATTCTATAAAAAAAAAACCGGATAAATTATTTGTAGTCCAGACAAAAATGATTCTTCTATGAGGAATGCCTTCAATGCCGAAGGCCAACGCTAAGTTGGTGCATTAGTGAAACATCAACTGTTTTTATATTTTCCAATCTATATACTATTTGTTTTTAATGATATGATATAATTTTAACAAGACTGACAATTGGCTTGTAAAAATATTTATTAACTTTAAAAATTGTAATTTAATTTTTTTACGTCCGTGTTGTAACGTTTGTAAATGAAATTTTAAAACGAATTAAAAAAAAAAGAATTCTCAGAGATTCTTACCGGTTCTTCTCTCAAAATATAACTTTTGAGAGAAGAACCGGTAAGTATATTTTCCCTTTACAAAGAGCTTCAAATAAGCCTAAATTTTATAAAAAAAGCTTTGACTGTGACATTATAATACATTTAGGAAAACAATCTATATCTGTTTGTTTTTCGCTTGAAGAATGCTGGTTTCGTTTAGTTACTTAATCTTTATAACATACTACTAAGTGGAATCTCGATATTACGCCATTGGCGGCGAAGACCAGTATCGAATACAGTTCTCTCAAAAGAATCACAGAGATTTGGAGACTTCACAGACAAATATAATATTCTAATAATGAAAATTTTCATTTCCTTATTTAGCAATATTAGTTCTAGTAGCTCTTGGTTCAGTAGCCACTTTAGTAGACGTACAAAAAGGGTACTACACGCTCATGTACGGTTCGTTCATTCGTTCGTTCATTCAGCCTATAGAATAGAATAGAATAGAATAGAATATTTTTTATTCAATATACATTACATGTGTAATTCTTATTGAAAGTCGTTTTTTACTTTACCACTGGTTCGAAAAAACCCTCTGTCCTGGGAAGAACCAGCAAGAAACCCAGCGGGACTTTTTTTTTTAAATAAATTTTACAATATAAATGATTACGAACTATTTACAAAATTTATTTTAGAAACTGCTTGGAAGCGATCACCTCATTCCCAGGGGTTATTATCAACCATGTATTCATTTATACTATAATAACCCTTTTTATACAGTTTCAGCTTAATAAAACACTTAAACTTGGTAATAGAGAGAACCCGTACACTTTCCGGGACCTTGTTGTAATAGCGTATACATTGCCCCAAGAATGAATTACTGACTCAGTGGAGTCGAGAAACTGGTATCACTAGCTTGTGTTTGTTCCTAGTGTTTACAGAATGTATATCACTTCTTTTACTAAAACTATCTTTGTTTTTGTGAACATACATTAAATTTTCGTAAATATACTGAGAGGCCAAAGTTAATATATTAATTTCTTTAAATTTATCTCTAAGGGACTCTCTCGGTTTTAGATTGTAAATAGCTCTAATGGCCCTCTTCACTAGACCATTACACTAGAACACTAAACATACTTTTTTAGTATTTTTTAGGGTTACATAACCTCAAAAGGAAAAAACTGAACCCTTATACGATCACTTTGTTGTCCGTCTGTCTGTCTGTCAAGACCCTTTTTCTCAAGAACACGTGGAGGTATCAAGCTGAAATTCATATCAAATACTCAAGTCTACTGTCCCTTGGAGCTGTGAAAAAATCAAACTTCTAAGTCGCAATCAAAAGATACAGCCGTTTATGCCGCAAATTTTCGACATTCGCAAGGAAATCAAAACTTACAGGGTACTTCCCGTGAACTCAGAATCTTAAAATTTGGTACGAAGCAACGTATTATAGCACAGCTAAAGGAAAAATTGCGAAAAGCGTAAATTTTTAATTACATCATATAATAAAAATATTTTTATTAATTTTAAACTTATATACCTAAGAATTTGTTCGGAACCCTCGGTGCGCGAGTCCGACTCACACTTGGCCGGTTTTTTTAAATTATTTTGGGTTGTTATCGGGAAACTTCTGATACATATCTCCTGTTTCGATTCCCTCTATTGCCCCTTACAATCCACGGGATGACATGGGGTAGTTGTTTCTCTTACACCACCACTGCACATGGTATACCGTACTGACAAAAGCTACTGTTACCGGTCTGGTACTAGGATCTTCAATTTGCTTGCTAAACCGTAATTTTATAACAACACACACACACACACTTTTTCCTACAATACATTGGTGATTAAATCAATTCAAAAATAATCTTACGTGTAGAACGCTGAACTCCCAACCGTCTCGCGCTTTCCAACTTACCTATAAATAATATTATGCACTCAGCATTTTGAGCTTCACATTATGAGCATTTTTGTAATTGCGTGCGATATAAGCAGCGGATCTTAATTCAAAGGCCTCACGCATATGCCTGTATATGGCAACACCGATACCGATATATCATTAATATGGCCGCAAAGAATAACGGCGAAGATATTTCCTTACCGTGCAATAAATATTTTGTATTGTGTTTAGTATGGAATATGATAAAAACGAATAACAACCCAAGACATTTTTATAGAATAAAGGTGACAAACAAACACACAGTCCACCTGATGGTAAGTGGATATTATGGTCTATAAACACCTACTTTTATCCTCTATTAAAAATCAGAATGCAGATCCGTTGTCACCCCTGAGGCTGTATATGTCACTAATATGGCATGCCTCGTTTCCAGTAACAAAGGATTCCGGTTCTCTACACTCACCATATGAAACACAGCAGTGTTAAGCTGGTATTTTACGCTGGTCTTCTGTGAGAGCGTGGTCGGTCCCCGGTCGAGCCAATCTATTCGTGTTACAAACATATATATATATATATATATATATAGCTGCAGCGTAGTTCTACCACGTTTAAGATATACCAATATGATTTTCTATAATACAGCTGCTGCATTGCTCTACTACGTGTGGAATTATATAAGGTATCGTTTTTTTTTCATCCAAACTTAGCAATGTTGCTGATTATTTCATCCAAAATATACTTCCACAGAAGTTTCATTTAAATTTAAACGATTACCAATTTTTATATATAATCAAGTTGATGAAAGAGCATAAAGCTCATCTGATATTATAGTTGTAGCACGAATGGATCGACTCGATCGGGGTAGGACCACGCTCTCACAGAATACCAGCGTAGCTTAACTGTTAACCCTGCGGTGATTCGTATGTCGAATGCAGAGAACTGAAGACCAATTTTACGTGGCATTCCATTCTAGTCTTCAGAGATAACAATGGATCTGCATTGTGATTCTAAATAGAGATTAGCTTTAGATGTCTATGAGTCACTGCATTCACTTACCATCAGGTAGAATGTGTGCTCGTTTGTCACACTTGTTCTATAAAAAAACACAAATTTTGGCCAGTGAAATTCTTTTTCGTGTATAAAATAGAAGTGACTAAGAAACTCATAGTCCACCTGATGGTAAGTGGCTGAAGCTGAAGGCTACAGATGCGTTCTCACCACTGAGATAGATGCAATGCATAACAGCATGTTATTAATAGGTCGGGGAAAAAAGTTCCTTCGTATTTATTTTGTATAAAATTGAAGAAAAATCTCTTTGGTTGTACTGTTGGTATCTGGCTGGTTTTAATATCAATACATAAAAGAAATTAGAAAAAGCAAAATTAAAAGAAATTCGTAAGTCGGAAATTTAAAATATGTTTTAATAAAATACGCAAAATTAGTTTCATTAATTTTTGTGTAAATTTTGGAAACTTTTATTATTATGAATTAAGATGCGCACTAAATTAAGATCAAGAAAATAAAATAAGATTCTTTCCGGTGTAACAATATGACCTTACACACTCACGACCTTAAAAATGTGTAAATAATATAGCTGCAGCTGGCTTATATTTTGATTAACTATAAATAAACTCCTTGACAAATAACACGAAGCAGACAAACAAATTACGGCGTATTTTTCAACCAATTAACTCGGTTACAAATTGCAAAAATACTCACGAGAAATAACAGTTATATTATACATTCAGTTGGAAACTATGTCAATGATAGAAATGCATTATTTTCTAAACATAACTAAGCGTTAAGGTCTGTACAACAATTTTTTATTTAAAATTATAATCCCTAAACAATATAAACACATAAAATACACTATTGTAGGATTACCACACCTTTTGCCAAACAAGCATAAGTATGATTTAAGCCTTTTGTGCGGATAATTGACTTAACAGCAGTAAATCAGCGGGAGTGATATCTTTGACGTTTGACTGACATGGAGTTCACAATGGAATAACAATTTTATTTTTAATGGTATATTAGTGAGAACATTGGTCTTCACCATTTTTAAAATAAGTTAATTCTCTGAAATAAATTGTGTCAGAGTAATTAAATTTAAATAAAAGGTTTAGAATACAAAAATATATTTTATAAATCCGGACTAATAAGTTTAATTTTATAATCAAACAGTCCAGATCTTATTAAAGATCAACAGAACTTATTAAAGATTTTCAGAAATCCGTGATAAGTTCAGTTGATTTTACTACAAAGTTTTACAAAGGCCAACCTCATTTAAGATGAGTATAAAATAGAACATTAAACAAAGAGTCTTAACTTATCTTATCAGCCCGTAACGTCTCACTGCTGGGCAAAGGCCTCCCCTACCTCTTTTCACTTTTCACGGTTCTGTGCTATGGAGGACCAGTCTTTCATGAAGGAGTTAGTTTAGCCTGCCATCGTTTTCTGGGTCTGCCTCGGGGTCGTCCGCCATTAATAGGAGTCCACCAAATTATTATTTTGGCCCATAGTTCTTCTAACATACGGCAGGCATGACCGGCCTAGTTTAGTTTAGCGGATTTACGGATGACGTCAGTGATTTAGTTTCTGGAGCGCAGAGTGGTATTTCTGATGCGGTCTCTTAGTCTGACTCCTATTCTGCACTCCATTGCTGTTTGGAGCTGAGAGTGACCAGGCTTGGGCACGATATGTCAAGACGGGGAACATGAACATGTCCATGAGTTTGCATTTAAAGGATATTGGTGCGTCGGCCTCCATTAGATGTTTTGAGGCCCAATAGCTCTTCCAGGCGTTTTCTGTTCGTCGGACGATCTCTTTTTCTTGCCTCGTCTGGAAAGAGACTAATTGTCCCAAACAAACATACTCATGAACATATTCAACCTGCACGTCATCTAGATGTATCCTGTGCTTGTCATGGTTTATCATTAACTTGGTCTTTTCCATATTCATCGCAAGTCCAACCTCTAGGCTAGCTGTTCGTAGCTCGTTGAGCATTTCTCCCAGTTCGTTGGCCCAAGACGCGAAGAGAATAATGTAATCAGCAAATCCAAGATTGCTTAATCTCTTTGATCCGATATTGATGCCTTTCTCGAGCCAACTATCTGCCAGTTTCCGAAATACTTCTTCTAAGAAGGCAGTGAAGAGTTTCGGCGATAACGGGTCGAGTTAAACACTCCTTTTAGAACAGGGAACGAAGGTCCTGTGGTATTCAATTTTATTGCGGCGGTACTATTATTATTAATATTTTTAAGTAAATGTATGTAAGTGGGTTCAATATTTTGATTTTGTAAGGCATTGTAAATAGAGTTTTGTGTCACACTAGCAAATGCTTTAGAGTAGTCGACAAAGGCCATATATAAAGGAAGTCGATATTCTGTATGTTTCTCAATGATTTGATTCACATCATTGACCACCCGTCCAGCCTCTTCGGGGGGCTGATGAAAATCTAGCTGTCTTTTAATCCTGTTCTCAATTATTTTAATAAAAGTATTATATAGGTGTGAAATAAGACTAATGGGCCTGTACTTATTGATGTTAGGATTCTCACCTTTTTATGTAAAAGAATCATGTTATAATGACAGAATAGTTTTGGAAAGGTACCGGATTTTAATATTGAGAGATTTAAATAAGTTAAGTGATGTGTTGGAGAAGAACGGGTTTACCAAACTCTAAGGCATCTGTTGTTATTCCATCTTCCCCGGGACTCTTCTGTTATTTCATCCTTTTTAATTTGTGCTGTTTATTCTTAGACATGAATATTCGGATGTAGACTGTGGGACGTCTTGGTTATGATATTATTTAGAATAATATGCGGTACATATTTGTAATATTTTGTCTCTATCGCCGTGTCTTATACTCTGATAGTCTTTTAGGCTTAAAATTGCTCCATTTCCTACTTCTATACCTTGTTTAGCACTTTTCAATGATGTTGAATTCCCCCTAAGTAAAATAAAAGTAAAGTTGCAGCCTATTTACGTTCCACTGCTGGGCACAGGCCTCCTCTTATTTCTGAGATGGTTTTAGGGCAAGGAAATGTCCGCGGTGCTGGCGCTGCCCCAATGCATGTTGGCGAACTTCACATGTCTTTGAAATAATTTTTTCTTATTTCTCAGACGTGCAGGTTTCCTCACGATGTTTTACTTCACCACCGAGCACGTGGTAAATCAGCACTTAAAATTGCATTAACAATTTCATTGGTGCCGGTGGGGATCGGACCCGGGTTGCTCGCGTACTGTGAAGCTTACAGCGAGCGCTAACCATCTGAGCTACCACGGCTCAGCCAACCAATACCGATTCTCTAGTGCGGATGTAAAAAGTTTAAGATTATAGTTTCGAATATCTTTACGAATAGCTGTTTTCACAATTTTATCTTTAGCTCTATATTCTATTCTGTTATGAATTTCTTTCTGTCTCTCGTCTCTAAGAATTTCGGCAGCTTTGCAAATTTTCTTCTGTTTTTGTTTCTTTGGTTTAATTTTATTACTAGCCTTTGTTGTGTTATCTTTGATTATGTTGTATTGGCTTTCTGTATTATTATCTGCAATATTATTAATGTCTAAAGAGCTTAAGCTATTTTGTTACTCTAAAATGAACTCATCTTGATAGGAAATGAATGTATTTTATCTACTCTTCCTATTGTTTTTGTAATTGTTTGATATCTATGAGTTTTTAAGTCAAATATCAGTCTTGCGCGAATTAATCTATGGTCAGAATGGAATTTGAAATTATTTAATACTTCTACATTTTTCACTAAAGTCTTTCTAGATGAGAGACAGAAATCAATCTCATTTTTGTCTTATTATTTGGAGAAAGCCAGGTCCATCGACGATGAGGTAGAAATAACTATTACAGATACTTAATTTTAAACTACTGACAAATTGAAGAAGGCAAATACCTCGTGGTTTTCTTTTCCCTAATCCACTGGGTCCTAGAGTGTTAGGATTGGCAGTTTACTGTCGAGGCCCAACTTTAGCGCTGAAATCGCCCATCACATCATAAGGGCTCATAGTCCATGAGCCCTTATGATCTTCAAAGTCTTTATGAAGGGCATGGTAGAAGTCTTCGCAGAGTAATGGCAGCAAAGTATAAATGTATAAATGGCTGCTTGTATAAATGTTACTGTTTTCCTGTCTGTTACACGAAATCTAAGCACTGCAACTCTTTCAAAATATGACACACAAATTCGATAATGTTCCCTTTTCATCTCTCTGTTACCAGAAAATCTACCCCATAACGACCCGGTGTTTCCCCAATGTAAAAGAAAATGTTACTGTCCCTTTCAATGATATCTTCGCCCATTATTCTTACTGTTGAAAGTCCTATCACATCCCATTTTATTTTTTCAAGTTCTTCAAACTTATCTACAGTTCCTAAAGTTTGTGCGTTACATGTTAAAACATGAAGTGCATTGAAATCCTTCTGACTGAGGCGAGAGACTTCTGAAGGCATAAAAAAAAAAGATATTTACATTTGAACCTTTTTAGGTTATGTCCTATGTCACTTGGAAAAGGTCATGCTTCCTGTGGTTGTTTGATGTTAGCTTAATACATAATTGAGAGTTTTTAGATTATTGTATCTCTATTATGTATTTGCATAATATAAATGTATATATCTGGCATGGCTCCAGGGCTTTTGTATCATAGTGACATTCTCAGAAGGGCTAGAACCCAGAGCCGTAAAGCCAATAAAAAGACAGTGACATTTTATTTTAGCTAGTGTTGGCATAACATTAAATGGAATTGTTACATAGTACTTTGATTGAGATAATGTATTATTTTAGGAAATTCTTTGTAAGAGACTTATTCTTAGCAATATCACTTTTATTTTATTATTACTGATAGTACAGTTATTACTAATAATAACTTACTATAAAAATATTTTGTGTGTTGTGTTGGTAGACTTACAAAGTGTATACGAAAATAGTATGAATATACTAAATGGCAACATTTGAATAGAGTAAAATGATTTCAGTAATTTGATATTCCTAAAAATGTTTATTTTTTTCGGTGGCTTTAATTTAAATACATTTTTATTTGAAAAGTCATAGAAAAATAATAAAACTCATTTTATAATATAACTTATTTCTAGACGCTATAATTTTTGTCGACTATTTTTCTGCCATTGGTCTTTTCACATCTAAGGACTAAGATGAAATGCCTCAGCCAGCAGCTACACTGGTTCTCTTATCTTTTAAATCGGAGCACAGGAGTAAGATTACTTATACTGACTTCTGGGTAGTGAACCTATTATCAGCCCATTACATATAAGAACGAAATACTAATAACATATAACAATTAATAAAAGAAAAAAGGTGAAAAGAAACAAAACTATACTAAATTGTTACAAGCGCATTATGTAAAAGTATATTAAATAACAATAACTTACAACCTGTTGTCTGTAGGTTGCTTCGAAGTCGATGATAGATGTAATGTGATGTCGGTGTCTTTGGGCCGCAACCACTTACCATCAGGTGGACTGTGTGCTCGTTTGTGACCCTTATCCTATAAAAATGTTAGGTACTGTTGGTAAAAAATATTACATTATATGAAATAAACTAGAAAAGTATATCAGTATCGATAGTTGTTGTAGGTAGCATCCTGTACCAGGTGACTAGCATCTACCATCTCGTCTCCCAATTTAAAGTTAAATTTTCGTATAGAATAGTATGTTCTTCTTTAACACTCTTCTTTAAGCCATTGACAAATATAGGTTCTCGGTAATTAAGGACAATCTTGGTGATCCTATAGCGAAATGTTCTAAGTCCTTGGTTAATAATGCACCACGGTTTGGTTGTGCTTGTAATTATAAAATTAATATATTAACTTTGGTGTCGCAATATATTTATGAAAATGTAATGTATGTACATAAAAACATAAATAGCTTTAATAAGAATAAGGATGTTCATACCTTAAACACTAGGAACAAACGTATGTAAGCTTGTAATGCTAATTATTAGACTCCACCGAATCAGTAATTCATTTATGGGGCAATGTATACGCTTTTACAACAAAACCCCAGAACATGTTCAAAGTTTGTCAATAAACAAGTTTAAAAGTTGTATTAAAGAAAAACTGTACAAAAAGGGCTATTATAATATCAAAGAATACATGAATGAAAATAACCCCTGAGAATAAGAAGATCGCCATCATGCTGGTTCTATGAAAATTCATTTAATAATTGTGTAAACAAAATTATTGTTAAGGTTGTTTAAAAAAAAGTCCCGCTGGGTTGCTTGCTGGTTCTTCTCAAGACAGAGGTATTTTCCTAACCAGTGGTTAATAAAAAATGACTTTCAATAAGTATTATGTAATAATCAATATTGAATAAAAATCATTCTATTCTATTCTATATTTAACACTGCATTCGAGCCTCCCATAGACATACTAAAACGACTAAAAGCGACGCTAGCCCTTATTTTGGGGCATTGTGGCACTTGCGCAGTTGTGAGTTACAATAGTGTTGGAAAGTTGTCATTGCATTTGATGTCAATAAGCTATCCTTATTGACATCATCATAATAAGTTTTCACCATCATATTCATAAGCGAAGGCGTATCACACTTACAATATAAATATAGTTCATATCTGATTAAGGTCAAACTTATTTTAACTTTCTGCTAGATTTAGTGAATATTCTACGTTCAAATTTTGTATATTTGTGCCAATCTGCCACTTTGAAATGCGCATTGTCTGGTGATTGGCGCATTGTGGCCCACCCACCCGTGGCCGGTGCGACTTGTCACTCAAGCAAACATGGGTTTTACTATTAAACAATGGGCAGCAGTGCTTTTGTCATTTTCCTTTTAAAGGCAAAATGGTTAAGAGCAATATTGTAAATTTTGATTATTTGATTCAAAGTATTGTTTCCATTTTCACAATTTTGATGTAGAGGAAGATAAGAGGCACTTTTAAAAAAATTTATCATGCATTTTGTTTTCTTATTATTTGAATATAAGCAATAGTAAAGTTTTCTGTGTTGTTTATATCATTATTTTTTCATATTATAGACGAAAAAATATGCATATTTTATACTGAATCAATTCATAACGCCAAGTCAACATTTTATTATAAGTTATAACGAATACATCAGATGAAATTCTAAAAATAAAATATTGTATTATAAATTTATTTGTTTAAAACAGTTAAACAACATCTTATGTGCTGAGGTCAATAGCAGGTTAAAGTTAACTACTTTCTGTATTTCGATCATGTCTTTAACTGGTGAGTTTTTCGAGATCATCTATAATTGAAATTTTTCATTTGCTTATATTGGTTGGTAATAGATAGAAACAAAAGTTCGAGAGTGATAGTCTTGTTTTGTTTACTGCAATATGTATTGCATCCTCCTACTAAATAGTGGGACAGTGAAGTGACGGTGTAAAAATATCCACTACCCCATATCATTATCCCGTGGATATCGTAAGAGGAGACAGAGGGTAACAAGGCAGATAATGGGCAACTCCGTTTTCCTAAAAATAAAATACTGTGGCTGCCAACTTAGCCGCCAAGCATGGCAACTTTAGTGAATGTTTTCCCTGTGGGGCAAGAGGCCTATGTTCAGCAATAGACTTTTGATGGTCTGAAATGGTAACAGAACTAGATGGAGTAATGACGTCATTTGGCATGCAGAAATTTGATAGCTCAAGGCCCTGTATGCTGGAAATCCATAACCATCTTTGCACTTTTGATGAACTGTGACAATAAAATTATAACTATTACTACTATACTATTATTACTATATAAATTATAACAAATAAAATTATATCTTACAATCAAAATAGCCTACTAAAATAACAGTAATAAAAATATCTGCATATGGGTAATATAATAGTAACAGAGTAAACACTGAAACATTATAATTCGCAGTTATGTCACTTTGCCATTGTACCCAGACCGCCTACACTCATGTTAAAATTATCCAATAAATTTAGATTTTGCTCGCTTTGGTGCACTTGAAATATTAACAATGAGGAGTCAATCATTTTCGCATTATAAACGAGAGGTACAAAAAATCCAAACATTCCCGGATTTAGATTCATTCGTGGACTGACAAATTTCAGTCTCGGTATGATGGATTCGTTAAAAATACCAAGTTCTACGATCGAATACAACGTAGAAAGACAGGTGTTGCTCATTTTTACTTTTCTTGTTCTCACGATTATAATAAAAAAAAGTGCTTGTAGGCGCAGCGTAAGAAAATCCACTACACTCATGGCTAAATACTCAAATGCTACTCAATTTTAAGACATCATTAAGTATCGTGGTGTCACAGTCACTTTGACTTAAAACGACAGAGACAGCACGAGAATTAACGGCATCTTAAAATTGAGTAGCGTTTGAATATTTGACCATAGTCATACCATTGGTATCGTAAAAGGAGACAGAAAAAATTTACCTAAGAGACGTGATACAGACATGATATATATGATACATATGAGATAATTATACAAAGAGAAATGATACAAAATAAAAAAAAGCATGCGTGAGTGTTGTGAAACACTCGGTTGGATGATTCCTGATGATGATGAAGTTCCTTTCGTAGTATATTATTATTGATATTTCGTATTATATTATTGATTAATAAAAATACAAATTAATGAATTACTAGCTTTTATTAAAATGAAGCGTCATTTAAAGTAATATTTCTGCCATATAAAGCTTCCTTATAGCCGCCAAGGCCGTCTACACCACGTCAGAAGGGATCGTGACAGAAAAATATTACACTTTTTCTCGCCTAGCCCCCATCCACGCTAAATTCGTAGCGTCCGATAAGGAACTACGTTCCAAAAAAAGAACTGCGGTTAACAACTCCGCTGTCAAACGTGCCAAATATAGCAAATATTAAGCAATGCTCCGTGGCGCAGTGGCTTAGGAATGAGTTGCTGCGCTGGGGGCCGCGGGTTCGAATCCCGCACGGAACAAAGTATTTGTATGGCCTGCAAATTATTCTTCCGGATCTGGATATTTGTCCTTGTGCAATTTGTGTTTGTAAACTGCCTCTGCGATACAGGAGAAAATCCTAGCGTGGAGGTAACGTTTATTAAAAAGAAAAAAAAAAGAAAAAAAATCTACCTTGGAGGCCTATGAGCAGTGTCCATTTGAAAGGCTGTAATGACAATAATGATGGTAAAGTTTAGCATGCTTAGGCTTTTTTATTTCTCCAGAGCCCTTGTTTCATGATATTAAATAACAACTATGTCTGTTATTTTATTAACATACTGGAATAACCGTTAATTAATTTTATATGGACGCGTACAACGTTATCGGTGTTAATCTAAAAAGTTAAAAGGTTTTGCCGCTAGATTAATTTTAATTACGTATGTACCATGTAGTTTTTGCTCGCACCAAAGTGTCATATAACGTGTCAAGCTAACGCGAGGAATGAGGTCGAAGGTAGCATTTTAAGTGTAAAAACTGAGTGCCAGTTCTGTCCGTGTGTGCAACGGGGCGGGCATTTGGTGTGCGTGACAAATAACATTATCATCATTATCACGGCCTTTCACAAGTCCATGATGAACATAGGCCTCTCTCAAGGAATGCCACACATCACCTTCCGCATATCTTACAATGGCATCATCCTATCTAGTAGGGACCGCTTCCACTGTCTAGTTTAATGGTGTCCCTCGTGAACCTTTCGTCCCCATCTGTTGTCGTTTAATCGATTTATATGGGCAGCCTATCGCCACTTCAGCTTACTTTTTAATACGTAATGACTACAAACCTACTATTATTTAACCAATTCATTATCCAATTGTGTGGTTGATTTTAAATGATAACGAATTTAGACACTAAATACCTATTTTTTTTATAGGATAGGGTGACAAACGAGCATACAGTCCACCTGATGGTAAGTGGTTGCTGTGGCCCATAAACATCTACATTTATCCTCGTTTGCGAATCAATATGCAGATACATTGTCACCCGTGAGGACTAAGATAGAATGCCTCTTTTCCAGTAAAAAGGGTCTCCGGTTCTCTACACTCACCATACGAAACACAGCAGTGTTAAGCTGCTATTTGACGCTGGTATTCTGTGAGAGCGTGGTCCTTCCCCGGTCGAGCCGACCTATTCGTGCTACAACTATACTTCTAATATAGCTGCAGCATAGCTCTACCACGTTTAAATTATTACAGTTACCTTACAGTTACCTATTAGAGTCTTTATTTGAAATCAAATCCTTAATTACTCCAATCTCGTTGAAAACATTTAACAGATCAGCCGTTGAGCTATGTTTGTCATTCTGGTTTTACTGCGTACATCTTCTCTCATGCAGAAAAATTCCGAGCGCAGCCCTTTCCATAGCTCAATTACTTATTCAATTTTATACATGGTAGAGCCGGGCTGCAGTTATATTTCTGGTATAGTTGCAGCAAGAATGGGTCAGCTCTCACAGAATACCAGCGTAAAATAGCAGCTTAACGTTGCTGTGTTCCGTATGGTGGGTGTAGAGAACCGGAGACCCTTTTTACTGGAAACGAGGCATTCCATCTCAGTTCTTACGGGTGATAACGCATCTGAATTTTGATTCGTAATCGAGCATAAATGATGTCATAGTCACAGGAGCCATTTACCATCAGGTGGACTGTGTGCTCGTTTGTCACCCTTATTCTATAAAAAAAAGCTCCGCTATGCAAACTTCGTCATAAGGATGCACCTATTCATATATTATCGTTGGCTACTCGCTCTGGTCGTACACTCTAGTTTTCAAGTTTTGAATTTGTGTCGTAATCTCCCCAAACTTACCCATTCGAGTAGAGTATTTCGATTGACATAATATATGCCAGTATAAATAAGATAGCCAGTACAATTAAAGGCACAGCATTACAGCTATCGTTAAATCACTTAAATAATCCATAATGTAAGAATTGTTGTGTGAGTAACGACAGAGGAAAACAAATCAGGAGATGGGCGGCAGCGTCTTGTAAATAACGACTAAAAAAATTGCCAACCCGCTTGCCAAATGTGGCAACTATGGCAAATACCCCCTCTATAAAGCAGTGTATATGTGAGGCCTATGTTCAGCAGTGTAACGTTCGAGTAACGGTAATTAAATCAATTTGGAAACTTGAAGTCCATCATCACGCACATGACCAAAGCAGCGGATTCTCCTCTACAACAACTAGCAGTAAAACATCTCATTCGATTTTTTTTTAATTGAACGTTGTATTTTAAGTCATACTATTTATATTTATATTAATCTAACTCATATTTAAATAAAAATTCTAAATTGTTTCCTTTAGAATACTTTATATTCGTCTAAATTGCTATAAACTATTTCATATTAAAGTTTTTTTTTTTAAATAGAGGTATACTCGTACTTACCTTTTATCAAAGAAAAATGAAAATGAAAACCCTATATATCAAAAGAGACGTTCATTGAAGATAATTACGTATACCGATTATGAAATTAGACATATTATTGAAGAATCGCTACACTTATATCCCCACATGTTGAAAGGTCGACATGCGTAATATATTCTTGTAAAAAGTAAAGAAACAAACGCAATGCAGTAAATAATGGCAATTATAGACAAGCGGCCGTTAAATGTAGGGTTACCATAAATATTAACAATAAAATTAAATAAAAGTTTATCACCTTTGAGGACTAACAAGGGGGCATTCCCTACTCATCATCACCGATTTCGCTCAAATTTATAGGATTATGCACGGCTTGGCTAGAAAGGAAAGTACCCGAAGAGGAAACTCCAAATGGCCAAGCGTATATGATTTATAGGTTATGCAGGGCTTGGCTAGAAATGAAAGTACCCGAAGTGGAAACTCCAAATGGCCAAGCGTATATGATTTATAGGTTATGCAGGGCTTGGCTAGAAATGAAAGTACCCGAAGTGGAAACTCCAAATGGCCAAGCGTATATGATTTATAGGTTATGCAGGGCTTGGCTAGAAATGAAAGTACCCGAAGTGGAAACTCTAGATGGCCAAGCGTATAGAAAAAAAATCGCACCTTATAAACGGTAAGAGCTCGGACTAAAAATTCTCTCCCCGTGTGTAGATTTTTCCTCTTTTTTTAACTTTTCTATGCCTTCTGCATATAAATAAATAAATAAAATAAACTATTCACTTTATTGCTCAGTTGGAAAATGAATAATTAATTATAAAAATTGAAAAAAAGAGAAAAAATCTACTCACGGGTACTTTCATTTGTATAAGAGATCAATAAGAGTACAGACAGGCAAAAGCCTCAAAATAATAAAGAAAAAGAAATGTTTAAAAACATAGTTATAGAACTAATTTTATTTATTTATTTATTTATTTATTTATTTATTTAGAAAACCAACAGCGTATATAGAAAATATTAACATTAATGTAACAAACTAAAAGTATGGCCAATAACAGGTTTCCCTTATATTGTTTGATGGTAGGTGTATTGTTGTTAGAAGAAAAGGAAAAAGAACAATCTAATAGATAAATTATAAGCAAAATTATAAGCAATTCAATGTAATGAAGGTGGTCATAAGTTTAACAGATCAGGAGAGATAGTCAGGTAGAAAGTATTAGATTACCTTTATATATATATATATATATATATATATATATATATATATATATATATATATATATATATATATATATATAAATATATAAATATATATATATATATATATATATATAAACATATAAGATATATTTACTTATGTATATATACATATTAAATGTTTAAATATATAAACATAATACAAATAATTAATTATAATATATATTAAATAAAATAACTTAAGTACTTATATTTATATTAGTAGCCTCAAAAATACATATAGAAGAAATAGATGAGAGAATATATGATTGTATGTGAATTTAACTTCAACTGCTCTATTTCGTAATAGTTTTCTTGATGTAATCTTTAAACGTAAGTTTAGATTTCGCAAAGAGGTCAATGTGTCCAAATTGTTCATTATATGTACGAGCAAGCCGCGAAAGAACAGTGTTTCGACAGTAGTTTGAATAATGCCAGGGAGTCTGTAACAATGTAGTATTGCGGGTACGGAATTTTGGAGTACGAAAGGTGATTCTTGAGACAAGATATGGACAGTCAATATTACTGTTTATTATATCATATAACAAAGCCATGTCAAGCAAAATGCGCCTGTGTTCCAGAGATAAGAGATCGTGCTCAGTGCAACTGTCTGTGTAAGTATCGATTTTATTCCGACAGCGAAAGTTAAGGTGATTAACAAATATTTTTTGAATACGCTCAAGGCGGCTTTTGTAGACATTGTACTGTGGAGACCATATTGAACTAGCATATTCCAAAACACTTCTGACATATGCAAAATAAACCATTTTAATTGTATTAATATTCGAGAATGGCTTACAGATGCGAAGAACAAAACCAAGATTTTTATAGGCTTTACTGATAACGTAATCAATGTGTTCGGATAGTATCATTTTATGATCAAAAATTACGCCTAAATCCCTAACACTTACTTTTCGGCTGATTTCTAATCCGTCAAAGTGATATTTATTTAGAATTGGCTTAGATTTCCGTGTAAAACTAATACATTCGCACTTGCTTGCATTGACAGTTATATTATTTATTTTGTAATATTCAAATAAACGGTTAATCGAAGAATAAACATAAAATACGATTATAAATCAAAAGACGTTATGTCCGTTTAGTTATTTGTTTGGTCTCTATTCATTCAATATAATATTTAATTTTTATCGTTTCTCTAATTAAACATCTAAGTCACCTTATCTTTTCTTCTTTCTCTAAATACGTACGAGCTTTAATATAATAATGTATAATGATAATGAGGCCGATTCTTACGCTATTTTCTGTATCAAATTGTATTCTTATTGTTTTTTTTGTAACGTTAACCTCACACTAGGATTTTCTCCTGTATCGTGAAAGCAGTTTACAAACATAAAATGCAGAAGGACAAACATTCAGACCTGGAATAATTATTTTTAATCCATACAAATACTTGCACCTTGCGGGTTTCGAACCCGCGGCCCTCAGCGCTTTAACTCATCGCTAAGCCACTGCGCCACGGAGCATTGCTTAATATTTGCTATATTTGGTACGTTTGACAGCAGAGTTGCTAACCGCAATTCTATTTTGAAACGAAGTTCCTTATCGGACGGTACGAAATTGGCGGATGGGGTCTAGGCGAGAAAAAACGTAAGATTTTTCCGTCTGACCCCTCTGACGTAGTGTAGATGGCCTTGGCGGCTATAAGGAAGCGAGATGGTATAATATCCATCTTCCTCGTACTTTTTCTTATCTTTATATTACAGAAATATTATTTTAAATGACTCTTCATTATAATAAAAGCTAGTAATTCATTAATTTGTATTTTTATTAATCAATAATATAATACGAAATATCAATAATAATATACTACGAAAGGAACTTCGTTCCAACCGAGTGTTTCACAACACTCACGCATGCTCTTTTTATTTTGTATCATTTCTCTTTGTATAATTATCTCATATGTATCATATATATCATGTCTGTATCACATCTCTTAGGAAATTTTTTTCTGTCTCCTTTTACGATACCAATGGTGTGACTATGGCCAAATATTCAAACACTACTCAATATTAAGATGCCGTTAATTCTCGTGCTGTCTCTGTCGTTTTAAGTCAAAGTGACTGTGACACCACGATACTTAATGATGTCTTAAAATTGAGTAGCATTTGAGTATTTGGCCATGAGTGTAGTGGATTTTCTTACGCTGCGCCTACAAGCATAATACGCTTCTTAAAGTTGACTTTGTTTTTTTTTTAAAATTGCGAATAATCGCCACGGAGCCGTCATATTATGCAATAAGTACTCTTTAAAAAATAATAAAAAAAGACAATTTTAAAATGAACCTAAATGTACAATATATTTTTAATAAAACTTATTTTACATACCTACATACTTAACACATTGCGTTTAATATTAACATACTAATTCCGTTTGTGCTTTATAACTGTCAAAATAAAATAAATACAGTTAACCATAAGAACATGTTAAATTAAATACTTTAAAAATAAAACAATATTTAATAAATATTTCTGTTTTTGATATTGTTTAAATATCCCACTTTTTGTTTAAACTATGGACAGCCTGTTTATCTCTTAAAGTAATGTAAATTGTAATGCTATTGATATACTTCAACGCATATCAGTTTTATATAATGATTGTGTGATATTTATACATTAATAATAGAGGTCTAATATTAAAGAAATTCATTCAAGGAGAACCTATGCAGGAACCATAAATATTTTCCAAAGATATAAATACCTAGTCAGGTCATAAGTATTGTCACACAGTAAAAACTTTTTAACGTAGAAGAGAGCTACAACAAACAAAATGATAAGGTGTACGCACACAGTAGTGAAGAAGCGAGCAACCATATTCCGCGTGTCCAACGAAGTCATTTTCCATCCTCGCTCATGCTATATCATACCATGTTCAATAACAGGCACTGGGTATTCCAACAAGATTCGGCGCCAGCTCATAGAGCGAAGAGCACACAAGAATGGCTGGCGGCGCGTGAAATCGACTTCATCCGGCACGAAGACTGGCCCTCCTCCAGTCCAGATTTGAATCCGTTAGATTACAAGATATGGCAACACTTGGAGGAAAAGGCCTGCTCAAAGCCTCATCCCCATTTGGAGTCACTCAAGACATCCTTGATTAAGGCAGCCGCCGATATTGACATGGACCTCGTTCGTGCTGCGATAGACGACTGGCCGCGCAGATTGAAGGCCTGTATTCAAAATCACAGAGGTCAT
The DNA here is from genome assembly GCA_963668995.1 of Parnassius mnemosyne. Classification (NCBI taxonomy): domain Eukaryota; kingdom Metazoa; phylum Arthropoda; class Insecta; order Lepidoptera; family Papilionidae; genus Parnassius; species Parnassius mnemosyne. The sequence continues at coordinate 22,753,949 of CAVLGL010000090.1, forward strand.
TTTGAATAAACTTTAGTGTCATAATAATCTATGTTTTGTTAAGTTCATTTTGGTATATAAATGGTTACATAATGAATAAACTTGTTTCAATTATTTTATATTAAACATGTGACAGAATTTATGACCTGACTAGGTATCATAATAATTTGAATTACGAATTGAAAAAGAGAGATTTAAATCAGTTACAGGTTAGAATTTAATTTAAGTCAACTTACTTTATGTTTATGCAGCGATGGAGCGAATTTTATAGAGAAATGTATGCGTGTGATGATCTTAGTGAGGGATCCGGGGATGACGCCGTGACTGGTACGCCACACCCGGACCTCGATGACACTGAGGTCATCAGTATGAAAGAGAATGAACGTGCGATTCGAAGTTTGAAATGTGGTAAGGCTGCGGGACTAGACAGAGTTACTGCTGAAATGGTCAAGTATGGTGGGCCTCGCGTCTGGGACAGCTTTCATCTGCTGTGCAATTTGTGCTGGCGGACGGGGGATGTCCCGGATGATTGGCGATCCGCAGTCATCGTGCCTTTATATAAAGGTAAAGGTTCACATTTTGACTGCGGGTGCTATCGGGCGATCAGCTTGACCAGTGTAGCAAGTAAAGTTTACTCGAAGGTTTTGACACGTAGGATGCAAGAGAAATCGGAAAGATTTCTATGGGAGGCACAATGCGGATTTAGACCTGGAAGAGGATGCACGGATCAAATGTTTTCTCTCCGCATGATCACGGAAAAGCTTCTGGCTGCTAACCAGAAGATTTTCTGTGCTTTTGTGGATCTTGAGAAAGCATTTGATAAGGTTGTAAGGAAGAAAATGTGGGAACTGTTGCCGGGGTATGGTGTGGATGGTCAATTGCTAAGGGCTGTGCAGTCTCTTTACTGTGACTGTAAAGCCTGTGTGCGGGTAGGGCATGACCTGTCACCCATGTTTAGCGTCCAAACGGGCGTAAAACAGGGTTGTGTCATGTCTTCCTGGCTGTTCATACTGTATCTCGACAGCTGTTTACAAAAGCTGAAAGATAGCTGTTTGGGTGTGAAATTGGGTGACATAAAAGTAAATTGTCTGCTGTATGCTGATGATGCAGTGCTTATTGCACCATCAGAGGCAGAACTGCAGGCATTAGTCACGTGTATGAAAGAGGAATGTGAAATTAAAGGTCTCCGTTTGAACGCTAATAAAACTAAGGTTCTGGTATTTGAAAGGGACGAAGAGAGAACGAAGTGTGAAATATGGGTAAATCAGGAATGTCTAGAACAAGTAGATGAAATTGTATACTTGGGGAGTGCTTTTAGCCGGGATGGAAGATGTGATTTAGATGTGGACAGGCGTGTCGCTGCCGGGAACAAAGTCAATGGTGCCCTGACTGCGTTAGTCAAAAGGCAAGGCGTAGTGAAGAGTGCACGCCTTGCAATACATAACGCAGTGTTGGTACCGACTTTGTTATATGGCAGCGAAACCTGGGTATGCCAGAAGAAGCATAAAAGCAAATTGAATGCAGTGGAGATGCGATCTCTTCGTAAAATGTGCGGCGTTACCATGGCCGACCGAAAGCGAAACGAAGAGATTCGCAATATGGCAGGTTTGAAAGATGACCTTATCACAAAAATTGATAAGGGCGTGCTTCGGTGGTTTGGGCACGTTGAGCAAATGAGTGAAGACCGAATAGTGAAGAAAATATTATATTATAGAAGAGGGGGCAAATGAGCATGCGGCTCACCTGATGGTAAGTGACTACAGCCGCCCATGAACAACCGCAACACCAGGGGAATTCCAGATGCGTTGCCGGCCTTTAAGAAAGGTGTAAAATCTTTTCTTGAAGGTCCCTAAGTCGTATCGGTCCGGAAAAATCGCCGGTGATAAACAATTCCACAGAGAAGTTGTACGATGAAGAAAACTCCTAGTAAAACGCACAGTCGTGGACCGTCAAGCATCCAGATGGTGAAGGCGGTATCGTGAATTTTAACGCGATGTGCGTTCGTGAAATTTGGCGGCTGGAATTTGGAATTTTCGTTCGTAAAATTTGGTGCCAGACCCGATCGAAGTTTCGCTATGTCCAAACTAACGGCCAATGCCTCCCCTTTGGACTCTACTGCCTCCACCCATCTATTTTCTCGAATAATCAATAACAATTAAAGATAAATTGTAAATTGATACAAAGTACGTTGAGATATTATGCGTTTTATAACAATCAGCAACAAATATAATAAAAAATAGATGTCCCATAAATAAACATCTACATCTTTAGCATACCTCGCAAATTAAGCTTTGAGTAATTTTATTTTTCAAAAATATTACGATATGGCTGTAAAACCTAGGACTGACTCTAATTTATAGTTCAAGAAGTACCGGCACGTTCAAATCATTTGTATACTAAATACACTTAACGAGTGATGTGACTCACGATCAGGTTTTATTATCGATAAAAATCCGGATCAAATGAAGTATTCAGAGTTGGTGTAAAATGCCAGCCGTGTTGACAGAGACGCAATCAATAAATCACTCGGCACAACAAAGAGGTATTCAATGTGTGTTGATTGTGCCTCTTGGGAATGCTTTTTAGTAAACGCTAGTGATGTGCATTTCACTTATCGAAAAAATCAAAAGGAAAAATTATTGAATATTATTGTAGTAAGAGTACAACGGTAGAAGACCTTGTTTCTACTGCTGAATTTCTAGGAATAGAAGATTCAAGGTTTTTTTAATACTAGGCATTATTAACCAGGTTGGGTAGGTGGATTGATACTGACTACTAAAATTGGAGCTCATCAGGATTCAGGGATTTTGAATAAATTTTACGGATTCAGTTAGTATTCACACTTCGTTCTTCACGCAGGTTGTACCACTAGCATGTATAGATGTAAAATACCCATTCTGGTTAAAAGAAGTACAGCATCAAATTTTTATGCAGCGAACGGCAACCCAGCGAGGCGATTGCAGTAATCATGGTAGAAGCCTATATCCTAAAATCGATCTTTGTTAAAACTTAGATTTAAAAATTAAGATATATTATCATGCTTTAACAAATAACAGTAACAATTTCAGTATGATTCAATTCAATTACATAACATACTCGTAATTATAGGTATTATACACCAAAACCATTTCAGCCTAAATGAAAGATATTATATAATGACATTGTAATTATTTTAGAAGTAAATAGAGACTGTACCGTTAATGTGTAGTTGTGCTGTAAAAATATCTACTAAACCATATCATCCCGTGGGTGTCAGTCGTAGAAGGCGATAGACGGAAACAAATCAGGAGATGGGCCGCAGTGGTTGCCAACCCGCTTGCCAAACGTGGCAACTATGGAAAATATCCCTTTATACGTGGCAGAGCCATGCTGCAGCTATTAACAGTATAGATGTAGCACAAATGGGTCTGCTCGACTGGGGAAAGACCACGCTCTCACAGAATACCAACGTAAAATAGCAGCTTAACACCGCTGTGTTTCGTATGGTGAGTGTAGAGAACCGGAGACCCTTTTTACTGGAATCGAGACATTACATCTTAGTCCTCACGGGTGACAACGCAACTGCATTTTGATTCGTAATCGAAGAAAGATGTAGATGTCTATGGGCCACAGTAACCACTTACCATCAGGTGGACTGTGAGCTCGTTTGTTACTCTTATCCTATAAAAAAATCCCCCTATGAGTCAATCTATGGAGAAGGCCTATGTTCAGCAGTGGACTTTAATAGGCTATAACGGTGACGGTAAATCGAGACGTAACCAATCCGATAAAAAATTTAGTCATTATTATTTATCGATGTCTTATATTATTTTTTCATACAACACTCAATCGGTCAGTTCAAGAGACTCATTGGTGGTCCACCGTTGCTTTGATAGAATATGCCGAATCACGGCACGCGATTCAAATATGACGATGATATGGCTCTTATATTATTTACAAATTTATTTCCATCGATAACCAAGTTCACTCCCTTACTTAAAGTGTTAACAATAAAGTCTGAAATTGAACTTTGAGAAGCAAAGCATAGGTATGCTAAATATTGTCGTTCTGAGATATAAATCGGTGTCCATTAAAGTGTTATTATCCGTTCATTGATGGGAGGTTAATAAAATATTGTTCGATCGACTTCACTACTCTTCGGTAGTGTGGTAATTCTCTTATTAGGCAATTTCAATACGGCCTCAATTTCACTTCATATTCATTAGGTGTTTGGAAAGTTATTTATTAAATTATAAGTTTTATTAGTTAAAAATTATATTGTAGAGACTATCGGTCCGTGGGGTCCACGTGCGGTGAGGTTCCTAAAGGAGCTCCATCAGCGGCTGGTCGTTGCTGCTGGTGATAAGAGGGCTGGTTATTTTCTCGCTCAAATGCTTAGTATAGCCATTCAACGGGGAAACGCAGCCAGCGTTCTTTGCACGATACCGCGAGGAGTAGGACTATATAATCTCTTTTTTCTTTATAATCTCTTTTATTCCATTAAGCATTTCACAATTTGCATAAGGTAGGGAGCGTCTTTTAAGCACCTTAAGGCACTAGTGTCAGAGACTCCCGCTCTTCCATAGCTATACAAAAGTTTCTAGAAACATATAATTACATATTATATAAAAAAAAGAAAACTAAAAAAAAGTATTTTAAAATTATTCAACAATAAATTTGTGTTTGTGTGTGTGTGTGTGTGTGTGTGTGTTTGTGTGTATGTGTTTGTGTGTGTATGTGTTTTTTTTTTTGGAGAATATTATTTTCACCTTATGTGTTGAAACATAAAAGTTTTTCTGTGCTTTCGTAAGACAGGGTTTTCAGCCAATTTATAATTAATAACTTGCAGTCCTTGGTATTTCTACAGTAAATATTAAGAGTTTTGTTGACAGAATTATACAGATAGATAGATTGGTTAATGAACTGACGTCTAGCAAATGCAGTTTTAACACGAAAAGAGTTAAGTATGTATTTTCTTCTTTTATGCAAAATATTTGGGTCATAAAACAAATCTTTATGCTTTTTTAATATTGTGTGTAAAATATATAAGGACTATATGATAATTAAGTTTCTAGTTTTAGTTTTTTTTAATATTATTATACCATTAAAAATCGTTAAAGTTAAAAAAAGCTTTTAATAAAAAGTAAAATCCAACTTCGCAGAACTAAAAAGAACGGAATAATTTTACATTCTTAAATTAGTGCTAAGACACTTTTTTTTTTTAAGAAAAATTGAAGCCCTCACTTTGGAATCTGACTATTCATTCATTTTAGTTTTTTGAATTTTTATTTAAAGATTTTTTTTGACTTGAATAAGAAATATCACAACTAAACCTCAATGTCGTCTGAATGTTTTCCATTCAATCTTCATCCCCTATTTTGCCATTCTTATGAGTAGAATTTATTCTCCAAAATTATAAGAAACAATTCCTAAGGTATAAAATATTTAAAAAGAAAATAATCATCGAAATCAGTTCACATCATACCGCGCAACATACATGACAAGAAAAGAACATACAGTCGAATAGTACACCTACTCCTTTTATGAAGTTGGCTATAAGGTTTCAATAGGAATAAAGGAAGTTGAAAGCCGTTAATTGAGGAAAATACAAGAAAATAGAGTAGACTTTTTTCTGCCTAGGTTCTGCCTAGTAGTCAGAGTAAGTTCTGTACGTGGTAGAGCCATGCTGCAGCTATATTAGTAGTATACTTGTAGCATGAATGGGTTGGCTCGACCGGGGAAGGACCACGCTCTCACAGAATACCAGTGTTAAATATAGCAGCTTAATGCTTCTGTGTTTCGTATGGTGAGTGTAGAGAACCGGAGACCCATTTTACTGGAAACGAGGCATTCCATCTAAGTCCTCAAGGCTGACAACGTATTTGCATTTTGACTCTTGATTGAGGATAGACGTAGATGTCTATGGGCTACAGCCACCACTTACCATCAGGTGGCCTGTGTGCTCGTATGTCACCCTTATCGTATAAAAAAAATTTGCTTTCTATTTTTTCGGTCAAGCTGCAGTGTATGCAATGCTGTGTTACTCGGAAGGGTAAAGAGAGTCTTTCAGGCTGTGTAGCATTTAATCTTAGTCCTCAGATGTGAAAATACATCTATCACCTTCTTTGTTTGAAGTAGGTCGCAGGTATCCATTGGCTGCAGTAGCCACATACACTTTGAGGTAGACAGTAAATTTATATTATTATTCAAATTTCATTAAAAACCTGTTAAGCATTTAGGCTGGGTGCCTTCATATAGCCTCGAATTTCTTATTTATTTAAACAACAGGCAGTCTTCAAGCCATGAGGGCTAATAATTTTCTGCTCACCAGATTTCGCTAGTTGACACTGAGGTAAAGATTTTTTGTTACACAATATTATTTAATTGAGATGTTGTTTTTTAATAAAAGTTTATCAGTTTCTAGAGTATTATATTAATACACAAAACATGGCGTCAGTGGTTTACTCTTTAATTTTTTGCAGTTTTTTAACTTTTATTTCATTTTTCTACTTTTATGAATATTTGTGGTTTTGTTTATTTATTTTTAATGTTTTTTTTTATATAAAATATAGCTAATAGTACAGAAAGAAACAATAACTTTTACATTTTACGAACAAATTAACTTTCCCGCTATGAAATCTGTCAAAGATTATATCTCACTTTCCAGTGGCGCCACCCTGGTGGCAGAAAAAGTCGTGGGGCATCCACGACTTTTTCTGCCAACATTGGTAAATTATAACATGAATTTTTGTTTACTAATCAGTCATCAATAGTTCCGTTACTGAAAATGGAACTTCGCTACATTCATACGATGATGTTATAGATACGTGACCAACGTAGCTTTCTTCACCATACCTCACAGAATACCAGCGTAAAATAACAGCTTAACGCTGCTGTGTATTGTATGGTGAGTGTAGAGAACCGGAGACCCTTTTTACTGGGAACGAGGCAGTCCACCTTAATCCTCACAGGTGACAACGCATCTGCATTTTGATTCGTAATCGAGGATAGATGTAGATGTCTATGGGCCACAGCTCCACTTACCATCAGGTGGACTGTGTACTCGTTTTACACCCTTATCCTATATAAAATAACTACTTATCTAAAAGAAAAAAAGTGGTAATATTATGTACATTCGTGTGGTATCAATAAGGTTTATAATGGAATTTAGTAAAATTAGTCGTTAGAAAGAAAAATACGGCTGTGTTAATGCTTCAGTAAGGGCGCTTCATAATGCTCGAGACACATTAGCCGCCGAATGCCCCGCTGGGTTGAAATTGCGTCTGAATTGGCTCCCCGAGGTCAGAAATCACTAACACATTAACTTTATTACGTTGATATTGGTCCGTCGAGTAATTTGCACGAAATTGACCGAATCAACTAACGAGTCAACTAAGTAAACTTATAAACTTAAGCGAGATACATTGAAAACAGAATTTCTTTGTACCGAGTGTATGTTTTTTTGTATGTATGTTATGCGATATCTTCGCAGATTTTGAACCGATTTTAATGACTTTTTTAAATTAAATAGGAAATTGCCTGAAGAATGGTCTTATTAAATTATGAAGAAAAATTCCGCCCCCATGGGTAGAAAATTTGGGGAAAAAGTTTCATATTGGACTATTGTTTAAGGAATTTCATATGATATCTTCGCAGATTGAATGGAATAGAATAGAATAGAATAATTTTTTATTCAATATACATTACATGTGTAATTCTTATTGAAAGTCATTTTTTACTTTACCACTGGTTCGAAAAAAAACCCTCAGTCCTGGGAAGAACCGGCAAGAAACCCAGCAGGACTTTTTTTATTAAATAAATTTTACAATATAAATGATTACGAACTATTTACAAAATTTATTTTAGAAACTGCTTGGAAGCGACCACCTCATTCCCAGGGGTTATTATCAACCATGTATTCATTTATACTATAATAACCCTTTTTATACAGTTTCAGCTTAACAAAACATTTAAACTTGGTAATAGAGAGAGCCTGTTGTGTTTGTTCCTAATGTTTACAAATACTGAAAACCGATTTTAATGATTCTTTTTTATTAAATAGGCTTTTTTTTATAGGAGAGGGGGCAAACGAGCATGCGGCTCACCTGATGGTAAGTGACTACCGCCGCCCATGAACAACCGCAACACCAGGGGAATTGCAGATGCGTTGCCGGCCTTTTAAAAAGGAGTAGGCTCTTTTCTTGAAGGTCCCTAAGTCGTATCGGTCCGGAAAAATCGCTGGTGGTAAACTATTCCACAAGGAAGTTGTGCGAGGAAGAAAACATCTTCTAAATCGCACAGTGGTGGACCGCCAATCATCCAGATGGTGTGGATGGTATCGGGAGTTCTGCCGCGATGTGCGTTCGTGAAATTTGGCGGCTGGGATTAATCCGAACAATTCCTCAGAGCACTCCCCATGGTAAATGCGAAAGAAAATGCTAAGAGATGCAACATCTCTTCGCAGTGCCAATGAGTCGAGCCGATCGGAATGGACTCGGTCGTCGACGATTCGAGCCGCTCTGCGCTGGATGCGGTCAAGTGGAAGAAGCTGGCACTGGGGAGCTCCAGCCCAGAGATGGGAACAGTATTCCATGTGAGGCCGAATCTGCGCCTTGTAAAGTTGCAGGCGTTGAGCCGGCATGAAATACTGTCCCGCTCTGCTGAGCACGCCAAGCTTTTTAGAGGCCAATTTGGCCTTCTCTTCCAAGTGACCACGAAACTGCACGCTACTCGATATGTCGACGCCGAGGATTCCGATACTGGCTGAGGCAACAAGGAGAGTACCTTGAAACTGAGGCTCTAACCTTAAGGGTGATTCTATTAAATTATGAACAAAAAATTCCAATCCCAACGGTGGAAAATAGGGGAAAAAGTTTCATATTGGACTATTGTTTAAGGAATTTCATATGATATATTCGTAGATTGAGAACCGATTTTAATTATTCTTTTTTATTAAATAGGCTTTACCTCAAAAATAATCCTTTTAAATTATGAAGAAAAACTTCCCACTCCAACGGTGGAAAATAGGGGAAAAAGTTTCATATTGGACTATTTTTTTAAGAATTTCATATGATATGTTCGCAGATTGAGAACCGATTTTAATAATTCTTTTTTAATAAATAGGTTATACTTCAAGGCTGGTCCAAAAAATTTCTCCCCCAAAGGTAGCAAATAAATAATTTATTTTTTAGCTATTTGAAGTCGGTTTTCACTTTTTTTTTAAAGTTACAATTATTTGTACATGCTAAAGTTTTTTAATACAAGGTTTTGATAAACGCAGCACTTCGTTAAATTATCTATATATTTATTTTTTATTACCTGTCCTCGTAATTTGCCTATCTATCGATCAATCTATTGCAACCTATAAAACTCCACTGGTGAAGATAGGCCTACGCCATTGCGTGCCTCATAGGGGATATTTTGCAATAGTTGCCATACTTTGTGGTTTTGAGTTGATATCAGGTAGATGCTGGTCCCCATCTCCTGTTTCAGTTTCCTTTTATCGCCTTTTACGATACGATAGTGAATATTCTTACACCGCCACTAAACAGCTAACAGCAACTTAATTTAACTTGTCCATAAAGTTTTGAAATTATGTTTATGTTAACCAGAGACACTGATACTATCCTATTTCATCCAGTAGCTTGGAAACATATTTTTACATTCCGGGATATAAGGTAACCGTATACGTGGTGGAGCCACGCTGCATCTATATTGTGGTTATTGTACAAATGGCTCGCCTCCACGTCTCCCCGCTCTCACAGAATACCAGTGTAAAATAGCTGCTTAATTCTGCTATATTTCATATGGTTTAGAGGACCGGAAACCCATTTACTGAAACGAGGTATTTCATCGTAGTAATTAGGGTAGACGACGAATCTGCATTTTAATACTTAACAAAGATAGATGTCGATGTCTATGAGTTACAGTATCCAATTACCCTCAGGTGGAGTGTGTGTTCTTTTATCACTCCTATTTATAAAAATAAACTGATAAGACTCCTAGACAAACTGTATAACACTATCACTTCAGCAATTCGATATAATGACAAGACCGATTTTTAAGTTTGAACTATTTAGTTTTATATTCTCTACTCTACAATTTGTCAAACGTTAGTGTTGTGGTCGTTAACGCAGTTGCTCATTATAGCATTGGAGAAATTGTCAGTATCAGCTCGGAATCAGGAAGTTGGCGGCTTTTCACCCCTGTGCCTCAGAAAGCACGTAAAGCCGTTGGTCCTGCGCCTGATCTCTCTCATCTCTTGCCGCTTTGCCATCCAACCTGATTATTAGAGTGTGGGAATAGAGATCGCGCCCGAGTGTATGGCCACTATAATCCTGTCCTGCGCAGATGGCTAGTCTCCGTTGATAAGGGGCACCGTGTATCCATAATCTACTATACGTGGTAGAATTATACAATAAACCTACTCATAAAGTGTGTGTTATCTTATATATAAAAATTAATGTTTGTTTGTTAATATTTTACGCGCTGCCATTCCGTTCATCAGACTGTGGTAAAACTTTGTCAACTTATTTCTTGCACTTACGCGAAGATTATAGGCATGTTACAATTAACTAACAGTAGGTGTATCTGACGACGGTTCGAAAAAAATGAGATTGACTTCATTATGACGACCAGACGACAACTGTTCAGTGATGTCTCCGTGATCGCGAGGGTGAAAACTGGCAGCGATCACCGAATGGTTAGAGGCACACTGAACCTAAACGTTAAGCTGGAGAGGTCTCTTCTAATGAAGTTAACGCACCGTCCCCCACGTGCTCTAATTCAAAGTCCCGAAACCTTTCAGCTCGAGTTACAAAACCGTTTTCAGTGCCTAGAAGACTGCAATGAAGTGGACGATATGAATGACAAGCTCGTGGAAACCGTCCATGCGGTCAGAGCTAAGTTCTGCAAGACCCGCCGCAGTAGAACACAAAAACTCTCCGATCACACTCTTAATCTCATGGCTGTTAGACGGGAGATGAAACTACATTCTTCAACAGATTTGACAGCATACAGGCAACTGAACAGACAGATCTCCAAATGCATGCGGCGGGACTTACGCAACTTCAATACAGCTCGTATTGAAGAAGCGATCGAGCGGAACCAAGGCTCCAAAGTCTTTACCAGAGATCTGTCTGCCAGAAAGAGCCAACTGTCAAAGCTGAAGACCGAGTGTGGCAGCATCGTTTCCAGGGCACCTAAGATTTTAAGTGAGATTGAGAGGTTCTATGGGCAGATGTACACGTCATCGTTGGAGCCACACGCGAGTGTGAGTAACGATCCAAAAGCGAGTCTTATCCGACATTATTCCGATGATATCTCGGACGTCAGTCTGAGCGAGATTAGAATGGCTCTCCAGCACCTTAAAAACGGCAAGGCCCCAGGCGAGGGTGGAATTACAGCGGAGCTTCTGAAAGCGGGTGGAAAACCGGTACTTGAAGTCTATCAGAAGCTCTTTAATTCCGTCCTCCATGGTGGTATTACACCGGAGCCGTGGAGCAGAAGTGCGGTGGTCTTGTTCTTCAAGAAAGGCGACAACGCTCTCTTGAAGAACTACAGACCGATTTTCCTTCTGAGTCGCGTCTACGTGCTGTTTTCGAGAGTCATTACGAATCATCTCGCGCGCAGACTTGACAACTTCCAGCCTCCCGAACAAGCCAGTTTTCAAAAAGGCTTTAGCCTTTTTGAAAACTGGCTTGTTCGGGAGGCCATAGACCATAGACCACATACATACTCTTCGACAAATTGTACGAAAGTCTACTGTGTACTTGAATTTGCCAACGGCAAATTTTCACGCCTCTTAGCGTGCTCCATGCTCCATGTCCAACAGTGGACTTCTACGGGCCGATGATCTTGAAGTAGAAGAAGGTAATTATTATTTTTTTATAGAATGAGGTGACAAACGAGCACTCATTCTACCTGCTGGTGAGTGGATGCTGTGGCCCATAGCATTTTACATCTATCCTCGATTAAGAATCAAATGCAGATGCGTCGTCATCCTTGAGGACTAAGATGGAATGCCTCGTTTCCAGTAAAAAGGGTATCCGGTTCTCTACAGTCACCATACATAGCAACATTAAGCTGCTATTTCACGCTGATATTCAGTGGTCCTACCCCGACCACCATATGGTCGAGCCGACCTATTCGTTCTACATCCATATCATAGCTGCAGCGTGGTTATACCATATATAATTGCACGTACTACAACTTAATATCTTGATATAAAATAAATAAGCCGCAAACTAACGTAAGAACATCCTAAATGTTTACATAAGAATGAAAATCTTTAAATTCCTAAGAAGTCATAAATTAAAATGCCTTTATATAAGCAGCAGGGTAACCTACACACGTTCTCTAAGCGACTACATACGTTTTGTATTGTTTTTGCGCTTCAATCGTAAAAATTCTTTAAATTTCTACTTACGAGCCGCTACTTACGATTGTGAATCAATATTCACCGATCGCGGGAGCAAAGGAAGTTATAACAATGGGTACGACTTTCTATCACAAAACGACACATAAATTGCATTTATTTAGGCTATTTTGAACCTTAATTTAAAATGCTGCGAATCAAAAAGGATTAAGTTTAATATTCTCCTGCATAATGTTTTCTTCTTAATCTTTATCTTGATATAAAAAAAATTACGTGTCACGTTGTTTGTCCGCGATGAACTTCTAAACTACTGAACTGATTTCATTGAAATTTTACACACTGTGTGCAGTTTGGTCCAACTTGAGATATAGGATAGTTTTTATCTCGATAAGTGACCCTCAATATTTTTTATTACGAATTTAAGAATTTTTATAGGACACAGGCTCGTCGAAGAGGGCAGAACAACGTCTGCCTGGCCAGCTAGTAATTTATACGTTTTTGTTCTTTTTTACCTGACTTAGTATTTCCTACAATACAGTACTATTTAATTCTTTTTTCAAATGAAATCAAAAAAAGGCGGCAACTGGCAAAAGACTTCCAGATACTGTAAGCTCATCCTGCGTAAATGGAACCAAAAATTAATATTAAAAAACTGAAGGTAGCCGGGCTAACTATGACATCACGACGTCAAACACCTCAGTCCCCCGTGACCACGAAACGTCGGGAATATAAAATAAGTTAATACGAGTATAAGTACGCGATAAAATCCGTAAAATTAGTTTTATTTAAGAATGTGTAGTGTTCGCGTAAATATAAGAAATCAGTATCTTATACTTCTGCTATTAATTACGGTATGTATCTGTTATACAATTAATTTTAAAGAATCGTTCTCAACTATTAGAAGTACTGGGATATACTCAGTAACATGAAAAATTACATTTACTTAATACTTTTGATCATTATATTTTGTTATTCAGTTGTTTACTTAGTGTATTTGTGTATAGCATAATATTATTTTCATTTATTATGTAATTATTAGAAATTAAAATAAAATTTATTAAATTAAGATATTTATTTGTATTACTAACATTCCACCTAAATTGTCGTGTAAATTAGGTACAAATTTTAGGTTCTAGGTGTCAATTGCCTATAAAGTGGTTTAAAGCTACTTAATACATTTTGTAGTTTCTATCATGGGTAGTTAAGCTAATTTGATTCTTTTGTCTTGTGCTTCACGTTTCTTATTACAAATGTACAGGTTCAGTTTAGACCGAAAGAGATGGAATTATGGCTTTTCGATAAGTGCACAAGATGCGGCCTATTCATTTAGAATGTTTGGCATTAAAAAGTGTAAATCACAAAATTTTGCATTTAGCACGTTTGTCTTCTAGACCATCGATGTACTTTAACAATTTTCAGACATTATACATTGTACTAAAATTTATTTGTATTTCACTTTTAGATAGCTCATTACTAATAATAATTATTATTTAATTGATTAATACTTAATTAATAAATAAAAAACATAGATATTATATAAGTACTTTCGTTGTACGATAAACTCGATTCAGAGTACCATAGCGTACTTAAAATATAGATCCTAATAATATTATAAATGTGAAAGTTTGTGAAGATGCATGGATGTTTGTTACTCTTTCACGCAAAAATTACTGAATGGATTTTATTAAAACTTTACATAATATAGTTAATACACGAGTATAACACATAAGCTTAATTCATAAAAGTATTGTGTAAATTGGCCAAAATATATCGATAAATGTTAAGTAAGTCTGAAAAAAATCTGTCGTCTGCGAGTTACTCGTATTTTAGCGTGAACACGCATCACGAAAAAAAGCTGTGAATAAAGAGTATCTTAAACTGCTTTTATTTATGGGTTCCGCGTAAAAAAATTCCACGCGGGTGAAGTCGCGGGGAACAGCTAATATAACAATATATCTATAAATCTTAGCAAACCAATATAAAATCGCTTATCACCGTGTTGTAATGAATACTGGCTTCTTAACAGAGTTACAGAATCTTATACGTAGATATCAACCGATACATAGATATTGATATATATAAATTCGTCATCAGATATTTAAATCCAATACATAGATACGATTTTATGTAGGTTAAGAGTGGTATTACCATGCCTAGCGCGTGGTAGCTACGGAGTTACGCGATCGCATGTTTCACAGTACGCGAGCAACCCGGGTTCGATCCCCACCGGCTTCAATCAAATTGCCAGTTACAATTTTGCATATTAACCACGTTCTCGTTGGTGCAGAAAAACTTCTGATCTGCATGTCTGATAAAACTGTGGGTTTTTTAAGCATGGCGAACTCAAGCACAGCAACTAAACCGCAATGGTTTGCACTGTGTTTAATGTGTATTACTAATTGTAGAATTTAATGGGTAATAAATTAAAAAAAAAATCTTCCCCAAGAAATGCCACAAGACACGGTACAGAGCCACATGTATCCATCGACTTCGAGCATGTCTTAACAGGTTGTCACTCAATCTAGTGAGGACCGCACCACACTTCGCTTAGTGGTATGAGGCCACATCAGAACCTTTATTCCATATTAGTTGTTATTTCTTCGAGCTATATGACTAGCCAATTGCCACTTGTCACCACACATCACCTTGTGATCAACAATCCACCATTTTTCAGGACTGATACGACTTAGGGACTTTCAAGAAAAACCTTACTCCTTTTTAAAAGGCCGACAACGCACCTGCAATTTCCCTGGTATGACGGTTGTTCATGGGCGGCGGTGGTCACGTACAATCAGGTGAGCCGTATAGTCGTTTTACCGCTCTTCTTTAAAAAAAAATTGATTGCCAAGCGTGACTAAGCTGTACACTTTTTACGGGTTGATGAAGAAGAAAATAATTTTTATCTGTTTCCTAGAACTATGTAAGGATCGTGACACTTGGCGATCTGTTCTCTCTGGCTACCCCGTCAGGGATTGTGCGTGAAGATAAGTAAGTAAGTAAGTAAGTTTCCTAGAACACGGTATTTGTTATAACAAACACTGAATTTAGTTTCACTTATGTAAATACAGGGCAACAACTTCGTGGCTAGTTAAAACGATATTACAAACTCGTAGTTCCCAGCAGGGTCATCATCTTCAACGGCGTTCCTAAACTACTTAATAGGGTGATAATTGCTAGGCTATTACAGCCTCCCTGACACCCCTACTCGGAGGTCGGGAGCGGGAGGCTGCAGACGTGGGCTGTATAAATATATAACTGTTGTTGAAACTTTATTCACTCTATGTACATTTTACTTGTATCATTTTTTTACTCTAAAATATATTTAAAATTGTTCTAATATATACCTCCCCTTATGTAAATGTTATATAAATTATAGGATGTTGCATTGTGATTTTAAAATGCAAAAGTGTTTTTTTTTATTATATTCAATCGATTGTATTCCTTCTAAGTTTTATATCAAAACAAATCAGAACATTTCATGGCTTATTCAGGGCTTATTAAATTTTAAGTTAATATTTTCTACCATATATAAAAACACAGTTTGTAAATTTATTTATAAATTAAATGTTTTCACATACACAAGGACATAAGAATTATATAATATATAATGTGCATGTATTATACACATAAACCTGCCTCTTGAATCATTCTGTGTATTGATGAAAACCGCATTAAAATCCGTTACGTAGTTTAAAAGATCTATACTTCATTTATTATAGCATTAGAAAAAAGAAGCTCGTAGAAACAGGGGTCCAAAACATTTTAATTCACAGTTAGGTTTAGATAATTTTAATGAAAATTTTCATTAAATTATTTTAATTTAACTTTTTCGATTGACATTTCGACTTTTAATATTGTTAAAACATGTAACTGTTCCTAAATTATCCTAGGCTGATAAAATTGTTCGTCTCCCTTAATTATATTAAAAGTAATTGTATGTAAAATAGAATGTACTAAATACTAAGACTAACGAAATGACAGTCATTTTTAATAAAAATGTTTGTTTAATTACAAGTACAAAGCAAGATTGCCATATTGCTTTCAAATATTGTATTATACTTACCTAAAATGTTTAATATAGACTGTCATAAATATTTTTACCGTCTTTTGTAAAACACAAAGTGGAGTTAGTTTTATTCTATTTTTTAAGTAATTTAAAATTTTATCAAGGTCAACATTTAGGGCATTTTTGGTTGCAGTAGGCTTTGGCCAGTTTCAAGAATTGCATGTTGTGAGTTACTCGCGCTCGCACTTAGATTACCCCATTTTTCAACCAAACGTAACACTTTGTAACAACAACTAAAAAAAGTCAGTAATAACGGTAACAAAAAAAAAACAATAAAAATATCATAAATTAATATAATTCACAAGTGAATGACAATAATTAGATGTGAATGGCAAAAATTAGAAAACCCTGCCTATATAATAGCTGCAGCATGGCTCTACCACGTAAAAAAAAATTACATTACATGTATAAATAGATTACAAAAATACGCATCAATTTTAACTGTAACATATTTATTATACTTTTGTTATAAAGTGTGCGTTATAAAACCCTTCTTTTAACTTCTGTCTAAAAAATTGCTATTTTAAATAAAGTATATAAGCGTACAAACGACGAGAAGCGACATTGTTTTATAATATGTAGAGATAAAATGTTACATTATTTTAAAATGCAAGTGTTTTTATTTATTATTTTATTCAATCAATTTTATTACTTGTAAGTTTTATACCAAAACACATTCGAACATCTCATGGCTGTTATTAAACTTTAAGTTAATCCTTTTGGCCATAGATAAACAAACACAGTTTCTAACTTTATTTATAAATGAAATATAATATATAATATTTTAAATACACCACTAAGCGTCGAATATTTACAAAGTAAAGCAGCAGAAGCCACCGCATTCTAATCCAGTCGGCAAAACAGTTCTCGTTATATTATGAAAATTCATTACAAACTTAACCGACGGAGATTGCTTAATTTTCTTTAATATTAACTTGTACGGACCCCTTTTTAATTAATATCGACAAAATAGTCGAGGCGGCGGATGGTGCTGATAAACTGTATAGTGATGTAACGTTTTAATAGAGCTATATAACATTTACGATTATAACTAATGCAGTTAATTTTGCAGAGAGATCCAGCTACTGACCACTGACCTTTGAATACTTAAATAATTATTTTTTAGCTAAGCATATGCATATCAAAATATATATGTATAATAATTTGTATAATATTTTGACCTTACTGTAATTACATTGACGCTCTTTAAACCAGAACTCAACAGTGAATGCACTACTGTTTGGCGCCAGAAATAGGTATAATTGAGTAGTTTTAAACCTGACTGACTGCCAGATGGAGCCCTACCAATCTATACAAATAAATAAAATGAAGTGTCGAACTAAATGCACGTGAAAGTATATATTGTAATTAGAACAAAAACACAATTATTAACATTTTTGTCTGTCTTTCTGTCTGTCTGTTTGTTCCGAAACGGCTGGACCAATTTTGACGGGACTTTCACTGGCAAATAGCTGATGTCAGAAGGAGTAACCTAGACTACTTTTATTATAGAAAAAATTAGGGTTTCGCGCAAATAAATTAAAAGTCATGAAATCATATCGTAATAAATTCTACGCAGGCGGAGTCGCAGGGAACAGCTAGTTTGTAATACAATCTACAACGTACATTTATTCAATATATATTCATTTATAATCATCATTCATTACAGCCTATACAAAAGTCCACTGCTGAACATATGCCTCCCCTTGGATTGCCTCATAAGATGGGTATTTGCCACAGTTTCTAAGTTTAGCTTCATCAGATCAGAAAGATACTGCTGCTCATCTCCTGGCTTGTTTCCCTGTGTCAACTCATACGGCAAACACATGACAATATAGGGTATTGGTAATTCTTACACCGCCACTACACGGTGAGCAATAAATATAATATTAAATAAATTATGTTAAATAAATCTTAAATTCTAAAGCTACAGTATACAGTTCACATCCCACTGCCGGGCATACGCCTCCTCCAACTCCTGTTATTAAGCACTTAGTCCGTTGCGCTTCTTCAGGACATGTTGGCTAACTTCACATCACATCTTCGAAACATGATCACGTGTTTCGTATGACACAAGCGGCAAATTTAAAATTTTGTACAAACGACTACAATATGAATATAATTTATTGTTGATTTTTTTTTCACCCCACAATCGATTTCGATAAAATTTAAATCCACCACCTGGAAAGTATACCTTTTGAAACAAAAAAAGAATTTTCCAAATCGGTTCAGGCGTCTTTGTGTAATCGGTGAACGTACATAAAAAAAGATTCCTACGAATTGAGAAACTCCTCCTTCTTTGAAGTCGTTTGAAAATACAAATTATTTTAAGATTTTATATGCTAAAATATACATACATACATACATAAACACTCACGCCTGTCCCCCAGAGGGGTAGGCAGAGATTATGGACTTCCATTTGGCACGATTCTGACACACCTCTCTCGCTTCCTCCACATCCATATACCTACGCATACACGCTCGTCGGTTAAAGGTACTCTTGATTTGGCCCATTTTTAATATATCGCCAATTTGGTCGATAAACTTTCGCCTAGGGCGACCCTTCCCGATTATGCCGTTCACCTCTGCAGCATAAATTTGCTTTGTCACTCTTTCCTCATTCATTCTTTCTACATGGCCAAACCACCGAAGCATTCCTTTCTTAATCCTGGTCACAACATCATCTTGCAAACCACACTCTTCTCTTATTAAACAATTTCTCACTCTGTCATTCAGCTTCATCCCTAACATACTCCTTAATGACCGCATTTCTACAGAATTTATTCTACTCTCATGCCTCTTCTGCCACACCCAACTTTCACTACCATACATTAAAGTAGGTACTAACACAGCATTGTGAATTGCCATACGTGCTTTTTTGGACACATTCTGACTTTTCACAATAGAGTGTAGAGCCCCATTCACTCTATTTCCTGCATTCACTCGTCGTCCTATATCCTTATCATATCTACCATCCCTGCTAAACAAAAATATAAGTCTTTAAAATATTTTTTATAAGTGCTAAAATATAAGTCTTTAAAATATTTTTTACACATTTTAATGGTATTGTGTCGATAGCGAAATTCGCCATCACTATGATATTAATTTCAAAATTGGTTTAAATAGGTATTACGCCGCTTGTTAGCCCGGGTCCAAAATGAACTCATTAAAACTATAAAAGCAGCGGTAATTAAGGCCGCAGCCCTCGCTACCCGCCTCATCCCTCCCCGCCCATTTCCGACCCCTCAGCGGACCGGGCTTAGTACCCCTACCCCCATTTCCAGAGCGACATGCACAGATTGCGTGTAACTAAAAGTGACAAGAGTACATTAGATTACAGCGTGTGATAAAGATAAAAGTTATCTATTTTTTCAGAGCAATACGAGCTTAGGGATTAAGCGCTTGCCTTTTTTAAACAGTACGAGCACACAGTCCACCTGATGTTAAGTGACATTTACATCTGTCTTCGATTTAGAATCACAATTTAGATGCGTTGTCACCCCTGGGAACTAAGATGGAATGCCTCGTTTCAAGTAAAAAGGGTCTTCGGTTTTCTACACTCACCATACGAAACGCAGCAACATTAAGCTGCTATTTTACGGTCGTATGGTGAGAGCGTGGTTTTTTTTTAATTTTTTTTAATAGCATAGGGTGACAAACGAGCACACAGTCCACCTGATGGTAAGTGGTTGCTGAGGCCCATAGACATCTACATTTATCCTCGTTTGCGAATCAAAATGCAGATGCGTTGTCACCCGTGAGAACTAAGATGGAATGCCTCTATTCCAGTAAAAAGGGTCTCCGATTCTCTACACTCACCATACGAAACACAGCAGTTTTAAGCTGCTATTTGACACTGGTATTTTGTGAGAGCGTGGTCCTTCCCCGGTCGAGCCGACTCATTCGTGCTACAACTATACTACTAATATAGCTGCAGCATGGCTCTACCACGTACAACGGTACAACGGTACGTGGTTCTTCTCTGCGAGCAAACAGAGTTGAATTCTCGCCGGTAATGAGGTTATAAATTTAAATGCTGACATACTAGTGGTCAGCGATAATGTAATTTATGATGGAGAAACCAGCATGTCATGTCGTGAAGAGAGTTGAAGTTCGCTAACACGTGTTGGGGCAACGCAGCGGACTTAAACCCTTTCAGAAATAAGAAGACATCTTCACCCAGCAAAGGTCTGAATGAAAGTTCATGACTTTTTTAATAATATTATACATGTGGAAGTTTGTGAAGATAATTGAGATGTCATCTGCTAATAGTATACACTTATGCTTCATCATTTTGACAATGTCATTTATGCAACAGAAATAGTGTTGGACCGAGAACACTTCCCTGCGGTACGCCATATTTATTGTATCGGTATTCGGACGAGTACGGTATAATGTCCCCATTTACATATGTATTAACTAGATCACGCACAAACAGTTAAACGGATGGCTAGAAATGCAGACATAGGCAAAAATATCCTCAACCGCGTAGTGGATATTCTTACATCAGCGTAAGAATATCCACTACCTCACATCCTCCTGTAGGTGTCGTGAGAAGCAATAGAGGGTAAATGGAATAGATGGGCAGCAGTGCCTTTCTAAAACCAGCTCAAACTAATAAATAAAAACTGCAGTTGCCAATCCACCTGTCACGTGTGGCAACTATGGAACTCCCCCCATTGGTAATCTGTAGGAAGGCCTAAGTTCAGCAGTGGACTTTTAACACATTCATTCCATTCCTTTTATGTGATTGCGGCGGAAAAATAATGTTCATTCTATTCAGATGCTAGAATTCTAGATTTATAAAACGATGATTATAATGATACTTATGTCTTTCTGTCCTTATTCAACATCTCTTCTTCTTTGTCAGTCCTCTTGTCATTAATTGTCTGATATAGTCTTTTGCATAAATGTGTAATGCTTATTTTGAAGTTTTGTCCAAAACAGAGACTGTGTTAGTGCGTTGGTGATCATAAAGTCCATACCCTCAAACTGATAACCCTGTTCTTAACCATTTCTGTGAGATTAGGGTTAGGCATTTTGGCATCTAGCAGCCAACAGTACCCAAACATCGACCCAACAAGTCCCAATAGTGTTGGCATTTAGAGAAGGACCTTTTTCCTTCCACATTAGTCCTCAGGGATGACAACGTATCTGTATTCTAATTCTCAGTCGAGGAGGAGAGGTAAATATATGTATTTAAAAGCAATCAGTTACCACAAGTCTATGCATGGAAGAGATTGCGATTATACTACCAAACGTCTCGTAATTTCTACGCTGTTCTCAGTCGCTGATCTAGAAATAACTAGATTTGCGACTCTCTTCTTATGCCCGCAAGAACGAGATAATTATTTCGCTATCTATCGGAGGTCACAAGATAAAACTTTACTTTCATTGTCTTACGACAACCAACAACTCAGAGTAATAGTTTTTTATTGTAACAGTATGTATTATACAGTCACATATTGAAAACATATTAAATATTTATTTCATATATTCCACACCAAATATTTTCGTCCGATTACAAACTAGCCGTCTTCAAGGCAAGAGCGAATAGGCTTATCACACTAAGACAGTGCGACTTACCATCTAAAGCTTCATCATCACTTACCACCAGATGGGATAGGTAAGCACCGGCTTATCTATACATCTATACAAATAAATAAAATTGAAGTGTCTCTTTGTAATGTCAAAATAACAGCTTTTAACTAAATGCATATCAAAGTGTATACAGTACTTATAACAAAAACACAATTTTTAAAATTTTTGTCTGCCTGTCGGTCTGTCTGTCTGTCTGTCTGTTTGTTCTGGCTATTCTCCGAAACGGCTGGACTGATTTTGACGGGACTTTCACTGGCAGATAGCTGATTTCGTAAGGAGTAACTTAGGCTACTTTTATTTTAGAAAAAGAATTAGGGTTCCGATGAAAAACATACAAAACCCTATTACGCGGGCGAAGTTGCGGGGAACAGCTAGTCTTTTATAAAAATAAAAATCAATTGCCGCATGTATGAAAGATCACTTCAGGAATGTTGGACTGATTTTGATGAAATTTTTATGTGTTAAAGTGAGTCCGTGAATGGTTTAGTTTCACAATTGAAATTGATAGATGGCGTTGTTGTCGAGATCCAGAAACCTGTGGGAAGCCGGTGCATATCTTTACTAGTATCAACATTATAACTACTATAAGTTATAATGTTAATATTAGATATTATTAGACGTTTTTTGTTTATAGTATAAGGGTGACAAACGAGCTCACAATCCACCTGATGGTAAGTGGTTGCTGTGGCCCATAGACATCTACATCTACGTTTGCGAATCTAAATGCAGATGCTTTGTCACCCGTGAGGACTAAGATGGATTGCCTCGTTTCCACTAAAAAAGGCCTCCGGTACGAAACACAGCAGCTTTATGTTGCTATTTTACACTGGTATTCTGTGAGAGCGTGGTCCTTCCTCGGTCGAGCCGACCCATACCTGCTACAAATATACTATTAATATAGCTGCAGCATGGCTCTACCATGTATGAAAATAGCTTATAACGTTACTTAAGTTATAAACTATTTTGTATATCATGTCATCGACAGTTCTGCTGGATCCTTCTCCGGTGTTGTACCAGCGGGTACGAGATGTTGGCAAGTGATCACCTCTATGTGTACCCATACATTACAGCATTATAAATTATCCTGCATAGGTTTACTTGTCAATCAGGACATCAATCGAAAACAATCAATAACACATTATTTATCTTAATAATATGATGTATCTTTGTGTAAACTAGCCGGAGCAATATATTTGCGTATTATTTATATCAAAGTTTTTAAAATATAGGCATATGACTTGTGAGGGTTTTAATTATGATAGTGATGATGGCGATAACGAAAATTAGTGTAACAAACGAGCTAATATTGTACCTGATTAAATGAAAATAATTTTACGGATTTTGTCGCGTTTAAATTATCATATTATAAATTAAACGCGACAAAATCCGTAAAATTAGTTACGCGCGTAAATATAAGAAATAATTAGTTAACCCAATGGTAAATCCTTACCATAGATAGTGTACTTATACCTGAAACAAACTCCAAACAAATATCACAGATATTATGTTGTCAGCACTAAAGGCTAAGTTAAAAAACCTTGTAGTTTGTAATTATACCCTTTAACCAGATCACAGCGATGGAGGCGTTGCTCTGGCAAACTATTAAAGTAGGCACGAGGGCGGTTCCAAGCTAAACGGACTCCCAGCCAGAAGCGAAACCCTTCCAATAGTGAAATACATAAGTCTATGAGCGTGTGTAATGCTTACTCAATAATATTTTAAAAACTTTTTTTAATTTTCACTTAAATTTGTACACTTTTCTATTCATTGATCAGCCAATTAACTAATATTCTTTCCCTTAGGAGCGTTGAGGATGTTACCACACCAATCGATCGATCGTCGACCGATGGTGGAATGAATTAGGTGACATCGATCGATAGTTTCTACCACACCAATCAATCGATGACACCTATCGATGGTAGAATCGATTAGTCGACTTATTCATTCTACCATCGTAGCATGGATAAGTCGTCGTACAACGTACTAGCTCGATAACTGTTTGATTATTCGAGAACCCGCCCCGCCCCACCGTCCACATCCTATTGTCACCGGATTTTATTTTTAATTAGTGTGCATAGTTTGCCATAATCGTAATATTTGGCGGGCGGGTTTACCATCGCAGTTTCGTTGCATATCTGTGAGGTCTGCTTCCTACAAGGTTTTGGGTTTTTCGGTCTGACAACCTACTTATTCCACCGTTAGCCTATGATGATCTTGGTTAACTCTTAGTCGTCTTAATATCAAATTTAAAATCATAACAATTTTTAATAGATATATTATATGTCGATGTCTCATCCAGCTTTCGGCGTATTGTTGACACTGCCCGCAGGGCGGGCTTTATTGCTCGCGACATTACGTCCCAGGAGTACGCGGTAATTTTCAACTAATAACCAGTTTAATTTTCATTGCCTTTTCTGCTTTTATGGCGACGACGCTCACTTTTAGAATTTTCGATTGTGTTTATAATAGCTCTGATTTAAAAATTACAGACGGTATTTAGACATCACGATAAGGATACGAGTAGACTTTTTTTTTATAGGATAAGGGTGACAAACGAGCACACAGTCCACCTGATGGTAAGTGGTTGCTGTGGCCCATAAGATATCTACATCTACCCTCTATTACAAATCAAAATGCAGATGAGTTTTCACCCCTGAGGACTAAGATGGAATGCCACATTTCCAGTAAAAGGGATCTCCGGTTCTCTACACTCACCATACGAAACACAGCAGTACCAAGCTGGCCGATAAACAAATCAAAAATTTTAAAGAGATTTTCATTTTACGCTGGTATGCTGTGAGAGCGTGGCCCTTCTCCGGTCGAGTCGACCCATTCGTGCTATAACTATACTGCTAATATAGCTGCAGCTTGGCTCTACCACGCAAAGACTACGATAATAATGACAAAATGGTGCTATATACATGGCTATATAATATAATATGACTCGCGCACTCTGCTAAATTGTCTGGAACACGAATGAATTGACTTGACTAGGAAAAGACCATGTTAGTGCAGAATATGGCCTTTTAAAGTCCGGCAACGCATCTGCAATTACCTCCCTGGTGTTGCAGTTGTTCATGGGCGGCGGTAGTCACTTACCATCAGGTGAGCCGCATGCTCGTTTACCCCTCTCCTATAAAAAAAAGAATACTAGTGAATAAAAGCAGTACAATACTGCATTTCACACGGTGAGTGATATAACTGAAGACAGCACTGAGAAGACTGCATGACAGCCCATTAAATGCATAGTTAATGTATTTAATCCTCAAACATAACATGCCCATCTGCATTTTGGTTTCTAATGGGGAATAGATGTATGTGTGTATAAGCCACAGAGTCAATTTCCCATCAGATATGAGAAATTCCGAAAGTTGGGTGAGCTAGAACTGTGGAAATGGAATTCTTGCTAAGGATTTCGGGGTGTTAATAAAAATATATCAGTGCGAAGTGTATAATTCTTTGTATATTCATAAAAATCCTTTTATAGTAAAAGTGAATTTTTAGAAACTGGGCATGGAAAAAATCTAGATTTAGAAGAATTATATAATTTGTAGGCCACCAAAGCTCTTGTTCCGAGCGGTAATCGAACACGCAGCCTCATCTCATCTATATGTTACTAATATTGAAACTAAAAAACAAAGAATATTATTGAATGATTTTTTATATTTACGCGAACACTACACATTGAATAAAATTATGTTTACGGATTTTATCGCGTTCAATTTACTTATTTTTAGACGTTTTTTTTTATAGGATAATAATGACAAAAGAGCACACAGTCTACCTGATGGTAAGTGGTTGCTGCGGCCCATAGACATATAGGTACATCTATCCTCGATTACAATCAGATGCGTTGTCATCCGCGTGGGCTAAGATGGAATGCCTCATTTCCAGTAAAAAAGGTCTCCGGTTTTCTACACTGACCATATGAAACATAGCAGCGTTAAGCCGCTATTTCACGCTGGTATTCTGTGAGAGCGTGGTTTCGGGTGCTTTACAGCAACCCATGGTCACGGGGGACTGAGATATTTTGAATAGAATATTATTTATGAGGTGTATGGTAAAACCTATTTTTTTTTAAAATAAAATAATAGTTTACAAACTTACGAAACTTTTAAATTTGTTTCGTTATAAGTGAGCTTATGTTATCGAAGGAATAGTTTGTAATAAAACTGTTACATGTACCTTGTATGAAATAAAATTGATCCTTACGAAGAACGAATCGTTTCTTACATTTTGTAATCTGGTATAAATGTGTCAAACTGATGATATATACGTGATAATATAAATCAACAACTTAATAAAGTTTGAAATAAAATTATTAATCCTATAGATAAAAGATAATTAAAAAATATTATAATAGGGAGTATTATAATTGAAAAAAGATAAAAATATTTTAAAATTTCAAAGAATAGTTTACAAAAATAATAATTTTGGAGATTATTGATAAAGAATTTCAATTATTAGTGAAAGCTTTTTTCATAAGTAGTAGAGCCATGTTACAGTGTATTATAGAAGAATGGATCAGCCTGCCCGAGAAAGGACCTCGTGAGCACAGAATACTAGTATAAAATAGAATTATAATATGCATAAAATGCTGTTATGATGAATGCTGGGAACCGGAGACTTCAATGAAAAAAGTTTATACATATACGTCGTCACCCCTGAGGACGTAACATTTTAAGCTTTATCACCAGTGAATAGAGTCCCTGTTTCTCGTCACTTACAATACGAACCACAGCAGTGTAGTGCTGTTATTTCACACTGGTATTCTGTACGAGTATGGTACTCTGAAGCGTAACTCTACTTACAAAAGTATACTAGTATTTAAAAAAACTGGAAGAGCGAACTTACAGTGCACCTGTCAGTAAGTAGCTACTACAGTTCATGAACACCTGCAGCTAAGTTTCACCAAAAAAGACTACAGATGCATTGTCGCCTCTGAATAAGATGTAACGCCTCACAGTCTATTATTAGATTGACTCTCTTTGCTATTCAGACCGGCACACAATGAATCCACGAACTTTTTCTGCCACCAGGGCGGCGCCACTTTACAGTGAGGTAAAATATTTGACAGATTTCATAGCGGGGACGATAATTTCTTAGGAAAATGTCATCTTTAAGGTTTCTTTCTGTATCATTAATTATATTTTATATTAATTACATTAGAAATGAATAAACCAAAGTATTAATATAACTAAAAGCAGATAAAAAAGAGTTGAAAAGTGCGAAATATTAAAAATCAAACCACTGACGCATTGTGTTGTCTATTAATATAATACTCTAGATAATGATAAACTATTATTTAAAACTAATTTCTCAATTAAATGACATTGTATTACAAAAAACTTTACCTCGGTGTCAACTAGCGACATCTGGTGACTGGAAGATTAATAGCCCTCATTGTGCAAGCACTGTTGTGTACGAGTCGACTTCCTTTTTTTGTTACAAAGATTTTATAAAAAAACAAAAACTAGATATTTCTTTCGTGTCATGTAGATACTAAATGAGTGGGAATATGTAATTATTTAAAGACAATAAATCTTCCCAAAAATGTTTATTATAAAGCTTGTCAAACGCAAGCGCAGTGTGTATTAAGTGTAAATTACTTTATCGGGAGTTATTTAGGGAGGATTTCCGAAAATCAATCGGTGGGCGGATCAGATAGCGTGATATATGGCTCCGCAGTTGACCGTCCGGATTCCGTAGGGGAAGTACACGCGATAATTAAAGAATTTAATTATGGTACCTACTTAAATACATGTTTTGTTTTTATAAAATATAGGACACTGTATGTAGTTAATAGGAATGCTTTGGTTCTTATTTTCTTTATCGTCTAAATCTTAAGAAAGTTTCCTGTCAATGGTCTATATCAATTCAAATTCTTAATGTTGCTTACAAGGTGGTAGTTCTCCTTTCCTGCCTAGGACTAGGACTAGTACCGTAACGGGAAGGTACCACACAATTACTTACTTTTTCTATCAAGCAAAATTGCATTAAATGCTTTTTTTTGGATTTGACACAAATACGTAGGTCACTCAATAACTTTGAGATGCTCGAAATTTAAAAATGGAACGCACCCGTGTTATGTATTTCTAAAAAGCAAATTTATTTAAAAATAGAACTCAGTAAGCCGATTGCTCAATATTAGAAAAAAATCTATTAATTTTCCTGCAACGCTTCCCGCACTTTTCATTTAAAACACACACTCTAGAGCCCTGACTTAGCTCCTTGTGATTTCTTTTTGTTCCCAGAGTGAAAGAAAAAAATAAAAGGCAAGTTTTTTTCAAGCGCCGAAGAAGCCGTGGCTGCCTACGAAGAAGCGATTTCCCACCTGTCAGATCAAGACTGGCAAAAGTGTTTTCAGAGTTGGTTTAGCTGAATGGAACTTTGTAAAGAATGTTGTAACGGACATGCGGGAGCGACGGAGGGGCGGCTCCAATCACCGTCCGTAACATCTTCGCCTCTACAATGTCATCGAGTCTTCATTATTCTTTTGGGAGGAGAGCGAGTTTCCTTACCAGCCTCCGTAGAGTAAACCACCACGCGTCCTCACCTAGACTCTGCACCACGCCTTCAGGTTTAGGGAAGGTTCAGGTGACGATACCTCGTGGCCTTTCGTTACGAGAAATGTTGGCAGCCACTATTACTACTAGGTTTCCTCCCTTGTGTCTGGTTTCTGATTAACGTCCTCTTGCTGGGTGCCTCTTGATTCTCCTCGCGATGATGGACAATATTTTGAAAAGATGTAAAATAAATATTAATGGTATCTAGAATACTTTTTGTATATCTCAAAACTTATTGAGTAACCTACGTAGAATTATAAGCTATCAGGCATTTAATTTTTGTCCTCAAGAATAACAACGCATTTGTAGACTTTTTGCTCAGTTATCATTTAATTTATAACGTGCACGTTAATAAGTAGAAATAAGAAAAGAAACGCCGATCCTCTTTTTTCATTTTGTTAAAGGATAACGTTTACAAAACTAGATCAGCCGAACCCCACAAGCAGCATCTGCTCCACAATTCTCCTAGTAGTCTGAAGCATCTACTATGTTATAACGATCGTTAATCGTCTGGCATTTAAACATTCTCCTAAATCTACGAAATACAATAATTGACTGCACAAAAACTGATATATTAATTTTCCCCGAAGTGGCAGTTGTTAATGTGCGGCGGTAGTCGACTTACCTATTAGTGGACTTACCTTCAATTGAGTCGCATGATTGTTTCCCCCCACTTCTAAAAAAAACCCTTAAAACATGAGTCATTTAGGTATTCGATTTTCTTAGAATACATTTTATTTGTTTTTTAATCTATAAGCATAAATTTCATTAAAAAAAACCGCCAAAGTGTGAGTCGGACCCGCGCACCGAGGGTTCCGAACAAATCTTTAGGTATATAAGTTTAAAATTATTAAAAATATTTTTATTATTATATGATGTAACTAAAAATTTATGCTTTTCGAAATTTTTCCTTTATCTGTGCTATAAAACGTTGGTTCGCACCAAATTTCAAGATTCTGAGTTCACGGGAAGTACCCTGTAGGTTTTGATTCCCTTGCGAATGTCGAAAATTTACAACATAAACGGCTGTATCTTTTGATTGCGTTGGCTTAGAAGTTTGATTTTTTCACAGCTCTAAGGGACAGTAGACTTGATTATTTAATATGAATATAATTATCAGCTTGATACCTCCACGCGTTCCTGAGAAAAAGGGTCTTGACACACAGACAGACAGACAGACGGACAACAAAGTGATCCAGACAGACAGACGGACAACAAAGTGATCCTATAAGGGTTCCGTTTTTTCCTTTTGAGGTACGGAACCCTAAAAAGTAATAAAAACCTCATATTATACAAGAAAATAGCAATCAATTAAATTCACGTCACTAATAAATCATTCACAAACAATTTACGTTGAATCCTTAACCGGGAGTTATTATAAAGCTAACGTACAAAGCTGCTGTCAACTTAAGAGATTTGACGATAGCTAATCAGTGATAAGGCTCCCTACACGTGTTCTATTAGAGTTAGGCCTTATTAGAGTTTGTATATTTAAAAATATCATAACTGCAAGCACCGCTATTACAAATCCAACTTTAATGATCAACGTTGAAGTCTAATTTACCATGACATATTGTAGGAAGTAGGAGGAATGGTAAATCTTTTGTATATACATACATTAGCATCACAAAACGTTCATTCATCAAGCACATCGACCCACTGATTTTAGAACTGATAACAGAAGCTGTACAGTTGTGAATCACTAGAGTTGTTGTTACACCTAGTTTTAGTTTTAAAAGTAAGCACTTTAAATGCTTGGAGCGGTGTTTTATCGTTTGATAAATTTAATTTTTTTATAGAAGAGGGGGAAAACGAGCATGCGGCTCACCTGATAATAAATGACTACCGCCGCCTATGAACAACCGCAACACCAGGCGAATTGGAGATGCGTTGCCGGCCTTTTAAAAAAAATTGCCGGTGGTAAACAATTCCACAAAGAAGTTGTACGAGTAAAAAAATTCTAGTAAAATGCACAGTGGTGCACCCCCAAGCATCCACACGGTGTGGATTAAGATTTTTTAAGATAAAATGATAAATAAAAATATATGCCTTGCAAGTCATCACGACATGATAAACAAAAAGGGGCACCAAATTAAGTTCTAAAACAAGTCAACCGTCGCACATAGACCTCCCCATACATTGCTTCTTAAGGCATACTTTAACATGGTTGCTTCGCTTGGCAGGCGGGTTGGCAACCGGAGTTTTTCTACTATTTTGAGTAGTTATGATTACTTAAGACACCGCTGCCCATCTGTTTCATTTTCCTCTGTTGATTCCTACGACACCCAGGAGATATGGGGTAGTGGATACTCTACGCCGCCATTACATGGTAAAAATTTTTAACTAGGTTTTCGCTCATCATTATGACCATAACAATTTAAAGCGGAAACGTATAGATTTACATCACTGGAGACCTTTTTTACTGGAAAAGAGGCATTCCATCTTAGTCCTCACGGCTGAGAACGCATCTGCATTTTGATTCGCAAACGAAGATAGATGTAGATGTCCATGAGCCACAGCAACCACTTACCATCAGGTGAACTGTGTGCTCGCTTGTCACTCTTATTCTATAAAAAATAATTATTAATATTTTTTTATAATTTTTTAATCAATCATCAAATACTAAGTATATAATAACGAGTTAACGGTCACGGAAAAAGATATTTTTTACAAAACATCAGTCTTACTAATAAAGACTTTATGAAAATATTATAAATATGTATTTATATATTATATAATATATATTTAAAAGCATACAGCTCTCTACATGTGTTGATTCCAAATGCCAAAATTGAAATTACAAACGAACTAATTACAAGAAACTGCTCCCTTCATCGCACACCCCTGTTGACAACAACGTATGCGACAATAGGATCCCTCAACTCAAGCTTATAACGGGCATGAAAATATAAAAGGGTTATTCGCATATTGGCATAAGATCTAAAATCGTATAAAAATAAAATCACAGGAAGCAAAGCTATAGTTGTAATGGCTTTCAATCAAAAAGTTCGAGGACGATCTTTGGCAAAGATAACTTCCATCCAGTAATGTTTATGCCTATTTACGTGAAAGGTTCATAGATTTGTTGATAGGTCTGTATTAACGAACACACTTTTATGTTTCTGTCAATCACAATTGTTTATATTAGCGTTCATTTATTTCCTACTCTTTTCATTAAAAATATATACACGAATTATTGTCCTTCAGATCGATTTTCTGTTACTGAACCCAGTCTCAACGGAGACTTACCATCTGCGCGGGAATAGTGCCCAAGTGTAAGCGCAAGCATAGTTCAATTTTTTTTAATTCATATATAAAGGGCTTTGTCGCTGATGCTGACTATGCTGCCCTGGTAGTTACAAAAAAATCTTAAATATAATTACTAACAAATAAACTTAGTTACTTAATCTCTTATTAACTAACAAATACAGTTTTTTGCCATCATCTGATAACGGGTCGGATAAAATACTATTACTACTACCCATTAAGGACAAATGTAAATTACAATTTGCTCTTTCTCTTTAGTTCTGGGCACATTCTATCAAAATGTGATAAACATCATCGATAATATTACAAATTGAAAAATTTGGTGAGGTAATTCATAGTTCAATGGGACAGCAATCCGAGATCAGAAAACACTGGTGAATATTTCTCTTACCGTCACCATAAAGTTGCAGCCTATTATAGGTTCCACTACTGGGCACAGGCTTCCCTCTCATTTTCGAGAAGGTTATGGAGCAATTATTCTGCCACGCTGCTTCAGTGTTTGTTGAAGGTCTTCATATGTCCTCGACGTATTTTATTCCTGAGATATGCAGGTTTCCGATGTTTTTCTTTACAGTCGAGAACGTGCTAAATAAACACTTGAAATTGCAACTAACAATTTCATTGTTGCCGGCGGGGATCGAACCAGACTTGCTCGCATATCATGAAATTCTGATGAGCGCTTAGCTACCATGGCTTGCCGTCATTATAAGTTAAACTGTACACTTGTTCACAGTTGAATATTGGTGGTGCAAAGTCCTTGATATAGTGATACTCTCGCCCCCAAAAGTTGTTGGTATATACGTCAGTGAGATGTCATAGATATATTGCCGTCATCATAATTTAAAATGTACACTTATCCTCGCTTGAATTTGGGTGGTGCAAACTCCTTGATATAGTGATACTATCGCCTCCAAAAGTTGTTGCTATATCCGTCAGTAAGATGCCATAGATATATTGCCATCATCATAACTTAAAATGTACACTTATCCTCGCTTGAATATTGGTGGTGCAAACTCCTTGATATAGTGATACTATCGCCCCCAAAAGTTATTGGTATATACGTCAGTGAGATGCCATAGATATATTGCCATCATCATAACTTAAAATGTACACTTATCCTCACTTGAATATGGGTAGTGCAAAGTCCTTGATAAAGTGGTACTATCACCCCCAAAAGTTGTTGCTTTATACGTCAGCGAGATGCCATAGATATATTGCCGTCATCATAATTTAAAATGTACACTTATCCTCACTTGAATACGGGTAGTGCAAAGTCCTTGATAAAGTGATACTATCACCCCCAAAAGTTGTTGCTTTATACGTCAGCGAGATGCCATAGATATATTGCCGTCATCATAATTTAAAATGTACACTTATCCTCACTTGAATACGGGTAGTGCAAAGTCCTTGATAAAGTGATACTATCACCCCCAAAAGTTGTGTTGCTTTATACGTCAGCGAGATGCCATAGATATATTGCCGTCATCATAATTTAAAATATACACTTACCCTCGCTTGAATATCGGTGGTGCAAACTCCTTGATATAGTGATACTATTGCCCCAAAAAGCTGTTGGTATATACGGCACTGAGATGCCATAGATATATTGCCGTCATCATAATTTAAAATGTACACTTATCCTCACTTGAATATTGGTGGTGCAAACTCCTTGATATAGTGATACTATCGCCCCAAAAAGCTGTTGGTATATACGGCACTGAGATGCCATAGATATATTGCCGTCATCATAATTTAAAATGTACACTTATCCTCGCTTGAATATTGGTGGTGCAAACTCCTTGATATAGTGATACTATCGCCCCAAAAAGCTGTTGGTATATACGGCACTGAGATGCCATAGATATATTGCCGTCATCATAATTTAAAATGTACACTTATCCTCACTTGAATATGGGTAGTGCAAAGTCCTTGATAAAGTGATACTATCACCCCCAAAAGTTGTTGCTTTATACGTCAGCGAGATGCCATAGATATATTGCCGTCATCATAATTTAAAATGTACACTTATCCTCGCTTGAATATCGGTGGTGCAAACTCCTTGATATAGTGATACTATCGCCCCAAAAAGCTGTTGGTATATACGGCACTGAGATGCCATAGATATATTGCCGTCATCATAATTTAAAATGTACACTTATCCTCACTTGAATATGGGTAGTGCAAAGTCCTTGATAAAGTGATACTATCACCCCCAAAAGTTGTTGCTTTATACGTCAGCGAGATGCCATAGATATATTGCCGTCATCATAATTTAAAATGTACACTTATCCTCGCTTGAATATCGGTGGTGCAAACTCCTTGATATAGTGATACTATCGACCCAAAAAGCTGTTGTTATATACGGCACTGAGATGCCATAGATATATTGCCGTCATCATAAGTTAAAATGAACACTTATCCTCACTTGAATATGGGTGGTGAAAATCCCTTGTTATAGGGATCCTATCGCCCCAAAACGTTTTTGGTATATACGTCAGGGAGATGGCATAGATATATTACCGTCAGCATGAGTTAAAATGTATACTTATCCTCACTTGAATATGGGTGGTGAAAAGTCCTTGATATAGAGATCCTATCGTCCCCAAAAGTTGTTTGTATGTTCAGTGAGATGCCATAGATATATCCAGGGGCGGCGGCGAACAGTTTCAAAGGTGCTAAACTTAAAAAATCATATACAGTGTCTTAATTACATAATGAAGTTCCTTTTTTGCTTGTATTTGCAGTTTCTTAAACATTTACATTTGTTATCGAAGCGTCGGCATACGAAGAATGTCACAGAGCAGAACATTGTTTATTTAAGTCTTACTAAGCAGTATATTTCAAAAGGGAACATTTTTTACCCCGCAAACGTAATGAAATATCAAGGTGCACAACAGGAGCTATAATATACCTATTTATTTAAACTTTATTTCGACGACGTGAGCGCTCTACACCTCTAATTGTATTAATTAAATATTACCATATAGGCAAAGCAATAAATTCCTCCATTTGTTATTAATACTGGACTGTTGTACGTTTATTTGTGAGTTCATTAATATAGTAGAGAATCCTTAAATGGTATAACGTGCAACTATAAGTCAGCTAGGGACTTGAAAAGGCACAAATCGTCTCGCAACTCACCCAAATTGGACCAGAAACATTTTAACTGCGACGTCATATGCAGTATACAGCGTGTTTATTATACATTAAAATGTAAAGATCCCAATGAATTAATGTGAAATATTTTTTTTTCTTATTAATTCCAATATTATTAATTTTAAATTATTATTATATTAATCCCTTTCTATTATCATAGACGTGTCGGTAATTTTGTGTGTAGCAAATAGTAAGAACTTCAAAAAAACAACATTCAGTTCAGCTCTGTATTTCACGTAAAGACTATCAGTTTTTAACTTCTGAAAAGTTACATCCCACTGCTGGGTAGAGATCTCCTCTCGTTTATTCAAATAACCAAAAGAACTGAAAACTAAACAATACCGAAAACTGAATTTATTAAAAAATCTCTCTATTATTTAACATGAGAAAGAAATAGAAGATTATATAAAATAGATTCGAAATGAAGTTTACTATGTTGAAGAAGGTATTTCTATTTTACATTCATAGAAACCTAATTACAACATTATTAGTTCATTATATTTTTATAGGATATGGGTGACAAACGAGCACGCAGTCCACCTTATAGTAAGTGGTTACTGTGACTCAGACATCTATCCTCGATTACGTATCAAAATGCAGATAAGTTTGTACCTGTGAGCACTAAGATGTAATGTCTCGTTTCCAGTAAACAGGGTCTCCGGTTCTCTGCACTCACCATACCAAACACATATTTTACGCTGGTATTCTGATCTTCCCCGGTCGAGCCGTAGTATATTTGTGCTACAACTATACTACTAATATAGCTGCAGCATGGCTCTACCACGTAAAAAAATATGTTTTGTATAACCCTAAAGCATGTTACCAGAACTTTTTTTACCTACTATATACACTATATATATTGCGCCCCCGATCAGAGGGAGATCAACCAATATTGACCTGCTGCTCACAGACCAATACGACACCACGCGGGTTCGGGACAAAGAGGTGTGTGTGACCCCAGAGGACGACGTTCGGTTCCGATTACAAACCGATTCTTAAAAGAAAGAGTTGATGACCAAGATGACGGGCCTCTATGGAAATGGTCTTGACGCCTGAAGGATCTTGAAAATAAAACAGCAATTTCTTCAATAAAATTCCCCTTGGAAATGTGATGCTGAACTTTCACTACTTTCCCTAATTTAATTTATTTTTTTTTCTTGATTATATCCCGAAACTGTTGCTTTTGGTTTTGTTGTTGAAGGTCTACATGGTAAATTTAGTTATAGATTACAAATAATAATTAATGAGAGTCATGTGTGCTACTGGTTCAGCCTTTGTTTTGGAATAATCGACGAGAAACTCAGCTGGACTTTTTGTTCCAAATAAAATTGTTTCAAAAGTAATGATATAGATAATAGCATATGAGCTATGTTTAAAAATATTTTTCTCACCATAAAAGGTTTACTTATTAAATTAAACGCGGAGCATCCTGTATTTAGCCAGTCGAGTTTGCATATTAACATTCCCGCGTTGGGTCGCAAGAGCTGCGATCGCGTCGCGCGCTCCCCATGCCCGAGATGTCTCAATCGGCCACAGAGTAATGATACATGCTCGACTACATGGTCTTAATTTGAACGCTTTCGATAGTTTATCGTTAAATCGTCAAAATTCCATAAAGGGCTTATCTAAAACAGCTTGAAACTTGAATATATTTAAACCAGTAATTAAATAGCAATGTTATATAAAAACAAAGATCGTCATTTGACCAATGAAAGAAAGTTTTTGGTATATACTGGTCGACTTTGCTCAAATACCAAAGTTAAGTTAGCGTAAAAGTTATGGAGCAACAAACAAGTATAACTACCAGGTCGTCACTCCATCTAGTGGCGGGACGCTCTACACTTCGCCTGCCGGTACGAGACAACCTTTCTTCCCCATCGGTTGTCGGTTCTTCGAGCTATATCGCCGGCATTGTCACTTCAGCTTACTAATCCGTTGGGCTATGTCGGTTACTCTGGTTCTATTGCGGATATCCTCATCGTTCGTAAGTCTTCTAAATCTTTTTTTACAATTTCTCAGACATACAGGTTTCTTCGCTTCACAATAGAGAAAGTGGTAATTCAGCACATAAATTTGCAATTAACAATTTCACTTTATCAGCGGAGATCGAATCCGGATTACACGCGTACTGTGAAATTTACAGCGAATACTTAGTCGCATAGCTATGGCTCTTGCGTAATGGCTATTTATTATATTTTTTACAGGATAAGGATGGCAAACGAGCACACAGTTCATCTGATGATAAGTGTTTGCTGTGGATCATAGACATCTACATCTCTCCTCGAATAAAAATACAGATGTGCTGTTACTCCTGAGGACTAAGATAGAATACCTCATTTCCAGTAAAAAGGGTTACCGGTTCTCTACACTCATTATACGAACTAAGCAACATTAAGCTGCTATTTTACGCTGGTATTCTGTGAGAGCCTGGTCTTTCCCTGGTCAAGATGACCCATTGAAATAGCTGCAGCATGGCTCTACTACGTCTGAAATTGATACGTGAAATTAATGTAAAATGGTTATTCAAACTTTGTTCATAGATGATAAACAAATTTCGATGTGAGTGAAATGTCCTAGGAATTCATAGAACTTGCAGATTACTCTGTAGAATACCTACGCTCTGCGCCGTAGGTAGAGCCAACACGAAATCCGCGATTTTTTCATATCTTTTATTTTTCCCTTGCAGCGCTAACCTCTGCTGACAATAAGCCCGTATATTATCCCGCCGAGGTTTGTTTCACGGAAATATTCAAATTTATGACGTACGCGCGCGCGCCGCGCCCGACGCCATTTTTGCCATTCTACCTCGTAAACAGATTAATAGTTCTGTATATAGGAGTAGATTCTAAAATGGAATTCGAATTTCGTAAAGACATTTTTAATGGATACAACGTGCTATCGCTATAGTTCAGCAGTTAGTTCCATATACTCGCAAAAATTTGTGCAAAAATATCGCTCAATAGTATAAAATATCCTTATTTTTATCTTTCATTCCTTTTTAATAATAACATTGTAAAAGACACAAAACACAAGAAGTATTTAGATTTCCTACTTCCTTGATCTCCTTGATTTCCTTTCCTCTCACTGGTAATCTAGCTACTACTCAACTAAATTCATGGACTTGTAGTTCCCTACTACAAGTCCATGAATTTAGTTGTGTTGCCGTCGAATCGTCCTTAATCAACATTTAGAGTAAAAATAAGTAATGTATTCCTGTAGCCGCTAAATATTCTTCTAAGAAATAATTCTAAAATTGTTACTGACTCATGTTCAGTTGTGATTGTTCCATTTCCTAATCATTACTGATTTCTCAACATATGGATACTTACATTAAATTGATTTCATTTGGTGATAACTATATCCAGTCTAACTCACTAATATGAACTCATGTAAGTATTTACATTTACCAATAGCTGAATACTAAATATGTGAAACTAGGTCACGGGTAGACATAGAGCCGTGTTAGCTCAAAAGATTAGCGCACAAGCAAACCGAGTTCAATCCTACGTTTGAATTTAAATGTTGATTTACCTCATGCTGGACGCTGAAGAAAAATATCGTGTGCAAGTCTGAAAGATTAACATAACATATCAAGAACATTTTAACGTTATTTCTGTATACAACCATATAGAACTAATGTGGTATACTGATCGAATAATATAATTTTCTTTGATATAAATGGATAGAAAATGGCAAAAAAAAACATTAATGATTAATATAGGCTTGTCATATTTACATATACTCGTATAGGTGCGATGACGAGAGAAGCGAGAAGACGCTTTCGGCTGGTGAGCCATTGTAAGGAATTTTTTCTCAGGGATGACCATCCGAAAACCCCGCTATCAGCACTATCAGAAATTTCGTTCTGACAATCCTACGCCCAGTTTATGATTAGCTCCAATCGAATTTGTGCGTTTCCCTGTTAGGTAACTAGGCAGTGGAGTAGCGTGTCTTAGAGGGGTATCTGTAACCATGTATCAAAATTTGTCGGGGTCCCAAATGAAGAGTAAAGATTTTTTACAAAAGGAACAAAAACTCTCGCATTTAATTAAAATAATTATATATTGATTATAAGTTATTACTTACAATTAATACGCCTAGGAACTAAGCTAGCCAAAAAATTCAAATCAACATCCTGTCAAATAGAAGTCCTTAGAATTTTTGCTTACATACGTTCGGGGCCTCTGTAGCCCGGGGGCCCCGTATCATTGATACGGCTGATACGCCCCTGTTACTAGGGATGAAGCGGGATAACCGTTGAAGCGCCAGAGGAATAAGTTTAAAGCATTTTTCTTAGTGTCTATCAGTAGGTGAGGTTAGGTTGGAACTCCTAAATAAAAAGTCACGATATGGGAGTAAATTAAAGTAAGTTTTAATATACATTATAAATTCGAACAGAACATCAGTACGACTATTCAATTATGACCTTAGTATCTAACTGTTAAGTATGTAATTTGCGGACAAACCACATAAATTTGGTGAATGAATGGTATTCTTTTGAAAATATGTGTTTATAATTTGGATCCAACGTTTATTATAATATGATTTAATTGTTATAACAAAATAAAACCATACGAAACGTTATTATTTGCTATTTACTTTATATAATGCATATTTTTTAATTCAATTATATATTACCCGGATGAACACACTAAAGTCTTTCATATTCTTTGTAATAATTGCCACAAATTCTTCAAGTGCTAAATATGGAGATGCAAATACAGTGTGTGCTGTACGTTTGCTACTCTGGTGTGTGCTGTGCGGCCTCACTAAGAAGTATTGTATTGTATTGTACACCAAGAGCTGCAACTAGGATAAGCATAAATAAAATGATTTCTTGCCTATAATATCTGTATGTATTTCGCATTTCAATAAATCGTATCTACTAGTTAATTACCCCTCGATCGGCAACGAGCCCGCCCGCCCGCTCGACCCGCTTAACACTGCCTTGCATGATTAATGGCGCAACTAAATCTACAAGATTTTATACTATTCAATACAGGTAATTGCTATCCGCCCGTAAGTGTTGCAATTACGTGTCAATTACTGATGTAGATGGCAATCGCTTAATAAATGCTATTACTAATGTATTTCCATTAAACGATAAGGTACAATCAAATTGATTCGATTTTGTGACCACTTCTCTAATAGAATTTCTTATAGGGAAATAATTACATTGTTATTAATTGTATACCTATTCGGTGAATACAACATAATTTTACAAAGAAAATATTTCCGAACAAAGGATTTTAGGTATGTTAAACGACAATTTAAAAGCCATATCTCATCAACTGCACGCCATGAGCGCGGTCCAGCCAAAACAATTACTTAATGTCAACGAAAAAGATAATTTAATAATTGTGGCCGATGATATATGAGGGGTCTACGCCCACCTGGGGCATCGGTATTAAAATAACCAATACTTCTTCAGGCCTTATTTATGCACGTCGGCACAAAGTTACATCTTACTCCGCTCGCCGTCGTGCATTTGTTTAAAGAACACGGTAATAGCCGCTCGGAGATTTCTAATGTCTCAATTTCCTCTTGTAATCAGTTCAAACTGCACCTTAATTGTTAGCAGGTTAAGACTAAATTGATATGGTATTTTAAGAGCACGAACTTTTAATTTCAAAACCAGAGAGTAATAACTTTATTTGTACGCGCCATTTAATATAGGACTTAATAAACCTTTTAATTTAATTTCCAATTCGCGTACTTTAAGCAGGATAGATTTAAATTATGTCTTGTTTAATGAGCCGGAATGTGATTCAAATAAAAAGATTTTAAATCCAAGCGCACGATACACTATTATAAGCGTACATTTGTTTAAATAAGGCGTATTTTAGCATGTAGTTTAATAGAATATACGTGAAATGTATATAGCAGCAAGTTTGCGAGATGTTTTCACTGTGAACACAGCCATGTAACTAATGCAGGGAATCTACATATCATTAAGAGATGTAGGCCCTTTTATACGTGTGTACCGCTTTGTTTCTTATATTTACGTTTCGATCGTTGGTATTTATGACAGGGATGCGTGAAGAGTACATCGCTGGCAATGTATGGAACACAAAGGACCGAGCTAGTTTTCAAACGCCTTTTATATTGTGTAACAATTATTTTCTATAAATATTTGCTACATACTTATATTCCATTTTCGTGCTTTGGTAAGATTTTTTTAGGAGCACGACATACTACTTTCAGCAGCCCGGATAAAGTTTACAGCTCGATAAAGGCTTCGTTGCCTTCCTTTGTTATTTTAGGTACATTACAACCGGCCAGCGATCACCTCATTCCCAGGGGTTATTATCATCCATAAATTACTTAATATTATAATAACCCTTTTTATAATTGTTTGATAAACACATAGATTAATAAACATAAATAATAATAAATCATCTGTAGGACGTTATGTATCAATGTATGTGTGTAATAGAATTTTGTAATTTAGTTTTCACCCACTTCCGGACGTCTGAATAATCTGAAATGATACAGGCTTAAATATCTTTCTTTAATTGCCTATGTTCATTAGTTAACTTTTTATATACATTAATGAATAAATTAATGAATTACATAATAACAATACATTAATAAAACTATTTTTACGGATTTTATCGCGTTTAATTAACTTATTTTATATTCCCGACGGGAAGTCTGCAGTTTGTGATCATATCCTAGACGGCCCCCGTCATTACATTAGATTTGATAAACCACAAATTCTCGCGAAAGAACATCGATTCCTGCCAAGGATGATACGTGAGGCTATTGAAATTAAAAAACATCCTAATTTCAATAGAGAGGGAGGCTGGGTACTACCACCTGCTTGGGATCCTGTAATTCATAAAATTAAAACTAAACCCAAGCATACCACTGCAAGACTGCAAGACACAGTTAGTTCGTTCTGCGTAGATCGGACCAAAAATATTAATTAAAAAAGCTGAAGGTACTCCGGTTTAACACTGTCATCGGGACGTCAATCACCTCAGTCCCCCGTGATCACGGTTGCTGGTAAGCAACCGAAACGTCGGGAATATAAAATAAGTTAATTAAACGCGATAAAATCCGTAAAAATAGTTTTATTCAATATGTAGTGTTCGCGTAAATATAAGAAATCATAACAATACATTAATTTTGTGACTGTGAACGTTGGTATTTTCACGTGAATTGGATCATCACCGCTCATGGCTAATGTATTTTTCGTGGGTTTTTTTAGTTCCTAATATTTTAAATTTCATTGGCTTATGTTTAATGTCTAATGCTCTCCATGTGGACGATTTCGATGATCCATTCTACAATAAAGTTTTAAAGCAAATGGTTTGGTGTGTGTAATAATTTCCCGAATATTAACAATTGCGATTCAGCCCAATATCCATTTTTTTTATAGAATAGGGCTACAAACGAGCACACAGTCCACCTGATTGTAAGTGGTTGTTGTGGCCCATAGACATCTACATCTATATTTGTTTGCGAATTAAAATGCAGATGCGTTGTCAGCCGTGAGTACTAAGATAAAATGATTCTTTTCCAATAAAATAGGTCTCCGGTTCTCTACACTCATCATATGAAACACAGCAGCATTAAGCTGGTATTCTGTGAGAGCGTGGTCCTACCCCGGTCAAGCCGACCCATTCGTGCTACAACTATACTATTAATATAGCTTCAGAATGGTTTTTTAAATTGCGCTTGGTTTCATAGGGGTCTGTGGCTGAAAATGTTAGTAAAGGCTGTTTTATAAAACATAATGTCAGAATAAATTAAAGCTGTGCTTAAATATATGATCTGCAAACTAAGATTTATTAGCTATTAATATACATGCTAACGAAAACATTAAACATAATCGTCAACAATAATAACTAACTTCTAACAAATAGTAAAAGACGACATCAAATAACTAAAATAATAAATGAATTTCATTTATTTACCCTTTTGAATGGTGGATCTTATATCCCCCCTATGAGGCAATCTATGGGGGAAGCCTATGTTCAGCAGTGTACTTTAATACGATGTAACGGTAACGGTAAGGCACATATATCACAATTTTAATGTGTATGTTGCCATCCCCTATTTCGCCAACCTTAAGGATGGAGTTCTTACTTCACCCCAGAACTATAACCTATTTAATAAAATAAAATAAAAATATACTATTACTCGTAAAGAAGATGCCTGCCTTCTCATGAATGTCAGCTTGATCTAAATAATATCACAACTTAGCAGGTATGTATTTCACTTGACGTTAGTGATTTTAATTGCAGAAAAAAAATCCGATTTCTTCAGCGTTTTGAAGATTAAAAACTAA
This sequence comes from Parnassius mnemosyne, assembly GCA_963668995.1. Taxonomy (NCBI): domain Eukaryota; kingdom Metazoa; phylum Arthropoda; class Insecta; order Lepidoptera; family Papilionidae; genus Parnassius; species Parnassius mnemosyne. The sequence continues at coordinate 22,797,235 of CAVLGL010000090.1, forward strand.
TGTGGAACATTACCTCGTTTTATGAGTAGTAAAGCAGCGTAATGCTGCTTTTATTTGTATTATATTTATGTGACGAGAGGTAGAGACCCTTTGGCTGGTAACACTGACGCATTTGAGCTACATCCATAATACAGCTGCGGCATAGGTCCACCACATAATACGAAAGTATCGATAGTGAAAATTATTGATCAGTGTATGTTGTGTGGCTTCTCGGTTGGTAAACATCGAGACTGACATATTGTAGATTTGATAATGAAGACTAAGTCCGTTCTGTTTTATTTGTATATCTAGATCTATAGAATGTGATGTAAATAACATAATACCGTAGTTTGTGCTGTTGGCGTAAAATAGAATAGAATAGAATAATTTTATTTATATTAAAGTGATTTTAGTACAAGGGTTTGACATTACATTGTTTGTACTATCTATAAAATATGTCCTAAAAGAATCCATCATTCCCTCCCGTGGCCGTTAAAAGAGGTGAGAAGTCTCTTTGGGAAATCCAAGAAAGATCTCGAAGGCTTCCGATAGATAGCAGTATAACTATCTTGTTTATGCCAGACTTAAAATACTCAGTCGCTTATCTGACGTCTGATACTTCAATAGCTTATCAGACGTTTTATTTATAGAATAAGGGTGAAAAACGAGCACAGCTCACCTAATAATAAGCGAATGCTGACGACCATAGATTTCAATATCTATCCTCGATTAAAAATTTAAATTGAGACAGGTTGACAAGCGACTGTGGTAATCTACACTCACCATACGAAACACAAAATTAAGCTGCTATTTCACGCTTGTATCTTTGACAGCGTGGTTCAACCTCGGTCTAGTCCACCCATTCATGCCGCAACTAAATATACTGTGTGCTCGATTCGACCAGTAAGTATCCGACGACCCTTTATCCGTCTTGGTGTGTGTCTACTATATGCATTTTATGTTTTAAACGCCTCCATGATTCGAAAAATTTCTACTGAGGTACAAAAGGTTTTCACAAAAAAGTTCATGCTGTATATTTTATTGCAGTTACAGCATGAACATTCCGATGACTAATAAACGCAACCATTTACAAAATTAAAGAAACATGTAGCCTGTGTTTATTCCGCATTGGGAAGAGCGTTATAAAGTTTTAATACAAAAGGTAAATAGGCAACAGTAGACATGTATACAAAGGTGTTTGCTTGATTCATACAGATGGTTGTTAGCACTCCTAGTGGCGTGACCAGGGCCAATTGTATATTAATTGATTAATAACCTTAAGGCGTTCTGTTCAAGTGCGGCTTATACGGAACTAATTCTCGAACTTTCCTTAGAAAGATATATGTAAACGAGCTTTTCTTCTTCCTTTCCGACTAAGGTAAGCCCTAAAAAGATCTAATGGCTTACAATAAATGTCCATGTCCAACCATCTCTTCTTCTTCATATGCCTGCATATGTCCATTACTGGACATCGGACGCTCCCGTTGTCAAGAGCATTTATCTGTATCACCGCCCTTGGTAGGTGAATTGACGATCTCAGTACCAAACTTCTCGCACCATTGACGCTGAACTGTCAAGGTTTTATTCGATTGCATTTCAAGGCTACATTAAAGCTAAGCATGACATTTGTCGCAAGTCCTTCCAAATAAATGTCTCCAGTAGTGGACAGGTAATTAATTAAATTAATTTTATTCTTTATCACAATAGAAATGAACAATTACAAGCATAAAATATATTTTACATTAACATTAATATAAAATAATTTACTCATAAACCCAGTTCTCAGCTCCCGGTGTCTATCCGACGAGTTCTTTTTCAGTAAACCATAAAGCGATTTCTTTGTTAGCTGCTTCAACTGAGTCGGAGCCACAGAGATCACCACGAATAGTGCCAGGCTGAGAATCTGCCGGGTTAGTTGCACCCAACATTTGACGACCAGTTTTCACCACATTAAGTCCTTCTCATACCATTGGTAATACTCGACCAGAACTCATGTACTTTACAAGTCCAGCGAAGAAAGGTCTAGAAGACAGGTCACTGTAATGCTTCTGTAGAAGTTCTTCAGATGGCCACATAAATTTAAGAGCCACTAACTTGAAACCTTTTTTCTCAAATCATTCAAATATTGTACCAACTAGGCCACCTGATGGTGTGCAACGTGGCCTAATAATATCTAATACTTATATAATATAATCCAATAGTTGCTGACGATAGCGGTAAGCGCTTCGACAAATAATTATAACGGGCGATAGGCAAATGTGTTATAGTTTTTAGGACATGTTTGTGCTATTAGCCAGGAGGTATTTACAGTTTCGCCGAACTTTTTTTTTTTAATAAACAGCAACAACAACTTAGGTGCAATTTGTTATTACCCTTTCCACTAGTAATTTGGATCAATTACCATCCATCGGGTGGACTGTGTGCTCGTTTGACACACTTATTCTATAAAATATGTATCCAATGTCTTTCTACTCATGAACTAATGATGCTTCTGTTATAAATCTTCCAACCTACAATTGTAGTTCGCTCCAGACGTTTAAAACTGGAATATAATGTTACTACTGCTCAGAGTTGAACATAATATTGCTACGTGGTAGAGACATACGGTAGTGTATTTAGCTGCGACACAAACATATTGGATCGAACTGGACCGGGATGACTACTTTCGTACAGAAATACCAATTTCAAAATAGCTGATAATTCTGTGGAATTTCGTATGGTTAGTGACTAAAATTGGAGAATCTTTTCACTGCTAATGAGGCATTCTATCTTAGCCCTCAGAGGTGAAAACCTTTCTCATTATTCTCTTACCCCCCAATTACACGACAAACGTTTGTCACACTTACTCCTTAAAAAAATTTCATGTCTAAAATCAAATGTACAGGCAGCCTTAGTCCATACCGTATCGTGAGCACCGCGGGTGGTCAGAGAGTAAAGTTTACCCAAGGCATTAGTGCACCAAATAATAGAGAGGTACGAACAGGGAGTTTGTACAACGCTAAACGGGCTATAACGTGTGAAATGATCGTGAATGGTACTTTGGGTTGTTCCCAAACCGGTCCCGACGATGTAACATTGATCACTTTTAAGCAATGAATCCGTAAATTTATTCTGATGTGCGTGCGAGCAATTTTTTTTATAATACCGGTAATCTTAACTCATAAGTAATTTCCACAGCTTCGCATTGGTCGCTGTAATTTTTGGGTTTGGAGTAGTCTCCAATGCGTGTTGACAAACTTCACATGCCCTCGAATTTGGTTTCTCAGACTTAGAGGTTTCTGCTCAACGTTTATTGCCGTTAATAACGTGGAAAATCACCACTCAATTCGCAGTTTTCTATTTTATTCATGTCAGCTAAGATCAAAATCGCTAAGAGCAAATCAATCAATACTCGCGTACTGTGTAAGTTTGCCTGATACCTTAATCAATAAACTTGAGAGGCTTCAAAAAAATTAAGAACATTATAATCTGCTATTCATAGGCCTTTTTCAGATACGAGGAGTGCTGCGAACATTTCAAGTACCGCCAAACCAACACAAAACCATTGTAAAGACACGCAGTCATACACACATATGCACCTAAAATAATTTGCAACGAACAACAAAGTATGGTGCATATGTGTTCGTTCAGCGGTCGACTTTAATGGGCCGTTAAAAACAGAATTAAGGAAGATATGTATGTAAGTGCGTCTCAAGAAGTTGAGCATGGTTTCAGCTTCACTTGAAAAATACAGAATGCACCATCTATTTTTCTTTTTTGGTCTGAGTACTTGAATTGATAAACTCTTTAGCTACTAAGCGGATTTTAATTCCCCAATATTATAAAGAGAAAAGTTTTTTTTTGAATTATTGTCTGTAATGGATAAACTCTAAAACTACTTATACGTGGTAGAGCCATTCTGCAGCTATATTAGTAGTATAGTTGTAGCACGAATGGGTCGGCTCGACCGGGGAAGGACCACGCTCTCACAGAATACCAGCGTAAAATAGCAGCTGAACACTGCTGTGTTTCGTATGGTGAGTGTAAAGAACCGGAGACCCATTTTACTGGAAAAGAGGCATTCCATCTTAGTCGTCACGTGTGACAACGCATCTGCATTTTGATTCTTTATTGAGGATAAATGTAGATGTCTATGGGTCACAGCAACCACTTACCATCAGGTGAACTGTGTGATCGTTTGTTACTCTATCAAATAAAAAAAATACTAAACCGATTAAAAAAATTCTTTCACCTATAGAAAATTACATTATCAGTGAGTAACACATTTTATTTTTGCTATATTTTATTTTTAAAATTGGGTCCCTAAGGGAATTATAATATTATAATTCAATGTATCAAAAATATATCATTGCGCTGCGAAAACTATTGCTATTAATATAATTTAATTTACTATATGATTATAGAACTTATAAATATCTACAATAAAGTCCTCGAGCCAATATGTCCAACTATTATAGGTATAGACAACAACAATGATGTGTTATAAAATTTAATTAATACACTGGTAGAATCGATACATGATTGAGTATTATATTCGCATGTTGGTATTAACCCTTATCCAAAAAAAAAACAATAATTTCATAATCAATGTTGTTTGTGCAGATGTAAATTCCTTTTTATTCGAACCGGACCTTTCGTTTATATGTTACTATGAATGAATATACCTAAAAAAAATTACGCAAAGTAATAACACCTTTTTCTTTCTGTTTGTAAAAACTATAATTGGTTCAGTATCTAATGTATCCTAATACTATATTTAGATGTATCCTTATACTAATATATATATATATACATCGACACACACATATAGGTACACATACGTGCACATGTATCAGCTGTTCTCACAGGCAAAATTGTATGTTGGTATGTTTCGAGTGGGAACTTCTTAAAATCAATATATTCTGCTACCAGAAACTAACAGCACTGCAAATATAGTATAGTATGTATCATAACTTTTTTATTATTATTGACAAGCTCGCGTTTGACCACTACCTCACCTGATGGTAATAAATAACCTATTCACTCTTGACTTAAAATACTCCCAGGTTATAGCTCATCAGGAAACACAGACTCCGGCAGAAAATTCCACCCCTGAGCTGTACGTGCAATGAAAGTATGCAAAAAAGTTTGATTCAAAACTCTAGACACGCTCAGGGATAGAGTAGCTTTTATTAGTAAAATAATTTTTAGAATCGGTATTTATTCAAGATAACGAAGTCGCTGGCGGGTCGACTACTTATTAAGTGGCGAAGCTTGCGAAGTTACTTATTGATTTCACGATGTCTGTCCGTCTGTCCGTCTGTCCCACGATTATCTCGAGAACGGTTTTGAATTTTCAAATTCTGTTTTCAGCAATTGATTACTGATCACCCAGGCATCTGAACCTCCTATTTTGAAACTGATTGCTCAACGGCAACCGTTAGAAACCGCTACAAAGCTGATTGCTTCGCCACTTTGCTATGCTGTTAGCTTGCTAGGTTTATTAAATATTGCGACTAATAAGCTAGCCAGCAGCAGTTTTAAACAGTTTTCTTTTAGAAGTATTTAATATAAAACATAAAACACGTCAGTAACACTTGATTTCAATTAATTTCATCAGCTCCCGTTAAAATACAGATCAAACAATTTAAACAAGAAATATTAATGTCTTTAGTTATTTATCGCACGTTTTTGAGATTAATATTGCATATTTTATTAATGGCCTGACTACATTTAATACATCTAAAATATTTTTCCTTGTAATATGAGTCTCAAAGTTTTTGTAGTTATTCCTAACGAATATTCTATCCTCAATATATTATTAACGCAGTTATGTTGTTTTGGGTGTCATAAAATCTACATGCTTAGAAACAAAAACAGAAACAGAAACTTTTTTATTCAATATAGATTATAAATAATACTTATTGAAAGTCAATCTTTTGTTTAATTACCACTGGTTCGAAAAAAAAACTCTGTCATGGGAAGAACGAGCAAAAAACCCAGCGGGACTTTTTTTAAATAACAGCTAACAATCATGTATGTTACACAATTAACCACATAAAACAAATTAGAAATAGCTTGGTAGCGATCACCTCATTCCCAGGGGTTATTACAGACTTTGTTTAATAAAGTTTTTGAAGTTTGAGCAGGTAAAATTTTGTATATTTCCTGGAATTTTGCATATTTAGATATAGAATTTATGAAACGATAACCTTTTCAAGCCTTTAGACATTGCCAAAATAACAAATACCAATTTAGTCACAGGGTCTTTCTTCTTCATCTATGAATGGAAGCTTAATAAGAATGGAATAGGAGTTCTATTCTATTCTATTCTTCTTCTATAGAGGCAGAAATAAGCAGAAAGGAACCCACAAAATGTACTTTTTTACATATTAGTGATCTTTTTAAGTCTAGATCAGTAATAGCTGATTTCGTAGAATTTGCATTTTAATGAGCTTGAAATTATTTTTGCATTACGTAGCTCGTCTTTGCATGACTCTGGTCAACTCGACTGCAGAGCTGTAGGCTACGAGTTCGAATCTCGCACAGATGAGTATTTTATGACCTGCAATTTTTTTTTTCAATCTCTGAGAATATTATATGTTTTTATAACGTCAAGCAAAGATAACGCCTAAGTACTTACTATATTCATACAAACAATCTAGAATACAAATTCTCTATGATTACAAGCGTAAAAATCAGTCCGTAAAAAAAGCACAACTTTATTGAAAAATTACTCATTTCCAACATGTAGGATGCACGCAACAGTAAATACTTAAGCCGATTCCCGTTCTTTGTTCCCGTTGGCTCTAAAGTATAATTCCATTAGCTGCCAACATCAATAGGCAATGTTAATCTGGTACACGTTTCATTAGGCTCACTCGACAGACGCGGCCTATAATAATCATTTATAACGTACACGTGAAGAGATGCGTGCGTCGCATACCAAGTGAAATATATTGTGTTTGAATCTGTTTCCATTGTTATAAGGGCTCAAAGATTGTTAGCTAAATACTTTTTAATAATTATTGTATACTTTGTTATAAAACTCAATACCAAAGAGCTATGTTAGACCAGGGTTGGTCGCCTGAAGTGGCAATGCATGAGGTTAATGCACAAACAACCGACAATCGTAGTCGTAATTCAAACAGTGGTAGAGCCACGCGGCAGCTTTTGCTGTCGCACGGATGGGCCGGCTCGAACCGGGGTAGTACCACGACCTCACAGAAAACCAGCGTGAAGTAGAGCTTTACCTCTGCGTTTCGCTTGGTGAGTGCAGGTGGCCGGAGGCCCTTTTTACTGGAAAGGAGGCATTCCATCTTAGTCCTCACGGGTGACAACGCATCTACATTTTGATTTGTAACAGAGGATAGATGTAGATGTCTATGGGCCGCAGCAACTACTTACCATCAGGTGGACTGTGTGCTCGTTTGTCACCCTTATCCTATAAAAAAAAATCGACACATAAGAGTTCTCGTGTGGTATCTTACGTGTTAAGTGTAGGGCGGTTTAGATGGAGTAATGACTCCAGGTCATAGCTTCTACGTAGTCATTTATAGAGTACAGCTGCTCGATAAAGTAAGGACCCGACTTTTACATTATACGAGTACAAGCGCAATGCTGCTGTTTTTCATGAGGAGATTGACGAGAACAAAATACCCATTTTAGAGATAAGATTATTACGCAACCATCTTATAAATTCTCAGGGGTGACAAAGCATTTTGATTCCTAACCGGGGATGATGTATAGGCCACAGTATCCATTTACCATCAGGTGCACTGTACGCTCGTTTGTTACGTAAATAATACAGAGGGTATACAAGGACTAGGCTATATAGAGGGAATAATACAAGGACTGCCGACAGAAGTGAAAACTCAATAATATATACATGTACATAGGCTACGCAATGTGTAGTAAACGTGCTCATGACGTATTGCGCTTGCGCATTACGGGCATGTCGAGGTCACGGGTGACGCCAACCCATTAATTTTTCCCCTACCAAAAATCGCTCAACACTGCTAAAGAACTTTTCACCTAAAATATTATGTCGTGTAATAATTTTGTCGTGTGACGATATCTGCTTTTTCATTACAGTGTTGCCGTGAGACAGTGAGAACAGATACCGATAACTACAATTTGCGATTTTTCCTCGTCAATGTTATTAATGCGTTGATGGCTGGTGAGTTAGACTTTATCAAGCTGCCGCCACGGCTTGGCGGCGGTGCGGTGCCTTAATGTATACTGATGGCAGATTGATGTCTTTTACATTAAGTCTTTAATATATGTAATGGTTAACCGCGTGTTAAGAGAATTCTGGAAAGGGATATGAAATTATCAAGACATTGTTGTTGCGACAACCGAAGCATGAATCTGGCATCAATTACACAACATTCTGAGATTGAATATATTACAAACAATTTCAGTGATAGGATTTATGGGGAGCGAACTTTGGTTATTCAAAGAGTAGCTGCGAGTCCTTGATGAACCATGAAAGTCCTATCAAGCTGGTCACAATCTAATTATCTTATTAAAATATTTTTTTTAGTTTGATCTTATTGAATTTAGACGTGATAGAACCATGCTGCACTACCACGTCTAAAATCAATAAGGTCGGCTCGACCGGGGAAGGACCACACTCTCACAGAATACCAGCGTAAATTAGCAGCTTAATGCTGCTGTGTTTCGTATGGTGAGTGTAGAGAACCGTAGACCCTTTTTACTGGAAAAGAGGCATTCCATCTTAGTCCTCACGGGTGACAACGCATCTGCATTTTGAATCGTAATCGAGGATAGATACTGATGTCTATGGGCCACAGCAAACACTTACCATCATATGGACTATGTGCTCGTCTGTCACCCATATACTATAAAAAATTATTTATATTTACTTTAACCAGTCCATGGACTTTTTTAGCGCTGCTCCCCATCGCCGGTCGGTGTCATAAAACAGATGACCCAGTATCTATAGGAAGTCATGAGAACTTTTTGATATTTCCCATTGCTTTTCCGTGTTTCTAGGGAGTGATAATTCCATTTTTAGGATTTTAATGTTTTTCACATTTATATTTATATTTATTTACTAGCTCACCAGGCAGACGCTGTTCTGCCCTTTCCAACGACCCTTCCTATAAAAATCCTTAAATTCGCATTAAAAAAATTTTAGGGTCATTTTGCCGGATAAAAACTATCCTATCTCTCAAGTTGGACCAAAATGCACACTGTATGCAAAATTTCATTGAAATCAGTGCAGTAGTTTAGGAGTCCATCGCGGACAAACAACGTGATACGTAATTTTTATATATAAAGATATACATTTATATTATGTTGCTATTAGAATTTAATACATACATTTTATAAGTATCGCTTGTTTGTTGTGATATATTAATTGGCAGTATAATAACAGGATGTGAGGCATTACATCTCAGTCCTCAGAGAAGACAAAGCATCTATGGGCCTTATTTGAATAAATTTTGCTGCAGGTGTGCATGGTCTTCAGTAGCCACTTATAACCAGGTCGACTGTAAATTCGTTTTTCACTTCAGTTTTATAAAAATGCCAGTGACTTAGAACTGTGCTTTGAGACATTCCTTGGGGTAAGCCTATGTTCAGCAGTAGAATTTTTTTACAGGATCGGGTGACAAACGACCACACAGTCCACCTGATAGTAAGTGGTTACTACGACCCATAGACATCTACATCTATCCACATTAAAGAATCGAAATGCAGATGCATTGTCACCCGCGAGGACTAAGATGGAATGCCTCTTTTCCAGTAAAAAGGGTCTCCGGTTCTCTACACTCACCATATGAAACACATCAGCATTATGCTGCTATTTTACGCTGGTATTCTGCGAGAGCGTGGTCCTTCCCCGGTCGAGCCGACCCATTCGTGCTACAACTATACTACTAATATAGCTGCAGCATCGCTCTACCATGTATAAAATTGATTGAGAATTGTGTGTATAATAAAAATATGATGACGATAATGACGCCCATGATGATGATGATGATGATTTTTACGAAAGCGAATACACTGTATACATACGGCCTTACTTTTAATAGTTGATTAACGCTCAATTAAATTAAGTATTAATTATATCTATAGTCTATACCTCTCTTTTTCTATTGTTGTTTAGTGAAAAGAGAGAGATATTAACTGTAAAGATTTCTCAATTTTTTTGAGTAAAGACGTTAGTCTTTTATTTCAGTACCATACACACATGTATATAATATATCTATAAATATAAAGAAAATTGAAACACATGAGTATAGATACTCTGTGATTGAAGTGTCTGTCTGTAATATTAAAAAAAACTGGCTTCTATTAAGCTCAGGGGGTTATTTGCATGCTATTAAGGCAAATAAAAAAAATTATCTGTGTGTCTGTAAGGTATTTTCTTCGGAATGGCTGAACCAATTATAATGAAACTGTACAACCTGATATTAAGCAATGTCAGAAGGGATCTAGGGTATATATTATCCGAAAAAATAAAGATATTTTTTGCAAAAACGAAACATATTACAACTAAACAACGCCAAATTGATAGATCCTATCCAGACAACGCCTAGGCGGGTCGTTAGTTAATAATAATAAAAAAAAACTCACAAGGAAAATATTTCTAAAGATTACAAAGTAACATAATAAATGAGCACTACTGACCATCTTGATCGATAAGAACGCTCACACCTACGCCGCGTTACTTCGCACCCCAAAAACTGAATTATTCATAACCAAATTAATAATAATAACAATAACGCAACCGTACTGCCCTCCACGTTTATTATTTCCATCCATTATCCGATGGGGGATATATTAACTTTCTATTAATAATAAAAAATTTAAATGAACCGCTTACAAGCTTAAGCAAGGGCTTTGGATTGTTTGGAGTTCTCACATTAAAAAAAAGCTAATAAATTGTAATTTGATTTGTGTGGGCGATGTAACTTAATTGTGGCGGGTCGCTCGGCGTGTAATCCCTTATGTGAAATGTCAATAGACGGTTTGGATTACGGACTGGGTGTTTGGGTTTTTAGGAGAAATGTTTTAGAAGAATTTGTAGTCCTATGATTTTAAAATATTTTATTTTACTCATGGCTCTTTCCACGTAAAAATATTATAAGATTGTTCTAAAGATTGCGATATCTTATTCATATTTCATATGTACAGTTTAGTTTTATATACAGTGTTAATGGGAGACTTCAACGCAAAACTAGGCACAAGAGAGAACGGTGAGCTAAAGGTAGGGAAATTTGGAATAGGGCAACGGAACCCAAGGGGCCAGCACCTGGCCAACTTTCTTCCAGAAGCGGCCCCATGGCAAGTGTACCTGGTCGAGCCCCGACGGTTCGACAAAAAATGAGATTAACTTCATTATGACAACCAGACAACAACTGCTCAGTGATCGCGAGGGTGAAAATCGGCAGCGATCACCGAATGGTGAGAGGCACACTAAACCTAAACGTTAATTTGGAGAGGTCACGTCTAATGAAGTCAAGGTTACGTCCCTCTCGTGCTCTAATCCAAAGTCTCGAAACCTTTCAGCTCGAGCTACAAAACCGTTTTCAGTGCCTAGAAGATTGCAATGCAGTGGACGATATGAATGACAAGCTCGTAGGAACTGTCCATGCGGTCGGAGCTAAGTTTTGCAAGACTCGCCGCAGAATAACACAAAAACTCTCCAATCACACTCTTAATCTCATGGCTGTTAGACGGGAAATGAAGCTGCAGTCGTCAGTGGATTTGACAGCATACAGGCAACTGAACAGACAGATTTCCAAATGCACGCAGCGGGACTTACGCAACTTTAATACTGCTCGCAATGAAGAAGTGATTGAGCGGAACCAGGGCTCTAAATCTAGTCTTTGCTAGAGATCTGTCTGATTTGACCTGATTACTTCTTTTTATTTAAAAGCTGGTGCTTCATATGTGGTCCCATATAAATTTGATCAAGGTCTGACCAGTAGCTTTTGAGTTATTTTTTATAATCTATACTGAAGTCGGTTGTACAAAATTAATACACTAATTAATTAATACTTTTAATTTTAAATTATTACATTACGACTTACATTAATAAAGTCCCAAAATGCTGTGGAATTTAATTTTATTCAGGTACTCCTGTAATTTTGATTTATATAATCTAGTATTTAACATTTTAAGATTATTTAGCAGCTTATTATATAAACGTAGACACAGATATGTAGCTTTTATAATATTTATTAATTCTAGGATTGTCTCGTTAAAATGAGCGTATTTGAGTTTGCGAAGATTTATAATACCATCTGCCGGTTGTAATTAATGTTTATGCTTCCATACTAACATGCATGCAACCGTGAAGTGCCGGTGTAAGAATATCCACTACCGCATATCGTCCCGTGGGTGTCGTAAGAGGCGATAGAGGGCAACTTAAATAGCAGATGGCAGCAGCATTGTCCTGATTTTTTAATATAGGGTAAGCGTGACAACCGAGCACACAGTCCACCTGATGGTTGCTGTGGCCCATCGACATCTACATCTATCCTCGTTAACCAATTAAAATGCAGATTCGTTTTTACCCGTGAGGACTTAGACGGAATGCCTCTTTTCCAGTAAAAAGGGTCTCCAGTTCTCTACACTCACCATACGAAAGACAGCAGTATTAAGCTGCTATTTTAAGTTGGTATTCTGTGAGGGCGTGGTCCTTCCCCGGTCGAGCCGACTCATTCGTGCCACAACTATACAATTAATATAGCTACAGCAGGGCTCCACCACGTTTCCATTCTCCTGATAATATTACTCAAAATAGTAAAAAACCCGTTCGCCGAGCGTTTAACAACTATAGTAAAATCCCCACTATGAGGCAATCTATGGGAGAGGCCTATGTTCAGCAGGGAACTTTAATAGGCTGTAATGGATAGATTGTATAGAAGTTAATCTACCAGGAGCACATGAGTCACTGAGAGGTGAAATTATTAAATCAACAGTAACTTACAGCTATGGCGAAACTATGAGGCAATCTATGGGAGAGGCCTATGTTCAGCAGGGAACTTTAATAGGCTATAAATGGATGGATGTATAGAAGTTAATCTACCAGGAGCACATGAGTCACTGAGAGGTGAAATTATTAAATCAGCAGTAACATTACAACTATGGCGAAATCCCCCCTATGAGGCAACCTATGGGAGAGGCTTATGTTCAGCAGTGGACTTTTATGGGCTGAACAGTAATGACTCTTAAACATCTAAATATTTAAAGCGAAAAGTTAAAGAGCAAACTTTTATACGAAATGTTTATTTATTTTATCACACGGCATAAAAATTTCCTCATACTATATGAGTTCACATTACATTTAGTAAATCACGCCGAAACAATTCAAACAATTTACTTTAGAAAATCACGTGTTAAGGGTGCGTCACCTAAATGAATGATCGCTTTATCCTGCAAAAGTTAATTTCCTCTCTCACACCAACAAATTCAGTCCCGGGACGGCACAATGGAGCATATTTGCTTATCTTTAATTGATTCACTCTAACCCTCGGTCGTGATAAGGATTAGCTCTATTCACGCTGACTTTTACAAGGGTAGTTCTCCCTTAACGAGGGATCGGATGAAGATTATGTAATGCAGAAGGGATAAATATGTTTGCATAAATGTTGCCCATAATTAGCTTGCCTCTGTGAGGATAAATTTTAACTAGTGTGTAATTTGATTTTTTGCATTAACGTTAAACTATTTTATCACATTTGGGCACATGAAAGCATTTTAGCGAACTCTTATGACAGTATCTATGTTAAAAATAACTCTTAATATTCGAAAGGGAATTCGTATAAGACTACATCACAAACATTAGCTAAGTCACAAAATTTTTGTATGCAAATGCATCGTCTACATACTAAGGTCTTAGTGGCAGTTTATAAACAAACTTTTATTTTATAAGACGATAACAAAGTGTAGAGGGTACGAATTTACTTTCAGCGCATACAGCATTACTCGCGATCGTGTTTGTTGATATTTGATGTAGTTTTCTCTCCAAAGTTCCGTAATTCTATCTCCTCTAATTTTATAGATAAAGTAAGAGGCATCTATATAAACATTTTGTATATAAAAGACAACGCGCAGATCAGCCTGATTATACTAAGATTCTCATTTTTGGCATAACTACATAATGTAAGGCAGTAGATACAGCAAAAGACTGTCTTGTATATTATATAAAAGCCAATATACAATAGTTAATTATTGTTTGATACTTGTGATTCGATTAACATTAATGAAAGGTATACGCAACACATGTCGCTGATTTGAAAAAGTATATTGGTACAAATATATTTTCTTAGGCAGAAAACATATGACGTGTCTGTGACGACGCCATCATCTGACAACGACATCAAATTTCATAACCGGGCGCGTGCCTCGTATTATCGGGCGGCGTTCGCAATGCGATACGTTATAATGCGATATTCGTGAATTACAACTATTTATCGCGAGCGCTGTTATGCGGTCGCCGGAGCGAGATGTTTGCTTTCGCAAGGGGACGCTAAATGGTTTTATGGGATTTGTTAAATCGCTTGAGACGTGTGATATTTTGGCGTTAGAACGATGTTTGTTTTTACTTTCAGTCTTTTATGTAGTTTTACGTTCGACTCTATTTTACAGACTATTTAAATACATTTTAACGGTACAAACTACCAAAATATATTGCTTATGAGACATAACCTAGACATATATTACATGACCACCAAAAAAACCTGCATTCGAAGTCAAATGCAATCTGTATAATATACAAAAGGTACCTAATCGTTGGTGCATATGTTAGTGTTTGCGTAACTTCTGAACGACTTGATCGATTAAGATCTTTATTCTATCGTAACGATGATTCATAGCTATGCTATAATCTAATAGGTGGCGCTGTAGTCAAGTTCTTAACTAAATTTATGTTTATGCTCCAAAATGACTCAGTCACGACATTTGTTGGTTTAGTTCCGAAAACCAAAATCACAAAATCTGCACCCGGCCTTATTAATAAATTTAATATTTACACTGTAAAAAGTCCGGACTGAATACGCAGTGCAAATCATTTCGCTACTTACCGGAAAGCGCAGGACAAGCCGGACTCGCTAGCTATATTAATAAAACGTCATTCAAATTGCATTTTCAGTAATCTGATGCAATGGAAAAAATGAACGCAAGTCAGTCGAATGGATGTCTGATATGCCTAGATGTGGAAATGAAAATCCATGTAAATTGAAAAAATCCGTGGAAATCCGCTGTCGGGCATTCGGAGCTGAATTTTCGTGGGTTGATTTTTTGTCACTGCACAATTTACTGCTGCTCTGTATAGATAGAAAGTTTATTAGATTGTACATGCTCTTTAAAAATAGACGAACTGGTATGTTGTATAGAAAAAAATATAGTAAATCTCTTTTTAAATTGCCTTTGAGTTTTTTCGAAGTGGTTTTGGTTACTCATGTTAACTTAGTAAACATGATGTATAACAGTAATACATAGAAACAATGGCGCTGATTTTCCTCTACCTTATAAATTCCCAAGTAGACAATGAAAATAGTATTGTCAAAATGACGTCGTTTCGCGTTTTTTTTTATAGGAATAGGGTGACAAACGAGCACATAGTCCACCTGATGATCCTCAATTACAAATCAAAATGCAGATGCGTTGTCACCCGTGAGGACTAAAATGGAATACTCATTTCCAGTAAAAAGGGTCTCCAGTTCTCTCCACTCACCATACGAAACACAGCAGCGTTAAGCTGCTATTTCACGCTGGTATTCTGTGAGAGCGTAGTCCTTCCCCGGTCGAGCCGACTCATTCGTGTTACAACTATATTACTAATATAGCTGCAGCATGGCTCTATTACGTAAAAACCGCGTTTTCATCATTCATTCATTAATTTTAGCCTATCAAAACTTTATTCCGCATAGATTGCCTCATAAGAGGGATATTCGCCACAATTGCCACGCTTGGGGCTCTAGGGTTGGCAACCTTTATTATTTTTGTTATTTTGAGTTATTATCAAGAAGGTGCTGTCACCTATTTGTTTTCCTGCCTGTCGCCTCTTACGACCTTACTGTACGTTGCGGCCAACATTAAATAAAGATACTTTGCCACCTCCGAGGAGAAAAATGTAGTGTCTCACAGTCTTTAATTACACTGGCTCTCTTTATTTATCTATTCTATTTGTTTATTTAAAAAATTATGTTCTAACCAATAAAAAGGTTACAAAGGGCGGACTTCATGCCAGTTAGCATTCTTTGCCAGTCAACCCATGGCGTGGTGAGAAATTAATGACAGCTCAATATAATAAATTTATATAGATATAACACGTATTAAGTCTAATATGTCGTGATAAAGTTAGTAGTATTGGTATTATGCTGACGACATTGTTTTTGAGAGATGTTCCTGGACCAATCTTTTGAAGTCTATCTTGTTTGGTGCTTTCCCAACGTCTTCAGGTAAGGATCTTTGTCCTTTAGACCGGAACACAACAGTGTAATCACTGCTATTTGGCGACAAAAACAGACTCCTAGGAAAAGAAGGAGCCTATCAATTAATGAAAGAATATAATAGAGCTTGAAAGGTAATATACCTGTTTAACGTAAACATTACAACTTAGAATTTTATATTAAATATTTTTGACTTGATCATTTTGTCCCTCACACTGTATTATATAAACCTAATACAATCGCACTACATGACGTTACGTACAATAAATGAGCCTAAGTAAAAAGATTGGAATTTATAAGAGAACATTCCGCGAGACGTGTGAAGTAGCAGCGTGTTTGGGATACATTTTTAGCGATCAAATACACTATATAGGTAAGATTGTTATGCACCTAACACTTCCTCTCGCCGAGCGCTGTCCACTGAAATCTAACTCTAAGGAAGACTGCCTACCCGAGTGCCTGACTGCCTTGTTGTTCTAGCCGTCATAAGTGTAACTGATCTTAGTTCGAATGATCGAAGTGGATCTTAGTTCGAATACTGAGACTGACCAAAATCAGTTATTAGATTTTTTCTGTCTAGAAATGTCTAAATAGCAGCTCTGAGTTCGTGCCTCGGATAGCCCTTCAAGCCGTTGCTTCTGCGTCTAATCTATTTTCGGTCGTGTCGGAATGCTGTCCCATCGGACTATGGGGGTGAGGGAATAGAGAGTGTACCTGTACACACTCATACGGATAAATGAAGCCGTTGAAAGATGGCAACATACTTAAATTCTAACTGGAAATATTGTCACATCGTAAACAACTATTTATTTTTGATTGATTTTCATAACAATTTATTTACTTTTAGCCCAAAAAAATTACAGTGTACAAAACAATAACAGTTACAAAATATGTAAAATTATAAAAGGGCACTGCGCACCACTAACATAAAATTAACAAAAAATATAGTAAAACCTAAAAAAATCTAGGCATACTAAACCCAAGAACTAAGAACGTGTATCTATCATGTGACACTTCTTGTAAAGTTGGTCACGGTACTAATGAGAGTTCGCTGAAGGTTATTATGGTACTTTTTTATTAGATTGACCTGTAAGTTTGAGCGTGGTAGAGCTATGCTGCAGCTATATTATGGTTGCAGTACAAATGGATCAGCTCGTCCTTGGTATGAACACATTCTCACAGAATATAAAAACAGCAGATTAAGGTTGCCGCGTTTTGTACGGTTAGTGTATAGAAACGGAGACCCGTTTTACTAAATACCAGGCATTCTATCTCAGTCCTCAGGGTGACAACGCATTCTGCATATTGATTTTAAATGGGGGATAAATGTAGACGGCTATTGGCCACAGTATCCATTTACCCTCACGTGGACTGTGTGCTCGCTTATCACCTAGAAAACTATAAAAATATTTCTATGTATGAATTTTATGGTCTTTTATAATTCAAATTTCATCCACTTTCAGCACTGCATAATCTTAAGCTTTGGATCAAGGGCCGAAGAAAATATTATAATTTCTGGAGCTCCTCCAAGAACTCCAAATATATTTTGAAGTGTTTTGAAACTCTATTATTATTTTTCAAAGATTTTTATAAACAATATTGATACAGTAATACGAAAAATCGCTGAACATGTGTTTTCCTTTCTTTTTAAGATTGTGTAAATTGTATTACTTATAACTCCTTCATCTTTCTACGCGAAATACAATTCAAATCTGTTAAAAATCAATATCAGATACTTACAAACGTGTTTAAATAATAAAATGCATATTCGAATATCATAAAAGAGCGCCTCGAGGTACGGACGAGCCACAAAAATGCAGGAAATTGATTTTTTTATCGTTCGCGCTACAAAGCACCGCAATAGTCTACCGATGGACGGCCCATTGTGATGGTTTGATGGCGTTATATCTCTGTCTGTGTACGCATAACTCACAATAACCTTTTTCAAAAAAAAAAATAACTTATATTTATGTTACATATTGTACAGTGATGAAAGCTTTTATATGTAATTATCTTAACAGTTGTAACAACATAATATGTTATGGTACTCAAACACTTATGTTATCTACATATATATAAGCTAGTAATTCTGTAGCGTATAAGTCCACAAATCAAATTATAAACAGCTACTGTTCAGTAATAACATTAGTATACATTTAATTATTATTAAAATAATATTAGAGTTAAATAAACAACATAAACAACACGTATTAAACATGAATTGTGTTCTTAGTGATATAGTACTGGTGTAGTGGTCGACCGGGGAGGGACCACGCTCTCACAGAATACCAGCGTAAAATAGCAGCTTAACACTGCTGTGTTCCGGTGAGTAAAGAGAACCGGATACCCTTTTCACTGGAAACGAGGTATTCCATCTTAATCCGCACGGATGACAACGCATCTGCATTTTGATTCGTAATCGAGGAGAGATGTAGATGTCTATGGGCCACAGTAACCACTTACCATCAGGTGGACTGTGTGCTCGTTTGTTACCCTTATCCTATAAAAAAATATTATACTGTTTGGGTTTATTAAAACATCTGGTCAATTTACCTAGCTAACAAAATTGTGGGATAATAGTGGGAACTCTAGATTTTATTTATATATTTTTAAGATTAAATCTTTATTGTAAGATACCTTAACCTAAGTGTTATAATGGGTGGACTTAATACCTTATGTATTCACTACCATTCAAACATAAATAGAAATAGAAGTAGGTAGGTGTTAAAGAAATTTTACAGATTTTATCGCGTTTAATTTTAACTTTTGAAGTTATACTTCTATTGGCGCGTTTGAAAAAATAGATGAGAGTGAATTTTTTACGACGCGCGCGCACGCCGAAACCTAAAAGCGACAACTTCAGTTGGTATTTCTCTGTTAACTGTCAAGCTTTCATGAGAACCGATAACTATGTTCAAGGTAGTTATTTAAATATAACATATGAATCTATAAAACGTATTTTATAGATTCATATGATATATACAGATATATACAGACGTTAACACCGAACCATCGATATCACATGAAACTACCGATAACAATAAAAGAACTACGACCCCTACAGAAACAGGGGAAGTTATGTCTAATAAGAACAATGATGGATCAGAAAAGCCTGAAAATACGGTTGAATTGGCAAATAAGAATGAAAACATGAAGGAAGCAAAATCAGGAAGTAATTTAGATTCAGATAAATTGTGTAACGAAGCCGAAGTTATCCGTGTAGTTATTTTTTTTTGTTACGCTAAAGAAGTATAACTTCTTAGTTGCGTACATAAGTACACATACGTTTCTTTTTTAAATTAATATAACAATACATACGAAACGATTTCACGGTAGTATTATGTGACAGCGTGATTGTTCCCCAATTGGGCTGACTCATTCGTACTACCATTACGAGTATAATACAGCTGTACCATAACTGCCACTACTAACGAGTAGTCATAGTCTTCATAAATGTCTCTATTATAATAATATATTAAATACCGTACAGTAACGTAGTCAATAATTTAGAATTAAACATTTTGTACAACTGACTTCAATATAAATTATTAAGAATAATTCAAAAACTATTGGTCAGACATTGATCAAATTTATATGAGACAACATGAGAAGCACCAGCTTTCAAGTAAAAAAAGAATCATCAAAATCAGTTCACCCAGAAAAAAGTTATGAGTCTCCTTTTTAAAGCCGGTAGAAAACCAAGATTTGTTAGAAACTCTGAATTGGAGAGAGCATATTACAGATATTTCACGTAAAGGCCTTATCATCTACCTTATAATCTCTTTATAGTTTAAATCACTTTCTCCCATTAAAATTTAAGTTAATGCTATGCAGTCGTTCGCATTTACCCATTATCGATTATGCAAATGTGTGCTATTCCTAGAACTTCTTAACAAGCTGGAACCTCTTCTTTAAAACTGTATAAGATTCCTTTTTAGTTTACGAAAGATCATATTTATTTTATTTATTTTTATTTTATTTATTCTTTATTGCATTCCTTAATCTAAAAGAATACAAAGGGCGGACTTATTGCCTTGTGGCATTCTCTACCAGTCAACCCATGGAGTGGTGAGAATTTGAAGTAGGTGTAGCAATATAGAATAAAAACAAAATTGAAATGTATAATTAATTACGTTATATATACATTTTACTAATATATACAATAAATAAACTATAAAAATATATCCTATTTCCTAATACATACACTGAATAACATAAATAAAAAAATTGAATTATAAAATTCCATTACATGCATACTAAGATGCACACATACAAGTCAATCTTATATAAAGCGTGTAAAACATTTTACCTCTTGATTTAGTGATGCATTATAACTAGTTTTGCTTATACTTTCCTAGTTATAGCTGCGATCTCCTTTTTATTATTACTTTCTAAGTTTTGAGGCATTTCCAAATAGCTATATAAACATTAATCTGTGGTCACGAACGCACATCGCGGCAGAACTCCCGATACCATCCACACCATCTGGATGATTGGCGGTCCACCACTGTGCGATTTAGAAGATGTTTTCTTCCTCGCACAACTTCCTTGTGGAATAGTTTACCACCAGCGATTTTTCCGGACCGATACGACTTAGTGACCTTCAAGAAAAGAGCCTACTTCTTTTTAAAAGGCCGGCAACGCATCTGCAATTCCCCTGGTGTTGCGGTTGTTCATGGGCGGCGGTAGTCACTTACCATCAGGTGAGCCGCATGCTCGTTTGCCCCTTCTCCTATAAAAAAAAAAAGACACCTTTACTAATAAACACAAAATATAATTTAAAATAAAAAAAATTGTACAGCCGACTTCAATATAAGTTATTAAGAGTAACTCAAAAACTATTGGTCAGACCTTGATCAAACATTTATGGGACCACATGTGAAGTACCTACCAGCTTTCAAATAAAAAAAGAATCATCGAAATCGGTTCACCCAGTAAAAATTTATGAGGTAACACACATAAAAAACATACATAGAATTGAGTACCGTCTCCTTTTTGGAAGTCGGCAGAAAAGACTACTTGCATTCGATTTTCGCATTAGATGAAGAAGTTATTAACTTAGCAATAAATACTTTATTACCAACTAAATATATATTTGCTAATGATTATTATATTTGATCTACAATCATCAGCCAACATAATCCCAAGCCAAAAAGGGCATAGACAACCACTTATCTCGGTTTTAACTGCCGATACATTAAACTTTATGACCCATAGAGAAAAGATAATTTAGGGAAACATCCCTATGCGGAATATTTATGGGCATTACTACCAAATAACATGCGTGCTGGTCCCGCCTACGTATTAAATTATGTCACCCTAAGTTTTAAGCTGACTTTGTATATATGTAGGCGTAAAAATATGGTAGTAGATATAATGGGTAGATAGCAGTAGATATGATTTCTGCAGATGTTTTAACCTAGAGACTAAGCGGATAACTAAGGACGTAGTCTTGTGGTCAGATATATAGGCTGTTATTTTTCAATATGAAGAAACCTACATTCGTCCCACAGCTGGACACTGGCTTCCTCTCGTGTATAAAAAGGTTTTGGGGTATTAAAGCAAATATTGAGGCAGCAATGTTTGTTGGGGGACTTGGGACACATGACCTTGAAATATGTAATTTCTCAGACATGTTACGGGAATGAATCTCGATTTTCTGGCGTACTATGAAATTGTAATTGAAGTGATTTTTCTCCTGGGCTACCCCGACTATCATCCCGATAGAAATAGAGCAAAAACTTTATGGATATTAGTGCGTTTATTACTGCGGTCACCGAGGAATTGATAAGTTTTAATCGTATACATTGTCATAGAGCTTATAAAAAATTATCCGTAGTAAGTAACCGATATCTAAACGGTGAAATCTCATAGCCATTCCATCTCAGTTAGCTACCGTTGTTTCAAAAAGCACAAGTGACCTGTGATAGTGCAGAGTGGAGTCTCAGTAGCTCAAGCGAGTATTGCATGACAGAAAGCTTCCAGCGCGGTTAACCAAGTTGCTAATCAGTTCAGACTTATCGTTGATTTTTTTTTAACTAGCATTAATGATTTTAGAAAGTGTACTAAAGAAAATCAGGCAGTAAAGAAAATCGCGAACTTCTCCTGGTACGTTGGACGTAAAAACGTTTACGTTGGGAACCCAAACTTAAAACAATAATCCCAAATAATGTTAGATGTTTATTTAGTAACAACTTAAGTTAGACTATGACGTATACGGTAATTGAAAATCTTTCTCATTAGTCTAGTGATCGTAAATGTGGTTGCTGATCATGAAAGAAAGTTATACGATATGCGTCCCACGCCCAGCTGTGGGACGCATATACAGGCCTCCTCCTATTTCTGAGAATTTTATGACAAGAAAGCGTCCGCCGCGCTGCACCAATGCGTGTTGGCGGACTTCACATGTCATTGAAAAATGTTTTTAAAGTCATAATACTTCTTTTGGAGCACTTGAGAAAAATTATGAGAGTAACTTTTTACGATGCGAGCGTACACCGACACCTAAAAACGACACCATGAAGTTGTTACGATGCGCGCGCACACTGACACATAAAAGCGACAACTTCAGTGGGTAATTGTCTCTCAAGTTTTTTTGTTATGTTACGTTATAAAAGTATAACTTCGAACGTACATAAGTACACACACACTTTTCTTTCTTATTGTCAGACCTGCAGGTTTCCGCACGATGTTTCCCTTCACCGCCGAGCACGTGAAAAATCAGCACTCAAAATTGCAAATAACAATTTCATTGTTGCCGGCGAGGATCCAACCCGGTTGCTCGCTTACTGCGAAATTTAACGGCGAGTGCTTAGTCCCGGAGCCAGCACGGCTCTTTCTTCCACGCGCATCATGAAACCCTAGGTTCAAATCCCGGGTCAGGCCAAAATCAGTTAATGGGTTTTCCTGTTAAGAAATTCTTAGCCAGAAGTCAGGAAGATGGTGGCGTTTCTCCCCCGTGCCTCGGAAAGCACGTAAAGCCGTTGGTCCAGCGCCTGATCTCTCTCCGGCCGTGCGGTTACCGTTCCTATGTCCGACTATGAGAACGAGCCGATCCTGTCTTGCGCAGAGGGCTAGTCTCCGTTGAGACCAGCCGCCGTGACCGAAGTTTGGTCTTGAGGACATTATTACTATTTATTAAAAATCATACTTACAACTTTATATTATGCTCAAATATAGGTTTGGCAAGTTATTGCCAATATCAAATGTTATGTAATGTTATATCATTTATTTATTCATTTACAAAGTAACAACTATTTTCTATCAACTTCAAAAAGGAGCCGGTACTCAATTCGACTGTATGTTTATTTTTATGTGTGTTACCTCATAACTTTTTAATGGGTGAACCGATTTCGATGATTCCTTTTTATTTGAAAGCTGGTGCTTCACATGTGGTTCCATATAAATTTGATCAAGGTCTAACCAATAGTTAAATAATAATAATAATAAATGAATGTTGAAAAATTGTGATCTATTTTAAACGGTTGTTGAAGAAGTTATAATAAGACAAGATATGTAGAACATAAAAAACTTATTGTCCCCCAGCTACCACGTCGTTCGAATTAATTTTATCTTAATATTAAGTGACTCTATCTGTGTCGTGAAGACAGTTTACAAACATAAAGTGCACAAGGACAAACATCCAGACCCGGAACAATTATTTGTAGGCCATACAAATACTTGTTCCGTGCGGGATTCGAACCCGCGGCCCCCAGCACAACAACTGATTTGTAAGCCACTGCGCCGTCAAATATATATATATATATATATATATATATAATATATATATATATATATATATAAATGTATTTTAAAAATGATGACGATGATAACGATAAAGGCATCTATTTCAAATACAATAAAATTAAAATTATCTTTATTAAACCAACACTCACATTTTTCTCTAATGATACTCTCATTAGAGAAAAATGTGGGTGGTGTATAACAGACTGATTCTTAGATTTTAGTAAGAAAGCAAACCCTACCATTCCAGTTCCACCAGTAAACTTGCTAAAACTACATTTTAAAACACTTTTAAAAATTAAAACAGCACAACGATGAACGCCACGGCTAATAAAAAGAGAACAGCATAGTAACATTCAAAATGGCGCCAATTCCAAATATAAATTAGTCGTTCACTCTGGTTCCGAGTATTGCCGAGCCACGCCCACAGCGGTGATGCAGTTAAACAGAAATGCCACCGAACAAAGTAAACGAACTATAACCGATACAAAGAATCAGCATTACCGTTACCAAGTATGTTCCGATCGTAAAGGAACTTCAGCCGCCGGCGTCTTCTAACTCTCGATTTAACTATCTGCTGAGGAACTTTCGGTTGCGACAAAGAGGCAGTAAGTATTGTTGTACAGTCGTCAGCTCAAGTGACTATGTGGGTGGGTTACATCGACTAAAAAATTCTTCTCTTTTTTCTTTAAAAAAAAAACGTTTCCTCACACTAGGACTTTCTCCTGTATTGTAGGAACAGATTACACACATAAAGTTCACAGGTAAAAACATCCAAAATGCATTGAAAAATAATTTACGTGGTAGAGCCATGCTGCAGGTATTTGAATAGTTGTAGTACGAATGGGTCAGCTCGACCGGGGAAGGACCACGCTCTCACAGAATACCAGCGTAAAATAGCGGCTTAATGCTGCTGTGCTTCGTATGGTGAGTGTAGAGAACCGGAGACCCTTTTTACTGGAAAAGAGGCATTCCATCTTAGTCCTCATGGCTGACAACGCATCTTCATTTTTATTCGTATACGAGGACAGATGTAGATGTCTATGGACCACAGCAACCACTTACCATCAGGTGGACTGTATGCTCGCTTGTCACCCTTATTCTATAAAAAAAATGTTATTAAGCAAGAGATAACATTTTGTGTAGTGACGGTATATAGGTATCGTAAGAGGCGCCAGGGAAAATCTTTAGTAGGAGATGGCCTGCAGCATCTTCCTGATAACAACTTAAAATTATTAAAAACTGCGGTTGCTAGCCCGGCCTGCAAGCGTGGCAACTATGGCAAAATCCCCGCTATGAGGCAACCTAAGGGCACTGTCTAACTTAATAATTAGACTGTGCCCGTATATAAGGTAGTCCTTAAGCTGTACTATAGGGAGGCCTACGTTCAGGATGGAATAATTTGTTATTTTATAAAATGGGCACTATTGTTGCAATATATTTACAATGTTTTCAAAGCAATATATAGATTTGCTACGTCGAATTCACTATCTACAAAAGTAGGAACATCACTTTGCCATGTAGGGACGTCGTGAAAGAATTTGTATTATCGTCCAGTGAGTATAGTAAGATGAAACTATGGTACAATATATTACATGCACAATATCCGTATCGAGAACAAAAGTAGTGTCAATGTTGCGAGATGTCTGGTAACGCAAATCCATTTGTCTATCGTGGCAATTAAGACAAATTCTCTGTCCTTCAGCAGCTGATAAAGAATTTTTACTGTTATTCTTGTAAAATATTGCTTTTCGTATCGTATCTAACAAGTGATATAGGTAAAGTATTAAAACGTCAAAAATCGGTAAAATAAGATATTGCCAGGGTAGCAGGGACGTTACCCCACTACCCAGTAATTGACCATATGTAAAGCTATGTTCGCTATTGGATTTAAAAGTTAATATTTGCAGCTATATACGTCCCACTGCTTGACGCTTGATGCTTTATACTTGAGTTAGGACGCAACTTTAAATGTAAATAAAAATTATGTTCCATAGTCAAGCTGATTTTCTTAACGTTGTTTTTTTGCCGCCGAGTACATGGTGGCAAAGATATAGTACTTTATTCATAAACTAAATTTTAAAAAAAACTGCGTACATTGCATTTTGTTCCATTTAGTAATCTGTGAGTGATTGTACGGGGAGGAGCGAACGTCGTGAGACGTTTTACAACGTTTCACGGTAACACATTAATTGAGCAAAACGAAATCAAAGTCGCGATGTCAAACACATCTTTGTTGAACGATCCGGCGCTTTAAAATGTTACTCAGACGCATTAAGTATGTCAATTTAATTACTAATAAACTTTAATTAACATCGTGGCATCATTTCCACGACGCTGGATTTGATTTGCATTTGGAGTCAATATTTATGTAAAAGCCAGAAATTATCAGTTTTTGGATGAGGTTATGCTGCGATTGACTTATAATAATGGTTCTGCGTTTCATGTAGATAATGAGTGTAGAGAACTGGAGACTCTTTTTATTGCTATCTCAATCCTTATGGCAGATGACGCATCTGCATTTTTATTTCTTAGATAATCCAGGATAGATGTGTATGGGCTACAGCATCCACTTACCGTTATAAAGACTGTGCGCTCGTTTGTCGCCCTTATACTTTAAAAAAAACAGTAAATAGACCACAGGTAGGATGTATAAACTATAAACCCTCTTGACTATTTAAAACCTCCCAAGCCTTTCCGTTTGACTGCACCAGTACTTATGCCCCAATCTCTTTTATGGCTAAGATATTTTTAAAAGTATACGTCTTTGTTTTATGGCGTCAATATTACAATTATTTACTAGTTGTGCCGTTGTCAAAATTTCCAGCTATGGTACCCATCAATAAGCATAATATGTTATCATCCTGTATTATACTTCTTTGGACAGATTATTTTTACTTATGTTATTATCCTTTTTTTATAAAATTAAAGGCGACAAAATAACACACAGTCCGCCTGATGATGAGCTGTTGCCCACAGAAACCTTATAGTCCATGATCGGGAATCAAAATGCAGAAGCAATCCTCCTGCGGACCAAGATGGAATGCATAGTTAGTAGTAGAAAGGACCTGAAATTCTCGTCACTTACCTTTTAAAACACAGCGGCAAGATGCTTCAATTTCACCCTGGAATTAAATAGATAAGGGTGACAAAAGAATAGACAGTCCACCTGATGGTAAGTTCATGCTGTGGCCCATATCGGTACATCTACACTTATTCTGAATTAATAATCAAAATATAGATTCCTTAGTTAGTCCTTGTAACCCCTGAGGACTAAGATGGAATGCCTCGCTTCCAGTAAAAAGGGTCTCCGGTTGTCTACACTCATCACACGTAACACAGCAGGATTAAGCTGCTATTTTAGTTTAGTATTATGTGAGAGCATGATCTTACCCCGGTCAAACCAAGCCATTCGTGCTAAAACTATAATACGTACCAATACAGGCTTTACCACGTATAACTGACACACACCAGCCAATGAAGTCCTTTATGATTTTACTTTAAGCATAACAAGTTTGTGTATAGTCCAATATATCCATTACAGTCTATAAAAGTCCACTGCTGAACATAGGCCTACCCATAGATTGCCTGACAGGGGGGATTTTGCCATAGTTGCCACGCTTGGTAGGCGGGTTGGCCCATCCCGTTTCAGTTTCCCTCTGTCGATTCTTACGACACCCACGGATCGATATGGGGTAGTGGATATTCTTACACCGCCACTTCACATTTATGTATAATATTTCAAGAAAAAACTAAAAGCATTTGCTTTGTAAGCAACATTTAACACACTTACTTACATTTCCAAGAATTAATACTCGACCCGTAGGTAATACAAAAGCAACGGTGAACTTTAAACTAAATGCGATATATATCCACGACCACCTTTTTAAATTAATGCTAACTGACAATTAAGCTCAATGAAAGATATCGATAACAAAGGTCAGTGTAAGCAACATTGTATCAAATATTCAAATTTAAATTTAAAAAAGATATCCTAATTCTTATTCAATAATAATAGACCGTGTAGTGGCGGTGGAAGAATATCCACTATCGCATGTCGTTCCGTGGGTGTGTTGAAAAGCGCCAGAGGGAAACAAGTCAGGATTTACGCAGTTAGTTCATTCTAATGTCAACTAAAAACTTTAAAAAATGCGGTTGCCAACCCGCCCGCCTAGCGTGGGAGCTATGGCAAATATCCCCCCAATGAGACAATCTAAATGGGAGGCATATGTACAGCAGTAGACTTTTAATTGGCCGTAATGGTAACGGTAACGTTAATCATAGACAATTACATCATTGAGGTAACTGATGCTGAACTGGTCTCAACCAAAGGGTTGTCGACATACCACTCATGTGAAATGGGTTCGAACCCACGACTTTCTGAGTTTTCAGTTCGCGCCCTTAACCATTACTCTATTGTTGCTGTTAAAGACTTAAACAGAACATTCTCTGAACGATTAAGACGTTATCTAAATTGCTTATATCTACAATAATATAGCGTCTCCATTCATTCAAATCAGCTATTAAGTTATTCTGTCAAGAAATTCTCAGTACCAGCTCGAACTCAGGAAGTTGGCTGTGACACGCCCGTGCCTCGGAAAGCACGTTCGTTAGTCCTGCGCCTGATCTCTCTCCGGTCATGTCGATTTGCCGTACCATCGGACTATCAGAGTGAGGGTATAGAGAGTGCAACTGTGCTCGAACACACTCGTGCACTAGAATTTTGTCCTGCAGAAGGATAGGCTCCGTTGAGACTCCGACATTAATATAGCGTCTCCCTTTACATGAAGTAATATGATTGCAAAAATATTCTGATTGCAACAATGAATAGTCACTCCATTAGAGAGTAGTGTCTACTGCAAAATGAATATGACGATCGAAGCTTTACGTGGTAGGGTCATGGTGCAGCTGTATTAAGATAGTAGTACGAAAGGGTCGGCTCAACCGGGGAAGGACCATGCTCTCACAGAATAGTAACATAAAATAGCAGCTCAATGCTGCTGTGTTTCGCAGCAAAACGAGACATTTCATCCTAGTCCTCAGCGGTGGCAACGCATCTGCATTTTGATTCTTAATCGAGGATAGATGTAGATGTCTATGAGCCACAGCGTCCACTTACTATCATGTGGATTGTGTGCTCGTTTGTCCCCTTATTCTATAAAAAAAAAGCTTACATCAAAAGCAAGAAAAGTATTTCATTCATTGAGATAATATGTTACTACGTAAGTAACATGTCGTAGATATAAGCAACTTAAGTAACGTCTTAATAGTTCAGAGAATGTTCTGTTTAAGTCTTTAATAGCAACAATAGAGTAATGGTTAAGGGCGCGGACTGCAAACTCAGAAAGTCGTGGGTTCGAACCCATTTGACATGCGTGGTATGTCTACAACCCCTTGGTTGAGACCAGCCCAGCATCAGGGGGTCTGATGATGGAATGAAGAGGGAGGAGTTCAGTCATGCAATTCTTGCACACTCTCCGAAATGTATCCGGTAAAACACCATATTTTATTAACATAAAAGAGCGCCTCTGCCCCAAAGCTTGTTAATATACTATTTAATTTTTTTTTTGTTTTTCGGTAGTTGTTGGTCGGGCTTACTACGAAACGCTCATCTCACCGTTACAGTGGCATATATAATAAAGACTTTAACTCGGTAGCGGACATGTGTGCCCTTAACAACCGTCCACTTGTCAAAATAAAGTAAACAATGAACTGTTAATGCATTCTAACGCCGCGTCGGTCAGATATGTAGCTCGCGATAAAACCCCTGATCGCATTGTGACACCTCGTTAATTGGAATTTATGTAGGACGCGCCCGCTTTGTTGTGCGATTCCCCTACTACATGTCACCTTTGCGACTGATAAAATTCACTCGAAATTGATCGAGTTTCGTGAAATCAAGCTTTACTTTGTGCAATGCTTTACAAATATTCGGTAAGTGTATATATATTAGCCGAAGTTCAAATGCAATTACAAACGTCTTAATTTGTACCCGTAAAGTATGATTTTAATTGGCTAACGTGCTTTAAATAAAATTTTCAAGGAAAGCATTTTTTTTAATTCTTTTAAGAATACCTATCATGGGTTATTTTTTAATTTTTTTTTTCAAATTATCTGATTTGACTTTCAGGTATTTGAAGGTTATATATAAAAAAGAAACGTTATCCTCTATTGTGATGCATAAATATCATATTTATAGTTTTCAACGAACGCTCTCACAGAATACCAGCGTAAAATAGCAGCTTAACACTGTTGTTTCTTATGGTGTGTGTAGAGAATCGGAGACCCTTTTTATTGAAAAAGAGGCATTCCATCTTTGTCTTCACGGGTGATTTCGCATTTGCATTTTGATTCTTTATTGAGGATAGATGTCTATGGGCCATGGCAACCTTTGTCACACTATCCTATAAAAAAAAATATTCAGCTTAAAACTGTGTGATATTAAAATGTATTAACTGTGAAATTTTGTTTAAAATAGAATAGAATCATTTTTATCAATATAGATTACATGTAATTCTTAATGAAAATAATTATTTACTTTTACCTCTGGTTCGGAAAAAATCTCTTTCCCAGGAATAACCAGCAATAAACCCATAGGGACTTTTTTAAAAGCATAATTTACTATATAACATTTTTTATAGGATAGGGTGACAAACGAGCACACAGTCCACCTGATGGTAAGTGGTTGCTGTGGCCCATAGACATCTACATTTATCATCGTTTGCGAATCAAAATGCAGATACGTTGTCACCTATGAGGACTAAGATGAAATGCCTCTTTTTCAGTAATAAGGGTCTCCGGTTCTCTACACTCACCATACGAAACACAGCAGCGTTAAGCTGCTATTTTACGTTGGTATTCTGTGAGAGCGTGGTCCTTCCCCGGTCGAGCCGACCCATTCGTGCTACAGCTATACTACTAATATAGCTGCAGCATGGCTCTACCACGTATATAATACTTCATTAAACAGTAGTTATGAAAACATTTAGAAACAGCATGGTAGCACAACCTCATGGGTTATTATCAATCATGTACTCTTTAGTAGTATAATAACCCTTACTAAACAATTTTTGCCTAATAAATATTTTAAAATGTATATTTATCTCGCTGAATAAGTAAACGACCAAGTTTTTTTTCTCAATTTAAGTAAAACTACAGAAAAATAGATAAGAACTTAATGAGTCGTTACGCTCGTAACGATAAGGTAGTCCATTTCGATTGTAACTACTAGTAAGGGTAAAATATCAAATTCAGGGGTTTTTATTATTTACATATTACTGTTCGGTTTCGGATAGCTTCCGAGCGGCTTCCGGAGTAGATTACAAAGTGCTTTATTTGTGTTCTTAGCGCTATCTTAATTACTTAATTAAAGGCGGCGCGCGTTTAAGAAGTAAATTTTTGTAATTACCTTTTTGAATTGTTAATATTTTTTGAATGAGTTCAACTTATGACGGACATAAAGATCGTAATCTAATTAGTGTTTGTTTATATATTTTTATGTTGGGTTCATGTCACTTCGACAAGCACTAACAAACAATATTTCAAAAGTGTATAGTTGGTTTAAATAATATATTAATAACGGTTTTGTCTCTTTTCAATAAAATATATAAATAATCATCACAGATTTTTACTTAAAATATTAATCGAATAAGATTGTCACAAACTTGTATTCATTTATGAGTAACAATATTTATAAATTCAAAACTTAAATTATCATAATATAGGACTGTATCCCTGCGGCATAGTGCCAAGAACACTGACTACGTTTCCTCGCTGAATGGGGCTACCAAAACAACCAGCTTTCTTAGCACTAGCAGTGACAAG
Organism: Parnassius mnemosyne; assembly: GCA_963668995.1. Taxonomy (NCBI): domain Eukaryota; kingdom Metazoa; phylum Arthropoda; class Insecta; order Lepidoptera; family Papilionidae; genus Parnassius; species Parnassius mnemosyne. Next base: position 22,829,193 of record CAVLGL010000090.1, read on the forward strand.
TCGCAAATACAATACCTTTAGAAACTTCACTTTCATTAGGTTGAAACATAAAACTGTATAAAAATTATAGCATATTATATTACCTATATATTTTTAAGCCAAGGCGCGAATCGCATGGTACTGTGATCGCCAACCCATTTGTCAAAACAATGGCAATAAAAGTTACAGCCTGTATACTTCCCACTGCTGGGCACAGGCCTCCTCTAAATTCTGAGAGGGTTTTTTTAAGGGCAAGGAAATGCCCGCCGCGCTGCCCCAATGCGTGTTTGTTAATTTCACACGTCTTCGAAATATTTTTTTTCTTATTTCTCAGACATGCAGGTTTTCTCACGATATTTTCCTTCAGCGCTGAGAACGTGTTAAATCAGCACTTAAAATTGCAAACAACAATTTCATTGGTGTCGGTGGGGTTCGAACCCGGGTTGCTCGCCCGTGATATTTACAGCGAGCGCTTAACCCCTGAGCTACCACGGCTGCCAATGCCAATTATGAATTGTTAATGGGTTGAAGGCGAGGATAAATACATAAATCAGATCAAGACGTTGGTACGGCTTTTGAATAATATTTTACCAACATTCTGGTCTTGACTACAAATTCACTCAATTTCTTCCCTGCTGTCGCCGAGTCAGTATTCAAACAAAATGTAAATGTCTGTAAAAAAGAATTTGCATTTCTTAGAATATTATCAGGTGATATTGTATAATATTTCAAAACAATTGATATTAAGAAAAGAGCAGATCTATGGGAGATTTTTGATACAGTTATTGCGTCTATAATAGATGCGATCGCACCCCAACTTGCTATTATTTTCATGCTAGTATCGATTCTGGTGTGTTTCCTCTATCAATTTAATGAAACATAGTAAAGTTATACCTTTATTTCAATCTGGTAGTACATTGGACCCCACTAATTTTAGACTTATTTCTGTGCTGCAAACGCTCAGTAAAGTTTTTGAAAAAATTATTCTAGATCATGTTAAGTTTTTTTTAATGTAAATAAATTACTATATAACAATCAGTTTGGAGTAACAAGGGGTCGCTCGAAACTGCTGCCGGTGTTGAGCTAATCAAACATATTTTCTGTGCATGGGAAAATTTGGAAGATGCTTTGGGTATATCTTATGATCTTTCCAAGGCTTTCGACTGTGTTCACCATGGGCATAAGACATTATTCAGGAAGCTACATCATTACATTGCGCTTAAACTTGATATGTCATATCTAAATAATAGAACGTAAACAGTTGTTATTAATGGTTGCAGTTCTTCCAGATCAGTAGTATCTAGGTACGGGTGTTCCTCAGGGCTCAGTTTTTAGTCTCTTTCTGTTCTTAGTTTATATTAATCTTCATACGTGGTAAATCCATGCTGCAACTATTTTAGTAGTATAGTTGTAACACGAATGGGTCGGTTCGACCGGGGAAGGATCACGCTCTCACAGAATATCAGCGTAAAATAGCAGCTTAACACTGCTGTGTTCCGTATGGTGAGTGTAGAGAATTTTCACTGAAAAATAAGCATTCCATCTTAGTCCTCACGGGTGACAACGCATCTACAGTTTGATTCGCAAACGAGCCACAGCAACTACTTACCATCAGGTGGACTGTGTGCTCGTTTATCACCCTGTCCTTTAAAAAAATGACTTACCTTACTTGGTAGGGAATAACCATGATATAGTATTATTTGCTGATGATACTTCGTTTATTTTCCGACTAAAAAGGCAATTATTGAAATATAACGAAGTGAATAATGCTATATCAAAAGTAGTACACTGATTTAATGTTAATAATTTGCTTTTGAACGGTTCCAAACATCACACTCATACACACACTCACACTCATACATACTCACCCTCAATTACACACGCGCTCCTTTAAATTAGAATATGCTTGTTATGTCTGTAATTTTTCATAATTTTAAGTCGTATTTTTTTTGCTTTGCTACGCATAATTGTTTTACGCAATTTCGACAAATAGCCACTTTGTTCTATTGTAAAATCTTTTGTTTGACCCCCACGATACAGTGTTTCTGGTAAATAAATACATTTATTATTTATTATTATTATTAGTATTATTATTAAGTTTCTGTTTCTGTTTCTGTCCTTTTCTGCCGACTTCCAAAAAGGAGACGGTATTCAAATTGACTGTACGTTTTTTTTATGTGTGTTACCTCATAACTTTGTACTGGGTGAATCGATTTCGATGATTTTTTTTATATGAAAGCTGTTACTTCTCGTGTGGTGCCATATGAATTTGATCAAGTTCAGACCAATAGTTTTTGAGTTATTCTCAAATAACTTATATTGAAGTCGGCTGCACAAAATTTTTAATTTTTAATTTTTATTACATAAACTGACTTTCCACAATAGAGTTAATAGGCCTCATTTATTCTGTGTCCTGCATTGGCTCTTCATTCTATGTCCTTGTGCTGTCTACCATTCCTACTAAGTACCTATAGATCCTAAATAGACAAACTAATCCACTTGCTCAACCAATTCCCCTTCTATTTAAAATATACCACAACGTGTAAATATAATGCTTAGATATTAATTATCCTAATACATCATTATAAATTCCACAGTGATTTCAATCACATTATAATTAAAAATTGTGTTAATAACAATCACGATATTATCTTTGAAATGCTGACGTAAACCACTGTCTTTAGATGTTTCTTAAGTATTGAAGGACACGAAAAGACATTAAAGTCACCTTTATTTTTAACTATCTGTAACCGCGGCTTAAACTGTGCGAACTTCAGAACTCCAAATTGATTCATTATTATTTACTTATATTCTTTTATTGTCTGATCCGGAGTGGCCTCGTAATAGATTGCATTACTAGTTTCGTCACGTTTTTGTACGTGGTAGAGCCACGCTGCAGCTATATTAATTGTATAGTTGTAGCACGAATGGGTCGGCTCGACCAGGGAAGGACCACGCTCTCACAGAATACCAGCGTCAAATAGCAGTTTAACACTGCCGTGTTTCGTTTGGTGAGTGTAGAGAACCGGAGACCCTTTCTACTGGAAAAGAGGCATTCCATCTTAATCCTCACGAGTGACAACGCGTCTCCGTTTTGATTCGCAAATGAAGATAAATGTAGATGTCTATGGGCCACAGCAACCACTTACCATCAGGTGGACTGTGTGCTCGTTTGTCACTCGATCCTATAAAAAGAAAAAAAAAAGTCTAGGTCGTAAAAGGCGACTACGGGTAAGGCCAGAAAGACATTTTGTTTATAGAATAAGGGTGACAAATGAGCACACAGTCCACCTGATGGCAAGTGGTTGCTGTGGCCCATAGACATCTAAATCTATCCCCATTTGCGAATCAAAATGCAGATGCGTTGTCAGTCGTGAGGACTAAGATGGAATGCCTCGTTTCCCATTCGTCTGGCCCATCTATACAAATAAATAAAATTGAAGTGTATGTAATGTTAAAATAACAGCTTTTTGCTAAATGCATATGAATATATGTACGGCACTTATAATAAAAACTCAATGATTTATTATATTTACGCGAACACTACACATTGAACTTGATCTGACTTGAAGGTGATCACCTCAGTCCCCCGTGACCACGGTTGCTGGAAAGCAACCGAAACGTCGGGAATATAAAATAAGTTAATTAAACGCGATAAAATCCGTAAAATAGTTTTATTCAATAAAAACTCAAGTTTTAAAATTCGGTCTATCTATCTGTCTGTCTGTTTGTTCCGGCTAATCTCCGAAACGGCTGGACCGATTTCGACGGGGCTTTCACTGGCAGATAGCTGATGTTCTAAGGAGTAACTTAGGCTACTTATATTTGAGAAAAAGAATTAGTGTTCTGAGCAATATAATTAAAACCCTAAATTACACGCGAGTGAATTAGCGAGGAACAGCTAGTCTTCAATATATCGCCTATTTAGTCGATAAATTTTTGTCTAGCGCGTCCCTTACCAACTCTGTCGTTCACTTCCACAACATCGTCCCTAACTTTATGTATGGTACCTTAATGCTGTGTTAGTCCCTACCTTAATGTATGGTAGTGAAAGTTGGGCGTGGCAGAAAAAGCACGAGAGTAGAATAAATGCTGTAGAAATGCGGTCGTTAAGGAGAATGCTGGAGCTGCATCTGAATAACAGGGTGAGAAATTGTGTGATAAGAGAAAAGTGTGGTTTGCATGTGTGAATGCTTCGGTTGTTTGGTCATGTAGAAAGAATGAACGAGGAAAGAGTGACAAAGCAAATCTATGTCGCAGAAGAAAAATTATTTACTTGAAGTAAAAGATTAAAAGCCCCTCGCGCTCTCCCTCCTTGTGATCTTTCCTATTAAAATTCTTCGGAGAGTATCAATAATGCATCTCAAGACGAAATAAACAAAGTACAGAATTTTCCAGACTTATCTATAACAACGATACTAGGCCCAAATACATAAGTCATTTCTTCTTTTATTTGTCAGTCAAATGCATACTTCCCTTTATTTCATTCGGCTAAGTCACACTCTCTATCTTTTAAAGAAACGTGTCAATTTCCTTTAATGGAATCTAATTTGATTCTTATTGCGACGTTTTACATTTAAACTGGATCACGGCATAAATTATACTAGACATGACATAGAATTATACTTTTCTTTTCTTTCATTTCTGCCTGTCTACTTCCAGGATGATATAATGGGTGCAAAATGACCACCTTTGCAGCGGAATATAATGATTCCAACGCTACGTATATATTGTTTGGTCATTCGTTCGAGATTCTTGCTCTACATGGGAGTAGAAGATTATAACAAAAAGCTAGTATGAACGGAAACAACGTTTATGGGAATCACCCTGATTAAAATTTGCATTTAAATATTTAGGGTCGAACGGATCGTATGCGATTGAGAATAATGTACACAGTATTATCATAGTGGAGATGTAGCCGTTTAAACTGAGGATTGTTGTCGTATTTACGTAACTCGAACTTTTTTAACTTCCCGCTTTGAAAATTAGATAAGTTTGAAAAGTAGGAAGTTATAGATTTCGGTCCGATTTTGAGAATGCTAGTTTTCATCAGATCTCCACGTTTTTGGTCATAGAAAACCGTTCCGACTACACCCAGCTGGACTCGTGACGCATGTGAGTATGCGTGTGCGTGCGTGCGAGAGTGTAAAAGAGAGAGAGAGAGAGAGAGAGAAAGTGTATGTGTGTTTGTTGAATCAACCGATCGAGATGGGCGACGGCGTTCGAAGACTTTGCACTGATTAGATTTTCAAGTAAAAAACCAAAAAATAGATTGTTTTTAAGGTTTTTTAAATAATTTTCAAAACATTTGTTTAATCAACTCCAGACAACAGAAACACTTTTTAAACGACGCGTTCCAAATTATTGCCATTTCAAAATTTCTAAATAAAGTTTCAGGGATGGCCTGCAGGGTCAACCGTTTTTCAGATTTTTTTATATTAGATTAAGGGTGACACATGAACTCAAAGTCCACTTGATGGTTCACATTTATCTTTGATTAAGAATCAAAATACAGATGCGATGTCACCCTCGAGAACTAAGATGGAATGCCTCGTTATCATTAGAACGCGTTCTCGACATACACGCCACTATCCGTTCGAGCTGACCCATTCGACTCATAATTAGCTATACTACAGCGTGGGTCTACTACGTGGTTAAGTAACTTTCGTGATAACTCCGCCATCTGTCGAATATCATAATAATTTGCTGATATGTGGGGTAAAGTGGAGCTGCTCTTACTTGGTTTTTACCACATCCACAGAACGAGGTAGAGGATACTTACTTACTACGCGACACGGCAAGTCACTCTTTATTCTCTCAACTTTTTTTAATATGACACTTCCAGTGAAACATATTATTCACTTAGTATCGCGTTAAATTTGCATTCGTGCTCTGGCGTGATTTCCCCGGCGATCGGCTATCGCGCACTCCATCGCTACGATCATCGGAATTGGCACCCCGGCACCGAGTACCGTATCCAAATTGAAAATCAACTCTTTTTATTCACAATTTCTATTGAATTTACTTATTCTGAAGGATATACAAAGAATTCAAAAAATAATATTGTAACTTATCATGTAGGTACACAGAAAAACTCCTGGTGTACGAGCATCTAACGCATCATGCATCATGGAATTATTATTGTTCACCAACGACATTCCCATCCCGTCGAATGGTGTTCAGCTCTCCCTTTTCGCAGATAACACTGCCCTCTATTGTAAAGGTATCTCGCTACCTTTCATACGGAACAAGATCCAAAAGTCAGTCAATAAGCTAGGAGCTTAGTTCCAAAAATGGCGCATCGATGTGAACCTGGAGAAGAGCTCCGCCGTTCACTTCAATTATAAACGACGCCGACTCAAAAACATTCCACCAATACGTCTGCTAGGGACCCCTGTCCCCTGGCATACGTCTGCTAAATATTTAGGCGTCAGCCTTGACACGAGGCTCACTTTCAGGCCCCATGTCAAAAGAGTAACCCGTAACGCACGTTTCTACCTCAGTAGGGTCAACAGTATGTTGGGCCGATACAGTAAAATGTCCCTCTGTAACAAGCGAACCCTTTATAAGGTCTGTATACGACCAGTCATGTACTACGCGGGCACTATTTTTGCCCACGCTGACCCTAAAGTTATTAATAAACTCCAAGTAGTTCAAAACCTCTTCTTTTGTCGAGCTGCGAACGCACCTTGGTACGTCCGTAATGCCGACCTATATCGGGACTTAGAGCTCCCTACAATCCAGAAATTCCTAAAAATACGCTCTGAGAACTTCTTCAAAGCCTCAAAGTCGCATTCCAATCGTTTTATTCGTGCGGCAGCTACTTACGCAGCCCCACCCCCCTCTCGTTATCGAGTCCGCAGGCCGAGAAACTCTCTCTCGGACCCGCTAAATAAAATTTCATCCGACCTGAACTGCCTCCTGGCGGCTCAGACTGACTCTTCTTAAATATGCCTAAGTAGGCTCTCCCTCAGCGGCTCTTTGTAGCCGCATGCGCCCTCTTCTCCCAAAAGAGGGTCGCTTCCGATCCGGCAAAGCGGCTTAATCAGCCATATTTTGCATGTCCCAAAGGCGGTTTTTAGCGGGTATCACTTAGGTCCCCCCGTAGGTAGATACAGTGAGTTGTAGTGTTATGCTACTTACATATCATTTTACATTATTTTAAATTCATTTTTCCATTCTGTTTCGATTTTCTGCATTCACCTCAAAACTGGATATTTTACATCACCTTTATTTCCATAGGATCCTGTAACGATTTTAAACCATAAGAACACAATAACAAATCATTTCTACTTCGTATTTTCACATTATCAGCACTTTTAAATTGGTGTCAATGGAGTCTACCTTTTTTCGATCTTTTAGCTAGTTTTCCGTAACTCTACAATCTTGGGCTTTGTGTGGGCAGCTGCGCTACCTTTTTTCCTATATCAATAATATCTCATTTTCCACTTAAATCTTACCGTTTTCTTATTATAAACCTAAAACAAAAATTTTACATGTTTTGTCTTTCTTATTTATATCGTTTCCATGGTAATTATATTCAAATTTGCTACCGATCTGTTATTCCTATTTCGATAATTCCACACAAATCCTCTTTTCTCTTGACCATTTACAAAAAATTTGCGTATAATTTAAATAATTTTTCCGTTCTCTCTAGAAAGGTATAAAAGCCGAACAATCGGTGAAGAAAGGCAGTCTCGCTTCAGTTCGCGAATTGGATGTATCTCCTAAAGGCCTTATCCCGGGGCCGCACTGCCCCGGGATCCTGCAAGCCTCCACCTACACGTGAAGTCTTCGGCGAAGCCTTCTTCAAACGCGGAGCCGCACCACTCCGGATTCCTACAAGCCTCCATCTACCTCGGAAGTCGCTTCGAGACTACTACAAGCGCGGGGGCCACACTACTCCGGGCGCTACGACTACTTACTCCAGGCGCCGAGTGCACCTACCGCCGGCGCTACCTTTGGGCGCTGCAACTGCTGGCTCTAAGCGTTGAGCGCCCCTTCTCCAGGCGCTACGTGCGCCGGCTCCGGACGCTGCGTGTACTGGCTCCAGGCGCTGCACGCCGTCGCTGCTAAGAAACCTACCTCTACAAGCGCAAACGGCGTGTGCTGGCTTCAGGCGCTGCGTGCCGTCGCTGCTAAGAAACCTACCTCTACAAACGCAACGTGTGTCGCTTCGACTTTTAGGCCCCACTACAACACTATATTCCCCTATTCTCTCATCCTTTATTTTTTTTATAATCTAATTGTACTCTCACTTCATTCATCATCATCCTCATTTCATTTTTTTTATAAAATTGTAAATACCTTTTATAAATTTAAATATATTGTTTTCTGGCTCTACTTTTGTTGTTTTGTTGTACTTAGGTTAGGTTCTATTTTTTTTTAATTGTCTCATCAGAGTCCCGCATAACCACGACAGACCGGCTGTCGTGTTATGCATAAATGCATTTTCCGCCTCCCTACGTAATGGGATCCCAATAGCTTCTGGGTGCTAAAAGAATGGAATTATTAGTTTCGTTAAGCTTTCCTAATAATTATATTTAGTAATTATTCATCGCAAATGTTTGTATCCGCTTTACGCCTGCCATATTTCACCACGCCCGTGATTGAATGGGAGGGAATGCTTAAAGGCAATTTTAACCCCTTTATTTAAGATAACAATAAAGCATATCAATAAATATTTGGTATCTATATTAACAAACTATGTACTACGTACCTATTTGACCGTCATCTTGTGCCTTCGATAGAAGTCTCGCATACCGAGGTTCTTAATCAAGAACAGAGTATCACAAATGAACAATTAATATACCTGAATCTAAGAATGAATGAATTCTATAAATGTTTACTGCTACTAAAACTTATACTTGGGACTAATAACTTTAGCTTTTACTTAGGCGCTTGTATGCAACTATACTAAGTAGTTGGCAATTTATGGTTCTTTTACATTGTAGCTTCTTAATGATTTCTTAAATTTACACGAACACTACACATTAAATGAAAATAACATTTTACGGATTCTATCGCGTTTTAATTTAAATATTTAATTCCCGCAGTTTCGGGTGCTTTAAAACACCCATGGTCAACGGGGTTACTGAGGTGTTTTGTCTCGGTCTAGTTAACCACGGCTGTCTCCAGATTAAAATTATTAATTTTAGTTAAACTTATAGTATCTTAAAGTCTTGTATGCTTGGGCTGGATTTAATTTTATTGATTATAGGATACCAAGCAGATGGCAGCACCAATCCATCTTCTCTATTGAAGTTAGTAAGTTCCTTTGCAATGATTTATGGTCTATCAAATCTAATGTAATGGTGGGGACGATCTTGGACATGTTCATAGACTGTAGACTTCCCAGAACGCCGGTGCTTCAAATCAGCTATATTTTGTAGTTCATTGTTTGATTTGAGACAGGCCTGAAGGAGGAACGCCTAATGGGTCAGCAGCATTTCCTCATAAAATCTCTAAAGAATGAAATTCGGTAGCCGATCCGCCCGCTAATGCGTGGCAACTTGGCAAATATGAATCAATCTTTGGGTAAGTCTATGATCCGCAGTGGTATTTTGTTAGACCGTAATTAATGAATTTAAAAAAAATTCCTTGATATCAATTCTAGTGATGGCATTCAGAAATAGAGTCAAAACTCCGCGGTTTGCTAATCACATAAAAGTAAAGTTACAGCCTATATACTTTCCACTGCTGGGCACAGGCCCCCTCTCATTTCTGAGAGGGTTTTTAGAGCAAGGAAGTGGTCGCCGCGCTGCCCCAATGCGTGTTGGCGATCTTCACATGTCTTCGAAATATTTAGGTTTCCTCAAGATGTTTTCCTTCACCGCCAAGCACGTGGTAAATCAGTACTTAAAATTGCAATTAACAATCTCATTGGTGCCGGCGGGGATCGAACCCGGTTTGCTCCTACCACGGCTCTTTACTAATCACAAACTCAACCACAATGTGCCTAAAAGTGAAGGATTAGCGATATCGTTACAATCTCAAGAAATCTAACCAGAATAAGGGTGTTGGTTACTACTCGTCTCATTTTCAAAGGTTTGCATAGCAAACGTAGGTGTAGGCGTATAACATTTTATTGCCAGGGGTAAGCTGTACTAGGCTGAATGGAATCATTTTGTTGACAAAGGAAACCGTTCACAATAAAAACTTTTAAATTATTCACATAGATCTTAATACTTTATACATATATTTCATTGTATGCCAATGCGTATATAAACCAGTAGTCCTACGTTTGATCTTCTTCCGATCGTGTCGAATTGCCGTCCTGTCGGACTATGTGAGTGAGGCATTAGAAAGTGCAGGTGCCAGCGTAAATACTCGTTCACTATATTGTCCACATGATGGTAACCGGTTGCTGTAGACATAGGTGTGTACGGCCACAGCAACCACTTACAATGTAGCATTTATCCTCGATTACGAATCAAAATGCAAATGCGTTGTCACCCGTGTGGACGAAGATGGAATGCCTCGTTTCCAGTAAAAAGGGTCTCCGGTTCTCTACACTCACCATATGAAAAACAGCAGCGTTAAGTTGCTACTTTACGCTGGTATTCTGTGAGAGCGTGGTCCTTCCCCGGTCGAGCTGGCCCATTCGTGCTACAACTATATAATTAATATAGCTGCAGCATGGCTCTACCACGAATCTGTTATTTTGTGTCCGTATGTAAAAACAATGAAGTCACATGGTGATGCAGTATTTTTTATTCATTAGTACACAGTATTTTATTACGAAAATTTAAAAAAAAAACAGTAATAATCACGAAATTAATGTTAGTAAACTTCTTTATTTTATGCAAGCAGGAAACATTATCAACTAACGCAAAAATTCCGAATGACAAATATAATTATCATGAGTACAGCGTCGAGCTGTTGACGTACTGAGAAAATGGGCAGTAATAACAAACTTATAAATAAAAATCTGCGGTTGCCAACCCGCCTGTCAGCTGTGACAATATATCACCCTATTAGAAAACAATATAAACTTAAACCTGGGATGGCATGCAGGAAGTCAATGGATGCAGGTGGCTCAGGACCGTGCTTTGTGGCATTCTTTGGGGGAGGTCGTTGTGCAGCAAACTTGTGAAGGGTTGTAATGATGATGATGATGATGATGATTAGAAAATCTATGGCGAAGGCCTATGTTCAGCAGTGCATTTTTGATAGGTTTTAACCGTAATCATAACAATCAATTTTATTTTAATTAATTCATCAGACTTGGCTTGAAAATTTGAAACACCTATAAACGGTAATAATTTTTAAACAGTACATCGTGTAACATAATAATTATTTTAAACTATACAACTATCACATACAGTTGTTCGTCCCTACTGGATTTGAAACCGCGGCCCGTAGCGCTCAAACCAAAGGCTTAATCGCTAAGTTACCGAGCGTCAAAGTCAAAATACAAAACAGAGAAATAATTTCGTTGCGTAGATAGAGGATAGACTTATCCTGTTTCGTTGAAAAACAAGCACATTAACGTTTCTGTTACTTTCCTTACTGAACCTATTTATCCCTGAACTTACGTAGAGACATTTACCGCATAATTTTATTGAACACTTGGATAACGTTATCTAAATATTTTGGATATTATTTTCAAATACGTTGCTCGCGTTATGCAAAGCTGTCTACGTTTATTTCTTGCGAAATGAAGCACATTATGTTAATATTACGAGTTAATAACTTTGTAGTTGCTCTGTTCGTTATGTTCACAGTCCAAGATATTTCTTTCATTTTTATTTTTGGTTCTTACATAGAGTGCTTGACTTTCACAGGGTTGAAAATGCTTCAAATTGTTTGTCTTACTCACGATTGATTATTATAATCAATCATCGATAACACAGTTTTAGTTGCAAAAGATTTTTAATTGTAGATTTTTTGTAAGACTTAATTGTAAGTTACATGAGAGTAATATGGTCATCATTACCTTTGTCGCCCTATAAAACCAAAACTAGGAGGAGAAAAGAGACTCACACAAAGTCGTATACTCATTTATGAAGAAAAAAATATCAAACAAACTTTCCCAGTAATTAGGACCACGTCGAAAAATCAAAAAAAAACTATAATACTAATATCAATTATCAAAATGGCATCATAGTAACTATAATGTCAACTATCAATATTGCGTCGATAAAGCAGCGTCATTTTGACCTTTTATTATTTGATTGACTGATGAAGAGCTATTGTATCACAGAGCCATCTATGCAAAGAAGGCTGTATCTTTTGAGTTATAATCAATATTCTTGCATTTAACCAATTACAGCAATTAAAAATTTTATCTCAAAATTAATTAAATTTAGGAACGTATTCAATATCGCAAAAAACATCTTTGTATCATTCTGTTCCTAAGCTAGGAAATACACAAAAATGTGTTAAGAAAAATTACGCAGAAATGAAGTCTTTAGTGTATATAAGGATTTTTTTAAATAATTTAAATTTAATCAGTGCTTTTTTAGAATGCGTCACTTGGTATGTATTTCTTAAAACATCGACCCGTTCTAGTCATACTGGGTTAAAAGTACAGGTGAGAGTCCAAACTTGTAGACCAAGTATACACGAAAAGAATTTCAAACGGAATTCCAACCTAAGAATCATATTCAATTAACAGCTTTACCGGCTGATCTATGCGGGAGATAGTCAATACTGATACTAGAACATTACATTAAGGAAAGTAGTAACTCCAAGACCGCCTATAAACGGATCATATGATATTAGAATAATTTAGTCGTATGTATGCTATTCCGGCATTACGATCTCAGGCGAGTATTCGATAGGATATCACGCAAAATCTATAGCTTATTGTTGATTTTCAATGAATTTCTGCAAACTTATAAGGCAGAATGCGTATAAAATGTGCCTTTTATTCTTTTAAAAGTGGATATAACTATGAAGATTAATGGTGCTGATTATTGATTTAGGACACATTATTGATAGAACAAAATAAAAATAACTCGTAGGTGAAAATCTCTCCTGACATATTACGAGTACGTTTAGGTACACAATGTGATACATGTGTACCTAAACGTTAGCTATGTTGCGCTTATTATAAACGCTGAACTAAGTAACACCGTGTAGTGGCGGTGAAAGAATATCCACTACCCCATAATACCGTCCCGTGGGTGTCGTAATAGGTGACAGAGAAAAACATACCAGGAGTATATAAAATACCATTTGCTGTCCGTTAGTCTCGCTAGAACTCAAAACTGGCTCGACCGATTCTGATGAGTTGAGTGGGTCCCTAGATGGTTTAGATTCACAATTGGACCCGGTAGGTGGCGCTGTTGTCGAGGTTCGGAAATGACCCGTGCGAAGCCAGGGCGGATTTTTTTTTATAGAATAAGGGTGACAAACGAGTACACATTCCTCCTGACGGTAAGCGGTTGCTGTGGCTCATAGACATCTACATCTATATTCGTTTGCGAATTAAAATGCAAATGCGTTGTCAGCCGTGAGAACTAAGATAGAATGCCTCTCTTCCAGTAAAATTGGTCACCGGTTCTCTACACTCACCACACGAAACACAGCAGCGTTAAGTTGCTATTTTACGCTGATATTCTGTGAGAGCGTGATCTTTCCCTGGTCGAGCCGACCGATTCGTGCTACAATTATAGTATTAATATAGCTGCAGCATAGCTCTATCATGTATACGATCGCTAGTTCCTACTAAAAATAAACACTGCGGTTGTCAACCCGCCTGCCAAGCGTGGCAATTATGGCAAATATCTCCCCTATGAGGCAAACTATGGGGGAGGCCTATATTCAGCAGTGGAATTTTAGTACACTGTAACGGTAACGGACTAATTAAAACCTTGTAACAGTAAAATGTGAGTGGGAACATAAACAAAGTTAAATCATTTAGTTTTACATTTAAGAGGCTACTCTGTTATACAAGGCTTTCCGTGTTATTTCTTAGTTACATCTTATTTCTAATATAGCTGCAGCGTGGCTCTACCACGTATAAAAGGTCTTTTGAAATATTGACAATTAAGCTTTGTATTCGAAATACTAAGCTTTTAATAATATAAACCTGTAATGTGTTAACACTAATATACCTAACTATAAATTTTAACAGGGGTAGAGACACGCGGCAGCTTTTGCTGTCGCACGGATGGGCCGGCTCGAACCGGGGTGGTACCACGACCTCACAGAAAACCAGCGTGAAGTAGCGGTTTACCTCTGCGTTTCGCTTGGTGAGTGCAGGTGTCCGGAGGCCTTTTTTACTGGAAATAAGGCATTCCATCTTAGTCCTCACGGGTGACAACGCATCTACATTTTGATTTGTAATAGAGGATAGATGTAGATGTCTATGGGCCGCAGCAACCACTTACCATCAGGACTGTGTGCTCGTTTGTCACCCTTATCCTATAAAAAAAAAAAATTTAAATACTGCAACTAAAATCTTAAATCTTTCAACTAAATTTATAACGAACACTTTAATATTTAAATTCAGAAGTTAGAGTTGTATTACAAGCTGTATGTTCAGTACAGTGATTATGTTAAAAATATTGCAATTTCACAGCCAAAACCTAGCTATGTGCATCCCAACTCGCATATAGTCAATTATCATTATCGATTAGCTTGCATGGAACCTTTTTTGCACGGAAAGGTTTTTCTTATACTATAACCACAAAAATAATCTACTTTTTCTTAGTATCATTTATCTTTCTTAATATGATCATATATTATATAGGTTTCTAAATAATAAAACAATAGTTTTCTTATCTGGTGGTGTTTAATCTTTAATTTAATTTCCTTGTTACTGATTAAAATAACTTTGTGTCTTCTTAAAGAAAGAAAAAAAAACTACGACATGAAACCAACAATTTTTTTATTTTATCTACGTAGTAATATATTCTTTCTCTTACATCATTAAGCCTTGAAAATAATTTGTTTAAATTTGTATTATTTATGAAAAATTATGATATAAATTATTACAAAAATCTTTTTAAAAAGCGACCGATTTAAATAAAAATTTTATGTGTTTGAATAGGTCCCTGGATGGTTTAGATTCACATTGAACTCGGTAGGTGGTGATATTGTCGATATGCAGAGATAACCCATGCGAAGCCGGGAACGCTTCTCTAGTATAATTATAAACTTCTTTCACACGCTATAAATTATTTTAAAATTAGAATATTCTCAATGCACTGCTTGGATTTGGTAAAATAACGAATCTATTAACAGAAAACAATGCTAGACGCTCACTTGTTCAGTTATGGCGGCCAGACGTTTTTTAATGATACCATTAGCGCGAAGTTGCTGCCTGTTTAAAAATGGAGTAATATCAGCATAATTATTTTGATGATTCACATGGAATACTCACGACATAGCAACAATACGAAAGTGTCATTGCAAGTTGACAAAGATATAAATAAAGTTTTAGTGCTCTTTCTTTAGAGCAGTAGCAGCTGTGAACATCTGGTGACATTAGCGAATAATTATGATCATGTTTTTAGGTCGCCGTGTAAAAGAATCTACTACCCTATAACATCCCGTGCGTGTTAAAAAAAAAGATTTACTGTTGGAAATGATTATTGTAGTTTAGAGAGTGAATGAACGCAAAAGGTTAATAGTTAAATTTAACTGAAGCAAAACTTCACATTACACAGTTTCTACCACGATCGGAATCCCCAATACCTAGAATGTGCCATCTTTACAACAAATTCTGTGACCATCACAAAATCCTTAACGTATGACAGCCATTAAATTTAAGGAAACAATTTTATAAATATAGCTTTTATTTTATGGCCTTATTAGTTAATATTTCATTGTGTAAGTGATGATTACCTATAAGTGATTCTGCAATGTGCATTGTGTCAGGAACACTAAGCTGTAGCAATTAAGATTCTCATTGATGTAACAATCGTTGGCAACCTAACTAGATAAAATAAAAAAATTAGTAAATTTACACTATATTATATATATTTATAGGATAAGGGTGACAAACGAGCACACAGCCCACCTGATGGTAAGTGGTTGCTGTGGCCCATAGACATCTACATCTATCTTCGATTACGAATCAAAATGCAGATGCGTTGTCACCCGTGAGGACTAAGATGGAATGCCTCGTTAAATTATAAGTTGAAAAAAGTCTTAATTTAAGAATAGTGTATTGTACGAGGACGTTTCAAGATTTCAATAAAAATATGTTCGCGTGTAAGTAAATCTAATAATATAAATAATATTTTTTTATTTTTGCTTCCAAGCTTACAGCCCTCGTCGCCGTTCAGCGCAACATCTTACGCCCCCATATGATATATTGCGGCGTGGTTTCCTGCAAACCTCGCTTCCGATCCCCGCCCCCACGAGTGAATTCTGTTAACACGCCTTTCATGCATAAACAGACTATTTCGTTCATTAACATACATGTTTTGGTTAAGTATGTTAAGTTAAGGAATATACTCGTACTATGATTGTAAAGCCGAATCTAACGTTTGAAATACACCAACGGTAAGATACAACACAAATACTAATCAAAATAAATATATTTTATATATTTTACCTCACCCTCTCGAACTGACGAATGACGAACATACGCCTCTCTTTTTGCAGGGAGGGTTAGTCGTTAAAACTCACGAAATTTCAAGCGAGTTCGATTTGATCCTTATCGATATAAATTCAATTAAAAATTATTTTACGACGTAATCGTCTAATCGAGAAATTAAAAATCTTTCGATAACCTACAAAGTTAGCCCATTGAGGCTGCGTGCTGAATTATTTCACTTTTTAAAAATGGCTTGTCGAAAAACTACGAGTAGTTGTTGTATGTTCATCACTAACGAAAGGATAAATGATTTAAACTAACATTATAGTAGAGAACTAAATGTAACAAGTTCTAGGTATTAAGAACAATATTTAACATTTAAGTGTAAGAATGAGAAAAATGTAACAGTTAAGCACCAGTAAAGTAAAACGCCTAATAATCTCAAATCAAACAACACTACTTAGAGAAACCTATAAAAACAAAAGATGAAACTTAACGGAGTACCGCCGGCTGGGGGATGGAGGTGTAGCAAAAAGCGACTCTCACCGCCCCGGCGCTAAACCTCGGGTTTAAAGCCGACGGCAAATATTTGTGATGCGATTAAGCGCCGCTAGGGACCACTGATTGATGGGAATATGATATTAACACAGATTAAATAAAATCAGAGACTTTGTAGCTTTACTATTTGCAAAAATATACACACGTAGAGAAGCGAAAGCTTCATGTCAATTTAATTTTATATATTAATAGCTGTGCCCCGCGGTTTCACCCGTGTCATCACGTGTCCGAGGTGCGCGACATGACCTAGTTCAAGCATTTTATAACGGCTAGGGTTTAAGCGTCGTTCGCGCGGCCAGCCATGTATTGAATTATTTTAATTTTACATTATCTCTTAAACTATGCGTCCAAATAACATGGTATAAAGAACAAAGTTTATCTTCATAAAATTGTCTTGATGATGAAGTAACTTTCGTTCGTAAGGATAAATAGGCCATGCCTAATAATAACGCTCATAAATCACTTTTAAATTTTCAATATTTTTTTGTCACAAAATACCAAATTATGGCTTATGTATAAGAAATAGACATATGGTATCTCGGACTTTTTTTTAGAAGGAGTAGAGGTCTATATTTTTCTAGAACATTGTATTTACGTATCCCTAACGATAACACCAGCGTACGCGGATAAATCATTTCGGGAGTGCTTTTTCTTCTGACTTGTTTAACAAATATCCATATTTAAGACTAGCTGAGTGATATAGCTTAATACTAGATAGCCTTTACTATTTTACATGAATCTGGCTATAATACACAAAAAGAATTTTTCAAATCGGACTGGTAGTTCCAGAGATTAGCGCGTTTAAACAAACAAAAAAACTCTTCCCCTTTATTATATTATAAGTATAAGTATAGATTTAATTTATTTCATAATCTAAACTCAAGATAAGCTTTTAATTTTTCATCAACAAATTATTTATATACCCTCAATTTCCAAACGAAAATACTTAAAGTAATGATTTCACACTTTAACTGATAAACAAAACACTGCCAACAGCATCCAGCGACTCTATTACTCATGAAATT
Source organism: Parnassius mnemosyne (assembly GCA_963668995.1). Classification (NCBI taxonomy): domain Eukaryota; kingdom Metazoa; phylum Arthropoda; class Insecta; order Lepidoptera; family Papilionidae; genus Parnassius; species Parnassius mnemosyne. Next base: position 22,847,250 of record CAVLGL010000090.1, read on the forward strand.
ATCGATCCATTTAGTAAAGGGTCTAACAAACGAGTAGGAAGCTGATATTCGAGAACCTTTACAAAGTAGAGAAATCTTACGTGGTAGAGCCACGCTGCAGCTAAATTATAGTTGTAGCACAAATGAGTCGGCTCGACCAGTGGAAAGACCGGACTCCCACAGAATACCATCGTAAAATTGAATATTAATACTGCTTTGTTTGGTACAGTAAGTGTGAGTACCAGAGGTCGTTTTTACTTGAAACGAGGCATCTGTCTTAGTCCTCAGGGGTGACATCACATCTGAATTGGTTCTTAATCGATGATAGATGTAGATGTCTATGGACCACAGCATCCAATTAGCATCAGGTGAACTGTGTTCGTTTCTCACCCCAATCCTATAAAAAGAACCTTTCCTTCCCATCGGTTGCCAGTTACAAAAATCAAATGCATGGCATTAATTCGTCAGTTAATATTTAATAAAAAAGTTATGTGATTAATATACTTATGTATCATATTTTGAAATATATATGAATATAAACCGCCCTTTAATATTTTGCCTTTATTTTTTAATTACAAGAATGCGAGTTTTTAGACATTAGCGCCAAGCTGCAGCTGTATTATAGCTGTAATAGAATCTTCTTCGTCATTATCAGCCTTTAGCAGTCCACTGCTGAATATCGGCTCTTTCGCTGTTGGGAAGATTTGCCTTAATCATCAAACTACGGAGGTGGATCGCAGTACCAAATATCTCGTACCTTTGATGCTGTTAGCCGTTGTCAGTCTAGATATTTAGGTCGACTGTAAGTGAGATAATTGTACTGCCATTTATCGGAAGCCATAAGATCTTTATGACATATTCCTTACTCTTACGACACCCATGGAATTAATTTTAGATTATCTTAAGCCGTCAACACACAAAACGCTCATTTTTTTATAGGAGAGGGGGCAAAGAGCATGCGGCTCACCTGGTGGTAAGTGATTTTTACTTACTTACCACCAGGTGATCAACATGAACAACTGCAACACCAGGGGAATTGCAGATGCGTTGCTAGCATCTTTTCTTGAAGGTCCTTAAGTCGTATCGGTCCGGAAAAATCGCTGGTGGTAATCGATTCCACAAGTAACTTGTGCAACGAAGAAAACTTCTTCTAAAACGCACAGTGGTAGACCGCCAATCATCCAGATGGTATGGATGGTATCGCGAGTTTTGTCGCAATCTGCGATGGTAAAATTGAGCGGCTGGAAGTAGTCCGAACAATTTCTCAGAGCACTCTCCGTGGTAGATGCGATAAAACACGCAAAGAGATGCAACATCTCTTCGCAGCGCCAGAGAATCGAGCCAATCGGAAAGGACTCGGTCGTCGACGATTCGAGTCGCTTTGCGCTGGATGCGGTCAAGTGGAAAGAGCTGTCACTGGGGAGCCTCAGCTTAGAGATGAGAACAGTATTTCATGTGAGGCCGAACGTAAGAGTACGAACGTAAAGTTGTAAGCGGTGTGCCGGCATGAAATACTGCCCCGCTCTGGTGAGCACGCCAAGCTTTCAGATCAGATTTTCATCAGATTCAGATCAGAGCGGTTCCCTTTTTTAGGGATAGGGTGCACGAAAGCTATCTTCCATGAATTCGGGACAACCCCTAGGGAGTAAGAGTACCGGAAACGATGCGTTAGAACCGGTGCCAACTCTGGAGTGCACGTCCTCAGCATAATTGGCGGTATTCAGTCAGACCCACTCGACTTGTTTAAGTCCAGGCAGAGGAGTGCTTTGTGTACTAAGCACTGTGTGAATCGCACATCAGGCATAGAGCACTCACACTGCGGGATGGTCGGCGGTGTGTTCCCCCGTCATGGAGAGTCGAGTTGGATGCAAAAAGGGAGCCTAAAAGGTCGACTTTCACTTTTGCGGCGTTGGCCAGTGAATCGTCCTCCCTGTGCGGTAATGGTAGTGATGGATTACAGAAATCCCACTGAATAGCCTTGGCGAGAGACCAGAATGCACGGATTCCCGGTGGAAGACGAACTAGTTTCTCGCCAATTCTGCCAATGTCATACTTTGCCTTGGCAATAACTCTTTTGAAGGACCTGGAGGCGAAGTTATGGTGTTTACATTCCGAGCCGCCGAAGCCTCAACCGAGGATTGATAACACTCCTGCTTACTGCATAATGCAGTCTTACAGAAGTGACCAAACCAAGGCTGAGACCTGCCTCCGATGGGTACCACCGATGATGGAATAAATATTTCCATTCCCTGTAGCACCACATCAGTGACAGAGTCAGCAACAGTGCTGGGATCATTCGACAAAAAGCAAACCAGCTCCCATGGGTAGGATGCAAAGAAAGATCGCATTCCGTCCCAATCCGCCGTGTAATGCTAAACACAGTGGCAGCCTGCAGAACGCAACCGCAAGGGGAGCGTGAGTTGCACCACACACTGGATCGGACAATGGTCCAAAGAGCCGAGGGGGGCATCGACGGAAACCTGACCCTGGTCCTTCTGCTGATCTCTCATCCGAACGGATAAAACAGGAAGGTGTATGATCCTCTATATCTGAAATCGGCGTAGGCGAAGTAACCAGTTGTGTCAGACCATATGCCAAGGCAAAGTCATAAACAGATCTCCCAGCATAATCGGTTAAACGTGAACCGAGCCATTTGGCGTGGTGGGCGTTAAAATCGCCAATCACGCTCTCTACGGATGGGATCTGTTGTAACAAGAAATCTGTAGCCATTTAGATGTAATCAATGAGTCGGTCTTTGTCGGCATTCCCACTATGGGACCTATACGGGCACCCGTAGACGCGGACCCGTAGATGGTCGTATCTGTCTACGCGCAGCCAAAGGATGGACAGATCCGTACCATCAAGACTGCCGAGGCGTCAAGAATAGATATCCTCTCTGACGTATACGCAAACTCCAGCCCGGGACACATAGAGGTGTTCTAATTTGTACTCCGGGTAGGACAGGTACGAAGTATAAGCCGAAGAGCCGGAGAGGACACCTGCGTTTCGGTCAAAAAGAGCAAGATCCGCTTCGCCGTCTCTAGATTATAGTTGACGGCGTTAAAGTTCGAGTGAAGTCCCCTGATGTTGCAGAAGTCCACGGATAGCGTGGCAGGCGTCGCCATGGTTTTATCCCTCTATATGCCCTGTGTATTATTAGTATAGAGAAGAAGAAGGTAGCTAGACCGTGGATGCTCAATGAGGGATTTTCCATTACCAGGGGTGCTAGTACCCTCCTGGGGTAGTAATTTTCTTTTGAATTCCGCCACCATGTTATGGGCCCTGCCCCCCATAACATGGTAGCGGAGGTTGGCCCTCCTGCTACCTGCACAAACCAAGCTAAACGCAGAAGCAAAGCTTCTACTTTACGTTGGTATTCTGTGACGTCGTGGTACAGCCCCGGTTCGAGCTGGTCCATCTATGCTACAGCAGAAGCTGCAGCGTGGCTTTACCACTGTTAAAACTATACTACCAACTACCTTAGAATACATACGTAATAATAATAATAAATATTTGTATTATTAGTGACGAGAGTCATAGATCCTTTTTACTAATAACAAGGCACTTTATCATAGTTTTTAGGGGGGACAAATTATCTGAATTTTTATTATTAATGGAGGCTAGATATAGTTGTTCAAAGGCCACAGTATCCATTTATTACGAGGTATACTGTGTGCTCGTTTTGTCACCCGTTCTTTAGAAAATATAATGTAATAAATCCAACATTCTATTCGATAATTGCTCTGTGGTTTTAGTGGACAGCTGAAACCATACTTTGTCATGATTTTTAAACAATTAAACACATTCTGATATTTCAAACATAACGGCATTTCACTGTGGGAATCACTGTTTTAATTATTTATTTCGGAGCATCTATAAGTTAAAATAAAAAAAAAACAAGGTACGTTTAACGAAACCGTGATACACGACAGTTAACCGAATGTTTAGAAGAAATAAATAAAGAAAAAAACTAGAATATAAAAATCAAACACTTCAAGTAAAAGTAAAACGTTACATTACAACAGTTATCTAAGTAGCAATGAGCCGGCCACGTGGAGTACTGGATGGCCGGCATATATTCATAGCTCGATATAAAGACAACCGATGTGAAAGAAAAGTTATAGAGTGGCAGTCACGTACCGGTAAGCAGAGCGTAGGACTACCCCCCAAACTAGATGGAGTGATGACCTGCAAGAAGTCAATGGATGCAGGTGGCTAAGAATCGTGACACCAGTAGATATGTGGAGCGCTATGATGGTGATCAATGATCAAATGTTATGGAAATTTAATATACCTAAGTTTTAATCAAACTGGCGATAAACAGCTACAAAGGCCACGTGCAAAATAAAATTCAATAAGTACATCAAATACAAAGCAAACTTTTTCACATTAGCCATTCGCCGACTTCCTACAAAAATTCAGTTTAGTGAAATCGGCAAACGATCCCAATGAGGAGCCAACCTGTGCATACAAAGGTGGTCAAATATTTGTTTCGGTCTCGGAGCAACGAGAACCCCTAATCGGTCTCGGGCGCCGCTGGTGTTGAATTACGGAATACGACAATCAATAAATAATAATATTTCCTATTACATAGTCATGCTAGCCGTGTACATTTCTAGGCAATAAAGTATTTAGGTCATAGGTGTAGGTAGAAATACTATATTTTTTAGATGATACGGCTTTATTTCTGCCAAGGGCTTTATGTGGGATGTCGTTGTGACTCTTCCTTTTTAACCCCCTACGAAAACAGAGTAGTGTTATATGTTAGTAGTGTGCATCTGTGTATCGTGTACCTGTGTATCTACATATGTATCTGTGTATCTGTGTCTCTGTCTGTGGCATCATAACCTTTGAACAGATGAACCGATCTTGATTAAGTTTTTGTCGCTTGAAAGGTGTCTTAATCGAAAGTGTTTATAGCAAGATTTCAAGAAAATCTGTTAATCCGTTTGAAGATCACCAGCTCTTTTTGTTTCAGGGGTATTTTAAATTGTAGTTATCTCTATTGCATAGTAAAAGGACACTTACAGTTATATTCCAAAAATGGTTTAAATAGTGAAAGTCAGCATAATTACAGGCTGTGAAATGTTTCTGCGAATTTCTTGCATATTCTGTTATACACTGTAGTATATTGGTGCATTCGCCGCCCGTCGACTCGTCTCTATTGCTCTATTTCTATCTACCGTCCGTGGTACGTGATTAAAAGGCCCAGTTGAGGGCCACAAACACGATTATTATTATTACTATTATTTTCTATTGGTGTAAAGATACGACGAGAGCCGTATTATAAATTAATAATAATAATAGTCATAATAGTCAAAAGACTAATAGGTAAAAATTTGCTGAAAAGAAAAAAATTTAATACCGTTCAACATAGTAAAACGGTTCCTATCTTTGAATATCTGAACTTCACCGTTGCCGTTGGCTTTAGATGGATTAGAGGATTCCTCACCGCAATGAATGGACTCAATAATATATAATATAAGATGTTAATTATAAAATTACATGCATTATAACAACCTTATCAGTCTTAATTTTATAATTATAAAATATTCGATAGTGATTTATTTTATTATAGTAGTTGGGTATTAGTATAATAATATATTATTTTATTGACGCTTCTGACAAAGTAGCAAAGCATTTGCGGCGTTTTTTGTTTAAAGTTGGTTGCGAATAATATAATGTAATAACAACTAATGAACTTGTCGAGTTATACCAGCGTAAGGGAATCCATCACTATATTTCGTCCTGTTGTCATAAGAGGCGACTATGAAAAATGCCACAACATTTTTCTGGCTTCCGATATATGGTGGTGTGTAACATTCTCGTTCATCAATCCTTTCTTTCCAGCCTATAATAGTTCACTACTGAACATAGACCTCCATCATAGATTGCTTCATATGGAGTATATTGTAGATAATTGCCACGCTTGGCAACCGCAGTGTTTTGAAGATGCTTCTTCTCATCTCATGGTGCAATTTCCCTCTGTTGATACGACACCCACGTTATGAAATAACGTAGTGGATATGGTATGGTGATTTCTTGTTTACGTTATACGTAAAATACGCTGGTCGGCGACCGGCAGCATCCTCAAAGATCGATCATTGAATAAAAAGCAAAAGTGACATTTAAGTCAGATTTTCCTTACAACAAGGAAGGTCTTTGTATAGCAGTGGACTTTTACGAGCCTATATAGAAGAAAAAAGGGTTTTCCAGAAGTTTCCTACCATCAAATAGGCTGTTAGCTTCTTTATTCACTATTATATATATATATATTATATATATATAAATAAAAAGGTCAAAAAGTCAGCCTAGTGAATTATAGCTCCAGCAAAGTGAAAATATCGTTCATACAAATTGTTTAATTAATATAAAAAAACATCAATTGAAGATAAATATTTAAGTCAAAACATTAAAAACAGCCTAGGTATGAAATAAAAAGAAAACTTTTATAAATAGCATATGATTTATCCGTGAGGCAGAGGGCAATTTTAAATTAAAGGCCACTTCTCTTTAAAGTTGTCATTCCTGTCGGCGAGATCAAAGTTACTAGTGGCGCTAAAGGCGCTTACACACCGGTAAGTGCCGACACGTCGCAAGATTGTAACTTGGCTGCTTATTTTTAAGCACTGTTACGTTTAACATTATTTTAAAGGTTATTATTAGATGGTATAAAATATTTATACTGACTGATTTTAGTTAAGACTGCCTCATTAGTCTATTGGTCGTAATAAATCATTTGGTCCCGGATTCGAATCCCTAGTCTAGCCAAAATCAGTTATTGGGTTTTTCCATCAAGAAATTGTCAGTAGCAACCCGGAGTTACGAAAATGGCAATGTTTCACCGTCGTGTCTCAGAAATCACGTTAATCCCGTGCCTGATCTCTCTCCGGTCATGTCGAAATGCAGCCCCATCTGAATGTGAGAGTGAGTGTCTTATAGAGATTGCGCCTGTGCTTGTGCACACACTCAAGCACTATAATCTTATTCTGCGCAAGCACTATAATCTTGTTAACCGTAATTCGGTTTGTAGAACATTAATATTTACAAATACATACTCATAAATTAATTTTTCATTTTCTAATAAGGCACTATTTTTTTTGCTACTAGTATTAATTTTTCTTCGGGAGTTAGTAAAAATTTTCCACTTATAATATTAATAATATCACAACTAATCAGCATTCAACGGCCTGAATGTAAAGGTGATCAATTTAAAGCGACCGTGTTATACAGTGGAAGTACAGTGAGAGTCGTATGGGTACCGATGAAAAAAGTTCGGTGTTTACACAAAGTTAAGAGGCGGCGGCTCTGATGTGTTAGCTTATGTTTACAAGAGATTAACTTTAGAAAGGACTGAACAGTGTACACAATTATGTTCACACTGCAAAATGCATCAGTGGTGGAACAACGAACGAATGTGGGAAATTTCGGTTAGGTCGGAACTAGACGGACTATAGAACGGACTAATCAAAGAGAGGAAATTTAAAATATTTTTATAGAATAATGGTGACAAACGAACACAGTGCGCCCGGTCATAAACAAGATCATCTGACAGACAGAAACAGATCTATCATCGATAAAGTTTCAAAATGCGGATGGGTTGTCACCTCTGAAATAAAATGCAACGTCACCAGTAAAAAGTGTCTGCAAATTTGTACACTCAAACCTGAAAGAAAGCAGCATTCATAGAAGTATCTCTAAGGCAGCATTATTCTGCTGTTCTACGCTGGTATTTTTGTCAAGTAAAGCTAACAAGGACATTTTAAATTGGTACAGTATTATTTTCAAGACCTTCTTTTAAGTATATTTAAAAACATGTGCCAGAAGTGCACTCTATCCCATAGCCGTATCCTGTTATGAACTTATCACCAAATAATTATAAATTCATGTGTAATCACGTCTAAGAACTGGACCATACTATGTTTTCTACGAAAGCGTGATCCTTCCTGTAACGTACCGATCCATTTACAAACCTGTATCATTTTCCATTTAGCATCTTTACTTCAAAATAATCCAAATAAATATAGATAATTGGATAAGTTTCTTTTAGGAGTCAATCTTGATAACGGCAATCTTGGAACGGTATCTCCTTAACGTATAACAGCCGCTTTAATGGATATATAGAACCAGTATAGGTACTTACAAGCTGTAAAACATAGGAAATGTAGGACTAAACTCTTTAGGGATTATAACAGTATATAGGACTTTCTTTGAAGTTGTTTGTAATTGTCGATGACAGTAGCCATTAACAATCACAGATACATTCACGCGGTAGAATCACGCTGCAGCTATATTATGATTATAGCACGATTGAGTCAGCCCGACCGGGAAAGGACCAAACCCTCAGCCACAAAATGCCAGCGTGAAAAAGTAACTTAATATGCTGCTGTGTTGCGTATGGTGAGTGTAGATAACTTGAGAGCCTTTTTACTTGAATCAAGGCATTCCATCTTAGTCCTGAGAATCAGTGTCAACGCTTTTGAATTTAATTCTTAACCGAGGATAGTTGTAGGTTTCTATAGGCCACAGCATCCACTTACCATCAGGTGGACTAAGAGCTTGCTTATCACCTTTATTCTATAAAAAATATTGTGATAACCAAAATTCTAGCACAGTATTATAGAGCTTTCAGTAATGTCCTTGTTTCCTGGAGCCCATCTGGAAAAATTTTGCTCCGTCCATAAATAAACAAGATAGATTAAAAATAAATTAACCACTGCTATTATTATTATTATTTGCTAACTGTATAAATATGTAAACTAACACCTTATCGCTAACAGCGATATCTTCCAGACACCTTTGATGAAGAAGATAATACTAAAAAAAAACTATACAGTCCAAGTCTGAACAGTTTATTTTCAAAAACTACTCATTTATTGGGATTGGATTGCATTTTTAATTCACCTTTGCTCACAAACGTCCTTATCCTACAGCGTATTTACGTACACCTTTTGACCAATGGCATTGTTATCTCAAAACATTTTCTGTTTAAAGTTAGCAGAAAACATATCTAATACGTTACTGTAACAAATTGAAATTAAAACAAAACTTAAAATTCATACAACACATCGTGTTCCACTTATAACCACAAAATTTCCAATTCCACTAACAGGCACGTCAAGTATTTCTTGAGGCGTCAAATGGAGCGACATCTCTTAACACTGGATTATCTGTTGACGCACTTAAATGAGCGGAAATTCTGAAACGCGTTCGTATGCAGGCACAGATAAAATAAGATAATAAAGATTTGTATTTTTTAGAGTAATAGTAAATAATGTCATCAAATACTAAAATATTTAGATACGTTATGAATTTTCAGATGAAAATCCTTTTATGCCAAAAAAATTTGAATATGAATTTAATAACTACATCCTTTACAGTTTAGTTCTAGTTTGTAACAAAATGTTGTCCATTTAATAGGTCCTATCTCTAGATCGGTACTACCACTCCACTGTCCACCTGATAGCTAGTGGAGACTGATCCTCACAACTCCCGCAACTTTCTTCTTATTTTTTTTAATATTCTTCTAAGCCAGCGCTTATATACGATCGCACCTGATGGTAAGTGGTGATGTAGCCTAAGATAGTGAAGCGCACTGACTTAACAAAAACCTATTCACTCTTGCCTTGAAGACAATAATCAAAATGCAGTTGCGCTTTCAGCTCCCGAGGCCTAAGTAGCTGCGTTATAAGAAAAAAGGGTCTCTGGTTCTTGTCACGCATTATTCATAGCATAGCAGAATTATTTCGCTATTTCAGGCTGATATTCTGCACGAGCATATACTTCTCTGATTGACGCATTCGTGCTACTGCCTTATCTGCTGCAGCGCGTCTCTACGACATTTACCAGGCTTAGTTTAGCTTAGTTTTGTCTAGGCATGGGTTATAAATATCGATATATCGAAATATCGATATTTCTTAATAAACATATCGATGTTTATCGTCATTATTTTAAATCGCGATATATCGACATATCGATATTTATTTTAGAGTATCGAATTCGTATCAATTTCGATATATTTTAAAATGTTGTATCGGTGTTTTCGTTGTCCAACTGTCAGTAGATAAAATTTTGGACCTTATCTTTACATCATTCAAATGATGACGATATATCGATCTATCGATATTTATCACGCGATATATATCGATACTGTTTCAAAATATAGATTCGATATATATCGATATATTTTTTCCCTTTGCCCATCCCTAGTTTTGTCTACGTGGTAGAGCCATACTGGAGCTATATTAATAGTATAGTTGTAGTACGAATGGGTTGGCTTGACCGGGGAAGGACCACGTTCTCACAGAATACCAGCGTAAAATAACAGCTTAACACTGCTGTGTTTCGTATGGTGAATGTAGAGAACCGGAGACCCTTTTTACTGGACAAGAGGCATTCCATCTCAGCCATCACGGGTGACAACGCATCTGCATTTTGATTCTTTATAGATGATAAATGTAGATGTCTATGGGCCACAGCAACCACTTACCATCAGGTGGACTGTTTGCTCGTTTGTCACCCTACCCAATAAAAAAAAATCTGTCACGTGAATGTCACCTGAGTGAGTGCTGACTGAATATATATCATTTCCATTCATTATTATAGCTTTCTATTCATTCATTATCATGATTATGATCATCATACGTCATACGTGTTAGAGCCACACTGCAGATATATTAGTTGTAGCACGAATGGCTCGGCTCGACCGTGGCAAAGGACCCCGCTCTCATAGAATACCAGCATAAAATAGCAGCTTTATGCTTTGTTTCGTATTGTGAGTGTAAGGAACCGAAGACCCTTTTTACTAGAAACGAGGCATTCCATCTTAGTCCTCAGGGGTGACAACACATCTGCATTTTGATTCTTAATCGAGTCTATGGGCCACAACATACACTTACCATCAGGTGGACCGTGTGCTCGCTTGTCAACCTTATTCTATAAAAAAATGATTATTATCATTTCAGCCCTTCACAAGTCCACTGCTAAGTATAGGGCTCCCTAAACGAATGCCATAAAGAACGGTCCTGAACCACCTGCATCTATTTTCGTCCTGTATACCTTACCCTTATATTTATTAGAGGCCTTAACGATTATAGAAAGTAGTCTTGGCTAAGCCTTCCGTAGCCTCTTTGTAAGTACATCATCATCATCTTAACATCATCTTAAGGTAGGATAGTAAAGCACTGGCTTATAATAATTAAAATAAAAAACAGGTGAACTGAAAGCTCATATAAAATTTAAGAGTAAAATTACAGCGTGTAATATACGTCCCATTCATAGACATTCTCATTTATAAGAGGGTTTTAGGGCAAGGAAGTGTCCATCGCACTGCCCCAATCCGTTTTAGCGGACTTCACATGTATTCGAAATATTTTTTTTTAATTTCCCAGACATGCAGCTTCCCTCACGATGTTACCTTCACCACCTTGTTTTGAGTGCTGATTTACCACGTGATGTTGTTAATTAACAATTGCGTACTGTGAGGTTTACAACGAGCGCTTAGCCACTGATCTACCACGGCTCTGCTTAATGTAAGGTCATATCTCTCTCTAATATCAAAAAATATGGATCTTCTCTTGACCCTTTTTAAACCAAAAATTTCAATTGTTTTGCATACTTACATTATTAAGCACCGTACGAATAATGAATGTAAGACTGAATATGCGAACTTTTTTTAAATGTCAGCGTCATGCTGTGCACCCTGCTGATTGATGAATAAGGCTCTGGCTATTGAGAAATTATTATATTTTAAAATCCTTAACATGGATGGAGTGCAGCAAGTCTATGGAACATTTTTACGTAACTAACATAGTCCTGCGAATCAGTGCGAACCCAAAGCACCTAATTCAGAATGTTTTGTAGTAATCTATGGGGAAATTATGTTTGGCAGTTGACTTCTGATGGGATGTACGTTAATAATATGTATATAATAAATAACAGTGTTCTATCTACTATATTTTTTTTTAATTCACAAGGTTCACTTTCACGAGTAAATAATGTAAAATTTTGAAGACATCAATTCTCCGTTGACGTCTAAGTAAATAGTCTGGATGCACGCTTTGCAAATGTCTTAAGGCTTTATTTTCAATATGGCGACATTTGTTACAAATCCAACATGGCGCCGGCCGGACAGAGAGCCCTTGTTTGGACAACATAAAACTCGTTGCTAACAATGATGTACAAGGAATGGAATCGAATAGCCAAAACACAATAATAAATAATTTTGTTATAGTTTACGCATAAACAAAAGGTCACAGTTTTATTTGACACCTCTAGTTGCAGCTATAATAATGTTTCGTTCAGTTCGAATGATTTCTAATATATTAATTATTTTACAAATACTATAAACAGCGTAATTATGATGAATATCGATTATGAATAAATTAAATTTATGACAAAATAAAAACTATACAATATTCTTGCAAGTAGTAGGGGCTCTTATGTCTAGATCAAACTCAGACAAAGAAAGAAAGAGAGAGCGCTGCGTGCATTTCTAGCCGAAACCATGCTTATCTTCTTCACACGTAGCTTACATGCTCACATTTTTCTACTTTCTTTCTTTAACAGCCCATAAAAGTTCACCTAAAACACATTGTTGTTAGATTTTAGATGCGTAATACGTGTGAGTGCGTATTCTTACGGTTTTTGTTTCACTTAGAATGTACGTAGCGCTAAACGCTCAGTCTTTTACTTTTGCTGTGAGGCTACAAAGCTGCCCTGCTATCACTGATGTTTTCTGGTTTGAAGGGTAAAAGAGCCATTAATAATACGGGTGGTGAGGCATTTCATCTATGCAGGGTACTATATCGGTAGCAGTACTTGTAATTAACATTTATTTACACGGATTCTACTTTCCCTTCCAGCGTCACGTGAGGATACACGCGTCTTGCGCTGTCGTCTGTACCAGACCGGTAACGCAGGGCGCACTGTGCTTAGCACGTGAAATTTCAAAATGCTTATTTTTATTGTAAATACGTTAATCTGTGCTTGGTTGCGTTGGGTTTATTTAAAAAAAAAGATAATTTGCTTAATTATTTTTATATATTTTATGGAGTTCCCATAACCGCGATAAATATTATTGTGTAGGATTTAACCATGTTTTACTTAATTCAACACAATTTTCTCGAAATTTTACACAAGAAACACTTGGGAAAAAAATACTTGTTATTTGTCGAGATCCTTCCTCTCCCCCACGTGAGATTAGGTGAGAATCAACTCAACCCCCTAAACACCTCACATAATTAATGGACCTCATTAAAATTTAAAGAAAAAAACGTTGCTATGTGGCCCATTTTTGTAATCAAACAGAACATTTCAAAGGCTTATTAGAGGGAAAAAAGACTTAAGATTTAATAATAAAGTATACTTAAAATCACAGCGAAGTTAGCTCCAGTGCCTTCCGAGCAACTTAATATCTTTGATAGTGAAGACTCGAGGCAAAATAAGACATCGGAGCAGAAAGGCTCATATTTTTATTTATTTATTTATGATTATTTGCATGGAGCGCGCTCGATGTGACAATACAGGCGCTATTGTTTTCCGAAATAATAACGAGATATGGCGCTTTGATACTCATTTTTTTTCTTGAACGCCGTCACGAAAACCTGCCCTTAGTATGCCCTTAAGGTGGGTGTACAGTTTAATTAAAACTCCGGGATTATTAACAGGACATATGTACAATTTACTCTACACATACTATTGCTTTTTATGCTCAGTTACAGTTCAGCACTTTCCTAAATTCCAGCAAACTGTGATATTATCACTCCATCTAAATAGTGCCGTCATTCGGATCTTTTGTGACTCATCTATTTTTCAAAGGAATAACTAAGAAACATGATAACTTATTCTGATACAAAACAATTATGTTAAGTATATTAATATTATAAAATTTTATTATGAGAGTGCACACTAGATCAGCTTCTCTTTTAATTTGTCCAGTATCAGGCCTGCTGGAAGAAATTTCAATATGAAATAAGCAGTGCCTTTGTACAAAATATCTTTTTTTTTTCTTCTTCATTGTAACATTATTTTGTGTGTACATACATTGTTAAATAAATAAATAAATAAACAAAACTTTGTTTGACCTTGTTTAAACCTGGCTTTTTCTCCTCACTAGCCCTTATACAGTCCACGGCTAGACTGCGAATGCTCCTTTACAAAATATTTTCTGCCGACTTCCAAAAAGGAGACGGTACTCAATTCGACTGTATGTCTGTTTTTATGTGTTTTACCTCATAACTTTTTACTGGGTGGACCGATTTCGATCATTCTTTTTTATATGAAAGCTGATACTTCTCGCGTGGTCCTATACGAATTTGATCAAGGTCAGACCAATTGTTTTTGAGTTATTCTTAATTCTATTCTAATCTAATCTATATTGAAGTCGGCTGTACAAAATTTTTAATTTTAAATTATCTATAATTGTCATCTTCAAGATTGGACATACGTTGTTTACTTTTTTTTTAAATTCAGCCCGCTTTATTTCTAATTGCCTCTACGGAGTGTGGTAACGTTTCATCCTCTTCTCCACACAGTATTAGATAATTTTAAAGATAAATTAAATTTAAATTTCGTCTATCCGAATACATGCAAAAAATGTGTTACCCTAGTCCAAGAGGCATAGCATAAGTTCGAACGTATTTTATACAGAAATGGCATTTCAATAGCATCAAAATAATAATATGTTCGACTGCTGACGTTTGAGGATCAAGATTTACGATGTCCGAAACCTTAGATTGTTCACACGCTTTCATTTAAATTGACACGCACCACAGACTATAAACCTGATATGAATTAAAAATTAAATAAAAAGATAATTTATTTCGTCGATAAATGCACGATATAAGATAATATAAAGTTTAAGAATAATATTATTTGTTCATTACAATGCAACACAACGATAAATATTACATTTTATGTGATATTGGTAGCGTAAGAACATCCACTACACCGTTTTGTCCCGTGGGTGGTGTAAGAAGTGACAAAGGGGAACTGAAACAGGACATGGGCAGCAGCATCTTCTTGCTAACAACTCAAAACTATAAAAGAGCTGCAGTTGTTAACGCGTCTGCCAGCAGCAACTATCGCAAAATTCCCCTAGGAGACAATATATGGGGAAGCCCCTATTTCAGCACTGGACTTTTAAAAACTGTAATGGATGGATATAATATTATGTAATGTGTTAGCTTTATACGTTCCAATGCATGGTGAAGTACTCTTTTCATATTCGAAAATATTGTGGAGGCCCTGGACTTCAACTCAAAATTTTTTTTGTTGCTCAGACAAGCACACTCCCTCGCAAAGTTTTCCTTCATCTACATCTATTTTCGTTTGCGAATTAAAGTGCAGATGCGTTGTCAGCCGTGAGGACTAAGATAGAATGCCTCTTTTCCAGTAAAAAGGGTCTCCGGTTCTCTACACTCACCATACGAAACACTGCAGCATGAAGCTGCTATTTTACGCTGGTATTCTGTGAGAGCGTGGTCCTTCCCCGATCGAACCGACCTATTCGTGCTACAGCTATACTATTAATACATCTGCAGCATGGCTCTACCACGTATAAAATATTATATGAATGTTATATGCAGAATACTTCATAATAAGTGATTTTTCGAAACACATCTTATCTCCCTTTATGTTTAATAGTGTAATAGAAAAAGCAAGAATCAACCCCGCTGGCCCGGCGAGAGAATAAATCACATTTCAAAACATATTCACTAACATGATAATCAAAAACTGCATCGATATTGTTGCCAGAATAGCACACGATAGGACGAGTGATGCCTCATACCAATACTCCTATTCTCCGGCGACTCCACCTCGGCTGAGGAAGGTACGGGCTCATCGGACCACTTGCGCTCACGCCTCGTGACTTATGACTGAGTTTCACTTAGTTCTCCATGGGTTACGCCACGGCTACTAAGCCCCTATGCCAAGGAAAGGCTCCCACCACAAGCACTTTAAGCATACTTGCAGTGGTGAACATACAATTTTTCAATTTAAAACAATCGGTGAAGAACTTTGGGAGTGCACGGAAATCCGTCTAGAATTTTTTGTGTGTCAAATTAAAAATTCAAAAATACACTGGTTTTAAATAACATACAAATTACGCCGAAAGCGAATAAGAGAACAATAACTTGACAACCCGTAGTAAACTTTTCACGGGTCAAAAATGAAATACTGTAGCATGATGATTATAGAAATATGACCATAGAAATAAGGATATCCGCAGTAGAACGTTTTATACGTGGTATAGCTACTCTGCAGCTATATTAAATGTAGCAGGAATGGGTCGACTCGACCGGGGTATAGGGCCCCGCTCTCACAGGATTCCAGCGTAAAATACCAGCTTAAGGCTGCTGTGTTACGTATGGTGAGTGTAGGGAACTGGAGACCCATTTTTACTGGAAAAGAGGCATTCCATCTTAGTCCTTAGGGCTGAGAACGTAAATGTAGATTTCTATGGGCTACAGCATCCATTTACTATCAGGTTGACTGTGTGCTCGTTTCTCACCCTAATTCTATAAAAAAAGAAACAAGGGTAACAGACATATAGCGCAAAGGATCAATAAGGTGAAATTTTAATGGACCAGGCATAAAGCGCGAAGAGGCGACAACCAATGAGTTGGTAAGCGAAATATAGGGCGGCCCCATAGTAGATGGACTGACTAGCTGGTAAGAGATGCAAGAAGTTGATGAGATGCAGGAGGTTCTTTGCGACATTCCTTGGGAACTCTATATTCAACAGTGGACTTGTGATAGTCTGTAATGATGATGATGATGATCGTAGTGACCATAAACTATAAATAAGTGACAGACACATGATGTACTTTATTTAAATATATTCTTTGCAATTGAAAACATAACCATTATTTTATTTTAGTTTAATTGTGATGCTTAAGCTTCAGTATTACACAACCAAAAAATCGCACCAGTCCATAATTTCAAGAAAAAATCTGAATATGACATTGTCTTGACCGATTTCGATAACGGTGGTAAATTATTTTATTTTTCACTAACCCATAGAGCCCCTTGTCCCTTGTTTTCTCCCCAATGGAAGAAGACTATCTCAAATATTTGACGTTATCCTCCCCCTATACAAGATGGTATATCGCCTTCAATTAGAGGCAATGATGGTATTTCTGGACTTTCTCATAGAGTATTTTTACGATTCCCAAAAAATAAACTGGAAGTAATTGTATAATTATATAAAAGTAAAAAAAGTAAAGTTGCAGCCTATTTACGTCCCACTGCTGGGCGCAAGCCTCCCCTCATTTCGGAGAGGGTTTTAGGGCAAGAAAATGTCCGCCGCGCTACCCCAATGCGTGTTGGCGAACTTCACATGTCTTCGAAATTTTTTTTTCTTATTTTTCAGACATGCGAGTTTCCTCACGATGTTTTTTTTTCACTGCCGAGCACGTGGTAAAGTACTTAAAATTGCAATTAACAATATCATTGGTGCCGGCGGGGATCGAACCCGGGTTGATCGAGTACTGTGAAGCTTACAGCGAGCGCTAACCATCTGAGCTACCACGGCTCTGTGCCCAACAGTACAATTATATAGGTACTACTAAAATAGGTATTACTAGCTGAAGCTGTAGCAGATATTATACTATTGTGAAAGTGCCGTAAATGCCTGCTTAAATTAATATTCTATATAAACTTTTTAGTCTCTCTCTAACTGATATGACTTATAAATTCCTAAGTGCCTAATCAATTAAATTTTTAAATCACTTTTAAAAATTGTCAACGCAGGGTACTATCCTCGAACTGGCTCTGTGGAGTAGGCGTAAATGAATTCAGTACCCCATAATATGATCCCATAGGTGTCGTAAGAGGCAACATGGGGAGACTGTAACAAGATATGGATAGCAGCATCTTTCTGTTAAGAGTTCAACTGCGGCCACCTACCGAATATCCCACCTATGTCGCAATCTATGAAGAAATCCTACGATCAATACTTGAACTTTTGAAAAATAGTAATGAATGAAGGATTGAAAAAAGATAGACAGGAATACAAACGAAAAACAAACAAACAAAAATTTTATACGTGGTAGAGTAATGCTGCAGCTATATTAGTAGTATAGTTGTAGCACGAATGGGTCGGCTCGACCGGGGAAGTACATATGGTGAGTGTAGAGAACCAGAGACCCATTTTACTGGAAAGAGACATTCCATCTTAGGCCTCACGTGTGACGACGCACCTGCATTTTGATTCTTTATTGATTATAAATGTAGATGTCTATGGGCATCTATGGGTCACAGCAACCACTTACCATCAGGTGGACTGTATGCTCGTTTGTCACCCTATCCTATAAAAAAAAAAACCTAGAACCTACGGTTCAGTAAGTGTTCTTAATATGTAGATTGCTAATGCAAAAATTGGCCTCCAACTTCAAGTATAATTAAGCACATACTTGTATAATTGTAACGTTAACATTTACAACAATGAAGCAAGAATGTTGATAATCGATAATTATCACACGATAATACCACTTAGTGCTGAATTAAGATGGCGTTGACACAATAAATACTGTTAAAATACCTGAGCGCGGCATAATTAGCAGCCACACAGAATGAGGATTTGGAAATACGCCGACGAGAAGCCATAAATCCAATTACAGCTGAATTAATTCGAGTAATACGCGACCGGAATTTTTTTCAACGACAAATAAACAAATGACAAACCGTACTTCGGGTCGGCGCGCGGGAATTTTAGTTTTTTTTTTTTTACACCGATCGCGAACGAAGGCTTCGGAACTCACCTAATTGGGATTGTATAATACGGTCAACGAAAGCAAATGTCCATCGATTTAAAAACTTCACGGCTTATTATTTTTATTTTGTCTCTGCGACTTTGAGAATTATACGACAACATAGCCTTCTTAAATGTCATCACCATCATCATTATAGCCTATCACAAGTTTACAGTTGAACACTAACCTCTTCCCCTCCCCAAGAAATGCCACAAAGTACGGTCCTAAGCCACTTACAGAATAACGGTGACGGAGCACAGAGTTTACCTGATGGTAAGTAGATGCTATGGCTCATAGGCATTTAAATCTATCCTTGATTAACGATCAAAATGTAAATGCGTTATCACCCCTGAGGGCTAACATGGAAAGCCTCGTTTCCAGTAAAAAGGGTCTCCGGTTCTCTACATTCACTACACGAAACAGCAGCGTTTAGCTGCTATTTTCGCTGTCATTCTGTGAGGGCGTGGTAATATAGCTGCAGCGTAGCTCTACCGCGTAAAACTACGCGCTCTTCTTGCATGTCTTAACATACTGTCACTCAAGAACCTTCATTCTCCATCAGTTGTCGGTTCTTCGAGCCATATGGCCGGCCCATTGCTACTTCAGCTTACTGATCCGTTAGGCTATGGCATTTATTCTAGTTCTACTGTAGACATCCTCATAACGTAATATATAAGGCAGAGAAACTCCAAGCATAGTCTTACCCATAACTTCTTGACCTTGAGCTTCCTCATACGACTAGCAGTGAAGGCCCACGTGTCAGGTCCAATTATGATGACTAGTGGCACGCTTTGGTCGTACACTCTTGTTTTCCGGTTCTAAGGAATATGTGACGACATGTGTCGTAAAATCCCGATAGTAGTACTGTCGATTAACCTCTAAGTCAATTTGTCTTAAGTAAAAAATACCGGTATACGTGTGACATGAACGTTACATATCACATGACATATTTCTTGTCCATCTTGTTTTTAAAACCTATTCGTTGGGAGACACTGTAGTTATTAAGCACAGCGCTGAAGTCTTCGAGTGATTCTGCCATAATGGCTACATCGTCGGCAAATCGGAGGTGAATAATGTACGCACCATTAATGCTAATACCGTATATTTTCTACTCCAGTAGATTGATAACGTCTTCCAGTGCATCGGTGAAGAGTTCCGGTAATATATCATTGTTTTACACCTCTCTGCAATTGAATAGGTTACGGGCGGGTTGCGGGAGCCGAAACCGCATTACTGTCATGCGCCTAATTGTTTTGCTTAAGTTGTATTAATTGTATTATTATTTATTCTGTGGTTGTACATGGGTCAGCACTCATGGTCACGGGGGGACTGAAACTAAGTTAAATTAAACATAAATAATACGGAACAATAATTAATCCTGAAATTTAGTTTTACAGCAAAGCACCCCAAATGTCGGGAAATAAAATTAAGTTAAATTAAACGGATTAAAACTCATAAAATTACTTTTATTTAACTCACATTAACATTCAATTCACAATGTTTTTTTCAATACCAATTATTTCATTTTACGTGCTCGTGGAAATTTTAAAAAAAATTATTTAATTACTTCTGAATATCTCTAATTAAGCTCTTTCTTTTTCCCTTGACGTCTTAAAGCTTTACAATTTTACATATATTACAGAAAAGGAAGCTTATGAAGAAAAACCTAAATAATGTTAATTAATAAATTGCCGATACATTACTTGAAATAAATTAAGAATTTCAATTATTATTTAAACAATGAAACGAAAGTATTATAAAAATACGAGTACTTAAAAAAGTCTCGAGTACTTAATGTTTTCCAAATCAAATTTCGATTACGGCAGCCAGCAATAAATATAAATAAATAATTATTTAATTAATTAAATTATTAAAATTAAAATTATTATTAAAAACTAATTTATTAAAATAAATATATTAGTTGAGGGTGTACTCCGGGCTAATACTGAGAATTCCTTTACAGAAAATCCAAACTGATTTTGTTCCGACCCGAAATTCATATTTAGGTGCACACGATCTGCAATTACACTATCACTAGAACAAAGAGACATACAATTCGCTCTGTTAATAGGATAGAGTCACTTAATATTAAGATAAAATTAATTCGAACGACGTGGTAGCTGGGGGACAATAAAAGTTTTTAATGATCTACAAATCTTCTCTTATTATAACTTCTTCAACAACCGTTTAAAATAGATCACAATTTTTCAACATTCATTGATTATTATTATTATTTAACTATTGGTCAGACCTTGATCAAATTTATATGGAACCACATGTGAAGCACCAGCTTTCAAATAAAAAAGAATCATCGAAATCGGTTCCCAGTAAAAATTTATGAGGTAACACACATAAAAACAACATACAGTCGAATTGAGTACCGTCTCCTTTTGAAGTCGGTAGAAAATATTCATAATTTCAACGACTAAATACTGTAGGCATTAAGTTATAAGTACTACGTACTAGAGAAGCTATTCCAAACAAATAATGTGCGCTACTCTATGTCTTCGCGCTTGCGCAGTAGATAGTTAAAATATTGCGATATTATTAACTTGAACAACAAATAGTTTTAGTTACTAGACTACTGAATTATTGTTATTTACGTCCAGGTTTAAACTTTAATATGAAATCTCGTATTATTAGCACCGCTCCACACTTTATGAATATTGAAGCCACACTAAATGACACTAAAGTAAGGTGTACGGATTGCAGTACAGTTCAGTTGCACATAGTAAATGTTCGGAATGCGAAATCTAGTGCGTAGTACATATATATCGATGATTGTAGGTATTCTTTTCTACCTACGAATGCATCTGGGTAGGTACGGAACAAACAGACAGACAGACAGAAAGACAGACAGACAAAATTTTAAAAAATTGTGTTTTCCTTATAAGTACCGTATATACTTTCATATGCATATAGTAAAAAGCTGTTATTTCAACATTACAAACAGACACTTCAATTTTATTTATTTGTATAGATTAGGTGACAAACGAGCAAACAGTCCACCTGTTAGTAAGTGGATACTGTAGCCCATGCACATCTACATCTATTCTCGATTAAAAATCAAAACGCAGATGCTTTACACGCCTGAGGTCTTAGATGGAATGCCTCGTTTTCAGTAAAAGGGTTCTCTGGTTCTCTACACTCACTATACGAAACACAGCAGCATTAAGCTGTTATTTTACGCTGGTATTCTGTGAGAGCGTAGTTCTACATCGTTCGAAGCGACCCATTAGTGCTACAACCATAATATAGCCGCAGCGTGGCTCTACCACGTAGAAAAATTATATGATTTCCGATAGATGATAGTACAACTATCTCGTTTATGCCAGAAGTAAAGTATCCAGACTGGTGAAGAGCAGTAACGTCAAAGGTGCTAGACGTCTGGTACTGCTTTTCTTCATGACTTCTACAATGGGAGAGGCCCCCAGGAGTACACTTTTACGGGCTGATAAATTGCTAATATTTTCGTAATTAGCTGTACCAAAGACGTTTGCTTTATGTTGACACTGATAACAATCACTAATTAAATCGTAGTAGAGTAAGTACATAGTTAAAATTCCCGTTTTAAATCCAATAAAGTAACCCCAGGAAACGTCACGGCGACCTAACGTTGCGGCGGCGTATCCTTTTGCATTTTTTTCTTAATTCTTCCGTAGAATGCAGGTAAATGAATCACCCGTCGCCCATGTCCCCTATAAATACTGGCTACTGGTTAATTGAAACATTATAAAAGAGATCTTATCGCCAGCCGGAGCAAAGACACCGCACACGGAACGTTCCATCGCATCGGTGTTTTAGGAACTCGTCCCTGGTATTTTGTTTTATTTTCGTTTTAATTTACGATAAGCGCTGTTTTCTTCGCTTGAAAAACTCTTATGTACGAAAAAACAAATTACGGATTTTAAATTTCGAAGGCAAAAAAATTTGATTACAGTTAGGTTAGTACGTGTGAATAAAACCGAAGTGCAGAAGCATTTAAAAATGCATTAAAATAATTATTCGGATTAAATTACCGTGGCAAATTAATTTATAAACAGTGACATCAGACCATTACCCGACATCTATATTATAAATTATAATTTTGAAAATTACATCATCAAAAACGAAAATGCAGCTATGACGTTAGCAAGCATCCATTACAGTCTATAAAAGTCCACTGCTTAACATAGGCCCCCATAGAGTGCCTCATAGGATTTTTCCATAATTGCCACGTTTAGCAGCCGGGTGGGCTACCGCAGTTTTTTATAATTTTAAGCTGTTATCAGAAAAATGCTGCTGTCATCTCCTATTTAAGTTTCCCTCTGTCGTCTCTTACGACACCCGCGGGACGATATGTGGTAGTGGATTTTCTTACATCGCTAATACACTGTTCAAAAAAGTGACTTATTCTGAATTATCAACGGCTTAATAAAACAAAACTCTTCCAACAGCATAAATGTTTATACGTGGTAGAGTCATGCTACAGCTATATTATCTAGTAGTATAGTTATAGCACGATTGGGTCGGCTCGACCGGGGAAGGACCACGCTCTCACAGAATACCAGCGTAAAACGGCAGCTTGACACTGCTGTGTTTCGTATGGTGAGTGCTGAGAACCGGATACCCATTCTACTAGAAAAGAGGCATTCTAACTTAGTCCTCACGGGTGACGACGCATCTGCATTTTGATTCTTTATTGAGGATAGATCTAGATGTCTATGAGTCACAGCAACCACTTACCGTCAGGTGGACTGTGTGCTTGTTTATCACTCTATCCTATAAAAGAATGTCACCTCCAAATAACAGTGCATTAACTACTGTAGTATAGAATAGAATAGAATATTTTTCTTTAGAATATAATATGTAGGTCTTTAGAAATACACTTTAGAATTACAAGTTGTAAAGCATTCTATCTTATAATCCTCAAAGGTCGCATCTGTAGCCTTCATTGTGTGAAGTTGTTTGTGGGTGTCCATCGACTGCAGTAGCCACATACCGTCAGGTGGACTTTAAGCTGAAACAGCACCAATAACTTACTGTTAATTTGCAGTATTCACATTTTTTCCTTTGCATGTGCCTAATGACCTATCTTGATTCCAAATTTAAAGTTCCCAAGTCTCCTAGAAGTGAGTTTTTGATGAGTCAATGAATCAGAGTAATCGTAAGTGATAAAAATGGCACATTTCAGGTCTTAACTCAAGAATATGTAACTCAAATAGATCAAGACATTTAGGATTTTATGTATTCTATGCGTTCTATGCGTTATGTCTAAGCGTTTTTAGATTATTTAGGGGGGAGGAGCAAAAATAGTTCGAAGTGGTTTGTGTAACAGATTGTCGCTGCGTCGCCCTTTATTCCGAATTTGGCTAACACTCAGCCGTATACCTAGATATCGTGTTAGTTATTAATAGCCATAATACACAGTTAGAATAATATGGAATGGAATGGAATGGGTGGAATTTACCTACTGATTTGTTAAAATAAAAATATAAATCCAAAAATCCTTATAAATCCAGAGTTGGACATAGCTCTGCGCGTGCCACTTCTACAATAAGTTTCGCAATTGAAGGAAAAATTATATTAGGACCATGTCTTGTAATAAAACTTTTTTGTTTTTTAATATTAGGATTTATCATAAGTCCATTAAGTCATTCCATTTTTCAAATACTTAATCGAAATACGCATATTATCCTAAAAAAGTTTATATGCAACCTTCTTTTAGCGTTTCGTGTGTTTACATAATACAGAAAATATTGATAATGTTTTAGGTCACAATAATTCCGCTTATAATCTAGTTAAAGTTTCTTTAAAGTTAAGATTACAATGCATTTAATACTTACTAAAATTCCGCCACTAAAACACGAAGTTAATGGGTAACGGACACAAAGCACCAGAAACCAAGTTACAAGAAATCACAACAAAAGCAATTTGGTGTACCTTTCCTAACAAGCCGGCGTGTAAAACACACCATTTCGGCATTACAGCCAACGTAAACTCTATTACAGTACGGTAAAGAACATTATTAAATAAACGAATCGCCGTGAAAATTTTGATATGTCACTTTCATAACCAAGCAAAGAGAAACTGCGAAATGAATTTATTACGGCGAATTTGCAGGGCCATGTTATGCCGGCTATTATTGTGTTTAAGATAGAATGGTGCAAGCCGCGGCGCGAAGGAGTCTGCAACATATATTCTAATAGGCTATTAACATATAATGCCGCTGATTGGACGGATGTGAAGCTGCAGATGTGACGTCATTTGTACGACAGAAGTGTCCAACATTGGATCCGGTTTTAAATTTGTAATATAGTGTAACTAAAAAGATTATATACATACAATATTAAATACAGTCGCACTTATCAACAGATTATTAAACGATTTGTTATATTCGTCGCATAAAACAGACCGTATTTATCTGTCATATAATTTAAAATTTAAAATTTTGTACAGCTGACTTCAATATAAGCGACTTCAATATAGGTTATTTAAGATTAACTCAATAACCATTGGTCTGACCTTGATCATATGGGACCACACGAGAACTATCAGCTTTCATATAAAAAAAGAATCATCGAAATCGGTTCGCCCAGTACAAAGTTATGAGGTAACATACATAAAAAAATATACAGTCGAATTGAGTACCGGCTCCTTTTTGGAAGTCGGCAGAAAATGGTTAAGCATAAGCGTCAAATGGTTTTAGTAATACTAAAATTGTAATTAAATAATTATTTAAACATGATAATACTTTAATTCGTATCTTTTTTGTATTTCGGCGTTGTCGTAGCGAAGAGTGCACGCCTTGCAATACATAACGCAGTGTTGGTACCGACTTTGTTATATGGCAGCGAAACCTGGGTATGCCAGAAGAAGCATAAAAGCAAATTGAATGCAGTGGAGATGCGATCTCTTCGTAAAATGTGCGGCGTTACCATGGCCGACCGAAAGCGAAACGAAGAGATTCGCAATATGGCAGGTTTGAAAGATGACCTTATCACAAAAATTGATAAGGGCGTGCTTCGGTGGTTTGGGCACGTTGAGCGAATGAGTGAAGACCGAATGGTGAAGAAAATATATAGCGCGAAAGTTAATATTAAAAGGTGTCGAGGTAGACCGAGACTAACTTTCGAAGACCATGTGAGCAAATTGCTCGAAGAGGGTAGGGTCAAAAGTACTCGGATACCTAGACGTGCATGCATGAAGAAGATAATGAATCTGAAAGAAGCGAAAGAGGTTTGTAAGGATCGTGACACTTGGCGATCTGTTCTCTCTGGCTACCCCGTCAGGGATTGTGCGTGAAGATAAGTAAGTAAGTAAGTAAGTCGTAACTCTACTTACAGCTGTAATTTGAGACATGTATTTATTATTATTTATGTATATCGAAGTATTTTATTATTTGAAATGTTAAGCTACATCACTAAAATTATTTCTATATTTGTTTGTACAGGGGAGATAGTAACTATATATAAAGTAACTACTATATCACACAAAATCTTCACTCATCGACTTCCGGTAGTTTTAAGGTTCTAAGAGTCATCATCTCGAAAATATTGAACCTAAACGGTCTCGGTAACCGGTGGTAATATCGTCTTAAAGTATTCCGAGTCCACTTCTGATTCTGAGTCACTTCTATGAAAATCATTTTACATTTTGAAATTGTCTCAAAAAAATTTTATTACCAAAAGTTGCATATCCCCGACTTTGCGATGGTGCGCGATACGGTAGCAAATAGCGCTACTTTCCCGCGATTCACGTATCCTCACACTAGCTAGTTTCCGAATTAAACTTCTCTGTACCTTTTAGACATAATGGCCTCAATCAAAACTGAGCCATATTCGCATGTAGCAGAATTTAAATCACCTTTATTATGTTAAACTGTTAAGTCGATTTAATAGAAATTCAATTTAAAATCTGAAAATCACTTCCTACGTCCAAAACGTCTTTATTTTGGCATTACCTCTTCCAAAAATATACCTTTATTCGATGATATCAAGTCTGATTTGCAAATCTAAGTAATATTCAAATATATTTCGCCCTAAGCCGAAGAAAACTTAACATTGTAATGGAAATATGCACATAATGTCATTAACATACAGTATGGTTTTGAATGAAATATCGTCTTTGAGAGATTATACATTGTTATGCAGCATGAATAGATATTATGTAGGCATGAAGAACGACACAAACTGCACAGTTTGGTGCACCATGCTTTTGTGGAATCCAAATAGAGGGAGGTAGGATTGTATGGAAAGAGAATTTCTCTAGATTTTTTTTGACTTTTCTCTACTAAGAGATTGTTTCAACTTTAATTACCGGTTAACTACGTCTTCCACGATAAATGTGATTAATATTGCGAAGACTTTAAATGCCCCTGAATTTAAATTTATTCCGAAGATATCTGAAGTCCGTAAACACGCACTTGAACGAGCCGAACTTGTTCATGCTAAGGAACTGAATGCATATATGATGCCAGTTTAGTTTTACGAAGGCTACCGTTATAGCCTATCAAAAGTCCACTGCTGAACATAGGTCTAACCCATTGATTGTTACACAATTATGAAATCTGCCATAGTTTCCTAGCTTGGCAGACGGGTTAGCAACGTTTATTTTTTATTTTATTTTTTTATTGGGAAGAGGCTGCTGCCCATCTCCTGGTTTGTTTTCCTCTCTCGCCTCTAACGACACGAGCAGGACCATATGGAGTATTGTATATTTTTACATCACTACTACAAGTTGTAAGAATATTCACTACCACTACCAAAATGAAATACCATATTTTTTTAATGTGGCACCTTATAAGAGAGAATGTATTATTCAGAGTTTATTACTTTGTCAACCCATTAACGAGAACTGGCGTGAAAATATGCGTTGAGTTGAGCTCTTGAAAATTAAAAAGCATTATCAAAGCTAAAGCTCCAACGGCTAAAATCCAGTTATTCAAGTCCCAAGAATAATATTTAGATGCATTTTAATTGGTAATGATAATTTCAAATAACAAAACCCGATCGCAATTAAACAAGTATGACGGCTATCGACTTGTACGGTAGTAATTGATCATGAATTATATTTTAGCTTTATCTATCTTTATATAGCTGCGATATAAATATTACGCGCCGTATGTAATAATAATAAGTAATTATGTATATATTTATGTATATTTATCATTTTCATTCATATATTTATACAGCCCAACCTAAAGAGAAAACTATATAAATATCCCAGATATTAATTATGTTTTATATTATTTAATTATTTAAGCTAGGCTGAGCATCGATCCTTGTGAATGTGATATTTTTGAAATTTAGAAACAGCCAACATTTGCACGCTATATATACTACTTGTATTGTATTTTACAGGTGATAGAGACATTCTAACAGTAGAATTGTTACACGATATGTCTATTAGAACCTTACACCGCCGCCGTGTAATGGCGATACAAAAATATCCACTACCCCATATCATCCCATAGGTGTCGTATGAGGCGACAAAGTTAAGTTGAACCAGGCGATGGGTAGGAGCATCTTCCTGATAACATTTGAATAAAAACTAAAAACTGCCGATCTTGCCAAGCGTGGCAACCGTGGCAAATGTCCTCCCTATTATGCAATCTGTGAGAGGGACCTATGTGCACTGGACTTTTGATGGGTTTTTTTTAAAGGATAGGAATACATACGAGCATGCGGCTCACCTAATGGTAAGTAACAACTGCAACATCAGGGGAACCAGGGGAATAGCAGATGCGGCTTGCGGCTGATCGTACCGGAAACTCAAAATCGTGTTAGATTACTCTCCCCTTGGACTATAAGAGTCCCTTACTCTTATATAGAGAGAGAAAGAGATTAATATAGAGAGAGCACCTCTGTTCTCGCACACACTCGTGTACTATAATCCTGTCTCCGTTAAGACTGAGCGCAGTGATCAAAATTCGATCTGGAGAACGTTATGAGCGCAGTACAGTTGGTTCGACTCGATCGAGTGGAACAGTCACATTCACACAGAATACCAGCATAAAATAGCAGCTGTGCTTCGAATGGTCAGTGATGAGAGTCGGATATATTTTTTACTGGTAACGAGGCATTCGATTTTGACTCTAGACCGAGGACTCGGATAGTGGGTGTCTGTAGATCACACTGTTAATGAAAGCATCCATCAACAGCAGTCATGGCCCTGTTACGTATTGCTAGGGTAAAGAGTAGGATCTTTGGAGACCTGTTCCTGGCCGAAAAAAAAAACACAAATATAATTACAAGATTATTAATTTATAGTAATCATAGTGAGTCGTTTTTTGTGCCGGTCAGTATATTAATAAAGCATATTTTGTTTATGTGTATGGTAAATATGTGGTAAAAGTATAAAATGACTTTCTACTATATTAAATAAATGATTCTATTCTATTCTATAAGACTAATGTTTGCTTCCACAATATGAGGCCAGTGAAATTCGAATCGTGTGGGACTGAAATAATAGGCTCGCACGCTGGGAGGTATTGAGACATCAGACGGTACTAACTGCCTCGTGACGTCGCCCCCTGCCTCGCAACTCCTCCCCTATGCCCCCACAGCTCGTTAGAGAATAGAGATCCTACCGAATAAGGAAACTACTCAGTTACAGATTTGAGTTAGGGCTTGTTTGAACAGAATGTAATTACTCTGTAATTCGTGTTTAGCGTTGTAAAAAACCGATTTATAAAACAAGATTTAATTATTAAAGAGAAAGACGCTACGTACTTCGTTTTTTCAACCGACTACGACAAAGCAAAAAGGAGGGTTATCATTATGACAGGCTATGTATGAGTATGTTCATCTAAACTACTCGCCGTATTTTGACAAATGAAGTATCTTTGGAATCAGGAGTTAGTTCCCTTTGGTTTATTGCGGACATAAAGTGCCACCAAGAAAATTTGTACAACTTCGTGTTTGATATTAAAAACCATAAAAAAATAGTGGAAGATTTTATTCCTAGTCGGGTTTTAGTTTTTGATTTCTTTTTATCTATATTACATTATTTTTTTTATAAGATAGGGTGACAAGTGAGCACACATTCCACCTAATGGTAAGTAGTTGCTGCTGCCCATAGACATCTACATCTATCCTCTATTACAAATCAAAATGCAGATGCGTTGTCGCCCGTGAGGACTAAGATAGAATGCCTCTTTCCATGTAAAAAGGGTCTCCGGTTCTCTACATTCATCAAACGAAACACAGCAGCGTTAAAGTGTTATTTTACGCTGGTATTCTGTGAGAGCGTGGTCGCACCCCGGTCGATCCGACCCATTCGTGCTACAACTATACTACTAACATAGTTACAGCATGGCTCTACCACGTAAAAAATATTTATGTTTAAATGACTAACTTAGAAATGTACATACGAGTACGTCCCATAGCTGGACCTTCTAGACTCAGGCCTCGTCGCTGCTTAAAGCATCTTAGCAGACACAATTCCTCGAAATATTTTCTTTAAAAATCCTTAACAAGCAACTAGTTTCCTTACAATGTTTTCCTATTTATAATTTGATCGGTACTGAAGGGCGAAAATTTAAGGTGAGCAAGTCCACTGAGAGCTTGATTATGCCCTGTTTCTTTTAAACGAGAGATTATCAAGAAACCTCTTAAGGAAAAAGTCTGGAGTGGCATTCTTGAACCGGTAAGTGAAGTGTAGGGCAGCTCCCTAATAGATGGAGTGACGACCTGATCATATATGCACGAAGTTGATGGAGGCACGTAGCTCGGTACCGTGTTTTGTGGCATTCCTTGGCGGAGGCCTAAGTTTAGCAGTAGATTAAGTCTACTGATTGTATTGGTGATGAAAAAAGCACGCCTCTCTACTTAGTCCATATGTAATAACAGTAAATGCACTTTGAATCTCATAACATCAGTATCACCTTTATTTAGAGACTGCTTCATACTCTCCATGCCCTCTCGTTGAATTTCCTCCTGACTGGCCTGAGTTTTTAACTGGTATTACTCAACAATTGTACTGTCGTCCGCATACTCAACATCGGGCATAAGTAGATCATAAATTCGTACTGATGTACTCCGGCGTTAATCGTCATTCACTCGAGCAGGTATTCTTCAACGACTAAAAAATATCGTTCTCTCAGAAAGTCATTCACCCAGTCTATTAGACTCTTAGAATAAGCCGTCCGCTGGAAATATGTCAATAAGGAGAGTTACAGTCTACAATATGGTAAGGGGTTTCTGTAGACCTTGGGCACTTTCAACCTTATTATATTAACTTATTACAAAGAAAGCGATAGATGTTTTGTCATCCCATGAGGCCTAAGATGAAAAGTCGATACGGAAAAGTCTTATTTTTCTTTCTTTCAGTATTTGATTCATTCATTACAGCCTGTCAAAAGACCCCTGTTGAATATAGACCTCTATTACCAAGAGAGAGCCTCATAATATACTCCATACTTCCCATAGTTATACTTGTAGAGTTACACTTGAAAAACTGGTTGACAGCCGCCATTATAAAGTTTTTTATTTTTAATATTTTGTTATATGAATTAATTGATTTAACTAACCGTAAAAATTTGTTATTCAAATAATTTTTAACCGTATTAGATACTACGAGTACTACTAATAGGCACTTAAAATCGAAAATCGATTCACCATTGACACGTGAATCGATTAACACAACTGCACCGGGGACGTCTCAATTCCACGCGTTAATTATTCAAAAGCCATTAAGCCGGGCTAAGAGCCACTAATCGGGCGGTTTCCGCCACCGGCGAGGCAATTATCGCCGGTCTTAAACACGCCGCTTTTTATAATGTATTTTAATACGATTTATTTCGTGGGTTTTTTCTCAACTCTATTCGGCATAGGCGTGAGTGGATAGTGGTAGGCTTCCATGTCTTTTAAAAATAAGCGTAAAATAAAAAGAAACTATTTAACTGTACGTTACTTATGTAGTTATAATCTTTCTTTTAGGATTATTTGTAGATATCTTGGATAGAACTTTCAGGTTCTGCATCAACGACTTAGTTGCCTCAAATGCCCTATCACCAAGTGTAATAATGCGTGTACCATACTTAGTTCTAAGAATTGCGTAAATTTAAGTTCCAATACATAATATCAACTTATTACATTGATAGTCATAGTAAGTGAAGTGTAGGGCAGCTCCCTAATAGATGGAGTGACGACCTGATCATATATGCACGAAGTTGATGGAGGCACGTAGCGTGATAGTCCCAATATATAAGGGAAAAGGATCACAGCAGGACTGTAAAAACTACCGTGGTATCAGCCTTCTTAGCATTGTGGGAAAACTGTATGCTAAGGTACTAATTGAAAGAGTTATGAAAGAAACTGACGGAAAAATTTGGGATGTGCAAGCGGGATTTAGAAAGGGAATGGGATGTACGGATCAGGTCTTTTCCATGCGCATGATCGCCGAGAAGTTTTTGGCCAAAAACCAAAAAGTTTTTTGTGCGTTCATGGACTTGGAGAAGGCTTATGACAGAGTGGACAGGGATGTGTTATGGCAAACACTGAACTCATTTGGGTTGAGCGCTGGTCTGATACAGGCATTGAAGTCTCTATATAGGGACTCTAGTGCTTGTGTCAGGATCAACGGGGCCTACTCGGACTGGTTTGACATCCATAAAGGTGTCAGACAGGGCTGTGTGGCTTCCCCGTGGTTGTTCAACCTATTTATGGACAGTTGTTTGGAAAATTTGAAAGTAGAAGAATGCGGGTTAAGAATGGGTGAGTTAACCGTCAAATGCCTTTTGTACGCCGATGATCAAGTCATACTTGCGTCGTCGGCAGCCGAGTTGCAAATGATGGTTACATTAATGAACAGGACATTAAAAGAAAAGGGAATGAAAGTGAACGCAAGTAAGACGAAAGTTATGGTTTTTGAAAGAGAAGAAAGTAAAACGATATGTGAAATAAAAATAGAAGGGGAGTTGGTAGAGCAAGTAGATGAGTTTGTATATTTGGGATGTGTGTTTAGCAGGGATGGTAGATATGATAAGGATATAGAACGACGAGTGAATGCAGGAAATAGAGTGAATGGGGCTCTACACTCTATTGTGAAAAGTCAGAATGTGTCCAAAAAGGCACGTATGGCAATTCACAATGCTGTGTTAGTACCTACTTTAATGTATGGTAGTGAAAGTTGGGTGTGGCAGAAGAAGCATGAGAGTAGAATAAATGCTGTAGAAATGCGGTCATTAAGGAGTATGTTAGGGATGAAGCTGAATGACAGAGTGAGAAATTGTTTAATAAGAGAAGAGTGTGGTTTGCAAGATGATGTTGTGACCAGGATTAAGAAAGGAATGCTTCGGTGGTTTGGCCATGTAGAAAGAATGAATGAGGAAAGAGTGACAAAGCAAATTTATGTTGCAGAGGTGAACGGCATAGTCGGGAAGGGTCGCCCTAGGCGAAAGTTTATCGACCAAATTGGCGATATATTAAAAATGGGCCAAATCAAGAGTACCTTTAACCGACGAGCGTGTATGCGTAGGTATATGGATGTGGAGGAAGCGAGAGAGGTGTGTCAGGATCGTGCCAAATGGAAGTCCATAATCTCTGCCTACCCCTCTGGGTGACAGGCGTGAGTGTTTATGTTATGTTATGTTATGTTACATTGATACATACATACATGAAAATGATAATATAAAAAATATGATAATACAGTTCAAATTATACATTTGACTCATAAGTACAAACGAGGCTGTCATAGTTTTCTTATATCTCTATGAATCATAAATCTATGACCATATATGTATATATATATATATATATATATATATGTTGTATCGGTCTTAGATAATAGTGAACAAAAACGTTTATTTGATGGTCTTTTCTTGAGTGACCTCTCCAAATAAAATGCTGTATTTGTCAATTAACAAATATATGAGACTTGATTCGGACGACTGATTATAGTCGATCTTACCCATAGACCCTTTTCACTGATAACGAGGCATTCCATTTTATCCCTCAGGAGTAACAACACATCCACATTTGATTCTCAGTATACTCGTAGTGTAGATGTCTTTAGGCCACAACATTTACTTACCATTAGGTAAACTGTTTCTTCGTTTAACAAACTTACTTCTATTAATAGATCAAGACAATTCAAATATAAATTATAAGCTTACCTGGTAGAGCTATGCTGCAGCTATAGTAGGACCACGCTCTCATAGAATAACACCTTAACACTGCTGTGTTTTATATAGTGAGTGTAGAAAACCGGAGACCCGTTTTACTGAAAAAGAGGCATTCCATCTCAGTCCTCAAGGCTGACAACGCATCTGCATTTGATTCTTTATTGAAGATAGATGTACTTACTTATGTAGATAGATAGATTTACTTATGTAGATAGATACACTTACCATCAGGTGGACTGTGTGCTCGTTTGTCACCCTAACCTGTAAAAAAGAAACGTTTCATGAGTTTCATAAAATGAGTGTCGTTGGGTTTGCGTTGTATATGTGCACCACGCCATTATTGACTAGGATTCTTGTTCGACCCGTAGAAATACGATGCTAGACTGTTCCAGAGATTGACTTAAACGTCACACTTGGCAAATAGTTTGATGATCGCAGTACCAAATGTTTTGCTGCTTTAACCAATTTAATGGTTATTAATTGACAAGAATAAGTGAGTTCGTCTATAATAAATGACAACGCGGTAGCGCAGTACTCGGCACTGCGGGGTGCGAATACGAATCCCACTCGGAAAAGCTATTTGTATGGCCTACAAACACTTTTTTCGGGTTTAAATATTTGTCTATGTGCAATTATTTTTGAACGTGGTATAGCCATGCTGCAGCTATATTAATTGTATAGTTGTAGCACGAATGGGTCGGCTCGACCGGGGTAAGAGCACACTCTCACAGAATACCAGCGTAAAATAGCAGCCATTGAGCTGCTGCGATTCGTATGGTGAGTGTAGAGAACTGAAGACCCTTTTTACTGGAAAAGAGGCATTCCATCTTAGTCCTCACGGTTGACAACGCATCTGCATTTTGATTCGCGAACGAGGATAGATGTAGATGTCTATGGGCCACGGCAAACACTTACCATCTGGTGGACTGTGTACTCGCTTGTCACCCTTATCCTATAAAAAAATATTGATAAAAAATTATGTATGCAAAACGGTTCCATGGTATTAATAATATTCCATATTAAAATAATATATTAATTACAATATTCCTTTCAACTAATTTTATTTCCTTCTTTAATTTTGTATACCACGTCACATTCATAATAGGATCTATTAATTTTGTCGCTCCATGTAAACCTAACTACAGATATCTATTAAGATGCGCTAACAGCATTAGTGAAACGCCTTAAATATATCCATCCGTTTTGACAAAAAGCGAGCGAGTGCGGCGCCTGCACTCAACGGCACAACCAACGCTTTGTTCTAAAGTTAGCAGTACTACGTGTAGAGATATTGCTTCCTCTACAGATCCGTTGCTCATTAAAAAGATAGCTTTTGTTTTTGATGAAAATAATAATTCAAGCTGAAAGTATCAAATATTCATTCTTGGCTTAAAATGAATGGTATTGATCAATTTAGAATAACAGCATTACGCAGGGCCCACAGCATAAAATTTCTTGACCCAGTATCCGATTTTTGCCCGACCCGGGGTCAGGCATCACAGTCAAATATAATTAAATATAAATATAATATAAAATAATATAATTACAAACTTAAAAAGTCTAATACATAAAAAGACCTCTCTCGAGTAAATTACAATATTATTGGATGTTTTTTTTTATAGGAAAGGGTGACAAACAAGCACACAGTCCACCTGATGGTAAGTGCTTGCTGTGGCCCATAGACATCTACATCTATCTTCGTTTGCGAATCAAAATGCAGATGCGTTGTCACCCGTGAGGACTAAGATGGAATGCCTCTTTTCCAGTAAAAATTGTCTCCGGTTCTCTATACTCACATACGAAATACAGCAGCATTAAGCTGCTATTTTACGCTGGTATTCTGTGAGAACGTGGTCCTTCCCCTGTCGAGCCGAAACATTCGTGCCACAACTATACTGTTAATACAGCTGCAGCATGGCTCTACCACGTAAAATTAACACATTTCTGTTATAAACGCTCATTTCCTTAACAATCGAAAACTTCTGTATCACTGTTAAATGTTAGTCAATACAATCGATGAGACACTGTATCATATAGTCCTCATTTATGATACTGACAACGCATCTAATTCCTTTATTGTTTGAAGTTGACTGCAAGTGGCAAGTGGCCTTGTAGCTCTAACACTTTTTGATTTTAGGCTCATCTGTCATTAAATTAAAAAAAAAATGTTATACATATAATCATTGAGTTATATGTACTACGTACTAGAGAAGCCATTCCAAACAAAAATTGTGTGCTACTCTATGTCTTCGCGCATGCGCGACTACTACCTACTCCCGCGCTAAAACTTTAATTTAATATAAAATAAGATATTAATATAAAATAAATATAAGAATTTAATATAAAATATCTTAATTTAATCTAAACAAACATATTTCTAAATAAAATGTAATAGGTAATAATTATTTTATGGAATTCACAAATCTTCAATTTACGCAATATTTAGTTTGTATGGATTGCACTACAGTTCAGTTGAACATAGTCAATGTTCGGAATGGCTTCTCTAGTACATAGTACATATAACTCAATGCATATAATATTATTAATAGTTCATAAAATTGTTTACTTATTCTTAACCTATTTGCTTTGTTTTTAGACTAAATTAAGCAATCATTACATTTTTTTTTTCTTCCAGCTATAACTATTAGAAACAGAGTCCTTAAACGAATCGATTCTTCATCACCTAATCGTTAGTAGGAGTCGTTAAATGGAATAACGACATGTCGCATAAAATAAAACGACTTCGTTTATGGCCGCGTGCGACCGTTGAGTGACAGCGCGGTGATATTTGACAAGTGACAGTGACAATTAACAAACGCGCTAATCTATACAAATAAATAAAATTGAAGTGTGTGTTTGTAATGTCAAAATAACAGCTTTTTATTAAATGCATATGAAAGTATACACGATACTTATAACAAAAAACTCAATTATTAAAATTTTTGTCTGTCTGTCTGTTTGTTCCGGCTAATCTCCGAAACGGCTGGACCGATTTCGACGGGCCTTTCATCGGCAAATAATTGATGTTATAAGGAGTAACTTAAGGTAGAACTTAATAGTGGTAGAGCCACGCGGCAGCTTTTGTTGTCGCACGGTTGGGCCGGCTCGAACCGGGGTGGTACCACGACCTCACAGAAAACCAGCGTGAAGTAGAGATTTACCTCTGCGTTTCGCTTGGTGATTGCCCTTTTTACTGGAAATGAGGTATTCCATCTTAGTCCTCACGGGTGACAACCCATCTACTTTTTGATTTGTAACAGAGGATAGATGTAGATGTCTATGGGCCGCAGCAACCACTTACCATAAGGTGGACTGTGTGCTCGTTTGTCACCCTTATCCTATAAAAAAAAGATACTTTTATCTTGGAAAAATAATTTGCGTTCCGCGCAAAAAAAATTAGCGTTCCGTTCCGTTCTTGGAAAAATAATTAGCGTTCCGTTCTCGTCAGTCCTCAGAGTGTGTGCGTTATAAGTCGCCAGGTCGAGTCGTCGTAGGTGGCAACTGAACATCCACCGGAGATTCTTAGCACACCCTGCCCCGCCGTTACCATATAGGCAAATGGTGAAGAAATATTAATAAAAAAAAATCTCAATTATTCTGTCCTTTTTATCTTTTAAATTCAAAATGTGTGGTAGTGCACTATTTTAAATGATTTTACTGCACGCACACATCCGTAAGGGTCGATCAGTAGGCAAAAACGTTATTGCCCATAAATCGTATTCGATTTGGGATAATTTCAAATAAAAGTAGAAGTCTTATTTACTCGTAATATCAATAACTGTAATAACGGTATATCATTATTTATATATTTGAACTTAAGTTTAAAATTTGGCTACTATTCCCTGTATATAAAAGTAATCCATCAAATAAATTATCATTTGACTGAACACAAAGTGAAACAATAAATAGTTTAATTCATAAAACTAAAATTAAATATTAATAATTTGTTTACGTTGTATTTTATCCTATGAATAGCTTTAAAAATTACTCGTTTATGTGTACACACATTACATTTTCGTAAATATATACATCAATATGGTACGAGTATAGATATTATATTTTAACAACACAAGAATTCCAAAGACTATGTCAATGTTTACTTAAGACATGTAGTTATTATTAACGCAAGTGTAAAAACTCTACATCATGAAAGTTTAATTTTTAAATTAAAAATCGGTTGTCTGTAAAGTCGGTTTACTGACGATAGTTGAACGTGACAACGCCGATTGTGCCTCTTTGTCGCTCGTTCCGCGCTCTCGCTTGCACTTCAAGCCTTAAATGGAACGCCTCAGAGCGAGGTAACGCCGCATGAGTCATGTTTTTTCGTCCGTGCAGCCAGCTTCATCGAATTATAAGACGTTGTCACGTCAAAAATCAAATAAAGTTAAACCTATTAAGGGCGGCTATTAATTAAGAGTTAATAATCAGTAAAAGCACCCATGACATTCATAACGCATCTATATCGATTGTATAAGTGATGTCTGAAACACAGGTACTCAACTAGTTCAGGCAGGTAGCTAATATTATAAATATGAATTTTCTATCTTCTTTTGTAGATTCTACATTATTTAGCTACACATAGGTTTAATTTTATCATAGCATGTTATTTTTGTTAGACGTATTGTTACTTTATTAATTGTAATCATTCTGATTCCTGTATGTCAACATGTGTAATTCGAAATGAAATAAATATTTATTATTATTATATCGGTTGGGCATACTCAGAATGAGATTGTCAATATCCTGTTAAGGAATATTATCCCAGGTCCTACTGAGATGCATAAAAAGTTGTTTTTCTGCATGCTCAATGGGATTTAAGTCTGAGGATTGTACTGGCCCTTCTAGGGCCGTGACATCATGTTTGTGCAACCAGGCTGTTACCACCCTGGGCGTATGTGAACGCATTATCTTGCATAAGCAGGAAATTTTGACCAATTTTTGTTCGATGTAGCAAGACTATTGGTTCTAGTACAGTATTATTTTCAATTATAATGCCCTGTATCTAAACGAGATCCATTCTTCCGCCAAAATGAATTCCTGCCCACACCATAATTGTACCACCTTGGTATGGATGAACTTCTTGAGGGTGTTGAAGGAACAGAAACTCTCCAAACACGATTTTGTATTCATCCTGATTTGACGATACTCTCCTCGAATCAGGATGAAAACCAAATCAGGACTCATCGGTGAAAAGCACCAACGACCATTGATGAGATTCACAGTTCACATGTTCTCTAGCCCATTGCAGTCTTCGACTACGATTTCCGCTTCTTAGAGCTGAAACTCGAAGTGATGTACGAGCATGAAGGTTGGCTTCGTGCAGTCTCCTCCTCACAGTTTATTCACTCATAAGCACCTGGTGTTCCATCTGTAGCGTTTATACCAATTGCGTCGCCCTAGCATTTGTTTGCCTTCTCGCAGCAATTTGCAAAAAACGGGTT
Organism: Parnassius mnemosyne; assembly: GCA_963668995.1. Taxonomy (NCBI): domain Eukaryota; kingdom Metazoa; phylum Arthropoda; class Insecta; order Lepidoptera; family Papilionidae; genus Parnassius; species Parnassius mnemosyne. The sequence goes on from CAVLGL010000090.1 coordinate 22,886,531, forward strand.
TAGTAATGCGGCTTTTCCTGGATGTCTCTTCACCACCTCGAAATCACATTTTGCCTGGTGCCTATTACCACAGCGACGTCAAGTTAAAAAGCACCAGCCTGCATCATACCCATTGCTCTTAACACCTCATCTCCAGTTAAATATCGACTTTGCGTTACAATAAAATGTCAAACTATCACAATCAATTCAAGTTGAATCAAAAAGATGTTTAATAGCGGTTAATGTAAAAAAAAAACAGGCAGTCGTAGCACTGCAATGTCAGAAGAGAAAATTTCTTAGCTTCACAAACTTGTAAACATTTTTTTTGTTGTTGTTATTAATCTTTTTTATACATATGAGTATGTTTACCTGGGACAATAGTCCGACTCGGTAAGTCCAACTTCAACCGAGAGGTCAACCGACGGATTCAACTCGGCTGGGCAGCGTTCGGGAAATTACGTCACATCTTCTCGTCAGGCATACCTCAAAGCCTCAAAACTAGATTTTACAACCAGTGCGTGTTGCCTACCTATGGATCTGAGACGTTGTCCTTCACTGCTGGCCGTATGAGAAAGCTCAAAGTGGCTCAGCGAGCTATGAAGAGGACTATGCTCGAGGTTTCTCTGCGTGATAGACTTAAAAATGAGGATATCCGCAGTAGAACCAGAGTAACGACATAGCCTAACGGATTAGTAAGCTCAAGTGGCAATGGGCCGGTCATATAGCTCGAAGAACCGACAGCCGATGGGGAAGAAAGGTTCTTAAGTGGAAGCACCGTACCGGCAAGCGAAGTGTCGGGCGTCCCCCCACTAGATGGAGTGACGACCTGGTAAGACATGCAGGAAGTCAATGGATTCAGGTGGATCGGGACCGTGCTTTGTGGCATTCCTTGGGGAGGCCTATGTTCAGCAGTGGACTTGAGAAGGGCTGTAAAGGTGATGATGATGAAGAAAGTCTTTATAAAAAATATTTTATTAGGAATTATTCTTATCAACGTAATAAAATATAGAGTAGGTAATAAAATTTTCATTTATTGCGCTGTTTTACATGAAAAGGAATAATTTTCATCTTTATAATACAAACAAATTCATAAATACCAATAAATACATATCAATTTTATAAAATTTAGTCAATTTGTATTTTCAACACTCATCATCAATTTTATGTATCTGAGCGTGACGGTCACTCCAGTATTTTTTCCGTATCGCAAATGTGTCCAAAGTGCCTAAAAAGTTTTGACGTGCCTAGAAATTCGCTCCATGTAGTTCAACTTAATTTTTACCGCAAGCACATTGTATTTTTTGTTTTATTTAAATTTGGAACCAAGCTGGAATAAATGTCGAACAATTTGATATTCAAACATTTGAAAATGGCCAGTACCTTTTTAGTTGGTGGTTGATGTGTTTTTATCGAGGGACCAAAGTTTAGTACCTTACTTTCATTATTTTATCTAAAAACTTTTTTGATTATACATACATTGCTTTACGGCTCTCTTCTATAAAACAAATATAGTAACTGTGTCAGCTGCATTTTCCCGTACGAAATACTATAAGACATTATGCTCTGGAAATAACGAAAAACTAATCTATTTAAATATTGGTTAGACTGTTTTACAGTATATGCTGCACTCAGACCAACAAAGACGGTGCGATATGTACATTTCAATTGACGCAAAACCAAGCCATGTACTCAAAATATAAGGATAAAATATATAAGGACATGCACTCAAAACCTCAAATACACACAATATACATCTAAAATAATTTGTGTTGGTGTTGATGCATAATGTATGCGTTCAGCAGTGAACTTTTACGGGCTGATAAAGAAAGAAAAAACGTAGATGTGTGCGTGAGTTCGGGTCAAGTAGTCGAGCATGGTTTCGGCATCACTAGAAATTTATCGCAATTACTCCGTATATCTTTATTTCCTGATCCAAGATGCTGCGGAACTCAGTTTGCTTTCTAGTTTAGATTATATTATTTCCTCTAATATTAAAATTTTTCAGACATTTTCTTTAAACGTTAACCCTAGGATTATCTCTTGTATCGTGGAGGCAGTTTATATACATAAATTTCGAAAGGACAAACATCCAGACCCGGAACAATTATTTGTAGACCATAGAAATACTTGTTCCGTACAGGATTCGAATCCGTAACCCTCAACACCGCACTCGTTGTTAAGCCACTGCGCTACGGAGCCGTCAAAACTAGCAGATTTCCTCACGATATTTTCCATAGCCGTCGAGTTTTTTCGTAAATCAACACTTCACAGCGTCTAACAATTTCAAGCTACATCTCTCTACACATAATAATTTATTTTATTTATATTAATTTTAGTACTGGCTACAAGGCTTTCAAAGAAAATATCAAAATATGTCAAACAACGTCATAAATTATCCATTAAATACAGGTCGCCCATTAGTAGACGCCCGAAACCTACTTCAAGGTCGGATAGATAAAACAGCAGTTTCTTTTCCTTAAGTTGACCTTCTTCAACGCATACAGGGAGACATCTCATTAAAATTTTCAGAATGTAACGTCTCATTATTCAATCCGATTGCAATGACATTTTAGTTGAATAATGAACTTACACCTGTTTTCATTAAGTAAACAAGGTGGTAAGACTACATTACTGGCTAGGCGTCAATCTGGATAGGCACCACCTATTTTCTGTGATGTTGGTGCTGTTAGTTGCACGGCTCTTACAGCTTCATCTGACACAGCTCGTGTCGGTCGATGAAGAGCTATCGTAACGCAGAACCATCTATGCAAACAAGACTGTAGTTTTCGAGTTATAATAAAGTGACCATATTAGCCGGTTGAACATATTACCCTCACCTATGTATAACATAGAATAGATAACTAACATAGAACCGCAATGTTAGTTATCTATGTTATTTAATTTTAATTTTGAGATGTTATTTAATTTTATAGTTTTAATTATTATATTTTTTATATTATTGTGAATTAAATTATTATTTATTGGTGAATTATTAATATGTTAGTAATACAAATAACATTTTTTATGTTAATGTAATTATAAAAATTTTCCATTTTAATTATGAAAAGAAAATTGTATTTAATTTAAAATACACCGGAAGATAGAATATGGCTGTATTTTTGTTAAATTATTAAGACCTATTGGAACCCATCTATCGCAAACAAATGAATGAATTTGAATTTGAATTTTTGAGTTCCATCTTAGTCTTTAGTTCGTTGAAGTTGGCCAAATTCTTGTTATTAAAAGTTTTATTTTGTAAACTGTGGTCTTAAACAAATCCTCATGTAGCACTATAATAACTGCTTTAGATCTAGAACAGTGGGTATAATCTTTAGCTGCTTAGTTAGTCATTTAAATATTAGAATAGAATAGAATTACATGTAATTATTATTGAAAGTCATTTTTAACTTTTACAGGGTTCGAAAAAAACCTCTCTTTTGAATAAAACTACTTTTACGGATTTTATCGCGTTTAATTAACTTATTTTTCTTATTTTAATTAATTCGGGTGCTTTACAGCACTCATGGTCACGGGGGACAAAATAAGTTAATTAAACGCGATAAAATCCATAAAAGTACTTTTATTCAAAGTGTAGTGTTCGCGTAAATATAAAAAATCATTATGAAAACCTCTCCTATCCTGGTAGAACCAGTAAGAAACGCAGCGAGACTTTTTTCAAAGCATAACTTTAAATCTATACAAATAAATAAAATTGAACCCAAGCAGCACACAAAAGTTATGAACATCAATATACCAGCCCATATAGAAATTAGAGTTCTTTTAGAAGCGTATAAGAGTGTCAAAAAGAGATTGTACCCTTATATTTTATGAGTTATTATACAGCTGAAGCTGTATAAAGTCTATATTATAGGATCTAAGTAAGCTTAGGGTTCTTAATCAGAATATGAAAACTCTACAACTTTAAGTATTTTGTAACACTTCAATCTGATTTTATCATTAAAGCTGTATAGAAGCTGTTGTTTGCATGCTGTCACTTACTTTTTACAGCTTTAAGTGTTATAATAATGTCATTCAAATATTATTTCTGTACAATGGTGTATGTGAACTCCCTTTTAAAACTTATTCTTATAGCGTAATTGTACACTCTTGTAAATACAGTAATTTTATAACTTCTGTCTATGAAAGTTATATAAAACTAAAAGAATAAATAACAGCTATAGTACAGATTAGGTCTGTATAAGTGATAGAATATCGCCATTTTGAATGTGTAATTGCGTGTTTAATATATTGTGCTATAGTGAACATATTAATTTGTTATCAATATGTGTAAAAAAAAGAAAAAGGTTTGGTGCAGTTAAAAGAAGGATTAAAAGGGAATATTTAAATATTACAAATTATCAACGAAATAATAGTGATACTGAAGAATATAGAAATACTTTAATAAATCAGACAAGCTACAGTCAAGCGTCAATCCCATCGACGACTCACAAAGAGGATTCCGTAACAAAAACATTAAACAGTGTTAATCATGCTCACAGTTATGTCAAATGTAACTTAGTTTTCGGCACCTGATTATGATGATTAATCATGTAGCAGCACAAGTAGTTCTAATGATGATAACAGCGAATTTTTAAAAAAATATATTTATTTTGCCAGCAAATAAAGAATTGGGCCACAGAAAGAAATATATATAAAGATATATTAGCATCTAATCGCTTTTTTGGCCATCTTAAAACGCCTTTTGATTCCCACAAACTTGGTACAGTGTAAATGAAAAAGTATTAGGATTCTGAGCAATATAATTAAAACCCTAAATTACACGCGGGCGAACTCGCGGGGAACAAGCTAGTATTTTTGTAATATTTATAGAATTGTTATAAAAACATTTAGACACAGCATGGTAGTATGTATGTAACACCTCATTCCCTGGGGTTATTATCAATCTTGTACTCTTTATTAGTATAATAACCCTTACTAAACCAGTACCTACCAAGCAATATTGATCGTGGATACAGCGGATAAAGGTTTTTGAATAGCAGCCTCGTGTAGAGAGTGGCTCCCCTAACCACAGATAGAGTGACGACCTGATTAGACTTTCAAGAAGACGATGGGTGCAAGTGACTCAGGACCGTGCTATGTGGCTTTCCTTTGGAAAGGCCTAGGTTCAGGTTGACTTGTATAGGGTTGTAAGGGTGATGATGATGAAATTTAACGATATTCAATATTCTAAAAATAAAATATCCCCAATACACTGGCATGGAGATAAAGAAATACATAAATACTTTAAAATATATATTATGATGTTGGTATTTGACTGTATTTAAATTATTTACTGTATAGAAATAAAAATCTTTATTAAGAGACTAGTTTTTTCTTTTTAATTATACTTACAACAAAAAATACATTTCCGACTATAGCCTAAATTCCATTTTAAATTGATTCCATGAATGATTTACAGATCCAATTTGCAATTTGCCAAAACCAATCACAATAATTTTAACTTTTAATTATAGGCCACGCCATCCCTAAAACAAGGGTATAGATAAAAAAGTAATAACTGAGCATTTGTTTGGCTTAAAACTAATTTATAAAGTATTGATCCGTATGTATCGAGCAATAGGTTCAAAATTGAACAATGATAACTTAAGTGTTTGTAAAAGATATCTTTGCGGGGAACAATAACGTTATTTGTCAGGTAATGCTGGCCGGTACCACCCACTTTCAGAAAAAAGAAAATCTTAATTAATGTTTAAGTTTTTATTGTTACGAGATTGCCGAAAGATACGTGGCTACCTATCTTCAATTTTGACTGCATAGTTTTGTTTTTATGCTGTAAAAAACAACAAAATTTACGAGTTGAGTGAAACACGATGATTATGCTTTTTATAATCATTTAGAAAAATAACATTACAAAATCGTGGGAAAAACGATAGCAAAGTTTAAATCAAAAGTGTAGTTACAATTGTAATCAAAACTTTGAATACTTTTAACACAAAAATAAAGTGAAAATGCTACTTATGTCTTACATCATCTATTTTTAGTTAATGTTAATAATAATAATAAAGTGAAACTGTTACTTATTTCATACATCATCTATATTAGTTAATATTAATAATAATAATAAATAAAGTGAAACTGTTACTTATTTCATACATCATCTATTTTTAGTTAATGTAAATAATAATAATAAATAAAGTAAAACTGTTACTTATTTCATACATCATCTATTTTTAGTTAATGTTAATAATAATAATAAATAAAGTAAAACTGTTACTTATTTCATACATCTATTTTTAGTTAATGTAAATAATAATAATAAATAAAGTGAAACTGTTACTTATTTCATACATCTATTTTTAGTTAATGTAAATAATAATAATAAATAAAGTAAAACTGTTACTTATTTCATACATCATCTATTTTTAGTTAATGTTAATAATAATAATAAATAAAGTAAAACTGTTACTTATTTCATACATCATCTATTTTTAGTTAATATTAATAATAATAATAATAATAAATAAAGTGAAACTGCTACTTATTTCATACATCATCTATTTTTAGTTAATATTAATAATAATAACAAATAAAGTGAAACTTACTTATTTCATACATCATCTATTTTTTGTTAATATTAATAATAATAATAAATAAAGTGAAACTGTTACTTATTTCATACATCTATTTTTAGTTAATATTAATAATAATAATAATAAATGAAGTGAAACTTACTTATTTCATACATCATCTATTTTTAGTTAATATTAATAATAATCTATACAAATAAATAAAATTGGAGTGTCTGTTTGTAACGTCAAAATAACAAATTTTCACTAAATGCATATGAAAGTATATATGGTACTTATAACAAAAACACAATTTTCAAATTTTTTGTCTGTCTGTTCCGGCTAATCTCCGAAACGGCTAAACCGATTTTGATGGGACTTTCATTGGCAGACAGCTGATATTATAAGGAGTAACTTAAGCTACTTTTGTTTTAGAAAAAGAATTAGGGTTCCGCGCAAAAAAATTAATAACCTAAATTACACGCGGGCGAAGTCGCGGGGAATAGCTAGTAATAAATAAAGTGAAAGTGTTACTTATTTCATACATCATCTATTTTTAGTTAATATTAATATTAATAATTTTTATTAAGCCCTTTCCCCCTAACGCTCGGCCGTTTGGTCTCCGCTGCCGAGGACTTTGGTCTGGTTGGTTTTTATATATTTATTTAATTGTATGTTACAGTATTTATTTTGATAAGTATATATTTTGTTGCCTCGGTTTTATGTTAACAGTATATTATGTTTATATATTTTTATAAATATTTACATCGCAATTTTTCTTGCATTTCATCCTAAATTACTATAATAATAACTAAATACTTTTAATTCAGACCTATATCCATTGTTTTTAAGATAAGGGTGACAAACGAGTACACAGTCCATCTGATCGTAAGTGGTTGCTGTGGCCCATAGACATCTACAACTAAACTCGATGACGAATCACAATGCAGATGCGTTGTCACCCGTGAGAACTAAGATAGAATGCCTCGTTTCCAGTAAAACGGGTCTCCGGTTCTCTACACTCACCATACTATTTTATGCTGGTATTCTGTGAGAGCGTGGTCCTTCCCCGGTCGAGCCGACCCATTCGTGCTACAACTATACTACTAATATAGCTACAGCATGGCTCTACCACGTATATATATTTTTTCCCTCGGTATAGTTGTAGTACAGGTATAGTTGATACCAGTTATACAGCTGTAGAATTTTTTACGTGACAGACCTATGATCTTCAAGTAAAAAATCCATATACATTATGTCATCATGTCCAGCAATGGGCTGATCCTGGCTGGTAACAAACGCAAAGCCTATATTACCGAATTACTATGATGAGACATACTTTGTCCCTCTTTTAATAATTATTCTAGACTAGCGATCCGCCCCGGCTTCGCACGGAAAATTTCTGGATCTCGACAACAGCGCCACCTACCGGGTCCAATTGTGAATATAAACCATGGACCCACTCAAATACACACAAAAAATTACATCATACTCGGTTCAGCCGTGTATTAGTTTTAGCGAGACTAACGGACAGCAGTTTGTTTTTTATACATATATAGTAATAAAAGTTACGAACTAGTAAAAACTGTCCATTTTATTCTATCGTAGAACTCATAGTAAACCTAGTTCGACGAGCCCTCTTTGTTCGTCGCACCCGGCGCTATCTCTGTCTCTCTCTATCGTACATTTTTAATAAGCTATAAACCATAATGGCGAATCATAATTATCACAATCGCCACTGGCAATAAGGAATGGTTATTTAATATGCTCCAAGATCAAAAACTGTATAATTGTACTACGAGTATATAATGTAATTATCCTTTTTTATTATTTACTCTCAGTTGCATCGCAGTGGCAATTAAGCTTGTACTTTCGAATTGAGTTGTCAATAAAGAAGACCACTAATTGAGATATTGACTTCCACATTTAAATACGACCGTCTCTTTTAGTGTTTGCAGTAGTCAGAGAATGGAGTAATTTTTATAATTCGATTTAAAGGGACGCACTCTTCTTATCAATTATATTCGATTCTTATATTCGATTATAACCCGACTTTAATCGTCATTTGATCTTGTAACTTTTGATGAAAATACTTGATAATCAGTAACCTACATATTTGAAAAGAAAACTTTTTTAAAAACGTTATGATTTGAAGCTCGATGACACGAAAAAGTGACACTAAAAAGAGACAAAGATATATATACATCTAAAAGATTTTTGCCTGCGAAAGAATGAGATAGAATATTATATTAAATTAGTCGTGTTTAGGCCATCAAGCGACTATTCTTCGTACCATCATGAGAGTCTATCAAGTTTTGTTCAATAAAATGAAATTACTTTATACCGCACTTGTGGTTGATAACTATCATTATCATATTAAATAAATCATTTGCCGTGAAATATTTTTATTTTATATTTCATTTCATTTGAAGGTTTCACTTCTGTGTGAACTGCACACGTGCCCTTTTTTTTATAGAATTAAGTGTAACAAACGAGCACACAGTCCACCTGATGGTAAGTGAATGCTGTGGCCCATAGACCAACAGTTACGTACAAGTATATGTTGTCACATGAAGACTAAAGTAAAATGTCTCCTTGCCAGTAAAAAGGGTCTTTTTCTAAACGGTTATTATCATTCACCATTTGAACCACATAACGCTGCGTATACTGAAACAAAAGAAGGAAAGACATCTTTCTTTCTTTCTTTACTGCTATTTCAAGCTAGTATTCATTGGAGTTCCTTCATTAGACAAATCGACTTATCACGCTGGCGCTTTATTATCCACCATTAATTAGATGAGTATTTCCCTGTGGTATATTTTACGGTCATCGACCAACTATTAAATTGACAATATCGAAGTATTTAAATTTGAAAATAAGTCTATACGCGTGTCGTAGCCTTAACATCGTAAAATTCATAATGGTCGTATGTTTATATTAAGAACTAGCTGTGCCCGCGGCGTAGCTCGCGTATACAGGTTTTACATAAACAATTTGTCGTTTACGTAAGAGAATATTAAACGATTTATTTCATTACTGTATCAATAAGTGGTAACTAAATAAATTATTATCATCAAAGTTCTAAGTCGTTTATGATAGAGCTTCTGTGTAAACGACGTGAGAAGTAGGCTTAGCCGGGGTGTACACAAAAAGGTTACGGGGGCTACCAACGCGGGAAAAAGCAACATAGAGTTGGCCATGTGCAAAACAGTCAGTACTGAGGTACACTCCTACAACGCGTAAAGTTTGACCTTGCGCTTTATTTACGGTCATCGCATAACACACGCTCACTGTAACTGGGAACTGAACGCGCTTAAAACTGAAAGGAAAGTTACTTCTTAATAGAGGGTTTTTGGGCAGTGCTGCCAGATAAAAAAAAAAACTAATTCAGCTCTAGGACAACACAAAAAGCGCTAGATTTCATGAAAACAGCGCTTTAAAAAAGCCCTAGATTTCGCGCTAAATTAACTACAAACAAAGTTTGTGTTTTTTTATATAATCATAATAAAGAAAACAACATTAAGTTTTTTTTTCTGGCAATATTTTTTTGATGTATCAATACTTCGCAGGACATCGACTTATAATTATGGCAATTGCTGTCAACAGTAGTTAGTACTGTACGAACAATAAAAATGTCATTAATTGTTTTAAAGTGCAATGTATTTCGCAACTTAGTTTCAGATGTCAGCATCTGATTGCGGTTGCTACACAGTTTCTTTGTGTTATAACTTCTAAGTAACTTTTAACTTAGCTGTGCTCTAAGCAACTGACTGAAACTGAATAAAGCAAAATAAATGCGTTGCCAAAACCATGAACGAAAACTTTAATAAAGGGGTTTCCCCGCTTATAGTCGTCGGTAAAAAAATCAAGTTGATCATCCTAAAGGGGAAGCCGGGAGATCCATAGCACAGGGTATCCTAGTTTGGACTCGTCTCCCATGCTCTTTCTTTTGTGGAAAAAATATGTTTGAAAAAGATAAACTGCAATGTACTATTTGTGGGAAAAAATAATAAAGGTCATTATTATTATTATCGGTAATGTGGACTAACAGTGCTGCTATAAAAGAGTTAATAACCCGCTAGTCGCTAAAATATTGAAATGTGTGCTAAATACACCAAAAAGCGCTGGATTAAGCTAGGGCTAAAATTTCGAAATGCGCGCTATACATTCCAAAAAAGCGCTAAATCTAGTTCCCAAAGCGCTAAAGTGGCTGTACTGATTTTGCGTATATTATAAATACAATATCACGACATTTCGTTGCAAAATTTTTATTTTTGGTCGGATTCCGTTGTATGGCTTCGATGGATACAAATTTCTTCAGTAAGTCTCAATACGATTCATCGGCGAAAAATCTCAACACAGCAATTCAGAAAAGTTTGTTATTTGTACAACTCCATCTATTACGTCCTTTGTGTGAGAAAACAGCCTTTTTAAATCTCTTTTTGTGTTTTAAGTATAAATATATTAATTATTATGGAACGTTTTTTTTACACACAAATCTTTTTATTACTATTTCTGAGATTTTATGGCGCCATTGAACAAATTCGAACCTACATTTCAAAATAATAATCATTACTTTCGATAGAATTAACCAATTTTAATAAAACAAAGATTAAATGTAACTCGAAGATACGCTTTATGATTTTCTTAACGATTTCTTTGAAAATAAAAGATGTTTACTTTAGACGTGATGCGTTCATATAATAACAGACAAATAGACATACAGACAATTCTAAAAATTATAAAATGTTCTTATTTAATTATTTTCAGTTCCCCATAATGATTTTAGCCACCAAAATATATACCTATAAAATGTACAGAAAGAGACACAATATGTTATCATCATTTTTATTATATCTATATATTTAAAGAGAGATGGCGCTGCTAACATCAATTCTAAAAATAAAAGAGATTAATTGACGCGATTGATACATTATATAAAACGCAAGAGTACTTATAAATCAGTGCCTGCACAGTAAGCAAAAAATAAAGTTTGACTCTCGCCAAAACCAACGATTTGTTAATAGCTCTTTTAAAATTTGATTTACCACATAGAGTACTCGGCGGTAAAGAATAAATTGAGTTTATCAACACGCAGTAGGGCAGCGAGTAATATAATAAAGATTAGCAGTAAATATGAAAACTCATCTACAGGAAAAAAAAAAACATTGCAATTGCATTACATTTTCACAACACCACCATCTATCGAAGAAATGGGAAAACTATTGTGCTTCAGATTTAGTTAATAAGGTTAATATATTTTTGTATAACATATTTAATACGTTTTTTAATACTTTTGTTTACTGCGTTTTAGATATATATAATTATATCATTATTTTACATAATTTAACTATGATTTATGATATGATATTAGTTTAAAATGCACCTGATGACTCAAACAAAGCCACCGTTGAGCAAATTCGTACCTATACTTCCCTACCCATACTTCAGAATATTTATCATAACTTTTGATGGAATGAACTGATTTTAATGAAATAAAGACTAAATGTAACCCGAAGATACACTTTATAATTTCCTTAACAATTCTTATGATATAAATTAGTACTTTATACGTGATACGTTAACAAACAAACAGACAGACAGACAGACAGACAGACAGAAAATTCTAAAAATGGTAGAAATGTATTTAATTACTTATTTTTAGTACCCCTCAATCACTTTTATTACAAAAATATAAAATGTACAGACATCTGCTATTTACAGTTTTATTATATGTATAGATTGCATCTCAACCCGGATTTAAAACTTTGAATTTAGTAAATTGATCATAAAACAAGCGGAATTGTTGCCCCCGGGCGCCCATTTTGCCTTTTATTGCCCATCGCGTGTACAGTTGTGTTGTAATTATCATTTCGCGGTAAACTCGTATAGAATTTGTCTTTATGCTGTTTTAATTCGTCCGCATTACCCGCTCGTACAGCTAATTGCATTAATAAAACTTTCCGTCTGTGTTGTATTGAGAATCCCTTAAATCGAAGCAATTATGTCATTGAAAATTAAATATAATGAAGTATTTACATAACTACCTACGTTGCCATTAATTTCATTTCACACCCAATTTATTAATTAATGCATTTATGATTATTTTTACAACTTACTTTTTTAGTTATAAGGACAGCATTATATTCCTTCGATTTCGACAATTATAAAAATTTGCATTTCTTAATTTTCAAAACGAGTGACGATCTGGTTAGTTAGTCGATGGATGAACCACCAGGACCATGCTTTATGGCGATTACGACGATGATGACTCTAACCATATTAGTCAAGGGATACGCACTCACCGAAATATGTCACAAAACACGAGCAAATCGTGTTCTGATTTACCACGTGCTTAATAGCGAAGGAAAACCGAGGAATCCTTTATCTGATATATTTTTTTTTATATTCCAGGTATGCAGATTTTTGTGCAACACTGATGTACCTCGGCAGCCTAGCTTAAGACAACCCTCAGCAGCCTCAACAATGGGATCTCGATTACCTATAAGTGTTTTAACAACGCCACTAGCGTTGTACGAATAATCCCGTGGATGTCGCGAGAGGCGAAAGAGGTAAAAAACCAGGAGGTAGCATCGTCTTCTTAATAACAACTAAAAATTAAAAACTGCAGTTGCCTACCTGCCTGCCTATTGTGGCAACTATGGTAAATATCCCTCTATGATCCAATCTGTGGGAGAGGCCTATGGTCAGCTGTGAACTCTTGAACGGCTGTAACAATAACGATAACGGTAAATTAATTGGGCTCTAGACCAGGGCAGCAGAGTTTTGAAAGCCATAAATATTTTTTACCATATATTTTATTTTATTTCAACCGCCCTGGGTGTCTTTGAGCCTAAATTCGCCACTGCTATTATAAACCTGGTTGCAGTGTATAACAGAAGGATTTGTAGTGTTAATATCATTGCCAAATTTTTACAAAAAAAAAACTTGTTATGTCGAGTGCGCAGTATAACGATAACGATGTAGGAATCACGTAAAAGTCCACGGCTGGCCTTGATTATCAATCGCAGAACCAGACGTCTCAACTCTTTGACGTCGATCCCTGCCGCCGGTCTGGATCTCTCATAGATCTATATTTTACGCCGGCCGTATATGCGAAGGTTTTACCGCCATCTATCGGAAGCAATAAGATCTTTTTGGCATAATCCATAGTCACTTATTACGTAAATCACGGTCGACATGCCGACTTAGGCAAAGGCCATTCGAGAGATCATGGATATAGTTTAATATGCTTTTTGGTAATCAACGGGGGAGGCCTATGTTTGCCTATGTATTTGTGATGTGCTGTAATGATATTTATGAAATTTTCTTCAACTGCACATCCAATGACTATTCCATGTATACAATAATAATAAGAAGTTAACAATGCTAATGTTTCGCCATTTTTTTTGTATTATAATGTTTTATCGTAATGCTCAATGCTATTAGGCCCGAAGAAGAGTCAAAATGACTGAGTTTAACTTTAATACAGTTGAATCCATGAATGTGTGGGGCTGTGAGACTGTTCTTACTTTACCGTGTTACTTTTTAATTTACTTCTATGAAACTTATGTTTGCATAAAAATGACTAACCTATCAAAGTTTCACAGATAGGCGATGGAATGAGAATTAATAGTACAAGGGTATCCGTTCTCTGCTCAAAGCCGATCTACCCAGGGTCGTAACATCAAAAATATGCATCATTAAAAACCATATTTCACGCTAATTATAAAACGTCAAGAATTGAATCAATTACTCAAGCACGCCGGTCCGAAATCGACGATCGACCTTTTTTCTAGCAAATAACAATAAATAATGTCACACAGCAGGTGAGGAAAGGTCTTTTTGTACGTTTGTGCGTCCCGAGGCAGAAAAAGAGCACACTTTACGTCTTGTGATTTTGGTCACTGTTATCTTATAACAAAATATACTCCTCTATGGAGTAGCGTGAAATAGTTCATTTATGTAATTACGCAGAGATGATATTTTATTTTTTAATGTTATTAATATTGTGCGTATTATTAACTTTCCAATCTTTATTTGTTTTAAAACGCAGCCTATATGATAAAGCTAAATCATATTCCTTATAATATTGAAGTGACAAACAAGTGATAAAATTAAACATTTTGTACAACCGACTTCAATATAAATAAAATGAGAACATCATCAATAAGTCGAAGTCAATTAATTAAACAAGCATTATTAAAGATAACTCAAAAACTACTGGTCAGATCTTGATCAAATTTATATGGAACCACACGAGAAGCTCCAGCTTTCAAATAAAGAACAGTTCATCAAAATCGGTTCAACTAGAAAGAAGTCCTAGTAGGAAGTAGTTGTACTAACCTATACTGACTAGCAGCGGATCCACATGGCTCAGACGAGCTGTTTAAACCGTTGTGCGGACAAAAGTCTATGTGAGCGACGTCGTTCACTTGGTACAGACAAACCAGTTGTTCTTTAGATTTCTCATGCAGTAGCATACAATTATTAAGCAAATCGTTGGCGATAAGTTGACTCGAACAAGTCCCAAAATGCGTACGCACAAGCACAAGCACGCAGCACAGACTGAATCTATGGCGCGTGGACCTGCCATTAGCAGAAAGGGAGCGAGCTAATATTTGTTCAATTAGAAATTTTGCGCAATTGAACCTGATGGTAAAAACATCTCTAAGCACTTACCACTCAGGGATCAGGTATAAGAGGTTTTTTAGCGATTTTTTTGGTTGCGACGCGAACGCGAGGTCGTTAAGTGAAAAAGGACCTGTTTCGGCGCTTTTGTGCCCAAACGTCGAAATCCGGACGGTAGCCGGCTCACGATACAACATATTATCGGACTAATTAATCGTTATGTTTTTTCACGGGCGAATTTGAACCAGGCGACCAAAAACATTGGTGGGAGGAGGAGGGCCTTTGTTAATTCTTACTTGCGTATAGCAAGCAAAATGAGCTGTATACCTCTTTTGTAACACGTCAAATCGTCCCATAGGTAGCGTTAAGATTGTGTAAGGGAGTAAACATTATGTTTATAGTGCACTTAGCTTTTAAAAATGGGTCAGGAGACTGGTTTATAGTGGATATAATTCATCTAAAACCACTGAACTAAATTTATAAAAGAGATGATAATAGACTGGTGATAGGGTGAGGTACCTATAACAAAGGAAATGATGATATTCTTTACGTAGAATAAGGGTGACAAACAAGCACACAGTGGATGATCATCTGATGGTAATTGGATGCTGTGGACCATTGACATATACATATATCCTCGAATAAGAATTTTAAATGTTGATGCGTTGTCACCACTGAGTTCCTACTAATATAAAATTCCTCATTTCCAGTAAAAAGTGTCTCCGGTTCTCTACTGCTGCTATTTCACGCTGGTATTCTTTTTTTTTATAGGAAAAGGGTGACAAACGAACACACAGTCCACCTGATGGTAAGTGGTTGCTGCGGCCCATAGACATCTACATCTATCCTCTATTACAAATCAAAATGTAGATGCGTTGTCACCCGTGAGGACTAAGATGGAATGCCTCATTTCCAGTAAAAAGGGCCTCCGGCCACCTGCACTCACCAAGCGAAACGCAGAGGTAAACCTCTACTTCACGCTGGTTTTCTGTGAGGTCGTGTTACCACCCCGGTTCGAGCCGGCCCATCCGTGCGACAGCAAAAGCTGCCGCGTGGCTCTACCACTGTTGAAAGTGTGTTGAAAGTCTGTGAGAGCGTGATCCTTCTCCGGTCGAGCCGACCCATTTGTGTTACAACCATAATATAGCTAAAGCATGGCTTTACGACGTTAATAAAATCAACCCCAAAAGTTTATCCGACACTAAATAACATTATGAGTACCTGATTGAGTTTTCATCAGTTAATTGTAGTTTTTTAACAAAATATCGAATCTACAGCTATTCCCGAATTAATTTTAACTACTTTATTATAATAAATATTCGCGTAAGTAACTCCTAGTTCTATTAATTATCTAATAAAATATTGTTAGCACTATAACGTTTGTGTTGTTACCGCCATATTTGTATCTATTTCTCTATCATCTCTTGTATTTGAAAATTACGAGGAGTTTTTTTATTATTAACGTTTTAGCTATTACTTATACGTGTGTTAGTCTCTAAATTCGTCATAGGTCGTCAGGTCGAAATTCGAGATGATTCATCTTTTCTATTTGTAAAGTTAATTTTTACGTACCCACAGGACATGTCTTTGGACGTCCAAGAGGCACGTGGGGTGATAATTTATACGAATTGAGAGACCAGCTGGAGCGTAATATGGTTGCAGCACTAACGGTAGGCTCAACCGGAATCACGATCGCACATATTACTAGGGGGTTTACTTAGCGGGAGTTAGCACAATAATAATGCTGTGTTTCATACGGGAACCGAAGGCCCGTCATTTCATCTTAGTTCTTAGAGGTTAATCTAAGATAAAATGTAGGGGTCACTGGGCCACAGCTTACTAACCACCAGGTTGACTGCGTGCTTGTTTTCCACCCTTATTCTTCTTCTATCTGGAGCTGTGCTTTAATTTGAAGTTATCGCCAGTCTACTTCCTACCAAACTCTTTAATTCGCAGTACGATACAACGTCTATCTCTTGATTGGGCTACCTTTACCTCTCTATCCCTTTATTTACTTCGATTCAGTTCTTAATGAAACTGTATTGGTGCAGAAATTGCCCGATAATGGAACCTCCTGTCACCCCCGTTCAACACTTACTTCAATAAAAAAAATAACGTAATATATCAACTATTCTAAAAAAAAAAAAAAAAAAAAAAAAATGCCACAACCACACCAAAAATGTTATCACGTTATAAGTACAATTCAAACAAATTACAGCTTAAACGAATAACATAATATTTGCATAATTGGTTATTATAAAACATAGCGAGAGCCCCGCCTCCGAGTATTGACTTTTGACTAGTGGGCAGATCGCACAATTTCATAGAAGCAACCAGAGTTTTAAATGTTCTATGTATATGTTACTGTAAAAGCTAAAACTACGGTAAATTCTAAGATTTTGCAGTAAAACTTAAGATTTACCAAGTCCATAAGGTAAAAGTTCGAAGTGTTCTATGGTAATCGTTTATTTCGGACTTTTACAAGCATTCACTCAGTAAATCTTAGTTTTTACCTCTAAGACACGGTAAATGTTGAAAAATAGTCATGTCTAGACGTGTTCGGCGCATTATCGTACTTGCGAACAGTGTGCAGACCTCTCCGCTACCTGTTTCACCTTCTGTTTTTATTTTGAGACTACAACGTCTCCGACGCTGCGGAAAGAGCAGCCTCTACGCCTTTGCGTAACAAATCGCAGGCATCCCTCCTCGCCTCCGCAGCTTCGGCTTTGTTACAGCAGGCGGAGGCTGCTCCCCCTGCGCTCTTAAAACACTCAAGGGGTAGGACAGACTCGTACCAGTTGGAGTCGGGGTCAATCAATTCGGTTCATTGACATAATTTATTAATCAATTTTATACACATATTGTATTGCTTTAATTAATTCTTCGAAAACATCTCCTTCGGAACGAATCGACATCCCTATTGACGACGACAATGACAATACAGAATAGCGTCAGTTTTACGGTAGGAATTGACATAAATATTGCAAAAATAATTGATTTTCAATATTTTTTTCTCAAAAAATACGCGTTTCCGCATGGTGAAAACTTACTTACTTAGAACTTTGCGTGTGTGCTT
The DNA here is from genome assembly GCA_963668995.1 of Parnassius mnemosyne. Lineage (NCBI taxonomy): Eukaryota > Metazoa > Arthropoda > Insecta > Lepidoptera > Papilionidae > Parnassius > Parnassius mnemosyne. The sequence continues at coordinate 22,904,744 of CAVLGL010000090.1, forward strand.
ATAATAATGTAGCCTTTATGTAAAAAAAATATCAAGCCCCAACTCGACGGACGTCAATGGAAAGCTAAGCCTCTTTATTTTTCTATATTCTACCTTCAAAAATCACCATAAGAATGTTTTCAAATTATGTACGTAATGATTCAATGTTTAATAAATACTTTCTACTTATATTAATATATTGTTTCAATTCCAAAACCAACACTTACTGATAGTCTTTGGTTAAACCTAGGACGTACCAAACTCTAACGGTATAAGCGCGAAAAATCGTCACATTTTATATCAATACTTACATTTACCAGCTCATGTTGGTAAATCCTAGGATTTAAAAGTAAAACCTAAGATTCACCAAAATTCGGACTTTTACAGTAACATATATAATGAATTTTCTTTTTTCAAATTCTAGGTGCTGATTTAATTCGTGCATGGTGGTGAAAAATGTTCGTCGTGAGTAAACCTTTATGTATATACAATATTAAAAACACCGTACCGAGTAACCGTGTAGTGGCGGCGTAGGAATATCCACTACCCCATATCGTCCCGAGGGTGTCGTGAGAGGAGACAGAGGGAAATTGAAACAGGAGATGGTCAACAGCATCTTCCTGAGAACAACTTAAAATGATAAAAAATTGCAGCTGTTAACCCGCTTGCCAACCATGGCAACTATGGCAAAATATCCCCATAAGTCAGATTGACTTGACAGATGAGGGGGCCTATGTTCAGCAGCGCACTTTTACAGGCTGTAACGGGGGTATGGATGGATGGATATTAAAAAAATATTTCGAGGTAATTAAGTCTTCCATCACGCATGGAGCAACGCGACGGAATTTCCCTAGTTTTATTCTTTCTTAGAAATAGGAAGAGGCGTGCCCAGCAACGGGGCGTTACATTTCTTTTCAACATTAGACATTCAGTGAACATTCAGTAACTCCGCCAACAATAAACAACGTTCGCACGATTATATCAATCAATAAACCCTGAACATTGATTGTACTCTTTCATTACTACTACATTATATCATATCGCGACAGTGTCCGTTCAATCCATCTCCTCCTTGTTTATATTTGCCCACTCAAACTGGTAGTGGGAGACGCAATTTAAAAGTTATCACCTTAAATTTTTGTTATCTGTATTGTAAAACCCAACGTTATCCGAATAAAAAAATATTATCGTTTTAGAGAACAATAAGTCAGTGAACTTCACTGTAATAAATATATTTAATCTGTTTTATTTAGGAACTTTGGTACATAAAAGTTTTTTGTTCCTTACATTAGTTACACAGAACTTGCTACTAGATAAACATGTAGCTCAGAAGACATGTGAAATTTTGATATTACGAATTAAAAAAATTAAATTCATGAACCGCAAAAATTTTTTTTATAGGAGAGGGGGCAAACGATCATGCGGCTCACCTGATGGTAAGTGACTACCGCCGCCCATGAACAACTGCAACACCAGGGGAACCAGGGGAATTGCAGATGCGTTGCCGGCCTTTTTAAAAGGAGCAGGCTCTTTTCTTGAACGTCCCTAGTCGTATCGGTCCGGAAAAATCACTGATGGTAATCGATTCCACAAGGAAGTTGTGCGAGGAAGAAAACATCTTCTAAATCGCACAGTGGTGGACCGCCAATCATCCAGATGGTGTGGATGTTATCGGGAGTTCTGCCGCGATGTGCGTTCGTGAAATTTGGCGGCTTTTTTTATACTATATAACTTTTAAATATCGTACTCATTACTAAGACTTTTTTTCAGTTTAGGACATCTATTTTTCATTAACAGATCGATACAACAAGTTCGCAATGGGGTTTTTATAATTTTTATATAAATTATTTATTTGAAACATGTAATAATAATATTTTCTACATTTAGAATCAATAATCGTACCACGACATTTCGACTAACCCAATTCTTATGTGACTAATCTAAACGAGATCGTGAATTCGTGACAATGCCGACGGCGCTTGCAACAAGCTATATCTAAAAGGGTACTCAGTTTTTAAGAAGAGTTATATCTACCTAAGTTGTTTGATTATACTTCATTACCATTTAATAGTTAAAAAGTTGATCGATAGAAACATAAGTGGTATTTTCATTTTTCTCTTAAAAGGCTTACCAACAAATAATACTAATAAAAGGTCGGGGAAAAAGTTCTTCGTATTTAATATACGTGTAATATATACGTGAAATGTAAGACGTGTTTTTTTTTTAAAGTTTAATTACATTTAATTATATAATATATATATATATATATATATATATATATATATATATATATATATATATATATATATATATATATATATATATATATATATATATACCTATAAGCTAAGCTATTTGTTCGATACGACTTGTTGCCATCCTGTTGGTAATGACATTTATTTATTTATTTATTTATATTTCCTACTAACATTACCATTACAGGGAAAAACCTAAATCGATAAATGAAGTATCTCAATTCAAAATAATAATAATAATACAATTAAAATATGTTATTGGAATAGGTACATCATAAAGCATAAAGTAACAATTTAAATGGTAAAAGATAATAATATTAGTAATTACAACACACAATAATTAATTTAAATAACAACACATTACAATCAATTGTATAATTCAATTTCAGAATAACATATTATGAATCATGTCACTTTTGCAAACTCACTCCGTGAACATGAAAATAAGTCCAAACTTCTCAGCAACCAAATTTAGTATGTGTATCGTTCGTGTGAGTGGGGGTGTTGCGTACCAGTTTAGTCCTTTAGACATAATCCCGTTGCTGTAGAAATCTTGGGATTTTTGATCAAAAAAAAATGCGACAAGTAATTTTGACAGTCTTTTCTCCCGCCCTATTACAATATTTAATATCCAGTTATTTAAACTATGTAATACCTAGTAATACCATTAATTAAAGGTATACTCTGCTAAGCTTACCTGTTTTAACAAAATACTATGATAAACTATTTAGAAATATAATAGTATTAAAATAAAAAAAACCAAGTGTGAGTCGGACTTCCGCATGAATGGTTCCGTACAATCGCAGGTTTCTAGGACCCCCTTTAATTTTTAATTTTTATTAATTGTTGTAATACAGGCTACACCTATTACGGATCATGAGGTACAACCCGCTGACCGACAGACGGACGGAGAATACCCGTATATTACCTTTCGGGTACGGAACCCTAAAAAGAGTTATTGTAGTTCAGGGTCTAAGAGCTCATTGTTAATTTTACAACACGCGAGCAATCCGAGTTTGATCACCGCCGGCAATATCGAGTCTATCACATGCTTGCCGGTGAAGGAAAACATCGCGAGGAAACCTGCACGTCAGAGAAAGGAATTATTTCAAGGACTTTTGTAGTCTGCTAACACGCACTGAAGTAGCCCAGTGGCTTTGCACCTTAACCCTTTCAGAAATAAAACTAAGTACTGGGACGAATAAATACTGTTACTTTACGGATTGCCTAGCAGATAATTTTAATCGCTCGATGCAGCTTCAATTGTTGCTTATAAATGACATCTCTAATACACGTTTACACGGATACACAGGTATGGAATAAATTACAATATTTTGTTACACTTTAGGAGTAACAAAATATTCCAGTTATTATAGTACCTTGTGGAATCGAATACCACCAGCAATTTTTCCGAACCGATACGAATTAGATACCTTCAAAAAAAGAGACTACTCTTTTTCAAAAGGCCAGCAACGCATCTGCAATTCCCCTGGTGTTGCAGTTGTTCATGGGCGGCGGTAGTCACTTACCATCAGATGAGCCGTATGCTCGTTTGCCCCCTCTCATATGAAAAAAAAACTCTGGATAGACAAACGATAGAGACAATAATTTTGTATTACGGTAGTATGGTAGTAGAATCCTTCCGTGAAACCTGCACGGTAGGTGATATCCAATAAGATATCCGTAAGATATCCTATCTCCTTCCTTGGTCTCAACTTGTCTCTATAAAATGAGATTTTCAAAATCTACTATACAAAATTTTATTCCTCATACAATAATGACTAAAACTCCGCTGTCTCTCATGCACAGATAATTTAAAGAACACATTGTAAATATGATTTTCGATTACAACACAATATTTATTAAAATAACTAAGATTTTTCTATCATAAGAAAAATATAGGATAGAGTATTATCCTGGTATTAACAGATTACTAACGCCATCTGTTAGCAAGTATGTTACAACTATTAATTTATTTATTAAAACGAATATTCCTATAAAATATTTGCTGAAACTCGGAATATAAAGTCTTTATTTTAGGTTTCACTATCAATTTCTTTTTAACTTCATATTCGTACGTGTCTTAATTTAATGAACATACATACTTACACTAGTAACGGGTAACAGCAGCAAAGGTGTGAAAGGTCAGGAACTGCGATCGTAAATTCGCCTACCAAGCAGACAAATTCTCCCCACATTGTAAGAAGCCCTTATAGGCTGTGGACTCCAATAGGCTAAAGAAGATGAGGATGTTACGAACACACACAGCGCTAAAGTGTGAGAGGTCTAGTACAACGATCGCCAATCTACCTGCCAAGCAAACTACAACATTATGGCAAATCTGATGAGGACGTTCCACCGTTTTCTCTCTTTACTCATTACCAGCGATCCGTAGCGAAAAAACTTGCGTTTTAATGACAAAACTCTTGCTGACGTATTTTTTCGTTAAACTCAGAGCCGTAGAAGCTCAGAGGCCCGTTGTAAATTTTACAGTACCTACGCAAGCCGCATCTAACCGGGGTTGTTTGGTTGGGGACGGGTTGGCACAACTAAATTGTAAATAGAAATCTGATTCTCTGAAAATTTAAAAAAAATATTTCGTAGACATTGCAAGTTCGCCAACAATTCACACACTTCGTTGCCCTAAAACCCTGTCAGAAATGAGATATGCTTTTTTTAATAATACAGGGTGACAAACGAGCGCACAGTCCACCTGATGGTAAGTGGTTGCTGTGACCCATAGACATCTAGATACATTTATCCTCAATAAAGAATCAAAATGCAGATGCGTCGTCACTCGTGAGGACTAAGATGGAATGCCTCTTTTCTAGTAAAAAGGGTCTCCAGTTCTCTACACTCACCATACGAAACACAGCAGTGTCAAGCTGCTATTTTACGCGGGTATTCTGTGAGAGCTGAGAGCGTGGCCCTTCTCCGGTCGAGCCTGTTAACTTTGTTGTTCACTTTAATAACATTTTATTGTTACTATATTTCGAAATTAGACAAATATCTTATACACTTTCAATATACAAAAAGATTTTTTTTTAATTCGAATTATATTGTAAAATTTGACAAAGGAACATTCTAATAGCAGCCTAAAATGCATTTCGTTATTCCATCTTATAAAAAAAGTTAGGAACATCGTCGCTCGCTCGGCGTTGACAAAACATGATTAATGACGCCAATAAAAATTCATTCTCATTATTAATTCTAATAAATATGATCTCTTTGTATTCTTTTTTATTTGGGGAAAAATATGAAGAATGCGGCAGGCAACGCTGGAGGGCTTTTTTATGTAATTTATATCGAACCTCGTCATTAGCCACACTCGAAGATGTTACCCATTTTAAAAATTAGGAAGTTGTAGTTCTTATACTATTATTTATTCTATGTTTGTAGTAAGCGTAGTATTAGTGGTCTCGTTGCGAAATCATTAATATTACATACGTGCGAAAAATGAAGCGAAAAATTGCCACGATATTCTAATGACTTTTAACATAATAGAATCTATTATATCAAAGTTGGTATAAAATAGTGTTGGGAGTAGTGCTGCTGGGATTAGTGGTGACGGGGATAGTGCACGCAATTGAGGGAGGGCGGGAGGTGCTATTCAAACTAGGTAAGACACATCATTTTATTTCCTTGAGTGGGTGTAAGCAAAATAATTTTTACCAACTTAAATTTCAAAATATGTCATACTTTGAATGACTTGCTCCCAATTAACGTAGGAGTGTTTGCTGTGGCATCGCCATGCAGCCTATGTTCAGTTGCGGGTACTTCTGGGCGTCTATTCTTGCGTGTTATCTTTTATTCATTTCTGTACGGTTAGTTATCGCCCTATCTATTTTTACCGCTAAACTACAGTACATTCACTGTTGCGTTTTGTTTTGAAGTTTATGGGGATAATTATTTACGAGAGGGTAGGTGCTCATTTGCCCCCTTATCTATAAAACTCTCACGCTTAGAAGATGTAATTGTGACCGTATTACCGGGCATTTCGCGCAAATCACGCCGTCGCGTCGCGTCGACTGAGTATGGTGAGGTCTGGCGTAATGTCGGATACGACGATCCTGGCATTTCCTTTACTCAACTTGTCTCACACAGCACGGAGGGAATAATTGACTCTCTTACTTTGCTGTCCACACAAATAAAATACACAATTTTCTTTTTATACATGTGCATGTGTATGTGTGCTCGTAAATAAATTAAAATTAATCCTAAATGCCTTTACCATTTGGATAAAATTTTATGTTGTTCTAATGGGACCATCTGGATGGTTTATATCTATAGTTGGACATGGTAGAAAGCAATGTTGTCTGTATCCAGAATTCGCCCGTCCGATGCCGGAGCGTATCGCTTGCAATATGTAACGTGATGGAGAATCCATCATCCCATTTCGTGTCGTAGATATTGTAAAATGTTACTCTAGTAAATTCCATAAAAACTATACGGTGTCCAACAGTGATCATTGTATCATGAAGACACCCAGTAACCGTTTATCGGGGACGGGGTAACGTCAAATGAGCAAGAAATCGGATCTGCGAGCATTCGTCATACTGCCAAGCATTGCGATTAGTTGTACCTACAGTTACAACATACAGTTTCTTGTCAGTAGACAGTAAAGAGCTGATGATGAAGTGGAAGATATCAGAGAAGGTACGGTAAATACAGTCAAATCGATTTTATTTTTCGATCATAACTCGTTACTTCATTTAGGCCTTATTATTTTTTTTTCTGAATTAAGTCTAGTTTTCTTCTTATAACTTTGACATTAGGACATCAAGCATCTATGAGTAGGCCCCTCATATGACCATGGATGCTTGAAACTAAATAAGTAAAATTCAACGCGATGCTTGAAACAAAATAAGTAAAATTCAACACGATAAAAACATTAAAACTAGTTGTATTTGAATTGTCGTTTTCATTTTACAGTAAATAGCTTATCGAAGAATTCGACAAACTGTTATGCCTTATTTTTTTAATAAAATTGAAGTGATAAACGAACGTACAGTCCACATGATGGTGAATGACTTTTGCAATCCATGAGCACGTGCAAGCAACATCAAAGATAACTACAGATCGGTTGTCACCTCTGAGGACTTGGTAAGATGGAATGTCTCACAGCCTGTAAATAAACTAGCCCTCTATATCCTTCAACCCGGAACACAACCTTTAAAAAAACGAAAACCTCTTTTGGTTTTGCTTCTCGAAAGTTTTACGCGTAAACTGGACTGACGAATTAATTAATGCACTCGGTCTGGTAATGCTGCTTCTTTCACCGTATTATTTTATTTATTTTGGGCTTGGCATTTAAGAAAAAGCTTTCGCCGTTAGTCGGTGTCTAAAAATTTGTGAACACAATGACATAGAGACAGATGAAGCTAGATGAAGCAGATGAAGCAGAATATAGAGAATAGTGGCTTAGTATGGCTTGTTACCGCCCTGGGCCGCTAAAATCAAAATGTCAATATTAAATTGACTAACGGTAAAAGGTTAGTCAATTTAATATTGAAAAATACACTCAACTTCTATGATAATCTGTATGTTCCCGTAAATCCATATCATATATCATAAAATAATACCTTTCAAATAGTCCAGACGAAATTCCGTTTGTGCATAACGTAGTTTATAAAATGAATTAAATAACTTCACAATTTTGTCACATTATGATTTCCATTTAATGGTTTAGGAAATAAAAATGTATATAAAAATCTGGACAATGTTATACAGGTAATTATTTTAACACTAATTTTCTCAATGGATTTCACTAGTCCTTGTTTTCCAAAAATTTCAAGTCATCGGTGTTCCTCTTCCTCGACTTCACGTGCGCGAGATAAACCGTCCAAATGAAACTAGCGGCGCTGACGAAAACAATACGATTTTTCTCAGATACAAAGTAAAAATTTAAAGTTTGCGCCGTGGGCCAAAACACCGCGCCGATCTTGTACGTATCCCAAAACTTTTCCTTCACCTCCTCAACGCACGCGTTAAATGGCTTCATTTCCAACGCACTCATACCGAAGAAGAAATACGCCATCGCTACGGGCGAATATGAAATCTGCTCTATGACAGCCCGAGTGACAGCTGACCCCAGAGTTTTTCCTTTGAAGAACCTACTGGTGTATTTCATCCAATTATAAAACAACGGTGCCATGAAAAATGTACCGAAGATGCCGAACCGGGCTGCGCGTGCCCAATCGGCGTTTTCTACTGTTGTTCCGTGTTCCAAGTATTCTTGGAGCACGCTGCAGGTCGGCCAGATCACCGCGTATGACAACATGCCGCGTAATAGTGGAAATTGTACGGGTAATCTCCTCACTTTAGTTAGTATCCCACTCATTCTGATTTGGCGTGTGACTTCTGAATTGACAGATGTTGCACCACAGATAAAAATACCTCTTTAGATGCAAATGTCATCTTTTATGTATTTAAGACTTCTCGCGCGCGTGGCCGTGTTGCCCTAAAATTTGACTCTTACAATTAGAAATCCAATTGTAAGATTATATAATCGTTTAAACAGGATTTTACAGGATTTATATTAATATAATCGTTTAAAAAAACAACATTGATAGAATATTTGAATTCTAACAAAATAAAGATAATGAGATTAAGCTATTCTTTTATAATTAATTGTTACTATCTTCAAACTAACATGATAAACAGTGGACTTATTAACTTGTTCGATAAGTCAAAATACAGCCGGCGACCGTAAAATAAAAAAAAAATAAAAAAGCAAAGAATACAATCAGTTAATTGCAGCCCAATTGACTAATCATGTGACGCGACCGCACGCGCTTTTATGCACCGTCACCATCTATCACAAAGAGATCGCCGAATTGATTCACTCGAGCTAAATAATCGAATAATAACCGAATTATTCGACTAATAACCGAAAGTATTCGATTGTTCTTAGCGCTTCCCGGTGGGTGGGCGCTCGATTACATGCCTAGATTACTAAATTAGTGATTAAACATCTATCGCATCTATCATGTTTCCATCTTACATTCCTATAACCGATTAAAAATATAAGAATTATTTTAAATTAAATTAAATCTTGAGTTTCGTTTACTTAAGTCTAAAAATACATGTTTTGCTATGTTTGGACTTTCCTATTAGGCTAAATAAATTGCTTGTCCCAAGTCCCAGAAAACTCCGCTCTTCCAAAAACAGTTTTACAATATACATTTTAGACTACAGTTTAAATAAGATAATAAATTAAAAATAAAATATGCATGCACTTACTGCTTTTGTGTAATTTAATGGTAAAGTAAGTGTATGTGCGTGAGGCATAAGGAATTAGTGATCATCCTACTAAAATATCGTTCAACCTCATTTGATACCTACGAACAGTAACCCAACCCAACTTAATAAAGCGGTAAAATATTTGTAATACATTTCTAAAAAAAATCGTTGAATTTTTATAAAGTGTTATCTAAAGACATTATAAAACATGCTCGTCGTAAGGATTAGGGGAAATCGACATAACTTGGAAATCAAAGAAATAATTTCAAACAATTATCAACTATTTACGGGCTGACACTGTCACCAGCCGGTCAATTCATGTGTATACCTAGGTAACTCACCAGAGTTCCAATTATTCCAGCGTAGTTGGTAGGTTTTCCCGTCACGTATCTTTGAACGATCTCATCTGAAGAGCTCTTGTCTATATAAATGTTATCACGGTTTTAGAGAATTGTGAAATATTTAAAGACGATGGCAGGAGACCCAACGGTATAACATTGGCCCCTTGGGAGAAAGGTAAAGCCCTAGTGTGCCACTTTCGCAGCCTCTCATCTCAGGGCGTATTTCGTATAGAGCCAGAGCGGCATCAGATCCAGCTGAACTAAGTGGCGCAAATAGGAGTCTCTGAGAGATGACTACACATATGTGCCATTTGTTGTAGACTATCGGTACGTGGGGTCCACGTGCAGTGAAGTTCTTAAAGGAACTCTATCCGCGACTGGCCGTTTCTGCGGGTGATAAAAAAGCTGGTTCCTCTCTCGTTCAAAGACTAAGTGTAGCTAGTCATTCGGCGAGGAAACGCAGGCAGCATTCTTGGCACGATATCACAGGGAGTAGGACTGTATGATAACTTAAGTATTTTATTATAGTTTTTGAATATTGTATATGTTTCAATGTTATGTAAATAACTAGAGATAGTTATATAAAGTTTATAATCGACATTAGCTTCATCATCATCATCATCATTACAGCCCTTCACAAGTCCACCGCTGAACATAGGCCTCCCCCAAAGAACGCCACAAAGCACGGTCCTGAGCCACCTGCATCCATCGACTTCCCGCATATCTTACCAGGTCGTCACTCCATCTAGTGGGGGGACGCCCTACACTTCGCCTGCCGGTACGAGGCTGCCACTCGAGAACCTTTCTTCCCCATCGGTTGTCGGTTCTTCGAGCTATATGGCCGGCCCATTGCCACTTCAGCTTACTAATCCGTTGGTAATGGAGAGGGCTATGCTCGGAGTTTCTCTGCGTGATAAACTCAGAAATGAGGATATCCGCAGTAGAACCAGAGTGACCGACATAGCCCAACGGAACGGACATTAGCTTAACAATACATAATTTTAAAAATATTTACAATTTATTTTTACACAATTTCCAATTACTCTACACTAGATAGAATGAGATCGAAACTTCTGTAACCTTTCGTAAATTAGGAATTTTACACCACTTTTAGATTCTGAAGAATTGTTAAAGTTATTAAAATCAATAGATTTAACAAATAAACTTATAACCCTGTAAGCTATGATAATTTAGTAAAGACAGAACAATGTATAAATGTAAAGGTACTCAAAAGGAAGTCAAATAAATTTCGTGTTAGTTATACCTATTATAAATAGTGAAAATTATATTTACTAAAGAGCTATCCTAATTCCTGTTATCACTTCCTTTAATCAAACTGAAATCGTTATTAATAAATATCCCTACCTATTCGTAAAAGGTTCTGAAATCGTCTCGCTCACTCAGTATTGCAACCAACACGACGAGGCTATGTTCCTATACTACGAAGGTGAGTCACAACTTCAAATAGATGCCTGTATCAAGGCTTCACTGAGATTCTCAGATAGTACGAGCTCCTGCCATCCAGTACCAGTCGAAATTAGCTCAGTGAAAATTCAATCATTAGGAAAAGGAAGATGCATAATCTATAGCAAAGCCGAAAGGATATTTTCAAAATTATGTAATAACGAGATAACAAATGATAATATAAGATATACATTATTGTAATGTAATAGTAATAAACGTCATCGAGACATATTTAGTTATTTTTAAAAAGCTTCAGCACCGCTCCCGAAACTAACCTGTACCTATATTTTGGTAACTAAAAATTATAAATGTTTACCTGTTATATATTCAAATACCATTATTCATATGGCTGTTAGCTCCTTGAATGATACGATTACCAATAATTATATTGTTTTATATTATCATTAATAATCTATAAAAATAAGATACCCAGGCAAAAGGGAATTAAATTGAATGATGTAGTGACATCTATTGACTGTTTTAATACACTTCGAATTTGTAAGTGCGCCATCTCTTGCATCTTTTCCCTTTAATAACTAAGCAAAACAAAACTTGTAAGAATAATTATGCTTAGATGGCGTTAATAGTGCTTTAACTGTATGTTGATATTTCTATTGGACACTAGATGGCAGTAATTACCTTATTGTAATTAAATATTTTAAAACGTTGAATTATATTCATTGGTAATTGTTAGTAGCAACATTAAAACGAAGGATTGATGAATGAAATAAATTATATTATTTCATTGTATTTTATTCTGTAAGTTGTCGAGGCAAATAAAATAATAAAGTATATTATGTTAATATTACTACTACACACTAGAAGACGTTTGTTACATTTTTACTAATAAAATAAATTAGTTATAGCTTATATTTTAAAATAAGAAAGTATAGAAATATTATATTATTGTGTTAACTTCTCACTATTTCGCTGAACATTCATAGTGAAAGTGAAGATAATCTACTTAAAGGCGAAACGAGACGTAATTTCGGATATTGTCATAGTGCATCTGGTTAAATAGTTAATTAATTTCAAGAGCTGCTGTATTACCACCTGGGTCACACGGTTATTTTTTTCGGCTTACAAAGCTGAAGAAATTTCCATGCTCGACAATAGTAAAGCGTTTGTTTGAGTCATTAACGTCCGCAATAACGTTATGTAGATAGGTAATAAGGGATTTATTCAGAAACTTAGGTATTCCTCAGTATCACTGACCATACCCAGCGAATGCTGTCATCATTTTTGTATCATAATATATTCAACTGTTGCAAATATGGTGATGATATTATATATAATGTTCCGTTATCACCACACTCTTATCTATTTCAGTGAGGCATTCCATGTTAGTCCTCAGAGGTGACAACGGACCTGTAGCTGTAGCCTTCTTTGTTTGAAGTTGCTATATGTCCATGGACTGCAGAAGCCACTTACCATCAAGTAGTCTGTAAGATCATTTATCACTCCAGTTCTATAAAAAAAAAAACTTGCATATACTTTGCCCCTGTATGGGACTCATGCCCGGTTTCTGAAGTTTTCAGTTATATTCCTATTAGCTATTGATTCATTAAAGTTATCTATAGGATAAACAGCAATTTGAGCTAGTTATAAACATTTTTAAAAAGACACGACTCGCGTGTCATAAGCCACACAAAAATAATCGATGGCACATCGATGGATGTTTGATGTCAACTAAACTTAATGTCCGTACCTACTACTTGGAAAGTACCTACCTGTATTTATATCGTAATGCTATTTATTAATTAGAAGTATTTAGGTATTTATAATAATAATTAAATTAATAATAATAATAATATCTGAGTATTTGCACAGACACAATCTAGTAGCCAGGATTCTACACCAGGAGCTCGCTCTGAAATACGGCCTCGTGGATCGGAAACTGCCGTATTATAAGTACTTGCCGGAAGCCGTGCTCGAAAATTACCGCGCCAGGCTCTACTGGGACCGGGCCATCATCACAGACAGGACTATTCTTGCGAATAAGCCTGATATTGTGCTGATGGACCGGGCACAGTCAAGGATCTTTTTGGTCGACATTACCATTCCTTATGACGAGAACCTCGTGAAAGCCGAAACAGATAAGGTGACAAAATATCTGGACCTGGCTCACGAGGTTACCGGCATGTGGGGTGGTCTGCCGACCGAAATTATTCCTGTGGTCGTTTCTGCGAACGGGTTAATCCCAGTCAGCCTCCCGGGTCATCTGAGGCGACTGGGACTCCGTGACGGACCACTCCAGGCTCAAATGCAGAAGGCGGTGCTCCTCGATACCGCTCGCATCGTCCGCCGGTTTCTTTCCCTTTCCCCCTAACCCTCGGCCGTCTGGTCTCCCCTGCCGAGGGCTTCCATCTGGTTGGGTTTTTATATATTTATGTATTTTTTATGTATTTATTTTATTTTATTCATATTTATGTATGTTTACCATTTTCATTTACAATTATATATTTATACTGCCCAACCAGATGAGAAAACTTTATAGATACCCCATAATAATAATAATAAAATAAACTCCAGTACTTCCAAACCAGACTGATGAGCTACACGTTTTAATTACATTTACATATACCTATTCATACATACTTAATATGTTTTATATCTTGAATATTTTAATATTTAGCCTTCACTGACCATTTATTTTAATAATATTAAGTTAGAAACTAAAAGTTGATGGAGTTTGCTTGAAATAAAACTTTTAATAAAGTTAAGGTAGGGTAAAACACCCAGTAGTAAGCCTTTTAGTGAGGACGAAAATTTGATTCAAATGTATTTTAAATATTATACATTATGAATAAAAACATTCATTATTCTCAGAAAAGGCGTTTATTAAATTTACTAAAGAAATCAACAAAATATTATATTTATAATAGAATTATATAAAAAATCAACATTAAACAAATTATGGCACTTTTCACCAGTAGTCAGCCTAATTTCTCCACAAGTCAGCCATATCTTACCCTGTAGTCAGCCTCTCACTTTAATTTCTTGAAATTCTTTATTATGTACATTTTCAAATGTCATCATCATCAATACAACCCTTCACAAGTCCACTGCTGAATATAGGCCTCCCCCAAGGAATGCCACAAAGCACGGTTCCGAGCAACCAGCATCCATTGACTTCCTGCATGTCTTACCAGCAGGATGGATTTTTGACATGATGGAATTCTAAAACAAATGATTTTCATACTAAAATCACTGTGAAAAAATTGAACCCTTATTGAAAAGGCTTTAGGGTACTATTTTGTGCAACAAGACTAATGGCTGACTACTGGATTTGTACATAGGCTGCACTAAAAGTATCGGGAATGGAATATTTCCACTGTTCCTGTCATATTAAAATCTTTTTAATTGAAAAGTCCTTGGTTTTAAAACTCGAATACCATTTATTATTTTAAAAAAAGATTCTCGGTCTTGTCACAAGGTTTTGTCAAACTTGTTTAGTCGTTGAGAAAATGGAATTGACTCGAGAAAATTCAAAAGCGATGATTTATTATGACTTTCGAAGTGGTTTAACACAAAAACAGTGTGTTGACCGGATGATTTCTGCATTTGGTGATGAAGCCCCATCCAAAACCACAATTTATCGCTGGTTTGCTGAATTTCAACATGGACGTGTCAAGCTCAGTGATGATCCCCGTCAAGGTCGTCCAAAAACTGCAGTCACCCAAGAAAACTTTGATGCTGTGTGTAAGCTGATTGAGGAAGATCGACATGTGACATACCGCGAAATTCAGGCAACTTTAGACATTGGCATGAGTCAAATACAAATAATCTTGCATGAACAATTAGGTGTTAAAAAAGTTGTTTTCCCGATGGATACCGCATTCGCTCTGTGAAGAGCAAAAAGCGGCTCGCGTTACTTGGTGCGTCAGAACTCTCGAAAGATTCCACGCAGGATCCTCAAATGCTGTATACAACATCGTATCAGGTGACGAATCCTGGATATATGCGTACAAACCCGAAACAAAAAACCTGTCACGAGTTTGGATGTTCGAAAATGAGTTAAAGCCAACAAAAATTGTTCGTTCACGGAGTCTTGCAAAAAAAATGGTGGCCACGTTTGTCTCCAAAACCGGCCACGTTACGACTATTCCTCTTGAGGGACAAAGAACGGTTAATGCAGAATGGTATGCTAGCATTTGTATGCCACAGGTCGTTTCTGAACTCCGTAAAGAGAACTGCAACCGCCGCATCATCCTCCATCACGACAATGCGAGTTCTCACACCGCACACAGAACAAAAGAGTTTTTAGAGCAAGAAAACATAGAATTATTAGACCATCCGCCGTATAGCCCCGACCTAAGCCCTAATAATTTCTATACTTTCCCTAAAATAAAGAATAAATTGCGTGGACAGAGATTTTCATCACCTGAAGAAGCTGTGGACGCCTACAAAACGGCCATTTTGGAGACCCCAACTTCCGAATGGAATGGTTGCTTCAACGATTGGTTCCATCGTATGGAAAAATGTGTCAAATTTCGCGGAGAATACTTCGAAAAGCAATTAATACATTTTTAAATAGTAATGTTGTGTCATTTCCTTGATTCCCGAAATTTTCAGTGCCGCCTAGACCCATTGGTCGGCCCCTGACGTGCAATTACATTTGTACTCGGCTGACTACTAGTAAAATAAACTTTTCGCCTTATAAGAGTTAAACCCACAATAATGAGAATAATTGGGACTATTCGCTCCGTTAATCTCAACTACATATAAGAAAATCACGAAAAAACCAGTTGTCAGCCACTTATGGCTGAATACTGGATCTACCTTAAAAATTCGAAATCCACTAGTCGGTCACCTAACTTACAACATATTAAACAAATAAACTGCATGTAATAGTTAATTTGATTACAAAATAAACGTTTTATTGTGACACGAAATGACAATCCACCACAAATTACAGCAAATACACAAAAACTTACCGAAAACTCGGGCACGTTTCCTTAAGAAAAAAATTGCAACAACCTGACATCATATTGGTTCGTATGTGTGCGTATTAGTCAATAAGGAGACACAGATTCAATTAAACGTTATTTTAAAGGTGTGAACAAATTCCAACACTATTCATATGGAAATAATGTCTGTAAAGGCTGAGTACCGGGTGTTTTACCCTAATGACATTTATTACGTAGAAGTATTTAGGAATTTATAATAATAATTAAATTAAAAATAATAATAATAATTATTCCTGTGGTCGTTTCTGCGAACGGGTTAATCCCAGTCAGCCTCTCGGGTCATCTGAGGCGACTGGGACTCCGTGACGGACCGCTCTAGGCTCAAATGCAGAAGGCGGTGCTCCTCGATACCGCCCGCATCATCCGCCGGTTTCTTTCCCTTTCCCCCTAACCCTCGGCCGTCTGGTCCCCCCTGCCGAGGGCTTCCATCTGGTTGGGATTTTATATATTTATGTATTTTTTATGTATTTATTTTATTTTATTGATATTTATGTATGTTTACCATTTTCATTTACAATTATATATTTATACTGCTGAGAAAAATTTATAGATACCCCAAAATAATAATAAAATAAACTCCAGTACTTCCAAATCAGACTGATGAGCTACACGTTTTAATTACATTTACATATACCTATTCTTATATACTTTGTATGTTTTATCTTTTGAATATTTTAATAGCCTTCACTGACCATTTATTTTAATAATATCACGTTATAAACTAAAAGTTGATGGTGTTTGCTTGAAATAAAACTTCAAATAAAGTTATGGAACCGATAAACATAAGTAACTTACTGAAAAGGAACACGGCGCGTTCAACAGCGGATTCCTTGATCCTGAATCTCCTATGACACCTACGTTGGGTTCGGGAGGCAACGAGGCGTATGTGAATCCCGTGAAGGAGTATCATACGAGAGTGTCTGCCGCATCCCGTGAAGGAGTACCATACGAGAGTGTCTGCCGCTTCCTTTTCTTAAAATAGGTTCAGGCGGGGATTACGGGTCTTCCGAGGTCGTCCCGGTCCCGGTGCCTTAATTCGTCAATATGTGCCACGTTAGCGGCACAAGGTGGACTGTAGTAATGTTTGAAGGTGAAGGATCCCTTGGGAATAACACAGCAATTATCTTCAAACCGCTTCGTGAGAGAGTAATTACTATCCCTATCACTTCCCTAAATGTTTTTCTCTCTTGATTATATATATTATACTGGTAGCTGGTCCCGAACGATTTGTATGTGGTGGTTCTTCTCCTATGGAGGTTTACATGTGTCGAGGAGACCCTCTTTACATGGGCGGCATCTCAGGGGACACGACCCCCCGGTGCTGGGTGCTGCGTTGGCAGCTTCTGGGTTGGTGTGTTGCGCACTTGGCGCCATCAAATCAGGTGTCGGGACGCTCACTCGTCCCCGGCGTCCCCTGTGCCGGGCGGTGGGCGTAGAAGTTCACGTGGGAGTGGCCCGTCAGGTGGGCGGGCATGGAGTGGTGCTAAATTTCGCGGCAGAACTCCCGATACCATCCACACCATCTGGATGATTGGCGGTCCACCACTGTGCGATTTAGAAGATGTTTTCTTCCTCGCACAACTTCCTTGTGGAATAGTTTACCACCAGCGATTTTTCCGGACCGATACGACTTAGGGACCTTCAAGAAAAGAGCCTACTCCTTTTTAAAAGGCCGGCAACGCATCTGCAATTCCCCTGGTGTTGCGGTTGTTCATGGGCGGCGGTAGTCACTTACCTACCATCAGGTGAGCCGCATGCTCATTTGCCCCCTCTCCTATATAAAAAAAGAAAAAAAAAGGTATGGATGTGGCCCGTTATCTGCGCGGTCGTACAACCGTTTCGCAGTACGGACCACGAATTCGTGAATGGATTCCACCTTGAGGCCGCGTGCGATGACATCATTCCTGACGTAGCGACCGGCTCCCACGATCACCCGAAGCGCAAGATTTTGCTGGGCCTGCAACCTCTTGCGCTGAGTGGCCGAGGTCAACGCGTACCAGGCTGGTGCTGCGTACGTCAGCCGCGAGCGGACGTAGGTCTTGTATATACCGATTTTCGTTTTTGTTGGAAGTTTGGATGCCAGTATAGGATAGAGTTTCGCTCACGCAGCTCTGCCCTGTCTCACTACGTGATCGACCATCGGAGTCATGCGCAGCGAGGGATCTATCTGGCATCCTAGGTACGTGATGGTACTACTCCAACCGACATCTTGCCCGCGGAGTTGCAGAGTTGGTGGTGTTCTGGCCAGCCTGGTCATGAAGGCGACGGTCTTCCCGACGTTGACCGCCAGCCTCCATTTGTCCAGCCACTCAGGCAAAAGGTCGAGTACCCGCTGCAACCTCTTGGCAGCTATGTCCACCCGACGTGATAACGCGAAATACGCACTGTCGTCGGCGTACAAAGCAACAACACCGTCATCTTCCCATTCCTCCAGATGGCCTTGGAGGGTGGGGATGTCGTTGGTGTAAACCGCGTACAGGTGCGGCGATAGACAGCTGCCCTGTGGCACTCCGGCCAAAATCGGTCGTGCCGCCGAGACAGCCCCTTCCAGGGTGACATGGAAGCTCCGCCCCTCCAGGAACGACGCTATTAGCTGCACAAGCATTGGCGGCAAGGTGGTTAGATTGATGAGTTTGTAGACTAGCCCAGCGTGCCACACCCTGTCGAAGGCGTTCTCCATGTCGAGAAGGACACCCACACAGATGCGGCCGAAGTTATATTCGGCCGCAAGATGGTGCAGCACGCGGGCCAGCTGTGAGGTAGTGGAATGCCCCCTGTGGAAGCCAAATTGCTCCTCTCGCAGGGTGACATGTGGGAGGATCCTACTCAGGGTAAGTTTTTCAAAGAGTTTTGCTATGTGCGGCAATAGCGTTATGGGGCGATAGCTGTCCGGGAACCTCCTGTCTTTTCCCGGCTAAATTCCCAGCACGATGATTTTGCCC
The DNA here is from genome assembly GCA_963668995.1 of Parnassius mnemosyne. Lineage (NCBI taxonomy): Eukaryota > Metazoa > Arthropoda > Insecta > Lepidoptera > Papilionidae > Parnassius > Parnassius mnemosyne. The sequence continues at coordinate 22,923,937 of CAVLGL010000090.1, forward strand.
TGCTTCCAGATGGTCGGGAAGTGGCCAATCCTCAGGATGCCGTTGTATAGCCTGGTGAGTGCCACTATTACCCTTCTGGGCAGCTGCTTGATGGCTTGATGGCGCTTTGCGGGTGGGTAGGTGCATGATGGTGCACCTTACCTCCGCTGGTGAAATAAAGTCGTCGCCCCGCAAGGGCGGCGCCGGGTTGGATAGGTATTCCTGTACGCGGTCCACTATACTTTGTACGTGGTTTGCGTACCCCTCTGCTACGTTATTAGGTATAAACTGCTGTTCAAGGTGCTGTGCCATCAACTCCGCCCTCTTTTGGGCATCGTATATTCTGCTCCCCATGCTGTCCACCAGTGGGTAGACAGGTACGATTTGAATACGTTGTGTTCTTCTGTGCGCATTCTGCGCTACAGGTGCAGGCCTCGGGGCATCTCCCCATTTCCTGAATATTCCTCACGGCCCATAAATATGGGCCGGTCGTGGGTGCCTTCTTGACATTTATCATTAAATATAGCGACACGGGTTCAATTCCGGTCGCTGTAAGTTAGTTCCTGAAACCGACTGAAAAAGGCGGATAATATGGCCCACGCATGAAAAGGCGGGTAATATGGCCCACGCTTGAAAAAGGGGTATATTATGGCCGATTTCCTGAAAAAGGCGCCTAATTCGGCCTATGCCTGAAAAAGGCGCCTAGTTCGCGGTCTATGGTATTCCTGCGGCTAATATGGCCGGGTGTCTATGTTGGCCTTTCAGTGGCATTGTGGGTTTTACTCGACTCCCTAATCTATATAGGGAGGAGTTCTCTTGGTAATGGTCGCCCGTCCGGGGGCGGGCGTGCAGCGGTGCGAAGTTGTTGAGGTGTGGGTGTGGCCCGTTGTCAGCGCGGTTGAACATACCGCGCGCCAACCGGACCACAAATTCTTCTAGGCTTTCTATCTTCAGGTCAGCCGCTATCACGTCGTTCCGGACGTAGCGACCAGCATCGACAATGGTCCTTAATGCCAAGTTCTGTTGGGCTTGCAGTCGCCGCTTCTGCCGGTCGCTCAGGAGCGAATACCAGGCCGGAGCAGCGTATGTTAATACTGGTCTGATGTACATTTTATATATTTTTAGTTTTGTCTTGATTGGTAACTTGGATGCTAGTACGGGACGCAGCGCCGCCCACGCACCTCTCGTGTTGCGGACGATGAGATCGACGTGCGCGGTCATGCGCAGCATTCTGTCAATACGGCATCCAAGATACGTCACGGCCTTCTGGTATGCGATTTCGTGTCCTTTGAGCGTCAATGATGGTGGTGGTTTCTTGTAGCGGCGAGTGAGCAGAGCGGCCGTCTTACCAACATTGACAGCCATCCTCCACTCATCCAGCCATGCTGGCAGCAAGTCCAACAGCCTTTGCATCCTGGCAACTGCGATGTGGGCTCTTCTGGACGAGGTGAAGTAGGCGCTATCGTCCGCGTATAGCGCCAGTTCAACGTCGTCCTCCCACTCGCGCAGGTGTCCTTCCAGTATTGGGATATCGTTGGTGTAAGCCGCGTACAGGACTGGTGACAGACAGCTGCCCTGTGGTACGCCGGCTCTGATGGTCTTCATTGCGGACATGGCGTCCTCTACACAGACGTAGAACTTCCTGTCAGCCAGGAATGACGCCACTAGCCGCAACATAGCAGGAGGGATACTGGTTTGATCTTCTAATTTGTAGAGTAATCCAGAGTGCCACACTCTGTCGAACGCCTTCTCTATATCGAGAAGGACGCCCAACGATATGCGGCCGAAGTTACGATTTGCATGAAAACCAGTCTAATGGGGTATCAAAAATGCTTTACTCGAAAGAGAGCCGCGCTCTCTGTACGATTTCGCAAATCAATTACATCAAATTTGTACTATCACTCTCCCACGGTTTGCCTTGTTTGTTTGAAAGATAGCACAAAAATATCTATACTATGATATACATTACATTTTTATATCACAAAAAACCTTTTATTTATTCAACAAAATATGCCTATTTTACAACATATGTACTAAGTTAGAATTCTAAAATATCTAACATATAAGCGTGGAACAATGTTCTTTATTGAAAATACAAATATCTTAACTAATACAATAGTTTAATTTACATTGTTTCTACATATTTTACTATTTAAAACACTTTTAAATTTCTTATACAAACCTATCAATATTTCACTATGATAAGAGAATTTACACATGGAAAAAACACAGAATTCACCTGTTTTGCTCATACAGTCAACCCGAAACATTTTACATGTCAATTTTACATAAATTGCAGAAATTTACAAACATTTAAATTTCCACTTATTTAGACTTAATTCTACAGATTAGCGCACTGCTTTTATCTGCAACTAGGTGAACAACTACTCTCTGCACGACTCTCATTGTCGGTAAAGCAGGTTGCAAATTTAGCATATACTGCCATCAACGAACACAAGGTGAACATCAATTTTTGCACGACAGACAATTGTCGGCAAAGTAGTATCCAACAAAATCTCTTATCAGTTATCAAAGTTCTTATCAGTTATCGTGTTCTTATCAGATAACACAAAGAAAATATTTTATGAGTCAAACATTGAAAATAGACATTTTATTTTTCATACAAAATGTACTCAACTTATATAAGACAATACTATGCATCATTATTTACATTAATTCCACTTATACACAAAGTGATCATTTCGACCGGGGAACAAATCCGGGTCTCTAACTTTATTTTAATATTTCTTTAAATTAACAATATCATTGGAAAGGTGATTTCAGCCGGGGAACTGAACCCGGAAACATGATTTATATCTTAAAAATTGCCTATACGAATTTATTAAGAAAATATTACTAAGAAAACGACAAACTAGTCCGACCTGGGAATCGAACCCAAGGCCTTCAAATTATTAATTCGATATTTCTTTAAGATTTAACTAAACGTGTTCTTATAACACAATTATTGCTTGATAATTTAATTTTAGAAGCTATTCGCAATCGGTTAACTCAGTGGTCGGCAAAGTGCGGCTCCAGAGCCACATGTGGCTCTTTCTCTCCTTAAGTGCGGCTCTGGCACAAATATCCACGGAAGGCGCAATAAAATTGTCATTTAGAAAAAACTCGGTAAAAAATGCATCTTATTTTGATAAATTAAAATTCTTCTATTAATCGAGAACATGTATAATTTTTTGTTTAAGTTAAAAGATAGATAGGTAATTAAAATTTTAATAAAAACTGCTGTAGCTGCTGTGCTAGTCTGTGATGCCAATTTGTATTTTACTACTTTAAAAAAATATGCGCGCGTATGCTTGTAGTACCTTTGTATCACACCGGAGTACGCCGAAAATATATGAACAATTTCAGCCGCATTCAGTACATGGTTTGTGGATTTAAAAAACAAGCAGATATGGCGCTCTAAATTCGAACGTCCTTGTGTTGAATTGGAAAAATATTGCAGAAGAAAAAATGTGATCTTAGTTCACAACACAAGTGGTCTGCTTTGAATGACCTGGAGAAGGAAGACATGATCATTTTCAACGTTCGGATTAGTATTCCTGACTTACGATCAGCTGAAAAAGCTCGAGTTTACTGTTCTTTCCCTTTTCGGTTCTACATAATATATATGCAAACAATATTTTTCAAGCATGAACATTATCAAGAGTAAATTGAGAAGTCGTCTTATTGATGAGAACTTGGAGATACAAGCACATTATTTGCATTAATAAATATTTATTAAGTATGAAATTTAGTTTTATTTAGTGTACTACTTACTAGTGTAATAAACGTTAACTAAACAAGCAGATTTGGCTCCCAATTTTTTTTTAATTGTTATAATATTCATATTTGGCTCTTTGGCTAATAAGTTTGCCGACCACTGGGTTCACTAATAAATTGAAATATTTTTATAGACGCGTCGCCAACACTTACGTCGATGTTCGGAAACGCACTTTCACAAGTTATCGAACCAATAGCGCTAACGAATAGATAAACTGCCGATAAAAGTACCTCAGAAACCGAGCATTAGTGTTTTCGAAATATTTTCGAATTTATTCTGAGGCTACTACTGCTTTGTGAATATGTTCTCTTTAAAACTACAATACTCTCATATTTTTAACACCCGAACTCTGGAATGTATATATTATATATAGTTTACAGATGTATTCTTTAGGTTGTAACTTGTAAGTTTTACTTAGTTTGCATTGGTCCATCCTAGCACTTATAAGTGATTTTTTTTTTATTGAATGATGGTGACGAACGAGCACACAGTCCACCTGATTGTAAGATGATGCTGTGGTCCATAGACATCTACATCTATGCTCGATTAAGAAGATTTTAGGTCGGCATCGCACCTGCAATTCCACTGGTGTTGCAGTTGTTCATGGGCGGTGGTCGACAATTTCCATCAGGCCGCAAGGTCATTTGATTTGCACTCTCTGCAATAAAAAATGAAATGAAAAAAAGGATCAAAATGCAGTTGCGCTGTCACCCTGATATTTTTACGTAGTAGAGCCATGCTGCAGCTCTAATAATAGTATAGTTGTAGCACGAATGAGTCGGCACGACCGGGGAAGGACCACGCTCTCACAGAATACCAGCGTAAAATAGCAGCTTAATGCTGTTGTGTTTCGTATGGTGAGTGTAGAGAACCGGAGACCCTTTTTACTGGAAATGAGGCATTCTATCTTAGTCCTCATGGCTGACAACACATCTGCATTTTAATTCGCAAACGAAGATAGATGTAGATGTCTATGGGCCACAGCAATACCTTACCATCAGGTGGACTGTGTGCTCGTTTGTCACCCTAATTCTTTAAAAAAACCCTTAGGACTACCAATATAGAATGACTCGTTACCAATAAAAAAGATCTCCTGTTTTCTACTTTCACCATACATACATAGCAGCTTAAAGCCGTTGGTATCGTATTTAACGCTGGTATTCTGTGAAAACACGATCCTTCTCCGGTGGAGTCGACCCAATAGTGCTATAACGATTGATTGATTTTCGGCTCAGCGGCGCAGTGGCTTAGCTAGTCGCCACGGGTTTGAATCCCGCAAATATTTGCTGGCCTAGAAATAATCGTTTCGGATCTGGATGCTTGTCCTTCTGCAATTTATATTAGTAAACTGCCTCCACGATACAGGGTAAAATCTTAATGTGGGGGTAATTTTAAAAAAAATAATAACAAAAATTAATAACAGCGTGGCTCTACTACGTAGTACGTACTACAAAACATTGCAATATTTTGAATTGAGTTTAAAAACCTACTTCACTTTTTACTTATTTTTTTATTTTAATAGACTAAAAATCGCAATCCTTTCTTTACATGTCGCCAGCATTTTTTTGTCTTCACGAATGAATAGCTCCATTTTAAAGAAATTCCAAGGAAAGACCCAAAACATAAACACCCAACTTTATGATGACGATGACATCTTTCAAGCCCGCGCTTATTAGCACTTGTTTTTAAAAAAGTAAATGCTGCCACTTTAATTTTCTTAGCTATTTAGATGTTATTTATGATGTGAGAAATGAGTTTCAAATTTATGAAAAAAAAATTAGTTTCGGATAAAGTATAGCTTAGGTTAGATTACTCCAGGCAATGCTCTCCATCTGTTCGTGAAGTTTCAGTCATTGGAAGATTAGATCGGACAGCCGGACAGGCGAAACTTTGAAAAATGGTTAACTCAAAATAAGGCAGGTTACATATAGACACGTCGATTTTATTCATAATATGTATATACAGTACGTGAGGGTAATATGGTCATACGAGTAATATGCTGACTTTATTATAACTCAAAAACTACAGCCTCGTTTGCATAGATGGCTTTGTTATACGATAGGTCTTCAACAGTCATTCAATTAATAAAGGTCAAAAGGGCGCCGCTTTGTCGACGCCTTTTTGACAGTTGAAAACATAGTAAAAATTTTAGTCGATTTTAGTATTGTGTAGTGTAGTAAGTTTTTTTTAAGTTGATTTTTAGAAGTGTTACTAATTATTGCCAAAGCTTATTTGTTTTTTTTTTTCAGAATATATTAGTTACAGTATACGATGTGTTTTTATCTCTGTCCTTGTCCAAGTTTTCACTGAAGGTCATACAGGTTTACGCACCAACCTAGGCACATCCCGATGAGGAAGTGGAGGAAATGTATGAGGATATCTCTAGAGCCATGCATTCCTCCAAAACCCACTATACGTTGTTAATGGGAGACTTCAATGCAAAACTAGGCACAAGAGACAACGATGAGCTGAAAGTAGGGAAACTTGGAATAGGGCAACGGAACCCAAGGGGCCAGTAGCTGGCCGACTTCATGGAGAAAGAGGGACTCTTTATGATGAACTCTTTCTTCCAGATGCGGCCCCACAGGAAGTCGACCTGGTCGAGCCCCGACGGTTCGACAAAAAATGAGATTGACTTCATTATGACGATCAGACGACAACTGTTCAGTGATGTCTCCGTGGTCACGAGAGTGAAAACTTGAGCGATCACCGAATGGTTAGAGGCACACTGAACCTAAACGTTAAGTTGGAGAGGTCTCGTCTAATGAAGTCAAAGCTCCATCCCCCTTGTGCTCTATTCCAAAGTCCCGAAACCTTTCAGTTTGAGTTACAAAACTGTTCTCAGTGCCTAGAAGACTGCAATGACGTGGACGATATGAATGACAAGCTCGTGGAAACTGTCCATGCGGTCAGAGCTTAGTTCTGCAAGACCTGCCGAAGAAGATCACAAAAACTCTTCGATCACACTCTTAATCTCATGGCTGTTAGACGGGAGATGAAGCTACAGTCTTCAACAGATATGACAGCATACAGGCAACTGAACAGACAGATCTTCAAATGCATGCAGCGGGACTTACGCAACTTCAATACAGCTTGTATTGAAGAAGTGATCGAGCGGAACCAAGGCTCCAAAGTCTTTGCCAGAGATCTGTCTGCCAGAAAGAGCCAACTGTCAAAGCTGAAGACCGAGTGTGGCAGCATCGTTTCCGGGACACCTGAGATTTTGAGTAAGATTGATAGGTTCTATGGGCAGCTGCACACGTCATCGTTGGAGCCGAACGCAAGTGTGAGTAACGATCCAAGAGCGAATCTCATCCGATGCTATTCCGAAACTATCCCGGACGTCAGTCTGAGCGAATGGCTCTCCAGCACCTTAAAAACGGCAGGGCCCCGGGTGAGGATAGAATTACAGCGGAGCTTTTGAAAGCGGGTGGAAAACCGGTACTTGAAGTCCTTCAGAAGCTCTTTAATTCCGTCCACCATGGTGGCACTACTGCGGAGGCGTGGAGCAGAAGTGCGGTGGTCTTGTTCTTCAAGAAAGTTGACAACGCTCTGTTGAAGAACTACAGACCGATTTCCCTTCTGAGCCGCGTCTACGTGCTGTTTTCGAGAGTCATTAGTCATTACGAATCGTCTCGCACGCAAACTTGACGACTTCCAGCCTCCCGAATAAGTCGGTTTCCGAAAAGGCTTTAGTACCATAGACCACATACACACCCTTCGGCAAATTGTACAGAAGACATAATAGTATAATCTGCCACTTTGCCTTGCGTATGTGGACTATGAGAAAGCCTTTGATTCCGTCGAAATTTGGGCGGTGCTGCAGTCCCTTCAGCGGTGCCAAGTTGACTGTCGGTATATCGAAGTGCTGAAGTGTTGGTACAGTAGGGCTACGATGGCTATCCGAGTACAGAATCAGAGTACGAAATCTATCCAACTGGAGAAAGGTGTAAGACACCTTTTTCTACGTGGTAGAGCCATGCTGCAGCTATACTATGGTTGTAGCACGAATGGGTCGGCTCGACCGGGGAAGGACCACGCTTTCACAGAAAACCAGCGTAAAATAGCAGCTTAACGCTGCTGTGTTTCGTATGGTGAGTGTAGAGAACCGGAAACCCTTTTTACTGGCAAAGAGGCATTCCATCTTAGTCCTCACGGGTGACAACGCATCTGCATCTTGAGTCTTTATTGAGGATAGATGTAGATGTCTATGGGTCACAGTAACCACTTACCATCAGGTGGATTGTGTGCTCGTTTGTCACCCGATCCTATAAAAAAAAAGACAGGGTGACGTTATATCCCCGAAACTCTTCACCGCTGCATTGGAAGACATTTTCAAGCCACTGGACTGGAAAGCATACGGTATTAACATCAATGGCGAGTACATCACTCACATTCGATTTGCCGACGATATAGTCCTTATGGCAGAATCGCTGGAGAACCTAAGCACTATGCTCAATGACGTCAATAGTGTCTCCCAATGAATAGCTCTTAGGATGAACATGGACAAAACAAAAATCATGTTTAACGTCCATGTCACACCTATGCCGGTAGTTGTTGGGAGTTCTAAGCTCGAAGTTGTTGACGAGTATGTTTACCTGGGACAAATAGTCTAACTAGGTAAGTCCAATTTCGACCGAGAGATCAATCGACGGATTCAACTCGGCTGGGCAGCGTTCGGGAAACTACGACACATCTACTCGTTAGACATACGTCAAAACCTGAAAACGAAATTGTACAAACAGGGCGTGTTGCCAGTAATGACTTACGAATCTGAGACGTGGTCCTTCACTGCTGGCCGTGTGAGGAAGCTCAAGGTCGCTCAGCGAGCTATGAAGAGAGCTTGCTCGGGGTTTCTCTGCGTGATAAACTTAGAAATGAGGATATATCAGAGTGACCGACATAGCCCGACGGATTAGTAAGCTGAAGTGGCAATGGGCTGGCCATATAGCTCGAAGAACCGACAACCGATGGGAAAGAAAGTTTCGCGAGTGGTAGCCTCGTACCTGTAGGCGATGTGTAGGGTGACCCCCCACTAGATGGAGTAACGACCTGGTAAGACATGCAGGAAGTCGATTCATGCAGGTGGCTCAGGACCGTGTTTTGTGGCATTTCTTGGGGGAGGTCTATGTTTAGCAGTGGACTTATGAAGGGCTTTAATGATGATGATGATGTTAACGATTTATTATTAAAAGAAAAGCAGACTGTGCTAGAAGCTAAATAGATTACAACGAATGGCCTCACGATGTCCCGTGGTTGAAATCTGAACTGAGAATTGCTTACAATAAGGTGGACTGATAGCTAGTTCGTCGGCCTTAATTTATATTTTTTTTAAACTGAAATGACCATCGGACTTACAGTACTAGGAGTGGTTACTGAGACAGCCCAAAGACAACTGCAACTAATTTTTAAAATATAAAATAAGGATGGCACATTAGCACACAATGTGATGATGTTGATGCCGTCAACTACATTATCATCTATCCTCTATTAGGTATAAAATGCAGATGCATTGTCAGGACTAAGATGGAATGCCTTGTTAGCAGAAATAGGATATCAGTTTCTCTACACTCACCATAAGAAACACAGCATTAAGCTGCTATTTCACGATGATATTCTGTGAAATGATCTTACCCCAGTCGTACTGCAACCATAACAAATCTGCAGCGTGGCTCTTCCACATAAAAAAAAACATTAAACAAAGAAGGCAGCACATGTGAGAACTAAAATGGATCGCCTCACTGTTTGTAATGATACTAGCTCTTCATACAACACAGCAGTATAAGTAGTGCTATTTGGCGGCAGGTAAATATATAAAAACTAACAAATATTTAGGTTTAATTTCATACTTTAAAACAATATTGTTTAAATTTTTTTTTTATAGGATCGGATGACAAACGAGCGCACAGTCCACCTGATGGTAAGTGGTTGCTATGGCCCATAGGCCCATTTATCCTCGTTTGCGAATTAAAATGCAGATGCGTTGTCACCCGTGAGGACTAAGATGGAATGCCTCTTTTCCAGTAAAAAAGGTCTCCGGTTCTCTACACTCACTATACGAAACACAGCAGTGGCTGCTATTTTACGCTGGTATTCTGTGATATATGTTTACGTAAGTTTCTACGAGGAAAGATTTTTGTAAAATTGTCCCATAAGAAAGAGCACTGTTGCCTGAGATACAAGCTCGATGCTTAGTTCAGGCGCAGGCCGAAAATTCCGGAATAAAGAAATTATTATTATTATTATTATATAGGGAGTATAATATACACTATTATGTTGTATTTCTTTTATTTTTACTATTATATTATACTACTATTTCTACTTATTTGATGACATCGGTTCGGATCAAGAAAGTTCAGACGCAGAAACACTTAGCATGTGTGGGAAATGAAGACTGAGAACTGATTTTGATACCTATTATATGACGGCTGCGTGGCGCTGCGGGTTCGAATCCCGCTCGGAACAAGTATTTATATGGCTTAAAAATAATTGTTCCGGGTCTGGATGTTTGTCCTTGTGAAATATTACATATACAACGAGTTTCAAAACTCAACGTCAAGCGGGTACGGAGCGAGAGGGGGATCTTACCAGCCCCGGGGAAGAAATCCATACCAGTCAGTTCAGTCATAGCTGACAAATTTGGAAAATAGGCTCCTTAAATTATATCATTACGTATTGTGACCACAAATTTTTCAATTTTACAGTGATTTTTCACTAACGTGGTCTTAAATAAACGTGCTCCAAATCCCAGTCACAATCCAAGCAAAAAAAAAAAGGTTGCTAGGTTAGTTAAAATTAACGTAGTTTCTTTTAATCGTGGTTAAAAAAAATCTCCTAATTTTGATTCTTCGTAAAAAAAACCCTAGGCAAATTACTTTAAAAGATTGCCCATTTATCCTAGATTTCAAAATTGTATAATACGTATCACTTTTCATCCTTAAAAAATAATACTAATTTGATTTTCTGAAATAAGACCTAAAATCAAAAATATTGCACACCTATGTACACTACATTTTCATCTATTAAATATTGAATTCAACAAGTGCAAATGAGACAGAAATGTTTTTGAATGAAGAAATGACACCATTTCATGTTAATTAGAGCGGGACAGGTACAGATGCTATTTTATATTCGACCAAATTATGTTAGATTGTATTTAAAAAAATTCTGTCAATAAATTAGGAGACAAAGTATAAAATGAAGCAAAGGTTTTGTCAAAATATTTTAAGTTCTAAAATATGTTCAAATTGTTTGCCTTCAGCATGAATGCTGGCTCTATGTACATTTTTTGAAAAAAGTTCGCTTCACTAAAACTACTACTAAACTTTCTTCTTTTAATAAATTTTGTCTTTTATGCAACCCCAGTAATAAAAATCAAGAGGGTTTAGATCTGAAGAACAAGGTGGCCACGTAATTGTACCAAGACGCCCAATCCATTTATCAGGAAATCCATTATGTATATAGTCCCGTACAGGACGTGCATAATGCGTTGGGCAACCATCTTGTTGAATTTCTCATTTTCATTAATTTGTTAGTTATAATTGAACTAACTGTTAGCCCTAGTACTCACACACTTTTTTAACACTAAAATCACAAGCTACGCAAATTTATTCCTAAGAAGATTTACAAGTAAGGATTTTGGATTTATCGTATAGCATCGATTCTTTTTTATAGAATAAGGATGACAAACGAGCGCACAGTCCACCTGATGGTAAGTGGTTGCTGTGGCCCATAGACATCTACATTTATCTTTGATTACGAATCAAAATTCAGATGCGTTGTCACCCGTGAGGACTAAGATGGAATGCCTCGTTTCCAGTGAAAAGGGTCTCCGGTTCTCTACACTCACCATACGAAACACAGCAACATTAAGCTGCTATTTTACGCTGGTATTCTGTGAGAGCGTGGTCCTTCCCCGGTCGAGCCGACCCATTCGTGTTACAACTATACCAGAAATATAGCTGCAGCATGGCTCTACCACGTTAAATATATATATAATAATCGATGCGTGATGTCCCAGGTTTTCGAGATTTTTTTTTTACATTTTAGTAACATGCACTTCTCACAATGTATTCCTTCACCACAGATTAATTCATAATTTTATAATATAGTGTGGTGGCGTGGGAGACTACACAACCTAATAATATAATACCGTGGGTGTCGTAAGAGGCGACAGAGGGAAACTAAACCGGCGATAGGCTGCAGCATCTACCTGGTAATAACACAATAAAAACTGCCGTTGTCAATCCGTGACCCAAGCCTGGCAACTATATCCCCCTATGAGGCAATCTATAAGGAAGTGAATATACAGCAGTGTACTTCTCAAAAGGCTAATCCTAACTATATTTATCATTACCATTACTCAAAATTCAGATGTGTTTACATCCCTGAAGACGAACATGGAACGCCTCGTCGCCAGTATAAAGGAAGTCTGGTTCTCTGCATTCACCATACGTAGCAGAGCAACATTATGCTGCTATTTTACGCTGGGTTTCTATGGAAGCGTAGTTCATCGCCGATCGAGCCGACCCAATCTTTCTGAATCCATAATAGTACAGCTACACTAATCACCATGGCTGTACCACTATTTAAACTTTGCTTCAGCTCGTTTATATCCACAGCAGAACATGGGCTTCTTATGTTGTAGTTGTTCTTCTTATGAAGAATTCGCCATAATCGCCACGCTTGTAAATTGGCGACCGCATTGCCAGACGTTTCGCAACTTTGGCCCTGCTCCTCGTCCCCGGTCTGGGTTTTTCATGTCTGGCGTAAGCCGGATGGGTAGGGTGGGTGTACCAATCCCAAACCAGTTAAGGACATATTTTCACTTCGAAAAGCTCTGAACTGATACATTACAGATAAATTATTTGATTCCAAATATTTAAATTTTTTATAGATTTCATTAATTGTACGAAAAACGGGAATGATTTTTTTTTTATAAGATAAGCATTTGCATTTTGATTCGTAATCGAGGATAGATGTAGATGTCTATGGGCCACAGCAACCACGTACCATCAGTCATTTTTAGCGTTAACGTTAATCCATCTAGATAATACAAACTCTTCTTGAAAGGGTCAAGATAGTTGGTGGTCCCATTTTCCGTTGAGAATGTCTCATTTTCAGTTTGTTTATAACAGTCGGGTGAGTGATATGATATTTTTGACATATTCGCCTTATTTTAGCGCCTTTATGAATTTCATCGAGATACTTAAGCAAATTTAGCTCTGTAGATTTAAAAAAATGTCTTTTTGCGTCTATGTTTAATCTGAAACAATGAAAAAAGTTAAAACTCTAATCTGGTGGTCATCCATAGGGACACTTTTTTACTACCGTGTACCAATAGCAAACCAGTGGTCAACAACTGGGGTGAAAACACCGCATAAAATGATTTCTCTAAATTGTTAAACAAAAGCATCGCTATGAAAAAAAAGAACAAAATAAAGAAACACCATAAGCAACCAGTTGCAAACCAGTTGGTCAACAATCGGAACTGAGTACAAGGTGTGTTCCAGTAGTTAACCACCTTTAAAAATACTTGATAATGTCATTATTTATTAAAAATAACACCGTATAGCACTTAATTATACACAAAACTTTTAAAATAATACAACTTGATGACAGTAATTATGAAATAATAGGTAATATTAAAATATTGAACTTATCATGACGACGTGCAAGTCTAACTGTAATGGTGGCCAAAAGGCAGTAAACGAGACACTGGTCTGAGAAAAAGAGCTAGGTATCGATATTTTTCGTTTACTCTCGCAAAAAATGATGTTTGGAAGATTGGTTATAGTCTAGGCTACATAACAAAACTATTGAATTCTTAAAAAATGCCCACCATTTCTTAATTTATTCAATTGAACATATGAGTGGCCAACCACTGATACCTGGTTTGGGACTGGTACACCCACCCCATATCACCATTAGTCGGAAGTCATAAGGTCTTCACACACAGAACAATATCCTTATCATCATCATCATCATCACTACAGCCCTTCATAAGACCACTGATGAACATGTGCCTCTCAAGGAGTGCCACAAAACACGGTCGTGAGCTACCTTTATCCATCTTCTTCCTACACGTCCTATTACATGTCACATCTGGTGGAGGAGGGACAGACGTTTCTTCCCCATCGGTAGTCAGAATTTGAGCTTTATTTCCGTTTCATTGGGACTACAGGTTCCTGATCTCTTCATGTCAATTTCTATCACGCAGAAAAACTCCGAGCGTAGTCCTATCCATAGCTCCCTGCGCGACCTTGTACTTCCTTATACGGTCAACAGTAAAGGACCACGATTTTCTGTGAAAGATTTATCCACACGGTTCAATATAATGTCTCCATTTTTATTCCAAAACTAGCTGCCCGCGACTACGTCCGCGTTGCTTGATTATATTAACAAAGTTTTCGTATGTGCGTAGGTAAAAACATCAAAAAGACAAAATTTCTTTGTTTCAATGTTATTCCTCGCTCCGTTCGTAGTTAAAATATATAAATTACCTGGGTTTAGGGTTACCAGATGATAAAATTAAAAGTCCAGAGAAGAGGCCTGATTTCCATTTAAAAATCCTGAGATTTTTTGCAGTTTGAGAAGAAAATCTTACTTAAAAAGGTATCTTCACATATTAAGTATGATAAAACTGTTTAAGTACCTACTTGGATAAATAAGTTTTGATTTTAATTGTGGAATTATTACCAAAGGAAAATTATTTTTAGTTTGTTTAACTTTTTATTAAAGAGATCTTTAAAATTTAAGCTGCATTATATTTAAAGTTCTAAAAATCCTGAGATTTTATGAGATTTGCAAAATCCAGCCGCAATCCTGAGAAGAGTCTAAAAATCCTGAAATCTCAGGACAAATCCTGAGATATGGTAACCCTACCTGGGTTAGTAACGGGAGAGCAAGCGACGTGCAGTTGACCGTGGGAAAAACACCGTATAAGACACTTTGTTTCTTAAAAGTTTAATAACTTTATATTAAATGAAGATATCGCAATATTTTTTTTAGATAAGGGCCAAAGTGTCTAAGAAATAAAACTTAGAAAACCTAATTCAAATTTATCCATAAGTTTTTTTTCCGTCATGCGCGCACAACTGCAAACCTATGTTATTTTATTTATATAGGTTACTATTATTAATTAATAACTACATGTGACTTCCTTCCTATAGTCACGTGTAGTTTGAAACGTTTTTTTTTTTTCAAATCTATTAAAACTTCATTGTTCCAAATACTCGTATCTCGTGTTACGAGACAGTCTGGGTGTCATGTTACGATGCGGAAGCGGTTCGATTTTATGGCCCATTCCAATCGCAGCATTAGTTAAAAAAAAAGACAAGGGTTCATAAAAGTATAATGTTTACATGTTTTACAAAAAAAAGTGTTAGATTGCTACTGTCAAAAACAGAAGTAATTTCTTTTTTAATAGCCCATTTTGTGATAAGAGAGAAGTGTCGTTTGGAAGAAGATATTGTGACCAGGATTAAGAATGGAAAGCTTTGGCAGTTTGAAGATGTGGAAAGAATGAATGAAAAGAGAGTGATAAACAAATGCTGCAGGAGTGAGTGAATTAGACAACGCGGAACGCCCTAACCCTAAACCTAGACGGAAGTTTGTTGACCAAATTGGCGACATATTAAATAAAGGCTGACCCGACTCGCCCCGGCTTCGCCTGGGTAGAATCTATTAATATGATTTTTTTTATATAGGATAAGGGTGACAAAGGAGCACACAGTCCACTTGATGGTAAGTGGTTGCTGCGGCCCATAGACATCTACATCTATCCTCCATTCAACACAAATCCACAAATCAAAATGTAGATGCGTTGTCACCCGTGAGGACCAAGATGGAATGCCTCATTTCCAGTAAAAAGTGTCTCCGGCCACCTGCACTCACCAAGCGAAACGCAGAGGTAAACCTCTACTTCACGCTGGTTTTCTGTGAGGTCGTGGTACCACCCCGGTTCGAGCCGGCCCAACCGTGCGACAGCAAAAGCTGCCGCGTGGCTCTACCACTGTAAATATTATTTAATTATTATTTAGATTTTAGTAAATCATCAAAGACCATTAATGTCCCTTTCTCAGAAAAAAATCTCGAAGTTTTTCGGATAAAATGTAGTCCAGATCACGCCAGACATTGCTTTATATCCGTTCATCAAGTTTCATTACAACTGGTTAAGCCATTCCAAGCACTAGCCCGGTCGTACAGACAGGCACACGAACAGAGAGACAAAAGTTTTAAAAATGACGCAATTAATTTAGGTATTCATGTTTTAATGTCATGCAAATAACGCCCTCTTCTCAATAAAAGACAGTTATTTTGATATATAGATTTGGTATATATTTGCCGTGTAGTGGCGGTCAAGAATATCCACTACCCCATATCCTTCCGTGGGTGTCGTAAAAGGCGACAAAGGGAAACAGGCAGAAGATGGGCAGCAGCATCTTCCTGATAATAGCCAAAATTATAATAAAAAAACTGCGGTTGCCAACCCGCTCACCAAGCGTGGCAACTATGGCAAATACCCCCCCAATGACTAAAGCAACAAACAGACGGCCCCCAGTCCCCGGCGGCCCCGCTATTCCTGGCTACGGTGGCGACCATGGTAACGGCGGGGCAGGGGGTGCTAAGAATCTCCGGTGGAGGTTCGGTTGCCACCTTAGACGACTCGACCTGGCAACGTACAACGCACGCACCCTGAGGACTGACGAGAAGATCGTGGAGCTGGAAGAAGAGATAGACAAGTTGCGCTGGCATATTATAGGGTTATCCGAAGTCCGAAGAGAGGGGGAGGACACGGTAATCCTCGAATCCGGCAACTTGCTCTATCACCGGGAGGGCGACCATCTGTCCCAAGGAGGTGTCGGATTTATCGTCCACAAGTCTCTCGTTAACAACGTTGTAAAGATCGGAAGTGTGTCGACGAGGGTTGCGTACCTTATACTCAGAATCACCAAACGGTATTCGCTGAAGGTCATACAGGTTTACGCACCAACCTCGACACACCCCGATCAGGAGGTGGAGGAAATGTATGAGGATATCTCTAGAGCCATGCATTCCTCCAAAACCCAATATACGGTGTTAATGGGAGACTTCAATGCAAAACTAGGCACAAGAGAGAACGGTGAGCTGAAAGTAGGGAAATTTGGAATAGGGCAACGGAAGCCAAGGGGCCAGCAGCTGGCCGACTTCATGGAGAAAGAGGGACTCTTTATGATGAACTCTTTCTTCCAGAAGCGGCCCCACAGGAAGTGGACCTGGTCGAGCCCCGACGATTCGACAAAAAAGGAGATTGACTTCATAATGACGACCAGACGACAACTGTTCAGTGATGTCTCCGTGATCGCGAGGGTGAAAACTGGTAGCGATCACCGAATGGTTAGAGGCACACTGAACCTAAACGTTAAGTTGGAGAGGTCTCGTCTAATGAAGTCAACGCTCCATCCCCCTCGTGCTCTGTTCCAAAGTCCCGAAACCTTTCAGCTCGAGTTACAAAACCGTTTTCAGTGCCTAGAAGACTGCAATGAAGTGGACGATATGAATGACAAGCTCGTGGAAACTGTCCATGCGGTCGGAGCTAAGTTCTGCACGACCCGCCGCAGAAGAACACAAAAAATCTTCGATCACACTCTTAATCTCATGGCTGTTAGACGGGAGATGAAGCTACATTCTTCAACAGACTTGACAGCATACAGGCATCTGAACAGACAGATCTCCAAATGCATGCGGCGGGACTTACGCAACTTCAATACAGCTCGTATTGAAGAAGCGATAGAGCGGAACCAAGGCTCCAAAGTCTTTGCCAGAGATCTGTCTGCCAGAAAGAGCCAACTGTCAAAGCTGAAGACGGAATGTGGCAGCATCGTTACCGGGACACCTGAGATTTTGAGTGAGATTGAGAGGTTCTATGGGCAGCTGTACACGTCATCGTTGGAGCCACACGCAAGTGTGAGTAACGATCCAAGAGCGAGTCTCATCCGACACTATTCCGAAGATATCCCGGACGTCAGTCTGAGCGAGATTAGAATGGCTCTCCAGCACCTTAAAAACGGTAAGACCCCAGGCGAGGATGGAATTACAGCGGAGCTTCTGAAAGCGGGTGGAAGACCGGTACTTGAAGTCCTTCAGAAGCTCTTTAATTCCGTCCTCCATGGTGGCATTACACCGGAGGCGTGGAGCAGAAGTGCGGTGGTCTTGTTCTTCAAGAAAGGTGACAACGCTCTCTTGAAGAACTACAGACCGATTTCCCTTCTGAGCCGCGTCTACGTGCTGTTTTCGAGAGTCATTACGAATCGTCTCGCGCGCAGACTTGACGACTTCCAGCCTCCCGAACAAGCCGGTTTCCGAAAGGGCTTTAGCACCATAGACCACATACATACCCTTCGGCAAGTTGTACAGAAGTCCGAAGAGTACAATTTGCCACTATGTCTGGCGTATGTGAACTATGAGAAAGCCTTTGATTCCGTCGAAATTTGGGCGGTGCTGCAGTCCCTTCAGCGGTGCCAAGTTGACTGTCGGTATATCGAAGTGTTGAAGTGCTTGTACAGTAGGGCTACGATGGCTATCCGAGTACAGAACCAGAGTACGAAACCTATCCAATTGCAGAGAGGTGTAAGACAGGGTGACGTCATATCCCCGAAACTCATCACCGCTGCATTGGAAGACGTTTTCAAGCTTCTGGACTGGAAAGGATACGGTATCAACATCAATGGCGAGTACATCACTCACCTTCGATTTGCCGACGATATAGTCCTTATGGCAGAATCGCTGGAGGGCCTAAGCACTATGCTCAATGACCTCAATAGTGTTTCCCAACGGATAGGTCTTAAGATGAACATGGACAAAACAAAGATCATGTTTAATGTCCATGTCACACCTATGCCGGTAGTTGTTGGAAGCACTAAGCTCGAAGTTGTTGACGAGTATGTTTACCTGGGACAAATATTCCGACTAGGTAAGTCCAACTTCGACCGAGAGGTCAATCGACGGATTCAACTCGGCTGGGCAGCGTTCGGGAAGCTACGACACATCTTCTCGTCAGACATACCTCAAAACCTTAAAACGAAATTGTACAACCAGTGCGTGTTGCCAGTGATGACTTACGGAACTGAGACGTGGTCCTTCACTGCTGGCCGTATGAGGAAGCTCAAGGTCGCTCAGCGAGCTATGGAGAGGGCTATGCTCGGAGTTTCTCTGCGTGATAAACTTAGGAATGAGGATATCCGCAGTAGAACCAGAATAACCGACATAGCCCAACGAATTAGTAAGCTGAAGTGGCAGTGGGCCGGCCATATAGCTCGAAGAACCGACAACCGATGGGGAAGAAAGGTTCTCGAGTGGCAGCCTCGTACCGGTAGGCGAAGTGTAGGGCGTCCACCCACGAGATGGAGTGACGACCTGGTAAGACATGCAGGAAGTCGATGGATGCAGGTGGCTCAGGACCGTGTTTTGTGGCATTCTTTGGGGGAGGCCTATGTTCAGCAGTGGACTTGTGAAGGGCTGTAATGATGATATATAGACAGACAATTTAATTTATATGTATAGAGTACCCTTAGTCAACGTGAGAGTTTATATATGTATTTTTATTTTGTTTATTTATTCTTTATTGCAAGTATCGTCATCTAGGGTTCAAAGCATTACATGTGGATTTAAATACCTTATGGTACCTATACTCTACCAATCAACCCTGGGAGATATAGAATAAAACAAAACAAAAATGTTAGCAGGTACATAAATTAATGTAGTCCACTGATGAATATAAGCCTCTCTTATTTAAAAAAAAAAGATGAAAGTAGATAAGTTCGCGGGTTGGAATTCACAGAAAACAACAGTTTGTATATCCTACAAATAATCCTTTCTAGTTTGGATGTTTATTATCCATGTGCATTTTATGTATTTAAAATGTCTCCACAACACAGGAGATCCATTCTTGTGTGAGGGTTTATCATAATCGCTACCTTTGCGTATTGGCGATTGTTCAGTGGTACCAAATAACTCTCTCTTAGTTTTAGGATCTTAATTTTAGGAATATTTCAAATATATTGGTATATTAAACCTTTTACTTTATCGACCAAATTGGCGATATATTGAAAATGGCCCAAATTAAGAGTACCTCTAACCGATGAGCGTGTATGCGTAGGCATATGGATGTGGAGGAAGCCAGAGAGGTGTGTCAGGATCGTGCCAAACGGAACGGAAGTTTATAGTCTCTGCCTTATTTTTACATGGGGAAATGCCTACGCATACCCGCCTCGCGGGGGCAAGGACGAGTTATGTCGGACTCGCACCGACTAAAACCCCATGGTGTTCCACCTTCACCGCATATTGGCAGGGCCACGGGAACGCTTTCTTACACATCCGCGACACCACCAGCGCCGGCCGCCCCATGGCAGCCCCTTCTTGGGGGGACCTCTCCTCTCCACTCTCCCTATCAGTCAAGGCGCACCAGGAACACAAGGCGTGCCTTCCTCCACAGCCTCCAACTCCACCTGCGTATCGGACCCCCCCCCCCCCGAGTTCGATACGCGAAGGCCATGGGGCCAGGAAAATCGAGCGCTTAATAGCACCCGCTTTCCCGACCCCAGCGGCGGATCTGATTTCCGGCTCCGCCTTCAACCAAGTTTCGGCCGCGGAGGGTAGGGAGAGCGGCGCCTCGCAATACCGACGCTCCTCTCCCCCCGCGGCCCCACCACCACCGCATCATCGGTGCGGCCCCGTCTGAGTCGCGAAGGATAGGGCGAGTGGCGCATCGCCATACCAACACTCCTCTTCCTCCGTGACTCCACCTCGGCTGCAGTGGTAGGGGGAGTGGACACCCCTCTCACCGCAGCCCACCGACACACATCCGAGGTGGGCTCGCCAAACCCACTTAGAGTGGCCACCTCGGGCCGACCCTACACCACGGGCCAGCCAAGGGGTTCCTCTTTGTTCACCGTGGGTGACCAAACCACGGCTACTAAGACCCCCCGCCTCGACGAGACGGGAACCCGTTCGGGGGGGCCATAGTCACAGCCTCCAGTTTTCCCCTGGGGCCTTAAAAAGGCCGACCGTCCGCGGGCGTCCTCTGCCCCACAAAAGTCACATCCCTGGTTGATTATGGTTGATGACCTGATTACGGTGTATGCCGCTATTCGGAGAATCGAAATTGGCGAGATTGCCATGTTAGCGCGCAAGCTGCGTGCTGCTCGGTCACCTCAGGACCGTCTCCTTGCTCTTGCTGAGCACCACAATCTCTTGTGCTCATTGTAAGTTAAGTTAACTTAATTTAACTTAACTTTACAATGACAGAGCACTCTGCTCTCCCAAAGTTTCACGGTCGTATTAAGCCTAAGGGTTTATCGCTTGTTTCTTTTAATATTCGCGGGTTGCGAAATAACCTCCCCGAGTTTAAGCTCTTTCTTCGATATCGCTAAGCCGACCTCCTCATCCTCCATGAAACCATCTTAATACTAAGGACATCAAAGGCATTTCCATCCAAAAGTATTCTCTTCTTCGTAATGGCAGATCTGACCGCAAAGGCGGCGGTACTGCCATTTACTACAAGAAGACACTTCATTGCTCTCACATCCCTACTCCGCAGCTTACCAACATGAAAGCCACGCTATGCAGGCTAGCCTTGACTGGACATCACTCCATCGTCATAGCCTCCTGCTACATCCCTAGTGGAACCCTGCCCCTCAAAAAAGATTTTGAGGCTATCTTATCATTAGGCAACTCAGTCATTATGTTTGGAGATTTTTAACTCCAAGCATACTGAATGGACATGCGGTTCTACTTCTCAGAGTGGCAACAAACTGCTTGATATCACGCGGTCTCTTGACCTTACCGTCCACAGTCCTCTTGGTGTCACTCACTATCCCGACAACACCGACCACGCTCCTAACGTGCTAGAATTTGCGCTAGTTAAAGAAGTTTCCCTCAACCTCAGGGCAATCGAGACTCAATCTAGGATTCGACCACCGTGAACGAGAAGTCCGCTTCCGCCTCTCCGAACTTCGAGACCTCGAAATGAGTAATCTCATGGAGAATATCTCTCCCTCTCATACAGTGTACTATCAGATGGCGAGAGCCCTCCGCATAGACGCTATCACCCACACTCCCCCTCTCTCCCGTCCCGACGATACGGTTGCCTTTGAGGACGAGGAAAAGGCTGAGTGCTTTGCAGACAGCATTGCCGTACAATGCTCTCCTAGCTCTCAACCCACTAACCCCTCCCACATCGAGACAGTGGAGGATGAGGTCCGCCGCCGGAACTCACCCCCCACAGCCTCTGACCCTATCACTGTGTCCAATGATGAGGTCTCCCTCATTCTTGGCCATCAGCCACCTCCCTCAACCTCCTCCACGAAAACCTTCACTAACTGGAAGGGCTTAAAGGAGTCCCTAGCTAAAGCTATGGATTCACAGGACTTCCCCATCTCCCTCTTGTCGGACTTCGACAGTCCCGAAAAAATCGACACCGCGGTCGATTCTCTCTCCACCATTATAAAATCCTCCCTTAAGGAGAATGAAAGGGTAGTCCCGGTTGCTATTAATAATGGTCTTCCTCTACATATTAGCAACCTAATGAAAGCCAAGAGAGTTGCTTTCCGGAGAGCAGCTATCTATCCCTCCAACCAAGCCCTTAAACATTTTACGGAGCAGGTGTTAACCCTTTTAGCTATTGTCTTCAACACCTGCTTCAACCTTAGCTACTTTCCCACTACGTGGAAAGCGACAACTGTCATTAGTATCCCTAAGTCAGAAAAGCCTCTCAACCTTCCCTCCAGTCATCATCCCATCAGCATCCTCAAGGCCATGGGCAAACTCTTCGAACGAGTCATACTTACTCGTATGAGGCTCCATCTGTTTCCCGCAGACGGGGAACCTCTTGTCATATCCCACCAATTTGGTTTCTGAGCGAAACATTCTTGTCCCCGACAAGTTCACCGTATTGTGGAATATATCCTCAGCGGTTTCTATCCTCGTCGTCATAAGACCATCGCGGTCTTTTTCGACATAGCCAAGGCCTTCGATAGAGTCTGCCACGAAGGCCTTATATATGTATAAACTTTACAAAATAGGTCTCTCTGATCGTCTCGTTCATCTTGTGGCCTCTTATCTGAAGGATCGTACCTTTCGTATTAGACACGAAAGCACGCTCTCATTTCAACGCCCTATCAAAGCAGGTGTCCCTCAGGAGAGCCCTGCTTGCCCCCCTGCTGTATATCCTGTACACCAACGACATTCCCATCGCGTCGAAAGGTGT
Organism: Parnassius mnemosyne; assembly: GCA_963668995.1. Taxonomy (NCBI): domain Eukaryota; kingdom Metazoa; phylum Arthropoda; class Insecta; order Lepidoptera; family Papilionidae; genus Parnassius; species Parnassius mnemosyne. Next base: position 22,946,940 of record CAVLGL010000090.1, read on the forward strand.
TCAGCTCTCCCTCTTTGTAGACGATACTGCACTCTACTGTAAAGGTATCTCACTACCTTTCATACGGAACAAGATCCAAAAGTCAGTTGATGAAAGAGGACTTAGGAGCTTGGTTCCAAAAATGGCGCATCGATGTGAACCCGCAGAAGAGCTCCGCCGTTCACTTCGATCATAAACGACGCCGCCTCACTACTATTCCACCAATCCGTATGCTAGGGACCCCTGTCCCCTGGCATACGACCGCCAAATATTTAGGTGACCCTTGACACGAGGCTAACCTTCGGGGCCCATGCCAAAAGAGTAACCCGCAACACACGTTTTTACCTGAGTAGACTCAAAAGTATGCTGAACCGACACAGTAAAATGTCCCTCCGCAACAAGCGAACCCTTTATAATGTCTGTGTACGACCAATCATGACTTACTTGGGCTCCATATTTGCCCACGCTAATCCCAAAATCATTAACGAACTCCAAATAGTTCAAAACCTCTTCGGTCGTCGAGCTACGAACGCACCCTGGTACGTCCGTAACGCCGACCTCCATCGAGACTTAGAGCTCCCCACAGTCCAGCAATTTTTGAAAACACTCTCTGAGAACTTCTTCAAAGCCTCCGAGTCTCACTTTAATCACTTCATTCGTGAGGCAGCATCCTATGCAGACCCACTCCCCTCTCGTTATCAAGTCCGAAGACCGAGAAACTCTCTCTCGGACCCACCAAAAAAGCTTTCGGCCGACCTGAACTGCCTTCTGGCAGCTCAGGCCGACTCTTCTTAATTTGCTTTAGTTAGGTTCCCCCTCAGCTGCTCGTAGCCGCCTGCGCCCCCTTTTCCCTAAAGAGGGTCGCTTCCGACTCGGCAGAAAGACCTCAAAAGCCTATGCCAGTCTCACAGGTGGTGTTTAGTGGGTAGGCACTTAGGTTAGGTTAGGTTAGTCGCAGTGAGTCCCACATAATTTTCCCTTTTCAATTGCTTCTGGGCGCAAAAAAAAGGAGGCCAGTAAATTCCTTGGTCAGATATAATTTAACAATAATTTTGTTAAGCATTTATTTAATACAAATCTTGCATTCGCATTACACAACTGATCACTATGTAATACATGACTCTAAATTAATCTCGTGAAAATTGAACGATGTCATCTGAAGGGTTCTTGTTTCTATAAATGTTCGCTCGGTTTTAGAGCCTTGTGGAATATTTAGAGACGATGGCAGGAGAGCCGACGGTATGACATTGGTCCCTTGGGAGAGAGGTAAAGCCCTAGTGTGGGATGCTACTTGCGTAGACACTCTGGCGGCCTCTCATCTCAGGGGTACCTCGTTAGAGCCGGGGCGGCATCAGAGGCAGCTGAACTGAGTAAGTGGCGTAAATATGACTACATATTTGTGCCATTTTCTGTAGAGACTATCGGTCCGTGGGGTCCACGTGCGGTTAAGTTCCTAAAGGAACTCCATCCGCGGCTGGTCGTTGCTGCTGGTGATAAGAGGGCTGGTTCTTTTCTCGCTCAAAGTCTAAGTATAGCCATTCAGCGGGGAAACGCAGCCAGCGTTCTTGGCACGATACCGCGGGGAGTAGGACTATATGATAATTTAAGTTTCTAGTTTTAGTTTTTTTTTTATTATTATTATAGTTTGTAATATTGAATAATAATAAAGAAAACAAAATTAATCTCAAAAACACAATTTTAAAATACTGATCGTTCCGACCGGGGACCGAACCCGGGTCTTTGAATATTAAATCGAAATTACTTTAAAATTTTACTAAGCGCCTACTAAATAGAATGACTAACCCTCATGAATAATCTTTAGAAGCTGTTTGTAAGTGGTAAACTAATAAATTTAAATATTGTTTTGTGGACGCGTCGCCAACAATCTGCCCCCTGTGCGTCAGCACTATCATTTGGGAGGCGTTGCGGTTACCAGGACTATTATTCTGGACGTAGGTCTTCTCAAGATACCTGTGCTAGTAACGACGTCAACCACACTAGTGTGACCGTCGTGTCCCGGTAACGTACTGTGAATCTTGCCTCTCGGCCATATATTTCGTGGCAACGAATGATCTATTATCAAGACAATATCACCCTCTTTCGGTTCCATGAACTTTCCGTTATCACCCGTTCGCGGTATTAGAGCAGGCATGTACTCCTTCAGCCATCTCGTCCAAAAATGGTCGGCTAACCTCTGAGCGGCTTTCCAATTGAGTTGACCCGTCAGATGTCGCTCCAAAAATAACAGAGGTGGACGATCTCCACATGAGCACCCGAGAAGAATATGATTGGGTGTCAAACCCTCTTCTGGACTGTCCATACTAATTGTTACTAAAGGTCTGGAATTTACGGTGTGCTCTGCTTCCAAAACCAACGTATGCAGAACTTCCTCTCACGGACTTCTTTCTTTGAGCGTTGCGGTCAATGCAGTCTTAATCGATCTTATCAACCTCTCCCAAGCACCCCCTATGTGTGTTGCTCCGGGTGGTATAAATTTCCATTTAATGTATTTTCTAAAAGATTCATCTTTCATGCTATTATAGCACTCTTCACATGCTTGCATTAACTACTTATTTGCAGCTTTGAAATTCGTTCCGTTATTGCTGTATATAACGGCTGGCTTTCCTCTTCTGGCGATAAATCGCCTTGACGCCATTATCATTGACGTTGGTGTCAATGATGCTGCCAACTCCAGATGCACTACTCTGGTGGTCAGACACGTGAATAAAACACCCCAACGTTTTTCGTGTCGTCTTCCTATAGACACACTCATTGGTCCGAAATAATCTACGGCTGAACACGTGAAGGGTGGCTCATGGTGAGCTATTCTCTCCAGAGGAAGGTTTCCTTGTGGCATGTTCTGTGGCTTTGACCTGTATGTCCTGCACCACTGATGCACACAATGATGTGACACACTACATTCTAAGCTACGTAAGTTCAAGACATAAAATTTTTGGTTCACCTCATTCATCACCGTTTGGTGATTGGCATGTCCAAAATGGTGATGAAATCTAATCATCATTTTAAGGATTTCATGTTTACTAAGACGACAGGTTTTCTACTCTCCTCAGTCAAATTAGACTTGAAAGGTAAACGCCCGTTCAAACGGAGGAGGTTATCCTCTCCTAATTCTAAAGATAATTTGCTTAAGCGTGAACTTCTTTCAACGCTTCTGCCCATTTTTAAGCATTTTATTTCCGAATGGAAACACTCGTCTTGAACGAACTTCCAAATTAATAATTCAGCTCTTTTTAAAAGCGCTATTTCCAATGCGTTATCGGGTCCTTTAACCGACTTTGCTAAATTTCCGTCGGAACACATAACCGACTTTTCCGGCGGATTGTCGGGTCTTTCGACCTACTTTCTCAAACTCTTGAACTTTTCTACCTCTTGTAAAGTGCGTGTAGTTGCTCCAAGGAATCTTCTAAAGCTGCTAAATTGTCCGTAGTCGGGTAGACTTAACGGCTCTCCCTTTCTTAGCGTGTTTACGCTCTTTGGTGATTTTTCTTCACCCGTTTCTAAGCTACTTTTTATGTCCACTTGCATGGCCCATAAATCAGGTCTTAGCCTGAGGAATTCAGGTCCTTGAAACCAGCGATGATTTTCATCGAAGGTGGAAGGGAAACTTCTAGTGGCGTCATCTGCCACGTTTTGTGACGTCGGTACCGATAGCCATTCACATGGCCTACTGTAATCATCGATCTCAGCCAGTCGATGAGCATCGAATGGTTTGAAAGCACGAGGATCTGACTTAATCCACGCTAACACTGTACCTGAGTCTGTCCAGAATACTCGTTCGGATATCTCATATCTGCTCTCTTCCTTAACTGATGCAACTAATCGGCTGCCCATAAGAGCTGCTTGCAATTCTAGTCTTGGAATGGAAATTGACTTCAACGGCACTACTCTTGCCTTAGCGGCGATCAGCGTGATTCGCCTCTCTCCTAACTCATCCGTGGTGACAACATAATACACCGCGGCGACATACGCTTTTTCACTAGCTTTCATGAAAGTGTGTAACTCCCCCTGCTGACGCCTTCAGCAATGGGTCTAGGTACTTCTAGATGACCTAATTTCTTCACTTCCGATATCCATGTGCACCATAACACGTTCAATTCGTGTGGAACTTGATCATCCCAAGAGATGCCTATTCTCCATGCTTGCTGGATTAGCGACTTTCCTTGGACCGTTATGGGTGAGCTTGAAGAACCGACAACCGATGAGGGAAAAAGGTCTCAGGTGGCAGCTCGTGCTCTCTGGTATTCCTTGGGGGAGGCCTATGTTCAGCAGTGGACTTGTGAAGGGCTATAATGATGATGACGATGAAGTCATGAAAGCTACGCCATTGCTTCAACAAAGTCCCTACCGCGGGAGACCTTATGAGAAGCGGCAAGAAACTCACAAGTAATCCAATTTTCTCCAAACAGTTACAGTTTAAGCTAGAACAGAAAATTTTAAGTAGGCCGAAATATGTTCCATTTACTCCATGTGTGTGAAATAATCAATGACTGCCTCGTTAGTCATGCGGTTGTAAGCGCCGCTGTTGATTACACGGTCCTGGTTTCAAATTCCGGGACTGGCTATTTCATTTATTGAGTTTATCTGTTAAGAAATTCTCTTTAGCCAGCTGGAAGCCGGGAGTCAGGAAGTTGGCAGTGTTTCACTTAAGTGCTTCGGAAGTCTTGCACCTGATTTCTCTATGGTCGCATTAGGGTAGGGACAGAGAGTGTATATGTTTGCGCACACATTCATACACTACCCGTATAATCCAATCCGCGCAGATTGATTATTATTACCATTTTCCATAGGAACAATCGCTCCGTCGGGTACACGTGTGGTGATGTTCCTAAAGGAACTCCATCCGTGGCTGGTCGTTGCTGCTTTTTTTATAGGATAGTGTCGTATGACAAACGAGCACACAGTACACCTGATGGTAAGTGGTTACTGTGGCCCATAGACATCTACATTTATCCTCGTTTACGAATCAAAATGCAGATGCCTTGTCACCCGTGAGGACTAAGATAGAATGCCTCTTTTCCAGTAAAAAGGGTCTCCGGTTCTCTACACTCACCATACGAAACACAACAGCATGAAGCTGCTATTTGACGCTGGTATTCTGTGAGAGCGTGGTCCTTCCCCGGTCGAGCCGACCCATTCGTGCTACAACTATACTAATAATATAGCTGCAGCATCAACCACTTAAAAATGCTGGTGATAAGAGGGCTGGTTCTTTTCTCGCTCAAAGGCTAAGTATAGCCATTCAGCGGGGAAACGCAGTTAGCGTTCTTGGCACGATACCGCGGGGAATAGGAATTTACTAGTTTTAGTTTTTTTTATTATAGTTTTTAATAGTGTACATAATAAAATATTGTATATTATAAAAATATTATACAATTGATTAATATTGTAACGAACACTGTTGCATTTAAACATAATAGATGTAGAGATAATCTGAATCGAAGCCTACCTTACGCGTTTTCACTTAAATATAAAAATATCAAAGTAATAAAATCGCCGACAGTCACCCCTATGATGAGGAAGTACTGAAGATACCTTCTCAACCCTGAGAACACAAAATTGTCCGATTCCGTTTATCTAATATATAAAAATTAATATTTGTTTGTGGGTATTTTCTGAGCAGCCATATCGTTCATCAGATTGAGCTAAAACTTTGTCAACATATTGCTTGTACTTCCGCTAATGTTACTCGTATATATAGGTTATGTTATACATATGTATAGTTGCACCAGGTAGGTGACGCTGGTTTAGAATCCAGATATCACCCGTGCGAAGCTGGAGTAGATCGCTAGCATAATATAAAATGTCATTAATTTATATTATACAGAATAAGCTTATAATAAAATCTACAAGTTACTTCGATTTTCCGTAGCAAAGCTTAATACAATAATAAATTCTGGATTCCCTCTGGATTGCCTCATAAGTGCGATATTTTCCACAGTTGCAACCTTTTTAACGTGGTAGAGTTATGCTGCAGCTATAGTAGTAGTATAACTGTAGCACGAATGTACGAAGTAAAACCCCGCTCTCACAAAATATCAGCGAAAATAGCAGTTTAACGGTGCTGTGTTTCGTACGGTGAGTGTAGAGAACCGGAGACCCTTTTTACTGGAAACGAGGCATTCCATCTTAGTTCTCACGAGTAACAACGCATCAGCATTTTGATACGTAATCGAGGATAGATGTAGATGTCTATGGGTCACAGCAACCACTTACCATCACCTGGACTATGTGCTCGTTTGTTACCCTTTACCTTTAAAAAAACCCACAGTAATTTATTTTCTAGTTTTTATTATTAGTTTATTAGTTTTTATTAGTTTTTTATTTTTATTTTTTATTAGTTTTTATTTTTATTATATTGCTGCTGTACATATCTTGGTTGTTTGCCTCTGCCACTTCTTACGACACCAACGGGTCGATTATGGTTGTAGTGAATACGGATACACTGTCTTTATTATAAAGCAAATTAATACTGAATGAAACAAAATTAATTAATACCTAGTCGCCGAATTAATTTTGTAAATGGCATAGTATATTTTCAACCGACTTCAAAAAAGGAGGAAGTTCTCAAATTGATTGTATTTTTTATGTAAGTTTTGTTACCTCAGAACTTTTTTTCTAGATAAGCCGATTTTGTTGATTTCTTTTTTTTATTTGAATGCTGGTGCTTCACATGTAAATTTGGCGGAGAGCCAATAGAGGTGCAGCGCTTGGGGCCGCAGGTTCGAATCCCGCATGAACAAGTATTTGTATGACATACGAATAATTGTTTCTGGTCTGGATGTTTGTCCTTGTGCAATTTATGTTTGTAAAATGCCTCCACGACACAGGAGAGAGTCTTAGTGTGGGGGTAACTTTTTTTTAATAAAAAAAATTTAGAACATCATCAAGTCGGTTGTAATTTTTATTTTATTTTACGTGGCAAAGCCATGCTGCAGCTATTTTAGTAGTTATAGTTGTAGCACGAATGGGTCGGCTCGACCGGGGAAGGACCACGCTCTAACACAATACCAGCATAAAATTGCAGCTTAACACTGCTGTGTTTCGTATAATAAAAAAGAGTTAAAAAGTTTAAAAAATATAATTTCCACCATATAAACCATATAAAATAAATACTGTGGTTTTCAAGTATATCTAATGCCCGCTATACGTTGGCACTCAGTTTATTTTATACACTTCGTATTTCATCAACCGAACAAGACCCGCTCAATAAAGCCAACATAATCACGGCACAGCGATGACGATTTGTATACAAACATTCTTCACACCTTTAAGGTTAATTTTAAATAAACAATTCGACCAGTGAACCGACCTCAGGGCTAGTATTATAAGTACAAGTGATATATATAAATGTCAATAAATTAGTTTTTGGGTTGCAGCAAGGGAAATATTAACTACTGATCATAATGCAAATCATTATTGTTAGATCCGCTTACGACTGCAAATTTATATTTGAACTTTTACTATATAAACATACTGGCCGATAAGAAACTGCACGCTTAAGAAAAAAGGAAAAAAAAACAAAAACAAAAAAGATCGACTGACGCTAATGACTCCACGATTTTTTCTGCCACCAGGGCGGCGCCACTAGAAAGTACGGTATCTATAATATTTGACAGATTTCATAGCGGGGATCGGGGAAGTTAATTTGTTCAAAAAATATAAAAGTTATTGTTTCTTTTTGTACTATTAGATATATTTTATATTAATAATATTAAAAATAAATAAACCCAACCACAGATATTCACAAAAATAGAAAAATTAAAAAATGTTAAAAATGAGCGAAAAATTAAAGAGCAAATCACTGACACATTGTTTTGTATATTAATATTATATTCTAGAAACTGATAAACATTTATTAAAAACTACTTCTCAATTAAATTACATTTTGTAACAATAACTTTACCTCAGTGCTAACTAGCGATATCTGGTGAGCAGAAAATTATTAGCCCTCATTGCTTGCGTGTGCAATCTCATATAATATTTTTTAAATCGTTTTTAAATAAAATAACTTTAATAGTACCTAAAACTTAAAATTTTGGGAAAGAAGAAAAATATCTTATTTTTTTTTTAATTAACAGCTCGTAACAGTCCACTGCTAGACATGAGCATCTCACACTGCAGGGAAGACTTGAGCCACACCAGCGTAGACGCTGAATAACATTATAAAATAGCAGCTTCATATGCTGCTGTATTTCGTATGGTGAGCGTAGAAATCCGAAGGCCCTTTTTTACTGGAAATAAGGCATTCCATCTTAGTCCTCAGGGGTGACAACACATCTTCAGTTTGATTCTCAATCGAGGATAACACTAAATGTACAATAAATTTTTTACGTATTTTTTTTACGTAGTAGAGCCATGCTGCACCTATATTAGTAGTATAGTTGTAGAATGAATGGGTCGACTCGACCGGGGAAGAACCACGCTCTCGTAATCGAGCTTAAAAGTAGATGTGTATGGACCACAGCATCCGCTTACCATCAGGTGAACAGTGTGCTCGTTTGTAACCCTTATCCTATAAAAAAATTAACTTGGCGACTTGGCGGACAATTGACGATCTTAGTACCAGACCGCTCCTGTCCCGGTCTAAGTAATTTTTTTTATATAAGATAATTTACATACGCGTATTTAAAAAAGAATGTTTTTATTTAAAAAAATATTAAATATAAAAAACTAAATATATTATTAATAATATTATTTAGAACGTGCATATGCGTCACTAATCAATTAAACCCAAATAACACAAATAAAATTACGTCATCGAAATCAGAGAAAGGTATCAAATATTCTCGACACACAATGAAATCATGCACTTATTTACGTTACGTAGTAAACAGAGCAGTCGAGCGAGATAAAGACAGCTCTATCCCGGTCCTCTACGACCGGGAAAAGGACGGTAGCGACCCCATAACTCCGCCCATAATACACAAGGCATCGTGGATTGGCTTCATAGCCCAATCTTTAACACCATCAGTCTTCCATTGCGAGTCATTTAAACAACAACTTAATTAACCCAGCCGCACCCTTAAATAATATGTCAAAGTGAATAATGAATCAGTGACAGTGTTATTTCGTGCAATATGGAAAACTACGAGCAACACAACGAAGTCACCACGTCATATAACAATAACAGCTTGAAACATAACTTCAACGAATGTAAAAATGATTTTTACAACTATCAACACGTGACCATCGATAAGAGCTTGCAAAAAAACGTCGAGAAGGACTACAGTGCATATTTAGACCCTAAAACGAACTACAGGTTGAAAGTTGATGAAACGGCTTCGAATTTAACAACACCTTTTTCTGTTAAAGATATACTAAATATAAACCAAACAAATTATTATGAACGAAACGATATGTGGAGTTCGAACGATAAGGATCGTAGGACCAATGATTTCGAGCCGTTATACCATCAAAACCAGCCGTATTATCCGGATTATTTCAGTCAAGCCTACCATAACATACCTATGCATACTAATACGGACTCTTATTGGAACCCTGTGATGTACCAAGATACGAAAGTTGAAGAATATTATAATTATAATCCATACTACCACAATCTCTATCAGCAGACACACGAACAGTATCAAGAAATTCAAAATCCAAGCTCTCACTCATTATTAGACGCACCACCCAAACTAGGCACCATAGAAGATAGGGACGCACAAAATCAAGTAATATCATATTTGGAAAGGCCATGCATAAATGAAAAAGGTCTACAGCCTATGGTTTCCAATTCCTTGCCGTACACAAGAACAGAGTCGTTAGAAAAGCTTACTAATTTGTCAAGAAAATCAACAAGTGAGTAATAAACAATACATAATTTAATTCATAACTGAATTATGTTGTCTTTTACGTATATTTATCATATTTAGCCAGTGAAAAGTTTTTGCTGTAATTGCCACGTGTAGGAAATAGATTGGCGATCATAATTCCAGATCCTTTTAATCCCTTTTTTTTATAGGATAAGGGTTACAAACGGGCACACAGTCCACCTGATGGTAAGTGGTTACTGTGGCCCATATACATTTACATCTATTCTCGATTAGGAATTAAAATGCAGATGCGTTGTCGCCCGTAACGACTAAGATAGAATGCCTTGTTTCCAGTAAAAAGGCCCTCCGGTTCTCTATACTCACCATACGAAACACGGCAGCGTTATGCTGCTATTTTACGCTGGTATTCCGTGAGAGCGTGGTCCTTCCCCGGTCGAGGTGACCCATTCGTGCTACAACTATACCAGTGATATAGCTGCAGCATGGCTTTACCACGTCACCAAATCCTTCATCTATAATTTTTACTAGCAAGCTATATTTTAAAGATTATTTTAGTTATTTTAAACACTAGTAAATAATGAAAAGTAGTATCAAATAAAATATTTTTATTTTTCTATATTTTACCAAGCTACAAATAATTATCTTATAAACCTCTAATAATAGTAATTTCTTTTTTGCAGAGGCACCAATTTGCAACGGGAAGTCTGAAAAGAAAGATAAAAGCGCGAAAAGGAAACCGAGGATACTCTTCTCTCAAACCCAAGTTCACGCCTTGGAAGTACGTTTCCGAGCTCAAAAATATTTAACGGCACCGGAAAGGGAACAGCTAGCTAAGACTTTGAATTTATCACCGACACAGGTCAAGATCTGGTTTCAGAATAGAAGGTACAAAAGTAAAAGGATAAAGTCTCCAGAAGTTTCCACCTCTACTGACGCTAAACCTAGTAAAGGTTCTACCGGGAGAAAGCTCTATAAGCCAGAGAGCCAGGTTATAAAAATGGAACATTATGATTCCTTCAAGACTGAACCTGAAGAAATCGTATGTGATACTAACGATACCCTGACCTCGACTATTTATTTTGACGATAGCTTAAATTACGAAAACGAAAGTGTGACTGAAAAATATTACAGGCATTTAGGTATTGATGAAAACGTTGGAACTAGTTCCGACGGTATACTTTACGTTCCGGAACACAATGCAAACACTTCCAAGGACGACACGAATGCTTTTACGGAACAATACGATATAAAGAAATTTTATAGTATGAATTATGTTTGTTGACATTTTTGAATTTTTTATTTAAGTATATATGCCAAATCAGACTGATTGCCAAAGAGTATTATTTTGTTATTTGAACTTGTATTAAGTTGACCGTGCGTTGCGCATGCTTGTGCAATGGAACAAAGTATATATATATACGTGAGGGTAATATGGTCATCCGGTTAATATGGTCACTTTCCTATAACTCATAAACTACGACCCTGTTTGCGTGGATGGCTCTATGATACGATAGCTCTTCAATAAAGGGCCAAAATGGCGCTGCTTTATCGAGGTAATTTTGACAGTTGAAATTATGATAAATATTTTAGTCGATTTTAGTATTGTGTAGTGTAGTTAGTTTTTTTTTAAATTAATTTTGCGAAATTTTCCTAATTATTGCCTAAGCTTGTTTGCTATTTTTTTTCCTAGTATATTTGTTATAATATATGACTTGGTGATTTTGTCTCTGTCTTTTGTTTTATTGACCATATTACATATTACCCTCACGTATCTTATTATTAAATATAGCTTTACGCCCAAAGTATTAAATAAGCTAGTGTTCGATATATGTAAATAAAAATTAAACTTTGAAAAACTGATTTTTATTAAAAAAAAATCCATAAATGTTAAGTGTATTTGTAGCCAAAATCATTTATTTACAAAATGCATGCAATGTTGTTCAATAATTATTACAATAACAAAAATAAACTAAAACGAAATAGTAAAGTAAAAAAATTTTATCAGCTAAATTGTTTATTATTTATTGATTTATTTAAATTATCCGTCTTCCTCTCTTTCTCTTTTCTTCTCAGCGACGGTATATATCCAAGAAGTCGGCATAATCGCTTGGCAAACAATTAGGCGATAGAAAATAAACTCAAACTTTTTTCTATAACTTAATAAAAATATACATAATAATGACTGTTATTATAACAAATCTATAATTATTAATTTATATCATATACATGTCAATTTTTTTTATAGGTTTAGGGTGATAAACGAGCACACAGTCCACCTGATGGTCAGTGGTTGCTGTGGCCCATAGACATCTACATTTATCCTCGATTACGAATCAAAATGCAGATGCGTTGTCACCCGTGAGGACTAAGATGGAATGCCTCGTTTCCAGTAAAAAGGGTCTCCAGTTCTCTACACTCACCATACGAAACACAGCAGCATTAAGCTGCTATTTTACGCAGGCATTCTGTGGGAGCGTGGTCCTTCCCCGGTCAAGCCGACCTATTCGTGCTACAACTATACCAGAAATATAGCTGCAGCATAGCCCTATCACGTATAAAAACACGTAAAAAAATTAAAAAATTAAAAAAAAAAAGATAAGCTGGGAGGCTCATTGGTTTCAGTATCGGTCCAATGCCCCAAAATATTGCTACGGACAGTCACTTAGAAAAAAAATTAACACGAAAGGTCTGTTAAACTTTTTTAGTTCAATTTGTAAAGATCGCTTTTATCTGAATTGCTACCATACCGCTGTTAGGGGAGGGTTTGTACAAACGAACAGTTAAAACGCTTAATCTATACACACATACATACATATAATCATGCCTCTTTCCCGTAGGGGTAGGCAGAGACCACTTCTTTCCACTTGCTAATACTTCAATTTTATTTATTTGTATAAGTTAATCTATACAAATAAATAAAACTGAAGTGTCTGTTTGTAATGTCAAAATTAAAGTATTTTACTAAATGCATATGAAAGTGAATATACCGTATTTACTTATAACTAAGATACAATTTTTAAAAATTTTGTCTGTCTGTCTGTTTGTTCTGGCTAATCTCCGAAACGGCTGGACCGATTTTGACGGGACTTCCACTGGCAGATAGCTGATTTCATAAGGAGTAACTTAGACTACTTTTATTTTAGAAAAAGAATTAGGGTTCCGCGCAAAAACATAAAAACCCTAACACGCGAGCAAGTCGCGAGGAACATCTAATTTAATAATAAATAATAACACGAAAAATGTAACATGTTACAAATATGTTTATTTTGTTGTTGTTACCTTTTTCGCCTAATATATTGCGGATATAATAAATTTATTTTTATTTAATTTAGCCTTATTCTTAGTCAGAATGCAAAAAATAAGCATTCAACCTTTTTACCTTCATATAAATTAATGGCTTAATTATTTTTTATTTCAGTACGGAACTAAAAGTCTTAAGATAATAAATTACTAAGTACTAGACTTTCTTTAGTAAATATGTGTTTAGTCTGCTCATTTTCTGTCTATCCTATCTATGTGAGGAACATTTACTAACCTATATTCGCCACTAAGCAGCAAAGTCTTAACTATTGTATTATGAAAAGTAAGAGACACTATAATTACAAGCTATATAGCATTCTACCTTAGTCTGTGTAACAAAGCATGATAAGTAGCTTTATTTCATCGGAGTATGTGATATGTAACTTTCTTTTATAAGCAGTGGCATGAAAGTCTAGCGGTGACCGTTATTGCGCATAAGTCGTGCTGATTGAATCGTGTGTGTCGTTCGCACGCGCTAATTGGCTCTCCAGTCGCAGTATTTCATTCTGAAGAGCATAGAGGAGCTGTATAATTAAATAAAAGCTTTTAGAAAAATTCACTTCGCAAATATCCGCGTTATAAAACAAAATGATGTGTCTTACCTAGTATGAAGAGCACCTACCGCTCTCCCTCAATTGCGTGCACTATCCCCCTCAACACTGATCCCAGCACCGCTACTCCCAACACCACTACACTAGGCAAGACACGCCACTGACGATAATACGACACGTGTTTCGCCTCTACACGAGGCATCCTAATTAATTAATTAAAAAGAAACAAAAGCAAGTTGTTCGCAACTCTCTGTACGCGGTTCAACCTCAAAGTGTTCATCGATATGTGAGCAGTTTGACCTACTTAGGCCCCATATCTGAAAAAGTAGCTAATACTCTTCGACAAAACGGCATTTATGTGGCGTTCAAAACAAACAATTCTCTTAGAAATATCTGTAATAATAAAGATAAGTTGGGTATTCGTCAAAAGTCAGGTGTTTACAAACTTGTTTGTGACGAATGCCACGCCGTTTACGTTGGTCAGACTGGTCGCAATTTCGAGACACGTTATAAAGAGCATTTAGCCGCGTACAGGAATTGCAATTCCAATAAATCCCATTTTGCCAAACATCTTTTGGACACTGGACACAACCTAGCCAACGACCACTCCTTTAAAGTCTTACATACGTGTAATAAAGGTCTGCGGCTGTGTGTGCTGGAACAGTTAGAGATATTAAAAAGTAACAATAGTACCGTTGCATTGCTGAATGAACAAACAAATGTTACTAACTCACCTCTCTTAAATATCTTTAAGCCTGCTCTCTAATAATAGAGAGCCTCGCAATATGGTCGTTTGTCACCCTCACCGTGTTCGGCGATTGGTTTCGTGGTTGGAGGGTGGGCGTTGCGCGGCGGTTTGTTTTTAATTTTACAAACGACTGCGTAAGTCCGGCGGTGATTATCGCATGTTTTATCGCATAACGCAGTCGCTCGCTCCTTAAGTAGAAAGCGGTTGCGTCAGCGGTCTGTATAAAAGGCACTTGTTTTGGCTCGCCGCTCACTTAGCGGTTACACCGTAGAGTCTATATCACCTGAGGATGCCTCGTGTAGAGGCGAAACACGTGTCGTATTATCGTTAGTGGTGTGTCTTGCCTAGTGTAGTGGTGTTGGGAGTAGCGGTGCTGCGATTATTGGTGACGGGGATAGTGCACGCAATTGAGGGAGGGCGGGAGGTGCTCTTCATACTAGGTAAGACATATCATTTTATTATATAACGCGGATATTTTTCTAAAAGCTTTTATATGAGTAACGCCTGATTCTATTAATTATGTATAATTAAAGGCTGTCAGACAACACATCTGTAGTCTTCCTAGTTTATTTTGGGAAAGGGTTTAATTATTTATACAAAAAAATGAAATTGAAGTGTCTGTTTGTAATGTCGAAATAACAGCTTTTTATTATATGCATATGAAAGTATATACGGTACTTATAACGGAAACACGATTTTTAAAATTTTTGCCTGTCTGTCTTTCTGTCTGTCTGTTTGTTCCGCCTAATCTCCGAAACGGCTAGACCGATTTTGACCGGACTTTCACTGCCAGATAGCTGATGTTATAAGAAGTAACTTAGGCTACTTTTATTTTATAAAAAGAATTAGGGTTTCGCGCAAAAAATTAAAACCCATGAAATCCAATCGTAATAAATTACGCGCGGGCAAAGTTGCGGGGAACAGCTAGTTGTGAATAAAATTTGTGGTGACAACTATGACGAATATTCCACCTATGAGGCAATCTATACGGGCTAATGTTCAGCAGTCGACTTTTGATGGAGTATGATGATGATGACTAAAAAATCGTGAACTGACGGCCGAACAACATCTACTACTCTATATGAGTGTTGTAAGGAGCGACAAAGGTAAACAAATCAGTAGTTTGGATACAGCATCTTCTTACAAACATCTAGAAAATAACTGCGATTGCCAACCCGTAGCAAGCATAGCATCTAATGCAAATATCTCTTATAAAGTAAACTATAGGGGAAGCCTATGTTCAGCAGTGGACCTTTGGTGGACTGTAATGATGATATTTATTTTTTAATCTTGATTACACACCTTAAAATATTAAGGGCGGATTTAATGCCTTATGGCATTTTCTACCAGTCAACCCTGAATGATTTAAGAAACTTTTTTTATTTTTTATTAAAAAAACGTTACCCCCACACTAGGATTTTCTCCTGTATCGTGGAGGTAGTTTACAAACATAAATTGCACAAGGACAAACATCCAGACCCGGAACAATTATTAAGAAACTGTGGGAGATGTAAACAATCACTTCATAAATTTAATTAATAATTAATAAAGATATAAGGTGTAAATGAATAGAATAAAATTAGTAAAAATATACATACTTAATATCCATTATATAATGCAGAATAAATAATAATTATATAAACGGGTACCCACTTATATTCAAATTCTTTAAATAAATAAAAAAGTATTACAAAAATAAAATAACACGATACATATTAAAATAGATATACAAAATATCACTAATAAAGCGAAAGAGAGATAATAATGATGAAGAATAAAGAAAGTAGTTAGTTACAGCAGCTGGGCGCAGGTCTCCTCTCACTTCTAAAAGCGTTTTAGGCGAGGAAATGTCGGCCGCGCTGCCCTAATGTATGTTGGCAGACTTCACATATCTTCGAAATATTTTTTTTAATTTTCAAAAATGCAGTTTTCCTCACGATGTTTTCCTTCACCGCCGAGCACGCGGTAAATCATCACTTAAAATTGCAATTAACAATTTCATTGGTGCTGGCGGGGATCGAGCCCGGGTTGTTTGCGTACTGTAAAATTTACAACGAGCGCTAAGCCCCTGAACTACTACGACTGTTCAAGAATAAAAATATAAGGAAAACGCTGCGTTTTAAGCGCTGCGTTTCTACCGCTTGTTTGTATCACCTCATCCCCTTACAACCGCCCCGCTTCATGCGCCGGCGCCAATATGAGATATTGATCCCTGAACACGTGTCCAGATACACTCAAATATGGGAATACATGGAACCTGTGGCTTATGGGAACAGGGCCACCTGTTCTTAAAAGCTTTATTAGCTGAGCGTGCTGTGTACTACTTTTTAGTAATTTTTAAACGCTATTTTAAAGTTTTAAGGTTTATTAAGTATTTTTTTCTTGACTTATGTGACTTTTTAAAGTAAATGAACAAGTTTTTTTTTAATATTTTTTAATAAAAATTGTTTTAAAATATTTTTTTAAATGTTGATTTTACACATCTATCTCTGACTAATTCAAATTATAACATACTATGATTTCAACCTGCTTTTGAAATAACTTTATAAGAATGACTGAATGAAAGAATACTTTTCTATATATAATATCATTGCTTCATAACAGGTTTTAGTGTGACGATTTTATTTAATTAAAAGTTTTTGTAGGGTGACAAACGAGCACACAGTCCACCTGAACGTAAGTGGACACTGTGGCCATAGAAATGCAAATGCGTTGTCACCCCTGAGGACTAGGATGGAGTGCCTCGCATCTAGTAAAAAGGGTCTGCTAAACTGCTAATTTACGCTGGTATTCTGTGAGATCGTGGTCTTTGCCCTGTTGAGCCGACCCATTTTTGATATAACTATAATATAGCTGCAGCGTGGCGTTACCATTTTTAAAAAATGTATACTTAATTTAACTTTATCTTTGTATTGTTATAATGATTCCATATAATTTTTGTAAGCTTACTGAAAATTTATCATTAATACTTTAAACATCATAGTAAAGCAATGTTGAAACGTAGTAGGACATGTTTACTTTCTACCGACTTCAAAAAGGAGACGGTACTCAATTTGTCTGTACTTATGTTTTTTTATGTGTGTTACCTCATAACTTTTTACTGCGTGAACCGATTTCGATGATTCTTTTTTTATTTGAAAGCTGGTACTTCTCTTGTGGTCCCATATTGGAATTGGATCAAGGTCAGACCAATGGTTTTTGAGTTATTCTTAATAACTTATAATGAAGTCGGCTGTACAATACCTTTTTTTTAAATTATGTAGCTTCTAAAAAGTAGTAGGGTTCCTTTTCTGCCGATTTCCAAAAAGGAGACGGTACTCAATTCGACTGTATGTTTTTTTATGTGTGTTACCTCATAACTTTTTACTGGGTGAACCGATTTCGATTATTCTTTTTTCATTTGAAAGCTGGTACTTCTCGTGTGGTCCCATATTGGAATTTGATCAAGGTCAGACCAATGGTTTTTGAGTTATTCTTAATAACTTATATTGAAGTTGGCTGTACAAAATTTTTAATTTTTAATTATATGCCTAGCAGTTCGTCTGCGTAGGCACCACCCTCTTATATATTTTTAATGCCTAATTTACGTGCTAAGTAAAAACGGCCAAAGTATACACTTACCATCAGGTGGAATGTATGCTCGTTTGTCACCCCCATTCTATAAAAAAAGTAATATGTATATCATAAGTATATCATTATAATATTAAGCGCATATTTCACTATTCTAAAGTCGGGGGTTGACCTAAATTCAGTGTTGAACGCAAAGACGTTGTTAAACATTTGCTAATTCTAGTGGGAGCAACATTGGGAGCACCTAATGCTCCCAATATTGAGCTGGTGTGGTATTTAAAGCCAATTTTACAATGTTAAAATATAGGTCTTGAGTCTAGACCATAATATGAAGAGCCGTAGTAGGTCTGGGGCTAAGCTTGTATGGCTTCCCTGTAAATACAGCTCGTATTTTATGCTTAATAATACATAAAATATTTCGAAGACACAAACTACAGGAACATACCCCCCCCCCCACCCCCCTGTCTGCCTCTATGATCTGTTCTGCTCAATGCAACAGTTGCAAGCGGTATCCGACATACCGTCCGGAACGGAAGGCGCAAGTCGGCAATCACATGAAATACAGTTCTCACCTCTAGCCAGCTCCTTCCACTTGATAGCGTCTAACAAAGTGGAAGATATTGGAACTTTTTGCATTTTGTATCTCGTTTAGCACGATATAGCTCAAATCAATTGTTCGGAATAATTCCTGCCGCCACAAGTTTTATTATTATTAAGTTGTTATCAGTAAGATGCTGCTGAATATTCCTGTTTCAGTTTCCCTCTGCCCTCTCCCAATGCCACGGGATGATATTTTTTTTTATAGAATTAGGGTGACAAACGAGCACACAGTCCACCTGATGGTAAGTGGTTGCTGTGGCCCATAGACATCTGCATCTATCCTCGTTTGTGAATTAAAATGCAGATGCGTTGTCAGCCTTGAGGACTAAGATAGAATGCCTCTTTTTCAGTAAAATGGGTCTCCGGTTTTCTACACTTACCATACGAAACACAGCAGCATTAAGCTGCTATTTTACGCTGGTATTCTGTGAGAGCGTGGTCCTTCCCCTTCCCCGGTGATATCGGGTATATAGATGATATCTCTTACACAGTTTCTCCACAGCAAAATTATTTAGTTAAATTATTTATTTATTTATTTATTTAACAATTTATGTACACACAAAATAATGTTACAAGGAAGAGAAAAAAAAAGATATTTTGTACAAAGGCACTGCTTATTTCATATTGAAATTTCTTCCAGCAGGCCTGATACTGGACTTAAAAGAGAAGCTGATCTAGTGTGCACTCTCATAATAAAATTTTATAATATTAATATACTTAACATAAAGTAAAGATAATAAAAACAAATATCCATGTAAACATACATATAACTAAATACCACTATAAATACATATACACACATACACATATATATATATATATATATATATATATATATATATATATATATATATATTACATATATAAATATAATAATATATTATATATATAATCATTGGGACGACAAAGAAAGATAGTGCTCTTTGACTCGCCTTTTGAACACGGACACTGATTGAGCCTCTCTAATTGCTGCAGGAAGAGAATTCCATAACCTAACTGCATGTACTGTAAAAGAGTGAGAATAGGACATAGTTTTAGAGGAAGGGAAATTTAGGAGGGTTTTTAAATGTGATCTGCAAACTGTATCGGGGGAGTGCGCAAACTGGAATCGATCACGTAGATAGGGTGGTGATGTTGGATTGTATAGTATGTTAAAGAGGAGGCATAGGATTCGGGTATTCCTGCGAAGTCGGATTGGGAGCCACTTGAGCTTTTTGCGATAGGAGGAGACGTGGTCATACTTTTTTAGTCCGAAAATATAACGAATACATAAGTTTTGCAAGCGCTCAAGTTTGTTTAATTGCAATATAAATTTAACTTAATATTTTATTTGCACATTGTATTCCAAAATAGTTACAATAACTATCTATTCTTTTTTAAATGTAAATAAACATTATTTAAAAAAGAAAAAACGTTTACTATATCTTGATTAGATCATAAAGAATAAAACGCAAACAGAATTGGTCATCATTTACCGTTTGATGGAAATAGAATGCCGTTTTCTATGCGTCCGACCGTCGCTTTTCCAATATACGAGCGGTGATGTATGTGCGCCACGTGGGTGTTTGATGTATTAATATTGGTAGTGCTTTTAAGGTTATCGCTGTATGGAAGGTGATCTGGCCCGATAGTCCGATACCATGCTACCCGTCTGTACAGGTAGACGTCAAATTGATTTAATTTTGTGTAAACATTTAAATTATTATTTTTGATAACAAAAAATATTTTGTTTTTAATTAATAGTGATATTAAGAAAACCATGTTCCACTACTTACAAAAACCCATCCTTCAACGGGAGGGGTTTTGGTGAGTAGTAGTGGTAGTGGACTTTTACGGGTTGAACTTATTATTAAATACTGGTGTAAGGAGACAATCGGAAGGATTTTGAAAAGGTAATAAATTAAAAAAAACTTTGTACATAATTTTTTTTTTTACTTGCACTTAAATACTTTTACGTGGTAGAGCCAAGCTGCAGCTATATTAGTAGTATAGTTGTAACACGAATGGGTCGGCTCGACTGTGGAAGGACCACGCTCTCACAGAAAACCAGCGTAAAATAGCAGCTTAACGGTGCTGTGTTTCGTATGGTGAATGTAGAGAACCGGAGACCCTTTTTACTGGCAAAGGGGCATTCCATCTTAGTCCTCACGGGTGACAACGCATCTGCATCTTGAGTCTTTATTGAGGATAGATGTAAATGTGTATGGGTCACAGCAACCACTTACCTTTAGGTGGACTGTGTGCTCGTTTGTAACCCTATCCTATCCTAAGAAATCTGTTGTGGTTTTCGTGGAGTGGAGAGCTATGGCTATTTAACCGACTTCAAAAAGAAGGAGTTTCTCCATTCGAGTGTATGTTTTTTTGTATGTATGTTACGCAATATCTTCGCAGATTGTGAACCAATTTTAATGATTATTTTTTATTACTTAAATAAATATACTTCAAGAGTTTTCCCATATAGGATCGCCCCTAATTGTAACAAATAAATAACTTCTTTTTTAGCAATTTGAAGTCGGCTTTTGCTTTTTGTTAAAAGTGTGCAATCGATAAAGCTAAAGCTAATGGTTGGCTAATGGTATGAAGAATATGAACAGTACATATAGACAGTGAAAGTTGACTTATAGCTACTGTCGAATAAAAGTAAACTGTGAGAGGAGCGTTATGTTTTGGCTTACAGGGTGGCGGCATATACATAAAACAGTAGCATCTTTCTGACAACAGCTCAAGAAAATAAAAAATTGCGGCTGCCAATCAGCTTAACAAACCTGACCCCTTTGATAAATATCCTCCTATGAGACTATCTATCGGGAAAGCCTATAATTAGCTGTGGATTTGGATTTGTATAGCAGTTTTACAGTGAAGCAATTTTATGATAGAAAAACTCAATAACTGTTTTTGCCCGACACGGGATACGAACCCAGGACTTCATTATCAGTAGCCGCGTTTACGAACACTAGCACAACGAGGCAGTCAAGTCTTTTTGACTGAGTCCATTAGTGGGGTGTTTTCAACAGCAAAACATAGATAACTATTTTCCTTTTAGAACTATTTTTAATTACAACATTGCGTCCGCCTGTACACCATTACTAAGCCCCCGTACAGTGCGCGGCGCTCGTTAGCTTTTATTTGGACGCCGGACTCCTGTTCCAGTGTCTGTACACTGGTGAACATTTTCATTGAATTTATGGACTGTATTTAAATTAAAATAATTCCATAATTTTATTTAGTGCTAATTGTGCCCGGCAGATGTTGCATGCAATGTCTCTTTTTTATCAAAGTTTAGTCTTAATCGGATGTATGGTAGAGGAACGCATGGAATACGAACAAGCAAATATATGTGTTTGATGAACGGAAATTTAATTTATTAAGTAGAAGAACTTAAGATATTTTTTATCTTCTCATAGCAATTTCAGAAGGGCTTTAATTTTGTTAAGTATCATGCAGGTATATAGCTTGAACACAACTCACATGATATAAATTGAACATTTTTTTATAAACAACTTTTATTTATAAATACCAACTTCCTTAAAACTGATTATGAGTCTGGTCGGTCAGTATGCAAGCTAATTCCAATTAGCAGACTCTTGGCTACTTAAAAAATTAAAAATTTTAAAATTACATCTTACAATGCCAAAAATTTGTGTTCAGAGAGATTCAAGTTATTTATTTACTCTTAAAAGTTATTTATTAACACCTAAACATTGAAGAACAACAAATTGCAGAATACTAAGTGTGACATTATTCTCCATACTTGGAGGGGAGAGGGGGAGTGACCTTGATCCTCCAAGCTCAAGGTCATTCAGCGAGCTATGGATAGAGCAATGCTCGGGGTTTTCTTGCGTGATAGACTTAGAAATGAGGATATTCTCAGTAGGACCAGAGTAACCAACATAGCCCCACGGATTAGTAACCTGGAGTGGCAATGGGCCGGCCATATTGCTCGAAGAACCATCAGCCGATGGGGAAGAAAGGTTCTCAAGTGGCAACCTCGTAATGAAGTGTAGAGCGGCCCCTCACTAGATGGAGTGATGACCTCGTAAATATGCAGAAAATCGATGGGTGTAGGTGGCTCAGTACCATGCTTTGTGGCATTCCTGGAGGGAGACCTATGTACAGTAGTGGACATGTGAAGGGCTGTAATGATGATGATGATGATGTTGATGAAATAAGCTGTAACTCAAGGGTTTTAATTTCATAAAAAAAAAACAAAAATGAAATTATAAATAGGGGATGAAATTTTTAATATAACTATTAAAATGACATTTTAGTTCTTACCTTGAGCTATTGCTTAGTCTACTTACAGTCAGTCAAAAAAATTAACCTTTTTAAAAAATAAAAACTGAATTTAAGAAAAAATTGCCACATATTTTAGTAGCTTCCGAAGTCAACGCTCTAAACCAGCTGGTAAACCATACTGATTTAGCTTAGCAAATGCCTATCCACTATTACATTGTAATCGGATGTAGAGAGTTAGAGAATATGCGGTCGCTGTAAATTTCATTGTGCCTATGTTCAGAAGTGAACTGGTGAGGGCTGTAATGATAATGATGATGATGATTTTTTCTTTAATTCTCTGCAGCCAATCAAAAATCCATTGTTGTAGGCCTTGCCCAAAAATTGTCTCCAAGGGGATATTTTCCATAGTTGTCACGCTTGGCAGGTGGTTTGGCAACCGCAGTTTTATATAGCACAATAAGCCGTGGACTTTTGAGAGGCTGTAATGGGTTATCGGGAAGATACTATCGCCTATATCCTGTTTATTTTCCCTTTGTCATTTCTTACGACACTCAAAGAATAGTATGGAGTCGCAGAGTATATAATTACAGTAGTTATATACTCTAAGTACGGGTTATTGGATTCGCTTAGGTCGCCACTACACAGCGAACGCTTGACATTGTGATAAATAAAAGAAACATTATCAGAGTAAATTAGCAACGCAACCATATTGTCACGTATGAAATATTATAAAGTATAAAAACACAAGAACAGAAATAATAATACATATTATTATAATATTTATTTTATTCAAAATTATCAGTTTTATTGTCCCGCAGTGTACGGCGGAATCTTTCTCAGTGCGTTATCAGTGTTCAGTACATGTGCACAGTTTAATGTTCCCATTCCGTTTTATTCAATTAATTGCCGCCGACCGATGATGTGAGTTCGAAACGAATAAAATAAAATCATTACACGTAGCGATTTGTTAGTCACCCCTTTTAGATAGACATTTGTGTTAATATCCTAGCTTTTATGAAGTTTCTGAGTAATGGATGCCTGTCGGATGTTACGATCGACTACTAAGAAAGATTTTATATTCATATTTTTAAGCTTTTAAATACATTTCCATAGGTTTTATTTTGCAATGTACCTTTAAAAAATTTGACATTTTTAATGATTCCCGGGCCCGGGTGGACTACAGGACGTCAAACACATCATCAAATTCTCCCCCCCCCCCTCCTTCCTTACTGAAAATATCATCATCATTCATCATTACAGCCCTTCACAAGTCCACTGCTGAACATAGGCCTCCCCCAAAGAATGCCACAAAGCACGGTCCTGAGCCACCTGCATCCATCGACTTCCTGCATGTCTTACCAGGTCGTCACTCCATCTCGTGGGGGGACGCCCTACACTTCGCCTACCGGTACGAGGCTGCCACTCGAGAACCTTTCTTCCCCATCGGTTGTCGGTTCTTCGAGCTATATGGCCGGCCCACTGCCACTTCAGCTTACTAATCCGTTGGGCTATGTCGGTTACTCTGGTTCTGCTGCGGATATCCTCATTCCTAAGTTTATCACGCAGAGAAACTCCGAGCATAGCCCTCTCCATAGCTCGCTGAGCGACCTTGAGCTTCCTCATACGGCCAGCAGTGAAGGACCACGTCTCAGTTCCATAAGTCATCACTGGCAACACGCACTGGTTGTACAATTTCGTTTTCAGGTTTTGAGGTATGTCTGACGAGAAGATGTGTCGTAGCTTCCCGAACGCTGCCCAGCCGAGTTGAATCCGTCGATTGACCTCTCGGTCGAAGTTGGACTTACCTAGTCGGACTATTTGTCCCAGGTAAACATACTCGTCAACAACTTCGAGCTTAGTGCTCCCAACAACTACCGGCATAGGTGTGACATGGACATTGAACATGATCTTTGTTTTGTCCATGTTCATCTTAAGACCAATCCGTTGGGAAACACTATCGAGGTCATTGAGCATAGTGCTTAGGTCCTCCAGCGATTCTGCCTTAAGGACTATATCGTCGGCAAATCGAAGGTGAGTGATGTACTCGCCATTGATGTTGATACCGTATCCTTTCCAGTCCAGAAGCTTGAAAACGTCTTCCAATGCAGCGGTGAAGAGTTTCGGGGATATGACGTCACCCTGTCTTACACCTCTCTGCAATTGGATAGGTTTTGTACTCTGGTTCTGTACTCGGATAGCCATCGTAGCCCTACTGTACAAGCACTTCAACACTTCGATATACCGACAGTCAACTTGGCACCGCTGAAGGGACTGCAGCATCGCCCAAATTTCGACGGAATCAAAGGCTTTCTCATAGTCCACATACGCCAGACATAGTGGCAAATTGTACTCTTCGGACTTCTGTACAATTTGCCGAAGGGTATGTATGTGGTCTATGGTGCTAAAGCCTTTTCGGAAACCGGCTTGTTCGGGAGGCTGGAAGTCGTCAAGTCTGCGCGCGAGACGATTCGTAATGACTCTCGAAAACAGCACGTAGACGCGGCTCAGAAGGGAAATCGGTCTGTAGTTCTTCAAGAGAGCGTTGTCACCTTTCTTGAAGAACAAGACCACCGCACTTCTGCTCCACGCCTCCGGTGTAATGCCACCATGGAGGACGGAATTAAAGAGCTTCTGAAGGACTTCAAGTACCGGTTTTCCACCCGCTTTCAGAAGCTCCGCTGTAATTCCATCCTCGCCTGGGGCCTTACCGTTTTTAAGGTGCTGGAGAGCCATTCTAATCTCGCTCAGACTGACGTCCGGGATATCTTCGGAATAGTGTCGGATGAGACTCGCTCTTGGATCGTTACTCACACTTGCGTGTGGCTCCAACGATGCCGTGTACAGCTGCCCATAGAACCTCTCAATCTCACTCAAAATCTCAGGTGTCCCGGAAACGATGCTGCCACATTCTGTCTTCAGCTTTGACAGGTGGCTCTTTCTGGCAGACAGATCTCTGGCAAAGACTTTGGAGCCTTGGTTCCGCTCGATCGCTTCTTCAATACGAGCTGTATTGAAGTTGCGTAAGTCCCGCCGCATGCATTTGGAGATCTGTCTGTTCAGATGCCTGTATGCTGTCAAGTCTGTTGATGAATGTAGCTTCATCTCCCGTCTAACAGCCATGAGATTAAGAGTGTGATCGGAGAGTTTTTGTGTTCTTCTGCGGCGGGTCTTGCAGAACTTAGCTCCGACCGCATGGACAGTTTCCACGAGCTTGTCATTCATATCGTCCACTTCATTGCAGTCTTCTAGGCACTGAAAACGGTTTTGTAACACGAGCTGAAAGGTTTCGGGACTTTGGAACAGAGCACGAGGGGGACGGAGCGTTGACTTCATTACACGAGACCTCTCCAACTTAACGTTTAGGTTCAGTGTGCCTCTAACCATTCGGTGATCGCTACCAGTTTTCACCCTCGCGATCACGGAGACATCACTGAACAGTTGTCGTCTGGTCGTCATAATGAAGTCAATCTCATTTTTTGTCGAACCGTCGGGGCTCGACCAGGTCCACTTCCTGTGGGGCCGCTTCTGGAAGAAAGAGTTCATCATAAAGAGTCCCTCTTTCTCCATGAAGTCGGCCAGCTGCTGGCCCCTTGGGTTCCGTTGCCCTATTCCAAATTTCCCTACTTTCAGCTCACCGTTCTCTCTTGTGCCTAGTTTTGCATTGAAGTCTCCCATTAACACCGTATATTGGGGTTTGGAGGAATGCATGGCTCTAGAGATATCCTCATACATTTCGTCCACCTCCTCATCGGGGTGTGCCGAGGTTGGTGCGTAAACCTGTATGACCTTCAGCGAATACCGTTTGGTGATTCTGAGTATAAGGTACGCAACCCTCGTCGACACACTCCCGATCTTTACAACGTTGTTAACGAGAGACTTGTGGACGATAAATCCGACACCTCCTTGGGACAGATGGTCGCCCTCCCGGTGATAGAGCAAGTTGCCGGATTCGAGGATTACCGTGTCCTCCCCCTCTCTTCGGACTTCGGATAATCCTATAATATGCCAGCGCAACTTGTCTATCTCTTCTTCCAGCTCCACGATCTTCTCGTCAGTCCTCAGGGTGCGTGCGTTGTACGTTGCCAGGTCGAGTCGTCTAAGGTGGCAACCGAACCTCCACCGGAGATTCTTAGCACCCCCTGCCCCGCCGTTACCATGGTCGCCACCGTAGCCAGGAATAGCGGGGCCGCCGGGGACTGGGGGCCGTCTCTTTGTTACATTCATAGGGGGGTATTTGCCATAGTTGCCACGCTTGGCGAGCGGGTTGGCAACCGCAGTTGTTTTATTGTAATTTTGGCTATTATCAGGAAGATGCTGCTGCCCATCTCCTGCCTGTTTCCCTTTGTCGCCTTTTACGACACCCACGGGAGGATATGGGGTAGTGGATATTCTTGACCGCCACTACACGGCACGACACTTACAGCCGTATTCAAGAACGATACATACATAAGTATGGCAGCAACACTATGCTAAGTAAGATATTTCTCACTGCGTTCGTGATGGCAGGCCGTTCATTTCATGAACAATACTTAGTCGACTCTTTGTTGTGCGGACACATAGCACTGAATGGGGCGCCGTGATTGGTTGACGTTATGACGCGACTTCACTCGAATTGAATGACAGATAAACGTCAACCAAGATATCGTTATATGTCATTTGAATTCTCAAATTGTCAATATAAGTTTACTTACAAACATTTTATTTCCGTTTCATTATGAATACGAGTTGCTTGCCTATAATGAATGCGAAATCACCTAAAATATGGTAAGTATTATATTTTATGTTTCTGTTTGTTTCGTTGTCAAATAATAACACGTGTAGTTTTCTTTCAGTTCAAAGAAGCTACCATTTACTTCTTCGGAAAGAGAATTAATTGTCGCTTTAGTGCGGGAGCGGCCCATTATTGAGGATAAGCGTACACACGCTCAAAACATAGAGTTAAAGAAGAAGGCCTGGGATGAACTGACGATTGCCTATAATGCACAGTCCTATATTACGCCTAGGAATAACATTCAATTAAAAAGATGTTGGGAAAATATAAAATCTCAAAGAAAGAAGGAGCTTTCTCTAGAGTCCACGCATATGAGACGTACAGGTGGAGGACCACCGGAAGGTGGCCCCACTTTATTATCAGATAATGTTGTGGATGCAATTTGTCCATTCATAAATTTAACTGTTCCAGGGGTTATTGACTCCAATTCTATAGAAAGTTAGTACAAACGGTCAGAAAACCTAATTTACCTAGTAAAATTTATAATTATTATCAATGACCTATTAATGATTTACTTTCTTTAGTTTCAGATGACTTGACACAAAGTGAAGTAGATATAAAAAAAGGAACTAATAATAATGGTAAGGCAATATACATACACACATTATATTTCCTGAAGGGATAGACCTAGGTGTTCTCTATTTTCTCTATTTTGTGTTTTAGTCTATACACCTATGTTTGTCTCTAACGACTTGTATTCCTGGTTATTTGTATTCTTTGAGCAAAATATGTACATGTAAGCATTGTGTATATATTATGTCCAGTAATCATTATTTTATGTTTCAGTTTTGAATCTTGAAGTAGTGACTGGAAGTAACACAAAAATTGTTACCAACTTAGATGAATCGGAAAACTGTGACGATTACATTGAGGGTCCGTATGTTTTTATTATTATCATAATAATATATTTAAGTAGTTTTATAAGTTTTTTTCATATACAATACTTACATTAAAATGTATTTTTTACAGTTATGAATGTGGATACTAATTTTATAAGCGAAGTACACAATAATGTTCCCTCTAAACCAAAAAAACGAAAGGAAATATCTACTACTACCAAAGGTAACTGAATATTTTGTCAATTTAAGTGGTATGGACAGGGATTAAACTCAGATGCTCGTGTTTACTAAGCAAATCAATCACATGCTATTGCAGCTCTCCTGTTTATATGTACTTTATTTATCTTTCAGGTCTTAAGAAATTTTGTAGTGAAACAGAAGTGAGAATAAAGCGATGCACCATAAATATGCAACAGGATGCAGAATTGCATGAATTAAGGCTTAATAGAGAGAGGGTTCTGTTAAAACGGGAAAAAAATTTAATTAACTTTGAGAAGCAACTCCATAGTTTACAATTAGAAAAAATTAAGATGGAAATAGAATTATTAAAAAAACAACTTGAAAATTGAAATAAATTTGTTTTATTTTATTTAACTAAACATTAAAAATGGCGGGTTATAAATAATCTCCTAAATAACAGTCCTTCCCTGTTGTATGCTTGTGTATTTCTAATGTTTTGTCGAGTAGTTGTTGTATAACCAATATCATCTATTTCTTCAACAATGCCATGAGATCTACAAATATTGTATAAAACTGAAGTTGCTACAATAACATGGCATGTTGTTGTCAGATTTGTTGCCAACTTTTTTGATAAGCAAGGAAAAATTCTCTTCCAGACACCTATTGTTCTTTCCACAGTGTTTCTTGTTTTTATATGTGCCTTATTATAATTTTCTTCTGAAACTGTTTCTGGTTGTAGAACTGGTGTCAGTAAATATTTTTGACAACCATATCCACTATCTCCCAAAAGTATACCATCAATGATACCTTGTTCCATCTTTCTTTTTAACGTGGAAGCTTGGAAAATTCGGTTGTCATGTACTGAACCAGGTCGATCAGCGACAATGTCATATATTTGTAGGTCAGGCCCACATACAATTTGTACATTTATTGAAAAATATTTTTTACGGTTCCTGAATACTTCCGCATAAGAACCACCAGGATTTTGAATTGGTATATGAGTTCCATCAATGGCACCAATGATACCAGGAAAGCTTCCTATGCTGTAAAATTGTTCCTTGATTGTCTCCAGATTGCTAGGAAATTTCACAAATCGCTGCATCTTTAGACAAAACAGATATGAAACTCTTTTAACTATCCTTGAGACAGTTGGTTGGCTTACTTTAATGAGATCTCCGGTAATAACCTAGAAAAAAAAAATATGGTGTTAGTATTTACTAATTTAACATAGTAACTTATATAATTACCATGAAAATACATGTGATGAAAAGTTTAATTACATAGATCTACCTATATCTACTTTTTAATGTTAATTTTAAGAGGAATTATATCCATTGTTATTATTAGTTACCTATGCATAAATATTATTAAAATAATATGGATTTGGAACTGTTGATAGGTAGATTAACTAAATTATTATTACAAACCTGGAAACTCCCAGATGAATAAAATCTTAACGCCACTAGTAACTGGTAAATAGGAGGCACTGGAAGGCCTCTACTGGTAACTTTCAAAAGATCAGCATTAATTAGAGGCAGAAGTATATTTAATACAATATCTTTGGAAAACCTATAGCGACTTTTAAATTCATTGGCACTGTAATAATCAAAAGGATTTTGAAAGTAACGTATCACTTTTCTTGTGCTAATCCTTCTTTGTACGTTTATTCTCTCCTGGATATAATTATCAAAATCATCTTCGCTGCTGTAATCCATCGCAATTATTCAAACAAAACAAATCAACGTATCACTAATCAACAAATATAACCCATACCAGTTTGACATTTGCATTAATTGTCGCACTATGCGTAGCGTAAAGTAGCTAGCGAGCTACTTTATCTGTGCGTTCATTATAATGAGCGCATAGTGTCGTCTAACACTCAAGTGACGTTTATGAAACAAAATTTCGTCCACTGTGCGTTAAAGCCTACTGTGCGTACGCATAGTATCGTTCTTGAATACGGGTGTGAAAATATCATGTTAGAAAAACTCATTATCTTTTTTTGGCCCAACCCAGGTTTCAAACCCTGGAACTCAAGATCAACAGCTGTGTTTACGATCACTAGACCAATAAAGCTATCGCAACGTCGTCATCATAGAATAGAGTAACAGTTTTGCAAGTTGCAAGCTCAGTAGCACAGTGAATAATTTGGCTTGAGTAGTGGTTTGCAAGTTGCTGGTTGGAATCCCACGTGGAACAAATGTTCGTATGTGCTACAAATAATTGCTCAGGGTATGCATATGTATTTCAAAAGTTGTAGAGAAAAGACAAAGACATTTAACCGAAAATGGTAAAAAGTCAAAACTTATTTTCACCAACACGAAACAACACGGAGTAGCAGCTAAACCAGATCAAAGTTCACGCAGCCTTTAAAAAAGGTTAAAAACAAACCATACGAAAGAAAAGTTTTATCAATGCATTGACAAATCTCGGGTCCCATCCATCGGCGTGTAGGGCTCGCAAAAAAGCGGCGCCGACCCGCCAATAAATAACGTTGACGGTGTCAATACGCCGCCTATGAACGCCTACGAACGCCCACGCGAGACTCGCGACAAAAAATTGACAGAATTATGCTCTAGGAAAAAAATAAAAACAAAATTTAAGTTGTGCAAGTGTGTGAAATTAAATCTAGATACTTTTTAAAGGTTTGTTAGATTCTACAAGTGGTCTTGATCCCTCCGAATTTAGAAACGATTTATAGTAATCACCATGCTTTCTCAATCAATAATTTTACCGAATATAAGGTCCTTAATTTGTTCCATATTATCAATGTTATGATCTTTAATAGGTATGCATATAGAAACATCACAATAATTTATAAGGTTTGATTATATACTTACACATATATACCTAGCACTTTTTTTCATTGTAGAAACATGTTGCAGCTATATTATGATTGTAGCACGAATGGGTTGGACTGACGAAGGACTACGCTCTCAAAGAATACCAGCGTAAAATAGCAGCTCAATGCTGCTGTGTTTCGTATGGTGAGTGTAGAGAACCGGAGACCCTTTTTACTGGAAGCGAGTCATTCCATCTTAGTCCTCAGTCTTGGTGGATTCGTCATCGAGGATAAATGTAGATGTCTAGGCCACAGCAACCACTTAACATCAGGAGGACTGTGTGCTCTTTTGTCACCCTTATCCTATTAAAAAAAAAAAGATCTTTATCTGGCACGTAATGTAATTTATACTCCTTTTGATTCTTTTAGCATGCGCACACAGTCCACGGTGTACTTTTTCTGAGAAAATTAAACGCCAACTGTATGATGTAACAAATAATGGAGGGTCTAAAATTGATCGCACATTCCTCGCAGAAACGTCGAATTTCTTAAAGATGTAACAAGGCATATTATGTATCCTTCTTATTTTGAAGTTGGCTGCAGTTTAATGTGTTGCAGCGTGGATATCGCGCATAAGCTTAAAACGAACCGAAGCCTAAATCACACTATTTAAATTTTCGAACGACTTTACATAGCATACAGTGCTTGTTCTATATATTATATAGAACAAGCTCTGTACTCCATGGAGTTTCCCGGGCTGAACACCTTGCTCGACTATCCCTTTTGATCCCACGACCAAAAGTCATATAGAAAGGTATTTTTCACTATGCAATTAATGCAAGTTTGCGTTTAGCTAATCGGCCTCTGCCCGTAAGCTTTATTTAAAAATACCTTATACTCGCTTTAGTCCAAAACTATAAAGTCTTGGATGTCATTTGGAACTATGGTTTAAGCTTGATCATACCAAAATAAATGAAAGCTATTATAGCACCCTTTAGTCATTGTCTTAATGCTCACAGATAAAACACTAAAGTCTTACTTATCTAACGACTGCTTTAAAATTAGTTTTAGATGGTTTTGACGATCCAAAACTAGGTAGAATTCAGTAATAATTTATTATAGTGGAGTAAAAAAGGAAACATGTGAACTTTTTCTCAAAATATCTATTTCACTTGAATCACTTCATCATCAACCCACCACACGTTGCGTCCAACTGATGGTGGAAAATCCGTCCTGAACCCTAGCCTGGACCTAAATTTCCCATATTGGTGATGGGAACTAGTACAGCGCGAAAGATTACGCCCATCTCACGACCCGCCTGAGTAACGCAGTAAGCACTACAAGTAGCACATGCCACCAGGCACAATCTTCGAAAGGCCTTTGCCGTGCAGTCTGCTGGCTGTCGAGGAAGAAGAAGAAAAAAATTTTTTATAGTATAGAGTGACAAACGAGCACACAGTCCACCTGATGGTAAGTGGTTGCTGTGGTCCATAGACATCTATCCTCGTTTGCGAATCAAAATGCAGATGCGTTGTCACCCGTGAGGACTAAGATGGAATGTCTCTTTCCATAAAAAGGGGTCTCCGGTTCTCTACACTCACCATACGAAACACAGTAGTGTTAAGCTGCTATTTTACGCTGGTATTATGAGAGAGCGTGGTCCTTCTCCGATCGAGCCGATCCATTCGCGCTACAACTATACTAGTAATATAACTGCAGTATGACTCTACTACGTATAAAAACAACATGTATTTAATAAAAAAAATGTTACTAAACTAAAAAGTATATTCCATTTCAATGGGACGCAGATTTGTAACTTATAACATTTAACACAAATTTGCAGTGATTGCAATTCTTTAATAATTTTGTTCTCATAAAACTCAACTTATGTGCACTAAAAGTAATAAGTGTTAAAATTAAAAATATTGTAAAACCGACTTCAATATAAAAAACAAAATGAAAACATCGTCAATGTAGTCGAAGTCTTTTAAATGCGCATTATTAAGGATAATTCAAAAATTACAGACAGATCTTGATCTTTATACGGGACTACATGAAAAGCACCAGCTTTCAAATAAAAAAAGAGCCACCAAAATCGATTCTCGTAGAAAAAAGTTCTGAGACAAACATAAAAAATTACAGTCGAATTGAGAACCTCCTCCTTTTTTTGAAGTCGATTGAAAAAGAGTAAAGTTATAGCCTATACATGCCTCATACTTCTGAGAGGGATCTGGATTAAGTAGCCACCCGTGCTGCTTCAGTGCGTGTTGGCGGACTTCACGTGTTCTCAAAATATTTAATTCCCCAAACATGCAGGGTTCCCGATGGTTCCAGAATATGCTTTCCTTCGTCACCGAGAACGCAGTCCATCCCATCCATGCATTACACCCTATAAAAGTGCACTGCTGAACATTATCAGACTGGAAACCGCAGTGTTTTTTAATGTTGATAAATCTCCTGGCATATTTCCGTCGGTCACCTCTTACATCACTTATGGAACGACGTAGGGTAGTCAATAATCTTTCACCGCTATAGTAATTCACGTAAAAACCAATTCAAAGTTTCACTGGTGCCGGGATCGAACTTGGTTCTAAAGCTTGTCCCCTGCGCCACCATCAATAAAATTATTTTATTGAATATAAAAAAAAGTAAAAGCTTTATCAACTTTACTACTAGAAACGCCTGAATGTAGGAAGTGACATAAATACAGATGTGAGGGTCAAACGTGTTTATATTAGCAAAAAGTAGAAGGGTCACCCAGTGACGCATGTTGCGTAAAATTTGTCAATGAGTTATGGATCCCATGCGGCGATAGAGGTGAGGTGGCGCCATCACTTGAGGATAAAGAAAAAGCAAAAAAGATGCAGAATTTCATGGTCTATTCACAAAACTTTGAATGGTTTAAAAAAATCAATTTCGTTTGACATAAATCTGTCATATACTCAAGGCGTAGTTAGTAAGGTAAGGTAGTGTAAGTTTTTTTTATAGAATAAGGGTGACAAACTAGCACAGAGTCCACATAATGGTATGTGCATGCTGTGACGTATAGACATCTGCATTTATCCTCGATTAAGAATCAAAATGTGTTGCGCTGCCACCCCTGAGGATTGAGATGGAATGCCTCTTTCCTGTAAAAATAGTCTCCGGGTCTTAACACTTACTAATCTGTCTGTGAGACACTAATCTGTGAGAGCGTGGTCCTTCCCAGGCCGAGCCGACCGACTCTTCTTTACTTTATCTTTTTATTGTTTTAATAATTGTTTATGCACTTTTCTGACTGCCTGGTTGGTCTAGTAATGGTTGTAGTAGTGCGGCAGCTGATCGTGAAGTCCCGGGTTAATACGATGCATATAACTCAGTGGCTACAACCATAATATAGCTGCAGCGTGGCTCTACCATGTGTATATTCTGGTTATTATCCCGCTGCTCTTGAGTTCGAATCCCAGCCAACCCTAAATATTTATGCCAGCCTATATACTATGAGCAGATACATAATATAGTTTCTCATATTTAATTACAACTTATATAAGGAAAAATATATTTATATGTACTCGAAGCAATATAATATATCAATATATTTCAGTGGCAGCACTGAATTATTTATTCTTCTCCGTTTTGGACTTGGCTATAGTTGGTACAGCATTAGTGCACTCAATTACTACATCCAGTTATACTGGTTAATAAATCTCAGCGTGTTTTATTTAACTGATAGTTTTCTGATCTAGTTGTGATTGTCCCTGTGTCTCTTGACACTGCATCTTGGCTTATCTCCAATCATATATGGGGAACACTGTTCAAGTTAAAAAAAAAAAGAGTTCTCAGTTCGACTGTATTTTTTGTGTGTTACGTTACAATTATATGTTACGCGATATCTTTGCCGATTTTGAACCGATTTATATTACATTTTATTAAATAAGCCAATATCCGACAAGACATGCAGAAAGTCGATGGATGCAGGTGGCTCAGGACCGTCGTTTTTGGCATTACTCGAGGGAGGCCTATGTTCAGCAGTGGATCTGTGAAGGGCTGTAATGATGTTGATGATGTTGATGAAATAAGCTATAACTCAAGGATTTTAATTTCATGAAAATATTGCACACCTGAAATTATAAATAGGGGATGAAATTTTTAATGTAACTATTAAGATACCATTGTAGTTCTTGGGCTTGTGATATTGCTTGGTCAGTCAGTCAAAAAAGTAAGCTTTTTAAAAAGTAAAAATTGGATTTAAGAAAGAATTTACACATATTTTAGTAGTTTAAACCAGCCGGTAAAGTAAACCATACCGACAGCTTAGGAAAGGCCTATCCGCTATTACATTGTAATCGGACGCATTACGAACAAAGAAGCATACCGTTGCTGAGTCACCACCGCCATAAACATCCGCAACACATAAAGAAGCTGTTAGTATCATTTTAGCAAGGAATTAATTTTAAGATTTATTTATTTGTTTATCATTAAACACCTTAAGGTATGTGGTGGTGTGAGGCTAAGCGCTCGCTGTAAATTTCATTGTACGCGAGCAGCCCGAGTTTGAACCCCGTCGGCATCATTGAAATTGTTAATTTCAATTTTAAATGCCGATTTACCACGTGCTCGTCGGTGAAGGAAAACATCGTGAGGAAACCTGTATGTTAGAGAAATAAGAAAAAATAAATATTTCGAAGACATGTGTAGTTGTGTAGTTCGCCAACACGCTTTGGAGCAGCGTGGCGGACATTACCTTGCCTTACAACCCTCTCAGAAATGAGAAGAGACTTGGGCCCAGTTGTGGGTCGTATATAGGCTGTAACTTTAACTTTTTTTAACTTTACTTAGTCCCCCCCCCCTCCCACACACACACACTTACACACACTTTTTTGACTATCGTGAAAGCAGTTTACATACATATTTTGCACATGGTCAAACCTTCCGACCCGGAACAATTGTTTAAAGTCTATATTTTTTTTTTATAGGATAGGGTGACAAACGAGCACACAGCCCACCTGATGGTAAGTGGTTGCTGTGACCCATAAACATCTACATTTATCCACAATAAAGAATCAAAATGTAGATGCGTCGTCACCCGTGAGGACTAAGATGAAATGCCTCTTTTCCATTAAAAAGTGTCTCCGATTCTCTACACTCACCATACGAAACACAGCAGTGTTAAGCTGCTATTTGACGCTGGTATTCTGTGAGAGCGTGTCCTTCCCCGATAGAGCCGACCCATTCGTGCTACAACTATACTATTAATATAGCTGCATCATGGCTCTACCACGTTTATATAAGCATTATATAAGCCCTACATGAAAGCCATGATAGCTTAGGGGCTTAGGGCTCGTTTACATTATATTATAATATGCGAGCAGGCCGGTTTCGAGTCCCGCCGGCACCAAATAAATTATTAATAGAAATTTTAAGTATTGATTTGCCACGTCGCCCGGTGGTGACGAAAAACATTGTGAGGAAATAGGCATTTAAAAAAAATATTTCGAAGACATGTCGAGTCCGCCAACACACATAGGGGCAGTGCGGTGGAAGCTTCCTTGCCTTAAAACCATCTTTGAACTGAGAGAAGGTCTGTGCTCAGCAGTGGGACGTATGAAGGCTGTAATTTTATTTTGCATAATATGAGCACTTGCTCCGTGCAGGATTCGAACGCACGTCGCCACAGCCAAACGTTTAACCATTGAACTAACAAATCGTCAAAGTGTGTGTCCAAATGATATTTCACGGTCAATGTTGCAGTGGCACGCTGTGACGTCTGATGTCTACGTCATCGCGCATCCATGGGCCACTTGACATCGGCACGCCATTTTATAGGCTGTTTAACGCAGCCATCAAATCCACTGCACTGATTTTACCAATGTTTAATGGCAATAAATTTAAAGTTTGTTTTAAGAATCGACCTACGTACTCAAAGAGTCCTTTATACCTTTTAATTTTGTGTGATTGAAGTTTTTCGGAACGATTTACAAGGTACGTCAAAAGTCGTTTAAGTTTTTTTTAATTATAAGCCAGTGCTTGACTACTGTACCAGCTGATGGTAAGTGGTGATGTAGGAAAAGATGGTAAAGTTCACTGACTTAGTTAAACAAAAGCCTGTTCACTCTTGCCTTGAAGGACATCCAAAACAAAGATAGTTGTTAGCAAATTATTAAGTGTATTGTATGCACGATTAGTTAATACGTGCCACCAATCTACGTACTCATCACTCAACTAGGTTTTCATCACTGCATGGGCTGAATGGTAGATGTGACCTTTATATCTCTTAAAAAGGAAATGCAATAAAGATCAAAAATTTCCTTATTCTCACTATTTTTTAAAAAACTTACCTCCACACTAGGATTTCCTCATGTATCGTGGGGACAGTTTGGAAACATGAATTTAACAAGGACAAACATCCAGACCTATAAATAAATAAATACCGCCGACCGAAATTGTGTATTAGATATCAAATTATATTTTCTCTAAAATTTTTGAAAAAAATTCATTAAAAATATTTCTGAAAACTTTCCTGAAGATGAAGATATCCGCAGTATAGCCAGATTAACAGATAAAACCCAACGGTTTAATAAGATATAATTATGAATAGTAACGGATCAGCTATACACTTCAAAGAACGGACAACCGGTAGAAAAATGGGGACAAAGATGCACTAAATGGAGTGACGACCTAGTAACACATACAGGAACTCGATGAATGCGGTGACTCAGGACCGTGTTATGTAGTAGTTATTGTTAGAGGCGTTAGTTTACCAGGAGACTTATGATGGGCTTCTTCTTCATCATCATCAGCCCGTAAAAGTCCACTGCTGGATATCACCTTCTCCTATTGTAGCGGGGATTTAACTTCATCGCTTATATCTTGGCAGGCCAATTAACGATCTCTCTCGCTGCTGCCCGTCACTGTTCTGAGTGTTTTACGTTTGGCGTAAACGTACGTGGTGTAATACTATCTATAGCGCCATCTATCTATAGCCGTAAGATTTCTCTCGCGTTGGTGTATATGCCAAGGTAGGCAAAACTATGGACTTTTATATAGCACCTCTCTCTCATCGTTCACATGCAAATATTTACACGTCCATGCTCATCCGTTAAGGGTACTCTAAACTATATTATACACGTATAATACTTGGTAGAGCCATGCTGCAGCTATATTAATTGTATAGTTGTAGCACGAATGGGTCGGCTCGACCGGGGAAGGACCACGCTCTCTCAGAACACCAACGTAAAATAGCAGCTTAATGCTGCTGTGTTTCGTATGGTAACTGTAAAGAACCGGAGACTCTTTTTACTGGAAAAGAGGCATTCCATCTTAGTCCTCATGGCTGACAACGCATCTGCAATTTGATTCGCAAACGAGAATAGGTGTAGATGTCTATAGGCCACAGCAACCACTTACTATCAGGTGGTGTGCTCGCTTGTCACCCTTATGCCATAAAAACCATTGTCCCTTCTTCAATATATTGACAATTTAGTCTAGGCCGTCTCTTGCCAACTCTACCACTCACTTCTGCAGCATTAATTACCACTTGTTGCAATCAACAATTTCTGTGGCGCTGTCGGAGACCGAACTCGGTTTTCTCGAGCAAAATGAGGCAAGGCGAGTGATTATCCACGCAACTATAGAACAATTTTATTTTACTTTCAATATTTTATTAAGTTGCATTGCTCATTCAGATGCAAGCAATAAAACGCACACCACCCATGCCGTTTTCCCACCACAATCGCATCCCGAGCCCCAAATAAACGCATTTAACAGAGAGCGATTATCATATCAATTACTCAGAGATCGAACCCGCGTCTGGACATGACAGGAGACATGTGGTTCGCGTCAGACTCACTGCACCCTGCATGAAGGTGTACGGACGTACCGACGTCATCTCGTAAAAATATCTCGTGTAACGGGCTGCTTTGTTCTAATTTAGAAAACGAAATTTAAATTTTAAAGTGATTAATAATTAAACTCTAATTGAACGTAAAAGTCGAATACAAAAACAACAAAAGAACTAAAAGAAAAATACAACACAATAGTATATTATGATGTCGGACAAAGTGTATAGAAGAATTGAAGCTTTAAAAGATATTATGTGGAAATTATTTTAATATGTTGTAGGTTATACGTGGTAGAGCAATGCTGCAGCTATATTAATAGTATAGTTGTAGCACGAATGGGTCAGCTCAACCGGGGAAGGACCACGCTCTCACAGAATACCAGCGTAAAATAGCAGCTTAATGCCGCTGTGTTTCGTATGGTAACACGAGGCACATTATCTTAGTCCTCACGGGTGACAACGCATCTGCATTTTGATTTGTAATCGAGGATATATTTATTCACCTAGTAACATATTGGCACATTTGCAAAAAATGCGAAGTTTAGTTTTTACGCCCTACGTGTTTAAAAGTGGACAATTTATACAGTGGTAAAACGGTTCCAGAACTAAGTTGCCGTAAGTGGCAATTATGACATTTTGTTAAGTTAGTAAATAAGCAGAAAATGGCATATTTAACACTACTTATCACTTTGGCATGAAGGCTTAGGTTCTAAAGGTTCTACGGATATAGGAACTTGCGTGTACGAGTTCCTAGAGCACGTTGCCAAAAAAACATTTTTTATGAAAGTATATACGGTACTAATAACAAAAATACAATTTTTAAAAGTTTTTCTATACAAATAAATAAAATTGAAGTTTATGTTTGTAATGTCAAAATTACAGCTTTTTATTAAATGCATATGAAAGTATATACAATACTTATAACAAAAATACAATTTTAAAAGTTTTTGTCTCTCTGTCTGTCTGTCCGTCTGTCTCTCTCTTTGTTCCGACTAATCTCCGAAACTGCTGGACCGATTTTGACTGGATTTTCACTGGCAGATAGCTGATATCACAAGGAGTAACTTAGGCTACTTTTATTTTAGAAAAAGAATTAGGGTTCTGCGCAAAAAAAATTAGAACCCCAAATAACACTCGGGCGAAGTCGCGGGGAACAGCTAGTTTCAGCTAGTTTCTAATAAATCTGTTTTCATTTTTTAGATAATATGATATGTTCTGTGTGTATTATTATACTGTCGAAAAATTTAAAATTAAAAATTTTATACAACCGACTTCAATGTGAATTATTAAGAATAACTTAAAAACTTCAGATCAGACCTTGATCAAATTTATATGGGACCACATGTGAAGCACCAGCTTTGAAATAAAAAAAGTAATCATCAAAATCGGTTCACGTAGAAAAAGTTATGAGGTAACACACATAAAAAGATACAATCGAAATGTGTACTTCTTCCTTTTTGAAGTCGGTTAAAAATTAAATGCTAGACTACCCATATAAACTGGTCCCATATAAATTTGATCAAGGTCTGATCAGTAGTTTTTGAGTTATCCTAAATAATTTAGATTGAAGTCGGTTGTACAATTATTTTAATTTTACCTTGTTTTAAAATTGTTAATCAAAATGTTTGCCGAAAAATTAAAAATATTTAATAATAACTTAGATTATTGATAGATGATATGAGGCATTTTACACATATAAATCTCACAATATATTCACACAAAATATAGGCAACAATTACTTATTTGCAGGTCATACAAGCACGTGTTCTACTTACACACGGTGTAAGTTGCTTCCTAATTTCGAATTACTTGCTTACTTCTTAGTTATATGCTTACTACTTACCAATTCGTCCACAAATGCGGAATCTAAGCCAGTTTGAAAGTTTTGGCTCTGCACTCAATAATTCGCCTACCCAGCATAGTGTGAGCAGGGACAACTCTTTCTATACGTTCGGCTGTGGGCTTTAATAAGCTGCAGGAGAATACTCATAAGCGATTGTATTTTCGTTATTTATTAAGTTTAAAGCAAATTGAACCGTCATATGGTTAAAATAATTATTTTGGTTAGTGTATTGTATACCATATGCGATTACACGCGCCATCTATGAGCTAGTAGCGAATAATAAAAAAATATTATTTAAACTTACGTAATAATAATATAAATATTCATAGTATAGTGATGCAAATAATCATAGTATATTTAATACATGAAATAATTTTGCGAATTTTATTTTAAATTAAGTTAAAAACTTTAAATTAATGAGAGATTTTAATATATATCTGCCACCTAGTGAGCAGTAGGAAGACTATTAGAGATTCTTAATGTGTCTTACTGTAAAGGCGCCATCTACACAAAACTATGTAAACGTTTGAAGAGTCTACATCCTTCGTGGAATATTTTCTTAATAAAGGTAGGGAGGAACCTAAAAAGGAAACTAAAAGTTCTTGGCAACTTTACCGAATTGTCAATAGGCAGGGCTCGGTTAAAAGTATATTTTTTAATTTTTATTAACAATTAACCTTAATTACCTAAAAACTTATTTGTTTCGTTTATGTTCGAACGGAATCATAATAAAAACGTTTATGAAGAGAATGAAATTTTAAATCGTTCTTGTTCAATAAAACGTTTTTAACCATTATAAACAGTTTTTTCCCATTTTTTGGCCCTGCAATACCAAACAAAAATACCTCATAGGTTTGAACTTGTCATGGCACGCACCATTCATTTAGCAATTATTATAGCAATGCGTGTTGACGGACTTCACATGACATCGATTTATTTTTAATTTTGGGATCAGACTCTGGTTGCTCTCATATTATAAAATATACTACTAGTCTGAAATACCACAGCTCGTATACGTACATGTTACAACGTGTTTTCATTGATTAGTACTAACTTTTATTTTGTCAAGCCAAACATTATATTGAATAGCTATAATATTTATAATTGTCCAGAGATTTTGGTTTCTTAATCTGGCAACCCTAATAATAATGTTCTCCACACCGAATTTCGGTCATGGCTGCCAGTCTGAACTTCAAAGTACTCTGTGGTCTGAACGGAGACTAGCTATCTGCGCAGGACAGGACTATAGTGTCCGAGTGTATGCGCAAGCACAGGTAGGTAACACTATGCATGGTGGGACGGTTATCCGACACGGCCGGAGAGAGATCAGGAGAAGGACCAACGGCTTTATGTGCTTTCCGAGGCACGGGGGTGAAACAACGCTGTATAAGCAATATCTGATTTTGGCCCGACCCGGGACTATGACCCCTCACGATGTAACCGCCATAACAACTACTACGAGTACACTAATAAGACAATCAATATACAAATAAGATAACCCTCCTTAGCAAGCGAGTTGGCAACCGCAGTTCTTTTATTAATTTGATTAGTTATTAGTAAGATTATATATACGTGGTAAAGCCATGCTGCAGCTATATATGTGTATAGTTGTAGCACGAATGGGTCGGCTCGACCGGGGAAGGACCACGCTCTCACAGAATACCAGCGTAAAATAGCAGCTTAAAACTGCTGTGTTTCGTATGGTGAGGTGCAAACGAGGATAAATGTGCAGAAGGAATCTTCCTGGTGGTAGCTTCGTAGAACACATGTGACGTCTGCCAACACGCATTGGGACATGGCGGTGGATGTTTCTTTGCCC
The DNA here is from genome assembly GCA_963668995.1 of Parnassius mnemosyne. Classification (NCBI taxonomy): domain Eukaryota; kingdom Metazoa; phylum Arthropoda; class Insecta; order Lepidoptera; family Papilionidae; genus Parnassius; species Parnassius mnemosyne. Next base: position 22,989,774 of record CAVLGL010000090.1, read on the forward strand.
TAAAACGCTTATAGAAATGGGAGGAGGCATGTGCCCAGGAATGGGATGTTTGTAGACTATAATTTTATTTTTACTCTACTTACGTCGAAATTTATTATTTAATTTGCCATGTTTTATTTTATCATATTTAATTTACCTAATATGTTTAATAATTTTGTTAGATTTTTTTAAATTTAGGTAAGGTATTAATGTAAAAATTTACTTAAGAAACGTTTATATTTCACTAACACTTACCCAGAAGTAGCCAATCTAAATAATTTGTCCCGTAGAGTTGACACCGTCACTTCAAAGCGAACGTCAGAACCGATGCAAGGTGACAGAATTCTGATTGAGTCAATGAAGCCAGTTGGGACAAATACCACGTATTATTATCAGTAAAACCCATGTCAAAATAGTGAAAATATTTACTGCACGAAGGGAAAGATCTTTCTGGAGTTAAACTTATGCTAACTACGACCTAAGAGTGTCAAGTGACAACCAAAGCACACATTAACTAACATTTACTACGTATACCAAAGCGACAATCCCGATTAGCAATAAAATTGTTCGATTTTTTTTAAATATTTCTCGAGAATTCACTTGCGTTTATTGCATAACTGAATGAATCCTCTGGGTGACGTAAGAGGCCACAGAGGGAAAAGAAATTGGAAATGAGTATCTTTTTTTTATAGGATAGGGTGACAAACGAGCACACAGTCCACCTGAAGGTAAGTGGTTGCTGTGGCCCATAGACATCTACATTTATACTCGATTACGAATCAAAATGCAGATGCGTTGTCACTAAGATGAAATGCCTCGTTTCCAGTAAAAAGAGTCTCCGGTTCTCTACACTCACCATATAGAACACATGGTAGGTATTCTGTTATTTTTCACTTGCCATCAACTACTTATCATATACCATTCTCTAAAATATGTTCCTGGCATTTTTCTTAAGCAATGTTTACAACAAACACATAATGAAATATGGTAACAGATTTGATCTTACGTCTCCAGCAAGTATAAAGTAGAACAATAAAACATCAAATATCGAAATTGTGTAATCGATCATAGTCAAACTTTTTTTTATAATTAAAGTGAACAACTAGCTAATAATTAACTAATGGTGACTTCTACAGCTTTTGAATATCTGCAAGTAACTTCAAACAAAGAAAGCCAGAAATTCATCATTCTTTTTTTATGTATATAAGATATATATTTTATGCAAACGAGCATGTGACTCACTTCAAAGTGACTACCGCCGTCCAAGATGCATTGCCGATTTTTAAAAAAGAAAAGGCTCTATCATTTTATAGGCTCTCTTACCCTTTAAAACTATACGTAGCTGTAGACATGTTGCTGATTGACTGCAGAAATAGGCAAGATGTATGTCAAATCAGACTGAAAGGTTTCATAGTAAAAAGATATTATCATATAGGTTCATATAGGTTCTTCATATCGAGAGTATCGTAGTAATGAAGAACACCTGAAGAGTAAATGTTGATGATATTTCTGTGTTTTCAAAAATTCTGATATCACAAAAGCTCGTACACATCTATACAAATGACTAATAACTCATGTCGGTCAATCGGAAGCGCATTAACACAATTGTAAACCAATCCTCATAGTTTCAGACAGACCATAGAAACTTTAGACAGGGATGAAACCAACGCATTCCGATATTCTAATGCGAATCTACTACAGTGTTAGATACATTAGAAATACGGTAAGAGCTATTTTATAGAATTGATTTATTAAAAATGTTAAGTACATTGCAGACTTTGTTCGACAACGAAGCTTAATTTCTGATGACAGCGCACCCACTGCGGTGTTTTGGTTTATTGGAGAGCCAGTATAATTATGGATTATGAGGCATCACATCTTACAAATAAGAGGTGGCGATACGTGTGCACTTACCGTCACGTGAATAGTGTGCTCGATGATCACACTATTAATAATAATTTACTTTTAATAAAAATATAAAATAGATTTTAAAACTAAAAAATAATAATTTCCTCATAAGTAAAAGTTTCTGAAGTCGGTGCTAAGACATAGTGTATTCGAATAATTAAAACCCTGAATTTAGAAGCTAGCATGTGAAAATATATTTTTTTTAATTTTGAAGTTGGTTCGTTAATTTATTTCTCCTTTTTAATCGTTCTAAGAATAATGTCATCTCGATAGTTTCATAAAAAATTCCATTCCCTTTTTTTTTCATCTTATATGGGAACATTCCTTACGTATAAACCTTAAGCCTATTTAATAAAAAAATGATTTGAATCGGTTCAGCTGTTTTCGAGAAATCAGTGAACCTTCATAAATAAACACGGGAAGAACATTATTTTTGGGACTAAAAAACAGACGCACTCTCAATAAATGCAGCTCCTATTTTAAATCGTGTCTAAATAATTCATTATTCTATAACGTTCGAGGCACTTTAGTTGTAAGCTCTTTCATGTTAAGTGCCTCTTTTTGTTCTGTTTGTAAACAATTCGTGTACGCTTTGATTATTTATTAAAACGATCGGAATATCACTCGATCAAAAAGTCGATCGGTGATCACTTTTCTTAATTCGCTTTTATTTTTCTTATAAAATAAAATGAAAAGAAAATATTTTAGGGTAAAATAAAATTTAAAATTCGTAATACGCTGGCTGGCAAACACAGGTCAAAATCCGCAAACACCAGTGAAATTTGTTATTCGTATTTTAAGTACGGATTAACGACATGTCGGTAAAGGAAAACATTGTTATGAAATCTGATATGAATGCGTCAATTTTGAGAACTTTGAAGTCCACCAACACGTAATTGACGGCGTCGTGGCGCAGTGACTTAGCAATAAGTTACGGCACTGACAGCCGCGGATTCGAATACCGCACGGAGCAAATATTTGTATGGCCTACAAGTAATTGTTTCGGTTCTGGATGTTTGTCTTTATGCAATTTATGTATATAAACTGACTCCACGATACAGGAGAATATGAAGGTAACGTTTAGGCCAAAAGAAGAAAGAATTGGGCAGTGCGGCGGATTCTTCTCTGCCTTAAAATCATTCTGATATGAGAGTCCTACACTTCGATTTATGACGATCTTGCCTAACTTAAATATGATATGGTCTAACTTAAATTTGGTATTTCAGGCCTTAGTGCTCGCTGTAAACTTCACAGTACCTACTCGAACAATTCGAGTTCGATCCCCGCCGGGTTAATTGCAGTTTTAAGTGCTGGTTTACCACGTGCTCGGTAGTGAAGGAAAACATCGTGAGGAAACCCGCACGTCTAAAAAATTCAAAAATTGTTTCGAAGACGGGGGAAGCCTGTACCTATAAGTGGAACGTATATAGGTTGTAATTTTAGTCTACTTAGTGCACTATTTAACTTAACCTAGTAAGCTACTCATATTTGAAGACGAATTATAATAGTAATTTTCATCACAAGTTATTTATAAAATAATTTCTTGGAATCACTTCTAATTTAATTAAACTGATTTTATTTCTTTATTTGAATTAAATCTCATTATCTTATTTAAAAAACAAAGTAAACATAAAAATATAAAATAAAACTGATAATAGCGGGTAGTGTTGCCCAAAATCGGTCTTGGTCTTGCAGTCTTGGTCTTGTTCTTGCATTTTTGCAAGACCAAGACCAAGAACAAGACCGCCTCTTTTAAGCAAGACCAAGACCAAGACTGACCGTGCAAGATTTGCGCAAGAACAAGACTTAGCTTGCGAGACTCTTGCGTCCTGCAGTTAGAACTAAGTGTCGTTTCAGGGAGTATAGGAGTTCGGGTATACGTTTAGGGACTCTATGAGACGCAAAAAATATAACGAAAAAGAAAATTGGAAAATTGGACTTATGCGCATTACGAACAATACCATAAATATACATAGCGAATGAAAATATCCATTAAAAGAAAAAAGAGTGCATCCCTAGTTTTGACCATCGGCACTTTGATGGTGCGCGGCGTCTTGTTGTCGGCGTCATCAAAGGTCGGATACTGACCTGTCAAAGAAATTGTGCAGCTATTCGAAAGTACAAGGTCAAGATACACGTGCCGGCGGCTACTATTGATATCGCATACAATCGTCACCGCTGCGCCACACGCACTACATTTGACACTGTTTGATTGCCGCCACAGAGTACATGTTTCAAAGAATAAAATAAGTTTCCGGGTGCTAAGAATGGACACAAATACATAATCCTGATCTCGCAAGAAATCTTGTAATTAGATAATAGGTAGGTATCATAATAATTTATTCTAGTAAGTAATTATTATAAAATTAACTATATGGATTTACAATAATTACTTACTATTATTGTTATTATTATTACCTAAAAGATAAACATGTTCAGTAAGTTCACTGCAAATCTCGACTTTTGCAAGTGTGTGTTTTTAAAACACAAAGTGCTCGAATATGTCGTCACACATTTGATAAATATGGTTGACACCATAGCACTTTTAAAACACTTGAAATGTGTAAAAATGGATCTGGATCTTGTCTTCAAGGCTTAGTTATTAAGGAGTTGGAGGAGTACCTAGGTAAACCCAGAGCCGTCATTTCGGAAGACATTTTAGACTGTTGGCGGACGCATGAGACAAAATATCGGATTTTATCGAAGATATCCCGTGATTTTCTTTTAATACCTGCAACTTCAGTACCTGCTGAGAGATTATTTTCTAAAGCATCATTAGTAATTAGAAAACATAGAAATAGGTTAAGTGATGAGTCAGCCAGATGGTTACTTTGTATTAATGCTTTGTCAAAAGAATAAATATAAACTAATAGTAATGTCAAAGCTGTTGTGTACATACTGTGAAGTAATTTAATTTACATCGTATTTTATTTTTTATTTAAATAAATGGTATATTGTATAACTCTTTTATTCTATTTCATATATGGTGAGGGTCCATCAATCTCTTTCTAGAGAGATAATGTTATTTAAAATACAGTGTAGTTATTGCCATTAATTTGTTTTTATATGTATGTTTAACCATGTTTTAGCACATGTAAGCTTATTAAATGTAAACGTTTATTAAGAAACTGACGCTCGTGGCCGTGGGACACGGTAGATAGCTCAGTTGGTTAGAGCATCGGTACGGATCGCTTAGGTCGTGGTTTCAAACCCCACCCGGTGTCAGTTGATTTTTCGAATTTCTCATTAAATGTTTAGACATTTATTAATATGGTTGGTCTTTATGGCTATGTTAATTCAAGCTCAATATGTACCTACTCTGTTAAGTTGTTCTAAGATCTAAAGTAACGTTTAATAAATAGTAATAGGCTAATAGGTCATTGCGAGACTTGCGAGACTCTTGCTGCAAGACCAAGATCAAGACCAAGACTGGGAGCGCAATACCAAGACCAAGACCAAGACTAGGTGTATTGGCGCAAGACCAAGAACAAGACTTGCTAAGTCTCGTCTTGTTCTTGCATTTGGGGAACACTAATAGCGGGGAACGTAATGTTTTTTTTTTAAATATAGAAACTGTATATGTGTACACGAAAACGCTATATTATAAACCTTTATTGTATGCATAATATTGTGCCATTCCTAAATTCCTAACCCAAAATAAATCTAAACATCATTACAACCTAACAAAGTGCCACTACCGGTCGGGCTGGGAACATAGGCCTCCCCCATATATTGCTTCATACGAAAGCACACAGTTAAAAAGTCCACTACACCGTATCATCCTGTGGATGTCATATTAGGTGACAGATGGAAACTAAAACAGGAGATGGGCAGCAGTATATTTCTGATAACAAATCAAAATAATTAAAATTAAGGTTGCCTGCAAAACGTGGCAACTTTAGAAAATCAAATTTACATCTATATAAATAAATAAAATTGAAGTGTCTATTTGTAAAGTTAAAATTACAGTTTTTTACTAAATGTATATGAAAGTAAATACAGTACTTATAACAAAAATATAATTTTTAAAATTGTTGTATGTCTGTCTGTTTGTTCAGGCTAATTTCCGAAACGGCTGAAATGATTTTGACGGGACTTTTACTGGTAGATAGCTGATTTTATAAAGAGTAACTTAGACTACTTTTAATTTAAAAAAAGATTTAGGGTTCCGCGCAATAGCATAAAAACCCTAACGCGGGCGAAGTCGCGGGAAACAGCTAGTTATTAATAAGATAACGGTCCGTGGCGCAGTGGCTTGGCACGAGCGCTGAGTTGCAGCTCTCGGGGCCGCGGTTTCGATCCCCGCACGGAACAACTGTCAAATCCTTGCGAAATATATGTTTGTAAACTACCTCTACGATACAGGAGAAATCATAGTGTGAGGTAACGTTTTATGAAGAAAAAAAGAAAAAAAAGGAAAAAAATGATGAGGAACAGCAACTTCCTGATAACGGCTCCAAATAATAAAAAAACTGCACTTGCCAGCCCGCCTGCCGTAGCAACTATGGCTCCTTCTATAAGATTGTGGGAGAGGCCTAATTTTCAGCAGTAGGCTTATGATATTAAATATTATTTTTAAATAGAAGTGACAAACGTACTTATAGTTCTTACATCCAGATTATGGACATCTGCAACTAATTTTTGACCTCTGTGGACTAAGATGGTTTAACTGCCTAGTTGGTTTAGTGGCGTAGACGCAATGGGGGCATCCGCAACATTTTCTGTCACCAGGGCGGGTGAAGTAAAATATTTGACAGATTTCATAGCGGGGACGATAATATCTTAGGAAAATATAAAATTTAAGGTTTCTTTCTGTATTATTAGTTATATTTTATATTAATTACGTTAGAAATGAATAAACCAAACTATAAAAATAACTCCAGGCCGATTTTTTTTTAAAGAGTTATAAAGTGCAAAAAATTAAAAATCAAACCACTGACGCATTGTTTTGTGTATTAATATAATACTCTGGATAATGAGAAACTATTATTTAAAACTAATTTCTCAATTAAATGACATTGTGTAACAAAAAACTTTCTCTCAGTCACAACTAGCGACATCTGGTGAGTGGAAGATTATTAGGCCTCATTGCTGATCATGAGATCCCGGGTTTGAATACGAGTAGATACAAAATCAGTTCTAGAGTTGTTCTGTCAAGAAATTCTCAGTTGCAGCCCGGATTCAGGAAGATGGCGGGGTTTCACTCCGGTGTCTCGAAATGCACGTTAAGCCGTTGGTCCTGCGCCTGATCTCTCTCCAGTCGTACAGGATTACCGTCCCATCGGACTATACGAGTGAGGGAATAGTAAGTGCAACTGTGCTTATTCCTACACTAGACCGCTATAATCCTATCCTGCACAGATAGCTAGTCTTCGATGAGAGTGGCCGCCGTGACCGAAATTCTATCTGGAGGACATTATTACCATCTGGTAGACTGTGTGCTCGTGTGTCGCCTTTACTTCTAATAATAATTTAAAACTAAAAATTTTGTACAATTCAATATAAATTATTAAGAATAACACAAAAACTATTGGTCAGACCTTGATCAGAAAAAATTCTACGGGACCACGGGTGAAGCACCAGCATTCAAATAAAAAAAGAATCATCGAAGTCGGTCCACCCAGTAAAAAGTTATGAGGTAACACACAAAAAACATACAGTCGAATTGAGTACTGTCTCCTTTTTGAAGTCGGTAGAAAATTTTTTGTTACCCCTGAGGAATGTCATAAAGCCTGTTATTTTACTGGCCCTACATACCTTTCAATCCGGAACGCAAAAATAAAATAAAAAGAAAAACAACGTAAATAGGTATACGTGAGGTGTAGCTACTGAAAGTTTTGCGTAACTCACAAATAAAACAATTTAGGTGTAAATTAATCTATAATATCTTTTTATAGGGGGGGTCATTGTAGAAGCGTGCTCGTCGCGACCCCTGCCAGCCCTTTTCAGGGCTGCAATTCTACTAGCTGCGCACCCATGCCAACGAGGGTTAGGGCGTCCCCCCAAGGCGACGCACACCAGCTCGTCCCCGTTGGTGTGGAATGCAGCGTGCAAAGCGGCGATGGGGACCGCCACCCGTCACGCACAGCCCGACACGGCGGAAGGTGGAGGACAGAGTGCAGAGTTGGCACGTGGAATGTTAGAGGAGGCATGAGAGATAAGACGAATGAGTTGATCGAAATAATGAAAGAAAGAGAATTAGATGTCGTGTGTATGTCGGAGACCAAACGGAAGGGCAGTGGTACTGAAGAGCTCCCTGGCGGGGCGTTAGCTCTATGGTCAGGAGTCCCGGAGAGCGAGAACGCCTGCCAGGGAGTGGGGGTGCTGCTGTCTTCTCGGTTGGTCGATGTTATGACTGAATATAAGGTTGTGAACTCAAGACTTCTCTGGGTTCGCTTTAAATTGGGACTGACGAAGTTATTCCTTTTGGCTGTTTATGCGCCGGTAGCTTCGTCGTCCAGGGCTGAGCTGGAGGAGTTTTGGGAGAATGTAAGAGAAGTTCTAGATTTGGCTAGGGGAAACGAAAGAATTGTTGTATGTGATGATTTGAATGGATGGGTTGGTACCGCTCGACCAGGGTACGAGTCGGTACTTGGCAAGTTTGGCGATAAAAGGGTTAATGATGCTGGCAAGCTTATACTGGCGGTGTGCAAGGAAAAGGGTCTTCTTGTGACAAACACTATGTTTAATCACAAGAAAATCCATATGTATACTAGAGAACGAAAGAATGAGAGAAGTATGATTGATTTGTTCCTGGTGGATGACCGACTGCGAAAACAGGTGATGGATACGCGAGTGTTCAGGGGTGCTGACCTGGGAACGGATCACTATCTAGTGATTACTAGATTTAGGGGTCTGTTCGCGGGTTGGCGCTACCGGACGGCAGTAACAGAACCACAGTCGGTCTGTCGCATCCGAAGCTGGAAGCTTCAGGAAGCGGATACTAGGGACAAATATCATGCGAGGGTAGCCGAAAAGCTTGACACCATCGATGGCAGAAAAGAATGTGTAGAAAGAACTTGGCAGAACCTTAGGGATGGAATGGTAAGTGCAGCGGAAGAAGTGTGTGGATCAATAAAAAGAGGCAGTAGTAAAAGAAGAGATGCATGGTGGAATGATGAAGTGAAAGAAGCTGTAAAAAAGAAGAAGAAAGCATGGTTAGACTACTTGGCCTCTAGTAATGATAAGGATATGAGAGAGAAGATGAAAGAAAGATATAGGCTGCAGAAAGTTCACACGAAAGCATTGATTGAGGAAGTGCGTGAAAGGTGTAGAATGGAAGCGGACGAAAGGTTGTCGCACAACTTTAAGGAGAACTCCAAACTCTTCTGGAAAGAAGTTGGAAGGACCCGGAGTGGTGCGACGGCCTTAAGAATGAACAAAGTGCTTTCGAGAACTAATGACGTCCTCTCAAAAAAATCGGACGTCATGCAGCGATGGAGCGAATTTTATAGAGAAATGTATGCGTATGATGATCTTAGTGAGGGATCCGGGGATGACGCCGTGACTGGTACGCCAGACCCGGACCTCGATGACTCTGAGGTCATCAGTATGAAAGAGATTGAACGTGCGATTCGAAGTTTGAAATGTGGTAAGGCTGCGGGACTAGACAGAGTTACTGCTGAAATGGTCAAGTATGGTGGGCCTCGCGTCTGGGACAGCTTTCATCTGCTGTGCAATTTGTGCTGGCGGACGGGGGATGTCCCGGATGATTGGCGATCCGCAGTCATTGTGCCTTTATATAAAGGTAAAGGTTCACATTTTGACTGCGGGTGCTATCGGGCGATCAGCTTGACCAGTTTAGCAAGTAAAGTTTACTCGAAGGTTTTGACACGTAGGATGCAAGAGAAATCGGAAAGATTTCTATGGGAGGCACAATGCGGATTTAGACCTGGAAGAGGATGCACGGATCAAATGTTTTCTCTCCGCATGATCACGGAGAAGCTTCTGGCTGCTAACCAGAAGATTTTCTGTGCTTTTGTGGATCTTGAGAAAGCATTTGATAAGGTTGTAAGGAAGAAAATGTGGGAACTGTTGCCGGGGTATGGTGTGGATGGTCGATTGCTAAGGGCTGTGCAGTCTCTTTACTGTGACTGTAAAGCCTGTGTGCGGGTAGGGCATGACCTGTCACCCATGTTTAACGTCCAAACGGGCGTAAAGCAGGGTTGTGTCATGTCTTCCTGGCTGTTCATACTGTATCTCGACAGCTGTTTACAGAAGCTGAAAGATAGTTGTTTGGGTGTGAAATTGGGTGACATTAAAGTAAATTGTCTGCTGTATGCTGATGATGCAGTGCTTATTGCACCATCAGAGGCAGAACTGCAGGCATTAGTCACGTGTATGAAAGAGGAATGTGAAATTAAAGGTCTCCGTTTGAATGCTAATAAAACTAAGGTTCTGGTATTTGAAAGGGACGAAGAGAGAACGAAGTGTGAAATATGGGTAAATCAGGAATGTCTAGAACAGGTAAATGAAATTGTATACTTGGGGAGTGCTTTTAGCCGGGATGGAAGATGTGATTTAGATGTGGACAGGCGTGTCGCTGCCGGGAACAAAGTCAATGGTGCCCTGACTGCGTTAGTCAAAAGGCAAGGCGTAGCGAAGAGTGCACGCCTTGCAATACATAACGCAGTGTTGGTACCGACTTTGTTATATGGCAGCGAAACCTGGGTATGCCAGAAGAAGCATAAAAGTAAGTTGAATGCAGTGGAGATGCGATCTCTTCGTAAAATGTGCGGCGTTACCATGGCCGACCGAAAGCGAAACGAAGAGATTCGCAATATGGCAGGTTTGAAAGATGACCTTATCACAAAAATTGATAAGGGCGTGCTTCGGTGGTTTGGGCACGTTGAGCGAATGAGTGAAGACCGAATGGTGAAGAAAATATATAGCGCGAAAGTTAATATTAAAAGGTGTCGAGGTAGACCGAGACTAACTTTCGAAGACCATGTGAGCAAATTGCTCGAAGAGGGTAGGGTCAAAAGTACTCGGATACCTAGACGTGCATGCATGAAGAAGATAATGAATCTGAAAGAAGCGAAAGAGGTCTGTAAGGATCGTGACACTTGGCGATCTGTTCTCTCTGGCTACCCCGTCAGGGATTGTGCGTGAAGATAAGTATTAAGTAAGTATAAGTATATCTTTTTATATATTGATCACAATGATATTTTTTTTAAAACTGACATCTTACAATTTTATTTTCAGTTCAATAAATCGAGGAGGTCAATATTCTACAACAAACAATAAAAACAAACTACTTATTGCTAAATTATCCCACATATATACTATATAATATTATATAAACTACTTAATATAACTGCTCCTCAAATTTTTTCCATTACATTTTTAACACTTTTTCATTCGTACAAACCATTTTTGAAAACGAACGAATCATTGGACTGCAGGCATGTTTTTCACGTGCTTGTTGAAAGCAATCATGGGCTCTTATGTAAGCATTGACATGGTGCATTAGAATGCAACTTCTCGATCGTCTTCGAACACCCATACAGAAAACTAATGCTTTCTTTCCGGAATGAAACAACATATCCATATTTCATCTGTCACAGTATCATACACAGCATTAAGGCCACATATTCCTCAGTTTTCGCAAATTAGTGTCGACCTTCACGAACTTTATCATGGAGAGAAACACGGCCACGGTTTTATTTTACGTACCAATACCCTACACTGTTCAAATGAGGTGCTTCCTTCATAAAAGCATTTTGAAGACGAGCAGTGCGTTCTTGCTGAGCGAGTTATAAAATATCATCGCCCTAAAATATATTCACGTTAACTATATTTTTGCTACGGATAACGAACTTCAACTTGTGATAAAAACATTGAGTTATATGTACTACGTACTAGAGAAGCCATTCCGAACATTGACTATGTTCAACTGAACTGTAGTGCAATCCATACAAACTAAATATTGCGTAAATTGAAGATTTGTGAATTCCATAAAATAATTGTTATTACATTTTATTTAGAAATATGTTTGTTTAGATTAAATTAAGATATTTTATAATAAATTCTTATATTTATTTTATATTAATATCTTATTTTATATCAAATTAAAGTCTTCGCGCATGCGCGACTACTACTCCCGAGCATGAGCGAAGACACAGAGTAGGACACAATTTTTGTTTGGAATGGCTTCTCTAGTACGTAGTACATATAACTCAATGGATAAAAAACAACAAACACGCGACTCTCCACCAAAAATTACATAAATCAATATAAACGTTTCTTATGTTTTAAAAATATAATATTCGAAATTCAAACATTTATGAGCGGCCAGGACCTCGGAGCTTTCAGTTTGCCCTATGTGTTGCTTCGTACAAACAGAGACTAGCAGATACCAATCCAAACGGGCTCATAGGCAGTTAAGGTGGTACGTGGTAGACCCATGCTGAAGGGCATTTGACTGCAGCAGGAACAGGTTGACTCGAATGGGGAAGGGTCACGGAGATACACAGATCGTTTTTTAATGGTAACGAGACCTTAGTCTTCAAAAGTAATAAGGCATCTACTTTTTGTATCTAATCGAGAATAAAAATACGATATATGTGTCTATAGACTGTAGTCTATAGACACATATATCGTATTTCTTTTATCTGTGGCATTCACTTGTCATCAAGTGGACTATGTGCTCGTTTGTCACCTCAGATTACAAAAACAAGGTTTGTTACTATTATTTCTAATTTTTTTTTAAAGATGTCTAAGCACTAAAGAATTCACATAACATTAGTTTAACTGTATGATCATTTGTCATCCATACTCCTAAAAAAATGGTGTATAAATATCAAATATACCAGATATCAGATCAGGGAGAAATATCAGAGTTGGAGAAATATTTAAATTATAGTAGAGTATCCTCTAGACGCAATTTCAGTCACGACGGCTAATCTCAACGGATATTTTGCAGAACAGGATTATGTGTGTAAGTACTCGTACCTACATGTACACTCTCTAATCCTTAAGCTCATTCTCATAGGCCGATGAGACGACAATCCGGTCTATCGGAGAGAGATCAGGCCGAGCCTCGGGGGTGTAATACATACAACTTCCTTACTTTGGGCTGCTTCTTCTATTTGATAGAAAAACCTAATAACTGATTTTGGTCCAACCTGGGATTAGAACCCGGAACTATATGATCACTAATCGCACTTACAACCAATAGAACAACAAGGCAGTCGCGAAATCATATAGAGTTAGAATACGTATAGAGTAAAAGGCGAAATATTTATAAAGAGAAACCAAAGATAGCAGTGGTAGCTCAGGGGCTAGGCGCTCGCTGTAAATTTCACAGTACACGAGTAACTCGGGTTCGGTCCCCGACGACACCAATGAAATTGTTGATTATAATTTTAAGTGCTGATTTACCACGTGCTCGGCGGTGAAGGAAAATATCATGAGGAAATATCGAAATATTTTTCCAAGACATGTGAAGTCCGCAACACGCATTGAGCAGCGCGGTGGATACTTCCTGGCCCTAAAACCCTCTCAGAAATGAGATGAGGCCCAGCATGAGTGGGACGTATATAATATGTAACTTCACAAACAAATTTAGCGGATTTTATGGTGTTTCATTTTAACTATTTTTAATCGCGACGTTTCGGGCACTTTACAGCACCCATGGTCCCTGAGGTGTTTGAGGTCCTGATGTCATATACCTATTGTTACCGAATTCTGCCTCCAACTTTAAAATAATAATTTTTGGTTCAATCTATGCAGAATGAGCTTACAGTATCTTGAAGGCTTGCAGTGGTATACTTGGGTTTGGATTTAATTTTATAGATTATAGTATCCCAAGAAGGTAGTAGCACCCAGCCATGTTCTCTATTGAAATCAGGATGTTTTTATTAGCCTCGCGAATCATTTTGTGTTCTAACAAATCTGGTAATATAATGGTTGGGACGATTCTGAACATGTTGACATACTGCAGACTTCCTGGAGCGTTTGTGCTTCACATCGCTCGTGTAAAAAATGTCGGGAATCAAAAAAAAAAATGAACGCGATAAAATCTGTAAAATAATTATTATTCTATGTGAATCATTATATATCCAAATTTCCATTCATCCATTCTGTCAGTTGTTGGCTGTCTGGAAAATAACTTCAACTAGGTAAGTTAAGGGAAGGTACGAGCGATATTTTTTATAGAATAGGCGTGACAAGCGAGCACACAGCCCTACTGATAGTAAGTGGTTTCTGTGGCCCGTAGACATCTACATCTATCCTTAGTTAAAAATCAAAATGCAGATGCGTTGTCACTCGTGAGAACTAAAAATAGACTACCTCGTTTTCAGCAAAAAGGGGGTCTCCAGTTCTCTTCACTACATTATAAGAAACTGTTCCACTTCTGATGTTAGAAATTATTCTCAAAAGTGTTTAAATAAAAGAAGACAACTCGGTAATAAACCCTGCTTGCTATCACGACCCAATTACATGATCACACCAAAAGTATGCAAACCAACAGCATCACTACCCATCTCAATGTAACACATGGCAGCCCCTCAGCAACACGACCTTCCTTGCCTACTACATACCAGTAGAATACCCCAACGGGCATAGTAACGACAGTGGGACTCTTAAACTGATGTTAGTGGTCTTCTCGAGACTTTATACTGCCAAAACAAGTGGGAGATTAACATGCTACCTTCATTTGTTCGTATTTCCTTTTATTTTTTTACCCTCATTACCAACAATATATATTTTTTTTATAGGATAAGGGTGACAAACGAGCACACAGTCCACCTGATGGTAAGTGGTTGCTGCGGCCCATAGACATCTAAATCTATCCTCTATTACAAATTAAAATGTAGATGCGTTGTCACCCGTGAGGACTAAGATGGAATGCCTCATTTCCAGTAAAAAGGGCCTCCGGCCACCTGCACTCACCAAGCGAAACGCAGAGGTAAACCTCTACTTCACGCTGGTTTTCTGTGAGGTCGTGGTAGCACCCCGGTTCGAGCCGGTCCATCCGTGCGACAGCAAAAGCTGCCGCGTGGCTCTACCACTGTTAATATATACGAAACACAGCAACATTAAGCTGCTATTTTACGCTGGTATTCTGTGTGAGCGTGGTTCTTCCCTGGACCTATTCGTGCTACAACTATAATATTGCTTCAGGGTGCCTCTACCACGTATAAAAAATATGTTGTTTATTCTAAATTCAGTTTCATTTTAACTCTACAAACTAAAAGAAAATATAAAAATTATTTAAGCGATTATTTACCGATACAATCGGTCTATAGATTTGGAATCGATATGGGCCAACCGTTTGTGGTCAGAGCGTCGACCGCAAATACGGCACTTAACTCTCCCGATACCCACTTATGATAACCACAGAGGTAGGAGTTTAACAGAATGTATTAAATAACGGATTTCATAAAACAAAAGGAATAGTTCTTTTGATAGTAATTTTTTTATTAATTATTTATGCAACATTCTAACATTCAATATATAAATAATTGGAGTTTTGGCGGGAAATTGACCGGCGGCGGTTTGCTGCTCCTGTATTATTGTTTAAATAATGGTTTGAAGTGGACTTTGATATGTAAAAGTGTTGCGATTTTGTGTATTAAGTGTCTACGCATGTGAACTATTAGTGGAAACAGTGAAACAAGTGCTCTGATGGTGATGGATTCTCAAGATAAGCTGTTTGTTTGCATAGGCACCTTTAGATACCATCGCCAACTATCAGCTGTCTGCTGGATCAAGTTGCCGCCAAAATCTCCCAAGAACTGCACAATGTGACGCATCAACATATTGTGAAGCAGTATACTATGAAGGAGTGGGGAAATTACAATAAACCGAATAAAAATACTTAAGACTTGGCCTAAAGGTCTAGATACCAGGCCATAAACTCCAAAAAAATATATATATAAATAATTTTTAGGCGAGAGAGCGAAAGAGCTCAAAAAACGAGGTTTTATATTCGTCTGTATGCTTTTTTTTAATTATATTCGCAGTTTTCTCAAAAAATGGCTAAATCAATTAATGCGGTTCTTTTAATTTAATATGATATACCACACTGGGTCCTATTTAATCTTAAAGTAAAGTTGTATCCCCAAGGGTGGAAAAATAGGGATCGAATATTTTAATGTAACTATAAATAGTTACATTAAAATTTTCGACGTTCTAGTTGTTACCTTGTACTTGCAATGTTCCTCAAACCACTCAAGAAGGTCAAACCTTGATCAAATTTATATGGGACCACATGAGAAGCGCCAGCTTTCAAAAAAATCATTAAAATCAGTTCACCTAGAAATAAGTTATGAGGTAACACACATACAAAAAAAAATACAGGCGAATTGAGTACCTCCTTTTGAAATCGGTTAAAATATAAATCAACTTCAAACTACCAAAAATAAATTAATTTACTTCCACAGTTTATTAAAAGTGAAATAAATTATATCACAATATAATCTTCTAACTGGTGTTTGGTTAAGTGAGGTGGTTTTTTTTTTGGTTAGTTGAATAAGTTAGTAGATAGTGTTTTCCTTGTCTGTAGTGTAATGGGAAGTAGTAAGTTTTTATAGGTTTTTTTTAATAGGATCGGGTGATAAACGAGCACACAGTCCACCTGATGGTAAGTGGTTGCTGTGACCCATAGACATCTACATCTATCCTCAATAAAGACTCAAGATGCAGATGCGTTGTCACCCGTGAGGACTAAGATGGAATGCTTCTTTGCCAGTAAAAAGGGTCTCCGGTTCTCTACACTCACCATACGAAACACAGCAGCGTTAAGCTGCTATTTTACGCTGGTTTTCTGTGAGAGCGTGATCCTTCCCCGATCGAGCCGACCCATTCGTGCTACAACCATAATATAGCTGCAGCATGGCTCTACCACGTAGAATAATACGTGGTAGAGCCACGCTGCAGCTACATTGTGGTTGTGCACGAATGGGCCGGCTCGACCGGGGTACGACAACGCTGTCACAGAATACCAGCGTAATGTAGCAGCGTAATGCTATTGTGTTTCGTATGGTGAATGTAGAGAATCGAAGACCCTTTTTTCTGGAAATGAGGCATACCATCTTAATCTTCAAGGGTGACAACGCATCTGCATTTTATTTATTAATTTAATCTTTCATGCACAAAGTTGTACATATGGCGGAATTAATGCCATAGGGCATTCTCTCCCAGTCAACCATTAGGCTAAACAGAGATATACAAACAAGAGGCGGTGCAGCAGAAATCAAAATAGAAAGCGCTAAAAAAATATTGTATATACATATAAATATACATATACACACACATACATAGTCATATATACTTAAATACACACAATATATACATATATAAATATATACATACACATAAATGCATACACAACATATATACACAATACATATAAATATTATCTATGTCAGAACAAATATGAAATATACATAATATGTGTATGAAAATAAGAAAATATTTTGATTCTTAATTGAGGATAAATGTAGATGTCTATGGACCACAACATCCACTTACGATTAGATGGACTGAGTGCTCGTTTGTCACCCTTATTCTATAAAAAAAAATTCCATAAAAAACATACTGGAGTAAGTTTTCATAAAACACTATAAATACAAGACGATACAAAATATTTATATTTTTTTCTGGAGGTACTATTTATCATTTGGGCATTCCTTTTTTCACCACGATGTTCGAGTTGGTACCTACACTATAGGTATTCTTATGTCGGAGTTTGGCGTTCGATGTTCGAGCACGCTTGTTTTCGCGACTTGTTTATTTTTTATTACGCAATGAAGAGATAACAAAAATGAAAAGGAACTGAAGGAATGAAATTTTTGTACAACCGACTTCAATATAAGTTATTAAGGGTAACTCAGAAACTACTGGTCACACCGAGAATGATCTCTGAATAATATATAAATAGGACCACATGAGAAGCACCAACTTTCAAATAAAAAAAAATTCCAAATCAGTTCTGGCGTCTTCGAGTAATCGGTAAACATACATTAAAAAATTCCGACGAATTGAGAACCTTGTTGGATATTAAGAAAAGTTAGAACTTATACATCATTCTATGGTGTATCAAATAAAAGCGCTTTGGAGACGTAATCATTTCACAATAATTTAAAATTTTACCGCTTCCCAAATTCTGTCGCAATTAAATCCGCATATGCTGCTAGGCCCTCATCCCACCTTTCTCAAGTATGTAGATATGAGATTTTTTTTTAATACCCAGAAGTATGCCCCCTAAACGAGTATGCGGCTCACCTGATGGTATGTGACTATCGCCACCCATGAACAACTGCAATGCCAGCCTCTTAGAAAGAAGTAAGCTCTTTTCTTGAAGGTCCCAAGTCGAATCGATCCAGAAAAATCGCCGGTGGTAAGCGATTAAACAGACAGGTCCACATTACAATTGCCTATGTGCGGTCTGCACTGTGTAAGACACGAACTTGACCAACCTAAATAATTTTTATAGGATTTGTTTTTATTTCTTTTATTGACTCTGGATTTTCGGAGGAGGGATATGTTCGGCAATGGACTTTTGATGATCATTAATGGATGAATAAATAAAAAAGCAGATGGTAGGTATCCCGTCACTTTTATATAGACATACCGTAACTGTATTATGGTTGTAACACGAATGAGGCGGTTCGGCGGATTCCGTTCTCACAGAAAACCAGTGTGAAATAGCAGATTAATGCTGCTGTGCTTCGTATGGTGAGTGTAGAGAACCAAGATACACTTTTTACTGGAAACGAGGCATTCCATCTTAGTCCTCACGGGTGACAACGCATCTGCATTTTGAATCTTAATCGAGGATAGATGTAGATATCTATGGGCCACAGCATCCACTTGCCATCAGGTGGAATGTGTGCTTTTTTGCAAAAAAAAAAAACAATGTTTAAATGATTTGTTCAATTCATTATTCTTCTACCATTTTATCTATAGATACAAATAAATACAATTGAAGTGTGTGTTTGTAATGTCAAAATTACAGTTTTTTACTAAATGCATATGAAAGTAAATACGGTAGGTACTTATAACTAAAATACAATTTTTAAAATTTTTGTCTGTCTGAATTTGTTCCGGCTAATCTCCGAAACGGCTGAACCGATTTTGACAGGACTGGTCAGTCAGTCACTGGTAGATAGCTGATTTCATAAGGAGTAACTTAGGCTACTTTTATTTTAGAAAAAGAATTAGAGTTCCGCGCAATAACATAAAAACCCTAACCCGCGGGCGAAGTCGCGGGGAACAGCTAGTATTAAAAATAATATATCAGTAATAATTTATTTTTAGCACTTCTCTCACTTTCGAGCTCTGTAGTCATCCTTCATCCACTTGATGGCATTCGATACGCCCTCTTCATTGAACATCATCTAAATGAAATATGAAACGCATCAGCTTTTTGTAATCCGCTTTCAATAATAAACCCATTATTATATCTCTCAAAAACACATACCTAAGTGTTTGTGAAAAACATTCATTACTACTTTATTTACTACCTGCACTGTCTTTAAATAATTATAGAACTATAAATATATAATATAGAGTAGGACACAGTTTTTGTTTGAAATGGCTTCTCTAGTACGTAGTACATATAACTCAATGTTTCGGACACTTAAAAACTTCAATATTTCAAATTTTGCTTTTTTACCATGCACCGACCTCGAATCGTGTACTAATAAATAATTCTAAGAATTAAGCTTATAATATAATATTTTTCATCATTCACGCGCCTATTCATAAATGAAAAGAAATTACAACCCCTACAAAAAGTTAAAAATTTACTTAAATTCATAAATATTTAGTCGTTCTTTTACACAAACAGTGACTATTTGAAAAAACACAACGATACCGTATGTGTAATAAATACTAGTTAATACTAGTAACTAACCACCTTACAAAGGATCTGTAAACTAAATTATAAATAATAATCTTACCCGTGTTCGAGAAAATAATTTATGTTGACATTTCCACTCACAAATATTTTTATTGGTCGACCACAATTGCCGCGTTCAGCCGATTGGTCTATTTAAATGTGGAACTAATGAGTGAGAGAAAGATTGGTTCAAGCGAGCTAGGTTATGTGTTAGTGGGAAAGAGATGGCTAGACACTTCTAGGTGCTTACCGATAAAGCGGCGTGTTAACAGCGGGCGCTCAGGAAGTTCGATGCGCGGGACGTGCAGCGGCTTACAAAACACGTGGTAACGAATTGGTATTGGTACATAAAAATGCACGAGTTAATAGAATGGAATTCTTCTATTAATTCTTAAGTGCAACTTTCTTGTTTTCTCTCAATAAGAATTATTTGTTAAATTACAAATTGAGTGGTTAATTAACTTATTTTGTATTTATTAAAAAAACGTTATCCTGGATGCGTTTTGTTTCAAACAACATCTAGTAAAGTTATTTGAACGCTATACAAATACTAGCTTCGAGCGAGATTCAAACTTGTGTTTGGTTACCATACGTAGGATTTTGGTAATGACATCGGCAGAAAAACTCTTGTCTAAGTTCTAATTCACTTGTTTACTTCTTTTTAATACCAATCTTTTGTAGTGTTTAGTATTTGGTTTGTGAGCCTACGGAATGGCGTCCGCCACTGCTGTATGTAGTGTGAAGTTTAAACCAATAGGAGCTATTTAGAATAAATAGCTCGATGGCAATTGACATGCAGCGAGGTTATGACACACAACAGGTAGCCATACAACTACCATAACGGATTGGTAAGGAATGGTAGCTAGCCGGCCATGATCCTAACAGCTATTACCAAATATAGTTTAAAAAGAGGTTCTCGACTGTTGGCTTAGCACTAGTATCTTGTACTTATTAAGTTTGCTGTGCCACCGGCAAGTGCAATGGATTATGTTTAACAGTGAACTCTTCAAAGGTTGAAATATGGTGATGATTTGTATCTATCGATAGTGACCTATTGGTTTCGTTTAATACATATTTTTCATTAATTCATTTAGCCTATCAAAAGTCCACTGCTAAAAATAAACCTCACCCACAGATTGCCTCATCCAGAAGATATTTGCCTTAACTGTCATACTTTGCAAGCGGGTTTTTTAACCGCAGTTTTTTTTTTAAATATTTATCTTCATAATCATTGATTTTCCTATATACTTCAAGCATGATGTACGTGATGTAGGTAAAAAAATCATATACGAGTATATTAAAAAGATTTGATTAAAGTAACATTTTTTTAGAAAACTGGATGGGCAATGTCAAATCTTTTAGACTAACACATAATAGGTAAATAAAATACCCAATCAAGAAATGTACTTAATTAAAATAGTATCGATGAAACGGCTCAGGTTGTAGTGTCACCACAATACAAAATAAAAGAAATAAAAACATCTTACAGAATCGTTGTCACTACAAAATAAACAATCATAATATAGAGAGTAGAGACTATATTAAATAAAGTGTTATAGAAAAAAATTAATTTTTATAATATTATAAAAATGCCAATTCGTAACAACGCTATAATTTCACTTGGGGCCGAAGCGATTAAATCGCATTTCACGTAAACATCTTCAAGAAAAATTCAACGATCCCCACTACGCGCACTTCGCGCGCTTTTTAAAAAACCAACGCCCCTTATAGCGCCGTCTCCTTTCCGCTCAAGATAATGGACCCTACTGAAATTTATTCCTATCTCACTCTAAAGCTTAAGGCATTAAAGCGGGCAATCCATCAGGCAAAGTTTATTCGTTCAGTGAACGCTTTGCGGTGAGACGGAGTTGGAACACGTCGAGTGAATGTGTACGCAATTTTAAATATGGAACCCAAAATAAAAAATTACAAAGACACACTTTCGTTACCGGAATGCGAAAAGACAAATTTGAATTTGACAACACCGTTTTCGATCAATGACATTTTAACGAGGGAAAATGAAACGAAATGTGACTACGAGAACTTCGCGAATTCGGGATTTAAAGTGAATTTTTTGGGAAAGCCCGCCAGTTTGAAAGAGGATAATTATCAGAGGAAGCAGGTTGTGGAGAGCAATATGAAGTATTATGATGACTGCAGCAGTGCGTATCGTGATTACGGCGATGATGGAGCTTTGGATATGACTAGAAAAAATAATTTTCCTGTCACAGAATTATCAGGTATTTTACCTATTTTTTACTTCCAAGAAATTTAGTTATGAAATAATATGACCTACTAAATATTTTTTAAATAAAAGTTTAGTAAAATGCCGATTAAAAGATTTGTTACTTGTTAAAAAATGTAAATATTCAGATGTTAATTTTACAGTAGATATAATTATTTATATTCCATTTATCTTTCTATGTGCCTATTCTATTATGAAAAATTATATTAAGGACTGTGTAACTCAGTGGCAAGCGCACTTACTGCTGCTATTTGAATTCCAGCCGTAGATATTTATTGCGATAAATATAATATTATGTTATGGTTTCTTTGTTTACAAGTGAGGTTTTCTCGCCCTGTGTCATTAAGTCATAAAGTCCATACACTCTAAAGCTCCAAACATTGACCTTAAAAATTGGCGCTAAAATATGCACCACGCTGTAGTGACATGAACCTATCCTCATATTGTACATGATTAGAGCCATGCTGCAGCTATATTATGGTTGTAGCATGAATGGGTCAGCTCAACCGGGGAGGAACAATCTTAAAGAACCAGCGTAAAATTGCAGCTCAATAAGTACAGTGCAGTGTTTCGTATAGTGAGTGTACCGGAGTCACCTTTAACAAGGCATTCCACCTTAGTTAGTTAATTACAGTAATTAAATGAGGCGTTACAGTAAGGAATTTCATTAATTAAAGATTAGATAATTAATTTAAATTGTCATTTTTGCATGCGGATCTAATTTTTTATAGAATTAACTGATGGTAGATGCCGTGGCCCATATACATCTACACTTATCCTCGATTGAGAATCAAAAGGCAGCTGTGTTGTCAAACCAGAAGATTAAGATGGAAAGCCTCATTTCCAGTAAAAAGGGGTCTCCGTTTCTCTACACTCACCATATGAAACACAGCAACATAAAACTGCTATTCTACGCTAGTATTCTGTGAGAGCGTGGTCCCACCCCAGTATATCCGACCCATTCGTGCTACAGTCGTAATATAGCTGCAGCGTGACTCTAACATGTTTAAAATATCCAAGAATAAGGATAAGAATAAATGTATATATTTACTTAAAACACGTTATACATATGTTACAGAGCGGAATATGTCCATGTGTTGCTTATTATAGATACCATAAACATTTTACCCGTCAAATACTTTTTATTGACATAAATGACGTTAATAATTATAGTTCTGAAATCAAATTACAATAAATACAATCAAAAATAGATGAAAAATAAAATAAATATAAAAAAAACGTATACAAATACACACATTTTTTCTATGTGTCTTATTAAGTGGCGAAGCTTGCGAAGTCACTTATTGATTTCACGATGTCTGTCCGTCTGTCCGTCTGTCCGTCTGTCCCACGATTATCTCGAGAACGGTTTTGAATTTTCAAATTCTGTTTTCAGCAATTGATTACTGATCACCCAGGCATCTGAACCTCCTATTTTGAAACTGATTGCTCAACGGCAACCGTTAGAAACCGCTACAAAGCCGATTGCTTCGCCACTTTGCTATGCTGTTAGCTTGCTAGGTTTATTAGATTTGGGATATCGTTTACAAATTTTCACTTCTTTCTAACTGACTTCTAAAAAAGAGGAGGTACTCAATTCTACTGTATTTTTTATGTGTGTTGTATTACCTCAGAACTTTTTCTAGATGTACCGATTTGATGATTATTTTTTTTAAATCTTAGTACCTAGTTATAAGCTGGTGTTGTCCCATATATATTCGACTTACTGCTTGACTTACTAGCACTGTGTAGAGAGAGATGTTGCATCTCTTTGCGTATTTTATCGCATCTGTCACGAGGAGTGCAGGAAGAAGATCTGACCAGTAGGTACTCAGTTTTTGAGTTATTTTCAACAATGAATATTTAATTGACTTCAACTACGTTGATAAAGTTCTCATTTTATTTATATTGAAGTCGGTTGTACAACATTTTTAACTTTAACACTTGTATCAATCAGAATTGTTTCTAAAAATCTACTAAGTAGTGTGTTTTAAATGCCTTATATATATATATATATCATTCTAACCTAATTACCAAACTACTAAAACTGCATACATCTGGTATGTGGTACTTAAAGACATCTGGTACTAAAATCGTAAATACGCATTCCAAATGTATTTATGATGTATGGTAATTCCTCTACGGGTACAAATGTCCCTATTACCATGCCCACGTTCAACAGTGGTCGAACCACGCTGCAGCTATATTATGGTTGTAGCACGAGTGAGTCGCTTCGACCGGGAATGAACCACGCTCTTACAGAATACCAGCGTGAAACAGCAGATTAATTCTGCTTTGTTTCGTATATTCAGTATAGAGAACCGGACACCTTTTTTACTGGAGACGAGCGATCCCATTTAGTCCTCAGGGGTGACGATACATCTGCATTTTAATTCTTCAACGAGGATTGATGTAGATGTCTATGTGCCACAGCATCCTTTTACTTTATAAAAAGTTGTGTTTTACTGGCTGATTAGCATTTAATTTTAAAAGTTACAATATTAAAAAAGTTAATCCATTCATGACAGTTTATGTAACACTGGTTTTTCCCGTTAGCCCTTTACAATACGACAAATCACGGCCTTCGCCACCCGCATTCATCGACTTTTAACCTATATGTGTAACATTGATATTTTGAGCATAAAACATTTTTTAATCAATTACCACCTCAGATTTTCATTCGCTATGTGATGGCTGCGTATAGGAATTCAACACCCAGTCTTATCCCGTGGGTGACGTAAGGGGCTTAGGTAAATGACCGAAAGATCTTGTGGCCTTCAATAGTTGGTGTTACGTAAAGTACGCAAACTGTCGATGGTAACATCTTATACCTACTTCGATTGCTAATCTAACAAGCGTTGCGATTTTTTTATAGGATAATGGTGACAAACGAGCATACAGTCCACCTGATGGTAAGTGGTTGCTGTGGCCCATAGACATCTACATCTATCCTCGATTACGAATCAAAATGCAGATGCGTCGTCACCCGTGAGGACTGAGATGGAATGCCTCGTTTCCAGTAAAAAGGGTCTCCGGTTCTCTACACTCACCATACGAAACACAGCAGCGTTAGGCTGCTATTTTACGCTTGTATTCTGTGAGAGCGTGGTCCTTTCCGGTTGAACCGCCCCATTCGTGCTACAACTATGCCACTAATATAGCTGCAGCATGACTCTACCTCGTACAAAATTACGATTTCGGTTCGAAGATATGATTATGAAGTTACGATCAAGCCACTAATACAAGAGAGGTCCATGGTAGGCAGTATACCGTTGGATATAAGGCATACCTTGTGTATTCTTTTTTTAAAACTGACAAAAGAACTCACAGTCCACCTGATGGTAAGTGGCTACAGCAGTACACATCTGGAGCCCACATCGAACAAAGAACGCTACAGGTGCGTTATAACCTCTGAGAAGTAACTTTTCAACTCAACTTCAATTTTCAATTATATTTAAGGTAGCCTTCGTTAACTGTGACATCAGGATGTCACACCTCAGCTCCCCCGTGACCGTGGGTTCTGTAAAGTGTACGACAAGTTGACAACGCATCTGCATTTTGATTTGTAATAGAGGATAGATGTAGATGTCTATGGGCCACAGCAACCACTTACCATCAGGTGGACTGTGTGCTCGTTTGTCATCCTTATCCTATAAAAAAAAAACGAAACGTCGTGAATTAAAAAATTTAAACGCGATAAAATCAGTAAAATTGGTTTAATTTCATGTTCTTAAATACTCGTATAAGAAATCACTATGGTGCGAAGATTATTTTCTGTAGAACTTTTTTAATCGAATCAATGTAGCTTCAACTCATATTAGATACATATCGAACATATCGCTTAATCTAATTCAAAGGTTCTTAATATTTTTAGCTGACGGTCCTAAATAAAGCTGCACTTGAATTACACGAACCAGTACGTAATTGTTCAAATGGCATACGTTACTAACACTACTGACAAATGGGTATTATTGTTAAGAATGTTATTATGAAGTGATCGTCATAATTACTGAACTTTATTGTTAATGGAGTTACTTGGGATGTATAAATATAAATTTATTTTTATCCGATTAAAAAAAAGGAGGAGGTATTTAATTCGACTGTGTTTTTTGTAACCTAGTTAAAAAAAACCATAGTACCTCTATATTCGATGCATATTTTTTTTAATATGTTCACCTATTTCTCGGACGGCTGAACCGTTTTCCGACTTTTATTAATAGCTTATTCTTCTGAGTGGTCCCAATGGGGCCAAATTAATGCCTTAAATTAAGCCGTCCCATATACTTTTTTTTTATAGAATTGGGTGACAAACGTGCACACAGTCCACCTGATGGTAAGTGGTTACTGTGATCCATAGACAT
The DNA here is from genome assembly GCA_963668995.1 of Parnassius mnemosyne. Classification (NCBI taxonomy): domain Eukaryota; kingdom Metazoa; phylum Arthropoda; class Insecta; order Lepidoptera; family Papilionidae; genus Parnassius; species Parnassius mnemosyne. Next base: position 23,016,118 of record CAVLGL010000090.1, read on the forward strand.
CTACATCTATCCTCAATAAAGACTCAAGATGCAGATGCGTTGTCACCCGTGAGAACTAAGATGGAATGCCTCTTTGCCAGTAAAAAGGGTCTCCGGTTCTCTACACTCACCATACGAAACACAGCAGCATTAACTGCTATCTTACGCTGGTTTTCTGTGAGAGCGTGGTCCTTTCCCGGTTGAGCCGACACATTCGTGCTACAACTATACTACTAATATAGCTGCAGCATGGCTCTACCACTTACTTAAAATTGAAGAAAAAATTCCACCCGTAAAAATAGGAGAACTGGGGGTGAAGTTTTTTAACTTTGAACTTTTGATATTCTTTATTCTAAAATTTAATATTTAAATAAAGAACTGATAAAATTAAAACTTTTGTACAATCGACTTCAATATAAATAAAATGAGAACATCATCAACGTAGTCGAAGTCAATTAAATACTCATTATTAATGATAACTCAATAACTACGTGGTCAATCACACTTATATGAGACCACACGAGAAACACCAGCTTTCAAATAAAAAAAGAATCATCAAAATCGTTTCGCTTAGAAAAAATTTTGAGGTAGTACACTTAAAAAAATATATTCGAATTTAGAACCTCCTCCTTTTTTCAACCGACTTCACCAATTAAAAAGAATACAATAATTTCCATTTAATAACTCTTAAAATCGGGCCTTTAAGTCCTGGTGTATCGAAGAATTATAGCTCCGATAAAATTATAATGCTTTTTCATTAAATTGAATATACCTCAAATATATAAATATGCAAAAAAAAAAGAAAATAGTTTGGAAAACCCAAAAGCGCACACCTCATGAGCGTTTCATTTAATTTTGATGAAAAAAATAAAATTAGTGACAATAATTATTACAAGAAAAAAAAAAACAGAGAGTCAACTCAAGAAAGAGTTCAATAACAAAAATCAATAGGGATCCTCCTTAGAATATATGGAATCTTATTTAATACTATATCTCAAACTATTGCCTACATCTATTAAGCGAGAAAAATCACCGACGCACCGACCAACGGACGGCAGTCCATATATTTTTTCAATTACATTTTTTGTTATGTAATCTAAAGTAAATCAATTAGAAAATAAACTAATCTTATAATTCAATGTCTGTAGTTATTGTACCGTTAATAACAATATGGATTTGATGTCTAGCTAAAAGTATAGGAACGATTTTATGTAGCGAAATTGAGGTATGGCCGCATATCGAGAGTAGAGCACTCAGTCACATTGTGAGAATAATTTTTAAATAATTTAGACGTTCCCCTTATACTCATAAATTTCTCGAGTCCACTCGAAATTGTAAAAAATAAACATTTGATAAAAAGTAAAATTTAACTTTAAAACTGGTTTCGGTTGGGACTCCAATTAAAACTTCTTACAGCATACCCGGTTACACTACGTAAGACCGTACAGTTACAGCGATAATACTGGCAATACCTATAAGGTCTCAGGTTTATGATAAAGAAGTTCCGGGGAAAAGATACGGATTAAAATGTAAAATATGGAATTTAACAGCAAATGTCAAACGCGAAGTTTGGGACGGCGCGGCTGAGGAACTTCTTACGTGACAAAAACTCTTCTTTAACCCCGAAACTATAAATAAGCCACGATTTTTAATAAGACCGTAAAGGTTGTTCAACCGATTTCAGAAAAAGGAGGAGGTTCTCAATTCGACTGTATTTTCTATGTGTGTCTCAGAACTTTTTTCTAGGCGAATCGTTTTTGATGATTCTTTTTTTATTTGAAAGCTGATGCTTTTCATGTGTGTGTATAAATTTGATCAAGACCTGACTGAGGTTTTGAGTTATCCTTAATAATGCGTATTTAATTGACCTCGACCACGTTGATGATGTTCTCATTTTATTTATATTGAAGTCGGTATGTACAAAATTTTTAATTTTATCACCTTTCGAATTTATGCTCTGCGCCGTTAAGTGGGGATTGATTTAATATGTTCTTGATTTTCTAAGTTTTTATCATACACTAACTTAACATTTAACGGCTAGATAGTGCAGCAGCTAAGCGTAAAGTTGCGGTGCTACAGAGCCTTGGGTTCGAATACCGCTTGGAAAAAATGTTTGTACGGTAGACAAAAAACTTTTTCGGACCTGGAATGTTGTCCATGTGCCATTATTTATGTAAGTAAAACGCCTCCACAATACGGTATAAAAATATGACTGTGAGTATTTATATCGTTTTTTAAATAACAAAAATACATACATGTGGTGGTAGTTTTAGTTTAAACGTGGTAGGGCCATGCTCCAGCTTTATTATGATTGTAGCACGAATGGGTCGGCACGACCCTGTAGGAACACTCTCTCACAGGATACCAACGTAAAACGTATAATGTGTAGAGAATGGTAGACCCTATTTACTAGAAACGAGGCATTCCATCTCAGTCCTCAGGGGTGACAACGCAAGATGCGTTTTGATTCTTAATCGAGGATAAATGTAGATGTCTATGAGCCACAGCATCCACTTATCATCAGGTGGACTATGTGCTAGTTTGTCACCCTAATTCTATAAAATAGGCCATGCATAAAATAGATTGGCACGATCGGGGAAGATACCTTTTTACTGATAACGAAGAATTCTATCTCGGTCCTTAATCGTGAAGCGCATTTGCATTTTCAATTCTTAATCGAATATAAAGGTCTATGAACCAAAGACGTATATCTATAAAAGACGATTTTAATAAATATATAAGATAATACAATTTTTGTGTCGTTATCAGCTTTTGGTGCACTATAGCGTGCAACACAACTTAAAAAAGAGCTTGGGAAATTTTAATACTTATTTGTAAAATACCAAGAAAATAAAACTCGGAGACGGAGACGAACAAAATATTGTGTTGTTAGTTGCGACATTTGTTGCGACTGATTATCATGAGGTTCCTGGGTTCGAATCCAGGGTCGGGCTAAATACGGTTATAAGGTGTCTCTGTCAATAAATTTCTCTGTATCAATCCGGAATCAGGATATTGGCAATGTTCACCCTCCAGCCTCGGAAAGTACGTAAAGCAGTTTGTTCTGCTCCTGATCTCTCTTCGGTGGTGACGGATTTCTTATCGGACTGTCGAAAGTAAGAGTGTACTTTTGTCCTGCGAAGTTAGTCTCAGTTGAGATAGGCCGCCGTGACCGAAATTAATTCTAGAGGTAGATTATTACACTGTTATTTAACCCTCGTAATTTGTGAGATTGAAGTCCTTCCCGGTCAAAGGCGAACTATTGGTACCGCAGCCTTAATATAGTTACCTGTTAGCGTACAGAGTACAGGGCGTAATATTCGTACAGGGTGCAGCTACCCTATATGGATATTATATTACCTATATTATGATCATTATAGCACCAAACATTTTTACGTGGTAGGCCATGCTGCAGCTATATTAATAGTATAGTTGTAGCACGAATGGGTCGGCTCGACCGGGGAAGGACCACGCTCTCACAGAATACCAGCGTAAAATAGCAGCTTAATGCTGCTGTGTTTCGTATGGTGAGTGTAGAGAACCGGAGACCCATTTTACTGTAAAAGAGGCATTCTATCTTAGTCCACAAGGCTGGCAACGCATCTGCATTTTAATTCACAAAAGATAGATGCAGATGTCTATGGGCCACAGCAACCACTTACCATCAGGTGGACTGTGTGCTCGTTTGTCACCCTAATTCTATAAAAAAAAATGATATAGGCAACTTCCTCGTATTCAATAGTTATGGGCTAGGTTTAAAACTTAAAGTAAAACCTAACAATTTTCGTTTATTTTTTGTTCAAACGAGCTTCTCCAGATTCACTGGTTAAAATAAAATTATATTAAAATGTTTCTGTAACATGTATTAAGTGTTATTAAATATATTTTATTATAAATGTATATCAGAATAGATTTCTAATACAATAAACTCTACGCAATAGCACAAAGTGAAAAAAGCCGTAACAATCGAAGGGCATTACAAATTCAAATCGCTTGCAACAATACAAATGTAATGGCGCATTCACACCGACGCGACGGTGCCGCGCCGCGACATCGCTCGGCCACTTCGATTACGCATCGCCCCTCATTACAACAAGTGACTTGAAAGCACTATTCGAGCATTCAATTTAGTAATTACTATGTTCTATCGGCACGTGGCGGATGAATCGTGTGCCATTAAGTCTTCGGTTAATTTTCTAATGTTAATGTCTTTCGAAGCGTATCACACGACCTAGAAATGTAGTTTATATTGTACGCAAATACAATATAGCATGTTTTCAATTAAGGTAAACTAAGTCTTAAAGTAGTTTAAATCTATTGTTTTTTATATACAACTTTATTTTACAGAAAATTAAAAGCTATAATTTTAAGATTAAGATATAATGCATCATTATCATCGTCATCAATAAAACCGTGAAGTGGCAGTGTAAGAATATCTACTAAGTCATATCGTTCATCTTAAAAAGTATCATCTTTCTGATGACGAGTCAAAATAATAAAAAAACTGCGGTTGCCAAACTGTCTGCCAAGCGCAACTATAAGACAATCTATGGGGGGGGGGGGGCTCATATTCAGAGAACTTTGTAGGCTGTAATGTATAAGGGATCATCATCATCGTCAGCCTGTAAAAGCACGCTTAGCAGGCGGATGAGTAATCACAGCACCAGATGTCCCGCAACTTTATATTGAAGACAAAATAAAAGAAAACTTTGACACTGCTATCGTCACCAGTCTGGATAAAATACGTCTAGCTTAAACGAAATAGTTACACCGGTAAACTTACCACTACCATTTTAGTAGTTTTGTAAAAGATTATGTGCATCGCGATTATTCGCATCACGTCTATAGAACTTCAGAATTAAGAATTAAGTACTTATATAAAACAGGGAGTGGGGGTGCTGCTGTCTTCTCGGTTGGTCGATGTTATGACTGAATATAAGGTTCTGAACTCAAGACTTCTCTGGGTTCGCTTTAAATTGGGACTGACGAAGTTATTCCTTTTGGCTGTTTATGCGCCGGTAGCTTCGTCGTCCAGGGCTGAGCTGGAGGAGTTTTGGGAGAATGTAAGAGAAGTTCTAGATTTGGCTAGGGGAAACGAAAGAATTGTTGTATGTGGTGATTTGAATGGATGGGTTGGTACCGCTCGACCAGGGTACGAGTCGGTACTTACGTTACGTAAAGTTTGGCGATAAAAGGGTTAATGATGCTGGCAAGCTTATACTGACGGTATGCAAGGAAAAGGGTCTTCTTGTGACAAACACTATATTTAATCACAAGAAAATCCATATGTATACTAGAGAACGAAAGAATGAGAGAAGTATGATCGATTTGTTCCTGGTGGATGACCGAATGCGAAAACAGGTGATGGATACGCGAGTGTTCAGGGGTGCTGACCTGGGAACGGATCACTATCTAGTGATTACTAGATTTAGGGGTCTGTTCGCGGGTTGGCGCTACCGGACGACAGTGACAGAACCACAGTCGGTCTGTCGCATCCGAAGCTGGAAGCTTCAGGAAGCGGATACTAGGGACAAATATCATGCGAGGGTAGCCGAAAAGCTTGACACTATCGATGGCAGAAAAGAATGTGTAGAAAGAACATGGCAGAACCTTAGGGATGGAATGGTAAGTGAAGCGGAACAAGTGTGTGGAACAATAAAAAGAGGCAGTAGTAAAAGAAGAGATGCATGGTGGAATGATGAAGTGAAAGAAGCTGTAAAGAAGAAGAAGAAAGCATGGTTAGACTACTTGGCCTCTAGTAATGATAAAGATATGAGAGAGAAGATGAAAGAAAGATATAGGCTGCAGAAAGTTCACACGAAAGCATTGATTGAGGAAGTGCGTGAAAGGTGTAGAATGGAAGCGGACGAAAGGTTGTCGCACAACTTTAAGGAGAACTCCAAACTCTTCTGGAAAGAGGTTGGAAGGACCCGAAGCGGTGCGACGGCCTTAAGAATGAACAAAGTGCTTTCGAGAACTAATGACGTCCTCTCAGAAAAATCGGACGTCATGCAGCGATGGAGCGAATTTTATAGAGAAATGTATGCGTGTGATGATCTTAGTGAGGGATCCGGGGATGACGCCGTGACTGGTACGCCAGACCCGGACCTCGATGACACTGAGGTCATCAGTATGAAAGAGATTGAACGTGCGATTCGAAGTTTGAAATGTGGTAAGACTGCGGGACTAGACAGAGTTACTGCTGAAATGGTCAAGTATGGTGGGCCTCGCGTCTGGGACAGCTTTCATCTGCTGTGCAATTTGTGCTGGCGGACAGGGGATGTCCCGGATGATTGGCAATCCGCAGTCATTGTGCCTTTATATAAAGGTAAAGGTTCACATTTTGACTGCGGGTGCTATCGGGCGATCAGCTTAACCAGTTTAGCAAGTAAAGTTTACTCGAAGGTTTTGACACGTAGGATGCAAGAGAAATCGGAAAGATTTCTATGGGAGGCACAATGCGGATTTAGACCTGGAAGAGGATGCACGGATCAAATGTTTTCTCTCCGCATGATTACGAAAAAGCTCCTGGCTGCTAACCAGAGGATTTTCTGTGCTTTTGTGGATCTTGAGAAAGCATTTGATAAGGTTGTAAGGAAGAAAATGTGGGAACTGTTGCCGGGGTATGGTGTGGATGGTCGATTGCTAAGGGCTGTGCAGTCTCTTTACTGTGACTGTAAAGCCTGTGTGCGGGTAGGGCATGACCTGTAACCCATGTTTAGCATCCAAACGGGCGTAAAACAGGCTTGTGTCATGTCTTCCTGGCTGTTCATACTGTATCTCGACAGCTGTTTACAGAAGCTGAAAGATAGCTGTTTGGGTGTGAAATTGGGTGACATAAAAGTAAATTGTCTGCTGTATGCTGATGATGCAGTGCTTATTGCACCATCAGAGGCAGAACTGCAGGCATTAGTCACGTGTATGAAAGAGGAATGTGAAATTAAAGGTCTCCGTTTGAATGTTAATAAAACTAAGGTTCTGGTATTTGAAAGGGACGAAGAGAGAACGAAGTGTGAAATATGGGTAAATCAGGAATGTCTAGAACAGGTAAATGAAATTGTATACTTGGGGAGTGCTTTTAGCCAGGATGGAAGATGTGATTTAGATGTGGACAAGCGTGTCGCTGCCGGGAACAAAGTCAATGGTGCCCTGACTGCGTTAATCAAAACGCAAGGCGAAGTGAAGAGTGCACGCCTTTGTTATATGGCAGCGAAACCTGGGTATGCCAGAAGAAGCATAAAAGCAAGTTGAATGCAGTGGAGATGCGATCTCTTCGTAAAATGTGCGGCGTTACCATGGTCGACCGAAAGCGAAACGAAGAGACTCGCAATATGGCAGGTTTGAAAGATGACCTTATCACAAAAATTGATAAGGGCGTGCTTCGGTGGTTTGGGCACGTTGAGCGAATGAGTGAAGACCGAATGGTGAAGAAAATATATAGCGCGAAAGCTAATATTAAAAGGTGTCGAGGTACCGAGACTAACTTTCGAAGACCATGTGAGCAAATTGCTTGAAGAGGGTAGGGTCAAGAGTACTCGGATACCTAGACGTGCATGTATGAAGAAGATATTGAATCTGAAAGAAGCGAAAGAGGTATGTAAGGGTCGTGACACTTGACGATCTGTTCTCTCTGGCTACCCCGTCAGGGATTGTGCGTGAAGATAAGTATATAAAACAGAAATAAGAAAAACTATATTATATAGGTTAAATATTATTAAACACCTCTAGATATCTATCGTTTGAAAATCTTTTGGACTGAAATGTAGATTTATACATAAATAAAACATTAACATAGGTTATCAACGTAACGTATTAATTTGTACAAATTGTAAGGTAGTACAATTTTAGTTATTAATTTATCACGTAGGTAACATCATTAATATCTTAACAAACCTACGGGTAGGTTAGTTTCACGGTGTTATAAAATAAGCTGGTACCAAAACTTTTAACAAAAGATTCGACGCAGCACGCAAAAACACTGTTAAATCTATTCAAAAAGATAAACCGGTGACGGCTAATGACTGAAGACAATTTGTGTAATCGACGCATTGTGAATACTCCTTTATACGCAGATGGCGTGCGTAAGGTACCAATCAAATTAAGTCCTTTTAAACACAACTAAAGAAATATGCGAATAGTTTGAAAATTACAATATCGTTATCGACATAAATTCTATCTCTGATATCACCATAGTGCGACGATTGACGGGCAAGTGCAGAATGGTGATGTTAATAACCACGAGACATAAATTCCTCTTCGTAAAACTAAAGACAACTTTCAATATCTTCTTTAATAATTAATGTGCAATTTCAAAAGAAAGTATTTCCTCTATTAATTGAACATATATTTTCTTTTTCATATACATACTTTTCTTTTTTTTATTTATTAATGTACACACAACAAGATACAGAAACAGCCTTATAGTGAGTTTGTACAAAGGTTCTACTTATTCCATAATTTGCTGAAATATCTTCCAGTGTTTTACGTGGTAGAGCCATGCTGCAGCTATATTACTGGTATAGTTGTAGCAGGAATGGGTCGGCTCGACCGGGGAAGGACCACGCTCTCACAGACATAAGCCTCTCAGCAAATGAGAGGAGGCCTTTTTACCTTTTTCTTTTGAGAGCACTTATTAATAGATATATTTTCATTTACTATATACATTTTAAAGTGTAATTTTCTAATTTAGATGTTTACCATTGTTACAGATGACTATGACTCCCGATCATCTACCCCAGGATCCCCAATTCGTCGCAGCAACTCATCCCCTAATTCTGATATCAGCTATAAACCTTTTAACCTCCATTATGAACCAGGAAAGTGTACAACACCCCCTCCAAGCGACACTGGAACTCTTCACTCAACAAACTATAACCACATGAACGAATACACACAAAATGGCGGACGAAAGAAGCGATCGAGAGCTGCCTTTTCTCACGCTCAGGTTTACGAGCTTGAGAGACGGTTCAGTCAACAAAGATACCTCTCCGGGCCCGAACGCGCTGACTTAGCAGTAAGTCTCAAACTCACCGAAACCCAAGTCAAAATATGGTTTCAAAATCGACGGTACAAAACTAAAAGAAAACAAATGCAAATGCAGGAAAGCGGGATGCTAGCGGCGGCAGCGGCTGCAGCCAACCACGCCCGAAAAGTAGCCGTCAAAGTTCTAGTCAACAACAACGGACAGCCCACTTTACCCGATCTAAAAACATATCAGACCCCTTTAATTTCAAAGTCGTTAAATCCGGCGTTGTTCACGCCTCCGAACCTTTTGGAAGGTTCTCCAATTTTAAAACATTTTGCTGGCGTCTACGGCGTAGACTTTGTTAAGAACCCGGAGTACAAAGCGCTGCTACAAGAGTCGTATAATCAAGCTGTTCTACAATCATTATACGGGCCACATCTGGGCGTCAATTATCCCAATATACCATTGTCATACATGTACTATCCAAGTCATTCAACGTTTGGGATGCCTGCACCATGTGATATGGAGAGAAATCAGGGAGAATCAAGTATTGACACAAAAGAGTTTGGAGAAGACAGCGCGAGAACGAAAAATATTAACGAAAACAGTAACGAAAGTATGGCTAGTAATATCGAGGTAGAAAACTAATCTATGAACTTTTAAATTGTCCTACCTTTTTTTGTAAATTACTTTTTAAACAGGTTTAAAATTGATAAACAAAAAACAAACTGCTTAAAACAATTTAGCCAATTTTTTAATTTAAAAAAAGAGAACGCATTATTTAAAAATAAATTAAAGATTTACTGCACTTATTACAGAAAATATAATATATTAATAAATTGTGTAAGTAAACCTCTTTTGATAGCTTCAAAAAAAGGTTCTGAATTTCTGTAATTTTTTACAAAGTCAAATGGGTAAAAAAACCAAAGATAAATAAATCTAAACCAAAGATTGAATACCAAAGACAATTTTATAATCACTTTTAGCTAGAAAATTTGTTAATATTAGTCATTTAATTCGTTGTAAATAAGACTTTTTGAATTTTTAGATTATATTATTATGTAGTTGAACACACTTGTAAATAGTATATTTGTGATTAGTTAATTCTAAACTTGAAATAAAAGTGCAATACAAATTTATTTGTATTTTAATTTTTATCCATATATTACCAGCTTATTCACTGGATAAAGCCTTATGACCCTTGTGCCTTTTGGATAAACTCTAATAATAATTGAAATAACTATGACTTCTGTTATTTAATATGGCAGGTTTGAAAGATGACCTTATCACAAAAATTGATAAGGGCGTGCTTCGGTGGTTTGGGCACGTTGAGCGAATGAGTGAAGACCGATTGGTGAAGAAAATATATAGCGCGAAAGTTAATATTAAAAGGTGTCGAGGTAGACCGAGACTAACTTTCGAAGATCATGTGAGCAAATTGCTCGAAGAAGGTAGGGTCAAGAGTACTCGGATACCTAGACGTGCATGTACGAAGAAGATAATGAATCTGAAAGAAGCGAAAGAGGTATGTAAGGATCGTGACACTTGGCGATCTGTTCTCTCTGGCTACCCCGTCAGGGATTGTGCGTGAAGATAAGAAGAAGAAGAAGAAATAACTTCTGTTAAATTGCTCAAAATACGAAAGCACATAACTAGTAATATGAGCTAAGCGATAGTAGCTTTTTATTCATGGTAGAGCCACGGTGCAGCTATACCATGGTTGTAGCACGAATAGGTTGGCTCGCCCGGGATGGAAAACGTTCTCACAGAATACTAGAGAGAAATACCCGCTTATTGCTGCTGTGTTTCATATAGTCAGTGTATTTCATCCTAAACCCTCAGGGGTGACAACTCATGCTGCAAATGGATTCTTAATCGGGGATGTATCGCGATCAGTTATTATCAGGTGGACTGTCTGCTCGTTTGTCACTCTTTTTATTTATAAAAAAACCTAAGAATGTATAAATTATAGCCTTTAACTAAAAGCACTGGGTCAAACTAGTTTTAATAATTTTTCGAACTTTAATAATAATCTTTATTTCCATATACATCAGTTAACAAAATGTCTTTTTTATATATTACACAAGATTATTATCTTAAAACATGAAAAATAGCATCCACTGCCGAACTTAACACTTTCACTGTCCGATTTCCAGACACAATAGTAAGACAATAGCAGTGCCCTATATGTAGTGCACGGGACAGTGAAAGGGTTAATACTAATATGTACTGCTCAAACTGAAGAGATAAGATTCAAGACTTACTAAATAATTAATGTAAGTATAGTAATAATGTCCTCCAGACCGAATTTCGGTCACGGCGGCCTGCCTCAACGAAGACTAGCCATCGGTGCAGGACAGGTTTATAGTGGCCAAGTGTATGCGCAAGCACAGATGCACTCTATTCCCTCACTCTCACAGTCCGATGGGTCGGTGTGCCGGCGGCTTTACGTGCTTTCCGAGGCACGGGGGTGGACACCGCCAGCTTCTTGACTCCGGGCAGCTACGGAGAATTTCTTGATGGAAAAACTCAATAATAGATTTTTTGTCCCGACCCGGGATTCGAACCCGGGACCTCATGATCAGTAGTCGCAATACTACAACCACTAGACCAGCGAAGCAGTCGTAAGTATAGTACATATAATATGTTGGTTTTGAATATCAACAACACAAAGTTTTCGTTCTGAACTGTTGTGGCTTATCTCTTTCTCTAACCAGCCCTTAGTTTCTAGGCATTACATAATATCAGAGGCGTTCAATATATTCTCGGTATGAATATGTAGGAAAAAAATAAAATTGTGAAATATTCTTTAGTTTTCAAAATAGTCTCAAATGACAAATAAATTTAGTTGTTCGTGAAAAAATTTTTAATTGCAAAAATATTCTTCGCCTTGGTCTGAAAAATGCGGCGGACTTGAGCATATTATCGTCAGAAAATTGCTTTCCCCGAAGGTCCTTTTAATTTTGGGAATAAAAAGTAATCACTAGGGGCTAGATCTGGGCTGTATGATTGGTGGTTAATGTCCTCAAACCCGCAATCTCGTACAGCAGCCTTGGAGAGCCGTGCCGTATGAACCGGTGTGTTGTCATGAATCAATACTTTCTTTTTCAGCTTTCCTCTTCTCTTTTCTTTTATTGCTTCTCTCAAATGGCGTCAAATGGCTGAGTATTTGTCTGAGTTGATGGTTTCACCTTATTTGTGTCCCCGAACAATATTATTCCTTTGGAATCCTAAAACACTGTGGCCATGATTTTACCGGCCGATAGAGTGACTTTGAACTTCTTATGGGGACGGGGGAGGTCTGATTCCTTACACACTTGCCGGATCGTCACCACACGGCTCTAAAAACTCCCTATAACAGTCAGCCCGCGCCTGCTTTTGAAGTGCAGTGAGCATTCGCGGCACCCATCTTGCACTGACTTTTGTGAGGTTGAGATAGTCATGTAATATGCTGTGTATGGTAAAAACAGATAGGTCAGTGATTTCTGCTAACATCTTAATTCGTGCATCTCCCAATACAAGTTTTTCAAAAATTTTCACATTTTCTTCTGTAGCCGCTGTAATTGGCCTACATGGATTATCTTCGATGCTTTCTCTGCCTCTTTTGAATTGACTTGACCACTTCTATACGGCTGACATTGAAGAAGCAGTCTCGGTAAAATAAAAATTATAGTTAAAAGGGCTCCCCCTACTAAAAACATGTATTGCGATGGCATGGAACCCTTCATGGCGAGTCCGACTCGTACTTGGCCGGTTATTCAACATTGTCGAATGAGTCTTTCTCGTCATCTATGACTGAAGGTTACATAAGAACTAATGAAGTTATCAAGACAAAATTTAATATTTATAACCTTAAGTAGTGACGTTATCTAATGATTTTTTTTTAACTACCCACATTATTAGCAAACCACCCTAATAGTCGTACATCGTATTAAGGGTGTGAGGTTCATGCCAAATTATTTAAAAAAAAATAAGAATCTCAAAATGGCTCTTGTTGTTGTATTGCCGCTGAATAAATAATGTATTGCGCCATTACGAATGATTCAGCATATTAAGTTGTCGGTTGTTGAAGATTATTGTGGATTATTCGAGAGGTGCCCCCATATCGTGGTGACACCATACAAGTTCACAATGCCATCATAATATTGTATCTAAGTTTTTTTTTATAGGATCGAGTGACAAACGAGCCCACCTGATGGTAAGTTGTTGCTGTGGCCCATAGACATCTACTTTTATCTTCGTTTGCGAATCAAAACGCAGATGCGTTGTCACTCGTGAGGACTAAGATGGAATGCCTCTTTTCCAGTAAAAAGGGTCTCCGGTTCTCTACACTCACCATACGAAACATAGCAGTGTTAAATTGCTATTTGACGCTGGTATTCTGTGAGATCGTGGTCCTTCCCCGGTCGAGCCGACCCGTTCGTGCTACAACTATACTACTAATATAGCTGCAGCGTGGCTCTACCACGTAAAAAAGTAAAAAAGTCAGTACGTTTTACTATCTTCGGCTATATCACCACTTATCATCAGGTAGGATAGTAGTTACGGACTGGCTTATAATAATTAAATGTAGTAAGTCTAAATTTAAATAAGTTTTATATTTATAGTATGTTATTCCTTTTACAAAATCAGTTATTTTTTTCTTCTTCTGGCTTTTGTTTTTTCTGCAATATTGCTTTATTTAAAACCGTGGACTGAAACAAAATTTGTGTTATATTTTAAAATATGTGTTCCGATGTGGATACAATGCGTCTCAAATGGCATGCAATATTTATGACGGACCTGGAATTACGTAGCTTTACAAACGGACAGTGCGTTTGATTTAATCGCTTTCGAAATGTGACATCTTTATCGATAGAGCCGCGAGCAACCCTGCTCAATCCTCGCTGGCACCGATGACAATTTTAATTACAATTTTATGTTAATTGTACTTTCTAAT